>OY728143.1:269614034-271002784 GCA_963277665.1 Viscum album | reverse complement strand
TATAATGTATAACTAAATTAATATAATGTATTCATATGATGTATTAAAATAAATTTATATATTTTATTATATTTATTTATGGTATTTATAAAACATTTAAGAATACATTATAAAATATAGTATATATATATATATATATATATCATATTTTATATTTTATTTAAATGTAGATAGGGGTTTACTTGATTGGTATAGTCTCTACATAATATTTCATCAGTCTCGAGTTCAAATATGGGTGGTGATGAATTTTTGAGGTACTTTAGAAATTATTGTAGTGGGGTTCTATAATAGTGGTTCTATTCATCACATATGGGCTTTAGACCAAGAATTATGACCTTTGAGCAACATTTCCATTGAATCATAAATAATAGTTGGGCCTCATGGTTGGGACTCTAGCATATTCTAACTAGTGGAGTGTAAGAATTTGATAACTAAGTCACCTGCAAAGTGGTTAGTTGCAAGATGACCACAAAACAATTAGAATGGTGCATATGAATATTTTAGGTGGAGGTTTTCGTGACTAAATGATATCAAGGTTGGTAGAAATGTTGGAATTTTCAGCCTGTGAATCTAGGCCATTGGAACATCTATTATAGGGATCTCAATACACGAAAAGGTTATCTCTCAACCAAGTTAATACGTGGGTTTATCCATAAAATCAAACAAAAATTTAATTGGGGGTAAAATTTATATATAAATAATATTATATAATGAATTTTTCAAAACATTTATATAATATATTTTTATACATAAACACACACATAGAAACACACACACACATATGTACAGAATATATTTAAAATTATTTATATTAATATTCTATAAGTTTTTCTATAATTTATTTATTAATAATATTTTTATCATAAATGTATTTTTCATTGTATATATACATATATATTATAGGTATTTGTAATCGACCACTAAAATAGTATATTAAAAATTAGGTGATAATTATTATTATTATGAGATAAAATTAATTAATAAATAAAGATTATTTTTTATCAATTAATATTAATATTTATTTATTTATTAAAATAAATCCAATTTTTTATTTTAAAAAATATTTTAAAGGGGGTTTAAAATTGGTGTTAAAATGGAAAATTATTATTTTTATACAAAAAATGAAAAAATTATTCTTAAATATCATTATTATAATCATTGAACAAATTCTTAATTATATATATATATATATAATTATTCGAGGGTTTTAAAAACCCCTAATATAATAATTAATAGGGGTTTAACACCCATTCTAATTATATATATATTTTTAAATAAACTATATCATATATAAAATAAAAATCTCCCCTAGAAAACCAATAAATATTAATTTAATTTATCATCATGTTTAGCTTAAAAAATTAATTCTTCTTTGAGAAGAAGCATGATACCACCATCTTTTTTTCTATTAGAATACTATTCAATTATGGAGAACATTATTTCTTCAGTTTTAGCCTTGAATACATCTTTATATGACAAATTAGTACCCTCAAAAGAAATGGGCCCTTAATCTGTATAGGATGAAACATTAAACAATTTATTATCCACATAAACTAGAGAAATTATATCATAATTTGAGACTTATCTCTATGTTTTCTAAAGATATACCACCATTTCATAAATAAATTTATTATTTCTTATCTAGGATTTTTTTGATATCATATTCAATATTATCATCAATGGTTTTAAAATCAATTTCATAATTTTCAAAATAATATGGATCATACTCATCAATTTCAGTAGAAAATAGCTCATGTTCTTCTAAAGGGTTTTTAATAAAACATTTATCAATTGTTTCATCCACATTAGAAAAATTTCGAAAAAAAGGATCTAAATATTGAATCTCAAAAGGTGGGGTTTCACCTGAAATTTTAGTTTCATTAAATATATCCCAATTATTTTGAAAATAATTTTTATTTTTAAAAGACATATTAATTGGTGAATCAATGATAATTTCTTTAATTAAATTTGAAAAACAATAATCTCAATCAATTTTTAGTTAACTTGAAAAAGTTTATTCAATATCAAATGTGGGTTGGAAAAAATTTTCTTCTTCTTGAGATCCTTTTTGAACTATTTAATATTTTAATAATTTTAATAAAAAAGAATAAATTTCATGTTTTTGTTCATAATTCTAGAATCCTAGAAGATCATTTTTGAATCACCAATGCATTTTTATATAATTAAAATTTTAGAAATTCTTCGTCTCTGTACTCCTCATTGTGTTATTAATTTGGCCAAGCATAGAAGTGTACACTATGAAAATATTTTTACTTTTTTGTATTTTTATTTTTCTAAATTAGTGGTTACAATATAAAAAATTTAAATATATATATATATATAATAAAAAAATAGAGTTAACCTCATCGAAAATGGTTCAAAATTAATTTAGGGGTTTTTAATCAAGTTACCCCAATAAAAAATTTAACCCTTTTAAAATGAAGAACCGTTGGGACCACATAGTTATCTTAGGAGGATTTTTCACAATATGTTGTCAAACTCTCACTTCCATACTTTTTTTGTTAAATAAAAAAATATTTTGATTTAAATGGTCTTAAAAAATTTTAAATAACATAAATTAATAGCAAGGGAATAATATATAATAGTGATTTGAAATCGGAAGGAATATGGATATATTAAAATAAAATAAATAATGTTGTAGTGGAAAAAATTCTATCTTTGTACTCTGCATTTATCATTATCTAAATGAATTTCCTGATTTTATTTCTCAATGTGATCTTAAATAAATCCATAGATACAACTAAATTACCAATTCACTAGATTGAGAAGTCAAATATGGGTATTGATCCCCTTATCAATGTGATCTGATAACCTATAGACATTTTAGAAACTGAAACTAATTATACGCATAATTCTCAAAGGTTAGACCTCATGAGGGAAATTTGAACAGTGAGAACAAAAAAATAATTTTATAAGATGAAAAATAGCCTATAATAATTTATAAAAAACTGAAATCTAGAAATAAAATGACTATTTTCATTAAATTAAAAACATTTCCAAATAAAAATGAAGGAAAACAATGAAAAGATAAAATTCAAAATAGGAGAGTTGTAATATGTATGATGCCCGTGTAAAAAAGATTTTAGACCATTATTATGTGTTTTTAATAAATTCAACTCCTCTTCTATATCATATATTATTTTTAATACCCCCACCTTCAATCCAACTATCCATTTAAAATAAGTGGAGAAGAGAATATAAAGTTAAAAGTGGGTTCCAAATGTCCTACACAGTTTCTGTCCCCAAAGGTAAGCTTAATTGTGGACCTCCTCCTGAAAGAATTCAAGAAATATTCATTATTCAATGTATTTGGCATGAAAATTCTCTTTTTTAATAAAAAACTTCAGTCTACATGGATCAATGGAGAAAAGGCTGTACCATATATACTGAAGTGGATGTTTTTTTGTTCAAAGCATCTCTTCAACATCCACCAATTTCACATTCCCAATGTTTATCTTAATAAACAAAAATTATAATGGTATTTAATGTAATGATGAGGCTTCAATTTATATATGTTTTTCAACAGGAATCCATTTGTTCAACTGTTGCTATGGGATTTCCTCATTTAATGATGTGAGGTCAATTTTGGCAAACAAATGTTTTTCCAAAAAGATAGATTTATTTGGGCCTCGTGTTATTCAAAGAAACATTTTTCCTTGATGAAAATGTTATAGACCATGAAAAATGATTCTTAAAAAAATAATTTTTATAATATGGTCAGTATTAAAAATGTTATGCCCAAAATACCAAAGTGATGAAAAACTGTTAAAATTCCAAAATTAAAGAATTTTCAAAATTTATCAAAAAAAACATCATAAATCAATGAGTTATAAAACCAAAAAAAGGTAAAATTTATTTTAATTAAATCATTGAAATTCATGTATTAAATAGTGAAAATATCATCTCTATTTATTTCCCTACAATTAACAGTTGGAATCCTTGAGAAGTGATCACTCAAAATAAATTTCCAATGAAAATTAAAAACAAAAATAAATGTATTTTACAAGCATAAAATCAATTCACCCAAATTATCATGCCTCTTTAACAGCTCCAATTAAAAATTATTCTGTATTTTTTTCTTTCTAATCCTATTTCTTTAATTCTTCAATGCACATGTATTCCTATGTCACTTATTTTCCCTCTCAACAGTTGATTTTAATTTTTAACAATGCTTTTCTCATCCAAATAAATGAATGGGTAACCATAAGATTGATGTATTTATAAATCTATACAAAATTCAGTCAACAGATTATACCATCCTTGATAACATAAAAATGTTTTTTATGTGGTGTTAAGGTTTATGGTTTCCAAATGCCAAAAATTATGAGATTAAAAGAGATAGTTTGGTTCTTTGTCAATGAAAGACTACATGATTCAAGTTTTCACTTATGAATAGTATTATCCTTGTTCTTTATAGAATGAAATTAGATCCAAATATCTTGAAAAATATATTTTATGGAATACCCATAATATTTCCAATTTAACAGGAATGTCAAACTGATTCCATCCAAAAACATTAGAAATCATTTTTCATTTAAAGATTCCAAAATTCCAAAAATTATTATTTTTTATTTGGAAGGTATATAAAGGAAAAAATTACATTTCCTTAAAATAAAAATAAATTAAATACATTTAGTAATATACTTTTAGCAAAAAATATATATTCAGAAGTTGAATTTCCACTCAAAGAAGCACCAAATGATGTTGCACACCACAACTCAACTCCCCCAAACATAATCTTTACTCAAATGATTAAATGTACTTAAAGAGTGGGATAGATAAGAAAATGGATTATAATGTGGTTATCTAACTTGAATTACAACTTTATTAATGGATCACAATGTCCAAATTCACATGTCCAACCATAGAAAAAATTATTCTCTTGGAAAGAGGTATTTTAATCATAAAAAATTCCTTAATCATTTAGAACACAAGTTATTTAAAGATAAAATGTTTTGAGGGAAAAATGGAACGTTATGGTTAAATGAATAATTCTTCGGTTCACTCAAGAAGTTGGGTTTATGTGTAGAAGTTTTAAAAAAAATTGCATGTGAGGAACTAGAAATTTGGACCTCAATAATAACATAGAATTTAGAAATCAATGGTATTTTCATGAATTTACAAAATTTCATTCTAGAACAAAGAAAATTTATGAAATAATTTATGTTTGGTTACATGAATTGTTTTAGAAAATTTAATTGATATTTATTTTCAATAAAAATAGTACATTACTCTAAATAAAAAAAGTTAAAAAAAACAAAAACATTGAAAGAAAACACAAAAAATGAAAATAAAACACAAAAAATAAAAATCTACCCAAAATTTTCTTCCACCACATTTTTTTTTATAATTTCTTCATTGTGAAAAATATTTCAAATTTTAAAGTGAAAATAAATAATATAAGACAATACAAAAACAACTAGCTACAAAAATACTGTAACATGGAAACGTGTTTAAAATTAATAATAAAAAGTTCATGAAATGAATGGAAAGAAAAATAAAAATATAGTGTATTGAAAAAGGACATGGTAGGAAACCACATGCGGGTGCTAGGATTTCAATTCCCTTGGTCTATTGTTCAATCAGATCATTCCCAATTTAATGATGTTTATCATTTCTTTCACATAAACTACCAAAAATGGAATAAAATCTATCTACTTCATCACACACTTCTTGTAGAAGATCAAAAAATAAAATTTATTATGGGTTCCCTCCATAAAATTTTGATCCCAATTATGTAGTTGATGATAGAGAAATGTAAAAGAAAAATTTCTCAAGACTTTATCCTCAAAACCACCTTTATTTATTATTGAAATTAAATTCCAATATGTGGTTTATCATTTGTTTTAGCTTCAAAAATTATTTATTCTTTGAGAAGTGGCCTAATACCATATCCCTTTTGGGTACCAGAATACTCTTTAATTGGGGAAGAATTATTTCATCTATTTTATCCTTAAACACCTATTCATTAGAAAAATCAATCCAATTTTAAAAATAGGTACTAAATATGCATAGAAATAAACTGTTAAAAATTTATTATTAAAACTAAATGGAACAAGTATATTAGAATGTGAAATTTCTCCCTATGTTTTCTCAAGATCAAGATATGTTCTAAGTTAAATTTTATTATTTTTTAAACTGGAAATAATTTTCTTGATACCGTATTCTAGATTATCAACAATTGTTTTGAAATTGGGTTTTGAATTTCTAAAATCAGATTTCTCACACTCATTAGTTTGATTACATTACAACCTTGGTTTCCCCAAATTTTATTTAGGAATAAATTGCTCACACTTTCATTCCTCAGTGGAAAATGTTTGTTATAAAATATCCGAATTTTAAATTTCATAAAGTGGGGTCTCCAAATCAAATTTCATTTTCATCAAATGTATCCCAATAATTTTCCAAATATTTTTTATTTTCAAAATACACATCAATCGGTGAATCAATGATGACTTATTATTTTAAATTTGAAAAAGGTGACTGTGAATGATTTTTTAATTCACCTAGAAAAGGATCTTCAATATCAAAAGTTTGGGGAAAAATATTTTCCTATTCTTGATATTCTTTTGGATCTTTTCATTCATTAATTTATTCGAATGAAGTGGAAATAATTTCAACCTACTTTCATTAGTTTTTAATCCTTGAATATTGGTGTTGAAGAATAAAATAATTGAATTTTAATTGAAATATTAATAATTATTTATGATTGTAATCCTCATATTATTGATAATCTGTCCAAGCATAGGAGATGAAAATGTTAAAATCTATTTTTTCAAATAGAATATTAATTAGTTGTATAAATATTAAGACTTCAAAAAAAAAATATTGGAATCCTTGCTATAAATGATTCCAAATTGATTCTTGGGTTTTCAATAACATAACCCCAATCAATAATTTTCACAATAAAAAATGCATCATAGTGGTGATGATAGGGTTTTTCTTAGGAAAAGGTGAAAATAAAGTTTTCATAATATCACTTTGATAATTTATTTTTATAAGTTAAATATAAAAGATAGTAATCAAAAGATTTTAAACCATGTTATGCAACATAAAATTACATTATGATAATAAATAATCTTTATTGACTATAAATCAGAATAAATCCAAACTGAAATAAAACTAATAAAGAAATCATTGGGAAAAAATTGATCTTTAAACACTCAATTTATAATTATATTAATGAATTATCAAATTGTATTTATCATTTTATAACTATGAAACTAAATGAATACTACTGAAATATTTTTACATCATATTGAGACCTCAGAAATTGGTGTTGATCCATTTATGAAAGTGATCTGGTTACCTGAAGACCTCTGAGAAACTGAAATAGATTATACTCATCGTGCTCAATGGTGAAACCTAAAAAAACAATTTAAAAGACGAGAATAATCACACTACATTAATAATTTTAAAAAATACACCATAATTTAGAATAATATTGACTCATCATGGAAAATGTCAACCTTTATTCAAGAAAAATATTTTCCAGATAAATACAAAGGAAAACAAAAAAACACAAACTCAAAATAAAAGAGTCCTTGGAATTATGCTACACAGCACCACATGGAGTTTATAAAATCATTCCTTGATTATATTCCTCATAAATCACCTTCTGTATTATATTGTCTCCATCACGTCACAATCCTTCAATCTAAATATCCATTTAACAGAATTGGAGATGAGAATATATAAGGAAAATGGGGTTTTAAATCTTTTGTCAATTTTCTATCATTCTATAGTTAGGTTGATTATAGACCTCCTCTTGGAATAATTTTGGAAATGTTCACTCTTAAATATTGTTTAAAGGGGAACTTTTTTTCTCTATACAAAATTTTAGGCCAGTTGTAAATGTGGATATAATATTATACCATAATTAATAGAGTGTAATTTTTTCTTTTTGAATTGAATCTTTAACTTCATCCAATTTCACATGCTCAAATGAATATCATAATGATAAAATTTTATTTTGTAATTAAAATTGAGGATGATAATTATAGTTATATCTATTTTATGTCTTTAATAATTCCATTTGGGAACCATTAAGAGTTATTCCTCATTTAATCAAGTGGGGTCAGTATTGTTGGCGTAAACAAATTTCCACAAAGGATGATTTATTTGGGCCTCAGGATGTTTAAATCAACACATGGACCAGTTGAAAAAGTATTATGATTTGATAAAAGGGCATATAAGAACTTTTTTAATTTTATAATTATATAAAATTGATGAAAATAATTCCAAAGTGATGAAAAACTACTAAATACTATAATTAGTGAATCTTCACAATTTAGATCAAAACACATTATAATTCTTAAAATGATGAAATTTAACAAAAAATAATACTTTTATGGGCACAATATCATCAGAAATATGTGTAATAAATATTTAAAATCTCGTCTTTTTTAATTAAACCAAACTCAACACATGATCATATGTACAAGTGAGAACTCAAAATAAATATCCTATAAAAATTCATAGCACATTTTAGTTAATTTTACAAATTTTAAATAAAGGCACTAAAATTTCATACCTTTTAAATGACTTCAATTAAAAATTATATAATATTTTCATTCATTAAATTACCATTAAATTCATTTATCCATGCACATGATTTCCTACATCAACAATTTTCCCAATCAATGCATTATTTGGATTTTGAAAAATGAATTTCTCATCCAAATAAATGATAGTTTCACCATATTATTGAAAAATTTATAAATCTCCACTCAATTGAGTAACACTATTTTATCCATCATAAGGACTTATAAATGGTTGTTCTGGGGTTTTAGGGTTGGTGGACTTCAAATGTCAAATTTTTTGAGGTAGAAATATTGGTTTTGGCTCTTTCTTGAAGCAATATATGATGATTATTGTTTTCATTTTAGAATGTTATTATCCACTTTGTTAATGATATAAAATTATCAAATAAATTAATTAAAATTTATTTCATAAGAAGACAAAAAAATATCTAATTCATCAGTAATTTTACAGTAATTTCTTCAAAAAACATTAAAATTGTTTTTTCTTCTAATGATCCAAAAATTCAAAACATTCATTTTTTGTAATATCTACAAAGGAACATATTCCTTTTCCTTTAAAGCTCTAGAAAAGAAATTCTCTCTATAACGTACTTTCATATTGAAAAAAAATTCTTTAGAATTATAATTTCCACCCAAATCGGCACTAAATTATGTATCACAACATAATACTTCTCTCATCCCCCACACTTAAGATTTACAAAAATCAAGATATGTACATTAAGAGAGATATATATAGGGAATTTATCAGGTAATGTGGTCATATAATAATAAATACACATATTCTAAGCTCTTATGATGGAAAAAAGTATAGGGAATGATTGAATAAAAAAGATTCTCTTGAAAATGGCCATTTCAATCATAAAAAACGTCCTCAATCATTTTCAACCTAAGTTCTTTATAAATCATGTGTTTTGATTGAAAAATAGAATGTTTTTGTTAAAAATGTATTCATTGGTTAACTAATGAAGTGGGGATATTGTGAATATGGTGAAATAATTGGTTAAGAATGTTCATGAGTTTGTGATTTTCAAATTTAGACAACATTCATGACATGGTATTCAGAGAATTCAATGATCTTTACATTAATTTCCAAAATTTGAATCCATAAAAAAACATATTTCAGAAATTATTTTAGCTTTATTCTAGAAAACATATATACTAATTTCATTTAAAATAATTAAATTCAAAAAGAATATTACATTTATGCTAAAAATGTAAAAAATTCATATTTTGAAGAAAAATACATAGAATTTGACAAAAAACACCCAAAACCCTAATCTTCTCAAGATGTTTAACACCCCAACCTATTTTGTAAAATGTATTAATTATTCATAAGAGTTTAAATTTGGAAGTGAAAATCATAAATTAAATAAATGATAAATAAATTGTATAGAAAATACACAACATAATTTTTATTAAGCAATATCAACCATGGGATATCCTCTTAAAAGATTCAATAAGGAAACATACATAAAAAACAAAGAATCAAAATTTTATTAGAATCTTGGAACGAAAAATTAATATAATTATTATTAAAAATAGAATTTGTATGAACCCCAAAGTGGATTCATGTATTTCACTACCCCTAGTTAGGTGGTTCATGCAGTTCATCTCCAATCTCAATATGGGTTTCATTTTTTATTAATAAACCACAAAAACAAAATTACAACTATATTATTCATTTCACATCACTTATAGAATATATAAAAACAAAATTTATTTGTGTTTCCAAGCGCAACATTTTTATTCAAATGATTAATTGGAAGAGGGAACACAATATAATGGAAACTTCCCATAAAGGTTTCCACACAAACAACCTCTACTGGTTGTTTAAATTTAATTATTGGATTTGTTTTATCTCCAGGGTTTAATTTAAAAATGATTTATTCTTTCAAAAGTATCGCGGTACCACCAAACTCAGGTATAACAAAATACTATTCCAATTGGAATTATATTCTTTCTTTAATTTTATCCTTAAACATTTCTTCATCTGAAAAATTAGTCCACTCAAAATAAATTATTTCTAAATATACATAGGAATAAACAGTTAATAACTTATTTTTAAAATAAATTATAAAAATTATATCTGAATTTGAAAATCCTCCCACTGATTGATCAGGATCTTACTCTATTTCTCATTAAAGTTCCTTATATTTTAGAATGGAAATATTTTTATTGAGAATAACTTCTAGATTATAAATAATTGTTTTGAAATAGTTTTTAGAATTTCCCAATTCTAGTTGATGATTATCATCAATTTCAGTAGAAGAAAACATTTTTTTTTTAAAATTTCTTTAATATTGAGTTACTTAAGTTTTTTTTCGTCATTTGAAAATTATTGATACAAATGCACTGAATTTTCAATTTAAAAAAGGCAGGTTTCACATGAAATTTCATTTTCTGAAAATTCATCCCAATCATTTTTCAAATAATTTTGACATAGAAAAGGCACATCAATTTTTGTGTCAATGATAATTTATTACAATAAAGTTGAAAAAGGATATTCCAAATAATTTTTAAATTCCCCAATAAAAGGTTTTTCAATATGGGTAGTTTTCGGGAGAAGATTATCATCTTTTTGATATTTTAATTCATGCATTTAATTTAATATAGTGGAATGAATTTAAACTTGTTTGTGTAATTATTGAATAATGGGAGATCAGTGTTGAATAACTAAATCATTTTTTTGTAATTTTTTTTAAAATTTATCATGACTAGACTCCATGTGGATAAACTAACCAAGAATAGGAATAGACACGGTGAAAATGGTTTTTTTTGTTTTTAAAGACTCTTAATGAGTTGTTAAAATATTAAAAATTAAAAAATAAATTTAATAAAACATAAGACACCTCTGTAGAAATGGTTAAAAATTGAATTTTAAGTTTTTAGTCATGTTACCCCAGTAAATAATTTTTCTTTTAAAAAATACAATACATTGATGCCCATGGTGTTATCTCATGAGGAGGTTGTAGAATAAGTTGTCAAACTTATTTATTTATTTTTTTTCTGTAAATAAAAAACTAAATGTTTGATTTTAAATGATTAAAAAATATTAAATTACACAAAATTAGATTAAGGAAAAAAATATATGTTAGATATTATAAATAAAATGTAACACATGCTACCGAAAATAAACTACACAAGGTAGCGATGGAAAAACATCAATCATGGGACACTCCCTTTATCATTTTATAAATGAACTATCCAATTTTATTTGTTATTGTATGTCTCAAGAACTCATGGGATAGAAATAAATTAATTTGACACTATATTGTGATAAAAAACATGATTGATGATCCCATTATCAATGTAATCCAGTTACCCAAAGACCTCTGAGAAACGAAAAGAGATTATACTCATCATGCCCAAAGGAGAGTCACCACCAAAAAAAATTTAAACATTAAGAATAACCACTTTACTTAAATTTTTTTTTACAATAGTGTATAATAATTTAGAATAAAGTGAATTAAAGAATGAAAAAATACCCTCTTCATTCAAGAAAAACATTTTCTATAGAAATACAAAGAAAATAAAGCTTAAACTTAAAAAAGAAGAGTCCACATATCTCCACTACCCAACACCACATGAAGTTTAGACCATCATGAAATGATTTTCATCAATGTAACTCTTCTTATCCATCATGTTTTACCTATAAAATCCCCACCGTCAATCCAAATATCCATTGAAAATAAGTTGATATGTGAATATATATTGAAAAGAAGGTTCCAATTTTTCTATCTAGTTTCTATCCCCCTTAAGAAATGTCCATTTTAGACCTCGTCCTACACAATTTTTTCAAAATTAAACTCTCAATTTTTTTCGATTAAAATTTTATTTTTATATAAAAAAAATCAAGCAATATGTAATCATCGATAAAACATTATACCCGAATTACTGAAGTTGATATTTCTTATTCGAAGTGAATCTTAAACATTCTCTAATTTCACCCACTCAATGGCCACGATAACGGCATAATTTAATAATTATATTAATTTTGAGTATGAGAATTCTATTTTTCTCACTATTTTATCCTGAATCACAAAACATTGACACTTTTAGCTAAAGTTATGCCTCACTTAATATGGAGGGGTCAATTCTTTTGGCCAAAATAATTTTTCCCAATGACTGATTTATTTAGGCCTTATGATGTTCGAATAAAAACATTTACCATATGATAAAGTTGTATCCCAAAAGAAAAGGGTCTATAGAAAATGAAATTTTCTAATTGGATCAGTATTAAAAATTTTACACCCAAAATTCCAATGTGATGAAAAACTCTATGATTTACTGAATTTAGGGAATTTTAACAAATAATCTTGAGGAACTATATAATTCAAAAAAATGATGCAATTTCACAGAAACATATAACTTTATAGGGATTAAATAATTGAAATACTTTTAATAAATATTGAAAATATCATCCATATCAACATAACAGTTTAAAATAATACCCTGTTTATCAAAGATCAAAATATTGATTCATAACGTAAAATGTTATTTTCATAAGATATGAATCATAAGGTATTAAAAGAACAAGGCCCATGAGAGAATAACATTGGAATATGTCATACGTTTCTTATACACATCATTTTATAACATTATAAACATGTATAAATAGAGACATGTTCACTCATTATGTTAAGTTCATGAAATAATACCCTCACATACACTTTTGTACATACATCAAGGTTCACACATAAAATTATGGACACAAAATAATATTCCATGCATAACATTGTGAACATATAATTAGGTTCAATAAAAATAATTTTAATATATAATCTAGTCCATTCATAACAAATTTACTCATGAGTCATCCATTATATCTAATTCATTAGACTAGGATATAGGTACCGCCCATCACAAAAATAAAATCATAGGTATATGCAGAAGAAGATCATAACATATTCATTATATCAAATCCCATGAAATTAAATTATTTATATATAAATTTCATCATATCAAAACATTTTAAAAATAGATAGGTTTCATAATCCTTTCAATATAACATAACCTATAGAAATAGTAGAGGTTTTCAAAAGAACATTATCATGGTATTACTCATGGAACAGAAATGGGTTTAAAAAACATATTTTCCTAAAATTTTTTTTAGAGAAATCAAAACAAGGTATTCGTGGTTAATATCCCCCAAGAACCACATAGTACATCAATATATATCATCTTTTATGGAGAATTATTTTGAGTACCACTTTTAACAGATCTTCGGTAAAATAAATTTTCATTGAAAATTATTTTTTAAAATTAAAAATTATATATTTTTTGAAAATATATTTTAATGGAAATATCCATGATAATTATTAAGGTAATTTTAAAAGAAACTATTGGTCCTGAAGGAGGAAAATTCCATTAATTCTATACATGTTAAAACAAAAGATCATTTAAAATTTTCAATAAAAAAATCATCATTTTTTTAGAGAACAAAATGAAGATTCATTTCAAAAAAATGTCAAAATTAAAATATGTGAAAAAATGAACATAATAAATTATTTTAATAATATTAAAAACATTTTCGAAAATATTTTTCAAGAACATGGTTTTGTAAGAAACATATTTTTTGAATGATGAGAGAATAAAAGTTATTTTTATAAAAAACATTCCTTTGAACTCTTTAGTACATAATGTGAAAAAAATTAAAGGAAAACATGTATTATACCAAAATAAAAAAATTATAAGATAATTAATTATTTTTTGGGAGATAGATAGTAAAATTTTATCATTGGATCCGTAATCGTAAACAATCATAAAAAATGATGAGCATGTATCATAAAATTATTGCCAGTTTAGTGACATTGAGTCATATGAACCAAGAAATAATAAAATTAAATGAAACAAAGAATTTAATAAGACTATGAAAATTAAATATATTACATGTAAAATGGTATATATATATGACATAAACTATTGTAGTTAAATAACATAACAAATATCTAAATAAGAAAAAATAAGACAAAATACTGTTACCGCTTAGGTAACATTTGAAATATAATCCTCTTGAAATAGAGGTTATAAAATGGATATTTAAGAAAAAAAAATCCAGGTGAGTAATAATAAAATAATACATTGGGAAGTATTCAAAAAACAAAAAATAAATAGGTGGTTAATATGGAAAGTGTCTGATGGATGTAAAAAGTGAGATGCAAATCCCATAATTTTTATCCCAAATTCTTCTGTACATGTTTAAACCTACCATAAAAATAAATTTATATTTTTTATAAGTCTGTTATATAAACATAGTTATATATTTTAGACTATATATTATTTAATTACCACTATTTATTTCTCATTTATTTTAGATTCCTTGTTAAAATCATGTTTCAGTTAATAACCTCTTTATTCTACGTATATGTTTTGATTTGTTATTTTTGGTCCCATTAGGTTGATTATATATTCATCATAACCTGAATAATAATCATGAAATAATTATAATATTTATAAATAAATTATACTTTTTAGACTATTAATGAAATATGGGTTTCATAAATGAAGAATATTATGATCATGGAGGTGGTAGGTCATGCGTACACATGTGTAACATTTATATTTTTCAATGATAATCATGGAAATAAACTAAGTGATGTTTTATATTTATAGAATGATAATAATATAATAAAAAAATATTATTTCATTAAATATTCTTATACATATTGTCAATTTGGTGTGAATATGAATATATAGATACATAACTTTGTGAAGGTGATAGTCCACACACACATAAACGACGTTATCATTTGTCATTGAGTGAAAAGGTATGAAATAAAATGATATAATATAGTATAAAAATGAGAAATATTTAATTATTATCATAATTATATATTTTAAATTATATAAATTAATTTAATTTATACATATTATCTTCTATGTAAATCATTATTGAAAAATGAATCACATCGCTTCATGAGGTTGTAATTCACTTGACACCTGAGTGACGTTATCGTATCCCCTATGAAATTGGTAGTAAAAGGATATATTTGATATAATGAATAAATATGTATAAATATGTTATAAATATCATATATATATATATTTTATCTATCATCATAAGCAACCATGATATGTGATAATGAAAAAATGAATGACATTGGTTCGTGAGAAGGTAGTCAGCCGCACACATGAATAATGATTTCATAACCCATTTGATGGAAGTGGAGATGGTTGTAGGTAATTCCATTAACATAAAAAATATATCAGTATATAAATTATACTGATATTATTTTATTATAATGTTTTAATAATAATTTAATATGGTGGAGAAATAAATTAAATAAATGCTCAATGAAGAAGGATACATCTTCATAGTGTAAAATTAAAAGGATTTTAAAAAAATCCATTCGAGGTTCAAAGTATACCAAAAATATGGATTATAGGATGAGATTATGAAAATTGGGTTTTTAGTTTTGGAACCAGAATAGTTATAATATGTGAAGAGGATAAAAGAGGCAGGTTCCTTTTATATATTCATTGAGTGAAACACATGTAATTTTTGAAAAGAAAATGACATAGCCACATTTTTCCTAGGCCAAAAGGGTGCAAAAAAATATTATCGATATTTATACATTATATAGTATAAATATTTCCATGAAACTTATTTTAAAAATGTATTAGGTAATTTTAGAACATATATTTTTTGTTTAATCCCTCCTTATTGTGAACCCTATTGTACCTTAACCGCAATAAATATTTTTTTACCATTTTAACTATTCATTATGGTAAAAAATATGTTCACCTAAGTAGATAAAATAAATTATTATAATTATAATAAATATTTAATCCATTTTTTTCTAATACCATTCATATTAGTGGAAAATTTTAATTGAAAATTAACTCTGCAAACACGATGAGAAAACAGTGATTTCAAAGAGACAATGATAAAAAGTTTTCAAAGTTTGTATATTAACATTCAATATGAAATTGATTTAAGTGAATTTAATTGGATTAATATATATGGTATTGAAATTATTATAATTCAAATCATATTTAAAATATAATATAACTTTATAAATAATTTAAATAAATGGTAGTTTCATGATAAAATTCATTATTTTTCAATACTAATCAAAAAAAGTATCTATTCAAAAAATTCTAAAAACATCAACGTAAGATAATTTTTACCCACCAATTTAAAAAATAAAATTTACTTTTTTAGATAAATTTTCTAAAATTTTAGTAAATTATTCTTAAAATAAGTGCACAAAATGGTAAAAAACGTGTTTTTTAGAAAATATATAGTTTTAAGGGTAATAATGAATTTATTATTTTATATTTTTTAGAAAATACATAAGATGAATTATAAATAACATATTAAATATATAATATATAAATTTAATTAAAATAATTTATCAAAATTTGTTTTTGTAATATTTTATTTTAAAACACATTTGTTTGCATAAAAATAGATTCTTTGAAATATATATCATTTATTTTCAAATATTTTCTTATTTAAATTTTTCATTAATTAGAAACCATATAATAATTTTATATACATTTTTAATATTAAAAATCATTATTAATGTACATATATTGTACATATTGTTTGTGTAATACTTGAAACATTAAAAAAAAGACACCTAAAGACCATTTTAGTTTTGTACCTTTGGAAACATGGAAAACAAATATTCTAACTCAGTGAAATACCTTCAATATTTCCCAAAAATAAATTCCCACATATTAATTCAACTCAAAAACTTTTCATTATAAACATGTTAAATTGATCATAAGATTGGGGTGAGATCAAATTCTCAGTAAGGGTAAATAAAGGAAATATGTAAACATAACCTGAATACAAGGGTATGAGAACATGAGAATAACATTCTAAGATAATACCATACATATAAAAGATCATAATAATTAATCATGTAATAATTATTGGCATTTCATAAAAAAGTAATCATAAGGGTAATATGAACATAATCAATGAAATCATAACATAAGAATACAATATGGAATTATGGTAGACAGATGAGGATATGAAATGATTTCCATAATGGTCAAGGAATCGCTCCCAAGAACTACATAGTAGTATGGGTTCACTCCCCATTCCTTATTATTAGTCATGGTTTACTCCCATTTCCATATTATTAGTATGATTTTACTCCACAACATATATTGGGGGTTAGGGTTCACTCCCACTTCCACATTAGTAGTCAAGGTTCACTCCCATGACAATCCTAGTTTATATCATGAGATATAAATATTTACCCAATGCAGTATAGAGACATATAGGTACACCCATATCATAATGAAATTATATATACGTTTTCTAAAGGATCACAAACAATAATATAATATCCCATGAAATAAAATGGGTATCACAATCATGTAATCATATCATAACCTATGGAAAATGATATTGGTTTTGATAATAATTTCATCAAAATTATAATTCGTTAAAATAATAGGGGTTCATAAGCATCAAACCCATGTAAGAGGAATGGATTTCATAAACCTATAACCTATGGAAGAGAAATGGGTTCTATAAAGAAAAAGTAATCAAAACATAAACCATTCTGAGAATGAATATGAATAAAAACATCTGATCAATTCCTAGAAATTCATGAGTAACACCAATGAATAAAATCTTAGATGGGAAATAATTTTGAAATATTATGTAAAAAAATTTATTGATTAAAATATAATTATTTATGAAAACTTATTTTTGAATCATATAAACTTTTGAAAACAATTTTCATTAAAAGTAACAATGAAACACATCATAAAATAAGTAGGAAATTTTTTTGAAAAACATTTCCCTTAAACTACCATTGAAAAATAATAAATAAATAATTAAATCATTTTGAAATATATTTTTCCATAAATCTTATATAAGATTCTTGAATATTTTTTTGAAATCATTTTCACTTTCAAACTTATAAAATAAGAATGAAAAAAATTTAAAACTTTATTTCATTGAAAAAAACATGAAAACTTATAATGAATGCTTGAAAACGTTTTGAGAACAATTTATATGAAGAAAATTTAATAGACATAATGGAGCTGTATACCATTTTGAAAACCATTACTTTGAAAATACTTTGAAAACTTGTAAATAAATCATGAAAAAGCATTGAAAACCATTTCTATTAAAATAATATAAAATAATGTAATGAAATATTTAATTTTTTTTCAAAACCATTTATATTAAAACAATTTGAAAAAATATAAAAAATATTAAAAACATTTTGAAAACCTTTCTAGAAAATATTATTTTGAAAGATCACAAATTTCCTACCAAATAGAGAGGTAAAGTCAGATATTATTAAAAGCCCTTTCTTAATCATATTTTGTACCAAAGAGTGGAAAATGTTACCAATACCTGAATATATCATGAATATACAAAGGATAATAAAATTCATTATCTATATTGTTAGAGGGATCATAATATATAATCAATGGAATCACAATCATAAATAATCTCAATAAATGATGAGATTGTTTCAATAAACTCTTACCACTTAGTAACTTTGAACTGTACTCCCCTTCTTCAAAAATAAAATTAAATGAAGCTTAAAATATCTTGATAATAATTACATTATTTAATATTTCAAGGGTAGTTAATATACATTATAAAAAAATATAGATGTATAACCTGATATTGGTCTCAAAGAAAGAAAATTGAGACAAAATTACATAATCAATTCAGCAACTTTTGACGTATAAAACCCATTCAAAAAAAATAATATGATTGATATATATACTACCCATAAATTTGTTATATGTTTAATATAATACATTCATGGGAAGTATTTACAACACAAAAAATAAATGACTTGGGAATAAGGCACATATCTTAGAATAATAAAAAATGATATGAAATTTCCTTACATTATGTATTGAATATTTTGGAACTCATAAAATCCTCCTATATAATAAATATAAGTTTATTAAACATAATTTAAATAACTATATTATTATATAATGTATCATATATGGTATTATTATAATATTTTATTACCCATTTATTAATAATTCCGTGTTAAGGTTTCGCTTTAGGTAATATCCACTTTGTTGTTTCACGTGTGACTTAATTTGTTATATTTTGTTTCCTCATAATTATAACATGATTTAAAGAATTTAAAACATGATATGAATATAATTCAATATCATTATATACTTATTTATAAAAATCTATATAATACTGGAATATGAAATGGAATACACCATTAATGGAGATGGTAGGCCGTACGTACTCATGAACATAGTTTTCATTTTGTTTTCGCATTTAAAGAATGTATGTAAATGAAAAATATGCATATATGTATATAATATCATTAAATTATAATTATTATGTTATATATATAATATATTTTTACAAAAATCATCCATAATACATTCTATCTAATGTGTGAACGAATCACATCTCTTTGTGGAGGCAGTAATCCACACGTCCACAAACGATGTCATCATATTTCGGAAAGATGGAAAGTATAAAGGAATATATTATAAAATAATTATAAAATAATAAATAAATAATAAATTTAAGATATTTAATATTTAAAAATCATTTATATCATAATTTCTATCCATGAAAGGTGGTAAAGGAAAAACAAATAACTCTATTTTGTGAGGCGGTAGTTCGCATTACACAAGAATAGTAAGTTCGTTACAGATTAGATGAATGTCTGTGTAAGTGTCGGTAGAACCATTAATATTACAAAATATATGTTTATTTAGTATATTTTATGTAATATATAAGTATAAAAAAAGGAGTTTTTAGGGCTAGAGATAGAAAATAAAAGGAAGGATCTTGAGGAAGGATGTTATACATTCTTTGGGTAACACATTTTGGATTTCCCAAAAGGGATTCCATTGATGGACATCATCCAAAAGTTATTATTATATGATGAGATTAGGGATTTTGATGTGATATTTTGGCATAATTTGGAAGATAAAATGATGATTTAGAGGTGTGATGAAGTATGGGGGGGGGGTTCCTTCTTATAGTGGATGAGGAGTTCCACTCTTGTTAATTTTTGGAAAAGGAATTCCACCCACTCTTTTCCCATGTAAAATGGGTTCAATAATGGTAAAACATCTATAAAAGGGAGTATAAGGTATATATACGTACAATAAATGGATTTTGGATAAGTTTATAGGACATTGTTTCTCTTAAATTTAAGGTTTAGTTCCTTGTTAAACTTAATTTAACCTTAATCGAAGTAATTAATTTCAATTACATTCATAAATATTTTTGGTAAAAAATTAAGTTGAACTTATTAGAAATTATAAATTATGATGATTCCAAATATTAATTCCATTTTTCCAAATTCCATTCAAATAAGTGAAATAAATTTATTAACATTTAATCTAATTGATGAGATGACAATACAAGTTTTTAATGTAAAAATGTTCAAAGGTTTAATTTGTTTTTATATTCGATTACATATTGAAATTTACTCCAATGGAATAAATTGTAGTGAATGATAAACAATTAATCTAATGAAACTTTAAAACCATTTTAAATTATAATTTACCTTATAAATAATTTAGACCAAAAGACAGTATTTAATTAAAATTCATTATTTTTCACTATTAAATAAAAAATGAAACATTATAGAAAAATAAAAAGAAAATTAACATAAACTGAATTGAATGTTTCTATTTTAAAAATTATTTTATACATCAATAAAATTTCATAAAATATGAAAAAATTAGATTTAAAATCATTTCACTATTTAAAGGCGGCAAAACATTTTTTAATAAAAATACAGGCTTTTATATGTAATATTGGTCAAGTTCTCATCTTATGAAAGTAAAATAAATTTAATAAATAATAAAAAATATATTGAATAAATAAATATAGATTTAATTAATATAATTCACTAATTTTAATTAATTTATATTATTAAGATAAATCACCTTTTTCATATATAAATAGTCTTTTATAAAGTCAATAACTTTATATTAATTTGGTTTCTATTTTAATTTCTAATTCATAGGTAACCAATAAATGCACCTATATATATTCATAAGTTATTTAATCCTATAATCTTATATTTAATGGCTATGTTAAATCTAATTATATAAAATAATAATATTTTTTATAATATATTCCTGTTTAGTAAAACACGATCTTTCATGTTATTAAAACCATTAAGGAAATTCAGTCTTTCATGTAACGTAAGATAACATCATTTTTCTATATAGATAAATCTAAAAATTAAGTTTCGTGTAGTTTATGATTAAGCTGGAGTGGCGTATAATTCAAGTCAAACATAGTTCTTTAATAAAAATAAACTATTTTTGGTATTTCCTGAAACAAATAATATCAAAAATATTAAATTAATTTGGAAAAATTATTTCACAAAAATATTAGGGTTTTAAATTCTACACCCCGTAAAATGAATTTATCCCTCAAAATTTAAGAAGGTTTCAATGGTTTAATACTTGAAAATTCCATTCATAGAAATCCACATCGTAATAATGAATACCAAAACATCCTTTTTCAAAATGTAATGCTAGAAAAATAATGGTTACCAAAAGTAATATATAATTATATTTCGACATAATAGAACATAGCTGGGAAGTGAAAACTAAGGCCTAGAGTAAAAGTGTCAATATTTATATGGAGTGATTGGGGTCATCAATCACAAAGAACTGAATGATCAATGAAATGTTGAGGGCCTCAAAGTCAAAAATATATAAAGATTTAAAAGTCTATATGTTAAAATAAAATATGGTATTATGACAATATTTTATTTTTAGATCATTTTCCTAAAGTTGAAGAATTTCATGATATGGTATTATTTCATTATTTCAGGAAATCCTAACACCTTGTTGTTCATTTATCTAGTTCACCAATTCCTCCAAGAAAAAAAGGTGAATTTTTCACTCATGAAGTACTAGTAGATCATGATATCGATTATATAACATTACATCTGCCATTAACAATAATCAAAATATATTAGTAGGAATCAGTTATCTATTATGCCTAAATACAAATGTGGTGAGATAATACTTTAATTTTTTAAAAATCATAGAAAATGTAACTTAATATAAAAATAAATGGTAAACCTTATAACCCTTATGAAATATATGAATTAAAAACATTAGAAATAAAGTCATGAAATTATCTTAACATTGATTCACCATATATCACATTGTGTCTCTTGGTTGTCACATTCAAATCATGTGAATACCCCCACCATATATTCTCTTGAAACAAGATAATGACTTGAATTACTCTATATAATTTTTTAAAACATGCATGCTTCCTTATTCCAAAGATTACAAGATATATTCTTTAAATACAAGATGTTGTAAAATCCATCCATGATAACATATACTACTTTTTAAACAAATCCTTTATCAGTTATGAGGTAATCATTATTATCCAATTTACTTATTCATATCCAAAATTTCTTAATACAAACATCATTATATGAAAATCATGAATAAATTAAGGGTAACATTTCCTTAATAAAAATACCACCTTTCTATGAAATCTCAATTCAACCTCACCGGCACCATTTAACATATCCTCAAAATCCTTATTGAAAAAATTATGCTAAAAATAATTATATATTTCATTGTTAATATAACATAATATTTGAATTCAAAATCACATTCAATTCAATTATAAAAATTTATTCTTAAATCATTACTCAGGCTTCATTATTTTTTCCCTTAATACCACTTTCCTAGAAATTGAAATATAAATCATGTCTTAAGATCCTCAACCTCAATCAATTAATTCTTATTATATTTAATAAAAATAATTCTAGAATGACAACTCATACCTTTCACATATCTCTAGAGGGATCTTAGTCTTTAGCATTATAACAAATATCCGTGGACATTTCTATATCTATTAATGATATTTCCATATAGAAAATCTATTTCCATCATGCCCATACTTTCCAAATATGAAATATTCAATATTGTCTCTATTCCTTCTCATTCCCACTATTTATCAAAACCATAAACCATAGTGTGAGCAATACTTATTAAAATAGGAAACCATATATTCATGAAACATTACATCAAAAATTCCAAATTCACGGATCCTACCTCATTAATCTATGACACATTAGGTATAAAATAGTTTATTCATAACAAAATAATATTTAAATCCTTATTGTTGGTTCATGAAGAGTTAGTTAATTACCAAAGAATATCAACCATATGTTTAAAAATAGGTTTGCATAAAGGCACGTTGTGGTGTACCAGGTTAAGCTAAGTCATACCCAAACAAATTTTCATATTTGTTACCACTAGGTATATATGATCTATAGCCACAAACACTTATAGTAACTAGATATAGATATATTTAGAGGAAACCACTCACTTTATCCTTTACTAAATTTGTAGGACCTTTTATTATACTTTTTCTTATCATTAAACATATCCATAGAGACATCCCTATAAATAACAAGAAAAATATTTATAGGGATCTAAATCATTTTTTATCAACCTAGTCTCTAAAAATAGACTAAACATTTTCTATGATACCAACTATAATAACCCATTATTAGTGTATAGAGACATTAAAACATTTTTGTGGAATACTTAAAACATTATAAAAATAGACAGACAAAGGTTGTGTTAATTTAATGACTTTGGAAACATGGAATTAAAATATTAGAACTCAAGTAACCATCTTTAATGTTTCTATGAAAGATATTTCCCCTTATCAGTTTTACTAAAAACCCATTCTTCATAACCTGGGGAAAGAAAAAATAAGAAAGAGGTGAGATCGAATGCTTAGTAATGGATAATAAAGGAAATTAATAAGCATAAAATGAATTTAAGGGAATGAGAACATTAATGTAACAATATTAAATAATACACTACATATCAAATATCAAAAACATGAATCATGACATAAATATTTGCAGTTAACAAGATATGAATCCTAAGGGAAAAAAGATCTTATGAAATGAAATCACAACATTGGAATATTTCATGGAATTGAGGTAAACAGATATGTATATAAAATGATGGCCGTAATATTCAAGTTATCACTATCAATACCATATTAGTAGTATGGGTTCAAACCCCATTCCATCGTGGTTGTCATGATGAACTCCCATGACCATCTCAGTAGTATGAGTTCAACCCCCATACCATCTTAGATGTCATGGTTTACTCCCATGGACATCTTAGTAGTAAAGGTTCAATCACAATACCATCTTAATATTTCTCATGAGATATAAATATTTACCCAATGCATTAGAGGGACATATCGGTCCCACCCATATCATAATGAAATCACACATATCTTTTCCACCGATCACAAACAATCATATCATTACCTATAAAATGAGATATGTATCTTGAACATGCAATCATATTATAACATTTTAAAAAACATATAGGTTTAATAATAATATCTTAAAAATAATAACATGTGAATAATAAAAGGTTTCATAATAATAAAACCTTTGGAAGAGGAATTAGTTTCAGAAAAAAATAACTCGTGAAAGCGAAACCAGATTCATAAACATCATGCCATCTAAACATAAACCATTCAAAGAAATAATATGGATGTAAACATGGAATAATTTCCTATAAATTATTGAGTACCACTAAAGGATGTCATATTATATGGGAAATTATTTTGAATTATCTTTAAAAAACATTTTTTAATGAGAAAAATCATTCTTATTTTAAATTATTTTTAAAACATAAATCGTTTGAAAACTATTTTCATTAAACGTAACTATGAAACAAAACCATAATAAGAGGTTTGAAAATATTTCCAAAACCATTTACCGAAACATATATCTTAAAAACTATAAAAAATATTGAAATATTTTTGAAAACCGTTTTCCTAGAAAACATATAAAATAAGCATGAAAAAAATTTATTAACATTTTCCCTTGCAAACTTATAAAATGAGATTCAAAATATTTTTTTAAAAAATTCTTCCAAAACAATATTAAATCATAAAAAGGAGATCATTAAAATTTTCTAAACCAATTCATTGAAAATACTATAAAAACATATAATAAAGGTTAGTTTTTTTAAAAATCAATAGTATGAAAATACTTTGCAAACAAATAAATATATCTTGAAAACATTTTAAAACCCATTTCTATTAAAATTATTTGAAAAATTATAAAGAAATACTAAATATGTTTTGAAGGCCATATCTATTAATATAAAATAAAATAAAATAAAAATAAATCTTGATAAAAGTTTATTTTTTTAAGAACACAAGGTTTTGAAGGAACATAGGTTTTCAACTGAAGAGATAGGTAAAGTAATAAATTACTAAAAAATATTTCTTCATCATATTATCTATGACAGATTGAAAAAATGGTACCAAAAAATGAATATATAATTAATATATGCATGATAAAAAATTTATGAGATCTCTTGGAGACGTATCATTCTATTTCATCAATGTAAGCAAAATCATTAATAGTATCGCCAAATGAGGACATTGTTTTAATAAACTATTACCACTTGGTAACATTGAAATATACTCCCCATTTAGAAATTGAAATCACAAGAAGAATAAAATACATTTAAAAGAGTTATATTATTAATTAACATGTCAAGGGTTGTATATGCACCTCATATAATAATACAGGTTCATAACAAGACATGTGTCTCAAAGAAGAAAAATTGCGACAAAATTACATTCTATATTTGGTAACATTTGGAGCACAAACCCCATTAAATAAAGATCAATAAATTGATATGTAAAATACCGTTAAATTTAGGTATAAGTTTAATAAAATTATTTAAAGAATTATATACACTGTACAAATGAAATGAGTGGTGAATAAGGCATGTATCTTACTAAAATAAAAAGGGAGATCAAATTCACATACCTTATATCTTGACTATCTTCATACATGAAAAAAATCCTATACAATAAATATCGGTTTATTATAAATATTTTAAAGAATAATATTATTATATATAATACCATATGTGGTTTACTTATAACATTATATTACACAGTTTATAACAATTCCAAGTTAAGGTTCCGCTTCATGTAATATCCACTTGGTTTTTGGTATCTTTCTTAATTTGTTATATCTTTCGTCCTCACACTTTATATAATTATTTATAAAATGAAAAAAATGATATAAATAAAATTTATATTAAGTATAAATTTACTTATAATAACATATAAAATTTATAAATATGAAATAGAATACACCATTCTTGGAGACAGTTGGTCGTACATATGCATTAATGATGTTTCTGTTTTGTTTTCATATTGAAAGAATGTATGTAAATGAAATATATGTATATATGTATATAATATCAAACATTAGACATATAATTTCATATATATCCTATATTTTTATTAAACCATGCTTAATACATTCCATGTAATATGTGAACGAATCACATTACATAGAGGAGGCAGTAGTCCAAACGTTCAGAAATGATGTTATCGTATTTAAAAAATATGAAATGTATAAATTAACGTGTTATAGAATAATTATATAAGAATAAATAAATAATAAATTTCATATATATCATATATAAATAGTGTATCCATCATAATTACCAACCATGAAATGTGGTAATGTAAAAATGAACAACATCATTTTGTGAGGCAGTAGTTCTCCATACACAAGAACGATAAGTTCGTTATCCATTAGATGGATGTGTAGGATGGACAAATAATATATATATAAAATATACCGAGGATAATTGTGTTACAATATAATCATATAATCAGGATAGTTGAGGGGATGGATAAATAAAATAAAATAAAGGATCTTGATTATGGATGTTGCATCTTCTTTGGCTAACTCATTTTGGTTTGCACCAAAGGGATTCTATAGATAGACTTCTTCCGAAATTTAGGCTTTTATTTTTTGGGGAGGGATGTAGATGAGCTATTTGGGACGATTTAGATGGATCCAAACTATCTTTAGAGGTGTGAGGAAGTAAAAGGGGTGAGTTCTTTTTTATAGTAGAGGAGTGGCGATCATGTGAATTTTTGGAAAAGGAATTACACCCACATTATTTCCATATCATGTGGATCTAATAATGGTCCAAATTAGACTAAATTATGCATAAGATTCAAATATTGACATAAAATTGATTTTGTAAAATTTTATAGGTCATTTTTCCCTTAAGTTTACAGTTTAGTCCCTTGTTAGGCTCAATTATACCTTAATTGATGTAATTAATTTTAATTACCTTCACTGATATTTTTGGTAAAAAACAATATTGAACTTATTAGAAATTAAAAATTATTATGATTGAAAATATGGAATCTATAAGTAAATATTTTCATCATAACAATGGCATAAATTAATTAAAATTTAATCCCATATACGAGATGATCGTGTTGGGTTTTAGAGTAAAAACTTTTAATAGATTGTTTAGTCATTGTATTCAATTCAATAGTGAAATTTATTACAATAAACTAAATTAGATTAATTGAAAAATATTTAATCTAATTTAAATTTGTGATTGTTTAAAAATAAAATTGTTCCTTAATAAATAAATTAGACGAAAAACAGTTTTCAATCAAAAATCATTATTTTTCACTATTCATTAAAAAAATAAAACTTCTCAGAAAATAAAAAAATTCCCCATAACACAATTTTATTCATTATTTTTAAAAAAATTATTTTGGAATATAATGTTTTTAAAAATTTCATAATTTAAATTTAAAATAGTTTCTCCATTAAAATGCGGTAAAACTACTTTAAAAAAAATACAGGTTTACATGTAGAATATTGTGGTTGTTCTCATCTTATTACTATAAGATAAATGTGATTATTAACCAAAATATATTATAAAACATATAACATATACATTTAATTAATATCCTTAGTTAATAGTAAGTAATTTCACTTATTCATATAAATCACATTTTCACATAAAAATAGTCTTCTATAAAATAATTTTTATATTCATTTGGTTTCTATTTTCATTTGTAATTAATAGGAAATAAATGAATTGAAATATATATTTTAATAATTTATTTAATCCTATAATATAAAATTTAATGTATAGGTTATAACTTATTATATTTAATAATAATATTTTTAGTAATATAATATTTTTTGGTAAAACATGGCCCTGCATTTTATGCCACCCATCAAGGATAATCAGTATTTCAAGTAATGTAAGATAAAATCATTGTATTGAGTAGATAAAGATAAAAAATATGTTTGGTTTTGTTCATGAATAAATTTTATTTGCATATAATACAATGATAATGTAGTGATTTTTTAAAAATAAATTATTTATAGTGTTGCGTGAAATGAAAAAAATAAAAAAAGTTTAAATTATTTTGAAAAAATATTTCACAAAAACTTGATTTTTTATATATAAAACATATATTTTCCCAATTTAGTTTATTCGTTTTATACCCTCCATTAAAATAACTAATATATAACTATAATTTTAAATAATTATATTATTATAGTATGTTATGCTTCTCTTCAAGTCAATATTGTGTGTAATAAAAGATAAATTTTTTTCCCTATAACACAAGAAAAAATTAGTGTATATTATAATGAAAGTTAAAGTACATGTAGCATGTAATTATTATTTTTTGAAAATATTAAATTTATTTGAAATATATTTAACAAAATCAGAAGGTGTTACATTATACCCCGCATAAAATATATTTCTCCATGAAATTCCTTCTCAGTGATTGAAGGTTTAACATTTGAAAATTCCTTCACAGAAATTTACATCATAAAAATGGTTAATATTAAAATAATATTAAAAAAGATAAATTTATGTGAAAAATTCATCTTGAATAATACATACTAAGTCTCTAAATTTGAGATCATAGGTGGGACGTGAAACATAAAAGAGAGAAATAATAACCAAATAGATATTTAGAGTGATACACATCATAGTAAGGATAAAGTTAACTCCCATAAATACATAAAGAAAATAGTAAAGAAAATTTAAATGATATAATAAAAAATGATGTTAAGAGGATAAATGTTTGTTTCAATATAGTTTTCCTACTTTTAGAGTATTTAAATATGAATATATAGTCTATTTGATTCTATTTCATAAGAAGAATCTCATACTTTGGGTTTTTCTTGATCAATTTTAAATTAATATATTACTCTTAGAGTTTAATTATTAATTTTATTTAGAATTAAATAATATTCACAATAGAATGATAATTCATCCATTCTATCTATTGTGTTTTTTAAATGTTTATCAATATTTATCAAATATGGACAAATCATCTTATGGTGAAGTAATATGTTAATGCATAAAACCACAAAAAATGATCAAATTAAACAATTCCATAACTGGATAACATTATAACCTTAAGAAGTTTAAATATTCATAAAAAAATCACTAAATTTCTTAAAATCAACTTAACTTTAATCCCCCATATATCATAAAGTGTCCCTTGATTGTCACATACTAAACACTTTAAAACCATCATCATGTATTCTCACGAAACATAGTAATAACATATATCACAATAAAAAAATATTGAAAAAAATCCATGCTTCCTAATTCTTTACCTAAATCCTATATTATTTGGAATAATCCTTAAATCCAAAAATGATTAAATCTCTATCAATGATTTAATAAGAAATTTTTTTTAAAAATAACATTCATAAACTCCATGGTAATTTGTAACATCCGATTTAATTTTTCATATCCAACATATATTTATCCCAACGCCGTTATCTCAACATTTGGAACATGTTAATGGTTATATTACCTTAATAAAAATATCACCTTTCTATTTAATCTCTTTTAATGTCCATTTGTATGAGTTGAAAAATTATTTAAATCCTTAATGAAATACTTATACTGAAAAATCCACATATATTTCATGATTCATATAACATAATCGTTGAATTCAAATACATTAACATGACAGTAATCACACTTCTTTCTAAAAACGTTAACTAGAATTCATCAATGTCACAACTCGATCTTTTAAATTATTTTATCTTATTTTTTCTTGGCTTCGGTTAGCCTTTTCAAGGTGCGGGTTGGGTGTATGGTTATTTTTTTTTTTACATTTGATGTATTTGGTGAGTTTCGGATCGGTGCATGGGCACCACACGTTTGGTGGTAACCGTGCGATCGGCTAGGATACCCATCCGGTTACCCATTACTTAAAGTATTAAAACTTTATTAGAATGAAATAAATTAAATGCTTAAGATATAATAATAATAACATTGTTGTGTTGATAATTTTTTTAATTAAAATAGTTAATGATATTATTATCATTAAAATGGTTGTAAATATAATTATTATTTGGTTGCTATTAATTTTTTTATTATCTAAAGGAAAATAAATAAAATTATGATTATCATTATGATTTTTTATTGTTATTATTATTATCATTAAAAAAATTAATGACATTGTTATGATTATATAATTTTTTAAAAACTATTATAAATATTTTCATTAAAATTTTGTTTTTATTTTTTTATTTAAAATGTTATTATCCTTATCCTTATTATAATTATTATAATTATCACTATTATTATTAACATTTTTTAATTACATGTTATTGTTAATTTTATTATAATTTTTAAGGGGTTTTAGTCCCCCTTTTTTATTCTCTACACTTCACACTCACACCACTCTCCCCATTAACCCCCACGCACACCCCACTCCCCTTCTCTCACGCCTCTCATCTTTTTTAATCTCATGAACTCACTCTCTCCACTCATCCCTCTTTCTACCATTAATTAATTAATTTTTATTTCTTCTCTCCAATCACTCCCCAACACTTTATTTTACCAATCACACACTACCTCTCTCCACTCACCCCTCCCACTAATTATTCCTCACACTCCACCCCTTCGCTCCCATTTAATTCTTTTATTATTATTTTTTATCCCTCTCTCCATCCACCCCACCTCTATCCAATTTAATCCCTTTTTTATACCTCTCTCCAATCACACCTCACTATTTTATCTACCCATAACGCACCACTCTTACTCTGTCCCATTAATTTCTTTTCTTTTTTTTTATCTCCCACGCAACCCCCACTTTTCCCTTACCCCCCTCACACTCACGCCCTCTCCCTATATCCCCTCACACTCTCTCTATTAATTCATTTCATTTTATAATTTACCTCCCACGCACCCCTTCTCTCCCATGCCCTCATGCACCCCTCTTTTCTCTTACCCCCCCTTCACACACACCCTCCTCCCCTCCGTCACTCCTTCCGATGGCTTCTCCTCCCTCTAGCGCGGTAAGTTCTCTTCCACTTTCACTCCTCTCCTCAATCGTTTTTTGGGGATTTCTTGTGAGGTTTATTTTTTTCTGAACCCTAAATGTTAGGGTTAATATGTATCTAGGGTTTCATTTGGATTTAGGGTGTGTGTTTTGTCCGCGGAACATCGTTCTTCCTCCCATTGAAGTTTCATTCCAATCGCCCAAGGCTTCGGTTGGTGTTTCCAAGTTTTTCTTTCTTAAAGTATTTCCTTTGATGCTTTCCATTGTAAATAAATTTTTAAAATAGTTTAACATCTCTATGGAACCCTTAATTAAATTATTATTGTAATTTGGAATTTATTTGATTTGTTAAAAATAGGTTTTAAATGAGTTTTAGTGTAAATTGCATATTTTATGATACCTAGAAAGCTTGTTTGAATTGATTATGTTTATTTAAGAAGGAATTGGTCCCTTATGAAATGTATCACCGTTATTATGTTACAAAGACATTGTTTATTAATGAACATGGCTTGGTTGTGTTAAGACTTAGTTATTGTGTTAAAACACTTATAAAGGTTTAATGAATTCAATGTTTTATTTGGAGTTTCTTAAAAATAATGTGGGTAAGTGGTGATTTTTTGTGGAAAGGATTTAAAATGTTTTGTTGGTGTGCATTTTATTTCAAAATAGGATTTCATGTGTGTATGGTTTGATGATGGTATATCATACTAAATGTGTTAAAATGTGTTGGAAAAGGTTTTATTTTTTTTGGACTGTTTTATGTTCTATAAATAATGTAGGTGGCCAGTTAGGGTTTTAAGGTAATTGGTGTCTTGGAAATTTAGTTTTCAAAATGGATTTTAGGTTTCAAATAAAGTTGGTCCCCTTGAGGGGTTTCTAAAGAGTATTTTAAATGTGGTTTGGTAAAGTGTTTTGGAAATTATGGTTTATAATGTGTTCTTTAATGTTAGGTCATTCGGTTTGAAACATGTTTTGGTGTGGGTCAGAAAATGGTAAAATCATGTTTGATAATTGTGAAGTGTTTGAATGTGTGTTGAGATCATTAGAGCCCATTTAGCATTATAAATGTAAGATTACTATTTGAAAGATATTTTGAATAAATGTTTTTTCCTGGTTGGAAACCTTAAAAGTTTTTCTAGAAAATGGTTTCAATATGAACATGATGTGACAACCCATTTGGCACTTTGTTTAATGTGAATGATTGAACAATTTTATGAGGCACTCCTCTCTAGTGTAACCCTTTATGGGTGAATGTATAGGAAGCGTCCGTGTTTGAGGAAAGAAAGTGCGGTGAGATAAGTCACGCGTGCGAGGGCCTTCTTAGGTACAAAGTATTATTATAACCACCATGGGTTCATGGGCGTCTTATATATTATCGAGTGATGGTTTCTCACCAGCCCTGATTAGACAGGTTGGTTCCCCCTGGTTGATGTAGAGGCCAGGTGGGATCTGCTGCTGATTTTGTCACGAGGGTGATCAGTGGGTTATAGACTGTGGGGCTTCACCATACGCCGATAGGTGGTTCTGAACTGAGTGCATCCAGGGGTTGTCTAGGGATATTCAGGATCCTCCATGGTTACATCTTGTATTGCTTTCTTATTTTCGGTTACACTGGTTTATTTTCAGCTCATATTTCTTGTTTTTTTTCTGCTACACTGATTTATTCTCATCATGTATTATTTACTTGTCTCCCTTTTTCACAACCCTGATATCACTTGTTTGGTTTAATTTATAAAATGATAAACTATTTTTGAAATAATATGTGGCGTGAGATGGTTCTCATTGTGGGAAAGAGGTGTTATTTTATTTAAATGGGAAAACCTTATTTTTTTATAATTGTATTTCCAAACTTGTGTCATCGAACAAATTTGGGTAAGGAAACACTTGGATTCAGTGGTTTACTTTTTGCATCCCTTCTGAGAATTTTTGTGCTCATGCCTATCCTTTACCATTTCAGTTGTAGGTTCAGATGTTTTTCAAGATTTTTCTCAGTGGCTGATCATGTGGAAGAGGTTTTGGGCTTTTGGTTGGAGGTGACTAAGGGGTCACATAGAGATTGTAGTAGCGGGGTCTTGTTTCCAATTTTCTTCTTTTTAGGGATACTTTGTATCAGGATCTATTTTTTGTTTATTTGTGTATTATTTTTCATTTTGTTGTGTGATCTGTTTGTTATAATTATTTATCTAGTAGTGGTTTTATCTCTTGGGATTAAATCGTTCCCTCAGGTATAATTTTATTCCCAACACTGGTTTCAAGCCTTTGGGGATTGGGAATGCCCTTTGGGCCATGTCAAAGACCGTCTCGGGTGACAAGTTTAGGGTCGACCTGGGTTGGTTCATGAAAAAATGGCATCAGAGGAGGCCCTTATTGTTTGGGGTGTCCAGTAGATGAAGATTAGGATTGTCGGGACTCGAGAGGTAGGTACGGGAAGGACATCATGAACCCTTCCTTGTTCTGAACCCCGACTTTCCAGGGGTAGTCTAGGTTTTGAGTCTTCTTCTTTTCTTTTGGGATTGGGGAATTAAGATGGATGTGGACTGGTGTCATGTCAGGAGCTCACATGGAGTAATGACCCATGTGGAGTCCGAGTGCACGGTTGAGCTCTTCCATGTCAATAACGCTTTCATGGGGCATGACTCACTACCATATCGACGGGTTAAGCATAACTGCTAGTTTCTCATTCCTTCATTTTTTTGGCGCATGTTGTGTTTCACATTGATTTGATTCTGGTCGGTTCAAGTGGGTTTTTGAAAGAAAAAAAATGAAAAGGTTTTATGAAATGAAGGAGTCTTCTTCTAAATTTCATAAAATGGTAAAATTTGTTCAATAATTGAAGTTGTATTGGTTTGATAATTTGGTAAATGTTTATATTTTCTTGGATGTTGTTTGGACGCAACCTTGGGTACTCCTTAGGATCATTTCCACATGGGAGGGCATGTATGGAAGGTGCATGTTGGTGCATATGGGAGGAAGCAGATGAAAACATGTGCAATGGCTCATGGGATTACTCTAGTGTGTTTTGAAATTAAATTCTTGACCTTATTGTTCTAAAGTTATTTTTAAAAAGGGGAAATCATTTTTGGAATATTGAATTTCGTTTAAAAAGTGGCGTTTGGTTTTTGGAAATTGGCCTTGAAGGAAGGTAGTAAAAAAAATGAAATAAAAAATGGGGCTTTTGAAAGAAATGATTTGTCCACATTTATTTTTGTTTGGTTATTTCTGGATGTAGTTTCCTTTATTAATGTTGCTTAAGCTTGATATTGGTTTTGGATTGAGGTAAGTCTTGGTTTTGTGTTTCTTATGATTTTCAAAGTATGCCACCCAGAAAGATCACTATTGTTGTCGATGAGTCATGAACAGGTTTGGGTTCTTTTAAGTGTCACCACTGCTTGAGGTGTTGGAGGTCTGTTAGAGGTGGTGAAATGACTTGAGGGAAGTAGAGTGTGTCTTTGTGTGGTTGGGAACTCCATAAGTTGTTAAGGTTCATGCCGATTTAGGTTTGTTTAAGGGTTAAGTTTGGGACTAGTGGAGGTTGGTTGTGTTATCGTTGTTGGAGTTTGGGGAGTAGTTGGTGATAATTGGTTTTTTCAAGGATCCCTATCTGGTGAGGAGTGTGTGCAGGAGGAACCTTCCCTAAGAGGTTAAATTTGTTGATCATGACACCTAGTTAGTTAGGATTACTTCGAGCATGCCATCAGAATTACTGGTTCAGGCATTCCAAGCCATCGGGCCACATCCCTCTTAAGTCCTATCATCGTTGTGGTCATTCTGGTCACCAGGGGATGTTCTATGGGATGTGTCATTCGAGGATGGAGTTTTGATTGGGGGATTCTAGTGTCTGACTGTGAGGTATAATATTCTTCAGTCATCAGAGCCCCAACCTCAGGTCTCGGTGTGAATCTCGCGCACAGTCATCAAGTCAGAGGCATTTGAGACATTTAATTGGTTCTTTATCTTTCGTCTTGGAATAAAGAAATTCAGGGTTACCTTGTTCTTTTTTCCTTCTATTTAAGTTTATTTTTTTGCGGTGATAGTGGGAGGAACTTATCAATTCGAGATCATAGTAGTTTCATTCTTCTGAATGCGACCTTTAGAATTGTTAGTTTTTCTTAAAAGTGTTTTTGGACCTTGTGTGGGTTGTTCTTGGTTTTATTAGTGATCATTTAGAGATGTGAGGTGTTGGAGAGTTTTAGATCGATGTGAGGAATTCATTGATATGGTGGTTTTGATATGGGGAATTCCTTATTTTGGTTCCCCATTATGTCGGGTGTTTTTGTAGGGGTTTTCCGTTCAAGACTCATCAGTCCTATTCAAATCATGTGGAGAAGTTGGTAGGTTTGGTTGGGAGTTCCTGCATTTCCCAATCGAGGTGGTGTGTTTGAGTTCTAAATTCTCGTGTTATGGGATTTTTTTGTGGTGGGGAAAAATCTCTCGTGTTCTCCCATTGTTCTGTATAATGGTTCTTCTTTGAGTCGGTCTGGTGTAACTTGTAGACTGAATAGTCATCTCGAGGCACATATTTTTGTCCCCAACGATTTTGGTCGGGAATTGGCATGAGTTTTGGTTGTTTTTCAGCTGGGTCACTTTATGGGGGCAGAAAGTTTTGTGGCGGGGAGAATTGTCACACCCCAATCTTTTAAATTATTTTATCTTATTTTTTCATAGCTTCTGTTAGTCTTTTCAAGGTGTGGGTTAGGTGCATGGTTATGTTTTTTTGACATTTGATGTTTTTGGTGAGTTTTAGATCGTGCACGGTTGGCGGTAACCATGTGGTCATCCCGGATGCCCGTACGGTTACCCATTACATAAAGTAATACAACTTTATCAGAATGAAACAAATTAAATGTTTAAGATATAATATTAATAATAACATTTTTTTTGATAATTTTTTAATTAATATTTCTAATGATCTTATTATCATTTAAATGGTTGTAAATATAATTATTATTTGGTTTCTATTAATTTTGTTATTATTTAAAAGAAAATAAATAAAATTATGATTATCATTATTATTATTTATATTATTATTATTATTATCATTAAATAAATTAATGATGTTTTTATGATTATATAATTTTTTTTAAAAATATTATAAATATTTTCATTGAAATTTTATTGTTATTATTATTATTATTTATATTGTTATTATCATTATCCTTATTATTATTATTATCATTATCAAAATTATTATTAACATTTTTTTAGTATGTGTTATTGTTATTTTTATTTTAAATTTTTATGTGGTTTTAGTCCCTATTTTTTTTTCTCCATGCCTCACACTCACACCACTCTCCCCATTAACCCCCCCCCCCACACACCCCACTCACCTTCTCTCACACCTCTCCTATTTTTTTATCTCATGAACTCCCTCACTACACTCATCCCTCTTTCCACAATTAATTTATTTATTTTTATTTCCTCTCTCCAATCACTCCCCCACTATTTATTTTACCAATCACACACGACCTCTCTCCACTCACCCCTCCCACTAATTATTCCTCACCCTCCCACCCTTCTCTTCCATTTAATTATTTTATTATTATTATTTATCCCTCTCTCCATCCACCCCACCTCTCTCCAATTTAATCCTTTTTTATACCTCTCTCCAAACTCACCCCTTATTTTATCTACCCATAACACACCACTCTTACTCTCTCCCATTAATTCCTTTTCATTTTTTATCTCCCATGCAACTCCCACTTTTCCCTTACCCCCCTCACACTCACACCCTCTCCCCATATCCCCTCACGCTCTCCCCATTAATTCATTTCATTTTTTTATTTATCTCTCATGCACCCTTTCTTCCCCCCTTCCCTCATGAACCGGTCTTATCTCTTTCCTCCACCCCCTTCACACATGCCCTCCTCCCCTCTAACACTCCTTCCGGTGCATGCTCCTCCCTCCGGCACAACAAGTTCCCTCCCCTTTCTCTCCTCTCCTCAATCATTTTTAGGGTTTTCATGTGGGGTTTATTGTTGTATGAACCCTAAATATTAGGGTCAATATGTACCTTGGGTTTTCTTTGGATTTAGGGTGTGCATTTTGTTTACGGGACGTTGTTCTTCCTCCCATTGAAGTTTCATTCCAATCGCATGAGGTTTCGGTAGGTGTTTCCAAGTTTTTCTTTCTTAAAAACTTTCCTTTGATGCTTGAAATTTTAAATAAGTTTACAAAATAGTTTCACAGCTCTATGGAACCCTTAATTAAATTATTATAGCAATTTGGAATTTTTTCTATTTGTTAAAAATAGGTTTTAAATGAGTTTTAGTGGAAATTGCATATTTTATGATACCTAGAAATCTTGTTTGAATTGCATATGTTTATCTAAGAAGGAATTAGTCCCTTATGAAATGTATCATCGTTATTATGTTGCAACGAAATTTTTTTTAATGAACTTGTCTTGGTTGTGATATGACTTAGTTATTGTGTTAAAACACTTTTAAAGGTTTAATGAATTCAATGTTTTATTTGGTGTACATTTAAAATAATGTGGGTAAGTGGTGATTTTTTGGGGCAAGTCTTTAAAATGTTTTCTTGGTGTGTGTTAGATTTCAAAAGAGGATTTTGGGTGTGTTAGGTTTGATGTTGGTATAGCATACTAAACATGTTAAAATGTGTCGGAAAGGGTTTAATTTTTTTATGGGATGTTTTATGTTCTATAAATAACGTATCTGTCCAGTTAGGGTTTTAAGGTAATTGGTGTTTTCATGGACTTTTATTTTTCTAAATGGATTTTAGTTTTCAAATAAAGATGGTCCCCTTGAGTGGTTTCTAAAGAGTATTTTAAATGTGGTTTTGTAAAGTGTTTCTTTAAGTGTTTTGGAAATCATGGTTTATAATATGTTCTTTAAGGTTTGTTCATTCAGTTCGAAACATGTTTTTGTGTTGGTTGAAAAAGGGTAAAATCATGTTTGATAATTGTGGAGTGTTTAAATGTGTGTTTAGAACTTGAGGTCCCATTTAGCTTTGTAAATTTAGGAGTGCAGGTTTCAAGATATTTTGAATAAATGTGTGTGCCCGGTTGGAAACCTTAAACGTTTTTTTAGAAAATGGTTTCGATATGAACATTATGTAACAGCCCGTTTGGAACTTTGTTTAATTTTAATTATTGAACAAGTATATGAGGTGCTTCTATCTAGTGTAACCCTTTATGGGTGAATGTATAGGAAGCGTCAATGTTTAAGGAAGGCAAGTGTGGTGAGATGATTCACGCATGCAAGGTCCTTCCTACCGAAACAATATTATTATAACTACCATGGGTTCTTGGGTGTCTTATAGATTATCGAGTGATAATTTCTTAGCAACCCTGATTAGACGTGTTGGTGCCCCCTGGTAGATAGAGAGTCCAGGTGGGATTTTCCGCCAATTTTATCGCGAGAGCGAGCAGTGGGTTATAGACTATGGGGCTTCACCATACACCGACAAGTGGTTCCCAACTGAGTACATCCAGGGGTTGTCTAGGGATGTTCAGGATCTCCCATGGTTACATCTTATATTGCTTGCTTATTTTCTATTACACTGGTTTATTTTCAGCTCGTATTGATTGATTATTTTTCTACAACACTGATTGCTTTTCAGCATGTATTATTTACATGTCTCCCTTTTTCATAACCCTGAGATCACTTGTTTGGTTTTATTTATAAAATGGTAAACTATTTTTAAAATAATATATGGCATGAGTTGGTCCTCATTGTGGGAAAGAGGTTTTATTTTTTGTAAATGGGATTTTTTTATAATTGTATTTCCAAACATGTTTGATCGGACAACTCTCGGCAAGGAAACACATGGATTTAGTGGTTTACTATTAGCATCCCTACTGAGAAATTTTGTGCTCACGCCTATCCATTACCATTTAAGTTGCAGGCTCAGATGTTGTTGAAGCTTTTTCATAGTGGATGCTCATGTGGGAGCAGTTTTGGGCTTTTGGTTGGAGGTGACCAAGGGGTCACATGGAGATCATTGTAGCGGGGTCTTGTTTAGAATTTTGTTCATTTTAGTGATACTTTGTATCTAGATCTGTTCTTTTTTTATTTGAGTTTTAGTTGTTATTTTTTTCATGCTATATTTGTTCTAATTATTTATCTAGTCTTGGTTTTATCTCTTGGTCTCAAATTCTCCCCTCATGTATACTTTGATGCCTGAGACTGGTTGTCAGCTCATGGGGATCGGGAACGCCCTTCGGGCCATGTCACGGACCGGCTCGGGTGATCGGTTCAGGGTCGACCTGGGTCAGTTCGTGACAATCAAAATACTCCATATTAACTATGTTCTTTCATATTTCATTCATATTCTCTTCATCATCAATAAAAACCCCATCTCTCAAACAAACTTGGTGTTTCCCATCAAGACTATTCCCCTTTGGATATCAATTTTCATAATGCGCATACATTCAACTTTTAAAACATTCAATTGTTGGTGATACCATAGAGATACCATTATTCTCATCAATTTTGTTAAAAAAATATTATTTTTCCATTACAGTTACTTTTGCTATTTTCTTTTCATTTCACACCCAAAGCATCTTCTTATGCCTATTTGAAATTCCATTAAGTTTGTTTTCCCACTTTCTGTTCAAATAGAAAAATTAATATTTTTTCCCTCCCCAGTCTCCATTAATTTTTTTTCATATAACAATATCCTTATATTATTTGGTGAGTATGAAAGTTTATTAAGGTGTATATTGTTAATGAGATTTAGTGATATCTCATTAGGTTAATCATAAAAAGAATCACTATATTCATAATCTTATTTATATTATCCTCAATAAATCTTCCATCATATTCAATTTTAACCCAACTCATTATAGTTCCCTCTATCAAAAAAACCCAAAAATCAATGTGTGAGAAAAAATGGTCATAATGGAAAAACACATAGTCAGAAAAATCATTTATAAGAGGTCTAAACAATGAAACATATTTTTAATTTCTAATACATTTGGTTCATCCTAGGTTATTCATTATCATCATATGTTTAAATCCTAAAAGCTTTTTCAAAATAGGGGTGAATGAAGGTACGTTTCCATGCATTGGATAATAATCAAGAATAACTAAATAAATTCTTTTTTAGAGTGATTACCCCTAGGTACCTCTTTTCTAGAACAAATTCCACCTTTATTATCTAGATAAGTATGGAATTTCATGGAAAAAACATTCAATATCCATTTCCAAATTCCAATGATATTTTTATATAATTTGACTCATCCTCAAACTTATCCTAAGAGAAATCCATTGACATATACTTTTAAATATCCACATGGATCTCAATAATTTTTTATCTGGAATTTTTTTAAAGGATAACTAACAATTTTCTATTATAAAAACTACAGTGACCCACGATTATCATACGTAGTTATTACATCTTTTTAGATGAATATTCAATTCATTACATAATTACATACATGAGTCGCTTAATAGTTTATTGTATATATATTTATATACATGGAACAAATTCTTATAATTAAGTGAATCATCCTCAAAATATCCCATATATATCTTCCCCTTTAGTACAATTCAAAAATATACCCTACTTAAAACCACTCTTCATAACATGGAGAAATTATATATAAGAAATGGTGAGATTAGATACTTAGTAAGGGTAAAATGGGAGATATAAAAACATGAAATTAATATAATGTTATTGAAACATGACCATAACATTTGAAAATCATACCTTCATATAAATGATCTTAAAATTGAGTCATGGTATAAACATTTCTAGTTCAAAAGTCATGAATCATAAGGGATTCAAATAACATGGTACGAGAGATAATAACATTTTAATAAGATAATTTTTATGGTATAAATATCATCTTATAATATTGTGAACGTGTATAAGCATATACATGTTCACAAATTATGTTAAGGACATGAAATTAGGCCCCCACATAAATTTATAGACATTATTATAATTCCACAAAAAACATTCTAGACATGTAAGATAGGTCCAGAAATAACACTACGAACATATAATAATGTTCATTAATAACATTATGAACTTATAATATGTTTCACACATAACATTTTGAACATGAAATAAAATTCACATTTAACATATTTATATGTGAGTAATAAATATTTACCCAATGCATTGTATAGATATATAGGTCCAACCCTCCACATAATCAAAATCATATGTATGTGTTCCAAAAGATAATAAAATATTCATAATATAATAACCCATGAAATTAAATGGGGTTCATAAATATTTCATCAAATCATAACCAGTGAAAAACACAAAGGTTTAATCTTTATTTCACCATTTCTTCATAGCATAACCTATGAAATAATAATCAGGTTTCATAAGAATTTTATCATGGTATAACCCATGTTGGAGAACCGGGTTTCATAAACATATTATCATGATAAAAAATTCATATAATTAATAAGAATGCCATCCTTAGTTTATATCCCTTTCAAAGAATATGTTACACAAAATGATATTATCTAAGATAGAGAATGTTTTTGAATTACCACTTAGAACATTTCTAGAGGAAAATAGTTTTTCATTGAAAATATAATTCTACAACTAAAAATTTACAAAAAATTATGAAAATAAGTTCATTTGAAGATAATACGGAAACATTTATAAAATAATATTGAAATATATTTATGTTCATGATTTTAGAAAATTCCATTTTTGTTGTACTCATTAAAAAATATATTCATCTAACATTTTCAATAAAATCCAAATTGAATTTTTGTGGAAATTAAAAAGAATATTGAATTAATTTTTAAACAATAACTTGGTTGATATTTCATTAATAAATCATTTTATGAATTACAATAAAATTGATTTTCTTTAGAAAAATGGTTTTAGGAAAAACTGTTTTTAAATCTAGGAGAGAAATAAAGTCATTTTTTGCTTAAATAAATTTGTTAGACTAATGAGTACATAAAGAGAGTTAAATGAAGAGAAAAAACTATATTCTCATGACATAAATATATGAGAATAAAAATCTTGAGTTTTTTGTGAGATATATAATGTTATTTCCTCATTACAAGCATAATCATAAACGATCTCATTAAACACTGGGATTATATCATAAAAGGATTACCACTTTGGTATCATATAATCATATGCCCCATGAAAGTGTAAAATTAATGTAAACATTAAATATCATTGGAATAAATATATATATGTTATTACATGTGAAAAGTTATGAACATACACCTTATAAAATAATATAGGTGAACAACACAACATATTTCTCAAAGAAAGAAAAGTAAAACAAAAATACATTACCACATTGGTAAGTTTTGAACTATAAAACTCATTAAAGAAAGGTCCAAAAATGGATATTTAAATAAATTTAATTTTACGTGGAAGAATAAAAAATAATTCAAGGGATTTATTGACACCAAATAAAATAAATTGGGTGTGAATACGATATGTTTCTCATATAAGAAAAAAGCGAGACGAGAATCCTTTACCTTAAGTCTCCACTTCTTTAATACAAATTAGAATCCCCTATAAAATAACTATATGCTTATTATACATATATTATACAACCATAAATATATATTATACAATATAATATTGTATTATCACTACTTATTACCCGTTTGTTACCAATTATTTCAAGAAATAACATTTGGTTTAGTTACAACTTTGTTTTTCATATGTGTTTGGATTTTTTATTTTCAATCACCATACATTTATCAGGGTTATATAATATCTAGAATAAAAATAATTAAATAAATAAAATATTTACATAAATTATACTTTTAATACAAATCATGCAATACAGTTCTGATAAATGATGTTTGTTTTGACTATGGAGATGGTAGGTTGTACATACGCATGAGTAACGTTTCAATTTTTCGAATGTAATTATGGAAAAAGGAAAGTAATATGTTATATTTAATGATTAATAATAATATAATAAATAATATATTATTTATTTATTTAAATATAATTATACATATCATCCATGTGGGGTGGTGATGAAAAGAGAGATCCATATCACTTCTTGAAGGTGGTAGTCCACACATACACGGATGATGTTATCACCATTTAGTGAATGAAAAGTTAAGAAAGAAAAATAATATATTATCATTTAATAATGATAAATATGTAATTAATATCATAATTATCTCATTTATATCACATGAATTAATTAATATTATCATTATTATCTTCCATGTAAAGTGTTGTTTAAAAAATAATCACAATGCTTCGTGAGGAAGTATTCTGTTGTTCACATGAGTGACTTTACCATATACACAATGAAATGGAAATTAAAAGCCTATATTTGATAAAATGAGTCAATTATTATTATTATTTTGTAAATATGATAAATATATATATTTATATACGTTATATCCATCATCATAACCAACATTGAGACGTGGTAATGGAAAAACGAATGACATTGGTTCGCTAGGCGGTTGTCCACTATACACATGAATGCTAATTTTATTACCATTTGATGGAAGTGGGGATGGTTGAAGATAATTAAATTAAATTAACAATATATACGTATATTAAGTATATTTTATTTATTATATCATCATGATTTAAGGGAAATTGGAGGAGGTGGATGAATAAATAAAATAAAAATTCACATTGAAGAACGTTACATATTATTTTGGTATCCTCCTTAGGTTTTCACCAAAGCCTTCCATAGATGTTTTTGTGCTCAAAATAAGCCTTATAATTTGAGATTATGTGATTTTATAAGTGATCTCATAGTTATTTATTGAATCAAATAGTTTTGAAGGAGTAAATAGAAGAGGAGAGTGGGTGTCCTTTTATAAGTGACGTGCATAACACAATTGTAATTTTTAAAAATTAAGAGGTGTACCCAAATATTATACAAGACAGAATCTTCGAAAATGGATTATTATAGTAAAATACAAATTATATGGTCTTAATATGGCCATATAATAGATTTTATATGATATTTAGGTCATTTAACTATTACAATATTACTTTAACCACCCATATAAACTCAATTTTTATCTTAACCGAGTTAATTTTTTTTTACAGTTGTTATTATTAATTATTTAGAAAAATTAAGTTGACCTTATTAGATACTAAATTTTTTTTATTCAAAATATGGAATCATTTCTTTTAATATTCCATTTAATGAAGTGGAAAAATAAAATTTGAAACTAATCCCACACACACGATGAGAATGTAGGGTTTTCAGAGAGGAAATGTTAAAAATTTACAATGTTTTGTATATCATAATTCAATATGAAAATGATTAAAATGAAATAAATTGTGATAATATATATATAATTTGGTTAATTTTAAATTAAAAACAATTTAAAAAACAATTTAACTTTATCTAAAATCTAAAAAAAGACAGTTTTTAGTTAAAATTTTGTGCTTTTAAGAATTCATCAGAAAATTACTCTTTTCATAACATTATAAAAAAATAATCTTAATATAATTTTTACGTGATGATTTCAAAAAATAAAATAACTTCTTAAAATGAAATTTCTTAAAGTGTTATTTTTTTAAAATAAGTGTTCAAAGAGGCAACACTATCGTTTTTTTAGAAAAAATACAGGGTTTCACATAATATTTGTTTTATTTTTATCTCATGTTCATAAAAAAAATATGAATGTTAAATAGTTTATTAAATATATAATATTAAAATTTCATTAAAATAATTCACCACAATTCTGTTGTTTAATTTATTAAGGTAATGTAATATTGCTGGAATAAAAATTGTTTTTCAGAAAATGATTTCATTTTTTTATAATAGTTTTTATCTTAATTTTCAATTAAGTGGTCAAAAAATATTATTTAAATTTTTAATGAAAATATTTTCATAATTTAGTTAATCTTATTCATACGCACTATTCCAATAGCTCGGAGATAACTACCACTTTAAATAATAATATTTTAATACTATGTCACATTTCATTTAAACACAGTGATTTGTGTAACGCATTGTAAAAAAAGTGTAACTGGTTACAAAATATAAACACAGTGTTTCAAATAATGAAATGTAAAATTTGATTTGTGTGTAATGAAAAATATCTAAAAGAGTAATTTTATTTTAATTTTTTTTCCAAAATACAAGTGTGTTATAATTCATGGTCATTAATTAAATCCTTCATGATGGTTCATAAAGAGTTTGTGAATTTCTAAAGCATATCACCTGAGTGTATTAAAAAAATTTTATAGTAGGGCTCATTATCTTTCAATAAGTGAAAATAAATTCCAAATCAATTCAACCTATTAAGAGTTATTACCCCTATATACCTCTGTTGCAAATCCATATCCACATGTAGTATCCAGACATGGATGGAATTTTTGGAAAACCACATTCTATATCCATTATCAAAATTCCAAAAAAAAATCATATACATTGAATAATCATTATGATTATCCACAGAGATATCCCTAAAAATATACTTTGAATTATCCATAGGGGGTTCACTAAATCTTTCACATCCTTGTTTCCAATGGTAAACGAATCCTTTCCTCTGGTACCATATATATCATTCAATAATTATATACTATGGACTATAATTGATACCTATTAGGGAATTCCATGGGAAGATATACATCCTGGGTGGGACAAAAGCCCATCCACTATGGTATCCCATTCCTCATGGAGCCCTTATCCAGAGATCCATGCTTCATCTAACGATCACATGTGAGATTTTTTGAGGGGCAGGTTCCTTCCATTTCCACCTATTCCAAATAATGTGACAAATGATTTAGCACAAAAATATCAAATATTTTTATATGAATATTCAACATATTTCATAAGCACACACCCAAGGACCATAATAGTTTAGTGTCTTTAGAGATTAGAAACCAAATATTCTTGTTTATGGAAATATATTGAACAAATCGTATAAAGATCGTCTCACATATTAATCTTATTAAGAATACCCAACATAAACCTTTATTCATTACAAGGGGAATGAAATATAATAAAGGGTGAGATTATATTCTCATTAAGGGTAAACATTGGTGATATCAATCATTTATCATTTGAAATCATATCATAAGAATGCATGTTTTTGGTCATGTACATAATGCATGAAGTTCATACCCAACCTTTCACAGATCATAATCATGAGTCATGGATGAATAAATTATCATTTTAGGAAACATAGACCATAAGAGTGATAAATCATCATAAATAAACCATTAACTATAAGAAAATTTCATAAATGTTTCGAACCATCATAAATATAGAAAAGAATTTTATATTTCAAGGTTCACTAGAAAGATCATCAACATAGTGTATCTATACTTATCACATACTTCCTCTTATTAGTCTAGATGGATCTATTTTATATAGTGGATCATAACTTGCCTACTTCCCTTAGTGGATCCGGATGAACTTATTTCCCATAGTGGATTAATCCCATCAACTTGTTTCCCATTATTATCTCATGACATATAAAGTTATACCCAGTGCATTGGTGGGAGATATTGTCACACTGGGTTTCAATTTTTTCCTTACATATAGTTCAGTTTCGGTTTTCAGTTGGTTTTTTAAATTCCAGTTGTGACGGGTTTGAATTTTTGTAGTATTCTTCCCTTTTTGTCATCTGTTTAGCTTTCCCCATCTAGTTTCCTCAGATTTTTGCAGCAAAATGAATGTTTTTGGGTTGGACGGACTAGGTGCATAGTTAGTTGCTACCACACATTAGCCCATGAAACCGTGCGGTAAGAGACATATCATACCTCACGTCCATGCACCTCATCCCAGATAACCATGAGGATACATTCTATTAGATAGAATTCTCTACATGGTTACCACACAGTTTACAAAATTGTGCATATCTTCCGAGACATTAAAATTTTTGGTTCTATTTTTATCTATCCCAAATTATACCCCATTCCACCCCCTTGATCTACCCTCATGGACTTCGCACCCCTAGGTGTGCCTCCACATCCCCTCCTCTCCTTTTTTCATTCTCCTATGGGTGTTTTTGGATCGTATTCTTCAAGATATCCCTGGAAAGTCCTCTTCTCCAAGGTATTCTTCTTCATTTTGTGTTTCTTATCTTCAATTTTGGGAGTTTTGGTTTTTCATTAGCTATGGGGTTCAATTTAGGGTTGGATCATGATAGTAGGAGTGTAATACTGATGAATCAAATTTGATATTTCATATTTTGGATTTTCTTGTGGTGCGGTTTTGGTTTAACACTCGTTTTTGGAGACTTCTTGGTTCAAGGTAGGTCGTTCCATTCTGTAACATTATGAAATGAATTTAATATGTTTTTTGATTTTATAAATTTGTTATTTACTTTGATTGTGTTGTGATATGATTGGTTTAGATGTGTTTCGTGTGTTTACTAGTTAAACGTGAATTTTGACAAAGGTAATGACTACGTTTTTGTGTGTATTATGATTTAATGTTTCTAAACAAGGTTTAAGAGATGTTTAGAAGGTGTGAAATATGTTTTCAAAGGAACATGTCGTGCATGTGTGTTTTAATGGGATTTTAAATGGAAAAGGGAACATTTTTTTGGAATGTTAGCCTTGTCGTGCACTTTTGATTTTGAATTGTACATTGCTTAAAGAATTTTCAAGCTTATTTTAAAAATTGACTTTAATATATGTATGGATTTATAAAGGGTCTTGACCCATGGCATTGGTTGGTTATAATTGTGTGTTTTATTGTGTTTTACAAAAGGGGGATCAATTAATAGTGTGAGTCATGGAAAATTTATTTAATGTGGGGTTTTAGTGTAAGTAAAATAGAAAATAGAAAATTTTATGGAAAATGGTCTAATCCTTGAAATTATTATCATTGAGTTGTTGTGGTGGTGATATGTGAACATTTACTCAAGCACAATGGGATCCTAGGTATCTTGGTGGGTGGACCACAACTAGTACGCTAGGGATACATAAGTGGATTTTCCTGATTTCACTTAGATGGATCGTCTCTTACAACACTAACTAAACTATGTTGATTATTTATTTACACTACAACTTTGGATGTTTCTCCTCTCGAGTGGAGCATGAATGAGAACGCAGACTATTGTGGAAACTATACCACCCTTCCCTGAGGTACATGGTTCTAAGGTCCCACTCGAGATAGATGAACCCCATGGGATTTTAATATGGTGCTGTACTATACATGTTGTTGTGCCATCAATTGGAACATATTGGACCACTTGAGTGTGTGATTTTTAAAAATTTCCATTCTTATTTAATCTATAAATCTTGGAATGGTTTTCCTTCAAAGTGTTCCTCTTTAACAGTTTACCTAAAAAATGTTTTCCACAGAAGTGTTTTAAAAAACCACCATCTAAATGATCATGTTAGATTATCTTATGAATTATTTGGCATACAAAATAATCTTTGGGTGTTATCTTACAAGTATTTGGCTCACACCCTATATACACCATTTGGTGTATATAGATCTTGATCATTTTGTATTCAAGGTAATGGAAATATTATTAGTGTTGGTGGTCCAGGTTATAAGTGGCATTCTATTTTGGGTTTGGTGATGGTGTCTTGAAGATGTTTCTCCTCGTGTTGCATGAAGGTTTGTGTAGATGTTTCAGTATTCTTTTCATTGTATTTCTCTTTTGGTTTTGATTTGAACTGTAAACATTAAACATGGAGATGGTTTAAGGATTTTTGTAGTTGTGTACTATCAAATATGTTTTATTTAAGTTTTTAGTTGTTTTATGTTCGTTGTTCGAGTAAATAATTCCCATGTATTGTTCATAATACTCTGGCACTTGTTCTAGCCCGTGGGGATCAGGACTGCCCCTCGAGCCTTGCAGTAGACCATGTCAGGTGGCGGGTCGAATGAAGGCCCATCTTGGTTCGTGAAAAAATTGTATCAAAGGGGGTGGACTCTATTGGGTCTTATTCCTTTGGCAAGATTCGGGGTAGAATGGGGTTGAGGTTATCAGAACTCAATGTTCTAGTTACGGGTAAGGGGCATAGACAACACACCTCATGGAAGCACATGAGTTACCAAGGGGAGTGAGGTTTCTTTAAAGTCTTTTGGATATTGATTTTCATTAATTTTTGGGGAAATGAAAAGGAATTTGGTTCAATGGTCTTAGTGAGCTCATAGGGGCGTGAAAACCATGAAGAGCTGGGGAAATTGTCCAAGAATTCTCTCTATGATGGTGGTTTGACTAGCATATGGACACTAACCATATGTTCAAGTCAACCATCGATAGTATTTTCTCCCATTAAAAAGTTTCATGTATTTTTTTGAGTTCTACATATTTTTTTTGAAACAAGTTATTTCGGAATTTAGAAAATATGGGATTTAAAAGTTGAAATTGTATGGTTTTCAAAGGGATGGAAAATGGGTTTTTTTGGAACTATTTGAAAGAGTTTTTAGAAATTTGTATTTTCCTAAAATATTATTTCTATAGGATGGGATTGAATTTTTATAATTGACACTTTTGGATTTTAAAACATGATGGTTTGGAAAAAAGGATAACATTATAGTGGGTTTTGAAATTCTATTTTGAATGGAATAAAATGATTTGAAATTGATGTGTATGTTTTGAAAATGAATTTCTGTTTGGATGATTGTTTCTTGTTGAAAATGATTTGTGAAATTAAAAATTGGTTTTATTTGAAAGGTCGATGATTTTAAAAAGTATTTTTTTTGTAATTTGAAATGAGTTTAACATTGTGACAAGAGGTTTTGAGAAAACGTTGTGTGGGTTGAATGTTTGTTTTTAAAAAATGGAAAGAAATTTTGTTCTAACCTTTAGTATTTAAATGAGTAGTAACATGTATATGATATAAGCGGGAAGTGAATGGGTTCTCAGTTTAAAAAGAGGATAATACATGTGAGTGGTCCAATGGGAAACCAGTGGTGAATGTTCAACCCACCAATGCAGTTTTATTTTTGAAAGTGTTCTTGAAGAAAAAATTGTGGTGTCCCTTTTTTTATTTCTAGGAAAGTTGTTTGTGAGACATTTTTAATGTAATAAATCTTTTTAATTGAATTTTGGTTTGAATTTGAGTTCTTTTTCTAGAGTTGGTCTTGGAATGATGATTAGTTTTTTGTCTTGAGGAGTGTTTTGAGAAACCATTGAGCTATTTTCCCTAGGTTTTTAGTGTTTGTTTGTGGTAATATTTCACTGACGGACCAGTTTGACCGGGTCCTTGGGTTTTCTTTGTTCTCTAGTGTACCTCCACTAGAAGGAGATAATATATGTTTGATGTATATCCACAAGTGATTCACCATTAAAATATCCTCCAATTGATCAATGTAAGGACATTCTTCTTGAATTTTGGGAGACAAATATCCATCTCTTCTGTTTCAGTTGAGTGGGTTCTCTTCAAGCAAGAGATTGAATGAGGGAGTAGTTGAATGGAACTTTGGTTTCTATGAGTTATTGGAAGGTCAAAGGTGATATTTTACAACGTTATGTCTAAATCTCTCACCTGGAAGCGGTGAAGGTAAATCCAGTGGGAAATTGGAATGGAATATTTGTTTTCGGTATTGAACACTATTTTAAAGTGGTATTTAGACTCTTCATTGGTTTCATATAATGAAAGGTTTATGTTAGGTCACCTACATGAAAAATATGGTCCTAATAAGTTGTTATGTCAACTTGTAGAAATATATTACTTTTGGGACTCGGTTTATGGTCCATATCTTTGTAAGTATTACATTAGTTCCAAGGGCCATGTTAGTTGATTTCTTGTAGCGTGGGTTCTCTTTGAGATTCAAGGGTGGATTTTGTAGAATCTTATGAGAGTCCCAATTTTGATAGGATCATATCTTCCATTTAGGGGGTTCCAAATTTATCTCTCTATATTAGAGTCTTTTCCATAAATTTTTGTTTAAAAATTTCATGATTAAGGTGAAAGAGAGATGAAAGTGATTTTTTACACCCTTGTTTTAGTAAGAGTGACATGTGGGAGTTAGTGGATGTTGGGGTGTGTTTTGTCTATTGGTGTTGTATAGGGACATCATAGTTCTTGGTGGATATTGAAAAATGTGTTTTTTGGGGTTCCTCGGTTCTTGATGGCGAGGCAAGAGATTCTTCAATAACCAAGACTCAATCCATATGTCTTGGAGTAAAGCTATCACATCGTTAGGGACCCCAAAGGGGTGTAAAGGATTATGGTCATGTGTTTGTATTCAGTATGTTAGGCAGAAAAATATATCTCTCTTACATAGTTGAGTCACCTTGAATGAAATTTGGTAGAAATATACATGGGTAGCATGTTCCTCCATGTTGTATTTGATTGAAAGTAAGAGTTGCTCATTGGTTACAAGGAAACATGGTTGATTCATTTTCTAGAACCTAAGTGCTTATACCATTATTGGTGTGAATTTCCATATGCTTATTTATGTATAAACGGCCTTGTAGGTAATTTCTCAATCCTATTTTTGGTTGGGAGTATCCAAGGATGGTAATGCCAATGGGTGTGGTGAACCGCATAATGTATTCTGTTTGGGTTGGAGTTTTGTTAATTAGGCCGATAGTGGTGGGAGTATAGGTTGTACGGGGATCTCTTGAGCTAGACCATGTTAGGTTTCTATTGTTGGTCAATAATAATTGGATAAGATAGTTGGTTCTTATGATAGGGTAAACCACTTAGGTTATCAATGAAATTCATCAGGAATAGATTTATGTTAGATTATTTCTTATGGTGGGGAGTTTGTTGGAGCCTCCCCGTGTTAGTTTTCCAGTCTTATCTAGGATATGGTTTGGCCTGGTCACTCCATTTCAAATAAGTGGTGTGGATTCCATTTAATAGTGCATGAGGTGTTTCAGTTTGATAATTTTGATAATGTGGGAGTGAATGTTCTTTTCCTTGATTGATCAACTAGAGGTTTTTTAGCTTTTTGGGGCAGGTGACTATTAGTAGGGTGTCCACTTTGGGGTCAATTGAGTTTATTTTATAAGTATCTTTCTCTGAGTACAATGTTATTTCCACTTTTCTATTTCCTTTCATTAGGAACACTATTTAAATATGAAGGAATACCGATTTTTTTCATAATCTTATTGTGACTTTCAAGGGAAAATAAGCCTTGTGTTGGGGAGAATTATCACAACTGAGTTTTATATTTTTAGTTCTGGCTTAAGATGGGTTTTCAGTTGTTTAATCTATATAAAATTGTGACAAGTTTGAATTCATGGTGTATTATTCCCTTCTTATCATTTTTTCTCATTTCCCTCGAGTTTCTATGGTGTTTTTGGAATAAAATGTATGCTTTTGGGTTTGATAGAATATGCACACAGTTTGAACATGGTTAATAGTAGTCGTGCCCCAACCCAACAAAACCATGATGTAGGAGACAAAACCTACTATATGAACTCTTCACGACTATGTGACATGGCCCATGTAACTATGCATACATATTCCTTTGGAAAAAACACTCCATATGGTTAACACATGGTTTACTAAATCATGAGGACTAATCATGCGATTCTTCTAGCATATTAAAAATCGGGGTTTTATTTTTCTCTCTCCCTGATTTTACCCCATTCCACCCCCTTTCTAAGCCCTCACAACCTCCCAATCCCTAGGCATGCCTCCCCATCCTCTCCACACCTTTGGTATCCCTCATTTTGGTGTTTTTGGCTCATATTATTCAAGATCTCTATGGTAAGTCCACTTCTCTATTATTTTCTTCTACTTTTAGGATTTACTCTCTTCTATTTTAAGGGGTTAGACTTTAAAATAGGTGTGTGGTTGGTTTTAGGGTTCAATCTTGATAGTAAGGGTTCAATATTGAAGAATCAAGTTTGATCTATTCGTTAAGGGATTTCTTGAGGGGCGGTTGTGTTTTCACACCCTTTTTATAGAGACTTATTGATTCATGGTTGGCAGTTCTCTACCCTAACCTTATTATATGAATTTAATATGTTTTATGAGTTTATAAATGTGTTATTTGATTTGAATATGTTGTGTGAATGATGTTTTTGAAGTGTTTGGTGTGTTTATCGATTATAAATGAATTTTGAAAAATGTAATGGATATGTTTCTGTGTGTGTTACAATGTAATGTTTCTAAATAAGATTTTAGGGGTTTCTTGGAAGGTGAGAAATATATTTTAAAAGGAACTTATGGTGAGTGTGTGTTTTAATAGTATTTTCAATGGAAAAGGGATCATTTTTATCATGTTATCCTTACTGTGAACTTTGTAGTATTAGTTGATATTTTGTAAACGATGGGAATGATTGTTTAAAAAATGGACTTTAATATATGTGTGGATATGTAAAGGGTATTATACCATGGAATTGGTTGGTTATAATTGTGTGTTTTATTGTGTTTTTAAAAAGGGAGATCAATGAATTATGTGAGTGACGGGAAATTTATTTAATGTGGGGTTTTGGTGCGAGTAAAATAGAAAATGGTTGGTTTTATAGAAAATGGAAATTTCCTTGAAATTGTTGGCATCGAGTTGTTATGGTGGTGATATGTTGGATATGTGAACATCTACTCAAGCATATGGGAATCCCAGCTATCTAGGTGGGAATACTATAACTCTTATGCTAGTGATACAGATGTGAATTATCCCGAATTCACTTAACTAGATTGACAATGAAAAAACTAACTAAACTACGGTGATGATTGATCACCACTACGACTTTGGATGTTTATCCTCTATAGTGGGTTGTGCATGAGGATGATGATTGTTATGGTTACTATACCTCCTTTCACTAAGGTATGAGGTTCCAAGGTCCCACTCAAGCTAGATGAACCCTAGGGGATTTACCCACGGTGCTCTACTTTACATTTCTGGGTTCCATACGTCAACAAATAGAGGATCACTTGATTATGTGTGAAATTTACAAATTTACTTTCTAATTTAGGCCAATATTTGTGAAGTTATTTTCTTTCCAGGTGTTCTACTTAAAATATTTACATAATAAATGTTTTCTCTAGATGTTTCAAAAAAAACACCATTTACATGATCTTTTTAGGTTGTCTTATGAATGTTTTGTCATGAAATCCATTCTTTGGGTTTCATCCTATTGGGCTTTGGATCAGACCCAACAAAAACATTTGGGTGTATGTAGATTTGGTTTATTGTGTATTCTAGGTAAAGGAATTATGCTAAGTGATGGTGGTTTGGGTTATCAGTGTCCTACCCATTCAGGTTTGGTGATGGTGGCCTGAGGATGTGGCTCCTCATGTTGTATGAAGGATCATGAAGAAATTTTTGTTTTCTTTTCATTGTATTCGCCTTTGGGTTTTATTTTTAATTGTGAACATTAAATCTGGTGATGGTTTAAGGATTGTTCAGTTGTGTATTTTAAAATTAATTTAATTTATGTTGTCATTTGTTTTGTGTTCAATTTAGGGTAAATATTTACCATTTATTTTTCATGATACCTGACACTTTTTCCAGCCCATGGGGATTGAGAACACCCCTCAGAACTTGTTGTGGACTAGGTCGCGGCCCATGTCGGATGGAAACCCATCTTGGTTAGTGAAAGATATAGGTCCCACCCATTTCATAAAGAAAACCATGTTATGCGTTTCATAAAATCATTAAACATTAATAATTTCAACAAAACCAAACCCATGTAATTAAAATATGTTTCATAAAAATTTCATCAACTCATTATAGCTTAACCCATTAAAAAAATGGGTTTAAAAACAATTCCTCAACCAAAACATTAATCATATAGAGTAAGAATAAATATATTATCATTCAATATTATCCTTAATAAATATTATGTTACATAAAAGATTTCAGCATAGATAGAAAATGATTTTGAAATATCGCTTTGAATATTTATAGTGGAATATAGCCTTTTTAATTTGAAAAATCATTTTAAAAATGTTTAAAAAATATTCTCTTTAATGATATCCTTGGAAAATTATAAATAAATCATTAAAAAATAATTTAAAATATTTCATGAGTAATATATCCTACTGATTTGGAAAATAGATTTTTAAAATTAAAATTTCAAAAAAAATTAATCCATCTAATTGAAGATAATCTTTGAGTGTTATAAATTAATATTTAAACAAATTATTTACATATAATGGTAGAAAATATCATTCATTATATACACATTAAAATTAACATTCCATTCGCATTTTCGGTATAATTTAAATGATATTTTTTTAGAAAATGATAAGAAAATTAATTTCCATTTTTTAAATTAAAAATGGAAAAAATTTCCATTGAAAAATAATATTAAATTTGTTAAAAAAAATTTCAAAACATTTTTTTTTGAAAATATGGTTTTAGAAGAAAAAGGGCTTATGATTGAAGAGAGAAATAAAGATGTTTTTTCTTAAAACATTATTTTCAAATCTTGAGTATATAATGAGAGGAAAATGATTCTAAAACAATTATTCTCATGGAATAAGTAGAGGATAATAAAATTAATGCATTTATTAACATATATCATATGATTTTTTCATTAGAAGCATAATTATAAGAAATCTAGATAAACTATGATATTATAACATATAAATCATATAGTTTGGTAACAATGAATCATAATACAAAAAAATAATATAATTAATTAAAAAATAAATTATAAAAAATATGTATATTTGTGATACTAAATGTAAAAATGGAAGTATATACACCTTAGAAATGAATATATTTGTATAACATAAGTTATGTGCCGAATAAGTAAACCTGATACAAAAAAATCATTTCCCGATTTGGTAAAATTTTAACTGTAATGATAATAAAATATAAATCCCAAAATGAATATATAAATACCAATAAATTATAATTTAAAATTTATGTAATTAATTAATGTGTATTATATACACCACATAAGAAATCATGTTGTGAATATGGAATGTGTCTCACAGAAAAATAAATGTGTGATGAAAATACCTTACCATATTTTTGAAATCCTTATTACATGATATCACATACTTTAGAATAAAAATTTGTTTACTATTAATATATTAATAATCCATAATTATATATATAATAACATATATTACTTACTTATGAACTTTTTTTTACCTTTTTTCTAACAATTCCATGTTAATGTCACGTTTTGGGTAATAACAACTTTGTTGTTTGTGTAGGATTAGATTTGTTATTTTTGGAACTATTAGTTTGATCTTGGTTCCCTAATATAATTTTTTTAAACCTGATATAAATATTATATAAATTCAGTAAATATGTTTTTATTATGAAAAATATAAGTTAGAAATAGAAAATGATTTATGTCATTCATTATGATGGTAGGTCGTATGTACACAAGAATGTTGTTTCCATTTTAATGATATAAAGAATGAAATGACGTTAAATAATATAATAAAATTAAAAAAAATTTAGATGTCATATATGTCTCCTATTTTTATTGAAACTATCATTAGTATCTTTTATCTAAAGTGCGATTGAAACACATCAGTTCGTGGGGTGATAGACTTCCAAACAAAAGGACGACATTAACGCATTCCCAAGGAATGGAATGTAAGAGGTAAAATAAGATATCAGGATTATAGAAGAATAATAGTATCATAAATATCATATATAAATAATAATTGCATCATTTTATCCAGCTGTGAGAGGTGGTGATGGAAAATTGATAAAATCCATTCGTGAGGTGGAAGTCCATTGTACACATGAGTATGGATTTTGTAACCCATTAGATGAAAGAGGAGAAAGATTTTGATTATTACATTAAAATAATAACATATCATTATAATTAATATAATTGTATTATTTAATAATCATGTTTTAATTATAATTCAAGGAGTTTTATGAAGAAATAAAATAAAACACGTGATAAGGGACATTGGCTATTCTTCGAAAGAATTATTTTGGTTTTCCCCAAAAAGATTCAAAGGTTGGTCTTATCAACAAAAAATATATATGATATTATTAAGGAAGTAAGGATGTTACTTTTTTATGTATTGTCTAAATATATAGTCTTTGGATGTGTGAAGAGGAGAGGATAGTGGGCGTCCTTTTATAAGTGAGGTGAGTGCCACACTTGTATTTTTTAAAAATATAAAGGGGTTCCCTATTTTTTCACATTCCAAAAGGCTCCAAAAATGGGTAATTATATATCCGAGAATACATAAGTTATAAATATAGCCATAAAATGTATTTTTGAATTTTTTTAGGTCATTTTAAAACGTATTTTATTACTTTTAACACTCAGTAAAACCATTTTTACCTAAATTGTGGTGAATAATTATTACCATTTATACAATTAATTATATTAAAAATCTAAGTTCACCTTATTAGAAAATAAAAAAATGATTATTAGATATATTGAATCCATTTTTATATATTCCATTAATGTAAGTGTTGAAATTTTATTTAAAATTAACCCTACAGACATACTAGAAAGTATCTTTTCAAGGATAAAATGATCAATAGTTTAAAAATATTTTATATCTAAATTAAATATTAAAATGATTCAAAAACCCAATGTGGTATTAAAAAAATTTATAATTTCACTAATTTTTTCTTTAAATGTATTTTAATAAATTTTTACGTATTTAAAATCATGAAATAAATTGAAATTCTTAATAAATATTTTTATTTTTCACTATTTAATGAAAAATTAATCTTCTTTGAAAAATATCAAAACGTAATTATATGTTATTTTTTATTTTATGGTTTTAAAATTGTAAATTATTCTACAATATAAAATTTTAAAGAGTGTCAAAAAATATATTTAATAAAAGTTTTAAAAATGTGACTAATCCATTTTTTACAAAAATATAATTTTTAAGCATAAAATGGTATTTATTCTTATCACTTGTCTATAAAAAACATATAATTAATTTTAAAAATTAGTATTAATATATATATATATATATATATATATATATTAATATAAGAATCCATTGAAAAATGATTGTTTTATTAATTGATGTAAAATGAGTTTTGCTACCTAAAAACAGTTTTTCATAAAAACATTTCATTTATTTTTATGTATTATTTTGTTTAAATTCAAATTAATTGGTCACAAAAGAATTAATATTATATAAAATTTTATAAAATATATTTTTCATAATTTAGATAATCCTATATATAAATTCCATTGCAATGGCTATCTGATAACTATCATATAATAATATTTTTATAGTATGTCACATATTCTATAATCTTAGTGTTGCTTGTAACACAAGATACACTCAGTGTTTTGTGTAACAAAATTATTAAATAGATTAAATTAACTTGAAGAAAGTACATATTTTACAAAATATGTGGGAGTTATAAATCCAATATCAGTGACTCGTCATACTTGAAGTACTCAACATCCCTTCTCAATCACTCTAAATCTATGTGGTTTCACCATTATTGGAAATGCGTAACCCTGAGATAATTATTATGAAGAGAACTTATAATTCCCTACTTGATCATCCATGTATTTTATTTATAAACCCAAAATCATTCTATCCTAGGGATCAATTCCCATGTTGATAAATTATATGTCTCCTAATAAAAAAATCAATAATGGAATCATCCATTGAGTTTGAAATATTATATGAAGTTTTTAGATGATATAATAAATAAAACTATTACAATATTTATTTTTTATTATATAAATTCTAATTGAATATTTCCATATCAAAAACTAAACAAAGCTCAAATAAGGGTAAGAACCACATATTAAACTCAATGGAGTCACCCAAAATAATTTCATAGTACATTCAATGAGATAAATTTGATATTATACAACTTTATTAGAACACATAATTTTAAACAATAAAATGTGTTATGTATCAACCAATTAAAAAAATGGATCACTAAAATTTTATATAATGGGTGGGGACTTATTAATAACCAAAGGCACAATCCTTGTGGGTAGAAATTATGTTTGGATAAATTAGGATCAGAAAATTTTGGGTGACCTACAATTATTAATAGCCATTTTTTACACCTTATTATACATTATTTCATAGTCTTGGGTCCCATCATATGAAGATTTCATATAATGACAATACTAGTAAACCACTTGTCTATACTAGAAGGATAATCTTTTACTTGAATGATTGTGTTGGGGTTTAATACAGATGATCCACTAAGCTGGAATACTAATCTTGGGACATATGTTACTAGGGAAATGTTTAAAAGGATAAGAATTCATTTATTAAGGAATTAAAAATATATTAAATGTTTATATATAGAGGAAGATGATTTGGTTGGGTGATAATAGGAAAAATAATAAACATGAAGTATTTTCAATTATATTAAAATGTAAATAGAATAATTATATATGATTATTTAAAAATTAAAATATCTGGAAATTGAATTATGACACATTCTAAGAGTTGTTACATGTAGTGGATGATGGGGTTGTTTTTTTTAAATGGCCTGAGTATAAAATCAAAAGGAATTATAAGCGAGATGCATCCTTATATGGGGGACTACATGTTTCTGGTCAAAAGGAATCAATTGTGAGTTGAATTCTCAAAGTGCATATTTACTTTTGTGGATTGATGAAATCAACCAATAGTGTTCATCATCAGTAGTGTTTCAATTCTATATATATTAACAAGATGAAATCCTTAACAATTTAGGACGTTTTTGTGTCTAATACTATAGTACATGGGTTGTAAATATTTCGAAAAAAATAATAGAGTTGAGTTCTAATTAAATTTTTTTATATGTGATTAAGTATGGAAATATGTTTTTAGAGTCAAATGTTCCGTTTAAGAAATTACATATGAATTAGATGGGTCAGAGTGATCATATGTTTGTGAAATAATAGACCTTTTGGGTTTAGTGGTGTGATAATGTACTCATATCTAACGAGAACTCTAAGACAGAATACCACATTTATATTCTAATGGACAGAGTAAATAACTAAATATGTATTCTAATTATTATCAAGGATTGTAATACAAGTGCTTTGGAGTTATAAAGACTCCTGTCATTTTGGATTATATGAATTTAGAATAAGGGGCCTTATAGTATTTTTGTATAGGTGAATTCATAATTTAGGAATTGGATTGAAATTAGTTTGTAATAACCGTGTTTATAATATTTATAGGGATTTTGAATGGCATAAAAGTGGGTAAAATATAACTAGGCTTAAATTTATTATGTTGGGTATATTAGAACATGATTTTAGGTAGTCATAGAAAAAAAATATGATCATTAGTGCAATCCCACCTGTGTTTCTATGGGATGGTTCCACTAAAATTCAAATGGTCGACCACTGGGACCCTGGTGACCTCCCCAATTTTTTATTAAGGTTTACCAAACATCCATTGGAGGCTATAAGCCACCATTTATTTCGGGTTATTTTGAATACTTTTGAGAATAATTTACGAAAATCATCATTCTCCACCCTTGTTAGTCAGACCATAAGAATATTAGAGGTCACCCCATGTCATTGTTTTACACATAAAATTAGATAAGTGTTAGTTATTTATATATCAATTTATACACCACAAAGTGGGTTTGAATTAGTAGTGTTCATTTTCAAAAGTTAATTCCTTTCTAGAATTAAAATAATACGATAAATTAGAGTTTTCATCAAATATAAAATATTGTTTTCATCCATATAAAAGAATGAGAATAGTCCAGAATCATGAATGAATTTTTAAATAGTTTGTCCACAATGTGTGATCCTAATTCTTACTAGGATTGGGTCTAGTTTGGAGACCTGTATTATCACAAATAAAACCAAAATTACAATATAGGGTTTTGTAAATCCTTAACTCTGAATAATTTGTTGACTATCTAGTACAATGTAATGGTATGTGAAAAAATTAAATTGTAATACAATAGCAAAATAACAATTTTATTTATACTAGTAACACTATATTTGGAATATGAACTCCTAAAACATAGATGAATGAGATCATCAATGTGTGTTTGGAGACTTATGCATCAAATATAAGATCTTATTTCAGAATGATCTCAACAACCAGAACATCTGGAGGGAAATAGCTATAGATTATCCTTACTATCACCAATTCAAACTAAAAAACATTTGTAAAAGATCATGAATGCATGAAATAATTTTTTTATCCTTCATTAGAAAGAAGCTGGATCAATTTAGGTTGATTCATCATACCTTGACCTCTTTAAAAAAAACTCATCATAAATTAATGATTCTTAAAATCAATCTATTTAATAATGATTCATATCAGCATCAATAAAAAAGTTTATAACTCCCCATTTCTTTCAATTAATGACTTATATATTTTTTAATAAATTCAGGAATATAATGTTTATAATTATTATGGAAATATCCATTTAATATTTCTAAAAAATCCATGGGTTATCAGCCTCAACTTAAATTTCGCAATAATTAGTAAAATATGATTTCATATATTTAAATTTTAAATCATTTAGAATATTACCAGATTTTATGATTTAATCTTTGTAAAAAATTAATTTATTGTAAGAACCTAGATCTTCATTTCTGTTGTGAGTTTTCTTTTCAAGTTGTTTTTGGGGAAAATGTTAAGAACGAATGTTTTTTGAGTAGACACCATGTACTTACTTGTATACAATCTGAACTATGGAACCATGTCCAGGCCGTTTATGGCTATGTCACAGCCACGTACATGACTGTGTGATCATGTGGCAGGACCGCCTAAAGAGGGGCCTATTAAAGGCATATACACACCGCGTACTTTTGAAGGGATCACTGTGCACTTTTCATTTTATTTTTTATATTAGAATGGGGTCATGTCTAATCGGAAGAAGTGCCTTCTTCTGGACTTGTCTGATCCAGGAGCAACCATATATAGAAATTCTTCTCCGAGACCCTGATCAACCATCTGTTCTCCGAATCAACTATCGTTGATTGTGTTAGAATTTCCAGGATGATTTATTTCTTCTTCTAGAGCCATGTTACTTAATTTATCCTCTTTCATGAGAAATACTTGGTTGACAGTTTTAGATGTTTTTGTATATGTACATCATTCTAGACCAATTCAAGGGTCTCCACTAGAGTATATCGATCATGAAATGCCAAGGTAGGTGGTTTGTTCCTTACCATAGTTTGTATTTGAATTGTATGTGAAAAATTTCTCAATACCCTAGTTTGGGGTATTGTGTTCTTTGGGATTTTAACATTGTGGATGACTGATATTCTTGTTTTCTTGAGATAGGACTCTTGTTTGTATATAGGGTTATTTTGAAATGATATGGAGGTGTTTCCCTTGATTGATTTGATATTGACCATTTTCTGTAGTTATTTCTGTTAGAATGCTTTATTTCCATGTCTAGTGTTGTTAGGATGGAGTTATTTATCTAATGTTGTTATATGCTTTGTATCTATTTATCCAAGTTATACGTTAAGGTTCACTTAGCATGCTTAACATCGTTTATTAAGTATTTCTTTACACAGGGTTGTGGGAACCAGGTGTAGTGAGACCATATGGGGAATTCACATTGATGGATTCCCCATAGTTTCTATTATTCTTTAACATGCTACAAGAACATTGTGGGATTTACATTGGGTTCTCCCTCATAGTTTCTATAGTTACCGTTGAGATACTATATAAGGGATTTATGTTGAGTTCTCCCTCAGAGTGTCTATAGTTACCATTATGAGACCATAGGGGGAATTGATGGGGAGTACTTCTTCAGAGAGTCTTTGTTGGAATGAAACCAAAGAGGTTAGATGGTGTGAGCTTACCCAGGAGGTCATTATATCCTTGTATAAGTTGTGCCAGAGGGGTTAGGGTGTGATAAATCTCCAAGAGGGTTACTAGATATTGAATGGTTGAACCATATGGTATAGGTTGTGAGAACTACTTAGATGGTTTCTTGTTTTCATTTGGTTTATTAATTGAAAAATGTAAATGAGTGCAATTGAAACTATAAGACTATTTACTTTTGAGTACTTCCTTGTTCATTGTGTCTTTTTCTTATTGATTACCATATATATTCACTTACTGTTAGGCACAGATCTTTGGGTGGTTGCCTATCGGGATTCATCTCACACCATGTTTGGGTCATGATTTTGGGACCAAAAAAATTATATTGCGGCAGGTATAGATAATGGAAATCACCCTTGTACTTCAGGTATTTGATTGTTGTGGAGCCGGAGAGCATGAGACCAAGATAAGGCTTGTGATGTTGTTAGAGTTATTTACATGTTTTCCTTGTACTTTGGTTTAGTACTTTATTCCAGCATTGTGACTTGTTTGGATTCTTTTCTAGATACTTGTGACATGAATCATAATTGATATATATATATATGTTGCAGTTGTTTATTTACTTATAGTCTTCCACTCTTTACTACTGTATGATATTATTATTTCTTTCGCTACTATTATCTGTTTCATTCTAATGCATTATTCTTCCAATGAGGGCATAGTTTCCCAACTATCACACCCAAGGTCCTTGATTCTAGTTGAAAGCTTGTGGCATTTGGAGAAATTCACTTGAGTCCATGTGACCAACCAAGTACGGGGAACCTCTAGGTAGTACCCAGATCTGGGACGTTACAAAGTGGAATCACATGGAATTATTTTCTTCTTGACTTACTGTTTGGAGCCTATAGGTTGGGATAATAAGGAATAGGTAGTTGGTAATAATTTTTGATCAGAAGTACCTAACCCGTCTATAGCGAAAACCCAATTTACCTCATATATTGAAAATTTTCTTGTTTTACAATTATTACAGTTTATTTGATTTCATCGTGGGGGTGATTCACATGTTTTTTTGTTAAAGTTGATAATATTTGGGTTCTATTTCTGTTGCAATCCGATGAGATGAGGGTATACCATCTCATGCATCATATATGAACTTTCTAGATATTACATTTCACGAATTATTTCAATTCCATTTAGGGTAAATTAGTAATTGATTATTGTTCTAATTGATTTTTTTACAAGATATGAATGTCGTTGTGATAGACCCTTTGATAGAATACCTTCTTTTTGATAGGGTATTGGATTGTGTAAGGCTTTTCTTAATGAATGCCAAACTTTGGTTCTTGAGGTGTTATGAGCCCCATGGATTGGAATTTGGTGGGTCATTGCACTATTATGATTTTATATAACATGTATAAGATGCCAAACATTGATTCACGGGGAGTATGGGCCCTCACGAATCAAAATTTGGAACTTTAATGTTCTTTTCAGTGTTTTTATGGGATTCAGTGTAGTTTATGAGGCTTACTATCCAGAAAAAACCAGAATACATGGTGTGTATTGTTGAATACACACCTTAAATCCTTCTGTTCGAGAAGGAACTATTTTTCATAAGTACACGCCATGTAATGTATGTACATGTAGTGCAGTATCTAACAATTTCATTGGATGTGTGGGAAAAGACACGAGGTTGGGAAATCCTTGTAGGAACACGCCGTGTATCATACGCAAACGCTGTGTTGTAGGGACTATGTGACCTCTCATGTGACTAACGACATAGATGGATGAAAATTTGGTTATAAACGTCATGTCAATCTTGAACACACCGTGTAGAGTAACCCATGTATCTAGCCGTGTAACTAACAACACGGGTCAGTGAAATCCTTCTAGTACATGCCATGTCTGGAATGAACATGCCATGTATTCTCATTCTGGGAGAACTGTGTGGGTTAGTCATGTAGAAGAACTCGGGCAGGAGAAAATAATTCAAGTACACACCGTGTCTCGGGAGAACACACCGTGTGTATGGGGTGTTACAGTACCAGGGTTGGCAATAGTACACACCAATGTGATGGCTTAAAGTAACATTTTGTGTATCTGTATTTTAAAAAAGTTAAATCCTTTCCTTCTCATGTTCCTTTCTTAATCTTCTAAGTTTCAATTTTTGATAATCTTGAAATAAGGTGTGTGCTTGACATTTCTGAGTCATTCCACCGCAACATCCTTTGGTTGTACACTAGATATATGGAAATGATCATACATCGGACATGGAAGATCAATGTTTACAAATAGACCCTCCTGTCATGCCTCTCTTGGAACCATCCATCATTTTAGATACAGGTGCTAATGCAAAGTTTTGAGAAGGCTTCTGGAGGTTTTTCCAGAACATCCAAGGAGCACCGCATCCTTCCCCATCAATGGTAGAGTTTATGCCGGTCTTTCAGCAGTATCACCCGCCCACTTTCTCAGGGGATGGAGGACCTAAGGCTACCAAGTCATGGTTTGTATCCATGCTTTCTATCTTTGATCATCTTCAGATGGCTCTAGAGTGGAGGGTGAAGCTCGCTACTTATATGCTTCGGGATTCCTCCAAGAGATGGGGGGATGTGATCTCACAATCAGGACAATAGAAGGTTTTAGCGTGGGATGAGTTACAATGTACCTACGATGATTACATCTACTCCAAGTCTTGGAGGGCCAACTGAGCCCAAGAGTTCATGAGTTTGGAGTAGGGTACTCTATCTATCATGGAGTACTATTCTCACTTCAAAGAGCTGAAGCACTTCACACCCATTCTAGGGAGTGATGATATTTTCCTAGCAAGGAAGTTTGATTATAGTCTCAACCATGACATCTGATATCAGGTGATCATTTTTCGGTTGAAAACCATATCTTCCAAATTCAACCGGGAACTGATCATAAAGCAAAAACTAAGGGATTTTGGATTTGTGGGATATGGAAGTTCAACATCCATAGTTTGTGGTTCTCTGACTAATTTTAGGAAGTGCCATAGAGATTCTACACATGGAGATATGAGAAGGCAAGATACACCTTCATGTAGCCAGGTTGTATGCTACCGATGTGTGAAGGGTGGGTATAAAAGGCCACATTATCTGAGAGACCTTGTGGGGTTTCGATCATGTGGAAAGATGGTATATATTTAGTGGTTCTGTTAGTTTTTCTTACTGGAATTTGGTGATAGGGGTTCCTCTATGACTCCTCATTCTGGAGTGGCACCAACAGTTTCTCAACAATTTGGTAATTGGATTTCTTCATTCCATTCGTGTCAAGGTGGAGGTCATAGATATGGTATCCGGTCGGTAGGCTTTCAGTGAAAATAGGGTGGATCAGCTCAGGGTCATCAGGCAGGGTCATAATGCCGCGATACAGGCCAAACTTTTGCAGTGGAGCAGACCCAGTAGAAGGAGGATCCCAAACAATTTACAGATCGAGGTACGATCCTAGTTTCCTCATTTTTAGCATCTGCACTCTTCAATACAGGGGTTTCCCATAGTTTCATATCTATTAAAGTTGTGGAGAGGCTTGAGCTCTGTATCTTTACTTTTTATGATTTCTTGATGCTGGACACTAAGTTTGGGACAAAGACGGCTATTGTACGTCAGTTCACGGAGTGACCTCTTAATGATGGTTGGAGTCACTTATTCTAGGACCTCATGTCCTAGAGATGACAGGCTATGATGTAATTCTATGAATGGACTAGTTAGTTCCCTTCTTAGATTTTGTCAATGGCTATCACTGTATGATGAGTTTCACATCACGTGAGGGCGGTTTGTTCTTATATAAGGAAAAATGGGATGTCCAAGCAAGCTGATTAGGACCCGAGCTTCATGGTTTGGGATGAGTAACATCCTAGATTTCTAGTCTATATCAGGATGACTAGGGTACTTCATAGTTGTTCTTTCCTCTAGTGGTGGATGCTTCATGGATGTCATATTGAAGGACTTTTCAAGTTTTTCTCCATAACGAGAGGTTGAATTGTCAATTGAGCTTGTGACAGCAGTGACACTAGTGTCCAGTCCTCCTTATAGGATGGCTACAATAGAGTTACAGGAGCTTAAGAAGAAGTTAGAGGAGTTATAGGTGAAGTGTTTCATCTGACCTAGAATTTCACCTTGGGGTTTGCCTGGCCAGATTACGAATAAGGAGGATGGTACTCTCATACTTTGTATTGATTATTGGAAGCTAAACCAGATGACGGTCAAGAGCCAATATCCCTTTCTGAGGATTGATGATGTCTTTGATCATCTTCGAGAATCCTGGTAGTTCTCAATGATCATCTTGAGATCTGGTTATCATCAGTTGCATGTTATACCATCAGATATACCTCTTAAAGTCTTTCAGAACTGGTATGGTCTATATGAGTACTAGGTTATTCCATTCGATCTCACGAACGCACCTTCAATTTTCATGGAACTGATTAAACGAGTATTCCATCCATACATGGATTCATTATTGGTAGTCTTTGTGGACGATAACTTGGTTTACTCTCACACTCTACACGACCATGCCACACATCTTGATATTGTTTTGAGTACACTGAGAGAGAATCAATTATATACTAATATCTCAAAATGCCACTTTTAGATGGACCAATTTCACTTCATGGGTCATGTTATCTCAGATACAGGAGTATTAGTAGACCCCGGGAATTTGAGAGTAGTAGTTTCCTGTGAGCATCTGAAGAACGTCTTTTAGGTACATAGTATTCTTGGGTTGTCTGGTTTCTACATACATTTTATACAGGACTTTTCACGCATAGCAACACCACTGAGGGGCCTTACTAAGAAGGGTGTGATGTATCTGTGGATAGATTCCTACAATTAATCCATTCAAGAGCTAAAAGGGAGGTCGACTTCAACACAAATTTTAGTTTTTCCATACCCGAACAAGAACTATACTGTTTAATGTGATGCATTGGGAGATAGGAAAAACGAAATGCTCATGCAGAGGGAATGAGTCATTGCGTACGGGTCTCGGCAGTTGAGTCCACTTGAGAAGAATTTCCCGACACATGATCTTGAGTTGGCTGCAGTTGTTCATGCCTTACGCTGTTGGAAACATAATCGGTTTGGAGATCATTTTGTGGTTTTCACTAACCACAAAATTCTCAAGTACATCTTCACTCAGCATGATCTGAGATTGAGACAATGAAGGTGGATCCGGTAACTTCAATCATTTTACTTTGAGCTTGCCTATACGCTTGGTAAAGGCAATGTCGTTTCTAATGCATTGAGTAAGAGGAATCAGATACAGGCAGTTCAGAAGACCATCGGCGAGTGGTAGCTTGTGCCTCTATTCTCAGAGATACATTTGGAGGTGCATGCTAGTGGGGGGAGGACGTTTCTTCTTTATTTGGCGGTTACCTCTACTCTACTCGATCGAGTGATAATGAGGCACCTATCATATTTTGAAGGATATGTTCTATAAAAGAGTGTGTTAGGAGAGGACCCTATTCCTGGATGGACAGTAGGTGAGGATGAGATCATGTGTTTTCATCGATGCGTATGGGTGTCAGCAGATATACACGAGGATCTGATGCATGATTTTCATTCCTCAGTTTTGTTAGTTCATCATGGCATCACCAAGATGTATTGAGATCTACACCATCTGTATTGGTGGACTGATATGAAGAGAGATGTTGTTGGGTTTGTCATGAGGTGTTCCAACTGTCTTCAGGTGAAGGCAGATCATCAGCGAGCAACATGGCTTTTAAAGCTGTTACCCATTCCCTAGTAGAAGTGGAAGGATATTGAAATAGACTCTGTGACAGGTTTACTGAGGTCTCATCAAGGTAATGATGTGGTTTGGGTTGTCATTGATTAACTCATGAAGTCTGCACACTTTTTACCGATTAAGGAGACCATTAGTGTTGATGAGTTGGGAATGTTGTAAATCAGAGAGATCATATGTTTACATGGGGTTCCTCAGTCCATTGTTTCATAAAGGGACCCTTGTTTTTATTCTCGGGCCTGGCTGGGGATAAAGAGGGTGGTGGGTAAATAGGTAATTTTGAGTACAGCTTACCATCCCCAGACAGATGGCCAGTCCAAGTGTACTATTCAAAAGCTAGAGGACATGCTTCGATCATGCGCCCTAGATTTTGGAGGTTCTTGGGAGACGCACATACCTCTTGTGGAGTTTTCCTACAATAATATTTATCAAGAATCTATTCATATGGAACCTTACGAGGCTTTATACGATAGGCCTTTCCAATCACCCCTATGTTAGTAGAAGGCAGGAGAGGAAGCTATGCTGTGACCTTGTCTTTTCCAAGATACCATAGAGCAGATAGAGTTGATTCAGAATAGGATGGATACTGAAAATTTACAACATAAGTATTATGTTGATCGACGAAGATGACCTCTATGATTTGAGGTCAGAGATCAGGATTTCCTACATGTCACACTGAGGTTGGTACATAATAGGATTAAGAGATAGGGAAAGATTTTGCAGAGATATGTTGAACTATTTGAGGTTTTAAAGAGAGTTAGGATGGTTTCCTATCAGTTGCAGTTCCCTTAGAGGTATCGGTCTATGCATGAGCTCTTCCACATTTCTCATCTATGTACTTACTTCTTAGACATGTCTCATGTTTTTCAACCTGGGGAGGTTGAGTTAGAGGTGGATGCATCATTTGAGGAGCATACTATCGGGATTATTGATCAAAACATGAAGGTTCTCCATGGTCAGTCTATTCCTCTAGAATGAGTGTTATGGAAACATAGGTGAGTACAGGATGAGACTTGGGAGAGGGATAATGATGTGCGATCATAGTGGCCAGAGATATTCGAGGATTATTCTTCTTTTTCACATTGATAGGGAAATTCAGAGAAAAATTTATTTAAGGGGGGAATTTTTTAAGAACCCAGATCTTTATTTTAGGTATGAGTTTTCTTTTCATGTTTTTTTTAGAAAAATGGGAAGAAGGACTGTTTTAGGAGTACACACTATGTACTTCAGTGTATTTTCCATGTACTCTAGCATCGAGTGCAGGCCGTGTCTGGCCATGTCACAGCCGCGTACATGACCATGATACGACATGGCAGGACCACCTAAAGAGGGGCCCAGTAAAGGCATATACATGACATGTACGTTTAAAAGAAACACCATATACTTTTATTATTATTTGTTAAATCTAACCAGGGTTGCGTCTAATTAGCAGAAACATATTCGTCTCGATTCGTCTCATCCATGAGCAATTGTAGGATGCGATGTTTCTCTGAGTCCTCAATCGACTATCCATTATTCGAATCAACCATCATCGATTTCATTGGAATCGCCACGATGAGTTCTTCCTTATTCTAGAGCCTCATTCATTGATTTCTCCTCTTTAAATAGATATATTTGGTTAAAAATTTTAGACATTTGTGTAGATCTATGTCATTAAAGGCTGATTCAAGGGCCAATGATGGAGTATATTAGTTATAAAATGCTATGGTAGGTGGTTTGTTCCTTTCCTTAGTTTGTCATTGAATTATATGTGAAAAATTTAAAAATACCCTAGTTTGGGGTATTGCGTTCTTATGGATTTTAACCCTATTGCGGCATACTATGCATGTTTTCTTGATTTAGGACTCTTGTTTTTATATCGGGTTATTTATCCATGATATGGAGGTGTTTGACCATGTTGGATTTTATATTGACCATTTGGTCTAGATTTTCCTATTAGGCTGCTTACTTTCCATGGCTAGTGTTGTTTTGATGATGTGATTTATCTGATGCAGTGATATGCTTTGTATCTATTTAGAAAAGTAGTACTTTTAGGTTTACATTGGCTATTGAACATCATTTGTGCATGATTTCTTTACACAGGGCTGTGGGAACCTGGTGTAGTGAGACCATAGGGGGAGTTGACATTGAGGGCTTCCCCAGAGTGTCAATTATTATTTAACATGCGGCGAGACCATAGGGGGGATTGACGTTGAGTGGTCCCTCATAGTTTCTATAGTTACCTTTGTGAGACCATATCGGGGATTGACATTGATTGCTCCCTCATAGTGTCTATAGTTATTGTTACAAGACAATATGGGGAATTGACGTTGAGTTGTCCTCAGAGTGTCTGTATTTTGACATTAAAAGACTATAGGGGGAATCGATGGTGAGTTATTCCTCAAAGGTTCTTGGTTTTCATGATACCAAAGGGGATATACCGTGTGATCTTACCCAGGAGGTCATTGTATCCTTGTATAAGTTGAACCATAGGGGTTAGGCTGTGAGAACATACCTAGAGGGTTACTTGAGATTGATTGTTTGAACCATAGGGGATAGGCTTCATGAACTTCCTAGATGGTTGCTTATTTTTTCGGTTGATTAATTTATGATGGTAAATTAATGTAATTGAAACTATAGGACTCTTTACATTTGATTACTTCCTTGTTCATTGCTTCTTTTGCTTATTGCCTACCATATATATTCACTGACTATTAGGAATAGATATTTGGGTGGTTTCCTATTAGGATTCTTCTCACACCCTATGTGGGGCATGCTTTTGGGCCAAAAAAGATTATATTGTTTTAGGTATAGATATGGGAAAACACCCTTCAGCTTCAAGTACTCTATTGTTGTGGATATGGAGAGCATAGGACCAACCTGAGGCTTGTGATGCTACTATAGTAATTTACGTGTTTTCCTTGTACTTTGTTTTTGTACTATATTCCATCATTGTGACTTGTTTTTATACATTCCTAGATACTAGTGACATGAATAATTATATATATATATATATATATGCTGTAGTTGTTTATTTACTTCTTGTCTTCCACTGTTGACTACTATATGGTATTATTATTGCTTTTGCTGCTGTTATCACTTTCTTTTCGCTACATTAATATTCCATCATTGTGATTTATTCGGGTATGGGGCACCTCTGGGCGGCACTCAGAACCTGGACATTGCATTTATGATTATACAGAATCTATGAACATACAACCCCTTCAATTACCACATAAAATTTGTTAAATTTAAACAAACTCAATGTCTTCATGAATCATGTAATAATGCGACATCCCTAATGATGTGGTGGGACTAAATTATTTTTAATAGGTAAACATTTCAATAAAAATTCTCACCACTAATGTTTATTGTCTAGAGTCTAACAATTTTATAAGAATTATATTCAACATGCTCAATAAATTCTCCATTATGACTACCATGTCCCTTTTAATAGTTCTATAAGGGATATTCAATCCTTTTTCCTGATATAGTCATTACTATAGTTTGGTGGTTATTCAGTTACCATTATAGCACGTTCATTTATTATACTACTTAGATTTTACTTGATGAGATTAAAAAACAATTTGAATTTCACCATGGTAGATTTATGTTTTCACCTTTCATGTGGAAAGGAGTACCCCTGAACAATCGCTTCACCAACTGGTTTTCCTATATCATCTTAGACTATAAAGCATTTTTATCTCATTTTGATGTTAAATCTATCAATAAAATCACCATAATCATCTTATGAATTATCATTATTTAAAATACATAATATTATTAAAGAAAAATATTTCATATTCTATAGGATGCCTAAAATTTCACAAATTCATTATGTCTTATGAAAATCTCTAAATTCATGTGAAAGGGAGTGAAGTCATATAAAGTTATTCTTATTTTATAAAAAATAAAAAAAAATCATTCAAAACCATATAAATTCATAAAAAAATACATGAAGTAATTTGAAATTATTCTAAATTCATATGACATATACCTAAGTAATATGAAAAATTCTTTAATGTCATATATTTTCGTGCCGTTGTGAGATTTCTTCTTTGAATCTCAAAATAAACACTACACTCAAATTAATTTCGGTACTCACTCAAATATTGGAAAACATATTTCCAAGGATCACAACATATTTCACATCGGGTTGATAACAAATAAATCCACATCAAATATTCCAAGGGAAATTTATAATCCACCTATGAATTTAATTTCATCCCATGGACCTCTTTCTCAAAATCATGTCAAAAAAATTTCTCATTTATGAAAAAAATTACCTTCTTTAGAAAATGGAATCCATATTACCACCTCAAAAAAAGATAGAGGATTATTTTGGAGAGAAATACACCTATAAGTGATGATAAATTTTCTCATACATGTTATAATGTTATCCCACCTCAATATATATACCCAAAATTTGACAATAAAAATTGTAACTGGGGTATAATTATAAATAGGTAATAGAAACTAGATTTGGTGGAAAGAGTTCTAAACTTCTACCCACTGAAAATATAATCCAAGGATTATTAGGGGTACAAAATATTCTTATTGACGATGTAATAGGGGATGAATACCTTTATTTTTCCTAAAATACGCATATTTCCAGTGGGTTATCCTTAGTGAAAATATCTTACAATGAGTATTAGTTGGGAATAAATTTTATTGTGATGTCTCTAAGAGGTATATAGGAATTCATCCTCAAAAAATATATTTTATCCGTCAAAAAAATCATTGTAATGAAAGAACCATTTGATGAAATATATTCGGTTTCTATATATATCAATGTAACTATGTTTTTTTATTTCAATTCCATCATACACATCTACCACCCAAGAAGATAGTTCCACATGAACTTGGACATATATCATTCTAATAACCTACCCGACCAATAGCTGTAAACCCAAAAAGATTCAAATTATTTCTATTCAAGTACAGAAATCGATATCTCAAATTCCATTACATAAATATGATAACTTATTTTTTGTATCCATAACAAGTCACTCCATTGTGTAACTTTGATATCTGGCACTGAGAATCACCATATATAAAAACTTTATTCTAGAAGGTGAGAGATTATGTAGAATACTTATCTGTTATTTAATTTAAAATCTCACCATAAAAATATTTTGATATATTTAGTCAAACATGAATGGTTTTAGACACTGTCTTTAACTTCTCCATCTACAAATTCTTTAAAAAATCTCTACAATAACATTCTTTTGAGTATAAAAATAAAATTATCATTTTTGAATCTCTTGTAATCCCGACAGTTATATCATCTCACCAAAAATGAGCATCACAAATTGTCACTTCATTTAATTTTCAAAATCACAATAATAATTATCATTATAACTTTTAAAATTATATCATGTACATAGAAAATTATAATAAATGTGCATTCCTTTATTTATTTGATATAATGGATTGTATCCAGTTTTCTATTAATTCATTTTATCTATTTTAAGAAACTCTCTATCCTTCAATACCATTCTACTAGTAAAAAGTTTAAGCAATAAAGATCCTTTAAAAACGTGCACACTCTTAAATTATCATTATCATGAAAAAACCCTTCAGTATTGATAATAAAATAATTGTATCCAAGATAAAAAAAATTTAAAGTTATATAAAAAATGTATTTCATAAATTTTATAATGTTTATAAAATACCACAACACGGTATATATTAATTTCATCCAAACATTATATTGTAGGGATGTTATCTTCCAAATAACTACATTACACCTGATAGAATATCATGCATACATGTCTATAATTATTATAGAAAAATTACCCTAACCATTCAACATACTCTATAAACCCCACTAGGTCCCATTAAATTTTTCTCAGTAGGTCTTTGAAAAATATTTATTTTTGGATTCTATTTAGTTTTCATAGTATATAAATCTATAATGTAATGTCCCCGACTTGATGATACCTCATGTGACTGAGCTGGGTTTGTTATGTGACCTTAGGTGTGATTCTCTATACAGTATAGGTTGCTGACAAGAATAGATCATGTAAGTAATATAGCTAGGATACTGTACCAAATGGAACAGTGTAGAAGAAGAAATTGAATAATCAACAACATACATCTATAACATAAAAAATAACAACTCCAACAAATTAATAATAATGGAATCATTAAATGAAATATTAAAATGTACCAAAATTACATGATTAAATTAAACAATATAAGACTAGAAAGACTCATATAATGATGATAAGATCTCATTCTCAAAACCCATGCTGGTCTTGTCTCAATGATCTAACCCCCCCATGTAAGAGACAATCAACCAAAGGGTCACTCTCCCTTATCCAAACTTATATCTGTGAAATCTATCCAAGTTCAAAACATAGGACCTTTTAGGGTGTGATTAAACTCAATAGGTTGACACCATCTTGTCTAAAAAAATCTAGTCTGAGATATATAGTGCTTCCAGTAATGGAAAAAAGGTGGTATTAATTTCATAAATTAATACTTTACATGATATAAGCTCTTTGATCCTCAAGTCACAGAGTGACAAACAATGTCATTGAAACTTACCTCGACATGATACCAGATATCTATTTGCATTTAGTGTGACCATGGCTACGAAAACAATAACCCTCTCAGGATATAGCCTAGAAACCATCATAGGGGGGAAAGAAAACTAGTTAGAACCCTATAAAAAGTACAACACAACCTGGCCAAGTCCTACTAGAATTTAAAAATATTCAGGACAATACCTATGATCATATTAACATAACTGAGTAGATCACTTTAAGTCTTATATTATGACCTCAATGATCCATATAAGTATTATACAATAACTAATAAAATACCCATAAGCATTACAACACAATCAGGTAGATCCCAATAAGAATTATAGAATAACTGGGAAGAGACCAGAAGAATCACAACACATCAGAGTATATCCCTATATTAACTATTGTATAACCTTACAACAATTCTGAAAAAATTTCACCACATTCTAGAATATTCAATAATTTAATTTACATTTATCTATCCATTTAAATTTTATAAGTTTGGGATTTCATTTATCAACATAATCACATTATGTCTAGTTTCATTAATCATTTTATTCCTATGGCCATCAAAATGAAAATTATCCAATTTCTCCCAAATTGGTTATATATTTGGTAAAGACTATAAAAACATGTTATGATAATTAATATTACATTGAGATTAATAAAAACAATTTACAAACCCATTCAGGGATCTATGTTCAAACAAACCATGTATGAAAAAGGTTATTAACTATAACACCTTTCTGATGGCTGTAAGTCTCTATAATAATGCCAATAGAACCAAAAATATCAAAGGGGAGTTATATACTAGTAAAATGAATCAATTGAGACTAACCAATTGTTTATTTTGTACCCATTTATATCAAATGTAATTTTTTATATTACATATACTGGGATAATTGAAAATATGAAATTTAGTTATATGATTTAGATCAACCACCTCAAAAAAATATCAGATACTGACAATACCAAATTGTTTTTGGGGTATAAATAAAATTTTCATTACATTACCTTCAATATAGACCAAACAAATCTACCAACAGATACCAAAACTAGATCCATGTTAGGCAGTTTGAACAAGGTTTAATGGTAAGAGAAGATCAAATGAACCTCAAAGAGAAGGTGGAACAAAAGAATTACCCCCAATATTTGGGGCCTAATCAATAAGGCTTTATGTAATATAGATTCTGGATCGAAGAGAGATTTCATAACTCACCACAAGGAGATCTGAAATTGAGAGAGGGAGACTGCATGTTTTGAGAATGAATGACCCCACTAGAGGGTTTTAAAATGATGGGTGTTGTGAATTTATGGCATAAATGGGGAAATTAAACCAAAAATACCATGATTTCAATGTATTCCAAAAATTATATCCCACTTCTTTAAAACCATATAAAATCACATTTATCTCATAAAATATTTATACATTGTAAATTTAGAAAGCGTGACATAAATATATTTTTATTGGGGATAGATTTGTCAAGCAATTTACATCAAAAATTCAAAATTTATGAAGTAAATTGGATCCACAACCTATAAACTCTAAACTTCTACACTACTTACCCAAAAAGATCATAATTTATTAAAACTCAATTTTCTATGTTTCAATATAAGAAAAACCTAATACGATAAGGTTTTCCATAGATTAAAGATAGACACACTTGGAAAATATGGGATCTTAAACATAACCTCAATCTACTAATTATGTTAAAAGGACTCTGTCACTGATCTGGGATTAAATTTAGAGATAAGTGAGGCATGATTTTAAAAAATCAAAAATATTTCTGAGATGATATTCTCTATCTCCACATGTTTCATTAACTATTAGTATATATTTTTTATTACTTTTATTCCCCTACAAATTAATATTCAAATATAAATCCACTTTAACAGCCTATGGTTTACGTTCTTACTATACAGAACCACCTTATCTTTAATCTTGCATTTTTTTCAAAGCATTATTTTCAAGAACTAATGCATATGAAGACTTAATTGTATGATTAAATTCTACAATTTCAACATCCAAAAATTTAAAAACATTATGAATCATTTTTTTTCTAGCATCTATAACCTTATACAATTGATAGATACACCATAATGATATCATCTTCATTATTTTCATCAAAAATAACCAAATTTGAACTTTTAATTTTTATGAAATAGGGACTCCCAATGAATTTGAATAAATAAACTATTGGATTTTTTACAACAAATATCATAAAAGGTTGTGAGAGAATAATGTCTTATGATATATATGTTTGGAGTATAAACAACTATAGACATTTATTCTTCTAATAATATTTTGAGACTAATAAACTACTAACATTGTTCTTCCCATATCAATAAATCTCCTATTATTTCTCTCACCAACCCCATTTTTATATTTATATAAGTATTAATGTAATTTTTTTTATAACATGACTATTCTGATATGATTAAAATTATCTACTACAACAGTAATTCCCATAATTATATTTTAATTTCTTAATACTAATATCTAACTCTTCATAAATAGTTCTTTCTAAAAGTCTAACCATGAACACTACATCAAATGTGTGATTTAGAAACATAAATATAGTAATTATATTAATTCATTAGTATATGTGATGAAGTAAACATCACCATGAGTGGAATTATTTCTCATGGGATCAAAAAAATAAAAATTTATGAACTTAAGAGGCTTGGTGGTCTAAATTTCAACTCTATTATTCCTCCATTGATTGATTTTTCATTAAGTCATTTCCCATTGTTTCATGTTTGAAAAACATATTATCATTACCTTTTTAGGTGAGGCAAGTACCTCACCACGTCACCCATGGGAATATTTTTATTTATTCTCTATTAAAGAGAAACAACCCCCTAATCAACACATTATTTTAATATTTTAAACTAAATCAATATGAATTTTTTGATTGACATATTTGAAATATATTTCTACTAGTTCACTCACATGAGGTGATAATAACCCCGAACATTAATATCTTGAGGATATAATTGCTTCTACCAATAACTAACTCATTCTCATCATCACAAAACTAACTCATTCTTAACAAATTATTTTTTAAGCCCATAAACATATAAAAAATCTCTTGATTTCAATTTTTAGGAATCAATTTTAGTTTTTATAATTCCACTAATAGTTAATAATATTTTATTGAAAAAAGATATAACTCCACCATCATGTTCATAAGTATTATTTAGTCTATTTATATCCCCTATCACTAGTGTTTTCTACTGAGTATCAATAATCCAATTCCTACTCCCCCAATTTACTACGAGATCCACTTAAATAATGAGTGAATTTCCATGATTGAATTCTAATTAGGTTTTTCTATACAAAGTCATATATTTTTTTAACTAGGATCATGTTCAATAATTCATTTTCATGGTGGAATTTTTGATCAAATATTCCATACATCTATTCAATATAATCAATCCAATTTTAGTCTGGCATCATATATGAGTCTTCATTGACGGTTTGTCTTCCAATAGACTTATCACTTTTATTTTCTATGTAAATACCCTTACATTATTTTGTTATATCATTACAATGTAGATTAATATTATTACTATAAAACAATTTATTTATTAATATAATATCCATGACACCTGTACTAGCCCTTAAAACCATTTCCTCCATGAAAATTTTGATATTGCCTTTGAAAATAGGATCATTGGGTCGGTGTAAAGTCCATATATTTTTCAAATGTTTTCATGGGGTTTGACTATTTTTATCACTTCACACTACTTTACATGTGGTTCTGTTTTAATGAATATTTATCTTTACTCGGGTTTTACCATATTTTTATTCAAAAGTGACGCATTTGGGTGTAATTGTTTTTTCACTTTCAAAAATAGAAAGTGGAAATTTACATGAGTTGATGCATAAGGGTTGTAAATATTTTAATAGGACTAAACCATTACTTTAACAACATTTTAAAATTACTCTCCTTGTTTCCAAGAGTCTTTTTAGATTTAAGACACCTTTACTTATCATAATCGAACTTTTTTGTTGATCACTGTAATTCTTCTCAGGTTACTTATTTTTCTTTTATTTCTCAACAACTCTCACTTTTAGAAGCTTGATATACCCAATGTGATTATTTTCAAAATAAAAATACCATATACCTATTTGATCATAATAATCACATTTTTCTTGAGATATGCAATTACTTTCTTAAGTTGATTATTTCTATCAAGAGGGGATTGATGTTCATTTTTCAACATGTGCACCATATAAGTAATATAACCTCATCCTTATTTTGTATTTATAGAGTCATATTCCATTTTCAAAACATCTTCCATAATGTTGGAATCTCTTATCACACATTCCATTCCATAATCAATAACTAAATAAGCACTATGCTATTCCTCCTGATATAACATACTATATTTATTCTAAATATTTCCATTTTACCTTCATCTAACTAATTATTTTTAATGAATGATCAGTGTTTTTACTTTCTATGAAAATTATCTTAATCCACTTCTTCATAACAATCAGCATTATTATTTATTTCTTATAAAATATATTAAAAATTTTCTATTGCCTAAACTCTTATATAATTTATGTGGATGCTTTCCTCTCTAGTTTCCTTTACATAGTTTTAGATATTTTAATTTAGAAAAAACAAACTTCTGAAGACTTTGATTTCTATCATTATCATTCTCTATCACATAAGAGTATTCTACATAATCTTTTATTTTTGCAAATTTTTTCATCAATTTTATATCCATCTTCTCTACATACTTATTATTAAATATGGGTGTTTATTTATTTAAATATTCAGAAGATTATTAACGTGACTCCATATGGAAATATATTCCATGTATCAATGGATAATTTTTTTTAAATCCATTTAGAATATTCTTTGTTAATTTTTGATCTAAATTAAAATCTCCCATATTATCTCAAATTTAAATAATAGGACTAACTATTTGATTTTTGTTGTGAAGTTATCATCAATAGTTTCTTGTGTATCTATTAAAAAAATTTGAATTTAGATTTCTAAATATGAAATTATGATTCTTTAATCATGATGTTCCCTTGATACATGTTCTCAATATTGTCCCACATTTATTTTAATTCCATTAATCATATAAACACATTGATAAATTTTCTTCAAAAGTATAAACATATTTAATTTATTGATATCCCACCATTATCTTTGTTTGTATTATCCGTAAACGTTATAACACATTTTTCAATAATGGGTGGAACACCCACAATAATAACATAGCTAAATTCCATAACCTCTCAAAGAAGATATGTTCTCATTCTATACTTTCACCACTAAAACATTTATTACAAAAAAGGGAACTCCTTTACTATTATAAAATATATGAACTTCTATAAATGACATCCAAAATAGTATAATTTGGAGGCTGTGGTTTCTATAGTATTTTTTGTTGTTAAATTATTTAATAAATCACTGAGGTGTGTGGGGGGTGGGGGTGAATAAATGAATCTCATTATTATAAATTCTAACCTTTTCATAATTACACCACATTAACTATTTTGAGTCATGATATACTTTAGATAGCTCTTCTAAGCCTGTAAAGAAGAATAAGAAGAATCATATAGAACACATAAATATTTAAAGGTTTTAACCAAAATGTGAGACAATAATCATTACCATGTTTATGTCAAGTTATTAAATGAAATATTTTCATAATTTGAATTTTCCCACATTACTTGGATTCCTTCAATCCGATAGATTTTTTGTCATTTTTTTAAATGTATGAAAAGTTTTCATTTCTAAATTACTATGAATATCGTGGTATTTTAATCCAATAAGTTATACCAATATCTTATGTAGTGGGTGGGAAACCCAATGTATCAAAATTACTATCTCTCAGACCCTTTGAAAGAATTTAAGGCCTCTTAAAATTTTCCAATTCAAAATTCACAAAAATAACAAAATTTCATTTCTATTCAAAAATATCTAACACTCTATAATGTTCTAATAAATAGTATAATCTGGTGGGAGTGGTGTGTTTCTGATACTAGATGTTGTTACTTTAATCTTTAATACGCCACTGAGGTGTCTAGGGGGTGAATAAGTGATGATAATTATTACAAATTCCTTACTCTTCTAGAATTAAAACAAAATTACCTTTTTGATTCAAGATCTACTTTAGATAGATCTTCCACAATTGTATAGATGAATATGAATAATCAAGTAGCACAAATGAATTTTTATAAGGGTTTAACTGAATGTGAGAGCCTAATTATTACCTTATTTAGATCTAGTTATGAATCGAATATTTTCAATAATATAATTATGATTACTAGAGAGGGGTAGTACCCCTCCTTTACTCGTGAAAAGAAGTTGAATGTCTAGTAAAATGTAATGGAAGGTGACATCCGAAAACATGTACTACAATACCACAAAAATGACATTTTTTATCCTTATACCACCTTCTTTTGGCAATATCCTCCCCGATCATGGATGAATTAGATCAAAAATTTGTTTTGGGATACTTCTACATCAAATACATGATCTTATACTAAAAGGACGTTGTCTCTTAGAATAAATATATTGAAGAAAAAATACATCATCCTTCATAACAAAAAATTATAATGAAAAATATTTTTCATGATAGTTTACATGAAAAAATGATAATATTTTCTTAAATACCCTAACTTTGATATAACAACATATTTCTCTCTCTAAAAAATTGTATAATACCTTCATTCTATTCATTTATACATTTTTAATTTCAATAGTAAATACATGAATACAATTCTTATTTTTTTTAGGAAATTATAACATGATGATGTTGTGTAAAAATATTCTAGTTTAGAACCTCAACTTTCCTTCTTGGAGAATTAGAAAATATCAACTTTAAATAATTAAATTTGAAATCAACATAATTATTTCTTGATCATTCCAATTTATTCATAGTTAAAAATAATTTAATCATTAAGAACATAATTTTTTTCCTTCAATTATTCAATGTAATTCACTGTAATCCAATCATATTCTACGTCTACATGAGTCTTGTAATAACATATAATCACCTATGATGTGGACATGAATTATAATTTTAAAGAGGTAAATATTTCGGCTAAAACCCTCACCATTATGGGTTAGTGTTCAATGTATTCATTTTTTTAAAAAATATGATATTCATATTTATTAATGAATTATACATGGTGACTGATACATCAATTTATAAAATTCCATTTTTCACAAGAGAGATTTTTTCCAAAAACAATCCTCACTAATATGTGGAAAACTTTTTCTACCATTTCAAAACATCTATTTTTTAAACTTCTAGAATCATCCATTATAACCAAAACACCTACTAAAATTTCATCATAAAATTTTATTTTAATCAAATAACATTTAGATTAATGGAATCTTGAACACTAGATTCACCAAATGGTTCTCCCATATCAATTTATATCTTAAAAAATTTCAATATCATTTTGATGATGAATCCATGAAAAGAATTTAAAAATGAACCATCTAATTTTACATTATTCATGGTATACAATAGTCCCAAAACTCCATATTTTTCAACCATCAAGCTTCCCAAATTTTCACTAATTTGAGAAGTTATATTAAAATATTTAAAGTCATAAGAAATGTAACGAGGGATTTGAAATTATTCTGAAGTCATATGAAATAGTCTAAATTCTTATGAGATCATATATAGACATTAGAAGTGCATTAAATCACATTAAATTTTTATAAAGTCCTGATAAATCATCCAATTTCATACAAAACAACATGAATTCATACAAAATACATGAAGTATGGTAAAGGTATTCTCAGATATTTGAAATAATCATCATAGTAATACATTTTAAGGATATTGTGAAATTTTTTATCCAACAATAAAAATATATAGATCACTAATATTTATTTAGTGTATCTCTCAAACATATCAAAACCAATTAAAATAATCAATACATATGCAATATATTTTTTTGGAAGGAATAAAACCACTGTAAATGTTACAAGGGAACTTTAGTTTTGTTTTATTTTGAATATGTTGTGTAATTTAATGTATATTAATTTAAAAATTTTATCATTGATCTTTTTTTAGAAAACCTTGATGTTGATTAGAGAATAACCCCTATAATACATTAACCACCATGTTATCCATGATTTTTGATCAACGTATTGGGATATAATGATAAATTATTATCAGTATGTGTAAGATCACTTTTATATCTATACAACTAACCACCCGAGGGATATAAGTTGGTTAACTTGTTTCCATATTGATACACATAGGGTAAAAATCAAGTTATTCCATATATTTTTTATTTGTTATACTAAATTGAACATTTTCTATGTTTATTTTAATATCCTATCATAAAATAGGTTCCCTAATTGTGCATTTTAATACATTGATACCTATTTAAAGTCATATGATATTCTAACTCCGTAGAATGTAATTGGGAATGGAACTAATCTAATGAAAGAATTTTATTCAAAAAATAGAATATGTCCACCCATATGAAGATTTATGGAATTGTGGTCTATAATTGAGTTTTTTATTAATCAAGTCTTTTGGCATGACAAGATAATTACATGTGATTTAATTAAATAATATTTATTGTACTCATGAATTCAAAAAAAATTGATAATTTATAAAGATTAAAAATATTCATGTCTTATGTTTAATTTTTATGATGAGGTAAAATTGACTTTTCTAATGTAAATGTGGTGGATTAGATCACTCCAATCCCTTTTGTAATTTTATAAGATATGAAATGGTTCTCGATAACACTCTTTATTTATGATTATGAATAATATTTATTTTTATTTACACCTTTAAAAATGGTCTATAGGCCACAAAAAGATAAATAAAATTCTTATTTTCGGACTTATGTGATTATCTCATGTGTAAAAAAGGATTATATTTATTTTGAACACAAATAAGAATGATTGTTTCTATATTTGAATTCATTGAGTAAATAATTGTTACTTAAATATATATTTAATTTGGATTCATAATATAAATAATGCTTTATTTTTATAATTAACATATAAGCATGAGGGAATGGAAATGAATAAATGATATATGTGTTTGGGCATGAAATAATGGTCATCTAAGGCCTATTACAAGGGGAAAATTTGATTTCCAACAAAAAAATGCAATATATGAAACATATTTTCCACATGTAACATATTTAGTGTATCATTAATGCACTTCTATATGTGGTTCGGCTATTAAGACACATTTAATGGTGATTTAAATATTTAAATTTCCTTTTGAAGATATTTGTTGCACGAACCATGTTTTTATATGGGATTAAAATTCATAGAGTCTATTAAATGCATCAATTTCAATAAATAACATGGAACATGGGTGTAGTCTTTATCCCATTAAAAGAAATAAAAGATGGTTTTTCATATTCGAATGTTTTCTTCATCTAAGAATGTGTTCCCATGTTTTCCTTATTCAAGAGAGTTCTTTAATGCCCCATATACTTAGAATTCTCAATTACATGACATTGAAAAGATATTTTCTTATGAAAATTCCCCAAAAAATTAGGTTTAACATTTTAGATAGTTTGTAAAAATGTTTACTAAGAAAACCAATGACTTTTTCTACTACTATATGTTTTCTAATATATAAGCTAGAGATTAATATATTATAATTCATAAATATTTACAATAAGTTTTCAACAGACAATGATCTGTTGGACCTACCATAATTATTACATTTCTGTATAAATAAGGGAAATAGAACATAAGAAAGGAGTTATCTCAGATTCTCAATAAATGATAAACAATTGAACCATATCATATCCTTAGTAAAGCATTCAGAATTAGATAATAAAATGAATATAATAACATAATGATACGTTTATGTGGTATAACATGATTATATGAATATGATTCATAATTTGGCAATTTCTAACAATTTATACTTGTGACATTCATAAGTGTACCACCAATTATCATAACTTTGGTTTCATTTGAATATTAGAACGTTTATTCACTAAGGAAACAAACAAAATTACAAAGGCATGCTGCCATAAAATCATAAATATAGCATCATTAGAGATTAAATCATTATCCATTACAAAGGAATACTATCAGGGAAGAATCTTAATATTACCCAGATTGCTCACTATGGTATCATAAAACATTACCAAGGCATATTACCAAGGTGACATAAACATGTCGTATCTAGAGATTTAACCTTTACCAAATGAATATGAGTGATATAATGGTGTGCCCTTCATATTTCTAACATTATATTCACCACATAATGAAATCATATGTAATTCTATTAAATCATAATTAAACCAAGAAGGAAATAAGTTATGTGTTAATAAAAAACATAACCATCGACCATCCAAAGAATGTAGGTAGATGATATCATAGTATAATTCCATATAAACGAGTAGAGATTGTTGAAATAGATGGAATGTACCTTTTTGAAGGTAATTGGGTAAATCCTAGTAGAACTAACTACTATTATACATCATGTACATAATGGTTATTATAATAAGTAATTAAATAATTATTTGGTTGTATCATGCTTAATGATAGATACCATGATTTTTTATAATCAAAATCAGTACGAATTAATGAAGGTCTCAATATTATTTGACACATCTAATATATATCATGATAAATCTATAATTGAATGGTATGATTCAAAAAATTCATTTTTCTAATGGAATATATTTTATGGAACTCCAATATTTACAAATCTTCTCAAATTATTTGATCACACTTATAAAATGGAAATTCTTGGATTTCTTCTCTAGAAATAGTTATTTTTTAATGTGGTTATACAATCATTAATGAGAATATTTAATCAGTTCTTTATTAATTTAAATTTAAAAAATTTATTATACCATTCTTGATATTCTTAATATTTTGAGAATAATTGAATAGAACCAAAAAGTGTGACACCCTATAAAATTAATGAACAATAGAAAGGGTAAATTAATGTACAATAAGAATAAGAAGGATTGAAAGTCCAATTAATATATATCTAGACCAAATGAAATTAAAATTAACATTAAAATTAAATGTAAATTATTTTTTTATAAATAATTTAGGCATTGGAAGGTAAATTTTCATTAGTACCTAGAGATGCATAAGAAGAGACATAGTGGTGGTTCAAACACATAAAGAATATATATTATAAAAATAAATTTATCTAAACATAAATTGTGGGATTCAGATACAATATGTGCAGCAAAAATTTTCTTTAATGTGTATTTTTCAAAAAAAGGAAGGGGATTATGGGAGAAGTTGACCTATGTGTTGCGAATAGAGAATGGGTTTCTTCAAAATACGAAGAGAAAAATAACTAATTTCATTCAAGTATATTTTCTTTGTTGATTTATTCATGTTTTTATAGAGCATCAATAAATATAAATTTTATTTCAAAAACATTATTATAAATTCAATGGTTTTATTTGTAATAAATAACAAATACTATTGTCTTTCATATAAGTAAATTGTTTAATAGTTTTGTTAATATTCTTAATGTTTGATATATATTTGAAATTTAAAATTATATATATAATTTTAATAAAAATATGGTTGAAAAAATTATTTTAATTGTATTTATCTTGGGTATTTCCATCTTATAATTTTATAAAATGATTACAACCAATGACTCTGCAATGAATGATTACTAGATCATGATGACTAAAAATCATGTTTTGTTTTTGAATCATATTTTTTATGCAGAATGACCGAGGGATAAAAGAAAATAGAATACTAATTTTTTAAAAATTATACATGATAATGTACGTGTTCATATAATTAAATTATCTAAGTATTAATTTCATTACTTTATTATCTTAATTGAGGACTTCAGTAGGTATAGGGATGGTTATTTTCAGAAATAGAATTTTTAATCAATTGAAATGATTAAGGTGATAATAAATGATGCACTAAAACAACATGGAAAAGGTATTAAAATAGTTTGATCTATTATAAGATGAAAATATTGGTGTATAAATTCATGAATCTATGGTATTTTATGGTGTAATATATCTTGTGGAATTAATTAATTTTACAACCTCAAAGCAGATCATGGATTGACTCTTAGTTTGAATTGAATTTTTGATGGATTTAATGACTATAAATTGAGCTGATAAATAACCATTAAACTAGCAGAGCACTTATAAAAGTTTCATCCATCTCTTGGATAGTTTTGAATTTAGTTCTCAATAAGGTCCCCTTCATAAATGTTATGTGTGAAATTTCTGATTATCCCACAAATATTCCAAGTAGCTTTTTATCTACAATTAATTATCCATTGGTATGGATCTGAAATATCCTTCTGAAATAAGATATTGATTTATAATATGGTTTGATTATATTACTATATTTCATAGGATTTTCACTTAGAATTATTCAATAGGAATTGATAATATAATGTTAATATTACCTGGAAGATGATAGAGGGATGCATCAGCAGTTCAATACATCACTGTTATCCCCATGTAGAGGCCCTTGTCTTCCTTGTAACTATGAACATAATTATGAGATTCCCCCTCATCATGATTTTAACCTATCTATTTGGTTGGTCTATATTTTTAAGGTATCCTAATGATTATTCCAATATGTTTTATCTTACTAATGTATAGTCAAACTCAGTGCATAACCCCTCTTCATAGATTCCTTCCTTAGAGAAGGCCTACGACCTCATAGGGTTCTTGGAGTATATGATATTTTTTTGGTGACCAAATCTATTATGTGTTAGATTTTTTTCATTGGATGGTGAATCCTACTTTTTTGGTCAAGGGGGTTCGGCATATAATAAGGGGTGGGTGTCCATCCCCACCAACCATCCAGTGGTGAATGATATAAGGGGATAAATAATTCTTATAAAATGCAGTGGGTTCCACTGGATTTATCATCTCCAGATAAAATCATCTTCTCTAATTTTTACTATTTATTTGTGAGTTATTTTATTTGGTATATTATCCACATATTCATGAAATATATATATGAGGGATATTATCCTTTTAATTATAAGGTAGTGTGTACCCACTTTTTCCCATAGTGAGATACCTCTATTTATCTATATATTTTCACCCATATCGTTTTGTGTTGGATTATCTATGCTACATATGGTTTTATTTACTCCCACATTTTTTCACAATTTTTATCCCATAATTATCACTTCTTAAATGGGTCATTCATTATAGGTACCGAAATGTGGTATTAGAGCCAGGTTTAGGCCTTCTCTTGTTCACTTTTTGGGTATTAATAAATATTTTAAATTTGAGTATGCACTATCATTGAAACTATTACTGATATTTCACATCAAAATGATTATTGAGATTATTTAATACCAATTTGTGAAATATTTGATGTTATTTAATGTTTTTATTTCAAGATTACACTAAATTTGGAGATAGATAAACTCAATATGAATAATTTTATATTGTGGAAATAAAAGTGGTTTAAGTGTTGTAGAAGGATAATTTTATAAGAGAAATTTATGAATGTATGATGGGTAAGACAATAGAACATGAATCCATTTGATACTAGAATCATGAAATTGATGGAAATTTGGTGTGTACTTTTGAAAGTTGGGATTTTTTAGTCATTGATGTAGTTATGAGTTTTGTATTAAAAAATCATATCAATGACGAATTGATAATCATCATGGGAGAAACATGGAACTTGACATATTAACAAGAATGGTTTTATTAGTATAAAACTATCATAGAAGGTCCAGTGTACATGGATAATGATCAACTCGTGAAGATCATTGAATCTAGTAACATCATGTTAAATATACATGATGGTATTTTTCAAACCATCCAAGGTATAGGCCCTATGAATGGGGTGCTTGTGATGATACAAGAGGAGAATATATCAAAGAACCTATAGGTTCTTATCGTAGAAACTTATAAGGATGTTGATATAGTTTTCACATCAAAAACCTCAATGGACTTGTTCACATTATCCTGGAATCAAAATCTTACCTTTATATCTAAATAAGGCTTGTAGATTATTGTTGTTCAGAAATTTCTTCTTCATATTTCAAACATTTCATTAATTTTTTGTGAGAATTATGTTTTGTGGTAGAAATATAGGTTAATGTTATATATTTCAATAGCAATAAGTTACAAAATCTTAGATTTGATCCATTATAACATTTTCAAAACACCGATTGTTTCTCTGGTAGGTTCAAGGTACTTTTTTATTCATTATTGACTATTATTACATCAAATTATTGGTGTCAAAAATCAAGAGGAAGTAGTATGTATTTGAGTTATTAAAAACATCAAATGCATGGAATGATATTGAATCTGAATAAATAGATAGTGTGTTTGATGATTTAAAATGGTGAAGAATATATAAGTGAGGAGTTTTATAATTGTTTCAATGGGAATTCATCAAGAGACCGTTCATGGTGACATACAAACCATTATATAGTGGAGTGGTAGAGTGGATGAATAGAACCCAATTGCATATAAAAAGGGTGATTTTGAATAATATATTAATAAAAAAAAATTATATGTAGAAGTTGTGAATACATCATATTATGTGATCAAATGATCTTGTTTAATGAAGACTAATATGAAGAAATCAATAAATATTTGGAATGGTATACCCTCTATTTATTCTTATTTACATATTATTGGAAATCTTATATATTCATTGTTTAATTACTAGGAAATATTATAGTCGGATTCGGTATATTAGAAATGTATATTATTGTGATATGATGATTGTGTGAAGAGGTATCATTTCTGGGACACCACTACCCAAAAACTTATCAGTAGTAAAGATGTAATTTTCCATGAAGAAAAGGTGAAAATAATAATTGATAGGGAAATTGAAAAATAGAATACATAAACTAGAAATTCAATGTAGATATAAGAATAAAAATATCAAAAAAATTTCTATAAATAATTGCAAGAGAATGATGTTTATTTATCGAATGATTCTGGACCACGACAGTCAAAACAGGATAAAATAGAAATATTATAAAACATAGATTATGTCAAATAGATTAATATTTTATAATTATTATTAAAAAATTATGATGTTCAATTTTATATTTTAGAGGTGACAGAGAGTTTAGTTGTATCCTCGAAGATGGTGGTGATGAAGGTGGAAATTGAAGCGCTGCTCAAGAATAAGACATAGTATTTTGTTCTTTTATGTAATGGAATGAAGTATGTCCATAAAAAATGGTATTTTAGATAAATTATGATGGGAATTTATAGGTTTAATGATATCATGTGGTATTGATGGTTACAAGATATGCTAATAAGGAAGTTAGGTATTTCATTAAAATATTGTATCATGTTATTATATTGATGACTATTTGGATAGTTATAGCAATGTGTGATATATATAACTTAAATATAGAGTAGTTGGATGAGAAAAATAAATTTTTACTTGGTGATATTGATGAATATGTATATATGATACTACTCGATGGTTTTTTAGAATAAGTCAAAAATAATTTTTTTCAAGTTGAAAAATGTTTATTCGATCTCAAGTAGGATCTGAGGTGTTTCCATAAGATATTTTCCTTCTACGTCATTCAAATTAGATAAAATAAACATCATTAATATCTTTTTATGTATTTTTTGGGTTTTGGTGGTAATTATCTCATCATTATTCAATTTTTTATGGATGAAACATTGGTTGTAGGACCAAACAAAGTCCTGATCTATTAGATGAAGGAATAATTGGATAGGGAGTTTGATATGAAGGACGATATAACCCCAAACAAGATTCATGTAATGCATACTTACCAAGACACAAATCATGAGATTATTTTCTTATCATTGAAGAATTAAATGCATAATTTATTTTAATGATTACACATGAATGAATTCAATCAAATCACAAACCATTTTATATTAATTTCATGTTATCCTCTATGACGAGTCATGCCAGTTAATAAACATGTATGCTGATGTCTCTAGTTTTATATGAATAATCTATGGGGATTCTGAGGGTTGTTATGGTTTTCACTAGACTAGGCATTTCACATGTCCTGGAAGTATTAGTTGTTAGGTGGGGAATCTAGGGTAGGAGAATTGGAGCATAATGAAGAGGATCATTAGATATATCCATGACACCATAGTTTCTAAATTATGTTATGGAGGATCAAATGTCACTATTCAAGGTTTTATGGATTCATATTTTGAAGGTAATTCTAACAGGAAGAAATACAATACTTGATATGTTCTTACTCTTGTAGGAGGTTGTGTGAGCTATATTTCATATTTAATTTCAATTGGGGATTTATCCATGATTGAGGAAGAATATATTTCTACTACATGGGATTTCAAAGTGGTGATTTGGATGAGAATTTTTTTGGAGAGTCTCATGCATAGGAAAAAAATATTCTCATGTTTAGTGATAGTTATATTTCCATTTAAATTGAAAATAATATCTATTTTCATTATAGGATGAAGCACGTTGCAGTAAAATACATTTTTGTTATGAGATGCTGTGAAGGAAGGAAGTGTGGACATGTTTAAAATTAATACATATGAAAATATAAAAGATTTCTTGGTGAATATTATTGAATATGACAAGTTGATATGGTTCAGACCCTTAGGAGGCCTCACAATGGATTGAGATTAATGTTTGGTAGATAAGAAGGATGTATTGGGATGTGATTGGTTCTCAATGAAATCTCCATGATGGAGTTTTTTTGAAGTTTATTCATTGGATTTTATCTTCCATTATATTTTTCAAGGGAGTGGTATGGAAGATGTTGTGGGTGTACGAGTTCACCAACCATCTAGTGGTGAGAGGAAGAAGGGTGTTATTATTTCATATAAAAGGAAATGTTGTCCCCTTGTTTTGTTATCTCTAGTTGTATGCATCTTCATTATAAGTTATATTTTTACTTACAATCATTTGAAATATATCAAGAAATATTTCAGGTATCAGGATCTGAGATGACATGTGATTTCAAGGACTGATGTTCCCAAAATTAATTTTATTAAAATATTAAATATATTTTATATCATACACACATAGTTTTTCAGAAATAATTGAATATCTCATAAACAGAGTCTCAAAACAGAAATTTGAGACCATTGTTGAATCTAGAACACATGGTTTACCCTATTCATGACCTGAGGTTGGTCAGTTTGGGGTGTTCTGACAAATAAGGCTTTAGAAGGCGTGTTCAGTGGATTAATATAATAATTTAAAAATTAATTCATTAAATGTCCCAAAACCTAATTCCTTATAAAAATATGCTATTATAGAAAATCTCATGGGATATCCCCATAACCCAAAGATTTTTTAGAGTATAAATTCCGTGTTCATAGTTGGAAGATTGAGATTAGACGATGATGAGTATTCAGATCTAGAATAATGAGGGTTCATTGAACACAAACAAATTATCTTCCTGCTTGGAAGCTCTATTATTCACCATTAAACAATAAAATCTCGATGTATGACTTAAAATTTTTGGATACCTCCCCTTATTTTTTAAATATTGAGACTGATCAATTTCCTCTCTTTAATCAGTGTTAAACGGAGATGATGCATTCTCATATCTATTGATTTTTAAATTAATCCTCACTATGGTATGTTTCCTCCCCCTGAATATCCCTGATCTAGATCGTTGTCCAAGAACACACGGAAAATGATTATTTCAACATTTTTCATTTTCTTTTCTCCTAATAATTATACACATTAATCATTATTCACCTATGGGGGAATGGTTTGAAATTTATGGGTAGGTACAAGGGTGATCATACACCTTGATCTATGGTTGTTTCACACATTATGAATGAATTGATGAATAAGGGATGAATTCATATAGATTGTGGGATGTGAATGATTCCACTATGGATGGGAATCTGGTGAGTCAAAGACTGATGGATAGAGATGCGTCTTCCCATGGAGGATTTATACATTCAAGACTAATTCCATTTTCTAGCCAATAGATGGCTGAAAACAATGACCGATGTCGATTACCTCTAATTGTTTGGTGGTCAAATAGTATGATTTTATAATAAAGGAGGGGATTTGTATCATGTGGAGTAGATATAATTTTTTTTTAAAAATATCTGACTACTCGACTCATAGGCATATGAACACATTCCATGTAGTCCTCTAGCTATCACAACAAGGTTTTCCATGTGAGAAAAATATCAGACATCATGTGGGAGACCCACACACCATGTCACTTGATGATGGTGACCCGATGTGTACTCAAGGATACATTAACAAATTATTGGATTTTAATATTATTTGTACTGGTATATGACCATGTTTCATCAACATGGATTTAATAACTAGGTTATGAACCCATATGGGATGTCACAACATGTATCATAGTACCCAGGCACATGCAAGATTACATGGCATGTCCAAGAGAACATAGGTAGGCACAAGGTATCCATCACTTGCAGTGTGATATTTGTAATTGTTGTGCACATCAACATAGATGAAGATAAATGTATTGGTGGGGAAATGTACAGATTGAAGAGTGGATCCACCTGTAATGTGGAACCCTTATACGTAGTGTATTCTATTTTTATGAGAAACCTATACCTCTCATATCTCCAATGTTTTCACTCAGATTTTGGTTCATTAGTATCCAATGCAGATTTTATTCCATGTGGAATGAAATTTTGGAATTTTTTTGATTCTAAGAAATGATGTGAAATGTTTGGGGAATGATTATTCTTTAGGTGATCTTCAACGATGTCATGAATTGTAAACAATCACCCAAAGTGGAACCCTTATATTGGGAAAGGGCATGATTCATCTACACCAAGAGTAGAACCCCAATGATAAACTAGGGAATGTTTAATGTATTTATCTTTAGCATGGAACTCTCTTGCTGGGATAGGGAAAGGGTCCTCTATCCATACAGTGGAATTGTCTTACTGGGACATGGAATGGGTTGTCTACCATTCCATCTAAAGTAGAACCCTCATACAGGGAAATATAATTTATCCTCTATATAACTCTTTAACATTAGAGTGAAACCCTCCCACAGAGTAAGGGTATGGGTCCTCTACCATTATAGTGAATCCCTTCTACAGATTCAGGGTACGGGTCACCTACCATTACAGTGGGGCCCTCATATAGAGTAATGCCATGGGTCCTCTTCCATTAGATAGGAAGCCTCTTTATGAGATAGGGAATGGGTTCTCTACTATTATAATGGAACCATCCTATAATATTAGGGAATGTTTCCTCAACCATTAGAGTGGAACCCTCATGAAAAGTCAGAGAATGGTTTCTCTACAATTTGAGTAAAACCCTGCTTTTGTAAAAGGGCATGGTCTTTCTACCAAGAGAGTATGCCCCCTGAGCTCTGTGACATAGTGGTGAGGTTTGAGTTACCATGGATGTTTCTTCGGAAAGATACATGGGATGATAGGAATCATTCTTGGACATCTTAAACTAATGGTAGCCACTTTTCGAGGATTGGGCTATGAGATGGAGAACCCCTTTCTGTCTCATTTGGGATTCCTTTATTGATCATATATATATATATATATATATATATATATATTGTTCCTCATTGTTGTATTTCCATACTCTATTACTATTGTTTGAGATATTTAATTATATCATGACTACTATTTCCATCCCATTGTGTTTTGGGGTATCCTAGTAGGTATGTATATACTCACCCCTACAGGGATTTTCCAACATGTGTCATGTCTTATGTAGGTGGTGATTACAGGGGAGCATAAGGATACCCTAGTGAGTTTCACTACATAAAGCAGTCGTGCTTGGGGATCTAGAGCTAGATATAATCTATATTTACTTTTACAGTTATTGTTAGGTAGGTACATCATTATGGTTGGAGGTGAATTTTTCTAATTTTTTGTTTTCCAGATCACATCTTTATAATCTTATTTCCAAAGAATGTTTTAAATGACTGGTTTATTCTCTAATTTTTTTATATTTGTTTATTCTTCTACACTTATTCATCAATATGGATGGGTGTGTGTGGAAAAGAACATTAGTAAAATGAATCACATATTAGTTATTCCTTTCAGTGCATGTCTCCAGCCCCTAGACTATGGAGGTGGGCTTGGGGTAGCTTTAACTAGAGCCTCTTTGTGTACGGTCATGACAGATTGGTATCAAAAGTGGTACATTCCATGAGAGGGAGTTGGAAGTTGTCTTATTATGGGGATTTTGTTGGGTTTCAGGTAAACCTTGTTAAATTTTATTCAGTGAGGATTTTATTCTAGGTAACATAGTGTTGGTGTATTGACCGATGTATCCATACATCAGAACTATGGCTATATACCTATAGATAAGGCATAATGAGACATTGGTTTCATGGAACATTGGTAAAATCATCATACAAGATTGAGAATTTTTCTATCCTTATTGAATAAACACCCCATATATATATACTCATCTTAAAATGGTATATCTTGAATAAATTTCAGTATTACCCCACAAAGACAGCTAGTCGGGATACCGATTTAGGATCAATATGATAATTCGATGAGTGACGAAGCCTCTGTTCAGGTATAATTACATGCTATTCATCCACAAAGTGGATAATAAGTAGCACCAACACCTGTCTCATAGTAGATAATAATACCATTGAAGGATGAGGATTTTTGAAATCATAGAAAAATCCATGATTTCCAGCACCAAAGATAGCTGAGGTTCTTCTGAGAGCCAGATTGAAAGGTGGTGGAGGAATGACTATAGTCCGTGATATATATTTTTAGTCATATATAGACACTGACTGATCATGTTTTTTAACTATCATACAACATTTCCAATAGATAATTAGGGAACTAGTGGATCCTAGTTATGTAAATACATTAGGATTCGACACTCTTATGAACCAAATTCTAAAATCTATTTCACATTGAGTACTACCCCTCATTCTTGTAAATAGATTGGATTTAGGATATTATGGAGCTCAAACTAGAAGGTATGATAGTTTTTAGTATGTAGAAAGGTTCATTGGCCATACATGGTACTCCCTCCACATGATTCATGATGGATATTTTCGAGCACACATGATTGGGCAGGGTCTTTGCAGACACATACATGCATGTGTACTACCTTTTCTATTCCCAAATATGAAAACGTTTTGGGTATGGAATTGATTAAGGATAATTTCATATCATAGGGACACCATGCAGCCAGATCTAGTAAGTGGGATTCGTTGGGCTTAGTCATCTAAAATATCTAGTAGGTTCATGTTAGTTGGATATTTTCAGAGGAGATCTTTTCCTGACCAGACTCAATCTTGCGGTCTTTTGAAACAGGGACTAAACATGGGACCCTGTAATCTTATAGAGGGGAGGATCTATGAATTTTATGTCCATGTTTACATGTAACATGATTTTACAACCATACATGCTAAGGAGGGAAGTCATATAGAATATGGTCCACTATGGTAGAGGGAGGTAGTGACCATTTATATCACAGTTGAGGGCAGGGTGGCCCCTAGGGAGGTGGATTTAAAAGAAGAGAATGTAGGGATCTAGGAGGAATATATATGGGTGATAGAATACGATTTTAACTATACCCACCAACACCACTGGGATTCCCACATTAGGCTCATGGATCTGGCAGTTGGTGTTGTGGGAAGTTGTAAGCTATAAGGCATGTGACATAATACTACACTAGATGATTAGAGATATGATTTATATTTATTCTAATCATTATTATTTAAAACTATTCATAGGTGAGAGTAATACCTTCATCTATTTACAACTATTATGAGAGATGGATCCACCAGTTGAGGCTTTATCCTAGAATATTTTCCTTGAGGTTCCTATGAAGAACATATCCTTAATATCCTCTATCTGCTGATAGTGAAATTTTTAGTTTAGTGGATATAATTTCTCATGGTAAATTTTGGTCTAAAATATGAAACCCTATTTCTTAATCGTGGGTTTCGACTAGTTATCTAGGGTTTGCGCCTAGATTTCCTATCATAGCAGACAAGTCAGATTCCTTCATAATGATTGGAAGTCATTTTCTTTTGTGGGTGAGAGAGATCTAATGGTGGGATGTGTGGGTTTTGTGATAAATAGGTTGAAACCCATCACCCATAAATTTGATATTGTAGCATTTTTCGCAACATGATCATCAAGAATTTGGCTTCCTATAGACATAGAGGATTTTATGGACATATTCCTTGGTCATATTCTGGGACTACCATTGATGTGGGGGATGGAATTTTCATAGTATTAAACCATGTGACACCTCCAATATCCTATTTGGAATATCTTATGGCCTCTATAGAGATCTAGGAGATGAGAGCTCAGTAGGAGGACCTTCAAGAGAATGTTTTAATCAGACCCAGTGTGTCCCCAGGGGCAACTCCATTGTTATTCATGAAAAATCATATTAGAGATTTCAACCTTATGTAGATTCTTGTTGTATGAAAAAGACAACGATAAAAAACGAGTACCCCATGCCATGAATTGATGACCACACAATACTAGAAATGTGATATATACGTAGGCCCCTAACCCAAAAGGTTTCCAAACTATTAGGATATGGTGTTTTGTAGAAAGATATACCAATGCTTCTTTAATAACAATTGGGATAACATTCATATGCCAAAATTGTTTTTATAACATTTGGAATAGCTTTTTCATAAATTCTCACACGGGAACTCCTCCCATACACCCATCCAAATACTATCCAAAGTTCCCCCACCATCCCACCTCAAGCCCTTGAAACACTCCCATCCTGATCCATTCTTCTATTGCACCCTGAGATCTCCCCTCCTTCCATTCATTTCACTCTCCTCATAGAGGTGTGAACCCCTACCCTCTGATATCTCTCAATAGTAAATCCCTAGGAGAACATCTATATTCGTTCCGAACCATGAAGACCCATCCTCATAGTGGTATGTTCATCTGGTTTTTCCTCCACATCAAATTGGTGAGTTATAGTTCTATAATTTACTATTCTCTTTTGGTATTTCCACAAGTTTTTTGGTTTATTTTAAAAAATAGGGGTTTATGTATAGATAAGTAATGATAAAATATTTGTTCAAGATTTCTTAAGAAAGATTTTAAAATATTGGTGGTTATTGATATTCATTGAGTAGGGTTTGGTTCCCCGGATTGATATATTTTAAAAACATTATATCTATGGGGGTATCATCATATACCAGCACTTATTTATTCAAAACTACAAGATATTATTTTTAACAGAATAAATTAATAGAAATCCTCATTAACCATTCCACATTGAAGAAAATATTCATTTTTAAGCTATAGTTTGGATCCCATAGATATTTTTAATAATTACTAATCAAAATTATAGATGATAATGATATAAAAATATACACTTTTGTGTGTATTATTTTTTTAAATGTACCTAAACAATTACTATCATTATGTCCTTATGTTATATTTTTAAGACACACAGTAGATTAGATAAAACCTAATAACCCATTTACTAGGATATTTAATTACATGTTTTATTATTTCTAACAATAAAAATAACTTTTTTTACAATATGTCATTTTAATAGGCATCATTTTGAATCTTTTTTATCAGAAACAGAAAAAGAAAATATTTTCCTTAAACATTCTACTTCACTCTTGAGGATTCAATTTTAAATATGGAAATCCTCCGTGTTTTAAAATTAATTTTCATTAAACATATATATAGGGTCCTTTATTTTCTATTTATAATGAGAAATATCCATGATTTCATCATTATTTTTCTTATTGATTCCTTTGATTTCCTTATTTAACACATAAATTATAATGATCTCATCGTAATTGATCATTCTATTCCATAATTTCACTGGTAATATGTTAACCAGAATAAGATTCAATATTAATTTCAAACTCATAATAAAAAACTAATTATAAAGTATCATTTTTAATATCCATCAAGCACATGTTAATTGATTCCTTCTTCGTTTTGGATTCTTCATTAGAATCATATTCATTTGTATAGTTCCATCATGCAGCTAATTCCCTTTTATTTTTAATTTTTATCACTTTCTACTTTGTTTCATGATTTAGTATTCTGAGGTCCAACTAGATATGGACCTTATTTCAATACTCAACACATCTTTGATATGATGTATTTAAATTAGGATGAGGATTACTATCCTAATTTTTTTTGAACATCACTTTCCATGTTAGTTATAAATTGGTTTTTGAAACCATTTTTCATTTAATTTTTATACTATAACATCTAAACCTGACTCACTATGAATTTTAACTAGTACATGTCACTAAACTACCTTAAGTGTGCCTCTATATACACCAATGGTTTCATATTATTAGTAGGGTCTAAGGTAATATCACGGAGAGACTTTAATAGAATATAAATGTTTATAATAATTTATTAATATACCTAACATTAAAAAACACAATTACCATTTAAGTTCACAAATTAAATATAAAAAAAATGATATAAATATGAGAATTCATAAATGTATAGAATATTCATAAAAAAACAATCACCGACAAGACCGATCACACATAAAATATAGAGGCTTAATAAAAATATGGGTGGCTTTACTGTAATCGTTGAGCCCCACCTCGTCTGTTTCTTTGTTCTTATAACATCTATGTTGATCGATCATGTAGTATCAACCTCATTTCTGTCTGAGCCTATAATAAGTTGGTGTAGCACAGCTATAAAAATTTCAAGGCCTCCCAAGCAGTATTTTAGTGAGACTCAATTGGGAACCACCTACACTGCCATGTGAATGCCTATAAAAATTGTGTTTGTCCACGTGACATTCTCAAATAAATAAATTGACCAATAAAAATATATCAAATAAATAAATACCAAAACACAGTTCGAATGATGACTCCCTTGACCGAACATGCATTATTTTTCTAGTTCTGGAGTGTCTCTGAGTATCTAACATGACTTTTCCAATCATGGTAACCCATGTAATGACCGTCTTATTCCCATTGTCTTGAGATTATAACCAATCATTACTAGGACTCATGAGACATCCCCAAGACACCCAATACATGAAATATAAGAATAAGGGTTTCAAATACAAGTGGGGGATGATTTACCCTTTAATAAATAATCCACTAAAATAACAAACCATAGAAAAACCATTCACTAAATGATGCATGATCAAAAGAAAAACAACAAAACTAATTTATTTATATCAAAACCACTCCAAAGTGGTAACAATTTCAAGACCAAACAATTATTAAAGTAAAAAAATAATAAAAACTAAATACTCACAAAGGACCACAAGAATCGGGGCTCTATAAGCTGCAATATCCAAAATTACTGAACATCCCAAGTATAATGAGGTGGTGCTAAAAGCATCTAATACTTTACCATTCCCCAAGACCTAGAATATATCATCTTCAAAATCACCAAAGTGATAAATAAGGTTCGAGTATAACAATTAGTAGGTTTTACCCCAATAAATTCCCTACTCACTCCACTAGTATAGAAGAGTTACCAACATTTACATAAAATAGTTTATAGTAAACAATTTCTTAAAATAGTTTATAACTACATATAAACATGTTTCCAAAACCATTTATAAACCAAAGAATAAAAGTTCAATTGAAACCAATTTATAAACAAGATATTTTTCCATAAAAATAAATAAAATGATATTTAAAACAATTTATTAATATTCCTTTTTCATACCCAATTCATTCCACACATCCACACAAATAATTATGCAAGCTACACGATTATAGTTCCATACTCATGAGCAGTTTATTGTCGATATAACAAGTCTTCACAAGGTAATTATATCCTATGTGCCTTTTGGATTTTTGGTACTGAGTACAAGGTCATATTTTAGCCGTGCATCATAAACACAATTTTATCACACACACCAAGTATGCCCAAGGATCATGCCAAAAAAAACCTTACAATAAAAACGCCTTTTTATTGGAAACCATTTCCTTAAAAATAATTTCAATGCCAAACCATTTCAAAAAAACACCTTTTTTTATTTAAAACCCCATTTCCATAACACCATTTAGAAATTCCACAAAGTCCTCAATTTAAAATAACCATTTTAAATTCAAGAAACTAAATCAATTTGTACAACCATTCACCCAGATCACAAAATTTCACCGAAACACATAAACCATCACTAGAGAAGATTTATTCCATGATTTTCACAATTAATTAAATTCATATAAACAAATTTAAAGATATATAAATAAATTATATCAAGATTAGTTGAGAGAGAGGCCACCTACCATAATGGATTTGATGAATATGATAAGGGACGAATAATGGTCACACAATCAGGATGAAACTCCCAAAAAATGGAATTAGATATCTTCTACTATTATAAAAGAACCCAAATATCATTGTATATGGCACCCCCAACCTATAAATACCCATAAAATGTTTACATATTAAAAATAAAGAGGAGAGGAGAAGTATAACTAAGTGGATCTACAGAACGAGACAAGAATGGTGAAGAACATAACTTATCGTGAGAATAAGGCCTGAAAACGCCATGGGAGTGCCCCAGATTGATTCCAAAATGCTTGGGAGATGCTCCTCAACCTTAAATGGAGATAAATATAAAATTATGACCATTTATGAGAAAAAAAAGAAATTAAGAGGAAAGAAGAGTACGTTCCTAAAAAAATGTATCTTACTTTTTCCCTATGCATGGTCAGACAACACAGTTAGAAAAACTATTCTCTAACCATGCATTAGAAACTAATTTAAGAAAACCAATGAATGGTATCCCTGCAACTCTCCCTAACCATGCTCAAACAATGCCAATGCTACTGCCTCAAAACCTCAACAATGCATGGTTTATCTTAGGATATCTGCACCGTTTAGACCAAACATGTGTAGCCCATGTGCATCTACCTTATCCAAATAAACATATTTAATGTTTGCAAAACTCCAAAAACCATCACCCTTACATAAATAACATCAAAGAAGGGTAATATACCATAATTAGAGGTACTGTATTCTCCCCACCATTGGTCATTCAATTATTGAAAACTGGAAAACCCTCCCTTCCCTAAAAGAGTTCCGACCATAGATTTTTTAATTCCTTCTCGTGTTCCCACGTCTCATCCCAAATCTGACCATATTGACATAAAACCCTAACTAGAAAGATAATTTTTCCATGAAGGACTCTATCATTCATATCCACAATCTACACCTGGATATATGCCGACAAAGAATCTAGCTCAGGTCAACATGATCCCATATGATCCCATGGTTGGAATGAAGTTGATACTTCTTCAACTAAGATATATGGAACACATTATGCACCGGACATAACTATGGTGGTAATATCAACTGATATTCTACCTATCCAACCTATTCTAGTATCTCAAAAAGTCAACTATATCGGGGAGATAACTTTCTCTACTCCCCAAAATGATGATGTCCATTCCTTGGAGATATCTTCAATAACACATGATGACTCACCGCGAATGACTACAGTCTTAGACAGTGATCCACATAAGATATATGATGACTCTAAGTTGTATCCATCCACTTTCTAATCAACCGATACTTAACTATTGTTTCCTTGAAAATACAAGGCCCGACTAGTGAAGTCTCTCCTATTTCCACCCAGCATAGTGGAGAACAACAACAATGCCCATACACTGCTTCAAACAGAGCCATATGAATCGAGGTCTGATTGTTTTTATTATATGAGAACACCATAAAGGGTATGTACTCTTACAATGAGCCAAGAAATTCTATTACACAAGCCTACAACATTTCTTCCAACACATGTATCTTCCTTTAGTATTACCCAAAAGTCCAAGGATGATACACTGTAGTCATTGTCAACTGTTTCCTAGGGTCATTCTATAAGGATTTCTAGAAACGATACATAAACCTCCAATATCTACATGAAATGATCAACACTAGTTTGCTATTGTCTTTACCACTTCTTGAATGTATATTTGGGATAGATCTTCCACCGTATGAGTTTCAAAAATTGGACTGAGATGAGCCAACTTGGTATACTGGTCCATTATCACCCATATGGAATCATGCTTTTAGACCATTCTTGGGATACCTGTAACAAAATCCATAGGTCTCTGCACCCATTTCCCCACTGGGATATGTAATGATTGAAACATACCCTTTGGTTGCTGATGTACTTTATTTACATTCTAACAAGCTAAAAACATTGAAACAAAATCATCAACATTCTTTTTCATTGTGGTCCAAAAAAATTATCCCTTCAAAATATTATTAATCTTTTGTGTACTTGAGTGTACAACCCAAATTGAATGGTGGTAAGAATGAAGGTGATGTTTCTGACAAGACATTTGTACAACCATTTGATTTTTGAAACAGAAAATTGAACTCCCATCAAGTTTCTCTCCCTCAATGGTCTCCCCACAATTGAGTTTTGAAATCATAATCATTAAGTCTTCATCAGATGATTGTGCCTTCGTGACCATATTTACCAAATAAGGAACAAGCGTAGATGAATAGAAACCCATAGTATCACCTTGGTCTTGACATTACACATGCATGTCAGCTAGGACAGACATCAACATCCATTCATCTAAAGATTCTTTTTCCAAATGAGCATATTAATTTTTTCTCAATGAATCTTCCCTCGAATTCAATTTTCCTGGTGTATACGTCAAGTCAAATTCAAATATCTTGAGATACTCCATCCATTTAAATTTCCTAATATTTAAATCTTTCTATGGGAAAATGTGTTTCAAAATTTTATGATCCATGAACATAGTGAATTTTTCACCAAAGAGAAAATGTCTACATGTCATCAAAGAATGGATGACCTCAAGTAACTCTAAATCATGTGCTGGGTAATTATTCTCATACACCCACAAATACCTTTAACCGTAAGCAAAAACATTGTATCTTTTCATGACAATGAATCCCAACCCAGACCATGAATTATCATAGTATACCATGTACCCCTATCCTGATTCTAGAAAAATAAATATGGTTGATGATGTCAGTCAAACTTTAAACTCTTCAAAAGACTTTCGGCATTAATCAGTCCATTGGAATAGATCATTCTTTTTTTAGAGTAGTCATTAGAAAATCTAATCATGATAAGTCATGCATAATGCGTTGGTAGTAGCCAGTTAGACCTAGAAAACTTTTTAACTCAAGTCATTTTTTGGTGGTAACCACAATATAACATCCTCTATCTTCTCTGGCTCTACTGAAACAACCTTTTTATAAATTATATGTCCTAGAAAGTGTACCTCTGGTATCCAGAAATCACAATTTGACAATTTGGCATAAAAATGTTGGTCTCTCAAGATTCCCAACACTGTCGTCATGTGTGTGTCATGATTAGCCCTTGTCCTTGAATACACCACATTGTAATCTACAAACACCACAACAAAATAATCCAAATATATCTGATATATCTGATTCATCCATTCTATAAATAATATTTATGAATTCGTAAGACCAAAAGTCATAAATACATTTTCATTGGGGATATATCTACTTATGAAATCTATATTTTGAATATATTCATTACAAACTCATAATGGATGATATCTTGACCGAATGTCAATTTTAAAGAACCATTGAACACCCCTCAATTGATCAAAAAAATCATCAATGCATTAAATTGGATACATAATCATTATCATAACTTGGTTGATCTTTTTAAATTCCACACACAACCATTGAGTCCCATCTTCTTACTTCATGAACAAGACCAGTGTTGCCCATGGAGACGTACTTATATGAATTAAAACTTTTCTTTCTAGTTCCTCAAACTACATAGTAAAATTATAATAATTATATTGGTTTCATCTTATGAGATGGAAGGGAAATATGAGTGGTACCTCGAAGGATATCAATCATAAACTCCAATTCCCTTTTAGGCGGTAACCCTAAGAAGTTCCTGGGAAATTCTTCTAGATGTTTATCCACAACTACTAGAAAAATATCTTCCTCAATCTCTTCCATTGATGAAAATTTTAGCGATACCAACTGATAAGAGATCTTTCCGACCATTGGATCCAAGAGACTCGTTGCACATTTCTATACAACATTAATTCTTCTGAAGATATTTTTGATGCCATCCTCAGTCATGAAACTAATTTTCTTCCTATAACAGTTGATGTAAGCTTTGAATATTGTTAGCCATTTCATAAATAGGCTTACACCATTAACATCAATCTCAAACACCGAGAAGTCCCACTTTAGTTCAGCTCCATGAACAGTTATATAACACGCTCTAAACATGATGGCTCAACATTCTCTTTCCCCAGGAAGAGTTTGGAGTTTTATCATAGAAGGAATAATCTCATGGTTTAAGCATATAAAATCAACATCCCAAGAACCAATTAAGGAATGTAATGAAGTAGTATCAAACAACACTTTCATAATGGTTGAATTAAAAATAATCATACCTTTCACTACATATGGTCAAGATTTATCATACACAATCATCTACTCAGTTCTATATAATTTCTTTATCACTACACATTTCTCTTTGTGGAATTATTGCGATTTCCCTTTCCAAGGAGTCATGGTATTTAAAAAACCACCTTGACTAGATCTTATCTACTAATGAGACTGATTATGCTGACCTCATCATGTCGAAGCATACGATTCTTGTGACACCTAATAAGTGTCTCGTTCACCTGAGCTTCGAGCACTATTAAAAAACCACTTAATATGTCTTATCCTATTGCAATTTAGCATTCTCATCATTACGTCATACATTGTATCTTGATTCGACATAGTGAAATACACTAAAAAAATCCAACATTCTCTTGGTTCTTGGGGGGAAGTTTAGTTTATTTTTTAGATGATTCCAATGTGTTCCACCTCTTTTAGAATAGGTGTCCCATTTCATCTTCATGTTTGTTCTAGATTTCTCATACCCTCTAGTGAAGACAACTGTACGTCCTCCACATGGATTTTCATTAGTGATAGATATCATAAAAAGAGTATTTAGTTGGATTCCCAACACAACTTTTTTAAATTCATGAGTGATGATTTGAACCAACTATTCATTCTCCTATGGATCATGTGCACCCCCATTATCAGTGACCTCTTCCAATTAGTTAATATGACACCTATTGGGTGTCATTTTCTAAAAAAAAACTTAGTATGTCTCACACCCTTAAAACTCATGGCTTAGCATTTAAAATTAGATCACATAAACTACTACAACACTGTTAAAAAAAATCATTTCCACATTCATAAATTTTTGAAAAATCTAATGAATCTTTTGAAAGTCAAACCATTTTAAAAATAAATCAATCAATCCATTTTTCAAAGTATTTCATTTGAAAATAAATTCTGCATTTTTATTAAAAAAACTACATCATTGCATGAAATCATAAATCATTACTCATAATGAGATATTAAATCCTAGTGGGAAATCATTCCTATACAATGTATGTCATTCTTATCTCATTCGCTAAACCCATGAAAATGAGATTCCAATATCCTATAAGTGTCTCCAATACACTTCTGTACCTGACTAACAAGTAACATGAAGTTCATCATAAACGGGTTAGCTATATTCTTTTATTATATACATTTCATGTTCTCACAATCCTACTCCTATCTAAGATCACAACCCAAGTTATAGATAAGGATGAATCAACTCCATGACCAAGAAACTGAAAACTACTTGTTAAGCATGGACCGAACAAGATGATACCATTTGTAATGACCCTCTTATTTCCACTAGATGGAGAGTACAAAGAATCATTACTGGGATTTAAATGGAATCACTAAGATACCAAAGGATGGAAATAAAATTAGAAGGGTTTCAAATACTAGGTGAGAATGATTTACCCATTAATAAATAAAGAAATAAACATAAAAATTATTTCCAAACCATTTACTAATAGATTCATGTACAAAATCAAGACAACAACTAATTTATTTAAATCAAATCCACTCCATAGTGTGAAACTATGGAAGAACAAACTATTATTAAAGTAAATAGCAGAAGAAAAATTAACGAATCTAAACAGAACATAAGACTCCATGCTCCACAAGCTTGAAGATCCATAATCAATGAACCACCCAAGTATCACGAGATAGTGCTAAAAAATTTAATACTTTACCTTTTCCCATGTCCTGAAATATAAAATATCCAAAAGCACCAAAGTGCCAAAGTAGGGTTGATTATAACACTCAGTAGGTTTTCCCCAATGACTTCCTGACTCATGCAACTAGGATAGAAGTGTTAGCTTACATAAAACAATTTATTATAAATAATATCAAAAAATAGTCTATAACTACATATAAAAAAGTTTCTGAAACCATTTATAACCAAAAGAATACATGGGAAATTTAAACCAAATTTTATAGAAAGATATTTTCCCAAATAAATATCTAAACAAATCTTTAAAAAATTTCTCAATATTCCATTAGAATACCCAATTGATTCCACACATCCACACAACCAACCATGCATGAATGGTGATGACAGTTCCATACTCATGAGTAGTTTCTTGTCGACCTACCAAGTCATCACAGGGTAATTATATCCCATGTTCCATTTGTAATTTTGTACTAAGAAAAATGTCATATTTCAACAAATCCTTAAAAATAAAACATGGACACACACACACAATGTATGCCCAAAGATCATGCAAAAAATCCTTTCAAAGGAACACATTTTTATTGAAAACTATTTCCATCAAAACCATTTCAGTGAATAAAATTTCAATAAAACATACATTTTATTGAAACCCCCATTTCCATAAAAAAATGGAAATTACAGAAAATCAAAAATTTAAAATCACCATTTTAAATTAAATAAACAAAATCACTTTGGACAATAATTCACCAAGATAACACAATTTCTCCCAAAACCACAAATCATCTCCAGAGAAGATTTATTCCATTATTTTCATAATAAATTCCATTCAAACAGACCTATTTTAAACTAATCCAATCAATTATATCAGGATGAGTCAATAGATAATCCACCTATCTAAATTTGTTTGATGAAAACCGTGAAGGGACATTGAACGGTCACACCATAGGGTTGAAACTACACAAAAATGGCCTTATATCTCTTCTCCCACCATAAAAGAAACCAAATATAATCATATTTGGAATCCCCCAACATATATATACACATAAAATGGGTATATCTAAAAAAAGAGGATATGAGAAGTAGATCTGGGTAAATATAAGAAACGAGATAAGAAAGATGAAAAACATCACTTACCATGAGAATCGGGCTTGGAAACGCCCAGAGAGGGCTCCAGATTCGTTCAAAAATTAATGGGAGAGGTTAAACAAACATCAATGGAGATAAAAATACATTTATGTCCATTTAGGAGAATAAATAGAAAGTAAGTTAAAAAACGAATATGATTTTAATTTTTTGGATCTTACTTTTTCCCTACGCACTGTTAGACCGCATGGTTGGACCGCATAGTTAGAAAAACATTTTGCTAACCATGCGTTAGAAAACTCCTTATGGAAAAACATACAAGGCCTCCTTTCATGGTCTCTCTATCCATTCTCAAACTGTGCTGATTATACTACCTCAAAACTGCAACTGCACATGGTTTCTCTGGGGATATCCGCATGGTTTAGACAAACCATGCGTAGCCCATGAACATCTTCTTTAGCCCCAAAAGCATATTAAATTTTAAAAAAACCATCCCAAACATAACTATTATATAAAAAAGCATCATGTAAGGGTTACATTCTAAAAAATAGTGGCACTAAAACCCCTATCCTAATGGGAATACAATTTTAATTTCAATTGGACAGTGGGACATATCCCTACTAAACCATACCTTATAAAGTTTTTATATGTTTTATTGGAGAAAGTTATAGTTATTATGTTAAATATTATAAAATCCTATTATTTGATCTATCTCATTATACAATGATAATGAAATAGGTTCTAAAAAATCCATATATAAATTAATTTTTATACTATTGTGGGTAGTATGCACATGGAGTATAAAAAACCAAGATCCCCCCAACGTAATATCAACAATATCTGGGATAAATATTTTTTAAACTAATACTTAAGTTGAAATCCATGTGTCCCACATAGTTAAATTGGTCAAAAAATTCAACTCCATGTTGATTAAATTCCCCGGATCTTGAGAAAAATATTATTCTTTTTGAATTTAACCGAAATTTTCAAGAAATTCAAAAAATTGCAATATCATTGAATTATATGTATCATTATGGAATGATCACCCAAGGATCACCTAGACTGAGGTCTTATATCCTTATTCACTACAATAAAATCCCCCAGGGCGTTAGTTAAGTGGTTCATCGGTTGGGCCATTTCGCTATCTGGGGGAACTGGCACATGACCGAGTCCCGCCATGCTCAGACACTGTTCATATTATGAACATCGATATTCAATTACATGGATTATATGGGGAACATGTATCACCTTGCGTTGGTGGACCCACCACATGGGTTAAGAGGGTGACTTAATTGAGAACCATGTTTCGCCCCCAGGGCGTTTGTCGAGTGGTTCATTAGTTAGGCCATTTAGCTGCCTCGGGGAACTGTAATAGGCTTGAGTCCTTCCGGGCTCAAACATTGTTTATATTATGAATAGGGATATTCAACACCATGGATTAGCTAGAGAACATGTATCTCCCTAGGATGGTAGACCCACTATGCGGGTAAAGAGGGGGACTTAATTGACAACCACGTTCTGCACAAGAGCCTCAGCCTAGTTGGTGAGGACTTGGAAAGTGCATCCAAGAGACCTGAGTTCAAGACCGGGTGGAGACATATTTCCAGGGTACTGTAGTAGTACTGTAGAAGGTATTATGGAAGTCAATGTAGCATTCACAGTTCAGTACTGTAGTAGCCAAAACAATTTATTTTTTTGGGATTTTGGGCCACCGGTTTTGGACTTGGTTTCTTTAAGGCCTTTGGGCCACCCAAGGCTTTCGAGCCAATAAGGAATTTGGGCCACCTCAAGGCCTTCGAGAAACCTCAAGGCCTTCGGGCCACCAAAAAGTATGCGGAAATGATCATACCAACTCTACAAGGAGTATAATTCAAATGGGGAGTCAGAGTAAGAACATTCACAAGAGCACACGCTAAGAGGATTTTTCAGAAAGAGAGGGTATGGAATTTCCATCAGGACTAGCCTATTCTTGCACGAGAAGCCTAGAAAAACAATGATGCGAAGGTGGAGAGTTGATATCATGATGAAGAAGTTGGGAGAAGGAGTTCCAAGTATATTTTTTTATATTTCCTAAGACTAACCGGTCATGTAATTTTTGAACCTAAGATCCTTGTAAGGGTTCCCCCTCATCCCTTGAAAAGGGGGATATCAAAAAATCAATAGAAAAGAAGGCCTTCGGGCCATTCAGACACTACAATAAAACCTTATTCTTCATTGTGAAATATACATCATTGTGGTATGATACTCAATAAATTACTCTTATATAAAATCATTTTATGATTAATAATGAATGGTTGTATTGAGGTTCACTCTTACCTAGAATCTGTCTATAATTTTGCAAGACTAGAAATAACATTTTCTCTTCCTTTATGGTGTATCAAATAATCAATAAATACAGATTATTCTTACCAGTAATCCTTGAAACTCGATGGATTTGGTAAATTATTACTCATTCATATAATGGAATTCAATATCATGGTTTTATATTTATAGTAATTATATATATATATAGTATTTTTTTCTTTTATTTTATCATTATCTATATACTAGTGTGTTAGTTATTGTTTAATTTAAATTGAAGAGTTATAGTTTCATTAAATATACTTTTGATTAATCATTAATATTATTTAATTAGTTTTATGAAATTAAATATAATGTTTTTATTTAATAGATAAAATTTGGATGTATGAAACTGAAAGGATCTCAATCAATTTTCTAAACATGTTAGGGATTTTCTTATATTTCTCATTTAAAAATGATCCAGATAGTGTTCACATACATTTCCAATGTTATAACTATATTGGAAGACAATGGTTGAGCCATGAAGATGTTACCTACAAAATAACCAAATATTGGTTTCAAAAAAACAACAATATATTGTATCATAATGGGGAGAAAATGAACTCTAAAAATGGTCATAATCCAAAAGAAAGGACTGGATTTGAGAATTTTTTTGATAAATGGTTTCCATTAATTCTCCATCATGAGAAGAAATGGATTCTGACCAAAGAAGTCTTAGATAGTCACACATGATGCGTCTAATGAAAATGATGATGTTGATAGGATGCAAATAAATTGAATGATGCTTCCATTACTCCAGTATATCAACAATGTGGTAAAATGAAGATGATTGAATCTGTATTCTAATTATTTCAGGGGAAAACAATATATGGGATTTCTAATACTTCCATGGATTATATTTTTACCTTTTTAAATTACTTGCTTCTAGATGATGCAGATATACCCTTAAACCACTATATTTCATGAATTTTAGCTAAGGAACATAGATTTTCAATAAACAAATCCATTATTTACAAAAAAATCAACTTATTCTTGGAGGATACTTATTGACAAGATGATTGTATAAAATTTATGACATCCTGATGGAAGCCAAAATCTGATGGAACAACATCACATATTCCATTGAAAGTAAAGTGGTAGTAACCATTTATCCTCAGAGTTCAGTATATTTTCATATCAGATAAAATATCAATAAAAATTCTATGGAATGAAACTGAGAGATATAATAATAATGTAGAGTTGGTTCACACTGCTGATGGATTTTCATGGTAGTTATATGATTCAAAAGCTATTTATTGCTTAACTAATATGCATAATGTGATGCATTGACTTTAATGTGACCTTTTTAGTTATTTTGGGGAGATTATTAAATTTCACATCACATGGTCGGTTTTTATACAAAGTTATAACATTCATACATGGATGTCTAAGAAAAAACTATTCACTTTAATGAGAATACTCATATCTAGACCCTGTGATCCCTATAATGATATATATGTATACGTACAACCATCAATAAATTAGTTGAGACATAATTAAAACATGAGTTTTCACACATAAGAAGCATGTTTGAAAGAAATATGTCAGATGATTATTGTTATTATATGGATTGTCATGACCCATCCTCAGGGCCCGTGCCGTGACTACCCCAAGCCCGCCTTCCATAGGCCGGGGGCTGGCGACTAGCACCAAATGTGTAAATCCAGATAACTGGGAAGACATTGCCTTTATAAAAGTAAACAAAACACCACCGAGTACAAGCGGAAGTAAAACACTAAGTACAAAGAGAAGTGCTGAAAGGTAAAAGGGCTAGAATACAAACTCAAATGAATGTACAACTACAACTAAACAATGTACAATAGAAAAATACAATAGCTGGAAGAACGGATGCGGCTCCTGGGTCGTCCTCCTTGGATCCCACCTGAAGGGTAGGTACAGATGGCACATCTCCTGGATCGTCCACAATGGATCCTACCAGAAGGGTAGGTACAGATAGCCTCCACAACGCTCTCGCCCGTCAACCTCCTCTGAGTGTCATCTCGCCGTGAAGTCCACCTCCGTTAATGACTCGTCGTGTAGTCCACCTCCAGGTAACGTCTAGCCCTCGAACACTCGGCCTCCGTCAGAACTTCCCGTCGTCTGCAACCAACACAACGAGGTGCGGGCATAGCTCGTGTAGGGGTGAGTATAACGATCCTCGGTAGGGACCCCGAGACCCTCAAGGTCTCACTAAAACCAACACGGATAACCACAAATAAGATCTCAACAGATAACCTCTACTTAGGTATATGCCCATACATATACCTAAGTTATCAAGTAACTCATCTCAATCATGAGGAAACACAAAGATTATGAAATCAACGGATAACCACTACCCATGTATGTGCCCATACATATACCTAAGTTATCAAGTGACCCATCTCAATCAAGAGGTAAACACAAAGGTCATAGACTCAGCTCAAACCAGGATTTTCATTATCGAAACCGTAACTACTGAAGATCCCGTATCTGGAGTGTACAGTGGTCCTGTCATGACTCTGAGGTACTGCTCACTAACCTAAGACTGCTTAGGTTCTCCTCCTGTCGAGTACCGCGGGCTAGCCACCCAAATACAATAGTGCTTCCCACTGGGGTATGTCACCCAAACACAGTAGTGCACACCCCCTAGTAGCCTGCAGAGGTACTCTCCGGATGAGTACCGTGGGTCTGCACTGTCACACAGGTAGTTCTCTCTCTGCCATGGGTCTTCACCCAAACAAAGTAGTGCTCCGTCCACTGGGCTAGTCGACTCACTCCAAGTCAAGTCGGTCAAGCAGTCGTTAGGTCTCAGATGGCTACACGGTCTCCGTACTCCACACGATTGTCTCTGGGAGGGTCTGCTCCATGAGCTACAGGTCGATACTCCATGTATCTCAACGTCCCACGAAGAAGTATCTTAAAGGACCGCCTCGTTATAGGGGTCTCAACGCAACAGACGACGCGTCAATCAGACGCCCGACCTGTGAGTTATTAGCCTTTTCATCCCAGGTACCCGGTTGGTATCGTGAGCGAACCAACCCTGCCATATCTCAACTGTACCCTGAACTCTCATAGGTTATAATCATAGGGACCGTTTCTCAACGTGATCACTAACTCCGCTGACGGTACATCAAACGGATGTTCGGTCTGAAAGATATCAGCTTTTCCGTTCTAGGGGCCCGGTTGGATTTCGGGTACAATCCAACCCGGCCACTATCAAACAACAACCAAAACTTGAGCGGAGTAAGCCAAAAGTTCCATCTCATCAAGAGGAAATCAACGAGATAGACGGTGCGTCAATCGGATGCCCGGTCTGTGAGTTATTGACATCTTCGTTCCAGGGGCCCGGTTGGTTTCCTGAGTGGACCAACCCAACCACACTCCGTCGGCATCCAAATCTCGATCGGATTAATCGAAAAGATCCGTCTCACTTAGAGGAATCCATCAAAGTCGATAGAACGTCAATCAGACGCCCAGAACTCAAGATATGAGTGTTTCCCCTCTGAGGGCCCGGTTTGTTTCGTATCCGAACCAACCCGGCCGAACCCAAAGTTCTCCGAAACCTTGAGTGTAATATACCGAAACAACCCTTCTCAATCCAAGGGTCGCATCGCCACTGACAGTGCATCGATCGGAGGTCTACAGATCAAGATATGAGCGAAAAACCGAAATGGTCCGAAAACAGGGGGTCTGGGCCTGGACCGACCCGAACCAACCACCCCGGGTCGGCCCGAACCGAGTCGACTTGACTGGGCGCGGCCCGGCCAGCCTGGGCGGCTCGGCGCTGGCTGAGCGGCCACGCCAAAGGAGCCCCCCCCCCCCCCCCCCCGCGCGGGGGCTGCTCCGTGTCACCGGGCACGGCGCAAGGCCGTGTCCCTTCCCCGCGGTCCCGCGTGACATGGGACCGGCGCTCTCCGTCACGGCTTCAGCCGCGGCGGATTCTTCTGGCGGCCCGCCGGGCGCCACCGCCCCTGATCGCCAGTGCTGACACGCCAGCATGGCACACCGGCGGGGGCTTCCGCGGACCACCGGACGCTCTCCGGTGGTCTGATTTGCCTGCGGTCTTCGCCAAAGATCATCTCGGGACCCAAACATCGCTGCAAAGCCTTAAAAATGCCTTCGCGGGCCACCTCAACATCATACATTGATCCACACTTCGACAACAAAATGCGGGGTCTTCAAATCGCCTCCTCGGCCCCGACTCCGCCCACAGTTTCATTCGGCCCCAACGGCGCGGTGCGACGGCCCCGCACTTCTTCGCCGTGTTCTTTATTCTCGTTTCCGCACGGTGCAAGGGCACCGCGCTGAATTTCACATGCCGCAACAAACACAAACAACAAGGGGGGAAGGAGGGTCGGCCGTGTTCATGCTGTCCGACCTCCCCCCGTTAGTATGATAACAGGCGTCCCAAAATGAAACCAAGAAAGGCGACAGATGAGATCACGATCAATAATAAAATTAAGCCCCCATAATTTCCCGCAACAAAAATATTCCCAACCGTAAGGAAAACGTTATAGGATCAACTAGATAATAAGTTGATCCTTGTTCTTTGTTTTCTTTAGAATGAAGAATCCATGGAATAAAATCATTCTCAAACATAATTCCCTACATCAAGCGTTGTCGTCTAACATGAGTTCGTCACGTAATTAACCGTCGCGGGAGAAGAGGATCACTGCGGAAGAAACGTCGCGGAAGGAGAATCGTGGATGAAGCATCGTTGACGTCGCGGTACACGGCGTCGCGTCGTTGATCTCCGAGGGTTTTGCGTTCTTCGTCGGAGGTCGGAGCGTTCTTCGCGTTCTTCGCGTTCTTCGTCGAAGAAGAACGCTTTCCTCCAAATCCTCTCCATGCCACAAGTTCCAACAGAAATAAAATAAGAGTTATCTTGTTTTATTAACGCACATGACACGTTTGAATTTCAAAAGAAAAGAAACGAACAATTAATTCAATGAATTAATTGTAACGATTTAACTGCCCAATTAATGAGGCGTTTCTTAACTAGAAAAAAAATTCATGGTTGACTTTCATTAAAGAGGGGGGGGGGGTTGTAGGTGCGTTACTTAGAAGGAAAGAAATGGTGGGGCTAGTGTGGGACCCACCTCACAAATATCCTACCAAGTGGGTAGGATATTTTGGGTTCCAACCTATCCGCTTAACTTAGCTTAAGTGTATTTTAAGTGGCTTTAAGTGAAATAAAATAAAGTTGTCGCACCACATTATTTTATTTCTTCACTTAACCCCAAAAATTAAAAACCACACCCGAGAAAACGCAACTCCAGAAAATGAGTTCCTAAGAAAATACCGGCACTGCAATTCCATCAGTGCCCTCAGAATTCGATTCTGACCACCGGTACAAAAGTTAGAAAAACCCGCTCGTTCGATCACTGAACGTACCCGAGCTAAACAATGGAAAATGATTCCGGGCACACCGGGCCTCGGAATCAGGTTCCTTCAGAAACTGTGTTCTTGTAAAATTCCAAAAAAAATTAAGAAAAAAAAATTTCCTTGAAATTTTGGGGTCTTTAAATTACTCCCACCTCAGAGCATTACGTCCCTGTAAAGCTTTAACACAAACTAGGGATACAAAAGTGGTACTGAGCACGCATCTCAGCCTTCCGATCCCATGTGCTTACCTGGAGGTTCCCGTACTGCCAAAGAAAGTGCACCCGAGGAATCGATCGTCCTCAGAGGATCTGATCCTGTCAATCCTCGATCCCCACTGGAACCTCCGTGAAAGACATCCCATCGCCATCGTCCAGCTCCCCATGGTCGATGATATGTGAAAGATCACGCACGTATCTCCTCAGTTGAGATACGTGGAAGTCGTCATGCACCTGGTGCAACTGAGGTGGATGGGTCTAGCGGTAAACCACCCTGCCTACCCAGCTGAGGACCTAAGAAGGTCCGCTGAACCTCGGAGATAACTTTCCTCCTTGGCCACATCTCTGTAAACCTCATCGAGGTGAGACCCGTATAAGGATGTGATCGTCATCCTCGAACTCCAGAGGTCTCCAATTCCTATTAGAACTAGAACTCAAAAGGACTGCTTCCACAAGGGTAAGGTTGACCGACTCAAGAGTGATCAGTCGCACCCTCCTGTGCACGAGTTACCCTGTGCTGCTTGGGGTTTCCTTTTTTGCCGACCAAGGAAAAACCATCCCGACATCGTAGTTAAACCACAACCTTTTTGCCTAATACCGTCAATTTGTGTATGAACTGTGATTACCCAGTCCATACTCAAACCAACGTCGTTAGGCCTCGACGCTGCAACCAAGATATTTAAACCAAAACTCTCGCCTCGAGGGTCTGACCACACTGTCCGCGTAAGTGTGATTATCGAGTCTCCTCCCATGGTATCTCCAGACGTGAGGGTCAAGTCCACAGCTTACTAGAAACTCTAGGTATGGGACAAGATTTGTGAAACCAAGGAATGATTCATATCGATGTCTGTTACTACAATAGCTAGTAGTGGACACAGACTGTCCCTTGAATCATTTTTAGAGCCATTGGGTCACTCTCCCTGGCCGCATGCAGCCGCACTCTTCCTCCGCCCCCCATCTCCCTGGTCCTGGATGGGATAACTAAGGCGGGTGGTTGTAGCATGTTAATATGTACACCACCTCATGTTGCTCTCCAATCTCTTCCTCCACGTCTGCTGCTTCGCAGACTCATCTCTCCTTAAAGCTTCCTCTTCTTGAAACATTTAGAATGCTCGAGTCTCTAAGACTCGAGCCGGTTCTCTGTTTCTTACTGCACTGTGCAGTCTTCATCCGCTCCTGGATGATCTGCACCTTCTTTGCATATGATCTGGAAGAGCTGCTAAAATTTCTCCTTTTCCAAAAAGAGAAACTCGGTCTCATCCCCTGGATGAACCACACTCATTGCCTAATACAGTCAATACTGACATGGATGACGTCATAAGGCCTCGATGTAACTACCAAGAGATCCATCTGTCACTCTCACCTCCAAGGGTCGAGTCACATTGTCGGCATCCGTGTGAGGTCACTGGGTCTCCTCCTTTAGAAATCTCGAAAGTGAGGGTCAAGTCAACAGTTTTAACCAGAACCACTTAGTATCAACCAAACAAAAGGACAGGAAAGCAAACATCTCAAAGATAAGTGACTTTTTATTATTGCAGCTCATAGTACAAAGACACGAATACAACAACAACATGGAACTAGAAGTACAAGGGACGTATCCACTAGTTCCTCTCCTACCCACCTACTCCCAAAGCTCTACTGCCTTTCCCACGAATCGGCTGTTGCTCAAGCACCAGCCGCTGCTTCTGTCTCGGTGGCTCCTCCACCACCCGCGAATCAACTATGCGGGGGGTCGTACAGTCACGTGCTAGGTGAACCTTCCTGCCGCAGGAGTAACACTATCCGTTTCTGGAACGCCTGGCTCTGACCCCAACCCGGGTGCCCCGCACCACTTGTCCTAAAACATGAGATCGCCCAACTGCTGGTCTGGTCCTCCTGGACCTCTGCATCATCTGTCTACTACCCACAGATGACTCGGCTACTGATCGAAAAACACACAGCAAAGACAGAAGCTCCTGAACACGCTCAGGGTGTAGAGCTACTGGCACAAACTCAACCCTGAAGAAGGTCTCAATGTCTTCCCATGTGAAGGTCATTCCATCAAAAAATAGGAACAAGTGGCTCCACCACCTGCCTGCTGCTACCTGAAAAAGGCTGGCAGCAAAGATCACCATGAAGTCTGCCAGCATCCCCACTAGCCTGAAGACTCTCACCACTGCCCCCAGCCAATCCTCAGCCGCCTGCATGTCCGTCTCTCCCCGGAACATGGGTGGCCTCTGGAACTAGAACTCGTGCAGCGCTATCAAGTGGCGTGCATCACCTACTGCTGGGGCTGGTGGCATCGGTGGTCCAACGTATGATAGTACCGCAAGTACCTCAAATGCAAGAGGTCCCTATAATGAAGCCTCGTCTCTCGGCAGGCTATCAGTACGCATATCCCTCTGGGCTCTAGCTGGTCGTCCGTGAAAAGGAATCTTGAAAGAAACAACGTGACACGGTCAAATGATTATACCTGGTGAGATGACCTGGTTTGAGTTGACATTTAAAAACTTCTGGAAACACACATGCAATCAGTGTTTTCGTGCACAAAGTCAGAAATCAGTTGTTAGGGTCCTGGTGTATGGATACATCGGCCGCCCGCACTAACACTGGACTCCCTGAACTGAAGACCACACACGGTACCCATAACAATATTGCTTCACAGAAAGAAAATATCAGAGTTATAAGTTATGCGGTAGAACCGACTCCTTTGATACCAATTTTTCACGACCCATCCTTGGGGCCTGTGCCGTGACTACCCAAGCCCGCCTTCCATAGGCCAGGGGCTAGCGACTAGCACCAAAGGCGTAAATCCAGATAACTGGGAAGGCATTGCCTTTATAAAAGTAATCAAAACACCACAGAGTACAAGCGGAAGTAAAACACTAAGTACAAAGAGAAGTTCTGAAAGGTAAAAGGGCCAGAATACAAACCCAAATGAAAGTAAAACTACAACTGAACAAAGTACAATAGAAAAAGACAACATCTGGAAGAACGGAAGCGACTCCTGGGTCGTCCTCCTCGGATCCCACCTGAAGGGTAGGTACAGATGGCACAACTCCTGGATCGTCCACCATGGATCCTACCTGAAGGGTAGGTACATATAGCCTCCACAACGCTCTCGCCCGTCAACCTCCTCTGAGTGTTGTATCACCATGAAGTCCACCTCCGTTACGGACTCATCGTGTAGTCCACCTCCGGGTACCGTCCAGTCCTCGAACACTCGGCCTCCGTCAGCACTTCCCGTCGTCTGCAACCAATACAACGAGGTGCAGGCATAGCCCGTGCAGGGGTGAGTATAACGATACTTATTAGGGACCCCGAGACCCTCAAGGTCTCACTAAAACCAACAAGGATAACCACAAAGAATATCTCAACAGATAAAATCTACTTAGGTATATCCCCATACATATACCTAAGTTATCAAGTAACTCATCTCAATTATGAGGATACACAAAGATTATGAAATCAACGGATAACCACTACCCAGGTATATGCCCATACATATACCAATGTTATCAAGTGACCCATCTCAATCAAGAGGTAAACACAAAGGTCATAGACTCAGCTCAGACCAGGATTTTCATTATTGAAACCGTAACTACTGAATAGCCAGTCTCTAGAGTGTACAGTGGTCCTGTCACGACTCCGAGGTACTGCTCACTAACCTAAGACTTCTGAGGTACTCCTCCTGTCGAGTACCGCGGGCCAGCCACCAAAACACAGTAGTGCTTCCCGCTGGGGTATGCCACCCAAACACAGTAGTGCACACCCTCTATTAGCCTGCATAGGTACTCTCCAGACGAGTACCGTGGGTCTTCACTGTCACACAGGTAGTGATCTGTCCGCCATGGGTCTACACCCAAACAAAGTAGTGCTCCGTCCACTGGGCTAGTCGAATCACTCCAAGTCGAGTCGGTCAAGCAGTCGTCAGGTCTCATCCGGCTACAAGGTCTCCGTACTCCGCACTCTTGTCTCTAGGAGGGTCCGCTCCATGAGCTACAGGTCGATACTCCATGTATCTCAAAGTCCCACGAAGAAGTATCTCAAAGGACCGCCTCGTCATAGGGGTCTCAACGCAACAGACGGCGCGTCAATCAGATGCCCGGTCTGTGAGTTATTAGCCTTTTCGTCCCAGGGGCCCGGTTGGTTTCGTGAGAGAACCAACCCGGCCGTATCTCAAATGTACCCCGAACTCTCATAGGGAATACTCAAAGGGACCGTTTCTCAACGTGATCACAAACGTCGCTGACGGTTCGTCAAACGGACATCCGGTCTGAAAGATATCAGCTTTTCCGTTCCAGGGGCCCGGTTGGATTTCGGGTACAATCCAACCCGGACACTATCCAACAGCAACCAAAACTCGATCGGAGTAAGCCAAAAGTTCCATCTCATCATGAGGAAATCAACGAGACAAACGGCGCGTCAATCGGACGCTCGGTCTGTGAGTTATTGGCTTTTTCGTTCCAGGGGACCGGTTAGTTTCATGAGTGAACCAATCCGACCGCACTCCTTCGGCATCCAAACCTCGAGCGGAGTAAGACAAAAGATCCGTCTCACTTAGAGGAATCCATCAAAGTCGACGGCATGTCAATCGGACGTCCTGAGCTCAAGATATGAGCGTTTCTGCTCTGAGTGCCCGGTTGGTTTCGTATCCGAACCAACCCGACCGAACCCAAAGTTCTCCGAAACCTTGAGTGTAATATACCGAAACCACCGTCTCAATCCAAGTGTCGCATCGCCGCTGACGGGACGTCGATCGGAGGTCTGCAACTCAAGATATGAGCGAAAAACAGAAAAGGTCCGAAAATGGGGTGTCTAGGCCCGGACCGCCCCGACCCCCCCCCCCCCCCCCCCCGGGTCGGCCCGAACTGGGTTGACCCGACTGGGCGCGGCCCGGACCGGCCGGCGTGGCCCAGTGCGACCTAGGCAGCCCAGCTGGCCTGGGCGGCTCGGTGCTGGCCGAGCGGCCGCGCCCAAGGAGACAACCCCCCCCCCCCCCCCCGCGCGCGGGGGGTGCCCCGTGTCACCAGACGTGGTGCAAGGCCGCGTCCCTTCCCCGCGGTCCCACGCGGCCGCGGGACCGGTGATCGCCGCCGCGGCTGAAGCCAAGGTAGATTCTTCCAGCGGCGCGCCGGGCGCCGCCGCCCCCGACCGCCAGAGCCGCCGCACCGGCATGGCGCGCCGGCGGGAGCTTCAGCGGACCACCGAACGCGCTCCGGTGGTCCAACTCGCCTGCGGTCTTCGCCAGAGATCATCCCGGGACCCGACCTTCGCTGCAAATCCTTCAAAACGCCTTTGCAGCCCGCCTCACCATTGTCCGTCGATCCGCACTTCGAAAAAAAACGCGGGGTCTTAAAATCGCCTCCTCGGCCCCGACTCCGCCCGCGGTTTCGTTCGGCCCCAACGACGCGGCGCGACGGCACCATGCTTCTTCATCGTGTTCTTTCTTCTCGTTTCCGCACGGTGCAACGACACCGCACTGCCTTTCACGTGCCACAACAAACTCAAACAACAAGGGGGGGAAGGAGGGTCGGTCGTGTTCGTGCCGTCCGACCTCCCCCCGTTAGTATGATAACAGGCGGCCCAAAATGAAACCAAGAAAGGAGACAGATGAGATCACGATCATTAATAAAATTAAGGCCCCACAATTTCCCGCAAAAAAAAAATTGCCAACTGCAAGGAAAAAGTTAGCAGATCAACTAGATAATAATTTTATCTGTGTTCTTTGTTTTCTTTAGAATGAAGAATCAAGGGAATAAAATCATTCACAAACATAATTCCCTACAGCAAGCGTTGTCGTCGAACGCGAGTTCGTCCCAGAATTAACCGTCGCGGAAGAAGAGGATCGTCGCGGAAGAAAAGTCGCGGAAGGAGTGTTGTGGAAGAAGCGTCGTTGAAGTCGCGGTACACGGCGTCCCGTCATCGATCTCTGAGGGTTTGGCATTCTTCATCGGAGATCGGAGCATTCTTCGCGTTCTTCGTCGAAGAACAAAGCTTTCCTCCAAATCCTCTCCACACTACAAGTTCCAACAGAAATAAAATAAGAGTTATCTTATTTTATTAACGCACATGACACGTTTGAATTTCAAAAGAAAAGAAACAAACAATTAATTAAATGAATTAATTGTAACAATTTAACTACCCAATTAATGAGGCGTTTCTTAACCAGAAAAAATGCATGGTTGAATTTCATTAAAGAGGGGGGGGGGGGGGGGTTGCGGGTGCGTTACATAGAAGGAAAGAAATGGTGGGGCTCATGTGGGCCCCACCTCACAAATATCCTACCAAGTGGGTAGGATATTTTTGGTTCCACCCTATCCTCTTAACTTAGCTTAAGTGGCTTTAAGTGAAATAAAATAAAGTTGTCACACCACTTTATTTTATTTATTAACATAACCCCAAAAATTAAAAACCACACCTGAGCAAACACAACTCCGGAAAAGGCGTTTCTAAGAAAATACCGGCGCTGCGATTCCATCGGTGCCCTCAGAATTCGATTCCGAGCACCGGTTCAAAAGTTAGAAAAACCTGCTCGTTCGTTCACTTAACGTACCCAAGTTAAATTTCGGAAAATGATTCTGGGCACACCGGGCCTCAGAATCAGGTTCCTTCAGAAACTGCCTTCTTGTAAAATTCCAAAAAAAATTAAGAAAAAAAATTCATTCAAATTTCCGGGTCTTTACATGGTTGATCAATGATTTTCCTACATATGCAGTGATGTAATGATGGATTATGAAGGGAGAACCATAATGTCCTATTTTTTCAAAGAATATACTATCCTTAAGGCTGAAATATCATTTTAGTTTATGTTTTATGGGACAATGATGATTGTTTCCAATGTATCATCCATATAGGAATAATCATCAACGATTTTAAAATACCATGGAGACTAAAAATCCACCTCATCGTTTGTCTGGAACTAACATGCTTAACAAATTAAAAGATTTTATTTTTTCATTCTTGAAGGGTCATATTAAATCTTGAAAGATAAATAATGTTTCCCTTGAAACCTATTACAATTGGAAGAAGGGGAGTATCTTTTCTGTGTTTCTTTATTTTTCAACCAATTATTTATGTGATTCATTAGATATAATGCACATTTAAAATAATATATGTAAATTTTTTCATTGAATTCTTCTAAATATCAATAGAATGAAAAAAGATACTTTACATTCTCTGTGTGATTTTTCGAATTAGGGAATCACACTAAAATTACACCGTGTTTGTATTAGTGAAAATAAATAGAATGTTTGGTTTGATACTTATGTGATGACACCATAAGAGAAAATAAATTTATGTAAGTATTAGGAACTATTAATGTTCATGATTTCTATCCACGAAAAATATAAAAATGGGTCAACATAATATAGTACAAATTGAAATATTTGACTACTAATGATTATCACATAATTCTACATGAGTTAATTTCAAGAGAAATAATTCATCCTTTATCCCATAATATAAGGGTGGTAGTTATTTGGTTGTTCCATTTATTTATAAATCTTTTTTCTAAGAATATATCAAAGTATTTCTTGAAAAACTATTTGGTAGACACAACATTAATTTTGGTCGAGTTAGAGAAAATATTTCATCCATCATTTTTCACATGAATGCTACACATATCAATCCATTTTCCAATAGAAATACATCATGGAGGACCTGTTTCTTTTATTTTGATTTATCCAACTTAAATAAGCATGTTCACATCGATCTCTTATGTCTGAAATAGAAATCATCTTGAAGGTTCTATTCACAATGATTACTTTTCGAAAGAATGTATTGATTTATGTAAAATGCATTTGTCTTATCCGAATATGAGAAAAAACATGATAATTATAAATGAAGAAGAACTATATGAGAAAATTAAACCTAGTTTTCCATCACTTCCCCAAATAGGGGTAATTCCAAAATCATATACATTGGAGACATTAATCTTTAAAGAGAGGGAGATGGAACATCGTATAGTTCTGTTTAACAATGATTTTTTCGATGACTATATATAGTATGTAAATTGAACATGAATATCTTATTTCATATCATGTATTTTATCATATATGTTAAACTATTTCCATTTTTTTAGAAGGGATCATAAAAAATGATAAATTTAAATCATCATTTTAATCAATGAGAATGAGATATACTTTTCATAGAAAATAGTTTTCTTCTTGGTTGAAATTGAAGGTAGAAATATTAATGTAATAATTAATAATATAAATATTTACTTAATTATAATATTCATTTATATTTTAGGTATTGTGTTTTTCTACTAGCTCTATCTCTGAAGAAATAATATCTTTAACTTTTGTTCCTAATTCTGGGTTTTGTGAATGTAAATCAATTTTGATAAATGGGTATAGATTTAATATCAATAAATGAGAAAATAACACGAGGACGTAACATGATGGTGTTATGTTAACTACCACAATAGACTGTTATTCATGTGTATTAGATAATAGACCTCAAATTGGAAATGTATATTATTTTGGAGTCATGGAGAAAATACTAATATTGTATTGTTACTCGAATGGTCGAGACACCTTGATGAAATTTCAGTGGTTTGATTCGATGATGATACATGGATCATTTATTGATGATTTTGGATTTTGAGTTATTAAGATGAGTCATAATATTAATACCAATGGAACATATGTATTGTCATCAATGGTGAAACAAGTTGATTTTTCCAAAGATGATATTCGACCTGAATTTGGTGTCATTATTGATTTGATACCAAGACATATTTTTGATGACGGGGATGATGGAATTGGCCCAATCCCTACTCAATTACCCCTAATCCATTTATTACTTATCATGACTACAATACTTTAATTTTTAGAGTTTATTGTGATCCCAAAGATTTGGTGGGAAATATGTTTAATCATCTATCTTTGTTTTCAGTTCTTTTAGATTATCTTGACTTTGGTTGTTGAGGTTGGTTCTATAGAAATTGATTTACTATTGATTACAAATATTATGTTTCCAAATATACCTTCATGTGATTTTTCAATATTTACTGGGTTTAGTTTACATTAGTTTCATTTTCAAATATTGAATTCAACTACATTCAAACCTACAAACCCAAATAAACCGAAATAGTTAAATTTTAACAAAACAATATGAATTGAATTTTACATTTTAATATAATTGATATTTAAATCAACAACAATGAAAATAATGACCTAAAAAACCATGAAAAAATGACCTAACCTAAAATATGAACCAGCTGAACAAAGACAAATAAAAATGAATAAATGACCACATCAATTAAAAAAAATGAACTAAAATACCAAAGAAAAAGCAAAAAGAAAAAACTATCTAATCAATTGACCATAATGAAATAAATTACCTAACCCAAATTAAATTGGATCAAATTTAAAATAGAATAAAAAAATATCATCCCCATGGTAATCATAATAATGCAAATGTATTTTTTTTCTTTGACATGTCATATGTTTTAATATTATTCCCACTAGATATATTTTTTTTGTTTTATCACTGTGCATCCAGTATTTGGTTTGAAAAGTGGTATTCTATAACTAAGACATGTCTCATAAAATTTCTTGTTTCAGTTACAAATTATTTATGGATTTCTAATTAATTTCAATTTTGTTTTCAAATGCAGGAAATGGAAAACAAAAATGAGCTACGAAGAAAAAAGACGGTATACAATAATGGGTTAATGAGTGAGATGAGCATCCCTCCTCTAGTTCCCATGACAATATTTTATATCAAATATATATATAAATAAAATATATTTTCATTTGGTTAATTTTTTTAACTTTAAACCAGGATCCACTTCCATGGTGTTGGTAATTCATCGACCATCCTAGTGGTTCAAGTGCTTAGGCTGGATATTAGGGGGGTATTGTACTATAGTTAGGATATTCAATAACATATATTGTCTTGTTCTAGAGTTGGAATTGATTTTTAGGCAACCCCATTCATGGATGAGCATTTGTTAAAATATTATTAGGAGATATTTAATCATTGGATGAGTAGTATGTTCATGGTATTAATAAAATTTGAGGTTTTTAAATATAAATAACCATGATTTTCATTAATAATTACCTTTTTATTATATATATATTTTGGAATCATCTGCAAGAAAAACTAGTATTCTCCGACATACCACTACACTTTGGAGTGGACTATGATGAAATACCATGATAGGAAGTAGGCACTACACTCATTTACTATTTTTTGAGTAATTACTTATAACTCAAGAAAATATGGTGGTTAATCAACATAAATTTTACATTCCCAAAAATGAACATCTAGTTAGATAGGTACTGAGGGTAAAAACTAAATCAGATTATTGATGAAATAAATATTCATAGACAAATATGAAAAGTGATGAAGGTAGAGAACTAATTTTTTCTAAAATAAAATGAAATATAGTTAGAAAAGATAAATATAGTTAATATATTGAAGGATTATTATTAAATAATTAAAATTTATATCAGATTTGGAATCTTGAAAGCCCATTATAATTAATATTTCATCCTTTATATGGTACTAATATTGATTGATTAAATCAGTGTTATAAAACACAAGGATGTTGTTTTTAGTTATTCTGAACTAATGTTCGAAGATTACATCTATTAGAGGTGTTTGAAACAATAGAATTTTAGTGCTTAATATCCTTCATGATATTGGAAATGGATCTCGACCAATTAATCATAGTAGATCAACTATTGGTTTTAGTGGCTACTTAGTCATTATCATGAATTTCTTAATAATAAGTAAGTATTGTTTGATCCTTTGTAAAATTATATGTGAGATTATATAAGGGGTTCTATAATTTTATGTTCTATAAAAATATTTCTATAAATTTCAAATGGATATGTATGTGTAAATTTGGATACGTGTAAAGATAACTGGTATTTGTAATAACATATATAATGGTAAATTAATACTTGTGTATAAGACATTTGAGATATCTAAGGCCTACAAATAGGTACTAATTATTTTCAAAAGGTTACATAGGGATGTATTTATATGTATAAAACCTAGTTAAATATATTTGAGAAATTTTTTAATGACATTAGACAAATAATTATTGGATTATATATAAATATGTTTGTTGGATTTAGTGATAAATATAACTTGGATGAAGGATTTTAATGAATGAGGTGAAGTTGAAAATATAATTCTAGTTCAGTTTTTTTAAGTACTCTAGTTCAATATTTATATTTTGAAAAGGGAATTTTAAATAATCTTGATGGGGTAGTAATTGTTCTAATAATTTTGGTATTATTTGACATTATTCTGTATAAATTTGAAGTTATTTAAGAGGACTGTAGATAATTTTATGTTACCTTGTTTTATTTTTAATAAATACATAAATCTCAAGTTGAGGATGAAAAAATTATTAGGTATTGATTTGTGTATGAGTCATTTTTATTTTCATATGAGCCATTCCCCACTCTATATGAGTATTTTTAATGAAACTTTATGACCTTTGTATGAGTTATTTGCATATATATATGAGTACTTTAAAACAAATTATAGGTAATTGTGATGAAGTAGAAAACATTCTAGATTTCAAAGAAGAGATGAAATGATAGCCAAATTTTCTTTGTTTGTTGACTCATAAATAGATTAAGAAAAAATAGTAGTTGTATCGTGAGTTATTATATGACGTGAGAAGAAGCATAATAAAATGATTAGTTTTTTAACTCATCAAATCACTATAAAATTTTTTATTTGTTGTATACATGATGGTAACAATTTTTGGGTAGTGTTCCCGGATAAATTTAAGAATTTAATGTCATTATAATTTAAGATATTTATCATAATATGTTGGGTTAAGAGACATAATTGGAAAGATTTTCCGTAAAAAATAATAAGTGTATGGAAATTAAAACAACATTTTCGATTTAAGTATAATGAAACAATGTGTGATGTTATAGTTGTTCAATTGTGTAATACAGTGAATTCAATATCCTGTTTGTTGTTGGGTGTATTGTTTTAGGATAATCTTGATTCTACCCACTATAATTGGAAGGAATTAGTAGAATATAGAATACTAGATTTAATTGATAGAAAATAAGATTTAAATGAGAAAAATAAATTTGAGGGACTCTTAGAAATTTACACCACATAATGGTTGGAAGAAATCATAATTGTGAGATCATGGTGGAATTCCATCTATTAGAATGTTGAGAAATTATGTAAATAACATGGTCACCAAATTACATTGGATATTTTTTATTAAAAAATTGAATATCTAATTTTCGGTGATATATATATATATAAGACAAAAAAGAGTTTGATAAGAGTTTTTTGAAAAAATAAGAACTGGAACTATTGTGCTATAAGGAATATCAAGAAGAACACTGTTAAACCAACTCCACTAGACATGAATAATGATGAATTGAATCAAACCAAATCAAATTCAGCCTAACTAAGATAAACTACCCTGGGAAAACCTAAACATATGTGAGTCAAAATAACATGTCTACACAATTTTAAGTAGAGGTAAACCAATTGAAATTTACTGAAAAGGAATATATTTTCATTAAAAAGACTAAAAATAACCTAAATCCAACAGGACAAAATATTATCAAAACAAACCACACTAAACCAAAGTATATATAATTGAATCAAAATATATAAAAAATATTTTTTTTGATTATATAGAATACAATTGAAACAAATGATATCTAACCAAAAAATGATGAATTGAATTGACAAAAATAGAACTAACTTGTCCAAAATAGACTAAACCATATCCAAACCCAATTGGGCAATCTTAAACTAAACTAAATTAAAAAAATGTAAATCAATCATATGAAATCAAAACTAGATTGTACAAATATTAGTAATCCCAATTTTTGCGAGATATCAAACATTCAACGAGTTTAAATTTTTTCAAATCATCCTATGAATTCACATTTCAAATAATAATGCCAACAATTTTAGAGTGACCCATATAAACACATTGAAAATATTATAAACACACCAATCAAAAAAATCATGAAATTAATGCTAAAATGGAAACTGTATATTAAGGGGATATTGATTAGATTTATTTTTTCTTCGATTCAAAAAAATCTAGATTAAAGGAATGAATTTGAAATATTGAAATGGCATTAAAATTTATTATATATTATTACATTTATAATTTAATGTTTTATTTTAAAAAACATATTTTCTTTATAATGGGAGAAAAATTTAACATTTCAATGACTATAAATATTCATTATTCTTTTTTAATTAATCGATATATTCCATTGAATAGATCCAAACCAAGTCGGAAAAAATAGACCAAACAATTATGAGGTAACCTTTAATGAATCAAACTAAACCAAAATGTTCATATTATAATTGAAAAAATATATCCAAGAAAACTGAATTAATGAAAAAAAATTACTAACATAAATATAATAGAATATAAAATAAATGAAGTAAACAGAGATGAACTAGATTTAACAACGACAATAATAAGTAAATAAAACATAAATGACCCTAACCAAAATTATAAAAAATAAATTAAACAAAATAAAACTAATATAAATAAAATAGAATAAAATATAAGAGAGGAAAATGAATTAGAATAATTTTAAATGAGACTGACCTCATTGAAACAAATTATTATAGAAATAAATAAAACATACAAGAATAAACCCAACTTGATGAAATCAAATTGAAAAAATCTCACTAGAACCAAATCAAACTAGAACATGTACAACATATTTCAAAAAAACTATCTATAGTGAAATTAAACAAATTAGAACCAATTCAAATCGAACATACCAAAAAAATCATGTTATAAATAATGGGATAGAAATGATATAAATTAAAACACAATGATTCATTCTAAACTAAGCTAAACTAAATAATTTAGAAAACATAAACCAAAACAAATCAAAATTAAAAAACTATAATGGATTATGAAATTGACATATCCAATGAACAAAAATATAATTTACCAAAATTAACCAAACTCAACCAATATAAAATGTGCATGAACTGAAGTACTATAAAGTAAATTATATCAAAAAAACACAATATTAAATAAACTAACTATAAGTGAACCAAACCAGATTTAGAAAAAAATATAAAAGTGAACCAAATAAATCTGAATTAACCATACTGGAAAAGTGATAACCTAACCCAAATTGTCCTAACCCCCCCCCCAAACATTATGATTCTAATTGAACAAAAATATCAAAATCAATAAACAAATTGAACTGAAGTGAGCCAAATAGACATATATAACTCAAAAAATTATTTAACCAAAAAATGATCTAGATCCTTTCATATCCCAATAGTTAAAATAAGATATGCAAAATTTCCTCTCTCCATTTTTAAAAAATATACAAAATTAAAAAAATATACCTTTTCCATTTCATATCAATTTCTCAAATTTTAGTTATAGTAAAGTTCTTCAAATATTATTTTTTAGTGGATTTGATTTAAAGTTCATTTTTAATTTTATCTTTTCATAATTTTGGACTTTTAATGGGTTATTTGACCTCTAATATCACTTCATGAACATTTTTTGATCTTATTTATTCAATATACATTCCATTCATAGAAGTGATGTCCATGAAACATTATATTGGTTGATTTTGGAATGTATATTAATTTTATCTTGATTCACCTCATTATACTAATTTACATGTAGTTCATCATAAACATTAAAATTATTCATTATTTATTCATTATTTTGATTTACATTATTTTTTTTTAAATTTAGTTTAGTTTAAGATTGTTCAATTTTTTTAGGATCTGGTTAAGGCTATTTAGGCCATGTTAGTCCAAATTGGGTCAATTCAATTCATCGTGGTCAAAATTAATTTAATGGAATTATGTGGTAGCCTGTCTTTTATCATAGTATAAATTAAGTGATCGTGGAGAACCACTCTCCAAACCAAATTTGTATTATTAAACATACCAAAACATAATTCCATTATGTTTTAGTATTGATTATAGTGTTTATAACCCATTCATGCATATTAATTTTCGTTATAGTAATACTTTATCATCTTATCATTAATTATAGTGATCAAAATAACACATAATTATTGATTACTCTGATAACCTATTCAATTCTATATATGATATATAAATCAAAAACCTATTCATTGATACCTAGTTATAATTCATCCACCATATGTAATTCTTTTCACCTTCATTTAGAATAAATATCCAAATTATTTTAGTTATGAAATTCATTATTAGTATGATAATTTAAATTATTTATTCCTAAATTCAATGTCATTGTAGTAGTAGGTTATAATATTGAAGGACGTGTGCCTTTAGAAAAACTGTTTTGCTCGAGCAGAAAGAAAAAAGATGGGGGAATGGTAAATAAACCAACACAGCAGCTAATTATATGTTTTAAATTGTTGATTTAAAATTTTAATATCTATTTTTTTTAATATAATAGTCTATTTATACTTTTAATATTATTCAGTGGAGGAGTTTGATTCTTTGGAATCTGACATCTTTTTCTTAAATGGTCACTTACATCATTATTTGGGAGATGAGCACCATGTTAGAGTATGTTACCGAGCAGGTAAGAGTGTTGTCCCGATGTGGTATTTACCAATTCAGGTGCATGTTCTAGTAACATCGAGTTGGAAAAGGTATCACAAGGTGAGGCTATGATATAACAGGTAGAAAAAGGTCCATAGAGGTGGAAGAACGAGCTCAAAGGGAAAGTACTAAATTTTTTAGACTGAATGAATTTTATTCCCATCACTACCACTAGAGACCTCTATGGATTTTGATGTATATTTGATAATGACGCAAACAATATATAGTGCACCAGGTAGTAGTCTTAGTGGTGTTCGGGATGGTGATGTTCCTAGTGATGTCAATGGTGAGGTAGTTAGGGATTGGCTTAGTGGTAAGCACCCTGTAATCCTACATCAAAAATGGGGGTGAAAAACTCATTGGGCACAAGTACTGTAGCAGTACTGTAGCGTTACTGTAGCAGTGGTGGTACTGTAGATCGGCAGGTACTGTACCGGTGGCTGTTGGGCGGAGAAAGAGAAGAAAGTGATGGCAAGAGGGGGGGGGGTGAATTGCCTTTTAAAAAATAATTAACAATTTAAAATCAAAGATAAAGTGCAGCAGAAATAAAAGAGGCAAAACACACAACTTGATAATGGAGTTCGGCTTAAACCCAAGCCTACGTCTCCGCTCCCAACTCAACCGTTGAGAGATTTACTACTACTTGATTTTTAATGGTTTTAGCAAGAAACCCACTAGACTTTTCAGGTTAGTCTAGAACCTATTACAGCTTGCTTTTATTGGTTATTCAAGAACCCACTAGCCTTCTTACAGGTGAAGGCTAGCTCACCTATGTCTCAAGCCTTTTAAAGGAAAGGCTTGACCAACCTCTTCACACCTTGAAGGTGGTGTGAAAACCCAAATGGAAGAATGAAGGAAAGAGATGGGGTTTGTAGGCACAAACCCAAATTGATGCTCAAAATAAATAAAACAATGAAAAACCGTAATGGGGAAGTCTTGGGCGCCAAAGGATTGATGGAGTTGATGAAGAGTGCTCCCAATATTCTTTGGTGATGCTCCTTGGATGTGGAAGTGTGATGGAGAAAGTGAGGTTCCTTGGAAGGAATGTGTCGGAGGTTCGCCAAATGGTCAAAAATGTGTCCTTGGGCTTCCTTATGTTTCGCTAGTGTTCCGGGGCTTCCTAGTCCTTTATTTATAGAGGGGGAACCCTCAAATGGCCTTTGGGAGGCTTCGGAGCTGTTGGAGAGGCCTTCAGAGCCGTTGGGAGGCAAGTGGACAGGTCTGGTCAAAGCCCAACGGCTAGTTTGACTGGCTCCACCGGCTGACCGGTGCTAGGCCACCGGTTGGCCGGTGCTTGCAAAATGGAGGAGGGCTTCTGTCCAGGCACCACCGGCTGGCCGGTGAGGAGGCCACCAGTTGGCCGGTGCTGAGGCAGTGGCTGACACTGTTCTGGCTGGGTGCCACCGGCTGGCCGGTGCTGAGGCCACCGGTTGGCCGGTGCTGAGGCAGTGGCTCAGCCTTCTGTCTGGGTTCCATCGGCTGGCCGGTGGTGAAGCCACCGGTTGGCCGGTGGACTGAAAAACAGTCCACTGTTCTTCCTTTGCCACTTCTTGCTCCTGAAATCATGCCTATTAACAAAAACACTTGAAAACAAGATTAGATAAAAAGGAGAGTGATTGTGATCATGAAAATTAAACCATGAGGAGTACGAGAGGTACACTAATCTCCCCCTATTTTGATGATCACAATCACCAAAACAAACAATGTAAAAATGAAATGAAAGGCATGCTTTAAATTGCTTTACTTTCCAATTTATCCTTTAAATCATGAGAGAAAGATTTCTCCCCCAATCAACCAAGAATTTCTCCCCCTTTGGGATTATCAAAATAGCACGGGGCATAAAACTTGATTGAGGGAAACGTTTTGAAAAACTAGATAGAATTTTAAACCAATTGAATTTTTTTGAAATTTGAATTGAAAGTTTTGAATTGAAAGATTTTTGAATTGAAGATTTTGAATTGAAGATTTTGAATTGAAAGTTTTGAATCGAAAATTTTGAATTGAAAGTTTTGAATTGAAAATTTTGAATTGAAAGTTTTGAATTGAAAAATGCAAAAAAGCTTAAACAATCCTAACTCCCCCTAAATAAAAACAATCAAATCACCGGGGAGAGGTTTTTGGAACTGAGACAAATTTTGGTCCGATGAGACTCGCTAAAAGGGATTTTTCAATCCACACTTGTCTAGTGGCGGGTCTTCTACTATAAAATTCATCATTAAAGAAACTGGTTTTGGGCCTACCATACCGGGAATTTTTGCAATCGCACTCATAAATTAAGTGCCCGGGTTTTTTGCAATAGTTACAAAATTTAAATTGGGAGCTCCCCCTTAAAAAAATAGTTGGAGCATGGGAAGAGGAAGCTTGCTTGGAATAGCCAAGCCCATTGGTGGTTCTAGAAATGCGTTGGGAACCAAGCAATTTGGTCAAATTTTGTTCCCCTTGGGTGAACTTGGCTAGGGATTCCCTTAAATCCTTGATTGTTGATTCCATAGACTCAACATCGGGAAGGTTTTGGACTTTGAGGGACAACTCTTCCTTCTCTTTGAGAAGTTGTTCCTTTTCGGAAGAGAGTTTTTTGAAATTCTTTTTTAATGCAACAAATTTGGAAGAAAGTTCGTGAAAACCTTCCTCCAATTGATCTCTCGCATGTTGGAGATCCTCATAAGATAAATGATTAAAAGAATTGGAAGAACTAGAGGATGAGGAGTCGGAAGAGGTTACCTCATGGAATGCCATTAGGCATTTTTTACCATTGTCGCTCGAGGAGGAGGAGGAGGATGTGGAGCTATCACTCCATGTGGCCTTGAAAGCTTTCTTCTTTTCCTTTTGCTTGGACTTTTTCTTGTTGAGTGGATAATCGGTCTTGTAATGGCCTTTCTTGCCACACCCATAGCATGTTACCTCGGGCTCAGATTTTTCATCGTGTTTTTCCTTTCGAGCCTTGCAGGATTTCTTCTTTTTGTGCTTCTTCATGAATTTGTGCATCTTGCGGGCAAGATTCTCCATTTCGGAATCGCCGCTTGAAGAAGATGATGATGATGAGGAGGAGCTTTCTTCTTGTTGAACTTTGAAGGCGATGTTCTTTGGAGTTTTGATCGGTTTGCCTTCATTTTCAGCTTGCCTCCTCATGGTGATCTCATAGGTCATGAGGGATCCAATGAGCTCTTCGACCGGCATGTTCTTGATGTCTTTTGCTTCTTGGATTGCCGTGACTTTTGGTGCCCATGAGCTTGGTAAGATCCAAAGGATCTTCTTGACCATCGTTTCTGCAGAAACATCATCTCCAAGAGATTTTCTACCATTGCAAACGTCAGTAAAGCAAGTAAACATATCAGTAATATTTTCATGTGGGTGCATGGTAAAAGGCTAAAAATCTTGACGGTACATGTCCAATCGAGTGTCCTTTACTTTTTTGGTCCCCTCATGGGTAACCTCCAATAGTTTCCAGATTTCATGTGATGAGGTGCATGTGGAAACTCGATTGAACTCATTACGATCAAGGCCGCAATGTAGAGCGTTCGTGGCTTTGCCATCAAGCTCAAAATTTTTAATATCAGCTTGAGTCCATTTGGATTCATCGGGAGAGGAGAGAGAATAACCATGCATGATAATTTTATAAATAGGGTATCCTATGCTTCTAAGAAAAGTGGTCATGCGAGTTTTCAAATAGTTATAGTCAGTTCCATCAAAAAATGGTGCACGACCCAAGGAATATCCTTCGGGGGCGAAAGAAGTTGAAGCCATCACAAAAGGATCTTAAATTTAAAACTGGTGAAGGTATTACTCAAATTTTTCCTCTGATACCAATTGTTGGGCGGAGAAAGAGAAGAAAGTGATGGCAAGAGGGGGGTGAATTTCCTTTTAAAAAATAATTAAAAATTTAAAATCAAAGAGAAAGTGCAGCGGAAATAAAAGAGGCAAAACACACAACTTGATAACGGAGTTCGGCTTAAACCCAAGCCTACGTCTCCGCTCCCAACTCAACCGTTGAGAGATTTACTACCGCTTGCTTTTTAATGGTTTTAGCAAAAAACCCAATAGACTTTTCAGGTTAGTCTAGAACCTATTACAGCTTGCTTTTATTGGTTATGCAATAACCCACTAGCCTTCTTACAGGTGAAGGCTAGCTCACCTATGTCTTAAGCCTTTTAAAGGAAAGGCTTGACCAACCTCTTCACACCTTGAAGGTGGTGTGAAAACCCAAATGGAAGAATGAAGGAAAGAGATGGGGTTTGTAGGCACGAACCCAAATTGATGCTCAAAATAAATAAAACAATGAAAAACCGTAATGGGGAAGTCTTGGGCGCCAAAGGATTGATGGAGTTGATGAAGAGCTCTCCCAAGCTTCTTTGGTGATGCTCCTTGGATGTGGAAGTGTGATGGAGCAAGTGAGGTTCCTTGGATGGAATGCGCCGGAGGTTCGCCAAATGGTCAAAAATGTGTCCGTGGGCTTCCGTATGTTTCGCTAGTGTTCCGGGGCTTCCTAGTCCTTTATTTATAGAGGGGGAACCCTCAAATGGCCTTTGGGAGGCTTCGGAGCCGTTGGAGAGGCCTTCGGAGCCGTTTGGAGGCAAGTGGACAGGTCTGGTCAAAGCCCAACGGCTAGTTTGACTGGCTCCACCGGCTGACCGGTGCTAGGCCACCGGTTGGCCGGTGCTTGCAAAATGGAGGAGGGCTTCTGTCCAGGCGCCACCGGCTGGCCGGTGAGGAGGCCACCGGTTGGCCGGTGCTGAGCCAGTGGCTGACACTGTTCTCGCTGGGTGCCATCGGCTGGCCGGTGCTGAGGCCACCGGTTGGCCGGTGCTGAGGCAGTGGCTCAGCCTTCTGTCTGGGTTCCATCGGCTGGCCGGTGGTGAAGCCACCGGTTGGCCGGTGGACTGAAAAATAGTCCACTGTTCTTCCTTTGCCACTTCTTGCTCTTGAAATCATGCCTATTAACAAAAACACTTGAAAACAAGATTAGATAAAAAGGAGAGTGATTGTGATCATGAAAATTAAACCGCGAGGGGTACGAGAGGTACAACAGTGGCAGGGCACTTTAGCAGCGGTGGTACTGTGCGGGTACTGTAGCAGCTAGGTTACTATTCACAGAATGGCAATTTGGCCAAAAAAATAGGGCCTATGGTCTATGTAATGGGTCTCCTTCTACCAAGTTTAAAGAGGTCATTGGTTTTCTTTAATAATAAAATGAGGCTTTGACCCCAAAGTTTAAAAAAATGGTGAGGATGACCATGAGGAAGAGGGTAGGGATGATGATGGGGAAGAGTGTGGGGATGATGGTGAGGAAGAGGGTCGGGCCAAGGAAAAATATGTGGATGAAGATGACACTAGTGGTGATGTTGGTGGACATATTGATATGTTACATTTTTTACTATTATTTATGAAATTTTATTTTTTTTGATTTGGTGTGAATGAATATATGTGATATTTTGTCTGTTTTTTATCATTGGATAAATGCATAAATTGTTTTCCTTTATAATAATTATTTTTGTATTGGTTTGCTGCTAATGATGATTCAATATTGTTTACATTTCATGATCTGTGTGTTGAGAATATTTTTTTTGGTTTCATTTCACTTTTAGTATATTCTATTTTCATTGAAGGTTTTTTATTTTGATTACATATATTTTTTATTTTAGGTTCAATGTTCTATTTTATTGAGTATTTAATGTGTTCTATTTTAATCATTTTGATTGTTGGTGTATTTGGTAGTGGGTACAATTTTGGCAATAGAGTTTGGGGGGTCTATATTAATGGTTTCATGACTATTGGAATACCCCTTTTCCAATATTTCATAATGAACCATTGGTATAATAAAATTCTAACAACCATATACCAATGGTTAAATATGAACTGTTGGTGTAGGCCTTTCCCAATAGATTTGAACCATTGGGTTCGCTATATCCTAACTATTTGAGTGATTGGTAAATATCATTCCTAGTAGTTGTGAACAAATGTTATATATCAATCCGAATGGTTCACAATGAACCATTGGTAACTTGAAATTTTAAGCATCCTGTACAAACGGATCACTATAAACTATTGGTATAGGGCTATCCTATTATCCCACATACCAACGGTTCCTAAAACCGTTGGGATAACCTGTCCCAATTGTTTCTGTGGTTATCCCAATGATTTGAAACCCTTAAACTAGATCAAATTTTTAGTTGGGTATTTTAGATGTTGTAAGGTTCAAGATGGTTCTTAAAGATCAATATCAGGTTTGGATACTACATGTTGAGAGTATGTGAGGCTAATATTTCATAGATAGTGTTGTAATGTATCTACTAAAATGATCAGTTCTTGTAGATTCCTTTCCCTGTGAATAATTATCCCACTATTTTTATGGATTTTATAAACCCAATATCCCAGCTGCACTTGGAATGATTTTTTATTTTCTTCATCAATGACATACTCATATACTCTATGTTAGAGGAGGAGAATGTAGAGCCCTTTCGGGTGGCCATAGACATTATTAAAGATTCCAAGCATCACTTTAAGATCTATAACTGCTAGTTATGGACCCATGAGGGCCACGTTTGGGGGAATTTTATTTATGATAATGGATTAGCTATAGACCCGTAGAAGGTTTAAGCACAGCTTTCTTGGGATCCACCCAAGAAAATGTCAGAGGTACTGTGTTCTCATAGATTTTTAGGTTACTATAGAAGGTTTGTGGGATAATTCTCCAAGATATTATCCCATTTCACCTTTTATAACATGGAATGAGTATCAATTTATTAGGACTGAGTAGTTATAGAGAAACTTTTAGGAGTTAAGGTTGATGTTGACAAGGGACCCTGTTTTAAGACAACTAGAGGAGGGTATGGAGTATGTAATGTATTAAGATACCTATAGAGATGGTATCAGATTAATTTTGATGTCGATATAGTAATTTATCACATATAAGTTAGAGAAGTTGATAATATAAGATAATAACCAAACTAATAATGGCTTAGAGTGGGTAGTAAGAGTCTTCACTCAAAAGATGTGGAGGCATTGTATTTTAAGGAATAAATTTATTATTTACTCAAACCATTAGAGTCTCAGGTATGGCTTCAGGCAGATATTTCTGAACCTAAGACAAAGGTTATGTTTAAATTTCTTCTAGTACAAAGACTATGAGGTAGTATATAATTATTAGAATTGAAATGTTGTGAAAGGTTCACTTAACATTAATCCCCAGCCTCATTTGGTGAAAGAGGCTTTAGAGTAGTTGTCTTACATAATGCTGACCCGGGATGTGGAGGAGGGATCATTTTCTCTTTATTCGATGGTGTTGAATCGTCCACATTACTAGCATCTAAGAGATTCCTAGTTGGGGGACATCAACAATGATGTATTACACAAAAAAATATCCCTAAGAGATTCATTATAATAATTTTCTAAAGGAGGGAATCATGCCATCCTTTTCTAAGGATGGAAAATGGTCCCAATCATGATGCTAGAGGAGGGGATGAATGTGTTTCACGCCTATTATTTGGATGTAGATCAAAATGTAGGGATGATGTAAAAGAAAATCATAGTTAGTTTTAGTTGGTGGAAATGAGGTAATGTGTGGATGAGTTCATCACTTGGTTCCTCACATGTGCGATGGTGAAGGCTAAGGACCGAATTCCATTAGGTTAGTTCTAGGATCTTGAAATCCCTAAGTGGAAATGGGATGGCATATCGAAGGAATTTTTGATAGGGTTTCCATGGAAAATGAGTTTCCATAACTCCTTCTAGGTGATAGTTTACCATCTTATGAAATCATCACACATCCTTGTTATTAGGGAGCATAGGTTAGTGGAGTGTTTGGTGCAATTATAAATGCGGGAAATTTTCCACCTTCATGTGGATGAATCAAATATTTCCTCCAATGGTGATGTGTGGATTAATGTATAGCTAATGAGAGGGATGCAATAGGAATTATAGAACCATATGAGGATGAGTACAGTCTTTTACTCACAAACATATGGTTAAACTGAGGGAAATATCTAGGTGCTAGAGGAAATTATAACGTATTTTATGTTGGGCTTTGTACAATATTGAGAGTATGAATCTCCCTTGGTAGAGTTTTCTTACAATGATAGATATCACTCTACTATAGGCATGGCACCTTATGTTCCCATAAACGGGAGACCCTACAGGTCACCCTTATGTTAGACTTATATTAGTGGGGTATCTCTTATTAGGCTACATATGGCATAGGTAATGATAGAGAAGGTACCATTGATTTGCGAGCAGATGAGCACAAATCTGATCTTGAAGACACCTTATGATGATTGGTCTTAAAGTCTGTTGGAGTTTGAGAAGGGAGCCCATGTTTTCTAGAAATTCTCCCCTTGATGAGTGTTTCACAGATTTGGTCTGGGAGGCAAGCTATCCATTCGGTTCATGGGGACCTTCGAGATCTTGTATAGGGTTGCGATAATTATTACCACCTCATCTTACCCTCAATGTTTTAGTGGGATCATGACATCTTCCATGTGTCAATATAGATGAGATATGTGCAGGATCCCATCGAAATTACTAATCGGGGAGTTCTAGATATTGTGAATGGAACAACTTTTGTGGAGAACCTATTGGTGATCAAGGATTGATAGGATAGAGTCATTTGTGGATGGACCATTCCCTTGGTTCATGTGCTGAGGAAGCACAAGAGTCTTCATGAGATCTCATAGGAGTGAGATAGATAGATGCATTCTCAGTATCTCCCACATTTTTAAATCCTTTCTTTAATATGAGAAAAATATTGGTAGAGTTAATAATTTAGGGATAACATTTTTCATTTGTAAGGCATTGAAATATATTGAGAAATATTTTCGAAGTCAATAATTGATTCTATGGCCCAGTTTTCTTAAAATTAATTTTATAACGATATTAATTATATTTTATATCATTCACACATAGGTTTTTTAAAAATAATGAAATATATCCTAGAAAAATATCAGAATGTAAATATGAGACCAAATTTTAATATGAAACATGTTGTTTACCCTTGACATGACATAAAGTTAGTTTATTCAAGGTGTTCAGATAAAGTGGATGTTGGAGGGTGAATTTAGTGGATTAATTAATTTATTATATAACTAATTCATTAAATGGAACAAAACCTAATCCATATATAAATATGAAATTATATAAAATCAAAATGTTCAGACACATAATACCAGGATCATTGATATGGAAATTCTATTCTATTCGTAGGTGTATTGATACTAGATAAAGATGAGCCTCTAGATCTAGGTGAATAATGACACATCAAACACAACAACTTCTCTCCATCATTGGAAGCTACTTTATTCCTCATCAAACGATCCAATATCAATGCATGAATCACTATTTTTATATTTTTCTTCTATTAATAAAGTATTTATCATGATCAATTCATTCTATTTGATCTATGTCAAGTTGATCCTTTTCATGTTCTTGTGCACTAGTTTTCAATTGATTATTAAATTAATCCCCACTGTGCAATATTTTCTCACCCCAATTGTCCCCAATCCAATTTTTTCCAATCTTAGTAGTCACATGATTTTTATGCATGTTCTGGTTCTTTTCTCCTCATCAGTCTTTGTGTTCTCTATTTTTGGCTTATGGGGCCATGGTTTGATACTGTTGGGTGGTTACGAGCTTCATCAAACCCCCATATTCATAATGGTTTCACATGTGAGGAAATGATTGAAAAATTAGTTATGGATTCATATTTATTGTTGGATTAGGATGATTCCATTATGGATCATGAATCTGGTGAAGCTACATGTGATGGATAGAGATGTGGGGATGCACAGTTGGATTGTACGGGTGATCCAGATTCTATTTTCCGGCCAACGAATGGAAAGAAATGATTGAAAAAAGAAATTACCATTGATTTCATGTGGTCAAACTGTGGGATCTACGACGGAAGGAAAAAATTAAGATCACACATAACAGATCTAATTATCTTCAAAAAAAATTAAATTCATGGAATTCATGAAAATGAACACATGTTGTGTAGTCCCCTAGCAGTGGTGGATATGGTTTCTGGGGGAGAAAAATATCACCTACCATGTGGGATCCCCACACACCACGTGTCCTAATGTTATCAACCCGTCATGTGCTCTGAGATTACCCTGAAATAGGAATGTGAGGGAAGATTTCGTGTACTAGCAACTGGATAGGGTACACATACGTGACCCACAAAACACTGGCAGGACCCTGTGTGGGAGGCCATGCTCTGTATCAGAGTACACGAGAGTGAGAAAGATTACCCAACTTGACCTGGAGCACACGTGCATTCCCCAAGTGGCTGGGACACCACATGTGAGAATAATACACTCCACATACATCTATATGTCCAATGATCCATGTTCTATATGGGACATTTCTAGGAATAGGAGTTGAGAGACACACCCTATAGACCCATTAAACGTAGTGTATTTTTTTTGTTGAGAAACTTTATCCTATCATATCTGCTTCATTTGGACATAGATTTTCCCCATGAGTTGACTACATTGAGCATATTTCTGCATAGAACATGATGGTTTCCTTCATTGTTTTTTTTCAATATAATGCGATATTCTTTTGGTCTAACACTTATTTAGGTGACTTTTGATGATGATAGTGATCAAAAAGGGTTTCCCAGAGTGGAACCCCCCTATAGTGATATAGCACAAGTCCTCTACACCTAGAAGGGATCGCCCCTACCAGACTAGGGAGTGGGGAATTTCTTTATATTCACAGTGGAATCCACCTGCTAGGACAGGGAATGGGTCCTCTATCCACATAGTACAACCCTTATAATGTAATAGGGAATGGGTCCTCAATCCATCCATCTATAGTGGAACACGCCATCTTGGATATGGCATGGTCCTCTATCTATCTATCTTTCATATGTTTGTAACCATCATGTTGAGTCAGGGTATACTTCTTTTACAATTAGAGTGAAAACCTCAATATGATTTAGGGTATGGGTCCTCTATCATTAGTTTGGAACCCTCCCATGGAGTTATGATATGGTTCCACTACCATTAGAGTCTAATCATCTTATGATGTAAGGGAATGTGTCCTCTACCAATAGAGTGGAACCTTTCTGTTATATCAGGGCTTGGGTCCTCTACCATTAGAGTGGATCTCTATCATGGAGTTAGGGCATAGGTCCTCTAATATTAGAGTGGAACCCTCATGTTGTACAAAGTAATGGGTCCTCTACCTAGATATTATTCAACCTCGACTATGTGGTATAGTGGAAACGTGTGGATAGATAATCATTTTTTCAGATAGGCGTACAAGATGTTGGGAATCATTGTTGGACCTATGGACCAGAGGATAGACTCTTTTCCTTTGATGGTAAATGAGATGGAGATCCTCTTTCTCTATAATTTGAGATTCGTTTGATGAGAATATATATATATATATATATATTTTGGGTTTCATTAATCCCTTTTAAACATTACTCCCTTTTTATTTGTTAAGCTATATACATCTATCATGTCTACTATTTCACACCCTTTAGCATTAGGGGTGTCTTATAGGGTATGTATATACTCACCCCTATATGGGAGTTTCCCACATGTTTCCTTTCTTATGAAAATGATAGATAGAAAAATGATGATTATAGGGGAGTGTACAGATATCTAGATGCATTTGAAAGTGAATGGTGGTTAGGCTTGGTGATTTGGAGTTGGGATCTCACAAAATTTAATTTTAGAGTTTTTTTAAGGATGGGACATCATTCTTGTTGGTGGTGTAATTTTTCCCTTTTTCCACATTAGATAACATATTCATACTCTTACATTACCTAATGGGTTTCATAGCATTTTTTATTCTATAGGGGATGAATCTCTAGTTAGTATTCCTCTTCACTAATACATCGATATGGTTGGGTGTCTCGAAACAGGTAAATTTGGAAATGTACTCCCATATTTGTTATTTCATTCGGTGGTTTCCACTATCCCTTTTAATATGGAGTCGGGCATTGGGTAGTTTCGGCTCAATCCCCATTGGTCCAGATATTGACATATTCAATCATTTTGAGTGTTTATTTATGTGGTATTTAGTGATTTAGATTTCATATATATTCATGAGATAATATTTTTTTGGATACTATCCTTGTAATTGTGAGGGTGCGTATACCCACTTTTACCCATACCAAGATCCCTCTATTTTTATGTGGGTTTTTAAACCATTATTAGGGTGGGGTGGGGGTTCTATGTTACGTATAGTGTCATTTAATTATGCATTATTTATATTTTCTATGTCATAGTTTTTATGTCCGTAGTGGTTTAATAATTTTTATCCCTATAATAATAAAATCTCTATATGCTTAGTTAGTTTCTCATTATGATTAATCAACAACGGATGTCCATTTTTATTTTGGATAAACTCATAGTCCACTATGTGAATGTAAGATGGTCCCTTCCCTTTATCTGAAGGAGGCATCTGTAGTGCCTTTTATCTTCACCAAGGATCCTAGTATTCCATTTTCTTCTTCATTGGGATATATCTTTTAGAGAAATCATTCATCATGATATTCTTTTTGTTAACTAATCCCTTCCCCTATAAAGTCTTCAACTACTTTTACATAAATATTGACTCCATCCAAACCTTTCACCACACCTTTTTTGCGGTTTGATTGATCCAATATCCCTTACATGTGACATATTCTATTCAAATAAAGAGGATTATCTTCCAGAACAGTATCCCAAAATTTGAAGTTATGTAATTACTTGCTACTCAAGGTAAACTCTTGAAAATATTTATTGGCAAGTTTTTTCTACAATTCTCACCCTCATTATGTTGATTTATGTGGTACTTATACCCAAAATAATCATGTAATAATCATATAATAAATATAGTCCAATTATGCATTCCTTATGGAAATCATATAAATATAGATTGATATAACTTCTATTAAAATATTTTGGGAAAAAATAGTATCATTTCTCACTTGTACTAAACCCAAAATTACTTTTATATATGGATATTCTAGAATGATATGTTGATTTTGGTTTTTGTAAATGTTTTTTCACAACATATTATTGTAAAAATTCTCTTTCCAAGAAAAACTATGTTTATATACATTATCCATGTGAAATGAGATATCTCTTATGTACATGTTCATTTTCCCATTTTATCAAAGATTCATTTAGGTAAAACCCCTTATTTAACAAGAGTGGACATTAACACTCTTCTTGATTCAGATAAAAAAGAAGACACACATTCTCTAGAAAAAAAATATAAAAGACATTGATAAATTACTCATTGAAAATTGTTTCATAAATATCATCTTCTCAGGTGATTGATATATTTGGTGATGTAATAAGAAATGGAGTAAAAGGACTCCGTGCTGGATAGATATATGTTTATCTAATCTATAGGGGAACACATATATTACTAATAACTAGATGATCCACCATTCCCACACCTTCACATATTTCACACTACTATTATTTAGTTATTTAGTTATATATTGTTGGTCGGAGTGGACACTCAAGAGGGGGGGTGAATTGAGTTCCAATTAAAATTTCTGTTAAAAACAATTTCTATTAAAATCCCCAAATTTCAAAAACAAATTAAACTGTAGTGAATTTATATAGATTATAAAGGTTCAATTAGTTTCTCAAAGATTGATTAATTCTCAGTTAACGTAATCTTATGATTAAATTAACTTTTGAAACTAACTTACTGATTTAAAACAAATATAAACACTTGCGAATTTAATTATCAAAGTAGCTTTGAAGACAGATTATATTTCAAAGTAATAGCAGCGGAATATGAAATAAATATGTATAGTATGGATATACAGTATAACTATAAACACACAGAATTAACCAAGAGGTTCAGTCTCAAGCCGAGACTTATTCCTCTCAAAATTTTATATAAAATGATCCACACCCTGGATCGGGGTTAACAACAGTGAACACACTGTCCAGGTCACAAGACCTCTACCACAGTTCTTCGTGGGAAAACAAACAACAGCAGCAAGCTGTCCAGGTCACAAGACCTCTACCACTATCCACAGTGGGAAATGGGGTGCAAAAAGATTTGCTGAGGATTTACAGATCCTCCAGTGAAAGTACAGGAGTCAATGTGTGTGTTTAATACAGCAGATAACACACACTGCTCAAAATGTAGAATAAATCACAGAACAAGAGATGTAGAGTTTAGAAGTGGTTCTGGTGATCTCAGTGTAGCTCTTGTATTCGATCAGAAGATAATTTGAGTCCTCTTCTCGTTTCTGTTTGAGAAACAGAGTGTCGTATGCTCCAGGTTCACAGGTAGTGAGAATGTAGTCGATGAAGTTCTTCAGGGTTCTTCTTGTATGCACAGAACACTTCTCGAGTATACTTGATTGTCTATGTTCTTCTCTGTGTTCTTGATGGAACTCGTTTTTATCTTCTTGTGTTTCTGGTATATTTCGTCCACCACGCACTTCTCTGGTTCGCATTCGCATTCATTCCTTTTTTGGGCAGCGTAGTCTTCTCGTATTTAACTCCCGAAAGGGGACAGAAAAGATTTCTTTTCAGCAGGTACGAGGTACGGGTTCCTGACATCCGACAACCTTTATCAGATATTTGACAAATCATCAAAATGTATGATATGACCGTTAGATAGATTAAATGTAGGAAATAAAGAAATTAAAACAGTGAGTCGAGAATGTATGTCACTGTTGACTTCAACTGTGGTCTTCCAACTGTGGACTTCCAACTGACTGCTGACTTCAACAAAGGGCTTGCTGTCTGTAGGCTTGCAATGGCAGCTTTTACTCCATGTAACTGTAGCCTTTCTAACTGTAGACTTGTAACATCAAATTTGTAGAACTGTAACCTTTGTCAACTGTAGAATTCGATCATCAGTAGACTTAGTCGACAGAAGCTGTCTAACTGTAACCTTGACTGTAGGCTTATGACTGTAGGCTTGTTCGACTGTGAACTTGTTCCAACTGTAGACTTGTTCGTCTGTGAACTTGAGCAGAGAAAACTTTGAGCAGAAGTCTTGTAACTGTGACCTTCGTCTGTGAGCTTTGACAATATATAGCAGTGGACTCGTAACTGTAAGCTTGTATTAGTCTTCGACTGTAACCTTGTAACTGTGAACTTATTGCAACAGTAACTTAAGGTGACAGTTAACTGTAACTGTGACTTTGAGAAGAAAACTCTGACTGGTAGCTAACAATACCAAACTTATGTAACCACTACTGTAAGCTTTTACAGTAAAGTTATGAGAGTAAGAATATGAACTGTTTAGAATAAAATACGTTTAATCATAGAATAATAAGATTAATGCAAGGTTTTAATAAATCATAATTAATGTTTAAGCATGATTTGGGATTATCAAAACAGGTGATTCCAACAATCTCCCCCTTTTTGATAATCACAAATTATGTCTGTATGAAATATAGAAGTATCAGAGAGAAGTGTGCAAAACACAGTATTAGCAATATGAGCACAAAAATTAGGTATAATCCGCAAGGATTTCTCCTCTTTGTATAGGTTCATTTCTCCCTTGAGTTTTCCTATTTCTCCCCATTTCTCCCCCTATCTATTTCTCTTTATTTCTCCCCCTTTGTGATTAACAAAAAGAAAGACAGAGAGAGAGAAAATAAACATTGTATTAATAAGGAGTACAATACATGACCCAAAACGTGAATACATGATCCCTATCAAAAAAAAAACATAAACAGACTCAATCCTGTTCATCTGGAGGTAAGGGATCTTTTCCTTTGGAGGAAGAAGATGGAGTAGGAGGTGAAGGATCAACAGGCTGAGGAATGGCAGCAGGAATGTCTGGAGGGGCAGCAACAGAGGCTCCTGAAGGCCGGTAGTGAGTAGCTTGCCGAGGGATCAGTGGTCTAAGGCTTCTGAGGGCGTCAGTAGGAGACATTATGGAAGAACCACTGGGGTTGGAGACAGGTAGGGCAGGAGGAACTATAACAGGTGTGCAGTCCACATGAAGAAAAGGTAGAAGCAGATTCCTGAAATCCATTATGATGTTACCTCCTCTGTCCATGGCAGATAAGAAGTCATCTTTGTTTTCCAAGAATTTATCCAAAGCCGGGGTCAACTCTCGTAGCTTGCTAACTTGTTCTTTGAAAGCTTGAGTTACAGGTGGCAGCTTCATAGTTTCGAGCATGAGCTTGAAGAGATTGTTCAACTGATGCTTGGTGAAAATCCGATCAAAGTAATAATCCACTTTACTTTTGATGGCCTCCTGAGAAGAAGTAGCAGCCTGTAGGTGCTCACGAACAAAGCCACTGACTTCTCTTATAGTAGCAAGGATCTGTAGGTCTGATGTGTCATTTTCACGGGCCTGAGTAAGCTCTTCTCTGAGCAGGCTTCTAAACTGCTCAAGGTCTACAGGAGAGCTAGATGAAGGAAGGGACTTGACTGAGAATGCCACTGTCTCCTTGAAAGACTGAGTCAGATTTCCAATCACTTTCTGAATGACAGCATCCTGATTGCTAAAGTGTTCTTTTACTGATTTCTTGAAGGCCTCAAATACTTCCACAAACTGCTTGACCACTTCATTGATGTATCGAATCTCACTGGCCACTTGTGTCTGAGAACTTCTCAGGGCAGTTAAAGAAGCAACTGATTGTCTGAGGGCCACTACTGCTCCAGTCCAGCTTTCAATTTGAGTGTGGCACACTTTCATTTCATCCATCACTTCTTTGATTGGACTTCCCACAACACATCCTAGAGATAGTTCTAAGGATTGTTCCACATTTTTCAGCTCATCAAAAAGACTGGTTTTCAATTCAGCAACAGACTGTCTGATGGTCTCCTTCATTTCATTCATTAAGGATTCAAGGTCTTCCTTGGTGGCCAATCTTTCAGTTTCTAACACTGGAGAGCTGTTAGGTAGGATGACTGGATTTCTTGGTGGTTGGTTTTCCTCATCTGAATCCTCATAATTGAGTCCTAACACCATGTATCCTGGATCTGAGGTCCATCCTTCTATATCAAACAGTACAGAGACTGAACCAACACGCTCCCCCTCACTTGGAGGTCCTTCCTGAACACTTTCTACTATCTGCTCAACTCTGGGTAACTCTAAGTTCTCTTCTGTAGCTGTAGCAGGTTCCATACTTGCTTCCTCTGTAGGTTCAGCAGTGAGGTTAGCCTCCTTCTCTGTTGGGTCATCAACCACTTCCATGACAACAGTAGTAGAGACCACTCCTGCTTCTTGGTCAGACACTGACTTGTCTGTATATCCTATCAGAGGGCTCATACTAAGTTCTTTTGTTTCTTCAACAGTTTCTTGATTTTCATTTAAAGCTCCAGCCTCTTCTGCTTCGACTGTATCACCCTCATCAGAGGTGTCCTTGACAAAATATTGAGATTCTTCTTCTTCTTCTGTAGACTCAGTCTCACTATCTCTTAGAACAGGTTCTCTACTAGGTAGTTCTTTTGGAGGGCTTGCTGCTCCAAACGTCACTATCCTGACAGGACTGTGAGTAGTATCAGGATCACTCCCTTCATCAATTGGGGTGTTCTCTCTTGTAGAGTTACCAACTACTATAGTTTGTTCATCATCTGAGTATACAGGTTCAGGCTCATCAGGCTTTAAGCCTGGATCTCTCCTATCTCTCGGTCTAGAGGGATGAGTAGAAGGGCTAAAATTCTCATAGATTCTCTCCTCATCAATCACCCATGATTTCTTCCAGGGATTCCAACTGATCTTCATGAATTTGCAGATTACTTTCGAGATACATACACTGTTCTTTGCCACTATCAACTCTTCCTGACTTCCAGCTGCACCTTTCACTTTCAACATAACCGAAATGAGTTTAGCATGAAACAAGGCACTTGATTTTGAGCTTGACTTTATCATGTCCTCCATCTGAGCCATCAGCAACCTACAAAGGTTGACCTTCCTTCCATGTTTTAATAAGTACATCAAGTAAATATCATGATGCTTCAGAGTTGCAAAATCTCCTCTTCTAGGACTCAGTACATGCTGAATAAACTTAAACAGAAGCCTGTCCTCTCCACACATTTCAGTAGCAATAATCTTCCTTACTGTGCCATTACCTGTCAATTCTTCCAGAGCCGTCTCATGATCAAAGATTCTACTATTTGGAGGAGCCGCTCCAGAATAGTAGTTGTAAATACCCTCATGAGGAACTCTTAAACATGCATCCCATTCAACTGATGAAAAACTGACTTCATTACCGTTTACTCTGGATACCAGTCTATGCTGATCATCCTCTTCCTCGAACTGTAGATATTCATAGAATTCCTTCACCAGCTTCGGGTAGTACGGTCCATTATTGTTTGCGAAGCATTCGGTCCATCCTTGATCATTAAGCACTGCCAGCACTAATGATCTGCTCGATAAAATCCACTCTTCACTTAGCTCCTTCTCAGCAACTATTTCTCTCTTAGTCAGATGTGGATTAACAGGTCTTATCGAGGCGTTCCCGGTGACACTGGATTCGACTTGAGTCATCTTTGGCATTGGTGCATCTTCATTGACAGTCGGGGGTCGCTTTGTTCTGGCCATTGGAACTGAATGAGGTTTCGAGGTTCGGTTGAAGGTTTAGGGTTTAGGACTTGAGAGAGAAAGGGTCGAGATGAGTGGATTGAGATATGTTCGATGTTCTCAATTTTATCATTTAGGGATTTAGAAATAAAAGTATAAAGAAAAGAAACGGTTCGAATTCCCGCAAAAATAAAATAAGATTAAACAGCGAAACGGCCTACAGAGAGATGTAACAGTGAGGTACACCGGTGAGGTCTAACTGTGAGGTTTCAACTGTGAGGTTTAACTGTGAGGTTTCAACTGTGAGGTTTCAACTGTGAGGTTTCAACTGTGAGGTTTAACTGTGAGGTTTCAACTGTGAGGTTTCAACTGTGAGGTTTCAACTGTGAGGTTTCAACTGAGAGGTTTCAACTGTGAGGTTTCAACTGTGAGGTTTCAACTGTGAGGTTTCAACTGTGAGGTTTCAACTGTGAGGTTTCAACTGTGAGGTTTCAACTGTGCTATAGTTAATCATACCTAACTCATTTTTGATGTAACTTAATCTCTCAGAATTCAAAGGCTTTGTAAAAATATCAGCTAACTGATGTTCAGTGCCAATGAACTCAAGAGTGATATCACCTTTTTGATAATGATCCCTCAAAAAGTGATGTCTCACATCAATATGTTTTGTCCTAGCATGAGATACTGGATTTTTAGAAATGTTAATAGCACTTGTATTGTCACACCTTATAGAGACATGTTTGAATTGATATCCATAGTCTAGTAAAGTGTGTTTCATCCAAAAGATTTGTGCACAACAGCTACCAGTAGCTATATACTCAGCTTCGGCAGTAGACAATGCAACAGAATTCTGCTTCTTACTACACCAAGATACTAGTGACTTGCCTAAAATGTGACATGTTCCAGAGGTGCTCTTTCTATCTAACTTGCATCCAGCAAAATCAGCATCAGAATTACTTAATAAATCAAATGATTGTCCTTTTGGATAAAATAATCCCAAATTGGGAGTATGTTTTAGATATTTGAAAATCCTTTTAACAGAAGTCAAATGAGACTCTTTTGGATTGGCTTGAAACCGAGCACACATGCATACACTGAACATGATGTCAGGTCTACTGGCAGTAAGGTACATTAGACTACCAATCATGCCTCTGTAATTGGTTTGATCCACTGGTTCACCAGTTTCATCACTGTCCAACTTGCAAGTGGTGCTCAAAGGTGTGTCACTGCCTTTGGTGTCATCCAAAGAAAAACGTTTTAGAAGATCTTTAATATATTTACTTTGATTCAAAATAATACCATTTTTATTTTTAAAGATCTGAAATCCAAGGAAAAATTTGAGTTCTCCCATTAAACTCATTTCCAACTCATTTTGCATTATTTTTGAAAAATCAACACATAAAGAATTTTTAGAAGATCCAAAAATAATATCATCCACATAGATTTGTACTATTAAGACATCTTTAGAAATCCATTTAATAAAAAGAGTAGGATCAGCTATCCCTTTAGTAAATCCTTTTGAAATAAGAAAAGAGCTGAGCCTATCATACCAAGCTCTTGGAGCTTGCTTTAAACCATATAAAGCTTTAGATAGTTTAAAAACATGATTAGAAAAATGGGGATTTGTAAAACTAGGAGGTTGTTCCACAAATACATCCTCAATTATATATCCATTTAGAAAAGCACTTTTAACATCCATTTGATATAGTTTGAAATTCAGATGAGCAGCATAAGCAAGTAATATCCTAATGGCCTCTAGTCTAGCCACAGGTGCAAAGGTCTCCTCATAGTCTATTCCTTCTTCCTGACTATACCCTTGTGCAACCAGCCTAGCTTTGTTTCTGATTATGTTACCAAACTCATCAACTTTGTTTCTAAACACCCATTTAGTGCCTATGGTAAGAGTGTATTTAGGTCTTTCCACTAATTCCCAAACTTTGTTTCTTTCAAACTGATTTAGTTCTTCTTGCATAGCCATTACCCAGAATTCATCACTGATAGCATCATTGACATTTTTGGGTTCAATCTGTGAAAGAAAAGCTTGATGTTCAACCTGATTTCTTAGAGAAGCTCTAGTTTGTGTTCCTCTATCAAGATTACCAACAACAGCATCTAAAGGATGATTCTTTAGAATCCTAGTTGATTTGGTAAAGGTTGGACTAGAGATTTCAGGTTCATCTATAGGTTCGGGTTCCACAGAGGAAGATTCTGGAAAAAGTCCAGAACTGGATGTTTTTATTGCAGGTTCTTTAGATTTGTCATTTAGGTCCAGAACAGATAAGTCTTCTTCAACATCTTCAAGAGAAGTTTTAGACTCATGTGGATCAGTCTCATCAAACTTGATGTGAACAGATTCTTCCACACATTTGGTTTTCTTATTGAACACTCTATAGGCTTTACTAGACATAGAGTAACCTAGGAAAATTCCTTCATCACTTTTTGGAGCAAATTTATCAAGATTATCTTTAGTATTCAGAATAAAGACTTTGCAACCAAAAACTCTAAAGTAATTAACCTTAGGCTTCCTATTATTCCACAACTCATAAGGGGTTTTCTTAAGAATCGGTCTAATCAAGACTCTATTAATAACATAGCAGGCTGTATTTACAGCTTCAGCCCAAAAGTGAACAGGCAGGTCATATTCATTGAGCATAGTCCTTGCAATTTCTTGCAGGGTTCGGTTTCTTCTTTCCACTACACCATTCTGTTGGGGTGTCCTAGGGGCAGAAAAGTTATGAGAATAGCCATTGTGTGAGCAGTAAGATTCAAATTCTCGATTCTCAAACTCACGGCCATGATCACTCCTCAAGGTCTTAATCTTAAGTCCACTAAGATTTTCTACAGACTTAGAGTATTTAACAAAGGAAGAGCAGGCTTCACTTTTGTGAGCTAGAAAATATACCCAAGTATATCTAGAAAAGTCATCTACAAGAACATAAACATAGTGCTTCCCATTTAAACTTGAAATTCTTGATGGTCCAAACAAATCCATGTGAACCAGTTCAAGTGGTTGAGAAGTTGAAACTTCTTTCTTTGGTTTAAAAGAAACTTTGTGTTGTTTTCCCTTTTGACAAGGATTACACACTTTGTCATTTGGGAAATCAATCTTAGGTAGGTCTCTAACTAGGTGTTTCTTAGAGAGTTTTCTAAGTGAGTGAATGTTGAAGTGTCCTAATCTCCTATGCCACAGCCAAGACTCTTTATGAAAAACATTTAAGCAAGTAACGTTATGTTTAGCTAAAGTGTTTAAGTCAACAGCATAAACATTTTCATTTCTTAAGGCAGAAAATATTAAAGCATTTTTGGAATTATAAACATCACAAGAATTGTTTTCAAACTTGACATTAAAGCCATCATCACACAATTGAGAAATGCTAAGCAGGTTGTACTTAAGTCCATCAACAAATAAAACTTTGGAAATTAATACTGAGTCAGTGTTACCAATCTGGCCTAAGCCGATGATTTTTCCTTTTGAGTTATCACCAAAAGTGACATATCCTCCATCAACCTTTATTAAGCTTTTGAAGCACGAATAGTCCCCAGACATGTGTCTTGAACATCCACTATCTAAGTACCATACCTTCTTGTAATTGCTTTTCAAACAGATTTCCTACAAAACAGATTAGACAAGAAATGACTTTGGTACCCAGATTTTCTTGGGTCCAGATATGTTAGCAATCAAGGATTTAGGTACCCAGATTTGTCTTATGGGTCCCATACAATTAATAGATGCAACAGATTTAGAGAGATATACTTTACTTGATCGACAACTATTTAAATAACCAGTTGAGGCATACGAATTTCCAAAACTGGAACTAGCAGGATTTTTTCCAGACTTGGAAATAAATCGGGTTTTAGTAAACTGTCTTTGTCCAGGTTGATATCCCAATCCAGTAGCATACTTAGGTGCAACTTTCTTTCCTAGCAGTTGGGTTAGAGTATCTTTTCCATTTGTGAATGTTTCTAAGTCCTTTCTAAGTTGTTCATTAGATAGTTTCAGTTCTGTATTCTCCTTTAATAATTGAACATTTTTCTCTTTTTCTACATCAAGTGCAGACTTGACACTTGCAGTAAGAGCATGCTGTTTCTTTAAAGACTTATATTTATCCTTTAGTTCATTACACGTTTCTTCCAGCATATTACAGTATTCAGTCAATTCATCTTTAGACATATTTTCAGAATCAGAATCAGATTCTGCTTCACCTTCAGAATAATAAGAGTTTAAAGTGGGAGTGTCTAAGGTTACCTCAGATGTGTTTGTCATGAAACACATATTAGCACGATTTCTTTCAGAATCACTGGACTCTGATTCACTTGTGTTGTCTTCTGAAACACTCCAGGTGGCCTTCATAGCTTTCCTATAATTCTTGTCCTTGTACTCAAATTTCTTCTTGAATTTTAACTTAGGACAGTCAGCTTTAACGTGTCCTTTCCTTTTACATTCATAGCAAACTATGTCTTCTTCTTTATTAGTGTTCTTCCAATCTTTCTTCCACTTACCTTGTCTATCATACTTACCCTTGTAGTTTGGTTTTCTGAAGAACTTCTTCTTCCTGTAGAACTTCTTGAATCTCCTTGCTATTTGTGCCATCTCGGCATAACTGTCAGAATCTTAGTCTTCAGTAGATGAGCTTTCAGTTGGTATATGCACTTTCTCCTTGTCTTTGCTCTTTGATGCAGTAGACTTAAAAGCTACATATTTTCGTTTTGGTTCCTCATCTTCCTCTTTATTTACCTTTAGCTCTTCTTCGTACATCATCAGCTTACCAATTAACTCCTTGACAGGCAAAGTTCCAATATCACAGGATTCTCTAATTGAAACGGATGTGCCTCTCCATCTGTCAGGCAGACATCTCAATAATCTCATGATTTTCTCCTTTGCTGGAACAATCTTTCCGAGTGAGCTCATTGTGTTGACTATCTCATTAAACCTGAGATACATATCAGAAATAGGTTCATCAGCTTTCATCTTAAAGTTATCATATTTGATAGTATAAGTGTTTAACCGCATTTCCTTGACATTAGTTGTTCCTTCATGAGAAACAGCTAAGGTGTCCCAGATTTCAAAAGCAGTTTTACATGCAGAAATTCTATTGAATTCCTCATCTCCTAGAGCACAGTAGAGAGCATTCATAGCCTTACAATTATTATTGTAAGCTACTTTAGTAGGTTCATCCCAAGTTATTCTTTCAGTTTCTGGAATCTTGTATTGAGACTCTATAGCAGTCCAAATATCAAAACCCATACTTTCCAAATGAATTTTCATTTTGAGCTTCCATTGGGCATAATTCACACCATTAAAGAAGGGTGGCCTGTTAGTAGCAGCACCTTATAGTCTATTATCCATAAGGATATTTTAGAAAATGTTTTAAAGAGATAAAATTTAGAACTAACAGAAATATAAGATCTTTTAGATAAAACTACAATCACAGTTTAAAAACAGAGAGTTAAAATAAAACTTTGAGCAAGTATAACAGAGATAAATACAACCTCTGATACCAAATGTTGGTTGGAGTGGACACTCAAGAGGGGGGTGAATTGAGTTCCAATTAAAATTTCTGTTAAAAACAATTTCTATTAAAATCCCCAAATTTCAAAAACAAATTAAACTGTAGTGAATTTATATAGATTATAAAGGTTCAATTAGTTTCTCAAAGATTGATTAATTCTCAGTTAACGTAATCTTATGATTAAATTAACTTTTGAAACTAACTTACTGATTTAAATCAAATATAAACACTTGCGAATTTAATTATCAAAGTATCTTTGAAGACAGATTATATTTCAAAGTAATAGCAGCGGAATATGAAATAAATATGTATAGTATGGATATAGAGTATAACTATAAACACACAGAATTAACCAAGAGGTTCAGTCTCAAGCCGAGACTTAGTCCTCTCAAAATTTTATATAAAATGATCCACACCCTGGATCGGGGTTAACAACAGTGAACACACTGTCCAGGTCACAAGACCTCTACCACAGTTCTTCGTGGGAAAACAAACAACAGCAGCAAGCTGTCCAGGTCACAAGACCTCTACCACTATCCACAGTGGGAAATGGGGTGCAAAAAGATTTGCTGAGGATTTATAGATCCTCCAGTGAAAGTACAGGAGTCAATGTGTGTGTTTAATACAGCAGATAACACACACTGCTCAAAATGTAGAATAAATCACAGAACAAGAGATGTAGAGTTTAGAAGTGGTTCTGGTGATCTCAGTGTAGCTCTTGTATTCGATCAGAAGAGAATTTGAGTCCTCTTCTCGTTTCTGTTTGAGAAACAGAGTGTCGTATGCTCCAGGTTCACAGGTAGTGAGAATGTAGTCGATGAAGTTCTTCAGGGTTCTTCTTGTATGCACAGAACACTTCTCGAGTATACTTGATTGTCTATGTGCTTCTCTGTGTTCTTGATGGAACTCGTTTTTATCTTCTTGTGTTTCTGGTATATTTCGTCCACCACGCACTTCTCTGGTTCGCATTCGCATTCATTCCTTTTTTGGGCAGCGTAGTCTTCTCGTATTTAACTCCCGACAGGGGACAGAAAAGATTTCTTTTCAGCAGGTACGAGGTACGGGTTCCTGACATCCGACAACCTTTATCAGATATTTGACAAATCATCAAAATGTATGATATGACCGTTAGATAGATTAAATGTAGGAAATAAAGAAATTAAAACAGTGAGTCGAGAATGTATGTCACTGTTGACTTCAATTGTGGTCTTCCAACTGTGGACTTCCAACTGACTGCTGACTTCAACAAAGGGCTTGCTATCTGTAGGCTTGCAATGGTAGCTTTTACTCCATGTAACTGTAGCCTTTCTAACTGTAGACTTGTAACATCAAATTTGTAGAACTGTAACCTTTGTCAATTGTAGACTTCGATCATCAGTAGACTTAGTCGACATAAGCTGTCTAACTGTAACCTTGACTGTAGGCTTATGACTGTAGGCTTGTTCGACTGTGAACTTGTTCCAACTGTAGACTTGTTCGTCTGTGAACTTGAGCAGAGAAAACTTTGAGCAGAAGTCTTGTAACTGTGACCTTCGTCTGTGAGCTTTGACAATAGATAGCAGTGGACTCGTAACTGTAAGCTTGTATTAGTCTTCGACTGTAACCTTGTAACTGTGAACTTATTGCAACAGTAACTTAAGGTGACAGTTAACTGTAACTGTGACTTTGAGAAGAAAACTCTGACTGGTAGCTAACAATACCAAACTTATGTAACCACTACTGTAAGCTGTTACAGTAAAGTTATGAGAGTAAGAATATGAACTATTTAGAATAAAATACGTTTAAGCATAGAATAATAAGATTAATGCAAGGTTTTAATACATCATAATTAATGTTTAAGCATGATTTGGGATTATCAAAACAGTTGATTCCAACATATATGATACCTAAATAAAATATATTTTTTGAATGTAAATTTACGTAATTCCAACTTTCTTAATACAATTTTGGGGTTATGGGAAAAACATATTCATTGTAATCCCTATGTAATGAAAATGAAGAAGATCATACATTTACAGAATAATTTAAGGTAATGATTTTAAGGTAAATTATTCTAACCAACAACACTAAAGATCAATATAGGGATATTTTTAAGATTTATAGTATCCAATAGGATTTCTACAATGATAGACTATTGATGGAAATGATTGAAATGTAATGGATCATATCATGTATGCAACTATAATATGAATTATCCTCAAGAGAAACAACTAAAAGACTGTGAAATATATGTGGGGATGAAAAAAAATATAATTTTACACATGTATATAAAATATATAAAATTTAATTGGAATTTAAATATTTACATCACATATGGGAGATATATTAGTGTGATCAATATCCCAGGGCCTTTTGTAGTGGAGTATTTCTACTAACAGCTAATATGAAGACATTAATGGACCTATGGTTTTCATATAGGATGGGAATATGAACATTTCATTTGTGATAATCCATAAACTATAAATAACTAAAGAGAATATTTCATGAGGCCCTCAAAATCAATGAAGATATTTATAAAACCATCAAATACATGAATGTAAAATGTGTCTAGGGGAAGGGTTAGATCCCTATTTTTTGAGCCCATATGGGAAGTATATCAAGAAATATCTTAATGAATCCATATATGACTACTTAAAATATGGCCATATTCTAGGATCTACATCATCTACATAACTCATGATTATTCCCAATGTTAAACATCCAAAAATATTACAATTTTATTTCATATTAGTATGTTAAAGTTTTTATACAATACACTAGGTATGATCTTAAATAGAAGACTCTCTTCATTAGAGCCCATCATTATATCTAATTAGAAACACATATTTATCAAAAATAGGTTAATTTAGGGATAAAATAAATAAAGTAGGAGATAATAATGGATTCTGATAATAAGGTTATTGGTAATAATATTATTATGAATGTTGATATGGATAATGCCTATTTGAAGATTGAATGTAACTTCATTCTTAAGAACATACATTTTATGAATTACCAATATGTGATTTTTTTTTTAAAAAATCATACACCTCTTCATGGATCTCATTTAACCTCAGAGATAGTAATTTTTTTTAAATAAACTAATGATTTGAGAAATGCCGATCCCCTCCCTTCCAGGATTTTTATCCTAGACTATAATATATTGAGTAAGAATATATGACGTTCAATTATTTTTTGAAGTTTTCAAACATTCCATGGAAGGTATAAGGTTTCTAATATCTCCCATATATATTTTACTAGTTAAATTTAATTCTTTTTTATTGTAAATAAGTGTTCTATTAATAGTTTCAATTATCAACCGTGGGTATTTGAAAATTAGAGTGGTCAAAAGGCTATCCAATCTAAAATTCAAATACAATTTTTATCAAAATTCCTCAAAAAGAATACTGAAAGGATTAATAGTTAGATATGATTATATAAGGGTTAAATTACAATAAAATACATTGGAACAACCTATATATTGGATGAATAAATAGACATCATTTGTATGATATAGATTTCTTGATTTTTGGATGCATAAGAAACTAGATGAACTGACTTCTTCACTTCTATGATTGATTTACTCTAATACATAATGTACATACCTATATGAACTAACATACATTATCAGTTATCAATGTTACAAATAACATTTCATCTAACATAGAGAAATATTATATTTGTTTCTTATTGGATACTCGACTTAAGGGATGTAGTCACTGAGTAGACTAGAAATATGTGTACAATCCACATGAAGTGGGAGGTAATGAAGTGATTAACCATGGAGATTACTTGAAATTCAGCCATGAAATTAATTCTTGGGATGTGATTACATGTGTCTCTTTATGGGAATACATTATTAGAAAAAAAAATTAAAGAGGTAGTTGAGGCCATACACCATAAAAAGTGAATCCCCCCCTTGAAGAATTATCATAGGTTCTATTTAAATTTTACTAGACTAGTCCAAGTATATTATAGGGAAAGGGTTGGTTTGTAGATCAATTATTAGGTTATATACACTACTTTATTCCCAATCTACCCAACAGAAGACATCATCTTTATCATGGAAAAGTATTACCCTGCATTAATTAATTTTTTTCTTAACATTATCTTTTAGGAGGGTTTTAATAGTATTCCTCTCATATATATCAAAAAATAACCACATATTCTCCATAGTATGGTTCATACAATTTAATATAATGGAATAGTAAAATATTAATCAATATTTCAAGGTCTCAAATCATTTAGAATTGTCCCTATGGGACAGAACAGTATTGTATAAATACTTATTTGTGATTTGGGGGGATTTACATGATGCATTATCCATCAATTATTATATTTAACATATGGATATATCATTGGAATCAAAATTCTTCTATTGAACTAGTCCATATGTTAAAAATACACTCATTTTTATTCATATGGGACTAGATTCTATTTTTCATTCTATTTCTTTTTGACTCCCTTGTAATTTTTCCTAGAATCAATATATTTGATTATATTTATGAAGTATTATTCAAAAACATATATCCTATTTTTATTTTTATACATATTTACAATTAAATATTCATTTCTATTTTCTAGACTGTTTGGTTTTCTAGGAACAATGTTAAACACAACACCTCTATTTTCAGTATTTGTCATTTGATGCTGCTAAGACTCAGTATAGTCAATGACCTTATGCCACTAAAATAGTTGAACAAGATTACACATTATTTACATAATCTCCCCTACATTATACCTTATAGAGTCCCACCTTTTTATCACATAAACATTCATTACATTTTACAAAACCGAGGATCTTTAAGGTTTAGTGTCTTGGAAACCAGGAACTTAAAACATGAAAGCATAAAACATTCTTCTTAAACAATTGAAAGGATTCTCCTTAGGTTGATCATAGGTTCATTACTGCATCTCATAACCTGGGGACATACATCAAAAGAAAGGTTGAGCAGAAGGCCCAGTAAGGGAAACAAGGGTAAACATTTAACATGTGAACTTGAGATACATCAACAATGTCATGAAAAAGAACTTTAAGGAAGGAGAAAGAAATAATGAATCAAATCATAAAAAAATAACGTATTTCATAACTTGAAGATGTGGCTACAACATTTAATATTTACAATCATTTTTGTTTCACCATGGTCCATCCCCAAGGTGTCATTAAAAATTACCAAGGTTATTCACCAAGGCGTCATTAAAAATGGTCATCTATAGAGATTAAGTCTTTACCCAATGAATTGGAGTACTATTAGGGTGAACACTTAATTTCTATTTATTATCATGTGATCCACATATATAATCATAAATAATTCATAAACAACCCATATATCATAAAATAAATGGGTTTCATTTCATAATCACAACGTTTTAAAAACTGATTTAAAGACATGATCTTTATGTCACTTTAAACCCACAAAAGGGAAAGAAGGTCTCATGTATGTAAATCCAGGAATTTAAAATAGAAAATTATGGTATATATGTGAATACATATTTAGAAGAAAGATCTTTGAGTATTCACTTAATAAAATAAATGAATTCGATAATAAGAGAGAGGCATTTTGAGATGGAAATTCTGCAGCATAACAGCTGTGTTACGAGGTTTTAGAAAACATTGAAAAGAGAGGGGACATGGGTAACCTACTCATAAATGATCCATAAAACCATAGGGGGAAGAATATATAAGATTTAAGAACATTATAATGAAATTTTAAAGATATACCATATGAAATGAAGAAAATGAAAGGAAGATAAAAATAAGATTTCTCTTATGAAAATTCGGCAGCCTAACCGCATCACTTAAACTTAAAAAAAATGAATTGACGAGATCAAATAGGTTCCCAAATCATATGAAAATAAAAGATCAGTATGATAGATATAGATATCATACTCCAACACAATAAAAAAGAACAAGAAAGACTTTACATTAAAGTAGAACTTTGAAAAACGAGAAAGGTGAACGAATCCCTTAAAAATTCCGCAGGCTAACGGCGTCACCTAAACTTCAACAAAAATGAATTGACGAGATAAAATAGGGTCTCTCATCACATGAACATAAAAGATCAGTATGATAGATATATAGATCATACCCCAAAAAAATAAAAAGGAACTTGAAAGACTTTACATGAATGTAGAACTTTGAAAAATGAGAAAGGTGAACAAATCTCTTAAAAATTCGGCAGCCTAACGACACCACTTAAACATTCATAAAATGAATTGATGAGAGTAAGAGGGGGTTTATCATCATATGAACATGAAATGGGAAGTGAAAGTAATATAATAGAACATCCTCCAACATAATAGCAATGAGCATAAAAGAAATGACACAAAAGAGATTATTTGAAAAGAAAGAGAGAGGTAGGATCCCTTACCTTAAAACGTAACTCTTAAAATTCAAAGGTTGGGACCTTGAGGGCTTGGGGGCACCTTGGGAGGACTCCTTGGGAGGTAATGAGACGAGATCTTCGTTGGGGGAGAGTTGGGAGTCGAATGGATGAGAGGATGGCTTGGTATTTATAGGGAAAGTGAGGGGAAAAGGCATTAATGGCCAAGGGACACCTCATAAGTGGTTTTCTCAAAACCATGGGCTCCCCATGGTATTTACCATGGAGTTAGGCCACATGGGGCCCCCATACAATACTTCATCACCTTTGGTTGGCCAACCCTTAAACTATCTCATGAAATCATCATGACACAGTTATGATGTCATTAAACATACCGAAACCCTAAAACTGTATTTTTACTGTTCACTGAAAATTCAACTTTCTCAGAAATATCCCAAAATTTCCCCTTTATCAAATATCGATGCTCTGATTTCAAAAATGAAATCGATTATATAAAAAAAAATTCTAAATATTTTTAATTTAATTTTTAAATAAATACACTATTCACTGAAAAATCATTTTTTTCAGGAAAATCTCCAAAAATTAACTTACCATAATATCAATGTTCTAAATTCAAAAATAAATTCCATTTTATAAAAATAATTTTCTAAATATTTCTAATTTAATTTTTATTTAAAAAAACACTATTCACCCGAAAAAACTAATACCTGACTAATAATTTATGAAACCCTTATTTAACCATTTTATTGAATCACATTACATAATTATGGTTCCTAGATTATATTAATAATTTCTTTAAGTGAGATTACTAATCAATTTGGTCACATTACTAATCCTAAGCATAAAATCACTATTCATAATTTACTATTCATCATAAATTAAGTTGATCTTATTAGACTCTAAATTTCGTACTGAACATAATTGTAGAAGACCATATTTTGAAAACAATTGCACATTTTTATTTTTTTAAGGTTTACATAATTTTTTTTAATCTATCCTTTCTCTAAAATTTATCAAAAATATGCATACTATATTTATCCGGACATTTGAAAATTCATAATCTTCATCATAAGAAGAAATCAAATTTTTTATTTAAAACAAAGGATTACACAAGGCAGTTATGGTATCCTTCAATAGACCCTTATAACCCCAGCATACGACCTAAGTGTAAGGTGTGCTAAGGTGAGAGAATATGAGGGCGGCTCAGCCAACATTGCACGAGTAGTAATTTTTATTAGTTTGAACTTCTCGCGAAGGAGATTCCATTCTATCTTCACACGATGAAGTTCGTCTTGGGTTTGGTCCAGAGCAAATCCCAATGGTGCTACCTCCATCCCAAGTTCGGTTAGATGGGATTCGATTGGCCCGAGACTACTGGATGAGGCCATCGAATCTTCTTTCTATATTTATTCACCAAGATAACTTGTATTTAGAGACAATAATCGAATCATTTAGTTTCCAGTGGTCATATTGACCAATGGTCATATAACAGTCCAAACCCAATGGTCTTATTTTAATTATACTCATGTTATCAAATGAAATAAGTTTTTTGTGTATAAAAATAAAATAACACCAAAAATTAGGAAGCAAGATTTATTCAAAATTTCATGTCGTTACAATCTTCCCCCCTTAAGAAATTGATTCCTCGCAAATTTTAAAATTTGTTTTTAAAATTTCATTGAAATACCCACATCAGAAAAGGTGTCAGTAAAACTATTACTTTAAAAGAAAGAAAGGGAAGTGAAAAGGTCACCCGAGTTAATCCCCACTAGGATTATATGTAGGAAAACATGGACATGGAGGAGAAAAATAGGGTCATGTTCTGAGGGAATGTGAGAGAAAACATGATTAGGAGATATTTAACCACAAGAAAATCAAAAACTTATGATATGTGTAAACGGTCTTTGATTACCTAATAGGAAACGTAAACCAAAAATGTTTTTGTTTTACGTTCCATTTCATAATTTTGAGGGATTCATTTACTACATAGAACAAAAACATAAGGAAATATACCTACTTTCAAGTCAAGTTTCATCCTTTAATAAGTTTCTACCAAAACTAATCTTTTCTCCAAATGACGAGCGTTAAAAAACACTTGATCTCATCAAAACACAAGAATCATCTTCTTGAGAGTCACGTAATCCACAAAAGATTTACTATCAATTTCTTCTATCTTTAAACATTATCCCAAAAACAGAAAGGGTAAGATAAAACAACTCTTCAAATAGAAAGAATCCCATAGGAAGAGAAACTACTTTTAAATCTTCAAAGTTCCATGGTACTACCCAAAGTTCATCATAGACCATTCCATAAATAACTGTCCTTAAAATTCCTCAAAATAAACCAAAGTAAGATTGAAAACTAATTATAAGAACGATCTCATAACACAATATTCAAAGATAGACTTTATCATTCATCTTCAAACTACATCAACCACTCTTAGCATCTTATAACAAAAGTAACTACCGTAATCACATTTTCCCCAAGATAGGTTAATCATTTCCATTTGAAACCTAGATTACTATATGTCCACCTTAAATTCATTGATTATTAAACATATAAGTCAAACTTTATTCCTCAATGAAAATACCATAGTAATCTATTTACCTCGATCATATAGGGTTCCCAAAATAGTGAACGTATTCCAAAATAATAATTACCTTTTAATCCCCTAATCACCCTCTTTTTTTTGGAGAACAGCTTCACTACATCAACATGTGGTACATAACAATACATGATTTCCTTAATGATATAAAATCATCTTAGGTAGTGACTTTATGATCTTAGAAAACATAAAAGATATGCTAATAGAGCACGAACTAAAATACAACATGACATAGACAATTATTGCGAAGAAGTTACATGTACTTCAGTCATCATGATCCATCTCAGCATAGGAATTTCATTGTTCCCTTGTCCTAGAAGATCCTTGAGGCTCATCATGCTTCTCATCCATTCCAAGAGATAATTGCTTTGGATAATGTTTATCTTCTCCACATTTACAACATCAAAAGGTATAAGGTACATTAGATCGAACTTTATCTCCATTCATCACATTATCCATTTTTTTAAGCAATTGGCTAATTTATGCCCTATCATCCCACACTTAAAACATATCCCGATTCCTTTGTGACATTCTCCTTGGTGCCTCTTCCCACACTTTTTGCAAAAAAGAAATTGGGTCTTCTTTCCCTTATCAACATTATCAGAAGAACATCCTTGAGACTTTGTCTTCTTCTTCCTTGATTAATTTGGGCATTGAACTAGGTACCAATTATTAATTGTGATTTTTTATAGATGGTTTGGAATAATAACAATATGTTCAACATGATCTTTCGCTATCTCTGTCACATTAATAGGGAAATCATCCCATTTCCTATCACATTGGTTTTTGGGACATGCTCTTCCATTTCCCGCCATGAACTAAGAAAAAAACGTATAATTAGGGGGCTTAATTACTTAGCCAATAATCATGAAAAGGAAACTTAAAGAATAGAAGGATAAACTTGTAGAAGTAAAGTATACCCTAAATTGTGATCCCCTATGTTCCAATCTGGGTTATCCATGATCATATATTCTTATATGAATCTTTATTTTATTTTATCTTTTGTCCTTTAATAATGGTTCTTAGTAAGCTTATGAATTTACCAAAGCATATCCCCCAGGAGTGTCATAACCAAAAGTGCAGCAAGGCCTGTTGTCGTGTACTAGTTCCTGTTCGAGTCTAGCTCAATGCGGGGTTTTCGGGTTTTACCCCTATGTATATCTGTGCCAGAGCCACCTCTACCTGCTCGTATCCAGACAAGGAAGTATTTTCTTGGCAACCCCTTACTCAATACTCACCAAAATACCAGGAAGATTTCCTATATTTAAACTTTTCTATAGGGTTCTTCCTAAAGTATTCATATCCTAATTTAGACAAATAACTAAACCATCCTTTGATACCAACTATAGCATCCTGCCTTTTTATCACATAAACTTTCATTACATTTTAAAAAACTGAGGATCTTTAATGTTTAGTGTCTTGGAAACCATAAACTTAAAACATTAAAACATATAACATTCTTCTTGAAAACTTGAAATGCTTCTCTATAGGTTCATCCTAGGTTCATTAATGCATCTCATAACCTTGGTACATACATCAAAACAAAGGGTGAGCAGATGTTCCAGTAAGGGAATCAAGGGGAAACATTTAACATGTGAACTTGAGATACATCAACAATGACATGAAAAAGAACTTTAAGGCATGAGAAAGATACCATGAAGCATATCATAATAAAAATAACGTATTTCATAACTTGAATATGTGGATAAAAAATTTCATATTGACAATCATTTCCATTTCACCAAGGTCTATCCCCAAGGTGTCATTAAAAATTACCAAGGCTATTCACCAAGGTGTCGTTAAAAATGGCCATCTCTAGAGATTAAGTCTTTACCCAATGCATTGGATCGATATCAGGGTGCACCCTTAATTTTTCTTTATTATACTATGATCCACATATATCATCATCAATAATTTCGTAATCAATACATATAGCATAAAAGAAATGGTTTTCATTTCATAATCATAACGTTTTAAAAACTTCTTTAAAGACATGATCTTTATGTCACTTTAAACCCACAGAAAAGGAAAGCGGGTCTCATATATGTAAATACTAGAATTTAAAATAGAAAACTTTGGTATATATGTGAATACCCCTTTATAATAATGAGATTTTAGTATTCACATAATAAAATAAATGAATTTGAGAATAAGAGAGAGATATTTTGAGAAAGAAATTCTAAAGCATAACGGGTATGTTACGAGGTTTTAGAAAACATTGAAAAGAGAGGTGACATGGGTCACCCACTCATAAATGATCCATAAAAAAGTAGGGGGACAAAATATAAAGGATTTAAGAACATGTTAATTAAATTTGAAAGATATAACATATGAAATGAAGAACATGAATGGAAGACAAAAATATGATTTCTCTTATGAAAATTCGGCAGCCTAACGACGTCACTTAAACATCAAAAAATATGAATTAACGATATAAAACAGGGTATCTCATCATATGAACATAAAATATAAGTATGATAGATATAGAGATCATACCCCAACACAATAAAAAGGAACTTTAAAGATGTTACATGAAAGTAGAACATTGAAAAATGAGAAAGGTGAACGAATCCCTTAAAAATTCGGCAGCCTAACGGCGTCATCTAAACTTCAACAAAAATGAATTGACGAGATAAAATAGAGTCTCTCATCATATGAAAATAAAATATCAGTATTATAGATATAGAGATCATTCCCCAACACAAAAAAAATGAACTTTAAAGTCTTTACATGAAAGTAGAACTTTGAAAAATGAGAAAGGTGAATGATTCCCTTAAAAATTGGGCAGCCTAACGCCGCCACTTAAACATTCTTAAAATGAATTGATGAGAGTAAGAGGGGGTATCTCATAATATGAACATGAAAAGGGCAGTAAGAGGAAGACAAAAGAACATCCTCCAACATAAGAGCATGGAGCATAAAATAAATGACATAAAAGAGATTACTTGAAAAGAAAGAGAGAGGTAGAATCCCTTATCTTAAAACGTAACTCCTAAAACTCAATGGTTGGGACCTTGAGTGCTTGGGGGCACCTTGGGAGGACTCCTTGGGAGGTAATGAGACCAGATCTTTGTTTGGGGTGAGTTGGGAGTCGAATGGATGAGAGGATGGCATGGTATTTATAGAGAAAGTAAGGGGACAAGGCATTAATGGCCAAGGGACACCTCACAAGTGGTTTTCTCAAAACCATGGGCTCTCCCATGGTATTTCCCATAGAGTTAGGCCAAATGGGGCCACATACAATAATTCATCACCTTAGGTCGTCCAACCCTTAAAATATCTCATAAAAATCATCATGACACAGTTATGATGTCAATAATAATACCAAAACCCTAAAACTGTATTTTTATTATTCACTGAAAATTCAACTTTCTCAGAAAATTTCAAAATTTCACCTTAACCAAATATTGATGCTCTGATTTAAAAAATATCCTCTATTTTATAAAAATAATTTTCTAAATATTTTCAATTTAATTTTTAAATAAATACACTATTCACTGAAAATTCATTTTTTAGAAAAATACCCAAAAATTACCTTAGCATAATACTGATGTTCTAAATTCAAAAATAAAGTCCATTTTATAAAAATAATTTTATAAATATTTTTAATTTAATTTTTAATTAAAAAATCTATTCACCTGAAAAAACGAATACTTGACTAATAATTTATGAAACCGTTATTTAACCATTTTATTGAATCACATTACTTAATCATGGTGCCTATATTATATTAATAATTTCTTTAAGTGAGATTAGCAATACATTTGGCCACATTACTAATCCTAAGTATAAAACCACTATTCATAATTTAGTATTCATCAAAAATTATGTTGATCTTATTAGACTCTAAATTTCGTACTGAACATAAATAAAGAAGAAATTTTTTCGAAAATCATTACACATTTTAATTTATTTAAGGTTTACATAAACATTTTTAAAATATCCTTTCTCTAAAAATCATCGAAAATATGCATACTATATTTATCCTGACATTTGAAAATTCATAAAATTCATCATAAGAAGAAATCAAAATTTTTATTTAAAACAAAGGATTACAAAAGGCAGTTACGGTCCCCTTACATATCCCCTTATAACCCCAGCATATGACCTAAGTGTAAGGTGTGCTAAGGTGAGAGAATCTGAGGACGGCTCAGCCAACATTGCATGAGTAGTAACTTCTATCAGTTTGAACTTTTCCCGAAGGAGATTCCGTTCTATCTTCACACGATGAAGTTCAGCTTGGGTTTGGTCCAGAGAAAATCCCAGTGGTGCTAACTCCATCCCAAGTTCCGTTAGATGGGCTTAGATTGTCCTCAGACTACTGGATGAGGCCATCGAATCTTCTTTCTATATCAATTAACCAAGATCACTTGTATTTAGAGACAATAAACGAAACATTTAGTTTACAGTGGTCATATTGACCAATGGTCATATAACAGTCAAAACCCAATGATCTCATTTTAATTATAATCTTTTTTTCAAATGAAACAGTTTTGTTGCGTATAAAAATAAAATAACACAAAAAATTAGGAAGAAAGATTTATTCAAAATTTCAGGTCGTTACATCCCTTCTCCCTAACCAACCAGTGGCAATGATACTAAATATAGCTGGGATATTGAGTTCCTTTCCCGAATTGTTTGAAATAAATACTAATAGAGAATGCATGAACAAAGATATTAAATGTGAAGGAAACATGAATTATAATATGGAATATTTCTTGTCTAGACTTAAATGATTAAAATTATAATAGTAATTATTTATTAGTGTAGGACGTGTCTCTTTTTAGTGGCCTATAACATTGAATAGAATATTCTATTCCGCTTTCGACAGTTGAAATACATTATGTGTTGTTGGTTTCTTTTTTATATATTCAAGACCCACATAATTAGAGAGTTGTATACATGCTATGGGAATGAAATAGGATTAAGGGATATGGAACACTAAACCAAAAAATTGATCTTAAAGTAGACATGCTGTAATACATATTTTCCTAGAAGGGTAAGCTGACTGTGTCCTTCAAATAATACACTAAATTTATTTCCATTCTTATATAATGAAAAATTAGAGTGATTGGTGATGATATTGTACTAAATCATTATTTTATAATCTAATATACTTGTAACGGATCCTCCCCCATATAAACATTTATAGTCAAGAAATTAATAATTATTGTATTTTAAGAAACTCCTCCAAGTTAACCAAAATTAAATAGTTTACCTAAATGGATAAGTTGAAACTTTTTTATATGGTTCTGTATGTTATGGAAATTTAATACCTTCTTATTTCTTATTCTGGTTATTCCATAGAAACATCTTAATTTACATATAATCATGTTTCCTTAAATCCATTCAATTTGTACCACATGTGGTATCCACTATAATGTGTCCAAATTTTCTTTTTATGTAATGTTTATGGACTGATAAATATTTAAGATTTAGATTATCAAGTAAACTATAACTGAAATAATATAAATGTATGTTTCTCTACTTATCAAAAAGAGTTAATGAATTATTATTTCAATAATATATTCTAAAAAAAATTATTAACATTCCATCTATATAAAAATTTATTATATATAATATATAATTAGTTGGATTAAATTTTATTATAACATTGTTAAGGAATAATAAGATAATGATAATTATTAGATTAATGAGTGAGAAACATAAAGGGTTATTAAAAATTAAATGGATTAGTATAAATAAGAACAATGAAATTCTGTTATATATCAATTAGAAAAAAAAAATATTGATTTGTAATTTTTGATGAACATTATATAATGGTCATAAAATTTTATCCAAAGTCTTAGTAAGAGTCAATAATGTATTTAATCTATGATAGATGGTTACTCAAAAATATAATTTAAAATGGAGTTTATGTACAATAATAATGTTTTTAATCTGGTAGTTCTACCTAGATTGGTAATTCCCATTTGTTATTTGGGGGTCATTCACAATAATATAGACATATATTGTTAAATTTCAATTAAAACCCCAAGTTTGTACTTAAGGATTTTATAAAATTTAAGAGTATTGACTATAAAGAAACCATTTCACTAGGGGACATGTTTAAAAATAAATGGATTCTTCTAGCCCTAACAATATATTATGAATATGATATAAAACAAACATATATCAAAACCACATTTATTTTTTGGAATTTGCTTGAGAATATAAATATGATACAACCAGATGTTTTTTGGATCCATGAAATGTTGTAGGGATCTTTATGTTTCTAATAACCATTATTTTTATAGAAAACTCCCCAATAATAGATTATTCATATTGATGGAGTTAAACAAATATTCATCACTATCAAAAAATATATGTGAATATTGTCTATAGAAACAAGTTACTAGGGGAATGGTTTTTTGGGGTGTTATATTTTAATAAATACTTATCATTAGAAATTATATCCCAATTATATAATTAGTGACATTTTTTATAGGATATTTCATGTAAACAAAATATCTTGTTAAAAACATATATACTAGTTATAATGATCTATATCGAATGTTCTAAATGAATTTACTACATTGGTCAAGTCACATAGATTTTTAATTTGTTAAAAAAATATTAACATGTAAATCAATAAAAATTATTCTTTGCTAATATTTGATTGAATTTTTCATTCAATGGAATAATTACATTTAAAATGTATGAATAAACACACATGTCTAATAATCTATTTATATTTTTTATTATACCAATCGTGTAGTCTTTTTTGTGTACTCATTCTGATGTATCATATGCATTATGTGTGATGAGTAGATACTAATAAAATCCTAGTGAAATACATTAGGTATCCTTGAAAAATATACTTAAGTACTTGTGAATAAATAAGGATGTATTATTATACTTTTATGGTGACGAAGAGCTTGTTGCAATGGGTCACATTGATGATAGTTTCTAAATTGACAAAGATGAGTTTATATCTTTTTCCAATGTTTTTCCAAAAATTGTGGATCTTTATTATAGAATGGCTCTAAGAACATTGAAATTGTTGAATCAATAATAGGAAATTAACACATCACAACATCTGATGCGACTAAATAATCCATTTAAATATTTAAGGAAATATGGGTTATAGGAATCCTCATTCAACCAATTGGACATTACTATGAGAAATGTGCAGTGGTCACATAAGATAAGGATATTAGGTATCATATGTGATCTAAACATATCATTCATTTAATTTTCCTCACTATAGATATTATTTATTTGATAAATTTTATATTGTTTTGAGTTTATATAGGGGATGTTGTTAAATAAACTGTAAAAAACTATTTATTAAAAAATTATAAAATCCAAAATAGTAACCATTGTATTAAATATGTGGTCGATTAGATTCATCCTAATTTAGATATTTTTAGTATTTATACATTAAACTCAGTTATGTTTTGTTTATATGGAGTCATTTTCAAAAATGTAAAATATATTAATATAAATAATTCATAAATAATTTAATTTTTTTATAGAACATGATTATAATAACCCCTAGAATATTTGTATTACCTGTATATCCTTGAGTGATATTGATAATTTTGGGGTTTTATGATATATTAATATCAATATTAATATGATCACTTTTATAATGATATATGTAACCAATAATGGGATATAAGTTGGCGAATATGATTTTGGATTGACTCAAGTAGAAGTACACCACATAAAATGTCATTTACATGTCGTTTACATTACTATATTGAACATTTCTTATGCATACTTCAACATTATGTATTCAAATAGGATCAATAATTGTGAATTTTTATACTTCTATACCTATATAAATTTATTTTAGAATGTTTCTTAATATATGGTAATTGGTTATGAAACTAATCAAGTGAATGGATTTGATAAAAACATATTTGATATGTCCACCCATATGAAATAGTATTAAATCATGGACCAAAATTGATTTTTGACTATGCATGTTCAAGAAAATGAAAATATATTTACATTTGATATAATTCGATGTCATTTAGTTATCCTTAGGATTGATAAAAACCGATAATGTAGATATAATTAACATTATCCATGTATTGTTTTTAATATTTATAATAAGGATAAATGAGCATTAATAATGGATATTGATACTATTAGATCACCCAACCCCCTTTATAATTTAGGGTACTATTTTCTGTTTCTCTAGAACACTCTTATTTTATGATTACAAATGATATTCATGATCATTAATTAAATGAAAATTGGTCTTTTGGGTCTCAAATAAGATAATAATGAATTGTATTTTTTTGTTAATTAGATTAATTCATGTGAAAAAATTATTTTTTAAATTTAAATTAAAAAAAATAATTTTTTCACATTGGAAATATTTAATTAATAAATAATTATGTTATTAAAAAATTAATGTTTTTATATAATATAAATAATGATGAAATTATGTTATTAATAAATAAAAAACAGAAAACTAAAATTCCCAAATGATATTTTTGGTTTTACATAGAGTAATGGATTTCCAAGGACAATTACATGAAGAAAATTTATCAGAATATTTAAATATTGTATTTAAGAACCACCTTTTGTACATTTAACAAATTTTAAGTCTCGTTAATTTACATCCAAAGGAATTTTAATACACATGACACTTTTAGAGCCTATTTAATTCTATAAATTAACATTTGAGGTTACTTATTACACATCATTTTGTTTTTATCTAGAATAGCTTCATTAAGTTTCATTGAGTAACCACATTCTTATAAATATAAATGATGTGGGGTTTAGTCTTTATCCCATTGAGATAAATCAATGATGTTCTTAGTATTTTTAATACCATTTAATTTGAGAAAAAACCCTATAGTTTTTCTCATCAAATATAATTCCTTAGTTTTCTTTATTAAAGTGGATATCTAGTTTCTTATAATTTCCTTTTTGCATACTTATCCATTACAAGGGTGAATATCATCACTCATATATAAAGAGGATTCCATTGAGGAGATAGAGATTAGTGTTATCAATGGATACCAAAAGAGTCATGAAGTCATCAATAAAAAACTAATCTAAAAATTATGTGAATTTATTATTTTTCTAAATACATTATTTTATAATTGTATTTTCATTTATAAATTTGGATGGAATTTGATATTAATTCAACTAAATAAAATGTTCCTGTGTAATTATTAAAATTTTCACCCCTTAATATCTATTTTCTCCTCCCCCTATTTGATCAATGGTTCCATGAGACAATTTTTATAGTACATGTATGATGTTATGTCTTTCTCATTTCACTTTTATTTTTTAATCCCTTATTCCTCTGAATTTAAAGATTTAATTAAATTATTCATTCATATGATTCACTAGAAAATTATGAAATTTGTATATTGATAGGTGGACGGTTCATACAATTGTTAAAAGATTTCATTGAAGGAGGAGAAACACTTTTATCCCACCATTTCAATGATGGTATGTTTATTAGTGATTTTTCAAGATATTCATTAAATACTATTTTAAATTAAAAATAAGTTACTTTTAGATCATAATTATTTAACTCATAGGATTTTATGGGATATTTTGTAGACATCATACATGTTGTTTGAGGCAGTTTAAGGAATCACTGTGTAATTTATTGAGTTTTCATTTAAGATTAAAATTTCCATACAGTTAGTGAATTAATTATTACTTATTATAGTATATTAAATAACTATTTGTGTCATAAGATAGTGGTTTATAGGCTCATGGATTATACTCATTGGATTATAAGAGGATGAATAAGAATCACCTTAGGAGATAACTTAATTGAAAGGGCTAGGTGGTCCCTATGTTATTAATCCATGATTATCATGTATATTTTTGTGAAATGTTATATAAACTAATTGGTACTCGAGTAAGGGTGGAATTAGTGGGAGCTATGATGGTGTATAAGTGTATGAATTTTGGAAATATCATTTCATAGAAGAACAATATTTACTTTTATAATAAAATATTTATTGGAATCAATTTGTTATTATATCAATTTCTGATAACATGGTAAGACATAAGAAGTGTAAACAAATGTTAGTTTGGGGGAAACTATGAGAACATTAAGGGATATAAATTATTAATTTTATTTTGCAACAATTTTATTATCAATTATTATAAATACTCACTTTTATATGTTTTTTTCAATCAATTTTGAAAAAATTGGATGTTAAAGAGTATTCTGGGAGATTTAATGATTTTTGAACAAAAAATGAATTGAACCATTACATAATTTGTACATCATGATTTGATTAATTATATATAGCATTTGAGGATCTAGTTTTGAGAATAAACAATAATAAAAAATAAAAGAACATTCCACCATATCTCATTATGGATGTTTGAATTGGAATACTCATGAAGAGGTTTCCCCAGGATGAGCCTTCATGTCCCACAACCATGGATAAATAATAAATTTTGGAAAAAGGAAAATCAAATTATAATGGGTATGTAATGTGTAACAGCCCAAGATTTCATGGTACGCTATTTCTTCATAGTAATTCAATAACTTTCACTACATGCAACACTGAGTTCTAGCCCACCATGACTTACCAAACAAGCCGTTAAAAAGCTGTTATGAATAGTATTAAGTGAATTTTTAACTTTACATAATCCTTATAATTTTAGAATCCATATTATGAGTTTCTTATACATAATGTAAGAACAAATTAATTTTTTCAGAGAAAAGAAGTATTTTTAAAAAAATGCAATTTTACCTCCTTTTAATAGCGATGCCTTTTTAGATAAAATATTTGAAAATTTTATATATTCAATTTGACCAAATAAATTTATTCTTTAGAATCGGGACATAATAATTTAGTTTAAATAAAGGTTTGGTGTTTTTCTGATAAATTTCATATTTGGGTGAATAGTGAAAAATAATATATTTTAACTGAAAACAACTTTTTTATTCAAAATAATTTATATTGTTAAATTATACATTTTAATGGTATGGAAATATTAATAGATTATATTTTTATCATTTAATCCAATTATGTTCATTGTAAGTAATTTCACTTTGAAATTGGACATAAACAAGTGTCAAACTTTTTATAGTTATTAAAAATACGCCTTTTGGTTTTAATAGTAGGAATTAACGTTAAATTAATAAATTCAACTTTTATGTTTTGAATTTGGAAAAATAGACTTCATATTTGGATTTTGAATATCGAAATTATCTTAGGGTGAAATTTTGGTACTATTCTGATAACGTTCATATTTTGATGAATATTGAAAATAATAAATTTTAAATAAAAATAAAATTTTTAATCAAAATAATTAATAGTGATAATTTATTAATTTGAGTGATTTTAAAGTATAATTAGATTATAATTTTACCATTTAATCCATTTTTGGTCATTGGGCATAATTTCATATTTAAACTGGACATAAGAAAGTGTCAATCTTTTGATAGTTATTATTTGTTAAAAACATGTTTTTTGTTTCGACGACGGGAATTAATTTTAAATTAATTTTTGTCACTTATGTGTTTTGAATTTTGAAAAATGGATTCCATATTTGTAATCAGGATGTCTAAATTGTGACAATAGATAAATCTCATTTTTATACATTTTGAATAATTACTTCAGTAATATTTTATTTATCATGGTTAAAGGGTAAATCCGGTAAATATGGGTAAACAAATAATATTATAATAATATTAATTTACCCTAAAACGTGTCCTAACCCTATTTTATGATACATGTCTGACCATGGGAATATTTGGGCCGATTTTGGGACCCCATGGAGCCACTTGTAAGTGATAATGACACTTTATATTAATTAAGTTAAAGTAAATGCAAAAATGACATAAGCATATATCTTTTATCAAAACAATTTTCACATAAGGTTATATATGTTGGATTTTAGACTATATATATTAATTATAAAGATAAAAATATTTCCGACATAATGGTATTTTATTTATAAGTTTTAGACATTGAATAATTAAATTTATTTATGACACAATAATGATGCAGTATTTTCCCTAATAATAAAAGAATCAAATAATTTGTATTATACAAGTTAAAATAAATATTCATTGAAAGTTTTGATGACATACACGAATTTTATTGGCTAATATTACATATTATTATTGCTCAAATGAATTTTAGTCGAATTAATAAAGTTGTTAAGACTGTATCAAAAATAAATTATTGAATAGTGTCAAAATTGAAATAAATGAGTTTTTAAAACTAATATTATTTGATTAATTGGTATTATATTCCTAAAAATCTATGGTTCAGCCAGAAGACTTATATAATGGTAGTTTTATTATTAATGGTCCACTTGGGGGGTCTCTTGGGTGTATATAGTAAGTTTATTAACTATATAATATAAAAATACAAAGTGACATGGTATGTGTCAAACTAATTAACTAAGAGTTAAAACTAAAGGATAAGGTAAAAAAAGTGTCCCAAACCTGTCTAAAACCTATTGGTTGAGTTGTTTTCGACCTATCCCCACCTTATAATTTTAATAATCCACTTTTTAGACATTATAAACTGAATATTAATTTAATATAAAATATTAATTTAAGTATTTCCTAAAGAGCACCTCCTCCCCCTTATAAAAGGACACCCCTTCTAACCAATTACTCACACCTCTCAATCCTTTTGGCTCGTCCAAACTCTGCCATATTAAGCTCCCTATATCCCTATCCTCCTCCTAGAAGCCTTAACTTAGGCAGAAGGCACTTCAGGAGTCCTTTTTGGTTCAAACCAAAGGGAGTTACCCAAATTAAATGTAACGTTTTCTCTTAGATTATTTTATTTTATTTTACCTTTCCAACCCCTAAAATTTTATTATTATTATATTTTTTAACACCACCAGTATAATAAATATACTAGGATATTTTTATTTGAAGTATTCGAACTAAACATAAACACACCTCCATCTAATTGGTGAAGAACATAATGTTTATTTGGATGGAAACCAAAGGCCTCACGAAACGAGGATTGTTAAATTATATCCTACCACCTATCATGGTGGCCATTATTATGGAACTATACTTAAATATGATATTAATGATATTTATTTTATATATAAGATTCTGTAATTTCATTTTATAGCATACCATTATGTGTTTCATGTTGTATATAAATACGATAATTTCATTTGAGGATGTGCGGACTACCGCCCCCTTAAAGTGATATGACATCTTCATACCATACATGGAACGTATAAAGGAAGGTGTTAATGAAATTAAGTAACACATATAAGATATTATATTATACTGGAATAATAATATACCTATGTATCATTTTGTTTTGATTCCTTTTAAAATAAAAAATGAAAAGGAAGTAGCGTTCGTGCGTACGTACAGACTACCATATCCATGAACATGATGAGATTCATTCCCCATCAAATCCATTCAAGTATAATTGTCATTTGATAATTAAAAATAATGTTTAAGGACTTGATATAATTATTTATATGAATAATATACATCCCATCCATCAAAAATGCAGCTCACATAACAAATAATATAAAGGAAAATGAATCCGTTAACTCCCGAAACGATGATAATACTTAGATATTATTAAGAAAGCAGTGTTAAAAGATCATATATGATTTCATATTAATTTATATGATTCTTGTATAATTTAATAACAATTATTTCACCATTATATTGGATGTTAACCTACCCTCAACCAAGGAAAATTTCAAGGTAAGGGGTTTTCATCTCACTCTTTATTCTAGTGAGATTCATGCCATATTGCCACCATTACCTTTTGTGTGGTGTATGTACTGCCCATAATTGTATTCAATGTGTAATAAACTTTAATTCATGTGAATTTACATATTCATTGTATACTACCTATTTCATGGGGTGTATGTTTCGTATGTTACCAAATTGGTAAGGGTTAATTCCTTAATCTCATTATTATCCGAGATTGTTTATATGTAAGTATTTACTAGGACATCTTTATCATCCATGTCCATTTTTCTTAAAAAAATGATTTCAAAATGATTATTTTAAGGATTTTTGAAAGGTACACTTTATCATGTTCATAATTTTATATTTTTTAAATATTCATCTTTCTAAATCTTTTTAATTAATGTCCATATTTTCAAAATGTTTTTATGGATTTATTTATATGGACATGAATGTTTAGAAATGATAATTCTTTTCCAAGGTTTCAAAGTGGTATAGGACACTTTGATTCCAAAATATCTTTTAAATTAATTCTCTTATAAATGTGTGACTTTTCAATGATTTCAAAAAAATAGATATTTCTCTCAAATAGTTTTGATTTCATCTATATCAATATCCTTTGATGGATTTTAAGCTTATTTGAAGTTGATTAATTATGATACAAAAATTCCATGTCGTATTGATGTTTTTGGGTTATGTTGATTCTGGATGTGTTATTTTTATACAATTCATGGTTTATGGATAAAGTACTAACATTTCATATGCTAGTTTTAAAACGAATGTTTATGTTATGTTTAAACCTGTTCATATGTGGAATGCATTGGACTTAATAAATGACGGGTGGAGCCCGCTATAGCTCCTCGATGAATCGGTAGGTCTCATGAGACAAACTAGTGTCTTGGCATGAGGCCTTGAAAAAATCTTATTTGTAGTCTTGGCACGAGGCCTTGGTTACGAGGTTATGATAGTCTGGCGTTATACATTCCATCATTATGAAAGTTGTTATTGATATTTCATGTAATTATTAGACTAGTGGAATATCCATGTGAATAAGTAAATGGAATTATTTATTTTCTTTTTTTCCATATTATGCTAAAGTTAAAGTTTAAAAGGCTTTTGGTTTAGTTATACGTTTCTTTAAATGTTTATGTTTATTTATGAATGTTTCTGCTATATTGTTATCCTTACTGAACATCAGAGAACACCCCTTTCTATGTGATATTTGTTTCCAGGATGTGAAGAAATATTTTATGACTGACCTATAGAGATATTCTGAAGGGGATATGAGTGTGGGATATGGAGACTATGTTATTTTAGTTTTTTACTTTATGATGTAATGTAACATTTATGAATGTGTCTAGTGTTTCGAAGGCTACTAAACTAATCGGTCTTTCGAGGCGTGATCATTTGTGATCATGCCAATGTAATGTAATAATGCACCGACTCTGGGTAACTCAGTTCGGGACGTTACAGTTGGTATCATAGGATGTTTAGTACAAATCTTGGAGGCTATATTTAGATAAACTCTGATTAGATCACATAGCCCTGAGATAGACTTTGAGGATTAGTATAGAAGAACTTCCTAGAATTTTTGTATTGTACAGATTTTGTGAGTTTTATGAGCAATACATCCATGTCTGGATATGAGCAGGTAGAGGTGGCTCTGGCACAGATGTACCTCAGGGTAAAACCCAAAAACACCGCTTTGAGCAAGACTTGAACGTGAAATGGTGCACGACAACAGGATTTGCTGCACTCTTAGTTACGACAATCCCTGGGGATATGCTTAGGATAATTCTCATTTTCTTTACAAACCATTATGAAGGGTTTATCAGTATATACTCTCTCAAAGAAGACATTTTTAGGATTATGGATTATATCCATAAACTCTTTAATTTTTTTAAGTGTTTTACAAGTTTGTGATTAGGTATTTCTATTAAAAAACTAATATAGTTTATGCCATTGTTTAGAAATGGTGCACAATAGAAAGAATGAGAACTCTAACAATATGCATGATCCAAAGAGTAAGAAGGATCATATATTTCATGGTCTTATGAAAGAATTTAGAAGGGAAATAGTCTCCCATGTATTATCATCATATAAATAAATAGTATCATGTGTTGATAAGATATGTAAAGAGTTCTCGGAGTCCTATGGATTTGAAGGGAAGCCAGAGATGAAAAGGATGGTAGGGAGAAAGACAGATAAAGGGAAGAAGGTAAAGAAGGATTTTCTCATATGTGATAATTGTGGAAAGAATCACCTTGGAAAATTCTTGAAGGTAATGGGAGTATGTTATAAGTGTGGAGAAAAAGGACACCACGTTTGTGATTGCTAGGGTAAGAAAAATGTTTCAAATGTACAATGATTCATCTACAAGGAGTGGGGACACCACGGGAATCAATGTTCAAATCATCAGAGTATGCCCCGAATGATGCTATTGGATAATAATAAAGTTATGATACTACCACAGATGAAGAGGAATGACTAGTGTTCTTATGTTGTTATTAAAGAATTATTCCATTTGAGTGTTGTATCAACGATGTCATGGTTATATGAATTATGGAGATAAATAATGATTGTATAGTATTACTATTTCATTGATGATTTGAGATTATATGGTACTATGAAAAGTGACTCAACAACAAGTTAAACTTTTTTTTTTGAAAATACATGGTTGAAGGAAAGGCAATCCTTAATATGGTATTGATACAGAGGTAGTAATTTCGGAATAAGATATGGTTGATTTGGATAAATTATATTGGATATTCTTGACTACCTTGGCACTAATTAATGGTTTGCTTATTTCATCATTGGTGGAATATTCAATGTTTTGGATATAAAGAGCATATCTAGTATTCTATAAGTAAGAATGGATCATGAATGTAATCAATAAGGTTTTATAGTATTTCAGGATGTTGCAGTGTTTTACAAAGAATAAATGATTAATGTGTTCACATGCTATTACGTGGAAAAAATGATCTTCATTGTGTTTACCTAGATTATAAATTTTGGACTATGATTTTGGGAAAAAGTAGTTTGGTTATGTCTAGTTTGAGTTTTTTTTTGGATTTTCATAAAAAGGACAACCCGGATGTCGGGTGGCAAACCGTGTCGTCCGGCAAGACCGCGAGACTTGAACCAACAACCGAAGGGCGACAAGGGTGTATCACCTACCACTAACCCACGTGATGTCCTGGATTGAATAATTTAGTTTTTTATGGTTCTGATAGATGAATTATACATTCATTTTTTTTAACCCTATACAAATAAATTGAATATTATTTTTAATTTGTATTATCTTTTAGAGTGAAATATGAGTTTGTGGTAGAACTTAGTTAAAGGATGGGACTATACATGTCAAGTATATATTTTTCTTCTTCTCTTATTCAATGAATAAATTAATTCTTATACTTTAGTAAAGGGGGTATTAAAACAAAAAATGTGTTATCCTAATACCATATGTTTTGTTGAACTGATGGTATTTTAAATCATCATAGAATGATGAATTTAAGGCCCTCAATTTTACAATTGTATGGGATTGATGACCTCAATCACTAACTATTAATATTTACGTTTTCCCTCCAATTATATATCTCTAATTTCCACCAATGTTCTCCTAATAGAGATCATAATTTGGTGGTGACCCTTTCATTTCCCTTTTCCTCATATTAAGACTAAATTTTACTAACCCAATTTTTGATGTGGGTTTTCCCTAAGGTATTTTCAATTTTCATCCTTTTAATTTCAAAAAATAATTTCAAATTGCGGGGATGAAATTTATTGAAGGATGGAAGAATGTAGCACCCCATGATTTCATAGTACGCTATTTCATCAAAGTAATTCAATGTCTTTCACTACACGCAACACTGAGTTCTAGAGCACCATGACTTACCAAAAAAGCTGTTCAAAAGCGTTTATGAAGAGTATTAACTGAATTTTTAACTTTATATAATCCTTATAATTTTAGAATCCATATAATGAGTTTCTAAGACATAATGTAAGAACAAATACATTTTTTTGAGATAAAAGAAGTTTTTTAAAAAAAATGCAATTTTACCGCCTTTTAATAGAGATGCCTTTTTAAATCAAATATTTGAAACTTTTATATATTCAATTTTACAAAATAAAAATCTTCTTTAGAATCAGTACATAAGAATTTAGTTTCAATAACATTTTGGTGTTATTCTGATTACTTTCATATTTGGGCGAATAGTAAAAAATACTGTATTTTAACTGAAAACAACTGTTTTAATCAAAATAATTTATATTGTTAAATTATATATTTTAATGGTATGGAAGTACAAATATATTATATTTTTACCATTTAATCTAATAATGGTCATTTTATGTAATTTCACTTTGAAATTGAACATAAACAAGTGTCAATCTTTTGATAGTTATTAAAAATACACCTTTTGGTTTTAACAGTGGGAATTAATTTTAAATTAATAAATGAAACTTTTATGTTTTTAATTTGGTAAAATAGACTTCATTTTTGGATTCATAATATTGAAATTATCTTAGGGTGAAATTTTGGTACTTTTCTGATAATTTCATATTTTGATGAATATTGAAAATTATTAAATTTTAATTAAAAACAACTTTTTTAATAAAAATAATTAATAGTGATAAATTATGAATTTGATTGATTTAAAAGTATAATTAGATTATAATTTTACCATTTAATCCAATTTTGGTCATCGGACATAATTTCTTATTTAAACTGTACATAAGAAAGTGTCAATCTTTTGATAGTTATTATTTGTTAAAAACACGTTTTTTTTGTTTCGATAACGGGAATTAATTTTAAATTTATTTCTGCCACTTCTGTGTTTTAAATTTGTTAAAATGGATTCCATATTTGGAATCAATATTAACAAATTGTTAAAATAGGTAACTCTTATTTTTAGACATTTTGAATAATTATTTCGGTAAATATTTTATTTACCATGGTTAAAGGGTAAATCCGATAAATAAGGGTAAACAAATAATATTATAATAATATTAATTTACTCTAAAATGTGTCCTAAACCTATTAGTTGATACATATCCGACCATGGGAATCTCTGGGTTGATTTGGGTTCCACATAGAGCCACTTTTAAGTGATAATGACACTTTATATTAATTAAGTTAAAGTAAATGCAAAAATGACATAAGCATATATCTTTTATCAAAACAATTTTTACATAGGGTTATATATGCTGGAGTTTCGAGTGTAAATATTCATTAGAACTATAAAAATATTTTCAACATAATGTTATCTTATTTATAAATTTTATACATTTAATAATTAAATTTATTTATGACACAATAATGATGTAGTATTTTCCTAAATAATAAAAGAATGAAATAATTGGTATTATAAAAGGTAAAATAAATATAATTCGAAAGTTTTGATTACATCCACGAATTTTATTGGTTAATATTACATGTTAGGATTTCTTAAATTAATTTTATTCGAATTCATAAATTTGATAATACTTTAACAAAAATCAATTATTGAATAGTGTCAAAATTTAAATAAATGAGATTGTAAAACAAATATTATTTTATTAATAGATATTCTATTCCTAAAAATCTAATGTTCGGCCGAAAAACATATAAAATTGTAGGTGTATTATTTATGGACCACTTGGGGGTCTCTTGGATGTATATATTATGTTTATTAACTAAATAATATAAAAATACAAAGTGACATGATAAGTGTCAAACTAATTAACTAAGATTTAAAACTAAAGAATAAGGTTAATAAACTGAACCAAACCTGTCTAAAAACTATTGGTTGAGTTGTTTTTGAACTATCCCCACCCTATACTTTTAATAATCCACATTGGATCCCTTAAAAACTGAATATGAATTTATTGTAATATAATACTTTAAGTTTTTCCTAAAGAGCCCCTCCTCCCCCTTAAAGAAGGACACTACTTCTAACCAATTCCTCACACCTCTCATGCCTTTTGGATAGTCTGTAATATGCCCTATTAAGATACCTATATCCCTATACTCCTCCTAGAAGCCTTAACATTGATAGAAGGCACTTCACAAGTCCTTTTTGGTTCAATCCAAAGTGAGTTACCCAAATTAAAGGTAAAGTTTTCTCTTAACTTCTTTTCTTTTATTTTACTTATACAACCCCTAAACTCTTCTTATTATTTTCTTTTGTAACACCACCAGTATAATAAATATACTAGGATATTTTTATGAGAGGTATTTTAACTACACTTACACACACCTCCATCTAATGGGTGAAGAACATAATGTTTCTGTGGATGACAACCAAACGCCTCACGAAACGATGATTGTTCAATTATCTCCTACCACATCTCATAGTGTCCATTATGTTGGAACTATAGTTAAATATGATATTAATGATATTTTTATATATATAATCTTCTCTAATTCCATTTTATTTCATACCATTATTCGTTTCATGTTGTGTATATATATGATAGTTTTATTTGAGGAAGTGCGGACTACCGCCCCCTCAAAGTGATATGACACGTTCATAACATACATGGAATGTATAAAGGAAGATGTTAATGAAGATAAGTAACACATATAAGATATTATATTATACTGGAATAAAGATATACCTATGTATCATTTGGTTTTTATTCCTTTTAAAATAAAAAAATGAAATGGAAGTAGCGTTCGTGCGTACGTACGGACTACCGTCTCCACGAATGCGATGGGATTCATTCCTCATAATATCCATTAAAGTATAATTGTCATTTTATGATTAAAAATAATGTTTAAGGACTTTATATAATTCTTTATATGAATAATATACTTCCCTTCCATCCAAAATATGGCTCACATAACAAATAATATAATGGAAAATGAATCTGTTAACTCCCAAAACAATGATAATACTAAGATATTATTAACAAAGTAATGTTAAAAGATCATATATGATATCATATTAATGTATATGTTTATTTAATAATTTAATAACAATTATTTCACCATTCTACAAGATTTTAACCTACCCTCAACAAAGGAAAAGTACAAGGTAAGGGGTTTTTCATCTCACCCCTTATTCCAGTGAGATTCATGCCATATTGCCACTATTACCTTTTTGTGGGGTATGTACTACCCATAATTGTATTATTTGTGTAATACACTATAATTTATGCATATTTACATATTCAGTGTATGCTACCTCTTTCATGGGGTGTATGTTTTGTATGTTACCAAATTAGTAAGGGTTAATTCCTCAATCTCATTATTATCCGAGATTGTTTATGTGTAAGTATTTTCTGGGATATCTTTATCATCCATGTCCATTTTTCATAAAAATGATTTCAAAATGAATATTTTAAGGATTTTTGAAAGGTACACTTTATCATGTTCAGAATTTTAAATGTTTTTAAGATTCATCTTTCTCAATATTTTTAATTAATGTCCATATTTTCAAAATGATTTTTAGGATTTATTTATATGGACATGAATGTTTTGAAATGATAATTATTTTCCAAAGTTTCAAAGTGGTTTGAGACACAATGATTCCAAAATATTTTCGAAATTAATTCCTTTATAAATGTGTACCTTTTCAATGATTTCAAAAAAAAAAGAGATATTTCTCTCAAATAGTTATGATTTCATCTATATCAATATCCTTTGATGGATTTTAAGCTTATTTTAAGTTGATTATTAATATTACAAAACATCCATATTGTATTGATGTTTTTGGGATATGTTGACTGTGGATGTGTTATTTTTATACAATTCATGGTTTAGGGATAAAGTATTGACATTTAATATGTGAGTTTTAGTACGAATGTTTATGTTGTGTTTAAACCTGTTCATATGAGAAATGCATTGGACTTAATGAGTGATGGGTGGAGCCCGCTATAGCTCCTCGATGCATCGGTAGGTCTCATGAGACCAACTATTGTCTTGGGATGAGGCCTTGAAAAAATCTTAGTTGTATTATTAGCACGAGGCCTTGGCTACGAGGTTATGATAGTTTGGTATTATGCATTCCATCATTATAAAACTGGTTATTGATATTGCATGTGATTATTCGACTAGTAGAATATCCATGTGAATAAGTAAATGGAATTATTTATTTTTTATTTTTTCCATATTATGATAAATTTCATGTTTAAAAGGCTTTTTTTTGTGTTATACGTTGCCTTAAATGTTTATGTTTATTTATGAATGTTTCCGCTATATTGTTATCCTTGTTGAACATCTGAGCACACCCCTTTCTATGTTATATTTTTTTTCAGGATGTGAAGAAATATTTTATGACTGACCTGTAGGGATAGTATGAAGGGGATATGTGTGTGGACTATGGAGATTATGTTATTGTAGTTTTTTACTTAATGATATAATGTAACATTTATGAATGTGTCTGGTGTTTCGAAGGCTACTAAACTAATTGTTCTTTCGAGACATGATATTTTTTGATCATGCCAATGTTATGTAATAATGCACCGACTCTGGGTAACTGGGATTGGGTCATTATAGTTGGTATCATAGGAAGTTTAGTACAAATATTAGAGGATAGATTTAGATAAACTCTGATTAGAGAACATATCCCTAAGATAGACTTTGAGGATTAGTATAGAAGAACTTCCTAGAATTTTGGTATTGTATAGATTTTGTGAGTTTTTTGAGCAATACATCCATGTTTGGATACGAGCAGGTTGAGGCGGCTCTGGCACAAATGTACCTTGGTGTAAAACTCAAAAACACCACTTTGATCTAGGCTCGAACGGGAACTGGTGCACGTCAATGGGCCTTGCTTCACTCTTGGTTACGACACTCCTGGGGGATATTCTTAGGCTAATTCTGATTTTTTACAAACCATTATGAAGGGTTTATGAGTATATACTCCCTCAAAGAAGACATTTTTATGATTATGGATTATATACATAAACTGTTTAATTTATGTTACGTGTTTTACAAGTTTGGGATTAGGTATTTCTATTCATAAACTAATCTAGTGTATGCCATTGTTTAGAAATGGTGCACAGTAGAAGGAATGAGAACTCCAACAATAAGCATGATCCAAAGAGTAAGAATGATCATATCTTTCATGGTATTATACCAGAATTTAGTACAAAAATAGTCTCCCATGTATTGTCAGCATATAAAGAAATAGTATCATGTGTTGATAAGATTAGTAAAGAGTTCTCGGAGTCCTATGGATTTGAAGGGAAGCCAACGATGAAAAGGATGGCAGGGAGAAAGAAAAATAAAGGGAATAAGGTAAAGAAGGATTTTCTCATAAGTGATAATTGTGGAAAGAATCACCTTGGAAAAAGCTTGAAGGGAATGGTAGTATGTTATAAGGGTGGAGAAAAAGGACCCCACGTTTGTGATTGCGAGGGTAATAAAAAGGTTTCAAATGTACAATGCTTCATCTACAAGGAGTGGGGACACTACGCGAATCAATGTTCAAATCATCAGAGTATGCCCCAAATGATGCTATTGGATCATAATAATGTTATGAAACTACCATTGATGAAGAGGAATGACTAGTGTTATTATTTTGTTATTAAAGAATTATTCCATTTGAGTGTTGTATGAACGATGTAATGGTTATATGAATTATGGAGATAAATAATGATTGTATAGCAGTACTATTTCATTGAGGATTTGAGATTATATAGTACTATGAAAAGTGACTCAACAACAAGTTAAACTTTTTTTTGAAAATACATGGTTGAAGGAAAGGTAATACTTAATATGGTCTTGATACTGAGGTAGTAATTTTGGAATAAGATATGGTTGATTTGGATAAATTATATTGGATATTCTTGACTACAATGGAACTAATTAATGGCTTGTTTATTTCATCATTGTTGGAATATTCAATGTTTTGGAAATAAGAAGCATATCCAGTATTCTATAAGTAATAAGGGATCATGAATGTAATCAATAAGGTTTTATGGTATTTCAGGATGTTACAGTGTTTTAAAAAGAATACATGATGAAGGTGTTCACATGCTATTTTGTGGAAAAAATGATCTTCATTGTGTTTACCTACCTTATAAATTTTGGACTGTGATTTTGGGCAGAAGAATTTTGGTTAAGTCTAGTTTGAGTTTTTTGTTCAATTTTCATAAAAAGGACAACACGGAGGTCGGGCGGCAACCCGTCGCATCCGAGAAGGCCGTGAGACTTGAACCAACAAACGAAGGGCGATAAGGGTGTATCATCTACCACTGACCCATGCGATATCCTAGATTGAATAATTTAGTTTTTTTATGGTTCTGATAGATGAATTATAAATTCATTTTTTTGAACCCTTTACGAATTGGATAAACCAAATATTATTTTTAAGTTCTATTATCTTTTAGAGTGAAATATGAGTTTGTGGTAGAACTTAGTAAAAGGATGGGACTATACTTGTCAAGTATATATTTTTCTTCTTCTCTTATTCAATGAATAAATTAATTATTATACTTTAGTGAAGGGGTTATTAAAACAAAAAATGTGTTATCCTAATACCATATGTTTTGTTGAGATGATGGTGTTTTAATTCATCATAGATTGATGAATTTAAGGCCCTCAATTTTACAGTTGTTTGGGATTGATGACCTCAATCACTAAATATAAATATTAATGTTTTTCCTCCAATTATATGTCTCTTAATTTCCACCAATGTTCTCCTAATCAAGATCATAATTTGGTGGTGACCATTTCAATTCCCTTTTCCTTATATTAAGACTAAATTTTACTAACCCAATTTCTGATGTGGGTTCCCCAAAGGTATTTTCTATTTTCAACCTTTTATTTTCAAAAAATACTTTCAAATTGAGGGGACACAATTTATTGAAGGAGTGAATAATCTAGCACCCCAAGATTTCATAGTACGTTATTTCTTCAATGTAATTCAATGACTTTCACTACACGCAACACAGAGTTCTAGCACACCATGACTTACCAAACAAGCCGTTAAAAAGCGTTTATGAATAGTATTAACTGAATTTTGAACTTTATATAATGCTTATAATTTTATAATCCATATAATGAGTTTCTTAGACATAATGTAAGAATAAATACATTTTTTTCGGATAAAAGAATTATTTTTCAAAAAATGCAATTTTACCGTCTTTTAATAGAGAATCCTTTTTAAATACAATATTTGAAACTCATATATATTCAATTTTAAAAAATAAACTTCTTCTTTATAATTAGTGTATAATAATTTAGTTTTAATAATGTTTTGTTGTTTTTATGATAACTTTCATATTTGGGTGAATAGTAAAAAATACTATATTTTAACTGAAAACAACAGTTTTAATCAAAATAATTTATATTGTTAAATTATAAATTTTAATGGTATGGAAGTATAAATAGATTATATTTTTTCCATTTAATCCAATGATTGTCATTGTAAGTAATTTCACTTTGAAATTGGACATACACAAGTGTCAAACATTTGATAATTATTAAAAATACGACTTTTGGTTTTAATAGCGGGAATTAATTTTAAATTAATAAATGCAAATTTTATGTTTTGAATTTGGTAAAATGGAATTCATTTTTGTATTCAGAATATTGAAATTATCATAGGGTGAAATATTGGTACTTTTCTGATAATTTCATATTTTGATGAATATTGAAAATTATTAAATTTTAATTAAAAACAACTTTTTTAATCGAAATAATTAATAGTGATAAATTATGAATTTGAGTGATTTTAAATTATAATTAGATTATAATTTTACCATTTAATCCAATTTTGTCATTGTACATATTTTCATATTTAAATAGGATATAAGAAAGTGTCAATCTTTTGATAGTTATTATTTGTTAAAAACACGCTTTTTGTTTCGACAACGAGAATTAATTTTAAATTAATTTCTGACACTTATTTGTTTAAAATTTGGTAAAACTGATTCCATATTTGGAATGAGGATTTAAAAATTGTGAAAATAGGTAACTCGTATTTTTAGACATTTTGAAGAATTACTTCGGTAAATATTTTATTTACCAGGGTTAAAGGGTAAATCCAGTAAATAAGGGTAAAAAAATAATATTATAATAATATTAATTTACTCTAAAATGTGTCCTAACCCTATTGGTTGATTAATGTCCAACCATGGGCATCTTTGGGTCGATTTGGGGACCCCATAGAGCCAATTGTAAGTGATAATGACACTTTATATTAATTAAGTTAAAGTAAATGCAAAAATGACATAAGCATATATCTTTTATAAAAAAATTTTTACATAGGTTTATATATGTTGGAATTTATACTGTAAATATTCATTAGAACTATAAAAATATTTTCTACATAATTTTATTTATAATTTTTAGACATTTAATAATTAAATTTATTTATGACACAATAATGATGCAGTATTTTCCTTAATAATAAAACAATCAAATAATTGGTATTATAAAAGTTAAAATAAATATAATTTGAAAGTTTTGATGAAATCCAAGAATTTTATTGGTTAATATTAAATTATATTATTTGTTAAATTAATTTTATTCGAAATCAAAAATTTGTTAAGACTTTAACAAAAATCAATTATTGAATAGTGTCAAAATTTAAATAAATGAGTTTTTAAAACAAATAATATTTTATTAATTGATATTCTATTCCTAAAAATCTAATTCTCAGCCAAAACCGTATACAATGGTAGGTGTATTAGTTATGGACCACATGGGGGTCTCTTGGGTGTATATAGTATGTATATAAACTATATAATATAGAAATACAAAGTGACATGATAAGTGTCAAACTAGTTAACTAAGAGTTAAAACTAAAGGATAAGGTTAATAAAGTGACCCAAACCTGTCTAAAAACTATTGGTTGAGTTTTTTTGACCTATCCCCACCTTATACTTCGAATAATCCACTTTGGAGTCATTAGAAACCGAATATGAATTTATTATAAAATAATACATTATGGTTTTCCTAAAGAGCCCCTCCTCCACCTTAAAAAAGGACACTACTTCTATGAAATTCCTCACACCTCTCATGCCTTTTGGATCATCCAAAATCTGCCCTATTAATCTCCCTATATCCCTATCCTCTTCCTAGAAGCCTTAACGTAGACATAAGGCACTTCATGAGTCCTTTTTGGTTCAAACCAAAGCAAGTTACCCAAATTAAAGGTAAAGTTTTCTCTTAGCTTCTTTTCTTTTATTTTACTTATCCAACCCCTAAAATCTTCTTATTCATTTATTTTCTAACACCACCTGTATAATAAATATACTAGGATATTTTTATTATAGATATTTGAACTACAATTACACACACCTCCATCAAATGGGTGAAAAAAATACTGTTTCTGTGGATGGCAACCAAACGCCTCACAAAACGATGATTGTTCAATTATCCCCTACCACCTCTTATGGTGGCCATTATGACGGAACTATAATTAAATATGATATTAATGATATTTTTTAATATATAAGCTTCTTTAATTCCATTTTATAGCATACCATTATTCGTTTCATGTTGTACATATATAAGATAATTTTATTTGAGGAAGTGCGGACTACCGCCCCCTCAAAGTGATATGACTCGTTCATACCATACATGGAACGTATAAAGGAAGGTTTTGATGAAAATAAGTAACACATATAAGATATTATATTATACTGGAATAATAATATACCTATGTATCATTTGGTTTTTATTCCTTTTAAAATAAAAAAGGAAATGGAAGTAGCGTTCGTGCGTACGTAGGGACTACCGTCTCCACGAACGCGATGAGATTCATTTCCCATCATATCCATTCAAGTCTAATTGTCATTTTATGATTAAGAATAATGTTTAATGACTTGATATAATTATTTATATGAATAACACACATCCCATCCATCTAAAATATGGCTCACGTAACAAATAATATAAACGAAAATGAATCCGTTAACTCCCGAAACGATGATAATACTAAGATATTATTAACAAAGCAATGTTAAATGATCATATATGATATCATATTAATTTATACGATTCTTGAATAATTTAATATCAATTATTTCACCATTATACAAGAGTTTAACCTACCCTCAACCATGGAAAATTACAATGTAAGGGGTTGTCATCTCACTCCTTATTCCAGTGAGATTCATGCCATATTGCCACTATTACCTTTTGTGTTGGGAATGTACTAACCATAATTTTATTATTTGTGTAATATAATTTAATTTTTGGGTATTTACATATTCATTGTATGCTACCTCTTTCATGGGGTGTATGTTTCGTAAGTTACCAAATTGGTAAGGGTTAATTCCTCAATCTCATTATTATTTGAGATTGTTTATGTGTAAGTATTTACTGGAACATCTTTATCATCCATGTCCATTTTTCATAAAAATGATTTCAAAATGAATATTTTAAGGATTTTTGAGAGGTAAAATTTATCATTTTCATAATTTTAAATGTTTTAAAGATTCATCTTTCTAAATCTATTTAATTAATGTGCATATTTTTGAAATGATTTTTTGGATTTATTTATATGGACATGAATGTTTTGAAATGATAATTCTTTTACAAAGTTTCAAAGTGGTATGGGACACATTGATTCCAAAATATCATTTAAATTAATTCCTTTATAAATGTGTGACTTTTAAATGATTTCAAAAAAAGAGATATTTCTCTCAAATAGTTATGATTTCATCTATGTCAATATCCTTTGATAGATTTTAAGCTTATTTGATGTTGATTAATTATATTACAAAACATCCATATCATATTGATGTTTTTGTGATATGTTGACTATGGATGTGTTTTATTTATACCATTAATGGTTTATGGAGAAGGTATTGACATTTCATTTGCTAGTTTTGATATGAATGTTTATGTTATGTTTAACCCTGTTCATTTGGGGAATGAATTGGACTTAATAAGTGATCGGTGGAGCCCTCTATAGATCCTTGATGCATCAGTAGGTCTCATGAGACAAACTAGTGTCTGGGCACAAGTCATTGACAAAATATTATTTGTAGTCTTGGCATGAGGCCTTGGATACGTGGTCATGATATGCTGGCATTATGCATTCCATCATTACGAAAGTGGTTATTGATATTGCATGTGATTTTTTTACTAGTAAAATATCAATGTGAATAAGTAAATGACATTATTTCATTTTATTTTTGCCATATTATGCTTAAGTTCAAGTTTAAAAGGCCTTTGTTTTAGTTATACATTTCCATAAATGTTTATGTTTATTTATGAAAGTTTCTGCTATATTATTATCCTTACTGAGCATCTGAGCTCACCACTTTCTATGTTATATTTTTCCCAGGATGTGAAGAAATATTTTATGAATGACCTGCATGGATAGTCTGAAGGAAATATGAGTGTGGACTATGGAGACTATGTTATTGTATTTTTTCACTTTATGATGTAATGTAACATTTATGAATGTGTCTAGTGTTTCCAAGGTTACTAAAATAATCGGTCTTTCGAGACATGATCTGTTGTGATCATTCGAATGTTATGTAATATTGCACCGACTCTGGGTAACTGGGGTCGGGGCATTACATAATGAATTAAAATTTTCAGTTTTCAGAAAAGATATGGACATCATAGTGCATGAGAAATTATCCCTCCAAAATAATATGTTAGCATTTCCAAGGATGAGAATTTATAAAATATTCACGCCAAAATAAAGATACATAATAATATTTGAGATGATTCGAGGGATAAGTAAGAAAATAAAATTTTGATTGCAAGGAAACGAGTGTAACCCACACTCTTGTGGATCTAGAGTAGAGTAGTGCGATTAAATGTAATAGAACAATGATATTTGGACTATTGTTCCTCACATTGCTACAAAAATATCACACCACATACAATTGTAGCATTGAACATTATTGACTTGTCTCTTCCCCTTAAATTTACTAGATCAATGACCCTTTTCTCCACACATATATCACACTCCCATGCATTTCAAGAATTTCCTTGGATTATTATTTCCATAGTTCTCATATAATGGAAATATCTTCATTCCCTTATTCTTCATCGAGGCTTAATGTATTCTATGGTAATTATAATTCCTCTTATTATCTTGATTTTACTTGAACAAACTTTATCTAGAAAAATCCTTATCTATTTTTATGTAATTTAATAAAATTTCATCATATGATGAAAATGTATGACAATCCAATTACCTTTGAATACTTGTCTTAAGAAATTTAATGAAATGATCAATCTTGTCTTTAGAATCACTTATCAAATCTATAACATACGTGGATAATCTTATGAAGGTAGCCTCATACTCTACAACCCTATCTTCTTACCTTTTCTTTAGGATATGAAATTTCCTCTTCATTTTAGTTCATTGTTCATGAGTGAAATATGTATCAAATAATATCTTTTTAAAAGTTATCCATTTCATATCATCTATTTCATCTTCCTCTGTGGTATTATGGATGAAGGACCTTCATTGATCAACATCACCCTTGAGGCAATATTCGTCCAACACTACCTTTTCATTTTCAATTCATCTTAATGCCAGAAATATCTTTTCAAGGGACTTGATCCACTACTTAGATCCCACCATATTAGTAGTCCTATTAAATGATTGGGGATTCTACCACATGAAATGATCTATTATAGGTATAGCATGTTTATTGGTCAAACCCTGAGTATGTTTTCCAAATATGGCCATGATCAAATCCTCTCCAACATTGATTGTGTCGACATGCTTAGTGGGGAAATCCCTACATCATCCAAGAGTATTGACTCCCCTTGTTCTATTAGTATCCATCAATAAACAATATAAAACACTAAATTAGGTCATATTTCATAATTTATAACTAGAAAGTACTTATGATAATATAAATATTTATGCAAAACAAATATCATGATCATAAACATTATTTATATTTACTTTTAAATCATTCATAATGAATTGTAAAAAAAATGTGAATTATCCAAAGCATATCCCCTGAGAGCGTCAGACCAGGTGTGCATAATGGCCAATTTTAGTTTACTAGGATACCTTGGGTCAAGCCAAAAACTCTTTATCAGAGTAGTTACTCATAGGTACATATGTTCTAGAACCACTTACACTTATAGTATACATATAAGGATATATTTGCATGGAAGACCCACATAATATCAACTTTAACAAAATTCTATGATTTTCTTCTATGATTATCCTTAAATTCAAGATTAGGGTTATGTACTCAAAACTATGTTTCTTAAATCTAGTTTCCAAGGATACAGGTAAACATCCTCTAATAAAAACTATAATGCCCTGACCCCATAATCTTGGAGAAGGTGAATTACTTTGTTAAATTAGAATGATTAATAGGAATGAAATCCCAAAGGAACAATAAAATTAGTATTGTTGAAGAATATTGATACATACATGGAACTCATATTACATCGGGAAATATAATGAAATACAATACATAACAAAAACTAATAAAATGCATCCATGAGAACCCAATAAATGGTCTCTTCTTCATAACCTGTTGAAGGTAAACAAAAGTAAGGGGTGAGATAAATGACCAGTAAGGGTTAGAAATTGTTTAAGCATGAATCAAAAATATTTTAATCATAATCAAATTGGAATTGTCAATATGGCATGGTGAATAAATTAAAAACACATGCCATTAAGAAATTGAGAATGAAACTGCATCCATAGATTTTTTAATAGTGAAAACTACAGAGATAGTAATAAATAAAAATGAATAAAGAGAATTTTTATTAATTGGGTGTCATTATCTAGGACATGATACCACTATACCATTGAAACTGTTTTAGTGTGTGGGTAGAAACCTGTCTGATTTTTGGAAACAAAGTCAATGGGTTTGTCGTCAACTGATTTGTATCATGAGAGCTATCAATGTATAGAGGGGCTATAGAAGGCCCCTCCCATCACTGATATTCCAAATCATTATTTATACATATATTTAATACATTTAAAATATTCCTTCACAATATCTGTATAGAGTAGAGGACACAGATTCATCAATATTTCTATAGTTATAACATCATTAAAAATAAACATCGTATGTGAAATCGTATATAGCTTAATGGAATAATAATATTATTGATTAAAAAATTATATTTACCATAATTATAATTGAATATGAAAAATGACCTCAAATAGGAAGTAGAAACACCACATAAGAAGGATTAGGTGCCCAATCCAATGTAAGTCTCAATGATATCAAAATTGAGACAAAGTCCATTACCACATATTAATCAAATGAATCATATTACCAAAAATAAATAATCCTAAAATGAATTATTGAGTACAATGAATATAAAGAGAGTAATTATATTATATATCAAATTTCAGTACACATATACCATATACAAGAAATAAGTGTCAAATAATGGAAATCTCACGGAATTAAAAGTGAGATGAGAAACCCCTTACCTTATGCCTGAATGTCTTCTCGATTCATTTGAATGACCTGAAGAATAAAATGTAGATTTATTAGTAAATATTATAATAACTTCCTAAATATGTAATTGATTTTATTATAACGTTATTAGGTTAATTCATGGGCTTTTATATGTGTTTAAGAGGTTCAATTTTACTATTCTGGAAGAATTTTTTTCCATGGATTTCATGATCGGTTTACTTGTATTCATTAATGGAAGTTCATTCGAAATGTGGTTAAACAACCATAATTGATAGAATATATTATTAGTGACATTAAAGATATATAAATTATATTATATTGATTTTGGGTTATAAAAAATGAGGATGAATCTTTAGTTAAATGTTAATGATGAACGTTTGGATTAACCTGGTGGTTTTGGGCATAATGAACTTGTTTTGTAATATTATATTATATTATGAGTGTGTAATGATTAGAGAACATTGAATAAGGTAAAATAATTATATTATGATCTGGTTCGTCTATTAAAAAGATTTCATGAATAGTCTTGAATATAGTAATATAAATTGAGAACTCTTTATCCTTGAATGTGATAAATTAACACATTTCAGTCGGTGTTTTAATTTTTAGTATAACAGAAGGGGAAATGGAGATGATGATAAAATATTACCTTAGAATAACAAAATTATATTTAATGTAAGGTACTATAATTATCAATTCATTTGGATGAGGTTTGGTGAGGAGATAGTAACAAAATAATGAAACCTGTTAAATTAGTTGAAAGAAAAAGAAAGAGAGGTTCACCTCTTGAGTACTCCTCCTTTTGAATCTCTTTAAGGCCCTTTTTTTCCTCTTTGTGAGACCAACATGTCTGAAAGTGGGGGGAGTGATTTGGAATTATATTTGTAAGAACATATAAAATGATCAAGGGTTGAGTGGTGTGGGAGGAAGAGGGGTTGAGGGGCAGTTTATATAGTGGATGAGAGGAGGGTTTTCATAATATATTAATCATTAGATTATTATTATTCCCTAAGACAAGAAATAGTAATGAAAAAATGAAAAAATAGTAACATGTGCATGTGAGATAGAAATAATGGTTTCCTTACCTCAGCCATGATACATGGAATAGTTTATTTATCTCATCTTGAATTTATACCGTAATTACCATATTTTACTATTCACAAAAATTTCGAGTATTTAAGAAAAATCTAAAAAATGTACCCTAACCATTTTCCAATATGTAGAATCCAAAAATTAACACCATTTTTCAAAGAAAAAAAATTATAAATATGATCAATTTAATTTTTAATTTAAATCTGTATTTAATTGAAAAATACTAACACTTAAAATATTAATATTCATTGTTAAGGTGCCTTAATATTATTTACACTTTTATGGGTAAGGTTAACATTCATAGGGGTCATATTAATATTCATAAGGGTATTTTAATATTAATAAGGTTTGGTTACTATTCATAAGGGTATATTACTATTCACTAAAATTTGACTTGATTCTATCATACTCTAAATATCACCGTAATCACAACTTGGTATGTCGATTTTTTGATATTAAAAACCTAAAAGGTGGAAAATTTATATTTAATGGCAAGGTTATGACTATCTTCTATAATAACCAAGTATTATATCATAAAGACTCATTGTGTCATGTAATATAGAATATCTAATGAATTGATTGTATTTAAGATAAACGTACAATTAAATGATTGTGGTGTTATATAGTCACCCCATTGATGGACATATACCCTCACTTCTAGTTGGAACAATATTTCCTAAAGAGAGGCACACATGCAGTAATTTGGTACTCTAGGTTGGACCTGGTTGTTTATGTTGGGATGATTGGGCTATGGTCAAGATGGATAAGACAATTCATTATTTCACAAGTACTCTCACATGGAGTCATGAATATCCAGATGTTTGGAGAGCCACCTATAAAAGTAAATAAATATAATCTCAAGGTACATAGAAGAAATTATCATGTTCGTGGGTGTCCCTTTACCCAATATTGTATAAGTATCAGATGCATCATGAGTATAAAACATTAAATAAATCATTTAATGGTTGATTAGTTATGTTTTTCATTCATTAATTAAATTTATTGAGGGTCATTGAGTTATTAATTGAGGATCCAAAGTGATCTCCCATGACTCTGTATTGGGAATCCCAAATTTCATTAAAATAAAGAAGGAATGATAATAATATAATAGGGGATATTGGATAGAGTGTATTGGAGAATTTATATATTAATGGGGAACCACATCACAATCCTGGAACTACATAATAAGGAGTACAATATAAATGAGAGGAAATATTTTATAATTGAACTTTTGAGGTGACCGTTATCTTATGTCAAAGATATTTTATATAGGCCTAGTAAAAATAATATTAATATTCCTTCTATTTTTGGAATATTATGCCACAATATTTGTACCATTCTATTATGACCTAGCAAGAGGGAAACTTTTTATATTTTCTATGAAACTCTGTTCCTTAATTTAATATTTTCACGGTGGGCCTATAATTGATAAAAATATGAAAAGTCAAAAACATTATGTATTCCAATTGAGAATATGTAATTTTTTTGAGTTAATAGAAACTATAATTTGTTCATGGATTAACACCTACGTACATGATTCATAGTTTGAATGGGGTGAAATTCAAAGGATAAGTGAATATAAGGCTATTGTGAAAACAATTATTACACAATGTTGAGCGGGTGATAGTTGGAATTCCAAAAATTGGAGGCAAACCCAACGGTATAATATATAAAAATATGTCATAATTAAAAAAATACTATAAATATTCAACTAAAATCTAGTATTTTTATTCAAGACCTCACATACTCAATTCCAAAAAATCATTCCACACATCTTTTAAAGTTGATATTTTATCTCCAATGATATTTAACACTTTCCAGGTGGATTGTTTTTCATTATTATCAATTATTTGTACCTAACTGAAATAGGTTCCTAAAATTTTCCATTTCCTTTTCCCATAATCCGACTATCCACCATGGTTTCTTATTTATCACCCCAATTATCCCAACACCACCAGCTTAGACTTCAAAATTGTAACATCCCAAGTAAGTAATGAATAATAGATATTTTTATCTATGTCTATTAATGATTAATATAGTGTTTTAGAGGCCTAAAATGAAAATAAATTCAATCTTAATCATGGAATACACTAATATTCTTAAAAGATTGTTTTACTGCCTTTTGATGGAAAACCCATTTTAAATCAATATTTTGACAATTTTATAATCTATATTTGTCAAAATAAACATATTAATTATGATTGGGACATTGAATTTTACATTGGATAAATTTTTGGAATTTTTCTGACAATGTTCATTTTTTAATGAATAGTGAAAAATACTGCATTTTACATCAAAACTGCTTTTTCATTTAATTTAATTATATGGTTAGATTATATTTTTAATTGGTCTTAAAGTGTAATCTGAATATAATTTTACCATTTAATCCAATGGTGGTCATTAGGATTAATTTCACTTTGGAATTGGTCATAAACTAATGCCAAACTTTTCATAGATATTGTTTTAAAAAAACCCCTTTATTTGTCATGACAGCGGGAATTAATTATTAAATTAATTAATGTAACTTATATGATTTGAATTTTTTAAAATAGACATCATTTTTTAATTAGGAATATCAAATATATCTTAGGGTGAATTTTTGGTAATTTTCTGAAAAACATCAATTTTTGATGAATAGTGAAACCACTAAGTGGTACTTATAAAAACTGATTTTTCCGTTTAAATGATATTTTGCCATCATTGTGTTTTGAATTTCAAAAATCCGACATAAATGGTTGTCATTAAGAAGTACAATGTGGTTGAATGGAATTATAATAATTTTTTGGTGAATAGTAACTTATTATGTTCTTAATAGCGATTAGTGGTAATTAGTGTAGTTTAAGGTAAAAATAATGTTTTAATAGTATGAGATGAGCTTGAAACATGTCCTACCTTCATTTTATGTTTCATGGAAGACCATGAAAATCCATGGGTCAACTTTGGTACCCCATGGAGCCACATTGGTTGGGAAATGACATAAATAACTTTTTATTTAATGTTAAAGTAAAAATGACACAAACATGAGTTATGTTACTAAAACAATTTTTATATGGGGTTATACATGTAAGATTTTTGACTATAAATATTAATTAGAAAGATAAAAATATTTCCTACATCATAGTATTTGTTTTATAATTTTTAGACATTAAATAAATTAAATTATTTATGACATCATGATGATGCAGCGATGACCTCATTATTTAACGATTTAAATAAAATGGAAAGCTAATGTAAAATCTAAAACCTAAACATGGCCAAAACCAATTGGATGAGTGTATTTAGAACCCTTATCACCTTATACACGAATTATATCAATGTGGGTCTTTTTGAATCCGAAACTCATTTTAAAATAATGTAACTTATCTTTACTTTCCAAGAGTGCCCCTCCTCTCCTCTTATAAAAGGCCCCCACCTCTACCTCCTTACCCACACTCCCAAAGCCTTTGGATCGGCCAAAAACTCCCCATTTTGTCTCTACACTTCCCTATATTACTCCTTGAAGACTCACATTGGGCAGAAGTCTTCCCAAGGAAGCCTTTGAGCTCTAACCAAAGTGAGTTACCCGATTTTAAGGTAATGTATTCTTTTGAGTCCTTTTGTTTTATTTTGCTTCTCTAACCCCCTAAAATCTTTATATTATTTTCTTTTGTAACAAATCAAGTATCATTAATATACTAGGATGTTTTTATAATAAGTATTCGAGCTACAATTACACACACCTACATATAATGGTTAACGAACATACTGTTTCCGTGGATGGTGAATTTATGGCTCCCGAAACGATGATTGTTCAACATTCTTTTAACACCTTCAAAGGTGGCCATTAAGATGTAACTATATTTATATATTTAATATAATATGTTTATGTTTTCCTTAAGCTTATGTTTTTTTCTTTTTGGTCATACCTTTATGGTTTCCATTATGGGTAAACGCGATATCATCATTTAAGGAAGTGCGGACTACCGCCCCCTCAAAGTGATTTGATTCGTTAAATACCATATGTGGGACGTATAAAGGATGGAACTATGATATGAAATATTATGTTATACTGGAATTATAATATACCTTTATATCATTATGATTCCATTCTACAAAATACGAAATAGAAATGAAAGTAGCGTTAATGCGTACGTACGGATTACCGTCTCCATGAACGGTGCATTTCATTCCTTACCTCTAAATGATAATGTAATATTATAAATGAATATATATAATGGATATATATGATATATACATAATTATTATAATTCTGGATATAATGGATACATGAACAACAAGTAATTATAAAGGGTTTATTTTTAACTCAAGTACCAATGAGCATTAAAACGACCATTATTAACTTAAATAATTACATAGTGTTCATGACATGGAAATAAGTGATATAAAAGGAATAATGAACTTGAAAAAGGTTCTTAAAGAAGTAGAAATTAACTCAAGTTTATTATTCAGGACATTAAAGAACGATCGAATCAAGTTGGACCGGAAGTATGGGACTTCGTCTCAATCTCCTTTCATTGAGGCATATTTTGTTTTATACACAAACTTCTTTTATATGGTGTATAAACCCCTTTGACTTTTATGTTTATTCAAAAGGAATCTTTTTTATACGAATCATTTACTAAACGACAAAATGGAATGTTTTTGTCGTTCGTATGCGGCGACATCGACTTCTCCGCCGCCGTGACCGTTATTTGAGTTTTGGCTTCCTCTACAAGCCATACCTTCTTTTTAAAAGAAAAATAAATACCATGTTTTAATTTTATTTTATTTTGGTATTGAAAATGGTTTTCAGAATGTTTTTATATCAATGTGTTGTATTGACATCTTGTGATTGAAATGTGGAAATGTTATGTTTCCTTTATTCATGTTTTATGTGATACGATTATGTTGAGGTTCTTGGGCATTATTATGAAGACGAGTGGTTCCATGATAAAATAAGGGTGGGTGAGCCCGATATAGCTCTCTATTGCATTGGGTAATGAGAAGGAGTGAAACGTTAAGGTTTCTTCGAAGAGATTTAGGGAATATACTGTGATGGGTATTCCAAACGCAACCAAGAGGGTTACTCCCTACGTAAGAATGTTATGAATGCCTCAAGTTACCATTATGTCTTATGATTTCTATGATTTGATGAGGTATGTTAAAGTGCTTATGTTTTATGGGTAAAGTATTATTTCATTCTTATGTATATATGTACCCATGTTTCCTTTCCATATTTTTATATCCCTTACTGAGCTTTTTATGCTTATCCCATGTTTTTTTGAAATGTTTTTCACAGTTCAAGGGAAAGGTACATGATATGATGATAGTGTCAAGGAAGCGTAAAGAAATAATCCATGTTTTATTTTAAATATGTTTCCATTGATTGGAATGAAGAATACTATCTTTATGTAACCACTTTGTTTATATGTGGAATGTAATGCATGTTTTATGATCTAATTCTCTAAAACTCTAAACCCGAAAAGATCCTCGATGTGTAATCTTGTAATAACTCAAGATTAAGTAAGGTTTAAGGCTAAGGCCTTGTAGTTGGTATCAGAGGTCGGTTTAGATAACATTTGGAGTTAGAATTATATTAAATAGATTATCCAAAAATATTTTTTTTTGAAATGATTTAGCATTTGAAGATTACCATGTTGCTTCATCTAAGACATGTTTTTTCAGAATGGTTTTCCGCAGAGGAAACAGTGAAGCAGTGCTAGGAAGGCATGCATAAGGAAATAACCTTCCGAATCAGCATCCTGAGATGGTCAGAATTGGAACTGAATAGTTCGTTGCAATAATGGAGCAGTTGAATCAAGCGATAAATGGTGGTGGTATCCATACACGAGATCAGCCAGATCAACCCCAGAGGAACATGTCAGTGGTGGAACATTTCATGAGGCAACATCCCCCATCATTCAGAGGATCATCTGACCCTGTGCTCGATGAAGGGTGGATTAAAGAACTAGAGAAGATTTTTGATTTCATGGGGTGTTCAGACAATCAAAAGGTTAGTCTTGCTATTTACCGTTTGGAGGGTGAGGCAGATCAGTGGTGGTCCATGGTTAAACATATCAGGGACGCTGATGATATTGATGCTCTTGACTGGGATGAATTCAAAGGTATGTTTCTTGAGAAGTATTTTCCTAAGGCTGTTCGACTTAGGATGGAAAAGAAATTCTTGGAATTGAGGCAAGAGGAAGACTCAGTGGCTACCTATGAAGAAAGGTTCACTCGATTGGAAAGGTATGCTCCAAATTTTATCCGAGACATTGATAGTAAAATCAATCGTTTTTTACTTAGGATTAAAGCCAAAATATCGAAGGGAATTAGCATCTTGTGAGTTTTAAAGTTATGAAAAGCTTGTTCGCTGTGATGAGAAGGTGGAAATGGAGTTTGCCGATGATCAAGTATTCTATAACAACCAACAGAAGAAGAGACCGAGGTGGCAGGAGAATGGTAAGAATTCTTCAAAAAAGTCTGATGGTAAGAAAACTAAGTTTCCAGTTTGTGATAAATGTTGAAAAAGGCATGCTGGGGAATGTCTTCTGAATTCTGGAAAGTGCTACCGATGTGGTAAGATGGGACATAAGGCTCGTGATTTCACTGAAAAAGATCAAGGTGAAGGTAAGACCAAATTTGATTTACAGTTATTTAAATGTTATAAGTGCAATGAGATGGGTCACTATGCAAACGAGTGTCCGACAAAGAGCTTGAGTGATGGGAAGCAGTTAGACTACAAGTAGAAAGGGGTGGTGAAATCCTTTGCGACTACTTCAGTTGATGTTGGGGCATCAAATGAAGTTGTATCAGCTCTAGGGAGCTCAGTATTTTTCAAAGATTGACCTGAGATCGGGGTACCATCAGCTGAAGGTAAAGGAAGCAGATGTTCCGAAGACTGCGTTTCATACAATATATGGCCACTATGAATTTGTAGTAATGCCTTTTGGTCAAACCAATGAACCTGCTGTATTCATGGACTTAATGAATAGAATTTTCCATGAGTTCTTGGATAAGTTTGTGGTAGTTTTTATTGATGATATTTTGGTGTTTTCTAAAATTAAAGAATAGCATGAAAGACATTTAAGGGTTATCTTGCAAACCTTAAAAGAAAAGAAATTTTATGGGAAATTTAGCAAGTGTGAGTTTTGGTTGCAACCAATTTCTTTCCTTGGTCACATTGTTTCTAAAGATGGGATAACTGTTGATTCTGCAAAAACAAAAGTTATGTAAGACTGTCCAAGACCCACAAATGTAACTGAGATTCGTAGCTTCCTTGGTTTGGCAGGCTATTACCGAAGGTTTGCTAGAAACTTTTTACGGTTATCTTGTCCAATTACTAAGCTAACTCGGAAGGGTGATAAGTTTATCTGGACAAATGAATGTGATGATTGTTTTCAGGAATTGAAAAGAAGATGGGTGAATGCTCCAGTTTTGGCACTACCTTCCAGGAATGGTGAGTTTGTTATATACAGTGATGCTTCATTGAAAGGACTTGGTTGCGTCCTAATGCAGAATGATCAGGTAATTTCTTATGCTTCACGACAATTGAAAACTCATAAGGTAAATTACCCTACACATGATTTGGAATTAGCTGCTGTTGTTTTTGATTTAAAAAATTGGTGGCATCATTTGTATGGAGTAAAGTGTGAAATATATACCGATCAGAAAAGTTTAAAGTATATATTTCCTCAGAAAGAATTGAACATGAGACAAAGGAGATGGCTAGAATTAATCAAGGATTATGATTGTACAATTCATTACCATCCGGGAAAAGCAAATAAAGTCGCTGATGCTTTGAGTCGAAAAAGTAATGCTTCATTAGCAATGTTGCGTTTGGAACATGATCCTTTGGTTAAGGATTTGATGAACTTTGGCATAGAAGTTATTGGTGTAGGATGTTCTTCTGTTTTGTTTCAGGTATCAGTGAGATCATATCTATCAGATAGAATCAAGCAAGCACAGAAGCAAGACAGTGACTTGTAGAAAAAGGTAGAGCTGGTTCAGAAAGGTAAGTTTCTTGAATTCACCATTGATAATGATTTCATTTTGAGATTTAGGAAGCGATTGTGTGTGCCTTGTGATTCACAGTTGAAGAGAGAGTTGTTATGTGAAGCTCATAGTTCTCCATTTTCAGTTCATCCTGGCAGTACTAAGATGTAAAGAGATCTGCGGGAGAATTACTGGTTGGATGGAATGAAAAGAGATATTGCTGATTTTACTGTGAAGTGTTTGACATGTCAACAGGTTAAAGCAGAGCGGCAGTTACCAAAAGGTATGCTTCAGCCTTTACCAGTGCTAGAGTGGAAATGGGATAATATATCCATGGACTTTGTTGTGGGATTACCGAAGACATCTCGAGGTAATAATGCAATCTGGGTTATTGTTGATCGCTTGACAAAATCTGATCATTTCCTTGCTATACGAGATACTTTTTCCCTAGATTAACTTTCCCATTTGTATCTTAAAAGATAGTTAGGTTACATGGAGTTCCTCTCTCCATTGTATCTGATCGTGATCCCAAGTTCACTTCTATCTTTTGGAAATTCCTTCAGAAGTCGTTGGGTACTGAATTAAATTTTAGTACAACTTTTCATCCTCAATCATATGGGCAGTCAGAACGAACAATTCAGACATTGGAGGATATGCTACGATCTTGTTCTATGGATCATCAGGGAATTTGGGACCAACATCTTTCTTTGGTTGAATTTTCATATAATAAGAGTTTTCATTCCGGTATACATATGGCACCATTTCAGGCATTATATGGGAAGCGGTGTCGAACTCCATCATTCTGGGATGAAGTGGGTGAAAGGAAGTTGATGGGACCAAAATTGGTAGAAGAGATGGCAGAAAAATTTCAGCTGATTCAAAAGCACATGAGAACAGCTCAAAGCAGGAAGAAGAGTTAAGCGGATAACCGGAGGAAGGATCTATCTTTCGAGGTAGGTGATCATGTTTTTCTCAAATTATCACCATGGAAAAGTGTTATGCGATTTGGTAAGAAAGGAAAGACGAGTCCATGGTTCATTGGACCATATGATATTCAGGAGGGAGTTGGATTAGTTTCATATCGAGTGGCTTTACCTCCGAGTTTATCTCAGGTACACAATGTTTTTCAAATTTCGATGTTGAGAAAGTATATGCCAGATCCATCTCATGTTTTGAGTCAAGATGTAGTTCATCTGGAATAGAACCTATCATATGAGGAACAACCAGTCTAGATTCTTGACCACAGGGAGCAAGTGTTACGAAATAAGGTGATTAATCAGGTAAAGGTTTTGTGGAAAAACCACATGATGGAAGAGGCAACATAGGAATCTGAAAATGCAATGAGGGATAAGTACCCCCATTTATTCGATAAGTAAATAAATTGCGGGGATGCAATTTTCTAAAGGGGGGAAGGATGTAACATCCCAAGTAAGTAATGAATAATAGATATTTTTATCTATGTCTATTAATGATTAAGATAGTGTTTTAGAGGCTTAAAATGAAAATAAATCCAATCTTAAGCATGGAATACACTAATATTCTTAAAAGATTGTTTTACTGCCTTATGATGGAAAACCCTTTTTAAATAAATATTTTGACAATTTTATAATCTATATTTTTCAAAATAAACATATTCATTATGATTGGGACATTGAATTGTACATTGGATAAATTTTTGGTATTTTTCTGACAATGTTCATTTTTTAATGAATAGTGAAAGATACTGCATTTTACATCAAAACTACTTTTTCATTTAATTTAATTATATGGTTAGATTATATTTTTAATTGGTCTTAAAGTGTAATCTGAATATAATTTTACCATTTAATCCAATGGTGGTCATTAGGATTAATTTCACTTTGGAATTGGTCATAAACTAATGCCAAACTTTTCATAGATATTGTTTAAAAAAACCCCGCTATTTGTCATGACAGCGGGAATTAATTATTAAATTAATTAATGTAACTTATATTATTTTAATTTTCTAAAATAGACATCATTTTTGAATTCATAATATCAAATATAGCTTAGTGTGAATTTTTGGTAATTTTTTGAAAAACGTCAATTTTTAATGAATAGTGAAACCACCAAGTGGTACTTATAAAAACTAATTTTTCCGTTTAAATGAAAATTTTCCATCATTGTGTTTTGAATTTCAAAAATCCGACATACATGGTTGTCATTAAGAAGTAAAATGTGGTTCAATGGGATTAAAATAATTTTTTGGTGAATAGTAACTTATTAAGTTCTTAATCGCGATTAGTGGTAATTAGTGTAGTTTAAGGTAAAAATAATGTTTTAATAGTATGAGATGAGCTTGAAACATGTCCTAACCTCATTGGATGTGTCATGGCCGACCAATAAAAGCCATGGGTCAACTTTGGGACCCCATGGATCCACTTTGGTTTGGAAATGACATAAATAACTTTTTATTTAATGTTAAAGTAAAAATGAAATAAACATGAGTTATGTTACTAAAACAATTATTATATGGGGTTATAAAAGTCAGATTTTTGACTATAAATATTCATTAGAAAGATAAAAGTTTTTCCTACATCATAGTATTTTTTTTATAATTTTTAGACATTAAATAAATTAAATTATTTATGACATCATGATGATGCAGCGATGTCCTCATTATTTAACGATTTAAATAAAATGGAAAGATAATGTAAAATCTAAAACCTAAACATGGAAAAAACCAATTGGATGAGTGGATTTAGAACCCGTATCACCTTATCCTCGAATTATAGCAATGTGGGGCCTTTTGAATCCGAAACGCATTTTAAAATAAAGTAACTTATCTTTACTTTCCAAGAGTGCCCCTCCTCTCCTCTTATAAAAGGCCCCCACCTCTACCTCCTTACCCACACTCCCAAAGCCTTTGTCTCGGACAACCCCTGCCCATTTTGTCTCTACACTTCCCTATATTACTCCTTGAAGCCTCACGTTGGGCAGAAGTCTTCCCAAGGAAGCCTTTGAGCTCAAACCAAAGGGAGTTACCCGATTTTAAGGTAATGTCATCTTTTGAGTCCTTTTGTTTTATTTTGCTTCTCCAACCCCCTAAACTCTTTTTATTATTTTCTTTTGTAACAAATAAAGTATCCTCAATATACTAGGATGTTTTTATAATAAGGATTCGAGATACACTTACACACACCTACATCTAATGGTTAACGAACATACTGTTTCCGTGGATGGTGAATTTATGCCTCCCGAAATGATGATTATTCAACATTCTTTTAACACCTTCAAAGGTGGACATTAAGATGTAACTATATTTATATATGATATATAATATGTTTATATTTTCCTTAAGCTTCTTTTTTTTCTTTTTGGTCATACCGTAATGGTTTCCATTATGGGTAAACGTGATATCTTCATTTAAGGAAGTGCGGACTACCGCCCCCTCAAAGTGATTTGATTCGTTAAATACCATATGTGGAACGTATAAAGGATGGAACTATGATATTACATATGATATTATACTGGAATTATAATATACCTTTATATCATTATGGTTCCATTCTATAAAATATGAAATAGAAATGAAAGTAGCGTTCATGCGTACGTACGGCTTACCGTCTCCATGAACGGTGCATTTCATTTCTTACCTCTAAATGATTATGTAATATTATAAATGAATGTATATACTGGATATATATGATATATACATAATGATTATAATTCTGGATATAATGGATACATGAACAACATGTAATTATAAAGGGTTTATTTTTTACTCAAGTACCAATGATCGTTAAAACGACCGTTATTAACTTAAATAATTACATAGTGTTCATGACATGGCAATAAGTGATATAAAAGGAATAATGAACTTGAAAAAGGTTCTCAAAGAAGTAGAAATTAACTCAAGTTTATTATTCAGGACATTAAAGAACGATCGAGTCAAGTTGGACCCGAGGTATGGGACTTCGTCTCAATCTCCTTTCATTGAGGCATATTTTGTTTTATACACAACCTTATTTTATATGGTGTATAAACACCTTTGAATTTTACGTTTATTCAAAAGGAATATTTTTTATACGAAGCATTTACTAAAAGACAAAAGGGAATGTTTTTTTCTTATGTATGCGGCGACAATGAATTCTCCACCGCCGTGTCCGTTATTTGAGTTTCGGCTTCCTCTACAAGCCACACCTTATTTTTAAAAGAAAAATAAATACCATGTTTTAATTTTCTTTTATTTTGGTATTGAAAATGGTTTTCATAATGTTTTTATATCAATGTGTTGTATTTATATCTTATGATTGAAAGGTGGAAATGTTATGTTTCCTTTATGCATGTTTTATGTGATACGATTATGTTGAGGTTCTTGGGCATTATTATGAAGACGGGTGGTTCCGTGATAAAGTAAGGGAGGGTGAGCCCGATATAGCTCTCAAATGCATTGGGTAACGCGAAGGAGTGAAACATTATGGTTTCTCCGAAGAGATTTAGGGAATATACTATGATGGGTATTCCAAACGTAACCAAGAGGGTTACACCCTACGTAAGAATCTTATGAATGCCTCAAGTTACCATTATGTCTTATGATTTCTATGATTTGATGAGTTTTGTTAAAGTGCTTATGTTTTATGGGTAATGTATGATTTCATTCTTATGTATATATGTACCCATGTTTCCTTTCCAAATTTTTATATACCTTACTGATATTTTTATGCTCATCCCAAGTTTTTTTGAAATGTTTTTCACAGGTCAAGGGAAAGGTATATGATATGATGATAGTGTCAAGGAAGTGTCAAGAAATAATCCATGTTTTATTTTAAATATGTTTCCATTGATGGGAATGAAGAATACTATCTTTATGTGACCACTTTTTTTATATGTGGAATGTAATGCATGTTTTATGATCTAATTCTCTAAAACTCTAAACCTGAAAAGATCCTCAATGTGTAATCTTGTAATAACTCAAGATTAAGTAAGGTTTAAGGTTGGGGCCTTATAAAAATAATCTATATCACAACTATTAATACAATTCATTTCATTATTTTATGGTGTGAGTGAATTGTTCCACATCCTCATCCACTAGTATAACCTATTCATCCTCACCCCCAAGAAAAAATCCTCCTACTCCAAAAAATAAACTTCATCCCAATACCATAAACCCTCACAAGACCAAACATATGACCAAATGAAAATATCCACCAACAAAACAACCCAAATCCTACAAGAAGAAAAACTATTCCCATACCCTTGAGCATACCCATACTCCCACCACTAGTAAATTACTATCCTAATCCCTTAAGCTAGATCATTTCAAACCCACTCATGTTGAAAAATCACACCTTCATTAATTCTTTTGTTTCACATATGAAGCTCATTTCCATGATCCAGAACAAGTAGAGAAAAAATATCTATGAAAAAACAAGACACTAGATTTAGTGTTGATGTGGAATAATGGTGAGAAAGATAATGTAATTATGGAATCATTAGAATGAATTTTAAAATCATTTAGGTGTGGGAGTATGATTTTAGAGAATTAATGTTAGTGTTTATATCTATACTAGAGATACTTGTGAAGTTCAATGCATTTTTATGGGAATGATTGATTGGAATATGATAGTTTCTATGTTTGGTACATGACTTTATTCTTATAGTTCTACGTTATTGAACACGCAGATAAATACTGAATTTTATCTTGATCCTTTTCGAGCCCATGTGTAGGACATGTGGTGGTTCTTGGATACTGATCAAACCATCAGACATGATGAAACCATCATATGAAAAATACAGATAAATATGGATATCGTACGGACAATACATTGAGTAATCATGTATGTATGAATGAAGAATGGTTATTCCTTGGCATCCAGAAGTGAACTGGTATATTCATTTTGTAATTCATCTACTAGCTGAAAAATATAATCCCGGTCCGATAAGTTTTTATATATTTTTAGTGGAAAAAAGTTACTCTCATATGTCATATAATTATTAATTAATTGTCCTAGAATTTGATTGTATTTAATCCCACCCATTGATCTCTCTTGTCTATATCAAGTCCTTGGCCTTTATTTACTAGGAATTATGATGTTATCTTGAATATTACCATCCTTATGTATGACATTTTATGTATTTCATACACTCTAAAATTGTTGAGGCTGATGATAGATTTTATCATGCCATGTCTTTCCCCCAGAAAACCTCTAGTGATACCAAATTAATCTCCAACATTTCAACCCACTAGATCCAATCTATTAAAGGAATGAAATTATTTCTTTTGTTTACTAATTTAGTATCATTTCACTATACAACATTATATATGATAGGGGTGGGAATATAGTTTTAGGATCCATAAGTTCCTATGTAGTCCTCCAACCGAGTTTATCCCCCAGAATAGTCCCATTAGAGGCCTTTAGTGAGGTTCATGCCAACATAGGGTGTTTACCCATTCCACTAATCAACATTACATACACAATATATTCTTATAAAAACATTATTTCATCATACATTTTACTGGAATCCATGAGGGGAAGAACCATAGTAGGATAAGGAATGTCGAAGAAGTCTTATTATTTGTCACTATTTGTAACATGACCACAAGAATGGGGTTAAATGAAAGATGAATGATTTACACACAAGGTATCTCATATCATCCCAATCACTCAAAAATGACCTTCCATTTAATCAAGGAGATACTAATAGACACGAGTAATAGTCTATGTTTTGGGAACACTTATGGTAGTTACCCTATTATAGCTGCTTACTTTTCCTAAAGAGACAACAATCATTACACTACTCAAGTGGAAGACACTACGATACAAGGATATCATGGGAAACTATGTGGGGAGACAAAAGAGACCATTGAGGGATCATAAAATATTATACACCCCCATTAATTCTTGTTGAGTCCTCACTTTTGATTTATCCTTGTGAATTATTTTTTATAGACTCTTTGAATTAAAAATATAAATTTCTTATGATCTTTTATTAATACACATTACACGTCTATTGAACATAAAAAACTAATAGATACATCATTTGGAATATCATTTTATAGCATGAAATGCCTTATGTGGTGGATATCACCTCTTCGGAATATTTCCCTCCCATGTGAAATAATTTCAGGAAAATGAAATTAAAGTAAGGATCAAGGGAAAATGGAATTATTTTTAATAGATTATTTTTTCCTCCTCATATTTTATTCTAATCCATTATTAGTTTGAACTTTAAATATACCTGAATTTATTTCACCTTATTTTTAAACATTGGGGACAATGTGTAGTTTAGGTGTGGGTGTGGGATCCTAGAATCCATTTGAATATTTTCCCTCATATAAACTATGAGTCCAAAAAAATCATGAATATAATTTTAACATGTTGAAATAATTGATAAATTTCAGTCATTTAGGAAGAATACATAAGTGAAATTTATTAAGAGTCACATGATTGCTGTAATTTTGAGTTGTTTTAAAAATTTATATGGTTCTTAATCTAATTTTATATTTTGATTTATGAAAATTTCCATTTATTAATCTTGAAATGATGTCCATTGTATAACCTAATTGACCAATTTAAATTCCCATTATGAAGACATACTCTAAACCTTTTCTATTATGTTATTCTATTTTTATTATTTATTGAGATTTCATTATAATGTGTTTCACTAATATAATTTTCATATTTTTATCTTTGAAAAACAAATATTTTTGATATTGAATATATTATCATTATTGTTCATGGGTATTTCAATGACTTAATCCCAACTGATTTATCCATTTGGGAAAAAATTAATCATTCTTTGTGGAATTTTGTGGCTATATGTGAAAATTTTATAATTATGTAATTTTAGATGTTTTTATCTCATTTGTATTTCTAACATAACTCTTTCAGTATTAATCCAAATTTAGGAATTCTATTTTAAGGATTCTATTTTTCATGGTCATCATCTTATTCAACTGAAAAAAATGCTAATTTGAATTCCATGGGGCACAAATAAATTTAGAAATGTGAAATATAACGTTGAAAAATTAAACTTACCACTTCTTAATAAATGAATCATAAATTTGGTTATAATGTACTAAATAATGTTATTATAATTTTATATTAAATATAAATCATATTATCATGTCCACATTAAATTTCATGAATAAATTAACTAATTTTTCTAATATATGAATGCACAAATCTAAGGAAGATAAAGAGACTTTTCATCCTTGAAAATATATTTTCACTAATTCAAGAATAAAAAGTTCATAAAAATATCCAAAATGGTTGAAAATTTTATGTTTATGTAAAATAAAATTTATAACAACTCTTAATAATAAATAATTATTATATTTACCATTCCATTGGATGAAAATATTGAAAAATTACAACAAAATGATTCCATAGAATAAAATTTATACTCTTTATTTTCTATATTCGTAGTTTTGGAATTATTTCTTCTTATAAATTATTCTCAATTAATATTTATATGTAGTGTAAAAATTTTATTGATTATGGAAGTGGAGTTTTTTTTTGAGTTCTTGAACCTCATGGAATAACACCCATTCTTTCTTTTGTTAAATTGGATTCAAAATTAAAATTTCATATTATTATCAAGTGAGATCATATTTGGTATTATATTTTATTACTAATTTTAACATTTCATATGATCATTATCTACCATTATTATGTTTGAAATATATATGATGGAATATACTAGGGAATAGTTCTCAAGTACTTATTGATTGTCTGTATGTGTGGAAGGTGTAGTTGAATCTCTTAAATATTTAAAAAAACAATATCTAATTAGTTATTTACTAAGTCAATTGGAAGTATTTTCTATAACCCTATAAACCATTAGATAGAGGTTAGGCCAATGTAATTTTTAGTTCAGGTTATTCTCATTATCACAATTTGATAATATGAGTAAGCGTAAACTATTTTAGAATCCCACCTTCATTGAAACAGTATAAGAGTATTGTATAACATAGGTAATGGATAAAATTTAATTTGGAATAATGAACTTGACTTGATCACCCATCTCATATCATTGTTTTCAATCTCTTGACTCATTGAATAATTTTGTTTTCAAATATTCATAACAAAAAACAACCTTGTTTTCATCTACATTAAAGTGAAAAACTAGAGTGTTTTCCAATCCAATCAAGATAAAACCATGGTTAAACACTATAATGCACCATAACATAGAATCAATTGACATTTAAATACCCCATTATAGGAATGTGTTACAAATAGGAATCATTTATGGGGAGTTAGTGTCAAAATTATAAATTTTCTTTTTCATAACTATGTCCAAAAAATAGTATTCCATACCACCTAGGCACTAAAATTGAAATATCATTTCTGAATGGACTTATAAAAAATTAATCTTAAGTCTAAATATAAGAAAATTTTACTTTCATAAATGAGTGAAATGTCATGTGTTCTCATCGATCTCATCATCACGATTTTTAAATCCCAACCAGACCCTTAGAAAGCCATACACACCAAAATACCTTAATCAAAAGGATCAAATTTTCATGAAAATGTTTAAAAAGTACTTTGACAAGAAATATGAAATAACCAATTGCATCCTAAATTCTTTGGATTGGCTTGATAAAACCCAAAGAAACATATTAAAGTTCTCAAATAAGTCTTCCCTACTTTCAGAATATTAGGACTAGTAGAGGATAAGGTAATGTTAAACGAGTTACCCTTTTAGGGGAAGAATCTTCCAAGTAATGGTTTTATATCCCAAAACCAAATGATTGGGAGGACATAAAGATATTTTTCATGAAAACATTCTTCCCCACCTCCAAAATCACGCCCATCAGAAATGTGATCTATTCCATAAAATAAGCATATGGATAAAACTTATATGAGTATTGGGACAAGTTTGTGAGGCTATGTTATAGATTACCAGATCATAATGTTATAGATAATAACATGTTTTATTTTATTTAGGAATTAATTTCAATGATATAAACCTTATAGATGCATCCTAAATATGATATTTGATTGAAATGTGACCAAAATAATCCAAGGGGTTGATTAAGATGATTTATAAGAACTAGAAACATGTTTTATCAAGAGGTGTATTCCTAATATTTATTCATGGGGTACAAAAATCTCATCATTATCCCTTATAAGAATGTATTCCTGAAGATGATACCAATTTAGTGAGGTGTATAGCTTTGAAATAATTGATTGAGAAACATGAACTAAATAATGTGAACAATTTATCCTAAAAACCTAATCATTTTTTTAACCACAATGATGAAATGAATAGATTAGGATGTTTTTAGTAGAAATTATTCTAAGGAAATGAAAAAATAAAATCAAGGATTTATAGAGCCCAATGATGTCCAATATGGATTTGGAAATTAGTAGAACCATGATATTCCAACCTACCAAAATTAGTTCCAAAGACAACCCCCAGTCTAACATAAATTCAAAACCCCACCAAAAAATCAACTAAATAAACCATATAAGAATCTTATATAGAAAAAATAAACCTATTTCGAGAGACCCTATTAAAAATACCCCTAGTGACGAACCTCATGTGAAACAACAATTATGACATGATGTTGAGGAGATTAAGAATCATGTTTATATGTAAAAAACATGGTGGAATGTCATAAGGGAATTTTATCAAAAAAACTCAAGAAAACTATAATCCAAAATAATACTGAACCCTAATTATTATATTAGTATGATAAAAATAAATTTTGTAAAATAAATAAAACAACCAAAGACACATGATCTTATAAAATTTCTACCCAAAACGGAGGAGAAAGAACTTTGGAATGTAAAAAAAATATGAGAATTCCCCCATAATAGGATTATAATGAGGAATATGAGAATTATGTTCCATGTATGAAGAGACATGAAATTATATTTAATTTTAAAAATGGGGAATAAATTTTTACCCCACCATTTCCAACATAAATGATAAAATTAATGAAAATACCAGAGGAATCACCTCAAAAAGAAATTCTTACCACTTTTTGAGAAAGGAGAAATTAATATTCTCCAAATAGAAAAACTAAATAAATTCAAAAGGTTAGATATATTTGTAATGATGTTTGTACCAATATTATGAAAAATCACACAAATGAGAGGATAAACATTGTAAGGATTGTTTCAGCCATTATAACATCATAGTTTTAAACCACATTTTAATATCTTTATATATTTTTTATACTATGAATTATATCACCGTTAAGATTTTGTAATTATTTTGTGATATAGGTGCTTAAATTAATTTTTTATTCACCATGTATATGGTAATGTAGATATGGGAGACTCAAATCCTATAGTATTTCGATTCGAACATTCAAACATATTGCCAGTTTCCCTAGAAGATTTTCTAGAAGATGTCATTGTGAAATCTAATGATATATTATTCCCAAATAGGTTATATGTGTTGAAAATGGAATATTATAGGATCCCATCACATATTACCATCATTCTTTAACTACCTTTCATAATGGTGGACAAGGCCAACATTTATTTCAATTGAGGAACCCTAACATTGGAGTGTTGAGAAAACACATTAAAATTCATTATTTTTGACTCAATGAGGAACCCTTTGACTGGTCTCTCTTTATTTAATATTTTATAACATTTTTAGGTGAAAAATTTTAATATTAAGGTATTTTTTATGAATTTTTAATCTAATGGAAGAATTTGATGATAAAAAATTCATTAGAAGAATATTTGGTCCAAAATTCAACGAAGTTTTGAAATTATTGTTTTTAATAAGAAAAGGTTGTATCCTCTAGATTTTATTATGAATCAAATGATTTATACCAAAAATATGAATCTTATGTGTTCCATTATTCCATATAATTTTGAGATTAGGATTGGGTAAAATCAATTTAATTTCATCTCTTGAACAACTAACAAATCATGAATTAAAACAAAATCTCATTGATTTGAAATATGGGTACATCAAGGATAGAGAAGAATTATAAGTTATAATTAATAATAATCAATCTAAAACCTATAAAGTATATTTAATTTTAATTTAAAGGGATAATTTCTTGGAAATATGGTGGATCATAGTTTATATACCAGGAATAAACACGAAAATATGATCATATAGAATTCTTCTTGAGGGAGATTCTAAACCTTTCATAAAACATTAAAAGATAATGAATGTCAACTTGATTGGGTTTGAGAATAAGGATATATATAATCTCTTGGATTTATGGATCATCTAGAACATTTAATATTATTAAATGGTTATCCCCATACATTTATTGCTAATTAAAACTTGTCTAACCACTATGTGGAATGAAGATATTAAATTAATGTCCATGAGAATTTAGAATAGAGGGAGAGTGTGAATATAAATTAGAATTATTAATAAGGACACTAATAAATATAATTTCGTTATACCCTTCATGATCATATGTTGGATATATTTTATATGAGAAATTAATATTTATTTTTTGTAATAATTTTCAAGTTATTATCAAGTACCAATTACTCTAGGGGACCATGAAGAAAAAAAAACAATAGCTGTAACACTTTTTCAGAAAACATGGATCTCATTTGGATTATGTAATTATATAGGTATAGTTCATAGGTTTATAGTAATAATTTTTTCTGATCTCATCTAGTTATTAGTTTTTAGATTCTTGGATGATTTTACTATCTTTCGATATTATTTTTACCATGGTTTTAAAAATCATGAAAATCATTAAAAATCATTTAATGGAATATTGTTTTATTTTTTGATAAGTTTAATTTAATGGTTTATAGAGGAATTGTTATTTAAATTTCATTTAACATAAATTCCATAAGGTTTATAAATAAAAATTTATAGGATAATTTAATTTATTTACCTAAATTGTGTGTGACATGTTTAATAATTTTTTGGACTTGCTGGATTCTATCGGAGGCTTATGAAAGATTTAAGTAAGATTTATCTCCATATATCTCTATTATGATTGAAATATCTCAATTCCAATGTAGATAGTAGGGATTCCATTGATAATTTGAACATGGCATTAATAACTCAACCAATGATGCATCCACTAAATTATGGGGAACCATTAGAGGTACTTTCTGATTCTTATAACCACGATGTATTTTCTTTTAGTTTTAAGGGTAGGAAAAAAGTAATTTCTCACACCTAAATATCCTTATATGTTTCATAATTCAATTACACACACAAAGAAATCCTTTGTAGAATATGTATCCATTCATATAGATTTAGATGATATCATCTTTAAACTAAATTCACTATGTTTTCTGACGATAATAATCTAAAGTACTCGATAATGAAGGATAAAGCTAAACCAAAGCAGATGTGATGGATTCCACTATCATAAGAGTTAAAAATTGAAACCAAAGACAATAAGTGTGATGAGAACCAATTGGATAATAAATTTTTTAGATTTCACAACACCATTGAAGTTTCAATTTCATATAAAGATCATCTAAATGATTCCATTCTTGGAGAGAAGTTGTACATGACCATAAGATAGTATCCATATTATGATGATATGGTCAAATATTTGGTAACATATCATTTCCCATATCACTTAAATAACCACCAAATTATTAAAATGAAGTTTTAATCCATATAGTACATATTTGAAGATTCATTTCTTTATAAAATATGCGATGATTAAGTAATAAAAAGATGCATGACAGAAAGTAAAATTGAATATATTTTTGATTATTTTTAGAAATTATTTTGTGAAGGATAATTTTTAACATAATTGAAAAAAATTAATGTCTAATAATATAGAATTTAATTACTTTTAATTTTTAATAATGCACAAGAATTTTTAAAAAATGTAAAAACTGTATGTTTTTTGGAAATATTTCAAAGAAAAATAACATGACAAAAAATACACATAATAATTGGGATATTTTTGATATATGTGAAATAAATATTTTGAGTTATATTTATGAATTTAATTTATGAATTATTATATTTTTTATTTCAATAGATTTTGTTTCAGAATTGGTGGAATCTAAACACACAAAAACTAATTATGATCATGTTTTTTGTGACTTTTTCAGGGAAAATATAATTTTTAGGTTTAATGTTTTAACATACATTACCAATTATTAATGGAATTTTATTTGGAATAAGATAAAAATGTATTTTTTGTGAAATTATGTGGTTCATCATGAAGAATCAAATATGTATCATCCACCGACCAATGTCCAACTAGAAGTGTCCAAAATGAAATCAAATAAGTTTTTAAAAATATAAAAAAAACCTAAAGAATAGATTCGATCCAAATGATGGAATACACCAAATGGTATTATATTAAATCTTTAAAAAGAATAATATGATTTATCCCATATAATTTATTTATGGGTAAAGCTATCTCCTGCCTATGGAATTTGATAAAAAGGACTTCTTGGATCTGGGAGAGATGAATTTGGATATAAAAAGGGTTGAAATAGATCAAATATTAGAACAAAAAGGGATGGATGGCATTAGAATAGAATATTTAGAACAATAAAATATTTAAAAGGAGTTAACATTGGTGTATCATGTCAATATGAATCAATTAAAATACATCCATCCGTAAGACACATTGTTGTTATTCATTTCAATATTGAATCTAGTTCAATATAAACATTGTTCATGATGGGAAGTTCAATATATTGTTACTAATTTATATCTTTTCAATTATATTAATATTTTAATATAAATAATTAAATATCCATTCATTATTTATGGAAATAAGTTGAAAAAACACAATGATAATTTTCTATCAAAGTTACTGAAAGCAGTTACAATCCCCTAACCAATTTATCATTAAAAGCCATCAAGTTATACCTCTCATTAAAAATTACATTTCCATTGTGATTTAAATAAAAATCACATTAATTATTAAAAAAAAGTTTCATTCAATCATGTAATTCATCAATTATGTTTATAAATTAATTCTTTGATGTTTCAAATTTTGGAACTTATATTTTTTAAAATTTTTGTTTCTCTTTGAAATTATTTTCTATTTGTTTTTCAATTAATTTTTGTTTCTGAAACATGTAGGCACAAATTATATGTTTAAAATTTTTAAAACCATGTTATAGATTGAACCAATTTATCCCATGATGATGAAAATAAATGAATATTAAAAATGACTTATTTTTTAGTTCAAAAAATTATGTATTTCATGAATTTTCCACTTCTATTTTAGTTTCACACCACATATCATTATTTTTATCATTAAAATCACTATCATGTGAGTCTGTTAAACCCTTTTAAAAAATTCTATTATATTCACCTCATTTATTGATAGATCCAATCCAGGATTTATTTTATCAGAATTTTAATTTTTTCTCTCAAAACAAGTCTTTTTTAGGTTCTTGTGTTTTAAATGATTGAGGAATTTCATAGGTTTTAAAATCTCACTTTTCAAGATAACACTTTTATTTGTGTCCCACCAATTACATTTAATTATATTAACCATTAGTGTCCTTGAATTTCTGGTTAGTTTATCCATATTATGTGATAATTTTCCATATCCAACATACAATAAAATTATAAATTCATTATCTAGAGAAACATGAGTTTGGGAGGAATATTTCTAGGGCAGTGATACGTCATTTTGTGCTACATTGGGTTGAAAATAAAATAATTATGATGTTTTTTTGATGATGAAAATGTTATTATTCTAAAAATTGTGCCTTAATGGATTTTTTTGGGGTTATAAATTTTTTTGAGATGTATCTACTAGGAATATAAATTAAAATAATGTTTATGAAGATAAAAATAGGATGTTTTATTCAATATTTGTGCTCGAAATTGACACCCTCTATATTAAATTCAAAAAACCCTCCGATTCATATAATTTAAATCCATATATAATTAGAAAATATAATCAAAAAGTTCAATTCTATTAAAAAAATTAGTTTATATAATTTTATTTAGTAAAATTTTGAATTTTTTTCATTAGTTAATGTTTTCATGATTATTGGACATGATTTTATTTTATGAGTAAGAATAAGACCACACGTCAGTAAAAATTAGAATCATGCAATTTTTATTTTGAATGATTTGAACCCCCATTATCTGGCAGTTTAATTTTATTACATTTAAAAACTAGAAAGAAATACCAAATGACAAACACTAGAAATAATCATTTTAAACAGATGTCCCCTACAAAACTAGGGTAGATATGTAGTAATTTATCAATCCAATGGTGACTCTTTAATGTGTTTCATGGAGAAACCCTCGTTAAAAATTAACATCTATGTGATGAGGGAAATGTTAAGTGAGTTTGGTATTTTGTGTTCAAGAGAATATAACTAAAGCATAATTGGATTGAGTTAGATGAACGGAGATCCTAAAATAATATTTTTTATAAGGTAAGATATATTTTGTTACATAATGTAAAATTAGTGGTTCTCATGGGAATGTGTCATAAATATACATTGATTTGATTTTGATTTTAACTAGTCTAGGAGTCTATATAATTACCCAGTACCTAGAAGATCTGAGTAAATGGTTACTTTACTATATATGCATATGATAGAAGTGATCCCATCCCAAAGGAACAAATATTTATGTTATATCCGTAAACTAGATACTTGGGTGAGTCTTCCTTACAAAAATTTTATATTATTTCAAGAATATTAATATTCAATCTTGAATATCCATTCATATGATTCATATTATAAGTCATGGATTCTTTGGAAAATAAACAAAATATGTGTGAAATCATATTCTCAGTAACAATTATCAATAGTAAACACTACCATGAATTAATAATAATATTCAGTATAACAAGGTAAATAACTGAATACATGTTCCATTTAAATAACTTACGAATCATAATCATTTTAGGAATAATCAATATAGAAAGGTAAATGTCTTAACAGACATACCATATAATTAATTACTTTACTATCAAGAACACGTAAGGATTAATAAATATGGAAAGGTAAATATGTGAATAGACATGCCATTTAATCAATATCATGACTATCAAGATTAGACAATGCATAACTAATATGGAAAGTTAAATATATAGACTCACTTACAATCTAATCAATAAAATGAAAATCATTATTAAATAACTTATAATAAAAAGGTAAGGTAAATATCTGAACAGTCATGAATTTTAATAATTAACATGAATATCATGATTAGTTAAGGAATAATCACCATGTAAGGTTTATATCTAGATTCAAATTCCATTTAATGAATAAATTTACTATAACTATTAGATATGTCATAACCTATATAGGAAGGTAAATATATATGAAAAAACTCTATTTAATCAATAAAATGATTCTCATGATTGGATAATAGTAATTATTTTGGAAGGTGAACAACTAAATACACTTTCCATTTAATCAGTAAACTGAGAATGAAATGTATCTAGGGAGAATCTCATTTTTAAAATATCTTAGATTATAATAACTAAATTATTAATTTTATAAATTCTTATTTATTTTATTTCATTATCTCAAGCATGATGAAACCTATACTATCAAAATATTTCAAAATAACGTTTAACACTGATGGGTAGGTAGACTCTAGAAACACTTTTAACTAATAATATCCAACTAAATCATCTAATAAGACTATAGATGCATAATGTGGAGGTCTATAACTGATCACCAACTATATCTTCATGTCTATGGAATTCCTCATATCATAAATAATCAATATAATTCAAGAATAACATGACATAACATCAATTAACTATGTTGGGTAAAGAATAATGGTATATTAATATTTCCAAAGATAATCAAATAAAATTCAATTTAATACACCGTATGTAAAAATTAAATAAATTTTATGTAATAAAAATATCCATGATAAACAATATGGATATTTAGGGTAAATTTAATGTCCACTGTTCAAAGGAATGTGAATATTTCATGGGAAAGATTATTACTAAAAAAATGAATCAATAAATTCAATATAAATAATTTTCATGGTAAAATGATCATAAACCAATAGTATAATTAATAAATATTTTGTCAATACAGCATATTCCCTTTAGTGTGTATTTAAAATTTAGTTTTTTCATTGATAAATATAAATTCCATAGAATTTCATTAGCACCCTCCTTAAGGAAAATATCTATGTTTTACATTGAAAATATTTTAAAAAATACATGTTCCAAAAATATTTTGAAAATAATTTTATTTGAAAATAAATGTTGAAATTTATAAATGAATATTTTATATTTTAGTGTTCATGGCTATGTGAAATTAGGTATATGCCATACATGTTAAAAAATTATTCGGTTCATATTTTTGGTACAATCTAAACGAGCCATTTTTGGAAAACAACATGATGATTCACTGATATAATTTAAAACAATGGTAAAAATGGGTAAAAATTTCTTTAATAAATCACATTTATTAATTTAAAAAAAAAATTAATTTATTTAGATATCATCATTTAGGAAGAAAAATTCATTTCGACCGAAGAGTGAAATAAATTCAGATTATATTTACACCATTTTATCAATCATTTTAACTACAACATAGTGTAAAAGTGGTACTTATAAGTTAAAAATTCATGAATAACCATAGGATAATAAATTTAATTGGTTTTATAATCCATTGATCATATAATTATACTTAATTTATATTTTAAGTGTAAACAATCCAAATTAAACTGTGTTTGGGAAATAAACCATTTAAATGATCATAAAATTGATGTGAGAATTATCCAATGAATAGATTGTGTGTATCAAATTTACATATACATAAAACAAGTTTAAATAAAACATAATAAATTGAAATTTAATTACAAACATAATATTTGAATATCGAAAAAAATGAATAAATAATATAACCATATGAAAAGAAATTGTGTTATGAAAATTATTTACCATTTGGTAATCTTTATATCAAATCCACGTGGATGAAATTATCAAAATTGATGCTTAAAATTCCTTGAATTATTATGGAATCATGATATTACATTTGAAACTAGATGTATATACACAATATAAATGAAATTAGGTGCATAACATTACAATATTCCTCAATGAAATGAGATTGAGATGAAGTCAATTACCATACACTTTTATTTTTTTGAACAAGATTTAACATCATTTATAATGGTTTGAATAATTTTATTAATTTATAAAATAAAAAAATTTATATATATAATGTGATATATGATCCTATTATAAAATATTATATCCGATTAGTTAATAATATACCAGTATAATCATTGTTTCGAGAGTTAATTTCCTCTTTTTCTCATGTGTGTTTTGTCATTAATGTTCTGTTTATATAATATTGGATATAAATAAATATACAATATAATTATTCAAAGGTTATAAATATCATAATTACTCATTATATACATTTTTATAATCATTGTTGATGGCTGAACATAGAAAATGAATCAGAACGCTTCGTGGAGATGCTAGGTTGTACATATGCATGAGTAATGATAACATTCACTTAATGAGTGAAAGGGTTAGGTATTGGAGGGTATATTAATTTTAAATAATCATTATCATGTCATATATATATATATATTTATATATATATATATCATATATTCATTAAATTTGGGATTATTAACATTAGTATAAGTGAGATACTGGTGTTAGAATATTGGGAGTGTTAACACAATATTTTGTGGTGAAAAAATAATATAAAAAACAAAATATCCTTGATAAGACAATTACATTCACTTAGATAATCCTCCTTCAGATCTTATCTAGGAAATAGTGTAGGGGGGGACAGTAGGCTTTATGTAATGCCCCGACCCCAGCTACCCAGAGTCGGTGCATTACTTCGTAACATTGGCATGATCACAAAAGATCATGTCTCGAAAGACCGTTTAGTTTAGTAGCCTTGGAAACACTAGATACTTTCATAAATGTTACATTACATCATAAAGTGAAAAACTACAATAAAATAGTATCCATAGTCTACACTCATATCCTCTTCTGACTATCCCTGCAGGTCATTCATAAAATACTTCTTCACATCCTGGAAAATATTAAAACATTGAAAGGGGTGAGCTCAGATGCTCAGTAAGGATAACAATATAGCAGAAGCTTTCATAAATAAACATAAACATTTAAGGCAATGTATAACTAAACCAAAAGCCTCTTAAAATTGTTTTTCAACATAATATGGAAAAAGTAAAATGAGATAATGCCATAAACTTATTCACATGGATATTCTACTGGTCGAATAATCACATGCAATATCAATAACCACTTTCATAATGATGGAATGCATAATTCCAGACTATCATAACCACGTAGCCAAGGCCTCGTGCCAAGACCACAAATAATATTTTGTCAAGGCCTCGTGCCAAGACACTAGTTTGTCTCATGAGACCTACCTATGAAATTTTTTTAGAAGATACTTACGTTTAAAATTGCTCAAATATACACCAATGTTTTTCTGAAAACATTATGCAAGCTTCTGAAAACAAAATAAATAATTTTAAGACAGCTCGACTAATTACAGGCCATGATGGGTCCATGCCCAATCCCTTCCTGTCTACCACACTCGAGAGTCGGTTTTTCTGAATACATTCTTATGCTTGCATTAAATACGTATACATTTGCACTGTATTTTCATATATTAGAGAGAAATATCTATTTTTTGAAATCATTTAAAAATCACATAATTATAAAAGAAAACCTTTTGAATAAACGTAAAAGTAAAAGGGATTTATACACCGTATAAAAGAAAGTTGTGTATAAAACGAAATATGCCTCAATGAAAGGAGATTGAGATGAAGTCCTTACAAATATCATTTTTAAAATAAAATAGATCTATTATGTGTATTCACTATAAGTACACATAAATACACTACAAATACAAGATAGTACATAATAATATCATGACATAATTTGAAAGTAGAAGATTAACCCAAAGAACAGAAATTGGGTTAAGAATTTCTCTTACAAAGATCATTTTTTAAATAAAATAGATCTATTATGTGTATTCACTATAATTAAACATAAATAAAGTACAAATAAAAGATAGGACATAATAATATCATGACGTAATTTGAAATTAGGAGATTAACCCATAGAATGGAAATTGGGTTAAGAAGTTCCCTTACCTTGTGTCCGACATGACTCGACCGTTCTTTGATCTCCTGAATAATATACTACAGTTAATCTCTACCTTCTTAAAAACCTTTTTCAAGTTCATTATTCCTTTTATATCACATATTACCATGTCATGAACATTAGGTAATTATTTATGTTAATAACGGTTGTTTTGATGATCTTAGGTACTTGAGTGAAAAATAAACTTCTTATAATTACACTTTGTTCATGTGTTAATATATCCATTATATCCATAATTATATTCATGATTTATATATCATATACATCATATATATCCAGTATATACATTCATTTATAATTTTACATAACATTTAGAGGTACGAAATGAAATGCACTGTTCATGGAGACGGTAAGCCGTACGTGCGCATGAACACTAATTTCATTTTTATTTTGTATTTAATGGAATGAAATAATAATTATATAATTTTATAATATAATTCCAGTATAATATAGTGTATAATAACATTTAATCCATCCTTTATACATCCCACATATGGTATTAACGATTCAAATCACTTTGAGGGGGCGGTAGTCCGCACTTCCTAAAATGAAAATATCATGTTTACCCATAATAGAAAACATAAAGGTATGCCATAAATGAAAAATTAAAAATCATAAGGAAAACAAAAACATAATATATATCATATATAAAAATAGTGTCATCATAATGGCCACCATTAGAGGTGTTATATGACTGTTGAAAAATCATCATTTCGTGAGGCAAAAATTCGCCATCCACAGAAACAATATGTTCTTTAACCATTAGATGTAGGTGTGTGTATGTGTAGCTCGAATAATTCTTATAAAAAATCATAGTATATTGAGGATACTGTTGTTGTTACAAAAGAAATGAATAAAAAGTGTTTAGGGGGTTGGAAAAGAAAAATAAAATAAAAGAACACAAGAGAAGACATTACCTTAAAATCGGGTAACTCTTTTTGATTTGAGTCAAAGGCTTCCTTGGGAAGCGTTATGCCCAAAGTGAGGCTTCTAGGAGTAAGGGAGGGAAGTTGGGAGAGTATTTGGGTAGAGGTTGGCCGAGAAAAATGGCTTTAAAGTGTGAATAAGGTGCGAGTGGTGGGGGACTTTTATAAGAGGAGAGGAGGGGCACTCTTGGAAAGTAAGGAAATGTTACATTATTATACAATGCTTTTCGGATTCCAAAGGTCCCACACTTATATAATTCGAGTATAAGGTGATAAGGGTTCGAAATATCCTCTTCCAATAGGTTTTTTACAAGTGTAAGCCTTATATTTTACATTATCCTTTCATTTTATTTAAATCGTTAATTAATGAGGTAATCGCTGCATCATCATGGTGTCATAAATAATTTAATTTATTTAATTTCTAAAAATTATAAAAAAAATATCATGACATTGGAAATATTTTTATCTTTCTAATGAATACATATAGTAAAAAATATGGATTTTATAACCCCATTTAAAATTTTTTTTAGTAAAACATTTCATGTTTGTGTTAATTTTTACTTTAACATTAAATAAAAGGTATTTATGTCATTTTCCAACTAATGTGGCTCCATGGGGTCCCCAAGTTGACCCACGGATTATGTTGGTCGACCATGGAACATCCAATGAGGTTAGGACATGTGTCAAGCTTATCTAATATTATTAAAACATTATTTTTACCTTAACCAACACTAATTACCTCTAATCGCGATTAAGAACTTAAAAGATACTGTTCACCAAAAAATATTTTAATCTCATTGAACCAAATTTTACTTCTTAATGAAATCCATGTATGTAGGATTTTTTAAATTCAAAACACAGAAGTGGTAAAATTTCATTTAAACGAAAAATAAGTTTTTATAAGTACCACATAGTGGTTTCACTATTCATCAAAATTGAAGTTTTTCAGAAAAATCCCAAAAATTCACCCTAAGATATATTTGATATTCCGATTTAAAAAATGATGTCTATTTTATAAAATTCCTAACATATATGTTGCATTAATTAATTTTATAATTAATTTCCGCTGTCACAACAAATAGCGTGTTTTTAAGAAACAATTTATATCAAAAGATTGACAATTTGTTTATGTCCAATTTTAAAGTGAAAATAATTCTAATGACCACCATTGGATAAAATAGTAAAAATATATTCTAATTATACTTTAAAACCACTCAATACTATAATTTATCACTATAGAATACTTTGATTAAAAAAGTTGTTTTTAAGTATTTTTAACTATTCATAAAAATTGGATGTTCTCAGAAAATTACAAAAATATCAACTTTGGATAATTTCGATATTACGAATACAAAAATGAAGTCCATTTTGAAATATAAAATTTCTATAATTTTAAAAAGCGGGTATTACTATTCATAATAGCTACTTTGATTAGTCCCGGTGTGTTAGAACTCGAAGTTGCGTACAATGAAAGCTATTGCATTATTGAATGAGAAGTGTATCGTGGAAGCTCGGGGTGTTACATTCTCCCCTCCTTTAATAAATTGCGTCCTCGCAATTTGAAATTTTTCTTGGAAAATAAAAGGTTGAAAATAGAAAATACCTTTGTGGAAAACCCACATCGGAAATAAGGTTAATAAAATTTAGCCTTAATAAGAGGGAAATGGAAATAAAAAAGTCACCACCAAATTATGATCTCGATAAGGAGAACATTGGTGGAAAATAGAGACATATAATTGGAGGAAAAACGTAAATATTTGTAGGGAGTGATTGAGGTCATCAATCACAAACAAGTGTAAAATTGAGGGCCTCAAAGCCTTCAATCTATATTGATTTAAAATATTATCAATTCAACAAGACATAAAGTATTAGGGTAACACATTTTTTGTTTTAATATCCCTTTACTAAAGCATAAGAATTAATTTATTCATAGAATAAGAGATAGGTATATATATATATATATATATATATATGATTGACAAGTAGAGCTTCATCCTATAATTAATTTCTACCACAAACTCATCTTTCACTTAAAAAGATAATGGAACTCCAAAAATATTATATTTATCCTAATCGTACAAGGTTCAAAGTATTAACAGATACCATTAATATTAGGAATACTATTTTGTAATAACTAGGGACTTCCTGTAGGCTAGTGGTTGGTAATAAAGGCATGTCGCACTATGGTTGTGGGTTCGATTCCTGCAGCTTTGTCCAACATGATGAGTTATGCCTCACCCTGCAGGTTGTCCTTTTCCTAAAACTATAGTATTATAATATTCCAAAAATAATCATCAGAAATGTTTTATCCTTAAACAATAGTAACCAAAGATCAACTTAATCCATCCCAACCTTTATAGTTATCCAAAATACCTCTGTCCAGACATTCTCTAAAAGGTCCTTATATTCCAAAATCAATTGTGACATCAGGTTCCCCAAACAATGTAAAGTATCTCTTATTGTCACATACTAAAAATATGATTACCTTCATAATATTAAATCATTAATAAAATCAACAAGTACTACAGTACAATCCTTATATATATATATCACATTATTCTAATAACCAGAATATAATCCATGAGTCCAAAGCACCAATACATTAATTATTCTGCTTTAACTGTAGTAACAGCATAAGATTGTCCTTGATCCCTTGGCCTTTTCTGAGGTAAGTTTCCCTGACGCTTAGGACATTCATTTGCATAATGACCCATTTCCCTACAGTTGTAGCATTCAACATTGATAGCCTCTTTCTTTCCCTTACAATCACGAGCCTGGTGACCTTTTTCTCCACATTTGTAACAAAATCCCATTCCTTTTAGGCAAGTACCAGGGTGATTCTTCCCACAATTATCACATAATGGAAAATCCTTCATTCCCTTTTTCCCTTTATCTATCTCTTGTTCCACCATTCTCTTCTTCTCTTGCTTTACTTTTTTGTCATAAGACTTAGAGAATTCCTTTTCGGTCTTGATAGCACACGAGACTATATCTTTGTATGTTGAGAAAGATTGTGATACTAAAGATAGACGGAGAAATGGTTTTAACGCATCAAAGAAACAATAAATCTTACTTCTTGGGTTATGTATATAATCTGCAGCATGCCTCGCTAACCTTGTAAAGTTAGCCTCATACTTTGCGACATTCTCATCCTCCTTTTTTCTCATACTCAGAAATTGACTTTCTATATCTGCTTTATGGTCACGCGGAATGTATTTTTCTAAGAAAAGATCTTTGAACTCTCTCCATTCCATATTTTATACTTCTTCATCTTCCTTTGTGTTTTGAATCAGCGACCACCATTTATTGGAATCTCCAGTGAGGCGGTAGACTGCCATGACAACCTTCTCCCTTTCGCTACTCCCCAAGGCCTGGAATATTTTCTCTAAGGAGTTTATCCATTGCTCAGATACTAATGGATTTGTACCCCCATTAAATGTTGGCGGTTGTTGCCTCATGAAGTAGTCTAACATTGACCCTCCACATTGTGGATCAGGGTGATCGATGCGAGTAAGGTTATTATTCATAACCTGAGTGAGTTGTCCCAGTATGGTAATAAGTTGATCATCACCAGTTGTATCTCCAGATCCACAATAATTATCTTGAGTAGGAGGGAAATCCCTACACGGAGTGCCTGCATTGATACAGTTTCCATTCCTTCCACTAGGCGCAATTTCTAAACAATGGAATAAACTAGATTAGTTTATGAATCAAAATATATAATTCCATACTTGTAAAACACTTAACACTAATTGAACTATTTATGGATATAATCCATAAAAAAAAGTTTTCTTTGAGAATGTATATAATCATAATCCTTCATAGTGGTTTGTAAAGAAAATAAGAATTATCCTAAGCATATCCCCCGGGAGTGTCGTAACCAAGAGTGCAGCAATGCCCGTTGTCGTGCACCATTTCCCGTTCGAGTCTAGCTCAAAATGGTGTTTTCGGGTTTTACCCCTAGGTACATCTGTGCCAGGTCCACCTCTACCTGCTCATATACAGACAGGGATGTATTGCTCGGAAAACTCACAACATCTCTACAATACCAAAATTCTAGGAAGTTATTCTATACTAATCCTCAAAGTCTATCTTTGGGGTATGTGCTCTAATCAGAGTTTATCGAAATCTAGCTTCCAAGGTTAGTACTAAACTGCCTCTGATACCAACTGTAACGCCCCGACCCCAGCTACCCAGAGTCGGTGCATTACTTCGTAACATTGGCATGATCACAAAAGATCAAGTCTCGAAAGACCGTTTAGTTTAGTAGCCTTGGAAACACTAGATACTTTCATAAATGCTATATTACATCATAAAGTGAAAAACTACAATAAAATACTATCCACAGTCCACACTCATATCCTTTTCTGACTATCCCTGCAGGTCATTCATAAAATACTTCTTCACATCCTAGAAAAAATTAAAACATTGAAAGGGGTGAGCTCAGATTCTTAGAAAGGATAACAATATAGAGGAAGCTTTCACAAATATACATAAACATTTAAGGCAATGTATAACTAAAACCAAATCCTTTTAAACTTGATCTTCAACATAATATGGCAAAAGTAAAATGAGATAATGCCATTTACTTATTCACATGGATATTCTACTGGTCGAATAATCACATGCAATATCAATAACCACTTTCATAATGATGGAATGCATAATGACAGACTATCATAACCACGTATCCAAGGCCTCATGCCAAGACCACAAATAAGATTTTGTCAAGGCCTCATGCCAAGACACTAGTTTGTCTATTAAGACATACCGATGCAATTTTTCTTAGAAGATACTTATGTTTAAAAATGCTCAAATATACTCTAGTGTTTTTCTAAAAACATTATGAAAGCTTCTGAAAACAAAATAAATAATTCTGAGACTGCTCGACTAATTACAGGCCATGATGGGTCCACGCCCAATCCCTTCCTGTCTACCAAACTCGAGAGTCGGGTTTTCTGAAAACATTTCTAAGCTTGCAATAAATACGTATACATTTGCACTGTATTTTCATATATTAGAGAGAAATATATCTTTTTTGAAATCCTTTAAAAATCACATAATTATAAAAGAAAACCTTTTGAATAAACGTAAAAGTAAAAGGGGTTTATACACCGTATAAAAGAAAGTTGTGTATAAAATGAAATATGCCTCAATGAAAGGAGATTGAGATGAAGTCCTTACAAAGATCATTTTTAAAATAAAATATATCTATTATGTGTATTCACTATAAGTACACATAAATACATTACAAATACAAGATATTACATAATAATATCATGACATAATTTTAAAGTAGAATATTAACCCAAAGAACAGAAATTGGGTTAAGAATTTCCCTTACAAAGATCATTTTTTAAATAAAATAGATCTATTGTCTGTATTCACTATAATTAAACATAAATAAAGTACAAATACAGGATATGACATAATAATATCATGAAATAATTTAAAAGTAGGAGATTAACCCAAAGAATGGAAATTGGGTTAAGAAGTTCCCTTACCTTGTGTCAGACTTGACTCGACCGTTCTTTGATCTTCTGAATAATAAACTAGAGTTAATATCTACCTTCTTAAGAACCTTTTTCAAGTTCATTATTTCTTTTATATCACTTATTACCATGTCATGAGCATTATGTAATTATTTATGTTAATAAAGGTCGTTTTGACGATCTTAGGTACTTGAGTCAAAAATAAACTTCTTATAATTACACATTGTTCATGTGTTAATATATCCATTATATCCATAATTATATTCATGATTTATATATAATATAAATCATATATATCCAGTATATACATTCATTTATAATTTTACATAACATTTAGAGGTACGAAATGAAATGCACCGTTCATGGAGACGGTAAGCCGTACGTACACATGAACGCTACTTTCATTTCTATTTCGTATTTAATGGAATGACATCATAATTATATAAATGTATAATATAATTCCTGTATAATATAGTGTATAATACCATTTACTCCATCCTTTATACATCCCACATATGGTATTAACGATTCAAATCACTTTGAGGGGGCGGTAGTTCGCACTTCCTAAAATGAAAATATCGTGTTTACCCATAATGGAAACCATAAAGGTATGCCATAAATTAAAAATAAAAAATCATAAGGAAAACAAAAACATAATATATATCATATATATAAATATTTTCATCATAATTTCCACCATTAGATGTGTTATATGAGTGTTGAACAATCATCGTTTCGTGAGGGAAAAATTCGCCATCCATAAAAACAGTATGTTCTTTAACCATTAGATGTAGGTGTGTGTAAGTGTAGCTAAAATCATTATTATAAAAACATCCTAGTATATTTAGGATACTGGTTTTGTTACAAAAGAAATGAATAAAATGTGTTTAGGGGGTTGGAGAAGAAAAATAAAATAAAAGAACACAAGAGAAGACATTACCTTAAAATCGGGTAACTCTTTTTGATTTGAGCCAAAGGGTTCCTTGGGAAGAGTTCTGCCCAAAGTGAGGCTTCTAGGAGTAAGGGAGGGAAGTTGGGAGAGTATTTGGGCTTAGTTTGGCCGAGCCAAATGTCTTGAAAGTGTGAATAAGGTGGGAGTGGTGGGGGCCTTTTATAATAGGAGAGGAGGGGCACTCTTGGAAAGTAAGGAAATGTTACATTATTATACAATGCTTTTCGGATTCCAAAGGTCCCACACTTATAGAATTCTAGTATAACGTGATAAGGGTTCGAAATCTCCCCATCCAATAGGTTTTTGACAAGTGTAAGCCTTAGATTTTACATTATCCATTCATTTTATTTAAATCGTTAATTAATGAGGTAATCGTTGCATCATCATGGTTTCATAAATATTTTAATTCATTTAATGTCTAGAAATTATAAAAAAAATATCATGATGTAGGAAATCTTTTTAGATTTCTAATTAATATTTATAGTAAAAAATATGTCTTTTATAACCCCATTTAAAAATTGTTTTAGTAAAACATTTCATGTTTGTGTTATTTTTTACTTTAACATTAAATAAAAGGTATTTATGTCATTTTCCAACTAAAGTGGCTCCATGGGGTCCCCAAGTTGACCCATGGATTGTATTGGTCGGCCATGGAACATCCAATGAGGTTAGGACATGTGTCAAGCTCATCTCATATTATTAAAACATTATTTTTACCTTAAACTACACTAATTACCTCTAATCGCAATTAAGAACTTAAAAGATACTATTCACCAAAAATTATTTTAATCTCAGTGAACCACATTTTACTTCTTAATGAAAACAATGTATGTTGGATTTCTGAAATTCAAAACACATAAGTGGTAAAATTTTATTTAAACGAAAAATCAGTTTTTATAAGTACCACTTAGTGGTTTCACTATTCATCAAAAATTGAAGTTTTTCAGAAAAATCCCAAAAATTCACCCTAATCTATATTTCATATTCCGATTTCAAAAATGATTTCTATTTTAAAAAATTCCAAACATATAAGTTTCATTAATTAATTTTATAATTAATTCCCACTGTCACAACAAATAGCGTGTTTTTAAGAAACAATTAATATCAAAAGATTGACAATTGTTTATGTACAACTTTAAAGTGAAATTAATTATAATGACCACCATTGGATAAAATAGTAAAAATATATTCTAATTATACTTTAAAACCACTAAATACTATAATATATCACTATAAAATACTTTGATTAATAATGTTGTTTTTAAGTATTTTTCACTATTCATAAAAATTGGATGTTCTCAGAAAATTACAAAAAATTCAACTTTGGATAATTTCGATATTAAGAATACAAAAATGAAGTCCATTTTGAAATATAAAATTTCAATAATTTTAAAAAGTGGGTATTACTATTCATAATAGCTACTTTGATTAGTTACGGCGTGTTAGAACTCGAAGTTTCATACAATGCAAGCTATTGCATTATTGAATGAGAAGTGTATCGTGGAAGCTTGGGGTGTTACACTTTATATGTAATGCTCACAATTTGTCAAACCGTACGAGGAAACTATGTGGACCCCCTCTCTCTAGGCAGTGGCTTGGGCAGGGTTAGCACATGGTTTTCCAAACCGTGCGAGCTAACCATGCTACCATATAAAGGAAGGGTTTTTAAATTCAGGCTCCCTTGGGCTTCAAATATTTCATTCCAAACTCTCTCTCACTCGATCCTCACTTTGTATTTTCAGTTATCAAGGGTTGGAGGGGCTCTCCAAAACGTTTGTAAGCAATTCGAAGGGATTTTAAGGTGGTTTCAAGGTGGTTTCTCTTGGGTAAGCCTCTCCACTTGGCTTCTTTAATTTATCTCTAGATCTAAATCTCACACTCTCTTAGTTTTCTAGATATACACATATGTTTTGTATATATAGGTTTTTGGTTACCTTGGATGTTAATTTTAAGGTTTGGGGATGTTATGGAAAGAGATCTTGAGCAGTTTCGGGGGTGCGTTTTCCAGATTTGAGGTGCAGTTGCTTGTGGGTCGAATTCACCGGAACCCTGAAGGTAGGTGCATTCTCTATCAACTCTACTTTTATATAACTTGAATATTTGTTTCAAATAATATGTTTTTCTTAAAATAATTGTGTTTTTGATGTGAAAAATTGGTTTTAAATCCCTTTGGTGATGTTTTGGATGAGTTTTGGGGAAAAAGGGTGTTGTGGTGAAATGCACTTATTGTGGATTTTAAAATGGGTTGTCGGGATTGATATGTGAAATTGGTTGATGAAAAATGGTTTTCAATAAAGATGTTGTTTGGAATGGAAAATTATTAAAGGGTGTTTTCAATAAATGGGTGACTTATTGAAGTGAATTGGTATGTGTTAGAATTGGTTGTGTGCTCATTTTGTTCCCTCATATGCATTGTTCTTATTGGTTGATTGGGTGTTATGTATTGTGTTGGTTGTGTAGATGTGGGTGGGAACTCTCACTTTAAAAGGTGATGGATAGTGGTGAAAAGAACCACCATTTTAGGTAGTGTTCAAGAAGAACCGCTAGATGAGAATCTAGTGAACTGGATGGGAGGAAGTTCCACCGTTTTGGTTGCCTTGTTGTGCATTGCTTTGAAATATGGAAATTGTTGTGATAATATTAAATGATGAGATGGATTATGGCATGATTGTTTGAATTTCCCTAGGGTTTCTTGGTTAGGGTTAGGTGTCATAGTAATGGTATGTTTGGATAATGGAAATGGTTGCATTTGTGATTATTTTATATAAATTTAATTATATAAATTTGCTAATGGTTTTATCCTAGTGGCATGTGTAGGAAAGTCATTTGGAGAAAACCTACTATGAATTAGAACTCACCCCCTTCTTTGGAACTTTGGTTCTTTTGAATATGTTGTATTCTGGGACACATGTAAAGGTAAGGCATCTCATTGCCAATGGTTCGAGATAATTATTGGGAGATGTGGTTGTGATTGGGGAATGGATCTTGGTGTGGATCATTGGAGTGTGTCTTGGTTTATTTTGGGGCTCTTGTTTATTCTTTTGCATAGTACTCTGATATTGTGTTTGGATGTTTTGGTATTTTGGTTGTATTGTGAAATAATGTGGTTTCTTTTAGGTAATGTATGAGTTGGTTGTTTTGTTGGCATGCATCATATAGTTTGCTAATAGTGGATAGTTTGGTTGGTTGGTTTTTAATAAAGGAAAAAATCGTTTCCTAATTTATTCTCAAAGCCCTCGACTATTATTGTAAGCCTTTGGTGCCTTGTGAACGTCGTATAAGGCCACGTAGCATTCCTCATCCCTCTAAAGCCAATGAGGTGGGGTGGGATGTTACAAGTGTTATAAGTTTTTTTGGTCCTTATCATTCAAGTGAGATAAGTTGTTTGATCCTTGCTGTTGGTCATTGGTCTTGGTGTTGACATTCATTCTTGGAATATTCCTTGAGTCGTGGTGGTATTAGGGTGTAGGATTGTTGAAACATGGAATGTATAGAATAAAAGAACATATCTAACTCTATCCTGGAGAAATTCAAGTTACCATGGATTTGTGTACATATGTGTTTGGAGACACTTATAAGCATTGGATATCTAATTTTCATGCATGTATCCAATTTGATGAGCATGACATGCATGATAGAATTGCCTTCCCACAAGGATGAATACTTCATTGGGGTATAATAAATTATAGAGTGTAAGGAATGTTTTGATTTTGAAAATATTTTGTGGGTTTCAAAATATAAGGATGTAAAACATGGGAACTGGTGGTATTTTGAGAATAGGTTGATTTTCAAAACATGGTGGATTTTTTAAAATAGTGCAATATGGGAAATGTGAACTCACTACTACAAATATGGACTTTATTAGCACTAGAAAAGTTCATTAACAGTGCTAAAAAACATTTTGTTAATCATGGAGAAGATAAGGGGGGAGGGGGTCCCTTTTATCACTTCTCAGAAAAAAGTAGATAAAATCCCCTTTTATCAGTGCAAAAAAAGAATTGATAAATGACCCCATTATCAGCGCTAAAAAAAGCACTGATAAAAGGCGTCCTTTATCAGTGATTTTTTAGCACTGATAATGGTCAGCTTTTATCAGTTCTTTTAAAAATCACTGATAAAAGTTAAAAAAAATAAAAAAAAAATAAAAAAAGATATATAATGTATGGGGAGGAGCTTTTAAGAGTGCTTAACCCCCCCAGCCCCCCTTTATCAGTGCTAGGTAGACCCCTCCTACTCTCCTGCTTTCTACCCTTGCCTGTGCATCACCCAACATGCCTGTGTGCATCTCCTTCCTTCCACCCGAACTCGAACCCACGATCTCCCCCCTTGCGGGTCTACACCTCTACAACTAAGCCATTTTATTCTCTATTTAATGATGTATATATTTATAGTTATATTTATTTGTATATTAATACAGATTCATATATATATATATATAAATATATTTAGTTATATTACTATGTATATATTTACTCATGTATCAATATATATATATATATATATTTGTATATTAATATATATATATATATTCTTATATTAATATAGATTCATATTAATATAAATAAATTTAGTTATATTAATACATATATATTTATTCATATATTAGTATATATATATTAATTCGTATATTAATTTATATATATATATATATTCAGTTATAATTTTTTATCCATTCATTAATTTGTATATTAATATATATTTATAAGATTGTTTTTAAATAAATTTATAAAATATATTTTTCTATGTGTGTTTATAACTAAAAAAACAAATAAATACATACATATATACAACACACAAACACAAATAGAAACACACACACACACATAAATATATATATATATATATACAAATAAATACATATATATGAGTATTTGAAAAGCCATAAAATGTTAAAATGCCCATAACTTCTAATCCAGATGCTTGTTTCAACTCTACAACTAGTAAAATCGAAGAAAATGAAACAATATTCAATATGATATGTGGTATAGGCCAAGAGGACATCCGGATCGGAAGTTATACATGTTTGAATGATAAAAAATCAGGGTATACTGATTAAAAACTAAGTTTTGGAGACCTTATGGGATGTTTTTGGCATAAAAAAATGTGACCCAAGGTTTCTTTAAATCACTAGAATGCAGATCTCATCGCTAGCTTCGATTTGATATGATGTAGAGATCAAACAGACACTCAGATCAAAAGTTGGGGTTGTTTGATGTTTGAGTAATATTTTCAACATATTTTAGATGTTTTATTATTTTTTTAATGATTCTTTATTTCATTAGATTGTTATTAAATGATTATTAATTGATGATAAATAGGAAAATTTTAATTAATAATATTTTTTAAAATATTTTAAAGCCATTTTCACTAAATTTCCTATACAATAAATGTAATATTCTATTTATACTTATTTAAAACATATTTGAAAAATATATATTATATTTATATCAATATTTAAAAAATTATATAAAGATATATTATTTTTCATGATTTTTTTAAATATAAATTTTATCATCACCTAGAAAAAGCGCTGATAAATTCCTCCTTTATCTGCACTACAAAAAACGCTAATAAAGGTACCGCTTTATTAGCACTTTTTTTAGCACTGCGGAAGGATGTCGATTCCCTTGCCTATTTTTGTAATAGTGAAATTTGGAAAGCCTCATTGGGATAGATGCATTTTAATTGAACATTAATTTGTTAATCATGTGAAGCTAAAATAGAAGGACTCGTGGATGTTTTCGTATGAATAGAAATGGAACCGGGTTGGCGTCATAGATACCAACTAGAGGAGGCTACTGAAAATGTGGTTTCACTTGAGCCTCCGGTGAACCTATAATTAGTGAAAATTGTAGTGAAATATTTCAAAGAAATGGAAAGTGGAAATAAAGAAGATGAAACAAGGCATCTTGATCATACAGTTTAGTTTCAAAAGCAGAATACACCCATATCCATGGGTGATTCAGAGCCAGAAATGACAGAAGAATGGTTGAATAGAATGAACAAGATCTTTGAATTCATGGGAACACCAGTAGAGTTGAAAGTGAAGTTTTCCACATATATGTTAGATGATATTTCCCTTTAGTGGTGTGAGTTTGTTGTCTAATATGGAATGGACCAAGGTATGACATGGGATGGATTTGAGTAATTGTTTAACAAAAACTTCTACCCTCACACATTCAGAATTCTGCACACAATGTATTTCTTCCATTTGAAAAAGGAGAACCTTTTGGTAATGGAGTATAAAGATAATTTTTTGAACATAGTGAGGTTTGCAGTCGAGGTGGCGGGTATTACATTGTTGAATGATTATATATTCAAAGCAGGTTTGAAGTAGGAAATTTGGTCCAAGATAGAATTTTTGTATATAGATGATTATATGGAGATGGTGAATAGAGCCTCAGTGTATGAAAGGAATCTGTTAGGGGTTGTGAGTGGAGGAAGTGTATTAGTACCCACGAGGAATAGTGGAAACATGAATGCTGGGATCAAGTGAAAGAGAGACACCTATTTACATGGTGGGAGTATGACTTGGAACCCAACTACCTGATTAGTTAATCTTCATCTGAAGCCTCAGAGTAATCATGGATGTTTTTTGTGTGGTTATATGAGCCACATAAAGCCGTATTGTATGACATAGCCTCAAGCATGTTATAATTGTAAGTAAATGGGGAACCTTTAATAGTATTGTCAGAATGATCTGAGGTCGGGTGTCCATGACACTCCATGAGGTTACATGGGTCATATGCCTCGATTGGATGATAGTTGCACTATACGCCTTGTTAACAGAGCCGAGTTAGTAACAGTGATTCTGTGAACACCACGACTCCTCAAGAAAAGTCTCAGCAGGGAATCAAGGAACATAGTGTTGCAATTAAGTTTTTTTTTGGAGCTAAATAGGAAATGATGGATGATCAGTCAGGACCATCCACAGTGTGAGGTACGGTTCTTTTAAATTCTATGTTGATGTGAATTTTCTTTGATACAAGTGTTTCCCATTATTTTATTTATTATCAAATCATTGATTTTTTGGGATTAATGGTAGAAATGATGTCTATTTTTATCAAAATTCAAAATCATCTAGGTGAAAAAGAGTGTCGAGCCTTCCTGTGTAGATCATGTCGTGTAGTGCTGAGTGAGGTTGAGTTATCATGGGAATTCTCAGTGCGTGAGATAGATGTGTATGATATAATCCTGGGAATGAATTGGTTAATAGTGTTTATGTCCCACATTTACTGTTATTCATGAACAATTAGTTTTGTTACGGAGGATAGCGTTAGACATCTTTTTAGAGGGGGGAATAATGAGAAGCAGGGTGAAATAAGCTTGTTGGCACCAGTGGATGGCATGACATTATACTAGTTAGAAGATTTTTCATTAGAATTAGTGGAAGTTATTGAGTAGAGTGTTCTTCCAGTAGTCGTGGATCAGTTTATACATGTGTTTTCTAAGTAATTCTTAGGGATACCACATGTGAGTGAAGTGGCGTTTACGATTGATCTCCTTATGGGGGACAGTCCTATCCCACTTCCTTCTTATTGGATGGAACCGATAGAATTATGAGAACTAAATGTGTAGTTGGAAGAGTTATAGAACCAAGCGTTCATTCATCCATGTACGTCCCCATGGCCAGTGACAGTGTTGTTTGTTATGAAGGCGAATGGAACGTTTTGGTTATGCGTCGATTATCATAGACAAATTAAAGTTACGATAAAGAAATGATATCCAATTCCATGAAATGATGGTTTTTTTGTCCAGTTTAGGGGAGCTCAGTGGTTATACAAGATTAACATATGATAAGGAACTAGTGCAGAAAATGTTTTTTACATCGGTTATTTTTCATTTTTATGTCGGGTTTTAGCCGACGTTAATACGGATGATGTTATAAATATTGTTTTTTACGTCGGTTATTTAAAAACTGATGTAAAAAACATAACATTTCAGTGTTTATCACATCGGTTATTAATTAACCGACATACAAAAACCAGGGGGAGGGTTTATCACATCGGTTATTATATAACCGACTTGATAAACCATTTCCACGACCTTTATCACCTTGGTTATTACATAACAGACGTGATAAACCAGGGGGGGTTATCACAATGGTTATTATATAACCGACGTGATAAAATAGTGTAGGGGATGTTTGTCACGTCAGTTATTTAATAACCGATGTGATAAACCACTCCACAAGTGTTTATCACATTGGTTATTCAAATAACTGGAATGATAAACCCTTGCCCATTCCTTTATCACGTCGGTTATAAAATAACCGACGTGGAAGACCAAATTTTTTTAAATGGAATGCAGTCCTCAGCTCTCCCCAGAAACAACTAGAAACAAAATCGAGAATTCGTACCACAAAAACAGAAGTATACCAAAACAAGAACTAAAGCAAAATTAAGAATTTACATTCATAACATTTTAAACATACCCCACTGGAAAACCCCCCACCACACCCTAAACAGCCCCCCTCACCCCACTGGACAGCCCCCACCGTACCCTTGGACTGCCCCGACCCCCTGGACTGACCCAAACACCCCGGGACACCCCCCCACCCTCATGTATACCCCCATCCACTGGACAACACTCCCACTCCACTAGACAGCCCTCCCACCACCCTCATCCCACTGAACAACCCCCACCACACCCATGGACTTCCCCCCGACCCCCTAGATAGCCCCAAACACCCATGGACAACCCCCCACCCTCATGTATACCCCCCACCCATGGACACCACTCTCACACCCCTAGACAGCCCTCCCACACCCCTAAACATCCCCAAACACCCCTGGACAACCCCCCCCCCCCTCACCCTCATGGTCACCCATTCGGGGGGCACACCACTGAAAGGTACTCATCACTCCCACATGCAAAGCTTGATCTCTCAAAATGTTTCACATGTGGAAGTGATGAATACCTTCCAGCAGTGTTCATCCCCCTGAGGGATGGCAGCGCCTCCTCTCCCACCCCCTAGACTACCCCCCATCCCCATAAACACCCTGGACCCCCCCCCCCCCAACCGGACAAGCCTCCCCCACCCTTGGACACCCCCACCCCACTGAACACCCCCACACCCTTGGAACCCCCCAGACCAGAATCCATACCAGAAAAACCATCATAAGTAGACTAAAACAAGAAGTATAGCAAAATTAAAAATTCACATATATAACATTCAAAACTTACACTGTCAACTTAAAAAAATGAAATCCAACCTAAACGACTACCAAATACACAATTACAACGACAATATTCAAAATTAAATTTTACACTACAAACAACTAAAATTCAATCAAACCTGTAAAATAATTTTACCACTCCACATGTATGTGTTTATTGTATTGAGCAGTATAGGTTTGAGGGTCATTAAATAGATAAAAATGAAAAGTATATTAGTTAAAGGGTATAATGAATAAATCAAATTTAAATATTATGGAAAAGTTTAAAAGGAAGTCTTAACAGGTCAAAGTTCACAACTATCCCAGTTGTTATTATTTCATAAATAAATATTAACATATAATATCTGCATTCGATGGCACCTTATGGTTCATGAAAATTATGTTTGAATGCGTGTAAATTCAATATATTATTTTTATGTAATAAATCAAAAAGTAAAAATTATAAATGGATATTTACCTTTTCATTTACATATTTGATCTTTGCACTCCTTTTCTTTGTGTTTTTTCGAAAGTAGACCCATGACCTGTTAGAAAATAATACGTATGTGGTAAATTTAAAATTCATTATAATATATAAAACTATTGAGAAATCGAAACATACTTTTCCAATATATTCATAAAACATTCCCACACATCATCATGGACAGAGCATATCCAATAAAGTATTTTCTCCCTTGGGAAAAAAACCCCTAACATCCAATGATCACTGATAAAAGAAAATTTAAGGTTAGTGGTTTTTTATGTTAAAATATAATGAACTATTTGAGAGAGATGTGTTTCATACCTCTCACAAAAAGGTATCAACCAACATTTTGTGACTATATTATATTCAATTATTTTAGCAATATAAAGCATTCTTTATTCCTCATCCAATGCACATGATTCAGGGGGAATCAATTGCGGGTCCATGAATCCATATAAATCTATTAGATAATTCCTCTCACAAATGTTATAAAGAGACCTAATAAACAATAAACATAAGTATAAATTTTTAAAAATATAACACATGGAAAAGGTTTTAAGACTTACATGGAAAATATTTTAACCACGTTGATGCCCAACTTATCTCTAGTAACAAGCTCCGTGATATCATTTTTCATAATTCCCACAGTTATTGCACATCCACAAACATGAGCTTCCATTCGAAACTCATAATGACCCGCCAACAAATTTTAATATCTTGAAAATCTGTAAAGACAACTAGAATCTATATCTGATGTCATATCCATTTTTCATTGTAGTTTTCTATATAGTATTTCTTTATCTTTCATGTATTCATATAAAAATAAATAGAAAAATATATTAGTTTTCAAATGATAAAAGAACGTTAATAAAAAAATAAAATAAAATATATAACATTCATACTTCTATGGTATTGAGTCGAAGAAGTTTGGATGGCCAAATAAAAAAATGGCCGATACTATGTCCAAATGTCATCACCTTATCAGTCGGTAATCGTACTCGAGCTGATCTATCTATAATATCATGTACAGTGACCCTCTAATTCTCTACCTCTAATTTTTGATGATGAACTGTATCTCCTAAATAATAGCCCAACCCATATGCAACTATATGATGTTGAGGATCATCAACATACATCTCGCAATTAGTAGGAAGCTACGGCGGAGGAGTTGGAAAAAAATGGGGTCCGCGGGCTGAGGTGGGGGGTGGGAGCTACTGGCGGAGGTGAACGATAAATAATGGGGTCTGCAAGGGGAGGTGGAGGAGTGGGAGTTACAGTCTGAAATTTTATTTTCATGTCTGCAAACATAGACTGTACCGATGCTCTAATATTCTCGTCCATATTCGCATTAATATTATGAAATTCGGCCTCCAAGGATTCTATTTTTTTATAAACACCATCAACGTTAGAAGTTGAAGAATGTGGAAAAACTTTTCTTACCGATACACCTTCCAGATATCCTCTTACATGACCATGATGTTTGGGCTTTCCCAATGCCATAGATAAAATATCTTGCCTCCTAGTAGCTGTAAATTCCCCCTGTGAACTCTGCTCCTCAAAAGAGTCCATTATTAATTAATTGAACATTTCTGTAATGATTGAAATTATATGAAGAAGATAATTAACTTAAATGAATAAAATAGATATCTTACAATCCTATCAGTTACAATTCTCGATTCTTTCAAAAGATATTTCCCTTTGTTGCCTGTCCGAGCTCTCTTCCATTTTTCATGTCTAGATGGAGGGGATGGAAGGGCCACCATTCCAGAGCTTGAAGTCTCAGCTCTTAGTTTTTGAAATATTTCTGCCATCATTTGTTCTTCCAAAAACACATACCCTTTCCAATAAAAACTATGAGGGTATATATTTTTAGATTAGATATCTTGAGGATATTTCCTTGTTTTCTGTAAATTAAGAATAAGAATTCATTAACAAAACATTAATAATATCATTTATATAAGAAATATTATAAAATATTACATTGCCATTACCAAAAATGACTCTTTTCTTCTAATTTCAACAAACTATCTCCATGTGTCATCATCTATAAAAGGATATATACAACATGGATTGTCATGACTCCTATGAACAAAAATGAAATCAGATGAGATGGTTGATTTGAAATCCCTCCATCTCCTGGCAGCCATCGATAAGCATTTCTTCGTGACTCCTCCAGTGTCAGGAATATCAAATGTCATCTGATGAAGAAGAGGTTAAACATATTATATATACTAGAAACATTTAAAGAAAAGTCAAATAATATCAAAAGATCTTACCAAAATCGTCTCTAACAACTAAGAGATTATCGCTTTATCCACACTACTCCAGTCATCATACAAATTTCTTATTTTTCTCTTAGCCTGAGTTGATAAAAAACTCTATAATTTTTTTGCATTTGCACCTCTAGAAATATCATCATCATCAAACTCAATGAGTATCCTCTGATCCTGCATACGAGCAAGTGCTAATTTTGGTAAATATGTGCACCCAAGTTAACCAACTCTTGAACTCTTTGTCATAATTAGATCACATGAGGTTGATTGGGGAACATCAAGAGGATCGTGTGAATGTTCCTCCCCAGAGGTGTGACTAATATTCTCATCTCCATAATCATGTGGTCGATCAAATGAATGATCTGTCATTATCCTTCAAATTAAAAAAAACAAACATTAGTTCACAAATATAAAAATTCAAATATTTTAATACTATTGTAATCAGAAAATAATTTTTTTTACTAAGATACATAATAGTTATCATTGTTAATATGGTAAGAATGTTAAACAATGGTAATGATGGAAAAGATGGTCAAGATTGTAAACATGGTAAACATGGTAAACTTGGTAAACCTGTTAAACATGGTAATGTAATTGTCACTGAACAAAAATAATAGATATATAATTCATTTAATGGTAAACATGATAAAGTAAACTAAACAAACATAAAACAAATAATAACATACACATATTTTGTTTTAACACATGTTTTTATAATGAAACAACTTACAATATCTAACATTTTATGAAAAAAATAAATGTACATAAGAAATAAACATATGATACCTCTAATTTTAGGAATGTACAAATTGATTTTTTTCCCAAATTCCTTCTTCATGATCATTCCATATGGCACAAAACATGTCTTCATCATGCTCATCATTATGATCTGTTAATCTTTCTATAGAAGTAGAGATCTCACACAAATCAGCATCTTCATCGAGTTCATCCTCACCAACATATTGTTTTTCCCTTTTAAAACAATATCCCACTGATTATCTGATTGACCTACTACATAGTAAATTTTATTTTTCATGTGTTTCCATTATAAAATAATCAGTTGTGTCTTCCAATCTATTCAGATTAATAAGTGTCATTACAAATTCATCATGTATGACACTTTTGTTACAGATAAACCATTTACAGTTAAAAATAGGAACTTTAATTTTAAAGTAATCAACCTCCCATATGTCTTCAATCACTCCATAATATGCAATGGATGCATGAATTGGGGTTTTGTCCTTAGCACTCGAAAACTGCATTGCTTCTGCAAACACCAATACACCACTATTCTGAACTGCACTTCTATTTTCCTGATCTTTCGTATGAAATGTATATCCATTAATGTCATAACCAGACCATGCTATCACATTTAAACATGGACCACCCACTATCCATTTTAATGTATTTGATACATCTAATCTACCAAGCATGGTCTTTTTAAACCATGACAAAAATGTTTTATTGTACTCATTCAAAATCCACATTTCTTTCTTCTTTGGATGACATTGTTTCAAATCATTAATATGCAATGTGATATATGGTTGACCATCAGCTATGTTATTCAAGATATATGATTCTAAGTTTTTCATCTGTTCAGCTGTCAATGATTTGACATTAAATCCATGAATCCCCTTTCCCTCATTATTAACTCATTCATGGCGAGATGGAGGAAAACCTATGTGCTGCTCCACAACCAAGTAGCTCGTACAAAACTCTGAAACCTCCACCAAAATATACTTTTCAATAATGGAGGCTTCAGGTCGATATGGATTCTTAACATACCCCTTCAATATTTTCATATACCATTCAAAAGGATACATCCAACGAATATATATAGGTCCACAAATCATTATTTATCGAACCAGATGAATCATTAAAAGCACCATTGTATCAAAAAAAGTTGGTGGAAAATACATTTCCAATTGACAAAGTATAAAAATTGCATCCTTTTCCAAAATTTTTAAAGCATTGACATCAATCACCTTATTAAAAATTGAATTGAAAAAATAACACAACTTCATTATAGTCTTTTTGACATGGATGGGTAATATTCAACGCAATTTAACTTGTAGAATTTTTTGCATCATGACGTGACAATCATGTGATTTCATACCTATCAACTTCAAGTCCTTCAAGGAGAATTTTTTTTACATTTGAAGGATAACAGTGAGGCACTTTAGTATCATGAAGACACTAAAAAAATATAATTTTCTACCTCTACGATAATGTATGACATGCCGGGGGAAGAAATGTTCGTCTTCCTTTAGGAGTGGGAGATAACTCCAAACGTATTCCCATTGATAGTAAGTCTAATCTTGCATTCAACCCATATTTTCGTTTTCCTTTAATATCTACCAATATTCCAATCAAACAATCACATATATTCTTATCCACGTGCATGACATCAATATTATGTTTAACTTCAAGAGTTCTCTAATATGGTAGCTCAAAAAATATTGACCTTTTCTTCCAAATATGTCTATCATTACTAGATTTATGTGTCTTTCCCAATGCCACATCAAGGTTTTTCTCCCTCTCAAAATACAGAATAGTGGATAATGGTTTTTGGGAAATATCAAATTCTTGTGAGCCATGGAATTCCTTTTTTAGTCTTCTATAAGGGTGATCCATAGGAAAAAACCATTGATGACCCATGTACGCTGTTTTCCTCCCATGATGTAATTGACAATATGATGTCTCTTGTTCGCAAATTGGAAATGATTTGTTTTTTTTAAAGTGTAATGCTTTGGTCAAAAATCAAAGCACAATTTATTGATAAAAAAAAGCACTTCATGCAGTTGAAAATATATCATTTTATACGAATCATACACCCTAATACCATCAGCCCATAAAATATTAAAATCATCAATCAACAGTGAATAATAAAAATCAATATCATTGGTGGGTTGCTTCAGACCCGAGATCATTATACTCAACATGACATATTTGTGCTTCATACAAACTTCAGGAGAGAGGATGCAAATTACCAATAAAACAGGCCATGAACTATATGTGCTACTGAGGGTTCGGTATGGATTCATTCCATCATTGCACAACCCTAGTATGAGATTTCTAATTTCATTTCCAAATGTAGAATACTACTCATCAATTTTCTTCCATTGTGGACAATCATCTGGATGCCGTATTTTTCCATCACATAACCGCTCATCTTCATGACATCTTAACCATTTTGAATCATGTGAATTAACAAAAAAATGTTTGAAATGATGAATTATAGGAAGATACCGAAATACATTTGAAGGGATCTTTGTAATCTCTACATCAGCCTGTGATTTTTATTTCACCTTATACCGTGATGTCCCACAATTAGGACACTCTGAAAGAAATTCATATTCATTACTATATATAATGCAGTCATTCGGACAAGCATGTATTTTCTTGTATCCCAATCCTATCAGGCATAATATTTTCTTGGACCTATAATGTGAATCTGGAAGATCATTTTCTTTTGGAAGAATGTATTTCATCAATTGTATCAGCTCTATAAAACTTATCTCACTCCATCCATGTTTCACCTTTAGGATAATCAATATTAACACTGCTGACAAAACCATAAAATCTGTACAACCAGGATATAATGATTTTTCAGCATCACCATATAGACGCGCAACTGTCAGTTCAATCTCAATTTGTTCTACTGCAATATCGCGAATCATTTATTAAATTCCATCGGAGTTACCATCTTGAGAATCATCATCATCAGTGAAATTCTCTCCAGTTTCACCATGCCAAATCCAAGGGTTGTAACTCGGATTAAAACCGTGACAAATCAGATGACCTTTTATCTCTATACTTTTCAACTTCTTCATACTCAAACATTTCAGGCATGGACAGATAAAATGTCACTAATTGGAAAATTTTGTTTAGAAAATTCCAAAAATGCATCAACACCTTCCTCATATTCATTGCTCATTCGATGTGCCGTAATCCAATTTTGACTCATTATTACCTATAAAAAATAACAAAATTATACATATTTTTTAGATAAGACAAGTATATGTTTATATGAAAAAATCAGAATTTGAATGTAAAACAATTTTAAAATATAAAACAAATCTATGCGCATTTAAAAAAAATGCTTGAATATGATTTTAAAAAGGAAATTTAGTTAGATATAACAGTCTTAAATTCCATTGAATCAAAGAAACCCATGGGGCCTCCAATGGTTGATAGGAAATTGGAGAAAATGGATTAAACCTGAGAATGAAATCAAATTTAAAATAAAAACTCAAATGGAGAAAATCACAATGTAAATCCAATCATCACGGAACAATGGGGTCTGGATAACGATGCATATTTGAAAACCACGGCATGGTCTCCCCCATAACCCATAATTTTCTCATAATCTATGACTGGTCAAAATATATATAACCTAATAGAATCATATTGCAACACTAATATACATGAAACAATAAAATCATCATGTCATAATCTCATAAACCACGATGAAGCAGTCAATCCCAACTGACACTTATCCCCCACCCCCTTGGACGCCCCCTGGACACCACCACCCCCTTGGACATCCCCCTCCCACACCTGGACACCCCTAGACACCACAACACCCTTGGACAACCCCCCACCCCTCCTAGAAACCCCCACCCCTCCTGGACACCACCATCCACCTTTTACCCCCTTGGACAACCCCCCAGGACACCACCCAACCCTCTGGATAGCCCCCCCCCCCCGAAACCACCAAAGCCTTTGAACAGACCCCCACCCCCTTGGACAGCCCCCACCCCATTAGACACCCCAGCCCCTTGGACCCCCCACACCCCTGGACTGCCCACCCCCACCTCCATGGACACCCTGGACACCCCCATTCCTCTAGACAGCCCCCATGAACCCTCTGAACACAACCCCCACCCCCATGGACACCACCTGGACACCCCCACCCCCTTGGATAGCCCCCAACCCCTCTGGATGGCCCCCACCCTCTGGAAATCCCCCACCCCAGTAGACAGCACCCCACCCCTCTAGACAGCACCCCCACCCCTCCTGGCCACCACCCCTACCCCCTACCCCCTTGGACACCCCCTGGACAATCTCCGACCCTCTGGATAGCCCACCAACCCTCTAGACATCCCCCACCCCTAGACATCCCCACCCCTCTAGACCGGACTCCCACCCCTCATGGACACCACCCCCACCCCATACCCCCTTAGACACCACCCCTGGACACCCCCAACCCTCTAGACAGCCCCCACCCCCGGAAAACCACCCAAACCCTCTGGACAGGCCCCACCCCCTTGGACAGCCCACACCCACCCCCTTGGACAGCTCCCACCCCCTTAGACACCCCACCCCCTTGGACCACCCCTCCCCCCACACCCCCTAGACTCCCCCCCCCACCTCCATTGACACACTGGACACCCCCCAACCCTCTAGATAGCCCCCGAACCCTTTGAACACCACCCCCACCCCCTTGGGCACCCCCTGGACACCACCACCCCCTCGGACAGCCCCCACCCCAATGGACAACTCCCACCCCCTAGACAACCCCACCCCTCTCGACATCACCCACCACCCCTCTAGAGAACACCTCCACCCTTTCTGGACACCACCCCCCATCACCTACCCCTTAGACACCCCCTAGACAACCCCCAACCCTCTATAAATCCCCCTAACCCTCTGGATAGCCACCACCACTTGAAAATCCCCCCACCCCACTAGACAACACCCCCAACCCTCCTGGAAACCACCCCCACACCCTACCCCCTTGGACACCCCCTAGACACCCCCAACCCTCTGAATATCCCCCACCCCTGGATAACCCCCCAATCCCTCTAGACAGGCCCCACCCCTTGGACAACCCCCCACCCACCCACTTGATAGCCCCCACCCCCTTCGACCCCCCCCCCCTCCATGGACACCCTAGAAACCCCCAACCCTCTAGACAGTCCCCCTGAACCCTCTGAACACCACCCCACCCCCTTGGACATTCCCTGGACACCACCACCCCCTTGGACAACCCCCACCCCTCTTGACAACCCCCACCCCCTGGACAACCCCCACCCCTCTAGACAGCTCCCCCAACCCTCCTGGACACCACCCCCACCCCTACCCCCTTGGACACCCCTGGACACCCCCAACACTCTGGACACCCCCACCCCCGAACAACCCCCCAAACCCTCAGGACAAGACCCCACCTCTTGGACAGCCTCCCCACCCCCTTGGACAGCCCCCACCCCTTCGACACACCCACCCCTTGGACCCCCCCCCCCCCCGCCACCTCCATGGACACCCTAGACAACCCCCAACTCTCTGGACATCCCCCAACCCCCTGGAAAACCGCCAAACCTCTCGACAGCCCCCCAGAACCATTCGATTTTGACCTCATGCTACTAGTTTTGGCATATCTAGGGATTTTAACCTCAAGCTACTGTTTGGGTATCATGCCATTATTCCAAATGAGAACCATGAACTGTATCTCCTACTAGTATAATATTTTCTATTGTGCAATGAATCGGGATTTAATAGCATATGAAGACTTATAATAGTCCATGAAAATAAGCGAGTTAAATAGATTATGGAACTATAAATAATGATACCCAAAATAGAAACAACCAAGGATCCAAAAACAAACATTCCACAATGAAAAACCATATATACTTATAAAATAAATCACACTGGTACACAGAATGGGTGTATCACAATGATTTATATATAAATTGCAGTAATATAGGTGAATGAGATCATTAGTTGTCAATGACAACAAAAATTACCATCAATTTCGGGCATCCACGAAACAAAAACAAATGGAATAGAAGTAAGCGAGGCTTACATGAATATTGTGAGTCGATCTAATAGACCAGGTTATAATAAATAAGATGATGATGGAAAAACTAGGTAATAGGGTTCGAAATCAAAGAATCTTTCCTAGTTTAAACAAAAAAATCTCAATATATAAATATAGACTATCCGAAAAAAAGAACGAAATAAAGTCATGAGCGGCTTGGCTGAGTGTTTTGAGTGGAGATTATAGATCCGAGGAGAGTAAATATGATAAAATATTATGGAAAAAATTAGTTTAACGAAACACAATCGAAGAGTCGATTAGGGTTTTCCATGCGAGAGAGATGAGTCGCTGGTCTGTCGATCAAAAAATCATAAATGACAGTCCCCGGGGCGTGTTAATATTTAAAATGTTTTATAAGAGCGGTTATTTAATAACTGACATTATAAAATTTTTTTATTACATTTATAATGTTAGTTATTATAATAACTAACGTAAAAAACAAATCAGAAACCACATTTTTTACCTTGGTTATTTTTTAACCGACGAAAAAGCTATCGGGTGTTAGTTTTTTACGTCGATTATAATATAACCGACGTGAAAAATTCAGTGGGTTGGGTTTTTAGGTCGGTTATTTAATAACCGACGTCAAAAGGCCTCAGATGTCGTTTTTTAAGGTCTGTTATTTTATAACCGACGTAAAAAATTTGTAGATACCTAGTTTTTTACTTCGGTTATTAAAGAACCGATGTAAAGAATGTTGTACATTGGTTTTTTACGTCCGTTATTTTATAACTGATGTAAAAAATGAACGCGCGGGATTGTTGACGTCGGTTATTAAAATAACAGACGTAAAAAATTTACTATCTGTAATTTTTACGTCGGTTATAAAATAACCGACGTAAAAAACCACGTATCATAGATTTTCACGTCTGTTATATTTAACTGAAATAATAAATGGTGGCATTAAAAACGCTTTTTGCGCTAGTGAGGGTATCATCAGTTGCGGGTGAGGAAGGAGGATATTCCAAAAATTGACTTTAGAAGTAGATATCGCCATTAAGAGTATGTGGTTATGCACTTTTGTCTAAAAAATTCACTAGTGGTGTTCATGGAATTGATGAATCGTATTTTTTAGAGATATCTGGATTCTTTTGTGGGGGTATTTGTTGATGATATACTGGTGTATTCGAGGAAAAGTGTAGAGAGTTAGCATCACTTAGAGATAGTGTTGGAGATATTGAGGGATCAATGATTGTATGCGAAATTATCAAAGTGTGACTTTTGGATACAAGAGGTTAATTTCCTTGGACAGGTTGTTTATGAGAAGGGTGTTTAGGTTGATTCAGAAAAGATAATGGTAAATTTCTCAGAGCATCCTCCAAAGAATGTTTTTGAGATACAAAGCTTCCTTGGTCTAGCTGGGAATTATCGACATTTTGTCCAAAAAATTTCATGATTTTATTCACCAATGACAACTTTTACAAGGATGAATATTCTATTTAAATGGATTCATAGTGCCAAAAATGATTTGAATAGTTAATGGGTTGCCTTACATCAGCACGAATCATTGTTTTTCCAGAACCAGAGAAAAGGTAAGTGGTGTATTATGACACATCGAGATCAGGGTTTGGGTGTGTTCTCATGAAGGGGGATCATGTGGTTGTGCATGGATAACAATACTTAAGGTTTCAGGAGAAGATATACCCACCACATTATTTGGAGTTGGTGGAAGTGGCTCATGCTTTAAATATGTGGCGTCATTATCTCTTCGGCGATAAATTTATAGTGTTTACCAATAACAAGATCATAAAGAACATATTTTCACAATGATATTTGAACCTAAGGAATAGGAAAAGGATGGAATATATTTAGATGTTTGATTTTGACATAATGTGCAAACCACGTAAATAAAATTTGGTGGTGGATAGAATAAGTATGAAATAATATGCTCAAGTGAAGAAACATGTATCAGATCAGTGGAAGTTGATGTTAGTTATAGCCGACATGAGGTTGGAATGTGAGGACCAGGTTGAAAGAGTGGTCTTATTTCTGTTTTTGATGGTTATTTAATTTAATGGTTTGGTTAAAGAGGCACATACATCAGATTTCGAGTGTATGAAAATGAGGTTGAAAAACAATAGTGGGGAGACCATTGAGAACTGAGAACAGAATGAGAATTCATTTTTACGTTTTCAAAATAAAATGGTTGTAATAGTGTCTTATTGGGTGGAACTTCTTAGGGATTATCATCATTCCCAGTGGGATTTCCATCCTATAAGTTATAAAATGTATAAGGTGTTGAAGGAACTGTTTTGGTGGTCTGGTATAAAGAAAGATGTGGCCAGGTTTGTCTCGAGATGCTTAACATGTCAGCAAGTGATGGCAGAGCATCAGTGGCCAGCACACATGTTGCAGTCTTTACCTCTACCAATGTGGAAATATGTGAAAACAACAATCGATTTTGTGATGGGTATCACAATAATGACACGGAAACACGATTCCATATGGGTGATTGTGGATCAGCTCACAATGTTGGCCCATTTCAACACGATTTTTGAATCTCGTATGGCGGAAGATATATCCAAAATATCTATCTAGGAGGAGGTAAAGAGGCAAGGTGTTCCAGTTTTGATTTTATTAGATAGTGATCCAAAGTTCACATATAATTTTTCGAAATCATTGCAGGAAGACCTTGGGACATAGTTTACTACGAGCACAACATGCCATCATCAGATGGATGGGTAATTCGAGAGTACAATACAGAACATATAGGATATGTTAAGGGATTGTTTGATGAATTTTTTTCATTAATGGGAAGATCACTTACTGTTGGTGGAGTTATCCTATAATAATAGTTATCAGGCTTTGATACATACGGCTCTGTTTGAATATTTGTACGTGCGTCTTTGTCATTCACCACTATGTTGGGTGGAAACATGTAAGAATTCCAAGATCGGACCAAGCCTTGACCAAGAGACTATGGAGAAAATAAATTTGACCAGGAAGAAGATGGAGATGGCCCAAATTCATCATAAATCATATGCAGATCATTTGCAATGATTATTGTCGTTTGGGGTGGGTGACCTTGTGTTTTTGAGAATCTCTCATATGTTGGGACATCATCGGTTTGGGAAGCAAGGTAAGTTATATCCGAGTTATATTGGTCCTTTTGAGATACTTTAGCAGATTGGAGAGGTGTCTTATATTTTGGATTTTTTACCACAGTTTAGTGCGGTACACAATGTGTTTCATGTGTCATAGTTTAAAAAGTATCATCCAGATCGTGAAAATGTGATTCATTGGGATCAGGTTGAGCTAGAACGAGATGCTTCCTTGGTGAAAATTCTAGTTCTTATTGTGGATAGTAAATGGAAAGTCTTATGTGATAAAAGAATCATTTATGTTCATTTTTTGTGGCACCATGGTCAGATTCAAGTGGATACTATGGTGCAAGGGAAAGATTAGGCCAAGAAATGGACCGAGTTCTTTCTGAAAATCAATGGTTCCCTACTTTCTGAGGATAGAAATTCTAGTGGTGAAAAAAATTTAGCACCCCATGTTTGAGGTATGTATTGTTTTTGTTCCTTTTTATGTGTTTAATGTGCATTGGATTAGTTGGGAAGTCATTGTTAGAGTTTTTAATGCTTTTGAATAAGTTCAGAGGCTCTTCTAAATGCATACGGTTTGAGAACGGTTAGGGGAAACCATGCAGGTACTCCCCAAAACTATAAAGGGGGATACATCATGCTTTGTATAGAAATCACATGGTTTTCCAAATTTTGCGAGGTAACCATGTGGACTCCCTCTCTCAAGGAAATGGCTTGTCCACAGTTAGTGGACGATTGGCCAAACTGTGTGGGCTAACTATGCGGCCACATAAAATATGGGTTTTTAAATTTGGGCTCCTTCAGTCTTGACCTAATACACTTTAAAATCCCACCCACTTGATCAACACTCGGTATTTTATATTCTCAAGGGTTGGAGGGGCTCTCCCACATGTTTTTGATGTGATTGGAAGGGGTTTAAAGGTGGTTTCATGGTGGTTTTTTCCGGGAAAATATATCATATTGGCTTCTTTGGTTTCTTTGAAGATCTATATCTTCCTCTCTCTTAATTTTCTAGATCTAAAACTATTGTGTGTATATATAGGGTTTCAGTTTCCTTGGATGTTAATTTTAAGGATTTTGGATGTTATAAAAGGATACCTAGAGCGGTTTCCAAGGTGTGTTCACTAGGTTTGAGGTGTGGTTGCTTGTAGGTCAAATTCACTAGAACCCTAAAGGTAGGTGGATTCTCTTTCCACTCCACATTTATAGAACTTAAATCTTTGTTATAGTTAATTTTTGTGTTGTTAAAACAAATTGTTTTTATGTGAAAAATTGGTTGGAAATCCCTTTGGTTGTGTTTTTAGGATTTTTGGGAAAAATTGGGTGTTATGGTGAAATTCCATTATTGTGGATTTTAAAATATGTATTTTAAAAAGGGTTTCTAAGATTGATATATGATATTCGTTGATGAAAAATGGTTTCCAATAATGATGGTGTTTTATAGAAATGTTATTTTTTATAGAAAATGATTAAAGTGTGTTTTCAATAAATGGATGACTTATTGAAGTGAATTGGCATATGTTAGAAATGGTCATATGATTATTATCCGGCCTCCGATGCATTGTGCATATTGGTTGATTGAGTGTTATGGATTGTGATGGTTGTGTGGAATTGGGTGAGAAGTCCTACAGTAAAAGGTGGCAAATAATTTTTGGAAGAACCCCCATTTTGGGTAGTGGTCGGGAAGTATCACTAGTTGAGAAGGGGGTGAACGGGGTGGCCAGAAGTCCCACTATTTCAGTAGTCTTGTTATGAATTAATTTTCAAGATGGAAATTGTTTTGCTGATGTTAAATGGTCAGGTGGCTTATTGAATGATTGTTTAGATGTATCGTAGGTTGCTTGGTTTGGTTTAGGTGGATTGGTAGGGTTATGTTTAGCTTATGGTAATGGTTTCATTTATTATTATTTTATATAAAATGATTAATATAAACATTCTAATGGCTTTATCCTAGTGGCTTGTTTAGGGAGGTAATTTGGGGAAAACCTACTGAGTATAAGTACTCATCCCCTGCTTTGGAACTTTGGTGCTTTTGTAGATGTTGTATTCCAGAAAATAGGTAAAGGTAAAGCATCTCATTGCTAGTGGTTTGTGGTGATGCTTGGGAGATGTGGTGGTTCATGGAGTATGGAGATTGGTGTGGAGTTGTGGAGTATGTCTTGGTTTATTTTGGGTCTCTTGTTTAGTCTTCTTTAATATACTATGATATTGTGTTTGGTTGTTTCGGTTTTTGGGCTGTATTGTGGAATTGTGTGGTTCCTTTTTGGTAATATATGAGTTGGTTATTTTGTTGACATGCATCATGTAGTAAGTTTATATTGGATAGTTTGGTTGGTTTGTTTTGTCTCAAGGGAAAATTGTTCCCCAATTATTTTCTCAATGCCCCCGGTATTTATTACCATCATTTGGCCCCTTGGGAAAGTCGCTTAAGGCTAGGTAGCATTCCTCCGCCATCTCAAGCCAACGATATGGGGCGGGGTGTCACATGTAATTTCCATAAATTGGTTATTACTATTTATATTATCCAACATAATAGGTACATTATATTTTTCACATTTAAAATAATAATAATTTCCTAGAGTATGTTATTTCCTTTAAATCAGGTGATGCATGAATCAAAAGATATTGATGTTATTAAATTTATTTTAATAGAATTGTATCCTAATGTCTTAGGGGTTTATATTATCTTATATGATTTCTGGTGCATGTTATATGTTCTATCAAACATTATGATCCTTTTTTGAAATCTAGAAGAGTTATATTTAACCCACATAAATAAATTGTGTCCTCATAGTTTTATTGTGATCATTAAAATAATGGGTAAGACATTTTAAGATACAATTTTCTCAAACCCATATCACAAAATGATTTTCAAAAACATCCTCATAATAAGATAGAAATGGAAGTACATATGTCATCTGGAATAAACCATACCAGGTTTCTAAATAAAAGACATTTTATGGAAAAGGAATATATAGATATCAAAAAAAAATAATGAATAATTATTTGTTGTGGAAGAGAATATTGATAACAAGAATGTGAATGATAAATGGAATTTTTAGGACTTCAAAACCATAATTTGTTTATGAATCAATATACCATTTTCATTAACGTATTTCATGGTAAAATAATAACAATTTTCTTCAAGATCATTTTCCTAAAGATAGTGATTTACATTACCAATTTTTATTTCTACCACAAGAAAATAAAATTAATTGATTTTTTTCTATTTCATACACAAATATTCAGTCTTTGGTTGTTCTCTAATTAATTTCCCCTTTATATCCTACCCAAATAATTTAGAATCCAAAAAGTAATTTGTTATTCCTAATGAAGTAAAAATAAATTTTTTTGGATTGTAATATATATAATTGAGTGATGATTCTTTAAACATGTTTCTAAATATTTTCGAAAACCAAAATGATTATCACAAGTTATTTGATATATTAAATTAATATAGAAACCTCAATAGAAACACTACTAGTCCAATATTATTACTTTTCCATCAAATTGATTCAAAAAACAATGATATATTCACCAGACCATCACGTCGGCTAGTGGTAGGAATATAACCCTTGTCCATTTCATTTATGGTTTAATGAACTACAACCTTTCTTAGTACGATGGGTTGTCACCTAGAATACATGTTCTATTATTTTTAAATCCATATTATTATAATTCCTATTACATTCCCAATGTTCCATAACCCATAATTACATCAATATAAATGATAAGATAAAACCTAATGGTTTCCAATACCATTAAAATAATTACCAAAAAATGTAAGGGCATTCATTCTTAAATAACATTTTCACAAAAACATGTACTAATCCAATGGGCTGCATTTCCATATTTGTCTCTCAATATATCCTTATTCTTGGTATATTCCTATAATATAAAACATGAAATGTGTTTTTAAAACATTGAACTTTTGATCAATCCTAAAATCATTGACCTATGATTGTATTCATAACTCTAATGCCGACAGATACATATATGATTATAAAATTTAACACAATCCTTAGATATTTCAGGATTACTATAACCAAAATAACATCGGTAGTAATATTTATACAATATAATTTTATAATTTCAACACATACATACTTCAAGCATTTTATTTGAACATAGTTCATTCATTGGTCTATTGGTTAAACTTTCGAATACTAAATTAACTCATATAATTCCTAGGCTCCCCACAGTTAAGGAATGGAACTATAAAAGGTTCTATACGATGAAATTTATTTCCTTCCATCATAATATTCAGTTTTCCTCATAAATAATTTTCTTTATATCATTACCTTCAACATGCAAAACATTTTCCATATAATCTTAAGGACTTTCCTTGATGTCTCTTTGCATATTTTTGAAATAAAGGAAATTGATAATTTCTTCCTCCATAGTCTCCCATATTCTAGTTCTAAGAGATATCTATACATCTCTTCATTAGTGAGTCTGAGATTTGTATTTGGTATATTTTTTAATCATATTATAGTATAATAGATTTGTAATAATCCTGATATCATTAAATCATGTCATTATCCCATTTTTTCTCATATTCACTACAACAACCTTCCTATTAAATGTTAACATGAATCATTTAGGTTTCATTCTTGATTAAAACCAAAAATAATAATGTGGGAAATAATAATATTAGTGAGAAAACCATAAAATCATTTACAGGATGTCTAAATCATGTCAACATCTTTAAATCATATACACAATAGATTTTACCTAATTCATTTATTGTCATTACCAATTTAAATCCATCATAACTATTTATAATGAAAATTTAAATTATCCAATGAATATCCCACATTTTAGAGTAACAACTAATTCTCAATTAAATCATGAGTTTTTTGGATTTATTACACCAGGGAACATATTTTCTACAACCACATCCACTTATACTCTCCAGATAGGGATATAATTGTTGGGGAAACTGCAGAATCTGTTCATTGATAAAAATTTATGATTTTATTCTATACTTTTCTTAAAGGTAAATTTTGGGGTTATATTCCATAATATATGTTTTCATATGTCTAGGTAATATATATTATTCTAAACTTAATCAAAAACAAACTATAAAAACAATGACATGAGTATCCTAAATATAGTGGTTACTTTACAAAATTGTCATAAGATACAAGTGATCACATCCAGAATGAAAGAATATTTTAGCTATTCTGGAAAACTAGATCGAAAATTGAGTCCTGAATTATATTCAAAAAGACAAATTACATGATTTTTATGAATATCACTATTCTATAATCAAATCCTTACATATAAATCATGGTACACTTACTGAATTAAATGGAAATGAAACAAAATAATAATATGCTGAGATGCTTAGTAATAGTTACGTAAAGAAAAATCCATCTAGAATTCGTAAGTATAATCAACATGAAAATGTAAATATATAAACATGTGTTCCATTTTAATTGTTTGACTATCATTATTATATAAGGCATTATCAATATGTAAAATTAAATATACGAACTTGCAAGCCATTTTATCAATAATTTGACAATCCTGATTAGTTATGTCATAATAAATAATGAAAGGTAAATATATGAACACATCTTCCATTTAATAAATAAATTTATTATCTTTATTAGATAAGTAATAATCTGTAAGAAAAGGAAAATATTTGAAAAAGAAATAAATTTAATCTATAACTTGACTATCCTGATTGGATAAGGAATAATCAATATGTAAATTCTTATAAACAAACACACATTCCATATAATCAGTAACATGAATATCATGACTATATAAGAAATAATCAATATAAAATGGTAAATATATGTAAACACATTATAATTACTCAATAACATGAATTTTTTATTATATAAGTAATAATAAATATTTTAATGTAAATAATTGATAATATATTCCATTTAATAAATAAACATAGAATGAAAAGATTCTAAAGATAATATCATTGTGAAAATATTATGGATAATAATAATTAAATTATTAATGAACAAAAATAATAATTATTGGATTTCATGATATTATAAATTGTGATAACTCTAATATCTATACCTTTAACAAGATAGTTTGAAATTGATGGGCATTTATACACCCAAAATCCATTTAACTAATGTTATTCAATTGATACATCTCATGATACTACTGATGTGTAGAGTGTATATCTATAACCAAGATCCACTCATTGCATCATGTACAAATCATTCCACATATATAAAATAATATATTTAATTCATGAATAATTTGCCCTATCACCAAATATGTATTGATTAAGGAAAAAAAATACTTTTTCCCTCATATAATAAAATAACATTGAATTAGAAAAACTAATGTTATAGTGATATACAGTATAAGAAAAAAACATATTAATGATAAATAATATGGATATTTATGTGAAATTTAATGTCAAATGATCACATGAAAGATAATATTTTATGTGGATGATAATGATTAAAAAACGAGTCAAGAAGGTGTATGAAAATAATTGCCTTTGTCAAAATTATCATAAAATATCCATAGAAAGAATAAGTATTGTAGAAAAATGACATATTCTCTGTGGGGTTTAAGTAAAATAAATTGTTTTATCATTTATGAATCATAAAACAATAAAACTTTCATGAAAAAAATTATTTAAGGAAATATCATTTTTAATTTGAAAATAAAATAAAATATAAAATTTCACCAAGTATTTTGAAAATAATTTTCTTTTAAAATATCTTGAAACATCTAAATTATTCTTTAATACATGATTGGTTATGATTGTGGGAAATTATGAACATTTTTACATGATAAAATAAATATTATTTTGAGTTTCTTAGTAAATTTCATATAGACCTTATTTGGAAAATGAAATGAATATTCCTTTTATTGTTTTATAAATTCAAACATAGGTAAGAATATCTTTTATAATTTTTTATGAAAATTTTAAATACTATATATATATATATTATATAAAATTTTTTGGAAGAAAAATTAATTTCATCTAAAGAGAGAAACAATGTCAGATTGTTTATAATACATTTTCTCAAACCTTTTAAGAACCAAAAAGTAGAAATAATACTATTAAATAAAAAATAATTAATAATCAAAGGATAATAAAATTTATGGGGGATATTATAGAATTATTAAATGTTGTTCCTTAAATATAAATTGATGCATAAAAAATCATGATTAAAATGATATTGTGAAATAAACTCTTATGAAAATCATAACATTGAATTGAGAATTAAATTTTTTTTGACTATTTGTATCAATTTTATATACACATAAAACAAGTTGAAATAAAACATAATATAGTCAAAACATCATTACACACATACTAATATAATATAAAATATAATTAATAAGTAATATAACCCATTGAAAAGAATATTTTTAAGAAAAATCATTATCACTTGTTAAATGTTATGTCAAATACCACGTGATGAAATAATTCAAATCCCAACATAAAAGAATATGAATTAATAATTAATAATGATATTACATGTCAATGGTTTGGTTATAGTTGGGGTGGTGCCTAAGTGGATAACTATGTAATCCTACATCCAAAATATGATGGTTTGAATCTTGGAAATCCCTATAAGAAATCTTTGATGCAGATATTAATACATGAATGATGTGAGTAAGTGGTGATGTAAGTATGATGTATACAACTTTGACTTGGGACTACGAGTTATGTAATGGGTATTCCTATAATAATATGAAAAAGAGTTCATTAATTTTATTATAAAAATAATCTTTGGTCCCAACTACAAAAAACATTTCAAAAGGTGTATTTTATACACCATATAAAATAAATTAGGTGCTTTACATTGAAATTTTAATCATATAAGAGAAATTGAAATAAAGTCCCATATATCATGGTTCCATTTGTTTGACAATTATTTAAACTCTTATATAATGGTTTTAATAATTTAATCTATTTATAAAATAATCATATTCAAATTTATAATATCATATATGACCCTATGATAACATTTTACTGTCTGTTTATTAACAATAGTTATTCATATTCATTGTTTTTTGTGTTAATTTCCTTGTTTTATCATTTTTGTTTTTTATGAATGATCTTGTTATTATGAATGTGAAATAGATAAACAATTTATAGAATTATAATAATGTTATTAATATAATATTTACTGATTTAATAAATTAATAAAATCATTAATTATGGCTCAACATGGAAAATTAATCTCATTCCTTTGTGGAGATAAAAGGACATACATATGCATGAACGACAATTTCATTCACATAGAGAGTGAAATGAAAAAATAATTGGATGTTATATTAATTTTAAATAATTAATATTATTTCATATATATCCCACATATTTATTAAATTTATCCATATTAACTTCTATGGAAAGACTAAGTGAAAAACAAATTACATCACTATACAGAAAGATAGTTCTCCTTACAAACGAGTGACATTACAATATTTTTAAAAATAATGGTAATAAAGATTGTATATATGATATTATAATCACATAAGTTCGATATTTTCATAAATATTATATATATATTTTTAATCTACTATTTTATCAGTCAAGATACGTGTTTATGGAAAATATGTTATATCAGTTCGGGAGGTGGTTGTATTCCATATACATGATTGATAGTATTATTTACCATTTGATGGAGCTGGATATAGATAAATATAATTATATCAACATAATAAATTATTATTATATATTAGATACTATTTATAACATATTGGTACTATTAATACATAATGTATTGTCGAAAAAAGAAGAAATAAAAAGACAGAGCTTCGTTAAGACAATTACCTTTTCCTAGAGAAACATCCTTTAGATCTCTCATTAATGTGCATAGGGTTATTATTTTTGTAAGATAAGAAGATATTTAATATATATATATATATATATATATATATTATTTTTTAGGGTTATTTTTTAGGGTTTTATCTAGAAAAAGGGTCTGAGAGTTGTGAGGATGTGAATGGATAGAGTTGGATTTTATATGTGGGTGAGGGGGCACACATTGAATTTTGGAAAAAATGATAGTGTACACAAATGTTTTACATTCCAAAATGAACCATAAAAAAATATTATCATTAATTATAGGTTATAAGATCTAAATATAGACATATTATGGGTTTTTGACATGTTTGGTTTTCATTTTGAATCAATATAATTTATGTTTTACCCTCGATAAACCAGTTTTCACCTTAATCATGATAATTAATTTTTTATGATTATACTAATAATATTTATAAAAAATTAAGATAAAGTTATTATATATTATATATTATAATAATTAAAAATTTGGAATATATTTATAGAAATTAAATTCACATATGTCATATAATTTAATTTACAATTAAACCTACAGACTTGTCGATAAAAGGTTTTCCCAATGAAAAAAATTAAAAAGAATAACAAGATTTTAGATCGCAATTGAATATTAAATATACTCCAATGAACTAAATTGATTGAATTTGAATATTATGGAGATAATTTCATTTTAAAACTAATTAAATATATATTTTTACTTTGTAACTACTTTAAAACAAAATGGATGTTTTCATTAAAAATCATATTTTTCACTATTCATCCTAAATTAATCTTTTACGAAAATTGTGAAAAATTATCCCAAGGATAATTTGGAAATTTTCATTTTTTTATTTTTAAGTATTATTTTTAAAATAATTTTAAATTAAACTTAAATTATGTGGTCTAAGGATGACTAAAATACCTTTTAAAAAAGTACAATTTTTTATAAAAAAATTATGTCTTAATTAAAATGATTCTTATTTTATTTCTAATAATTAAATAATCAATGAATTTTCTATTAATTTATTATTCCATAAACTATTAATAATTTATATATAACTATTTATACCCTCCATATTATTTTATAGGTTATAATGGTCATGTTTTAAATAATAAAACATTAATGGGGGATTATATTTCATTGAAAATCAGTGTTACATAAATCGTCATCTACCAAAGAGATTGATTGTTTTTAAAAAGAATTATATCATCATCTCTTAGGGTGAAATATTCACCTGTAATATTGGTGTTTCTTTTCCTACATGTTATAAAACATGTTATTCCTATTTTAAAAATATGGGGTGTTACCGTCTTAGTGTTTTTATTGCGGAATTGATAGAGATGTTTTTTATTCATTTTTATGTATATTTAAATGATTAAATTTTATCCAATTTATCAATTAGATCTAAATTGAATTATTTTTTATTTTTTATTGAATTTTGTGGTTAAATTTTTAAACTAAATTAATTATATCTTTTTTAGGGTTTTTTAATATATTTATTTAGACATATAATTTTCAATATTGATACAAATTGAGGAATTCTTTCTTTTTACAATCTTCTTATTCATGTTCTTCGACATTTTCAACTAGATCTAGTGCTTATTAAATCTTTACGAGTCCAAAATAAATCCTAAAATGCGTAGAATATTTTGGCTGGGGAAATTAAAAAATATTCAATAAATGATCCAAATGATGTGAATATATTTTGATAGGATATAATCTAAAAAGTTCACATTAAAAATAAATTTCTTATAGAAATTGAATTTTTAATATAGTAGGTGAATTCATAAATGTGGTGGGATATTGAGAGTCTCTTCTTCTAGAAAATGAGTGCTTTAGTAATTCACGATTAATGGTTTGAAAATGTTTCCAAATATTTTGAAACTTTAGCTACAATATCCATGAAAATTTAAAAAAAAAATCATAACAAGTAATCTTAGTGATACATAGCTATCTAGTGGAAAAAATAGTGAAAAAATATGATGGATCTATTAAAAGGATAAATTTTACAACTATGCATTTTCTCTTTACATATTTTTAATGCCTTCGTCTTCCCTATTGTTTTCAATCCCTCTTCACACGGAGTTTTAAAATAATGAGTGATCAAGAAATGGGAGGTCTTATTTTTTAATTCTTGAGTTTTTTCACTTAATAGAGTACAACCCTTCATTTATTTTGTTAAATTTATTTCAAATTTCATATAAAAATATTTATTATCAAGTGATATTGTATTTGGAAGTTAAATTAGATATGATTATTCCATTGATCAGAGAGCCCTATAATCCTCCTTACGTTTCTAGTGTATACACTATATAATAGACCATGGATCAATGTTCATGTACTTAGTGATTTTATCTATGTGTGGGAGTGGTAGTGGAGACTATTTTTTAAGTAAATTCAAGACCCAATCGAGTACTTTTTTTATCAATTGGGGAAATTCACTAGAACTCTCTAACAGAATATAAGAAGGGTAGTCAAAGATATGTTTTAATTATGTTTTTTTTCAAACCATCACAATTTTAAAGAGGGATTGAGAGGATGAAATTTGGAATCTTAATTTAATTAACATTATAGATGATTATTAGATAACTCCAAATGAGTATAGTATTCAATTTGGAAGACCAAACCTCATCTGATAGTATTTTTTATATCAAAATTTTCTATAACTTTATTCATTGATTGATATTATTTTCAAATAGTCAAGACAAAAAACAACCCAATTTCCCTATAATTTAATGTGTCACACTAGACTATTGTTCACTCCTCTCTATAGACAACATTAGTTAACTAGTATACTGCATTTTAACTTTGTAAATTTTTTTTCCATACCACATTATATGAAAATGATAATTTTTAACCATATGAAATTTATTAATTACATAAATTGAATATTTTTCATTCTATTTGTGAAGTATCCCATGAAATTAAAGGTACACAATGTTTGATGGTGTAATCAACTCACACCACTAAGCTTAAATGAACCTTGAAATATTATTGTTTAAATAATAAAATTATAACCTTTCCTTTAAATTGTAATTTATGAATAGGATTAAAAAGTTATTAAATATATAAATAATTATTAATAAATTCAAATGTATTGATTAATTACTTATAAATTATCCCTCAATTTTTCATAAAGTTATTTTCTTCTATAAATGTATGTTTTCTTCAAAAATTATTATTATTGTTTCTTACGAGAGAATATTATTAATAAATTTTTTAAGCAATATAAATTATATTTTATAAAAAGGGTATAATTATTTAAATCATCATATCAAAATTACTTTTGGGTGAAATTTTCTAAGTTTTTTGAAATGAGTGATTTTTCAGTGAATTGAAAAAAAAAATTTTGTAAAAAAATTCATTTCTTTTAAAAATTCATATTATAATTTGAATTTTATATCAAATTAACATATGTTTATTATAATTATATAAAATATAATTAATTATACTTTATTTTTTATTATATCAGATTTTGGTGTATGTTTATTTTTTGGTCTTAGAAACACATAATTCTAACTAATTTATCCTTCCTTTTATTTTACGCATTAATATTAAAAAGGATTCTGGAAAATTCATGGAATTGAATCTGGAAAAATATATTCCATATTTGGAATTATATATTCCATTTTTGGTAAATATACCCATTTTATTTGTGGTCATTATGAATTGTAACTGTAGTTAGTATTTATTACCTCGTTATGGGTAAATTATGTAATTATGGTTAAAAATAATTTGATAAGAAGTAAAAATTCTAAAAATAGATTTAATATTCTAAATGATTTGGGTTTTAAAACCATCCTCTATTATTATATTTTATGGAATTATTTTTCTATTTTTTAAATCTTGACCTATATATTTTTCCAGTAAATATAAAGTGAAAAATGACACCCTCATGGTTTAAATATCTATAAAATTATATGTTAGGGGAAATAAAACATTTATTTGGTTATGTATATCTATTTTAATGATAAATTAATTTATTTCATATTAATTAGTTTTTATTTTTTAGTTCTGAGATAATTGCCATAAATGTTGATGAAACTTCGACATAGTGTTTGTTGATGGAGTAAAAAACTAAGCAAAATGATTTGAAATATCTAAATGTATCCTTTTTGGGTGAGTTACAGTGTCCCATGAATTTCAAATCTAAATATAAAATATTTTTGTGTTATTAATGGTTTATATTTTAATTCTATTTATATCATGTTATTTTCATTGTCAGATCGTGCGAATAGTTCTTAAAATGACATTAATAATATTTTATGTTAAATAATATTTTATTGAATTATTTTAAAAAATAAAAATAACTTTATAGGCTAATTAAAATTATAAATGAAATTTTATTTATATACATATCCATTTATGATTCAATTTTCATCTAATAAGTAAATTAATTTCCTTTAATATTAAAAATGTGACTGCTATGATTAAGATTAAAATTGGTTAATTATGGGGTCAAACAAATATATAATGTTTAAAATTATATATAACCCCATAAAAATATTTTTTACTGATTATATAAAGATAATATATTCCTTATATTCAATGAAATTTTATTGTAAAAATATTTTATATGAGTTAAAAAAATATTTTAATACAGTATTTCTAGTATTTCCAAAAATGATCTAAAATGTATTTTATAATAAAACATTTTCTATTAAATGATTGAAAATTAATAAAAAATACAATATTTGGACATGGTTTTTTGATATGGTTCAAAATATCATACATGGTCCATTTATGGGTCACTTTACCTTTTATAGTAACATTCATGATATATAATTTTTAAAAAATTCTTATACCACCATAATTGTTGATAGGGTTAACATCAGGTTTTTACACTAGGATAAGGGTAAAAAAATATAAAATTTTCCAAATTTTATTTGGTAGTTTTATTTTTAAAAAATAAACATATTTTTTATAATTTTACCAATTATGATTCATTTTACAATGTTATTTAATTTAAATAAATTTAATTCATTGATAAATTCTATGAATGCCCCATCCCTCACTTATAAAAGGGAACTTATGATCCTCTTTACTTCATGTTCATGAACCATTTATTTGTCCAAGAACTACCCAATTCCATTCCTAGAATCCATTAAAATGTTAAATTGGTTTTATTTTAGGAATAATACCAACCATAGATGGATTAATTTGTAATGGAAATGAAGTTTTCAAAATAAGAGGTATATCTTTTATAGAATGTTTCAATTTTATTTCTTCTTACACCTAATTAAAATATTATTCAAACATTATGAAATAAAAAATTATCTTTAATTTATTTTAATATTTTTATATTAATTTAATAATATATATGTATTTAATTATTCCATCAAATGGAAAAGTAATCAATAGTTTTTTTGTACAGATGACAACCACATTGCAAACCAATTTAATTCATTTTCAATCCCCACATATCACAACTGGTTAAAATTATGGATAATATATATATATATATAATATTTATCAAATAATAATAATAATTATGTTAATATAATATATCATCATTTTTATTAACATTCCATCCATTAAAAAATGATAACATCATTCGTTCGTATGTGTAGATTAAAACTTCCATGATTAAAGTGATTCATTTTTCAACTATAAATCACATTGAATATATAAATATATAATTGTTTTAGAGAAATAATATGATATTTATGATATAATTATAATTCATTAAATACAATATAATAATTAACATACTTCCATAATGATTGTTAAAAAATGGAAACATTACTCATGCATACATCTAAGTTATTGTCTCCACGTTTGTAATGTAGTTTAATATTCATAACCATATTTAATGATATGATTTGTGATTATAATTAATTAATTGAAATTATACTTATTTCATGATTATAATTTTTGAGAATATAGAAAAAATATCCCTTGCAGTATAGTCAACATACTGATGTTTTTGTTGAAATTTTGAACTGAATACCCGCAAAACACCTAACATAGAATTAACCGATATTGTAATTAAATATTTATTTTATGACATTAAAATAAATGCATTATATATAATATATTACATATAAAAAATAATATTAATAAATAAAACAATCTATATGTGTTTATTTTATAGGTTTTAGAGAACATATATGGCATATTTGGATTTAAGGTAAGGGGTTTCTTCTTAATTTAATTTTATTGATGTATATTTTAATGTTATGAACCAAATTTATTTTATGAAGTGAAATTAGTTTCCTATTACATATTTTATCATTAATATATTATAATATACAGTTTTTATGTTTTAATTAAAATTATTTTATCAAAAGGTATTTCATATGAAAGTTACATAGTGGTTATATCTGAATATAATTTCCATTATTTTGGTTATACTTATTATCCATTAATTTCATGACTCTTTGTTTATGAGTGAATTTAAATTTTATTTTCTTATGTTTATTTTAAACTTATTATATGTGATTTTATAATTAGTACACATAATAATTTCATATAATAAACTATTTGATTCAACGACATGATCATTGTAAGGATTATTTGGGTAATTGTGTTTATTTTGGACATTACTTGAATATGACCCACTTTTAGAATATTTATATGTTTAAAATTGAGAAATATTATCATGAATCAATCCTTTATCATGATATTTAATTTTACTTTTATGTTCTATCTTCCATGAAATTTTTATTCAAAATCTATAAAAGATTCATAGGTTTTTATAGTGTTAATATCATTTTCCTATGACATGATTCATTTTGTACAATATGATTTCCTTGCATAATTTAATAACTGACTCATGAATCAATTTGACATATTACCTTATGTTATTCATGGTATTTACAAATTCATCTCATAATCATTCCTTCAAAGAAATTTGATTCTATAGTTACCAATATGGTAAAGGCTTTATGTTACGATCAACTATATTTTGAAGATTTTTTATGTTCAAGGTTTTTTTAAGGAATTCTTATGATCTTTTTTTCACAAACCACGTCTCTTATATTATCCTTTGGTATTGAATTTGGTTTAAATTTATTTATCACTTTCTAATATTTCATGGTTTCGTCAGTTAGAACCTATTTTTTCCTTTATAATGGGTATTTTAGTATTGAGAATGGGATTTTAAAATAAAATGGAATTTTGATATCAAAAAGTGTCTTTCATAGAGATTTTAAAAAATAGAAGATAATATGATGAAATGGTGCAATAATTATTTTTTCACTATATGGTACATGATAATTTTATATGATGAACGGGAAAGCCCGATATTGTTTATATAATGGGTGATCCCCATTTTTTCACTCTAGGGAATTGGGTAATGTTACTTAACATTAAATGAAAGAATGAGTAAATTGACTAAGGTGTTTTATCATTTGAATTTAACTATGATATAATTATCTTATACAAGGGTTTTACAGAGGTTATGAATATAAATCTATAAAATTTACAGGATATAATAAGCCTTATAGGATTTCTATTTTCTTTCTATGGGTATTAATTTTTTCTTTGAAGAATATTGAAATAACATGTTTCAGGGTTATTTATTCCCATTATATTGTATTTGTGAAAGCTTTAATCTACGTCACATGTTTCATGATATAATTTTTCAGGGGTAATAGTTCTATTATGTTTATCTCATTTACTTTGATTATGTCATCATAACATTATGCTCATATTTTTTCTCATTGAAGAAATTCAATTTTTTATTTTTTATTTACCCTTACAGAGCATTTAAACTCACCATTATTATGTTTCATTTTCCCTAGTTTATGAATAATTTTGTCAAATTATTTATGTCAATATTGGTTTTATGTGTGATGGATTTTACGGGATATATTTAAGACTTTATAAACACTTTTAAATGTTGGGAATAGTGACAAAAATAATCACTTGGAGTCATTGTAATTTTTTATATTAGAGTTTTCAATAATTTACAAAAACTAAAAATCTATTATATTCATGGGTATATAAGTGATCTAATATTTTATTTTGATGATGTATGTTTCTATGGCTAAAATTTGGACATGTTTATCAGTTTCAATTCTAGAAATGTAAATATTTTGTTGTTAGCACCAGATTTGGGAGTGCGGGTTCCATGTGGTTATATTTAGACCTTCATGAATTCAATACATGTGATGATTTATCATATCATATAGACCATGAATTTATATATTTTAATCCACATTAAATATCAAATTTCCATTCCAAACAAGATTCTTTGGTGTAAATTCATTATTGTAATTGATCTTAAAATGAGATCTATGAATTGTCTAGGAGTTTTGGGAGTTATTGAAAAGAAATAAAGGAACTTTTTTCACTCTTGATTATTATATAAGAATATTTATAAATTTTTAAAAATGATCTATTTTTAATATTCTATATTTTGAAAAAAGTGAAAATAGAATAAATAGAAAATTAAGAAACTGTAATATGATTTATTGAACATTGTATATCTTTAAATTCCGTATTATTATATAAAATATTTCATATATTTTTAGTAGGATATTTATAGTGGTGACTGATGTTCTAGTATACATATACCTTAATGGAGTGAAACTAGTTCTTGGACACATTCCATTACAAAAAATAAGAGAGAAAAGATTAACCAATGATTTAGAAATTTATATCTGAACGAATATGGAAGGGGAAAATAAATTTTGGAGATGTTATCTATAAAATGAAATGAATAAGATTCAACAATTCATTATAATTATTTTTATATCCAACAAATTTTTAAGATTAATACGATAATATGAATTTAATAATTAATTTTCACATTATAGACCATCTTACTATAACCATAATTACATTAGAACAAGAATTCATTAGTCTATTGATAAGTGTCCTTTAAGATATAAGTGTAGATTGAAATGGATGAAAAAACTATGGATTAATTTTATCTTCATGAGATTGGGCAGAACTCTAATCGTATACATGTTGAGAAATGAGTGGAATATATATTTTCGGAGAGGAAAATCATGAATGGATTGGGTAATTGTGAAAGTATGAATTATGTGTTTCTAAGGGGAGAAGAAACTCAAAATAAAGGTATAAAAGATTCATTGTTTTGGGTACACCTTATTGAAATGGTTGTATTCTTTTATAAATTTCATTAATGAATTTTTTTGAAACTTTAAGGATTGATTGTTTTCCACAGTAAGATTTAATTAGTATATTCATCGGTGTTAATTTTTTTTCTATGCGACATGAAAACACTCAGTTGTGGGGGATTATGATGATTCTAAATTATAGATACCACTATTCCAGAATTTTAATATCTATTCTAATAAAATACTACCTTATGTGTTTTTTAATTATTTTTTCAAAAATATCTTGTTGAAGGTGAGTTAAGGGATTTGGATATTATTTAAGGAAAAATTAACTAAGCTAAATCATAAAAACATATTTAAAATATTATTAAAGATTATTTTAATTTTAGTTTCATATATATATATATATATATAATAATGTAGGGTAAAACCAAGGTGACCATGTGATATGTTAGACCTCATGTTTTTAAAAGTTAAAATTATTTTCGTTGGCATATGTGATATAAAACACCAAACCCAATGAGATAATAATTATTTAAATATTATCATTATAACTCAATATTTAAATATTCAGGTAAAAATAGAATTAAATAATTTATAATATAGATATATTTTCTAAATGTATTGATAATGATTAGTAAATAATCACTGAATTTTGGTAATAACTTTTTGGTCTTAATAACATACCTTCTTCAAAAATGTTTTTTATTTTATTTTAGGGAAACTATATTATATATATTTAGTAAAAAATTTAGAAAAATTATTTAAAAAAACTAAATTTATTTTTGATATCCAAATATAATGATTATTATATAAAAAATGTTTTGGATTTGTTTTAAATATATATTTTTCACTGAATGGTGAGAAATAAATTTTTTAAAACCCATAATTTATTTTGATAAATTAATTCATTTAAATATCCCATGTTTATATTAATTTGATTTAAAATTAAACATAGTATTCATGATTAATATATAATCTAATAAATTAAATTTAAATCATCTTTATATTGGATTTTAGAATATGTTTTTTCAGACTTAGAAACTAATGTTTTAAATTTTTTTTCTTCAAAATGCATAACGTTAATATAATATAATTAATTAAAAAAATCCCTATTATGGAATGATTTAAATGAAAATTTTATATTAAATATCAATTTTATGAATTGAAACTCATATAATGGATATTAATAGTTATTTACTTTATGAAAAAATAATCTTTTAATTGAAAAATTCAATTTTCACAAAACTGATTTCCTTCACGCTTGTGTGTTTTATATAAAAATAAATTATAAAAACACTTTTAATTGAATTTAAAAAAAAATATTCAGAATTTTTAATCATAATAATTAATATTATTGAGTAATATCTACTTAATTTTTGGACAATATAAATAATAACCATAGTAAATATTCATTACTATAGTAAAAGGAAAATATGTTAATTAATGCTAAAAATAATTTATCAAGGACAATAAAAAATGTAACAACATAAGAAATTAAATTATTTTATATTAGAATGAAATTATTATTTTTCTATATTTATTTATACAAAACAACATGCTAATATTTTTCTACGCACAACATGGACTTAGTTTCCGTCACATGCAAGATCCAGTTTCGCCTCCTTTGAATGGAATTTTTTTTAAAACTAAATCTTCACACTTTTATAAATTATATTTTTCCAAATAAACATAATTTATTTATTTTTAATTTCAAAATAATAATATGGGGAATTTTTGGTATTTTTCTGAGAAGTTTTATATTATTTATTAATAGTGAAAAATATAGCATTTTAGTAGAAATCTTCTTTTTTGTTTAAATAATTATTATAGTTAAACTATATTTTTAATTTTTCTAAGTTGAAATATATCACTTATAGACACATTAGTCCAATTTAAGTTATTGGAATAATTTTTAAATTTTATTTATATATAAAAACGTAACGAACTGTTGAATATTCATCAATTTAGAAACCCAATTTCTTGCAATGTCTGAAAGATTAGATTTGAATTTATTTTCAGCACTTCTATGAATTGAATTTCAAAATTCAGATTTTAATTATTGGAATAAGTATAATACTAATATTATTATAAGATTATATTAGTTTTTACCAAAAATGTTAGTGAATGTAATTAAAATTAATAACAATAATTAAGGTAAAAATTACTTTACATATTGGTCAAGCTATAATCTTAAGAAGAAAAATGAACTTTAAACTTATTTAAAAGACATTGAATACCCCTATTTCACCCATACTACCTCTTGGATCCAATTTTATGATTTATTGGGATACTATTATAGTAAATTTACCAATATTAAATATTAGGTAAGGAAAAATACAAAAAGGCAACATTCCTTACCTCTAACATTTATAAAGATTTTAAATAAAGAAAAAAAACATATTATCAGTTATAAATATAATATTGAAGTATAAAATAATTATTTTTATCATAATAACTTATCTATAATTTTTATTGATTAATTGGGTACTTAAAATGCTCATCAAATGATAACATAGTGTTTATTTAGTTAATAATTTTAAAAAATAAATGATACTAAAAATAATTAAAGTGAAGAAAATTGAATGAATTATTTTGTTACCTTATTTTTATTGTATAATATTTTATTATATATATATATATAAACTTAATTTATTTTAATTAAATCATTTTATTGATATTTTAAAATATAAATTAAATAAATAATGTTAAAATTGACATTAATTTTTTTATAATAGATTTTGTTTTATTAAAAGAATTAATATTTATAAAAATAGAATCTTTTTCCAATTAAGGTTTCAATTTAAAAAAAATTAAATATGGTGGTTTATTGACCAATTTATCATTAATAATGCACATATCTACCCATAAATACTATAAATAGTGTTACCAAGGTTTGAGTTAATGTAGTGTTTTTGTGCCTTATATGCACATCTATTCAAATTAGTTTCCAACACATAGGAATTTTATATTTTTTCAATTATATATAATAATTATAATTTCTTGGTTATAAGGTTTCTAATAAATGTCACATGAATTTATTTTTTAAGGTAGAATTCCATAGGTTATAAAATAAGATACATTAAAAAAATTAAAACTGTGAAAGTGGGGAAACATATAATTTATGGGAAATTATTATAACAATGAGCTTATTTTTTGTGTTGGAGGTTCATATAAACCATAATTTCACATTATTATTTTAATTGTAATTTTTTTGGAACATGAGTTATGGGAGACCTCCCAAAAGTGTTTTACTTTTTATATTTACATGAACCCCACTCCCCCTCCACTAGAAAAAAGGAATTCAACCCCCCAACATCATCTCAACTACAAAGCCATTTTTCATTTCCAAAACCAACCCAAATAATCTCTTAAAATAGCTCCCCTAAACTTCTAATCCTAAATATTTTTACATATCATTCCAAGTAAGTCCTTTTGTTAAAATCAAAATGTGTTATCGAAAAAAGAGGTACTATTCTTCAATGATCAATAATGTTTTATTTATTTATACAAATATTAAATTATATATATTATATCATTATATAATAATATATGTATCCTCAATATAATGAGACATTTTATGTTATGTTTTATACCTAAAACTACTCACGCTTCGATAAAATGGGTAACAAAATTACCATTCTTGTGTGGGGTATAGTACTGCCACATAAAATAATGTTGTTCATTTTACTTTTACCACCTCTTATGATTGGGAATTATGAGGGAAAAAATATTTTTATAAGATATATTTATTATATTTATGTAGTCTTAATACTTATAGAATTTTTAAATAACACATACATCCATGCATTCTATTTTTTGTAAATATGATAACTTTATTTGTGGATGTGTGGACTACTGCCTCCTCGAAGCGGTGTGATAACTTACCATAATACTAAAAATGTATCAAAAAAGGGATTGATTAAAAATATCTGATATAAATTATACATATATATATTTATGATATTAATTACATCGTTAAATTTATGGAAATATAATATATCATTTTATTTGTTACACGATTCTAACACACAAACACAAATTGATAATGTCATCCGTGGACATGGGGACTACCACCTCATCAACGCAATGTGATTCTGTTTACATAATAATAATTATATATGTAATTACATATGATTATATAATATGGTATTTATGTTATAATTATAATTATATAAGTATAAAATGTTTCCTCCATAATAATCATTGAAAAATTATAATGTTACTCAAGTGTACATACATCCTACCGTCTCTATGACTGTAAGGTTGGTTCATTTATCATAACCATATCTCATGTTTGGTTTTAAAAGTATAATTTATAAATAAATAGGATATTTATTTAATTATTATTATTCTGGATATGTTTGTATAATGACCTCTTTACCATATTCGAAATACAAAAGTCCTTTTTGACACTTGAACCAGATTTGGTTAGAACACCTGACGATAACATAATAATTTAAGTAGTTGTATCAATCATTGGAATAAGTGAAATAAAAATAATAATAAACATTAAGTTTTGTAGGAACATGAAAATAATTAACATGATTTTATTATTCCCGAATATAGAGACCCATGTGACATGTCAAACTCATGGTAAGGAATTGTTTTCACACTTTTTTACATCTCATATTCACCACATAATTATTATTTTTGTAAATTTTATACTAAATTTTTTGATATATTATATAATTAAATTTTTTTATTCATGGTATTTAATGTTTTACTTTGAATTATCTCATCCTAGGAGTTTTAAGATAAAAATTTCTAACCAGAAAATGTTATCTTGCAATCTAAAATTTTTTTATGGCTGTTAACTTTACATAAAAAATATAACATTATTATATTCATTTTTAGTGAATAATTTATTTACATGTGATATTAATATAATTTTATTGTCGATAGGAGTATTTTATAAACCTTATACATATTTACATATGGTTTTCAATTTGAATGTTATTTGATTCAATGGGGAAATATTTATAGATATATATCATTTAATCAATACATATTTTTGATAAAGAACTTTGTTTATAAATGGAAATTTATTATTAGATATATTAGGAATGATTTGGACATCAAATACAAGGGAGGGAAACCAGTTAATGTATGTCCCTCAATGAATCAGTAGTCTGATGGTATAAATTCTGTTCGATAAACTGTTCTCGTTTGCAACTAAAATGATTTAAAATATTATGTGAACAATATTGAAATTATAGTTAAGGTTTTTCAAAATAAAGAGGGTTGTAACTAGTATGTTTTTAACCTTATTATTGATATTTATTGATTTTCAAGGTTATGTTTACCAAGTAAATATGGAATCCAATAATTAACCATTTCCATCATTCCAGTTATTATTATCCATATGAATTCCAGTATGAAAAAAAATCAATGTATGCACTAAATTTTCTATTTATTTATTTGATGGAATGTATTATCAATATTTACCTTTCATATCGATTATTCTTAGTGATTCACTTTTCATTCCTTTATATTTCACCCTTACTAAGGATTTTAGCTCTCCATTATTTTGTTTCCTTTCCCCGGGGTATAATGAAAAATTCTTTGATTGAGTTTCAAGGATATAGAGAATTTTATTTAGATATGTATTATTTTTTTATTCACATTGTAAAATGGGTTCCATGAATGTATATAGTTTTCCAAAACATCAAAACTAATAAGTCCTTCAGGATTTGATTCCAAATAATAATTCCTTTGTAATAAAGTATGTCACCGTCTCTAGGCTTCTGGGGTTATGTCATTACAATTTGTATCAAATGATGTTTAGTAGAAACCATGGAAACTAGATTCAAGAAAAACTACATTATAAAACACAACCCCATGATAGACTATAATATTATGTATATAATAAAATCCCAATGAAACAATGTTTATGATTAAGAAATTCAATATGAATAAATTTTTTAATTTATGATAAGTATTTCACTGGTTTTGAGATTAATCATTATGTTGTATAATTATATGGTATAATATAGTGTATTATATTATTTATAAATGGAACTGGGAAGGAAGAAGGGTTTTAATATTTATATTCAATGTAGATATTTCCCTGATGGTAAATCCAATATAACTGCTATTTGTACTAATAATGTTATGAATATATTAGGACATCCTAATTAGGTTATGAAAAATAACCTTTTGAGATGGAGAAACCAATTCCAAAATATGATTTTCATTTGTTTGATCTCTTTATATAATAGAATCCCACATCATTTAGTGGGACTACAAATCCAATTATATCCTAAGAATAGATTATTTATCTAGAAAATATATTTATAGCCATGCGATGTTGTGAAAAAGAAAAGGATAGACCTGCATTGTATTTTCTAAAGGATAATGATGATAAATAGTGCTCCTTGGTCAATAATACTAGGGAGGAAAGTAAAATAGAACTCATAGAATGTAAATATTTTAAGTATATATTCTTAGATAAATATTTCCATTATGAGAAACAAATAGATATGAAAATGATGTTATATATCGTAAAGAAAATTAATGAAGATATTGTATCAGAGTATGATGATACTTTTACTAGGTTGTCTAGGTATACAATATATTAAACACACAAAAAAGGGTGAAAGATTGACCATTTTTTTAAGGTGGTGAAACCAATTATTCGATGGGATCTATTTTGTCAAAAAACATTCATCATATGATGAAATATTTTTATATTATATGAAGACAAAGAAATAATTATTTATGTATTATGGAATGGAAGGGAATCCAGAGAATAATAGGACGGTAGATCAAAAAAATTGATTTGGGAAATGAAATATAATAATGGACTTTCCTAGATACGATACATTTGGAAAAAAAGATGCAAATACTTTCTTGAAGCGAATGGAAGTTTGTAATAAGTGTGGAGAAAATGGATTCCATGTTCATGATTGTATGAAAATGAAAGAAAATTACTTTGTTCAGTACTCCACTAAAATGATATTGGACACTACACATTTGATTTCCCTAAACATCTATAGATTTTATGTCAGAAGAATCCATGGGATCTAGGTCAAACTTATATTACTGATAAAATTGATGTGGAATTACTAATGCTAATATTTATTTAGATCCTTGAGTATTGTGGTAAAACTATTTCATAAATGATGTCTTAGTTAGAATTATTATATAAGATATAAGGATTTTTCCACAATAACATTTCATTAATGATTTGAGATAATATATTCAATGGTTCCAAGAAAATGGATTTAGTAGCAAGGTATATTTTTTTCAAAATACATTGTTAATGGAAATATGTCCTTTAATATGTTCCTGCTATTGAGAAAATGATTATTGGATAAAGAAATTATCTATATAGAATAACTAAATTGTATACTACTAACTTCCTAGGAACCGATTCTAATGTTTTGGATCATAATTATATGATGGTTCATAAGGTTAACCATTTATAAAATGGTTTATGTTTAAATTTGTATAGGAATTTAGAGATTCATGTATTACATCAACATATGATTCAATTTTTTCGAAGTTTTGAATTAGAATATGTTCAAGGAACAACCAAAATAAAACATTTTGATTAGGAAATAGAAACGTATCAAGTAATTATATTTCCATAAATTATTATATAGTAAAAGATTTCCTAAAATCTAGTAAAAGGGTTTGAAAAAAAATATTTTCATATTATCATTATTTATGATGATATTAATGACCATTATTCAAACAGCTGGTCTAAGGAATTGTGTTCATCAACATTTTCATTAACATGTCTCTAGCACAAACCATCAGAACATGATAGTAATATTTCTCATCAATATATATGTGTTCGATAATGTTCTATTATTTTAAATCATATTTTTGGGGTTACCATTGCATTTCCCTGTCATTTATATTAGGAAGTTGTGTTGTTAACCCTATTTACAATTTGGTGTTTTCAATAATACTATATTCAAATTTCAATCCCTTGTTTATCAAGATCAAATTGGAATTGAGTGGAAGAAATTTAACTTAGGCGAGTTGACTGAAACACCAAAATAATTTATAATATTTTAATCTTATAATAAAATTATTTTTGTTTATATTTTTCTTTATAAGAAACACCATGTTATTCATACACTACACATAAATCTTATTTAGCTTGTACTACGTACAAGACCATGTTTTACTACCTTTTAATAGTTTACCTATTTTAAAATTATATTTTGAAAATTTTATAAATTTTGTTTTCCATAATATAATTTTTTTTGAATTTATAAGATGAAAATTTTCATAGGGTGAGTTTTTGGAATTTTTCTGAGAAGTTTTATTTTTTGATAAATAGTGAAAAATACAATGATTTAGTTGAAAAAATCCATTTTGGATAAATAATTATTATAGTTAAATTAAATTTTAAATTATTTTAACGTAAAATAGGTCAATTATACATATATTATTCAAATTTAGCTTATTTAAATCATGTTAATATTGTATTTATATATAAAAACATTATGAAATTTTGAATATTTATCACTTAAAAAACTTGCATTCTCACCATGCCTGTGGAATTATATTTAAATATAATTTTTTTTATATATGTGAATTGAATATATAAAAATAGTGATACATAGTTAGAATAAATATAATATTTATAGTATAATGAGATTAAAATACTTTTGAAGCAAAAATAAAACTTAATGTAATTAAAATTAATTACAGTGATTAAAGTAAAATTATTTTACATTGTGGTTAAACAGTAATATTAATGGAAAATAACCTAAAAACATGCCTAGAAGCCATTCATTAACCATACTTTCAACATATCCCATCTTGGTTCAAATTTTGTGAGTTAGTTGGATAATTTTCCTTGAAATTGACCTGTATAATATGTTATGCAAGAAAAAAGACAGAAAGAGAACCGCCCTTACCTTTAATATTTATAAAACCTTGAGATATGGAAAAATCATATTTTTGTTAATACATAACATTTTAACAGAAAAATGAGATATATTTTTTAAAATAATTTTCATGTATTTTATGATATGAGTAAGTTAGTTAGAATTCTTAAGAAATGACATTACATTGATTATTTAGTTAGTAATTAGATAAAATAAATAATACTAAAAATACTAAAAGTGAAAATATTGAATGAATTATTGTGTTCATTTATTTTTTAGATTAATAAGTCATATTACATAGATTTTTTCTTATTATATTTTCATTCCCTAGTTTTCTTAATGTTTTAAAATTCAAATTAAGCATGTAATGTCAAAATTGTCATTAATGTTATTATATAAAAAATGATATTTTATTGAAAGAATTAAAATTTCTAGAAATAATATATTCAAACAGTTTATTTTAAGTTGAATATAAATATTATTTATTACTATTTATGGTAAAATTTATCTTTTATATTGAAAATAATGACCCATAAATAGAAATAGAAATTGGTAGCAAGGTTCAGGTTAAGGTAGTGTTTTTGCACGTTATATACTCTTCCCTTAAAATTAATTTCCAACAATAAGAGTTTTTATTTTTTAATTATATATCATATTTATAATTAATCGGTTATATATTTTCTAATAAATACCTATTTTATTTATTCATTATGGATAAATTACATAGTTTAGATACTTGTTACCTTAAGAAAACCAAAATTGTGAAAACAGGGAAACATTGAAGTTAAGGAAAATAATTATAAAAATGAAATATATTTTGTGTGGTGGAGGTGTTGATAGAAAACAGTTTTATTTTAATCCATTATATTTCAATTTTTTTTTGAACTTGTTTCATGAGGGACCCCTAAATTGTGTATACCTTTTTGTATTTATAGGAATGTCACTCCTCCTCCCCTAAAAAATCCATTCACTCTCCCATTTCATCATTCATATAAATAAATTTGTATTATAAAACCCCTAAAAAATAATCTCTTAGCATAACTACGTCTAAATATATAATCGTGATGTTGTGAATAAATCAATCAAAGAAATTCATTTGGTTAAAACAAAAAGGATTTACCTGAAAATGTGCTAGCATTCCTCAATGATCACTTTTTTTATTTATTTCTCAAACCATTAAATTTTTATTATTCCATGATTATATGATTAAAAAATTATCCTCAATATATTGATATGTTTTTATTTAAAGGGTTTGAGCTACACCTACACAAAACATCAATAAAATGGGTATAAAATTATGGTCAATATGAGCACTGAACTACCGCTTCACAAAACGACGTCATTCATTTTTTCTTTACCACCTCTTATGGTTGGGAATAATTATGGAAACAATATTTTTATATCATATATATGATATATATGTTTTATTAATACTACTAGAATAATTATATAACCCATACCATTATGCATTCCATTTTTTGGTAACACGATTACATAGTTTGTGGATGTGTGGCCTACCACATCCTCAAAGTGATGTGATACGTTCACACATTACATGGAATGTATTATGGATTGGTATTATTACACATATTTGGTATAAAAGACATATAAAAGACATAATTGACATAATTACCCTTCTAGAAATATAATATAGCATTATCTTTAATACCCTTCCCACACAAAAAATCGATAGTGTCATTTCGGGATGTGTGGACAACCACCTCCTTGACATGATGTGATAATTTTTGTTGAGTCAAAAAGTTTTATTATGAATTTTCTAATTAATTTATGTTTGGGAAATCAAAAACACATTTCCTCAATAATAATTTATATCTACAAGGAAATTTATAATCAATCTTGTTCCAATTAGAATCTTGTTCTTTAAAATTTTTATAGCTAAGTCTAATATTTTTTTAAGATATAATAGATATTAGAATGAATATAATTCTTACTAAGACTCCAAATCATTTAGTTCCTCTATTTCAATTTATTTTGAATCATCAATCTGATTCTCTCAAAATATTGAATCCAATTTGTTGTTCTACAATTCCAACTCGTCTCAAAATATATAATCTGATTCTTTATGTTCCTTAATTTTGAATAGTCCAAAATATCGAATCTGATTGATAGTTTATAAAATTACAAATCTATCACTTTTGTGAATCTTATTCCCTAGGATTCTCAATTCCAATCCTCACAAAAATGATATTCTGATTAGGAGTATCTAGTTTGAAAAACATCTAAATTTTAAAATCCTATTCTCACTCCCTCAATTCCAGTTTGTGAAGATTTAAGAATCTAATTTATTGTGTTTCTCAATTTGGATTGTCAATAGTTCTCATATCTGATTCAAATAGTTTCTCATATGATTCCCTTTTGTTTAGGAATTTAATTTTATAACAATATTAATGTTATTATATTTATTTAATGTATTAATCAGATTTATATATACTTAGTATTTATCATAAAATTTATTAAACTAAATGAATTCATCTAATTTTTTATTATATGACTTTTTTAAGTGCTAGCTGTACAGGTCCATCCAAAATTTCAGGGAACATATGATCATTGGGGGATAATTTAATCATTGGAGAAATCACCTATAAATACCCAATCATTTGGGTAGCTCAATACATATACTCACTTTTGGATTTTGGGGTCACACAAGTGTTCTTCCAAAATTGTTTTTTGTGAAATCCTCGAAGTTATTATGTCTTAAAAAACTTGTTCAGCATACATAAAATCTTCACTAATTTTTTTTTTCTTTGTATGAAACTAATCAATATTGATTTATATTGAGGGAATCCATGATGAAGAATAAAGAGGTGGTGATTACATGCTGAATAGAGGGCATCTAGCTGATAAAATATAGAGGTTCTAATTACCTAATTAATTGATGGATTATAAGGACAGAAAGATATAAGTTGTATCTGATCCTTCATGGATCGAGGGCATACCCTAATGTAGGTAATACATACATTCATGAAAGTATAAATAAAAGTTACTTTATCCATGTGTTTTTCATATGATACTCATTGGGTTAAAATAACTATACTTTTCTATATCATCCTCCTCTAATGGCCCGGAGGCCTTCATTTTTAATTGATTTTGATAATACCCATTTTAAGGGGTGAGGTGGAACCCTTACAAGGCCCGTAGGAAAATGAATAACATGGATCATAGGAATTAGTGGAATTCATTGCCCATAGGCTTCAAACATTACATACAACCTAGACTAACTACTTGGAACTTCTCCTCCCTAGCATCTTCATCATGAAATCAGCTCTCCACCTTCGCATGGTTGTTAGGATAAGCTTTCCCATGCATACACAAGCTTGTCCCGAAGGCAGGTTCCATACCCTTTCATTCTTGCAATCTGTTTAGCTTCTTCTATGGTGAAAGATCCTTGATCTTTCTGATGATGTTTTTGTTCAATGTAGGATGTCTGGTTTGTATCTTCACTTAAGGTGGCATGAAGGCCTTGAGGTGGCACAAAGGATTTACTGACTCAAAGGCCTGGGTGTCCCGAAGGCCTTAAAGGGCCCGGGGACCCAATTGGTTGCCTGAAGGCCCAAACGGGGGAATATTCATGACAGCTACAGTGTCAAACAGCGTTCGCTACAGTATCTACTACAGTATTGCTACAACACCAGTAATTAACCTCCTCTTAGATTTTATTCCGGGTCTCCTGGATTCACTTAACGAGTCCTCACCAACTGGGCTTAGGCTCATGTGATATTTTATATGTATGTAAATTTTTTTTGTAACTTGTTACAAAAATAAAGTGTTTCTTATACTTTCAATTTTGTAATAACTCTCAAAAAAGATATTATACGCTTGAAGGTAGAATCTTGTTTATGTATACATTAGTGATTACTTTATTATGTATCATTACTAATCCTAATTATTTTTTCATTTATCTTATAAAATAGGTTTTAGTGAGTCTTATTTTATTTACATTGTTAAAACATGATTTCTATAAGGTTAAAAATAAATGTTTTTAACCTATAATTTACCAACCTCTTGTATCTGAAAAAATACATATATATTTTGATTCATTAATTAGTATCAGAGAAGGTCTCTGTAATACTGATAGTTACACATATTATCAAAAGAATATTTTCACTGATTAGTTTACTTACTCATTCTTTATATATCCAAGTTGTTTACAATTTCATTAAAAAACATTTTTTATTAATATTTACTACACTAACTTGTGTTTTGGAAAAACAAAATTTCATTTTATTCTAAAATTAAAGGAATGAATGTCATAACCTTAGTTATTCTGAACCATATAAGAACACGTATCATTGAATATCAATACTGGAGAGATAGAATGAAGAATTTTTTTATCAATACTGGTGTTGATAATTTTTTTGATTCTTACAAATGATTACAAGATACCGGACAAGGATTTTTGAACTTTTACTAATCAATAAAAAAATCTTTTCTAAACTATATGTTATGAAATAATATGTTCTTTATATTTCTGGGAATATACACAGCAAAATATCATCTTATTAAGAAGATAACAACATATAGAAGAAACTAGATGTTAACATTTTGGTTTATCTAAACTCAAAGAAACCAGAAAAGCCATGTTTGAGAAAAAAATTATGGTTTTTTCCCTATAGAGTACCTATAGTTAAAGATCCACATAGATTCATGACTATTGTTAATAGTATATATTCAATGGGAGAAAAGGTGTTATATGATTAGATTATTGTAGATAAAATCATATACATCAATCCTTATGAATGTGAATTGAAGAGAAATACTATTAATGAGTCAAGTAATGTCAAAACTATTACTCTTGATGAATTATTTTATATTATCTTACAACATGAGAATAGACAGAAGAGATATGCTGAGATTTCCATGAAGAATAATGTAATTTTTTCTTTTACTACTAATTAAAACTTTATGACTGTTAAAACAAATAGTAACGTTTTTAAGTCAAAAAACTCTAAAATAGTTCTTATTCAGTCAGATTCAAGTGATATTAATCACTAAGAGAATGAGTTATCTCATCATTCATGAAGGATGAACACGAGTTTTGAAAATAAGGATTTACGATATAGATATATAAGAAATGATAATAAGGATAAGAAAGACTGTAAAGTTACATGTTATGAATGTAAGAAAGTTGGATATATCATACCTGATTTTCCATAGCTTAATAGAATGTACATGAAAGATGGATATTCTGAGAGGAAACAGAAAATATATTACCAGAGAATAGGAAAAACGTCTTAAAGAAAAATAATTCTTAGAGTGCAAGTGGTGGAGAATTCTATGATGAATCATCAGATAATGAATCTTCTGGATAAGAGAATATTGGTCTTATTTTTAAAATTCATATTGAGAATAAATGTTTTATAGAAAAGGTACACACTACTGAATCCTTAACTAACATATCTTTATGTGATAATTATCGTAATGAAGAACATTATACATATATTGATAATGAATCTTCCTCATCATAAGATAAATTTTTAAATTATTTTGAATAAGTATCTATGTTATCAATGTTTCTAGAAAATGAAAATAATAAAAAAAAAAGAAACATGATAAGGAAAATTCTATAATCAATGTTTTGACAAAAGAAGATTGATATCTTTCTAATGATCTTGATGCAAATGTTTTCAAAATTGAATATATTTCAAAAAAACCTTCATGATGTAGATTTTTAAAAGGATAAACATTATATGGAATTTGAAAAATTTATTTAAAATAAAAAAAAGTAGAGACTAAAGACAATCTAAAAACTAGTGTCTTCAAGGTTATGAATTTCATCATTTGACTAAAATATGAACTATTTTCCATAAAAAACATTTATAAAAAACTTCCTATGGTAAGGAAGGATTTTTTGAACTATATCTACTACATAGTCCTCTAATGAATAGACCTGGATTTGGTTATTCTCACTCAAAAATAGTTTTCAGTCATAACTATTTTGTTCCTAATGGTGACCCATTCTTCCCAAAGTTTCAATGTGGTCAAAACTGGGAGAAAAAAATTTATTTAAATAAATTTCACTGCTTTAGATTTCATAAATCTCACTTTTATAAAAAATGTGGATTCTTATGATTTTAGTTTCTGTCATTACTGGATCCATGAGAGTTTGGATTCTGATAACCTAACTATATTATTTTTAGTAAAGCAATGGAAGTAGCAAAAATAAAACATGGTACATCGATAGTGGATGTTTTTAACACTTGACTGGTGACAAAATATTCTTTGAAAAGATAATCAAGATGAAAGGTGGAAGATTTACTTTTAAATGTAATGACCATGGTGAAATTGTGGGTATAAGTAACATTTATCTTCTTGGAAAATCATTAATTTCAAATGTTTTATTTGTTAATAGTCTAACAAAAAACCATATAAGGATATGACAATTTTGTGTTGAAGTTTACCTTGTGGATTTTAGGAATGATAAATTATTAATTAGTAATTCCAATAAGGAATTCTTTCTTTCTTCCCATTGGCATGAGAATTTTTATACACTTAATTTAGAAAACCTTAGGGGCTGAGAATTACCTACACTTATATAAATGGCTGACCATTCATGGTTATGGTATATAATGTTACGAAATTTTATCCTTAAGAACATATTTAAACTCTATAAGAAACTACTTGTTAAGGATATATTAGATCATTTATTAGATTCTTAAAAAATTTGAGATTCTTGTAAATATTGGAAGCAATATAAGTCATGCTTTATGTATATTAGTGAAGTCTCAACTTCTAATACATTACAGCTAGTGCACATGGACTTGTTTGGTCCTAAAAAAACTAGAAGTATTGGAAAAAAATACTACATATTTGTTTTAGTTGATGATTACACAACATTTACATGGTTATATTTTCTAGAAAATAAATTCTATGATTTTTCTTTTTTAAAATATTTTTCATCCCTCGTTAAAAATGAGAAAAACCTTCCATTGATAATTATTCGTATTGATGATGGTGTAAAATTTCCAAATTCAGGTTTTGAATATTTTTTATGTATGAAATGAATTACTCATAACTTCTCAGCTCTAATAACTCCTCATTAAAATGGTGTTGTAGAAAGAAGAAATCAAATTCTTCAAGAGACAACAAGAACCATGTTGGGCGAATACACAATTGCTAAACATTTTTGCGATGGAGATGTATGTACTAATTATTATACTATAAATCATTTTTTAATCAAGTACTTTCTTTATAAGACACTTTATGAGTTATGGACATTCCGAAATAGAAAAGTCTCACACTTCAAATTATTTGGATGCAAAGTATTAATTTGGAATAGAAATGGTGATTAATATAAATTTTCACCCAAATCCAATGTCGGAATTTTCAAAGGCTATTCCATTACCTCAAAATCATATAGAGTTTCCCATAAAAATTATTGTACTATTGAGGAAACTTTATAGATTAAATTTGATGAATTGATCCCCTAGTTTTATTAAAATCCCTAACTACATCTTTGGATGTGTTTTTAAAAATTGATCATTAACCTTTGATTTAAGACACTTCTAATCCAAATAACACCCAGTAAAATGTTTCTGATGTATTCACTATAGAATACATTCTAATCTATATTGATGAAGATGTTTTACAAAAACCTTGTTAGATGTTTCTAAAGAATCATCCCAATGACAGTATCATTGGAGATGTACATCAACCGGTAAGGACTAGTTGTTATATAAGAATTTAAGTATAGAATCTAACATTTCCATACCAATTAGAACCTAAAAGTACTGATGAAGCTTTAGGTGATAATGATTATATTAAATCTGTGCAAGTTGAAATAAATGAACTCGAAAGGAAACGAGTATGAACCTTGGATGGATGACCTAAATAATCATCTGTAATTGGAGTAAAATGGGTCATCAGAAATAAATGTGATGAAAATGGAATCGTTGTATGAAATAAAAATAATAATAAGTTCTAAATGATATAATCAATATGAAGGAATAGACTATAAATAAACCAATACTCTTGTATCTAGATTTGAATCTATTCGAGTTCTCTTATCTATTTCATCATTCATTAGCATAAAACATATTCAAATGGATGTGATGTGTTCATTCCTAATTGGATAGTTCAAGAGGAAGTTTATGTTTAAAATCCTCCTGGTTTTAAAGAATCAAAAAAAAAAATCCTAAACATGTTTTTAAACATACCAAAGCTTTATATGGTCTTAAACAAGCCCCTAGATCCCAGAATGATAGACTTATAATATTTTTGTTTCAAAACAATTATGTTAAGGTAAATGATAATCCAACCATTTTTATAAATAATCAAAACAAAAATTTATTTTTTTGTTCAAAATCATGTGGATGGACTTATATCCAATCAACTCAAAAATTTATAGCTGATTCATTTGCGAATATTAAGAAATCTGAGTTTGAAATGAGTTTTATGGGTGAGTTGACTGTTTTTCTTTCTTTTCAAACTTCTAAAAAATCCTAAGGAACCAATATATATCAATATAATTATATTAAATATCATCATAAAATGTATGCATATGACAACACTAAAATTATAATTACTCCAATCGGTACCTTGAATACCCATGATATTGATGAAGTTGGGAAACCCATAGTCCAATCCTATTTTAGAGGTATGATTGGAAGTTTAATATAACTAATAGCTAGTTTTCCATTATTAATGTTTTCATTAGGCATATGTGATAGATATTAATCTAATCCAAAATAGTCCCATTTAAAATAAGTGAATGTTATTTTATCTATTTTATGGGAACTATGGATTTAGGACTCTTCTCTTCTTCTAGAAATGATTTTGTTTTAAAAATCATTTTGGATGCTAAAATTTGTGGTTTTATAATGGATGGAAAAAAGTAAATCCAGAACATTCTAATTATAAAGAGATAATTTTGTTTCTTGGTCATGTAATAAATAACATTCTATATCACTTTCCACTTCAGAAGAAAAATATTTAGTAGTTGGAAGATATTTTGCTCTAGTCTTGTGGATGCAACACACACTCACAAATTATGGCCTACGTTTTACTAAAAATCATATTCAATGTGATAATACTAGTGACATAGACTAAGAAACCCTATAAAAACACTTGTAAAAATAAAATATATATTAGGAATAAATTTCCTATGGATCTCAAAATTAAAATTAGTTATTAATTTACAATTCATCGATACACAAGAACAACTTGTTCATATTTTAACAAAATCACTTCCTTCTAATAGATTTGTATACATTAATCAAAATTAATGAATGATAACTATAAGTTAATCATTAATATCCAATTTTTATTAAAAATATCTCTTAACATTATGAAAATCCTTTTCATAGGGGGGTACACTTGATTTTATTAATTATATTTTTTGGAACATAAAAACATTTTTAGAACCAATAAAAAGTTTCTAGACTCTAATAAAACATGTAAAAATAATAGATTTCTAAAAAGAATCTGATCAAAAAAATAGTAATCATTTTGAGGAATATGACATGTACGTTATATTACCATTTTTTTATAAACATTATTTTTTTTGTTGGTATTTCAATCTTGATTTTATGATAAAATTCAATTGATCCACCTTTCGTTAAATCTGTTTTATTTCCTCAAAACCTCAATATATCAGAACCTATAAAACCTTATTCATGTTAATTCGAACCTTCAGATCAGATATATGTGTTTTGAACAATCATATTAAACTTGAAAGATGAACCGTCATCTTAGATTCTAATATAAATTAGGGGCCCTACATGTCCCATATCAAATTCCATGAATTTCATCGCACCCATCAAAGCCTCTTTTCTATTTTCCAGATCTCTTTCTTAATATTCTGAATGTCTCTATATATATCTTCTCATACTTCAATTCCTATTAAATCGCTCATGAATTGGTTTATTTATATAGAAATTTTAGTTGATCTGAATTTATACCTTCTGAATGATTCTTCAATAAGGAATATCAAAATGTTTCAAGGCTACGAAATCATTTTCACTTTGAAAACATAAGGGATAAAAAGTTCCAGTGTATGTCTACTTGTTAACATAATTTTATGAATCTTTTGAATTCATTAATGAATGTGGAAAGGATAAGTTTCATCTTAAGAGTTACGGGAAAACTTATTCTATGTCTCATAAGAAAGATTCAGATAACCTTGCAATATCGTATGATGGAGAAGCTTACTATCCATCTCTTACTCATTCACATTCAGAATAATATTTTGATAGATTTAAGGTTATTAATTATTTAGGTCTATAGATTGTAAACAAGACCTTACTATAGAACCTTTTAGCTAACTACAGGATCGTGTCATAATGTATGCAAGGTCTATTAATTCTCAGAAAAGGATATAAGGATACCTTGAAAGTAACAGACATATTCATGATGGGTTTTCTTGTTAATATAAGGATTATTAACTTGGTAAATTAAATATTTCTCTCAATTAATAAGATAATGATGGTTCGATCAGGTAATAGATTCTTATGTTTCTAGCAACATTATCCAATCTTATGGTGAATTGATTGAACTTTTGAATTATCCCTTGTAATTCGATGACAAAAATGTTTATGATTCTTCCTTTAATGATGAAACACTTAAATGAAAGAAATTTTCATTCATTGATAAGAAAAATCAGTTTGTTTATCTATATGAAAAATGAGAAGATATCGGATAAGGAGGCAAGAAACATTTATTCATGCTTATGAAAAGAATGTATCATGCCTTGAACTAGAGAAAAAAATCAAGATTCTAAACCCCCAATGGAAAAAAATGAAATTAATACCCAAATGATGTTGTAATAATGTGTAGATAAGGAAAATATTTATGAAAAGAAAGAGATTCCGTTTTTTGGTTTGATCTGGATAAACAAAATATTGAATGATTCCAAAAGCCCAAGATCATGAAAAATGAGCAATGGAAAAAAGCTTATGATAATGAAACCTGAAGAAGAGTTGATTCATACTTTGCTGAATGAAATACAAAGATCATCTAGACAAAATTATGTTCCAAAATCTTTTCATTAATAAACCAAACATCTTGAATAATCATAAATAGTATAAGTAGAGGCTATCCCAATATAAAAAGGAAAGGAAGTTGTTACAATCTCATTTAAGATTATTCATGAACAGTCTAAAGATGAATAATAATAAGAAGAAAATAGTGAAGAAAATGAACAATATGAGGAGATTAAACAGTTTAGATAAACTTAGAGTCATATTTAATCTGATAAGTTATCAATAAGAACATATCAAGCCTCCTCATCCATGTTTTCTTTAGTAGATAATCCAACTCAGAAAGACAATGTTGTTTTTACTAAAGTGCATCAAATTTCTTATGATAGTGATATTGATGTTGGTGTTGACGGTGGTAATGATGATAATGAAGAAGATGATAATAAAGAAAAAAAATGATGTTGGTGGTGATAATGATGATATGATTATTCATGTTTTTTACAAAAGGAAAGAAAATCAGAGGATAGTGAAATTAGCAACAGTGAAAGATATAGGGAAGAAATAAGATGTTGTTATATCCAAGAACGATATATTGGAATCTAAAATATATTCCTACTCTCAATGAGGATATTTTTTTTGTTCAATCATTGAAGAAGTTAGTGAAATCCAGCCTATACTTTCTGAACATTGACTCGAGATTTTAGCTTATTCAAGAATTAGTAAATTTGAAATCGGACTAAATAACCATTTTTATAGAGAAATTAATAAATCATAAAGTAGAATTTAGAACCAAGGTTTTAAATAATCATTCTCATAATAAATCATTAAGAGAGATGAAAAGGTTGTTAGAAAATATCAACATTGATATTAATGTCTACAATGATTTTTTTGAATAACTAAAAACTGACTTCAAAGAATCTAAGGTCAATAAAAAATTTCTCTAAAACAATTTCTCAGAAATGATAATGTAAGAACAATCAATTAAATTACAAGAATATAGTTATATTTATAATAATATGAATTTTCTTACATATTAGGAGAAAATAGTGAGATCTTGAAAAGAATATGTGGTTGTGAAACATCAGTTTCTAGAATAAATGATTATGATCTAGAACTAAATGATTTAGGATTTTTAGAAGAAGAATCAGAATCAGGAAGAGCTCTTAGAAAATTTTCTAGAGGATCACATGGAGTTGAAAATTTTAAGGCCATTGTCTAAATCATTAAACCAAATAATGATTGATTTTTTTCCTACTAATATGATCCGTATTAGAATGAATCATTTTTAATTATAATCCATGATTATCTCCTTTATTTTTTAAAATATTTGACATTTATTTTGGATACATTATAAATTTACACATTTTTTGAAAATCACATTGTGGTGGTAGAAAGTTATAAAAAGAATATTATTCTATGGAAAATGTAATAGATAGAATTATTATAGAATATATCATCATGTAAGGGGAGATATTTTTTTAAGAAAAAAGACATATATATAACATCAGAATACGATCCTTACGAGGATTTCATACCCTAAGGGGTAGTTGGTCGTATTCATATTGAGTCATAAACTAAGCAGAAGGTAATTTCATATTTTAATTTAAAATATAAGTCTTCCATTCATAATATTCTTTACTTAAATCAATGGTTTGGGCTTTCCAAAAAGGGGGATATTATTGAGTTTAAAAGTTTATTTATGAATTTTCTCATTCTATTATGTTTTCTAAATGACAAACATATTTCCTTAATAATACTTTCTATCTATAAATGAATTTATATAAATATTATTCCAATATGAATATAGTTCTTTAATATTTTTATAGCTAAGTATAATAATTATCTTAGAATTTAATACCTACTGGGACAAATCAGATCCTTACTAAAACATATAATCCTTAACTTTCTCAATTCTAATTTCATTATAATCATGAATCTGATTCTTTCAATGTATAGAATCAGATTTTTTCCCTTAAATTTTAATCGTTTCAAAATAGAGAATTTGATTCTTCATGATCCTTAATTCCATATCATCCAAAATGCCAAATCTGATTAATTGTTTATTCAATTATCATTCTCCCAGATGTTTGAATAGGATTCCCTAAGTTTCTCAATTCTGATTCATTCAAAAATGATATTTTTTTCTCATTTTCTCAATTAAAATTCATCTAATTTTTTTAATCTGATTGTCACTTTCTTGATTCTGATTCACACTGATTTGTGAATCTAATTTACCATGTTTCTCAATTATGATTCTGAATAATTTTCATATCTGATTCTTAAAGTTTCTTATCTGATTCCCTTTTTTATGAATCCAATTTTATAACCATCTTAAGGTTACATTATTTCATTAATGTAATAATCATATTCATATACACTTATTGTTTCTTATGATATTTTCTTTTACTAACTGATGTTGTCCCATAAGTTATTATATTACTGTTGTAAATGCTTGATGTACATGTCGCTCTAAAATTTTATGAAACAATATGTCCTTTGGATGAAAATTTTATCATTGGAGATCTCACCATTAAATATTCATTGGTTTCGATGAGCTTAATACACAGAATCACTTTTGGAATTATGATTCATATGAGACCTTTATAGAAAAAATTTGTGTTGATGCCTTGAAGTGATTATATAGTGAACAACGTGTTCAAAATGATTATAATATTAAATAATATTTGTTTTCCTTTGCGAAACACTGATTTTCAGTGATTATGATTAAGGGATTCGAAGTTGAAGGAAGATAGAGGTGCTAATTTCCTTCTTAATTGTGGGATTCCAGCTAACAGAAGAAAGAGGAACCTTTTTCCTACTTAATGAAGGGCTTTCATGGATAAAAAGACAGATGTTGTATCTGATGTTTCATGGATCGAGGTCTAGCCCTGGTTTTACTAAGAAACAATTTACTGAATGTATAAATCAAGAGACATTTATCCCAGGTGTTTGGATACCCTAATATTTGGGATAAAATAATAGTACTCTTTTATATGTTCATTATATTTATTCCATCACTTTATATAAATACAAATTGTTTCATACACTTTTTAATTTTTTACAAAATCTGATATAATATACTACACGCTCTAAGGTGGAATCTTGTTTAAGTATACATGTGTTCTTATTTTATTACACAACTTCATTTATCCTAAGGTGTTTTGAATTTACCTTAAAAATTAAGGATTGGTTATATTGATTGTTGTATCTTTGTCAAAATAATATTTCGTTAAGGATAAAATCATATGTTTTAAAACATACAATTCACCACACTCTGTTATCGGAATGTATACATGCACATTTTGATAATACACTTTTACATCACAAGATATACATATAATTATATATGATTTAATAAAATTTTATTTATTATATAATTATCATTCTGAAAATATAAAATGTTACTTGCCTTATTTCCTAAACGATTATGTTAAATTTGGGACGTTACTCACACGTATGTATGGCCTACCATATCTATGAATATAACATTGGTTAATTTTTCATAACTATATTTCATTATTGGTTTTAAAATTATAATTTATTTATTTATATTATAATTATTTCATTATTATTATTCTGGTAATGTTTATATAATGACCCCTTTGACCATAGTCGACATACCAAATTCATTTTTGATAGTTAAACAGAATTTGGTCAAATCATCGGATGAAAACATAATTGTTAATATAGTATAAAAAATTGTAATTATAAATATTGAAGTAATAATAAACATGGGAAAGGTTATAAAACAAGTAAATAATTTATATAAATTTATATTTAAGGAACACATAGTCATACATGACATGTTAGACTCGAGGTCTGGTATTTTCACCTTACTTTTTACATTTTTGTGATAATGTAATATTCACCACATAATTATTTGGTACGGTGTATCTACTAATGTTCTTGATATATTATAACATTAATAATTTTATATTAAGGTAAATTAATGTCTTACTTTGAATTATCTCATCCAAAGTATTTTAACAAGAAAATTAGCAACTGGTATAAGTTATATTGAAATTTTACTTTGTTTTGTGATAGTTAACTTTATCTTAAAACAACATTTTCATTGTTAGCTTTCATTGAAAATTATATTTCATAGTGATATAAATATTATTGTATAATGGATATTATTTTTTCCTAATCATTATACCATATTTAAAAATGTTTTTTACATTAATAATTATTTGTTTTATAGGGGAAATGATGATATTTTTTTATCTTTTACTCAATAAAGATATTTGATACGGTACTTAATTTATGAATTTAAATATATTATTCGGTATATGAGGAATAATTTTTACATGTAAGACATGGTTTGGGGAATTTTTAATGAAATCCCTTGGATTCATTAGTAGTCTCATGGGATTAATTTGATTGTGAAAACCCCTCACATTTGTAAAAAAATGTTTTAAATTTTGTTTTGAATGGTCTTGACAGTAGAGTTAAGGTTTAACAGACCAAATCGGTTTGTAACCATTAATTTTTAGTCCATTTTGTGAATAGTAATGATGTTAATGGTTATGTCTACCTATAAAAAATGGTGTCTAATAATGAAGCATTATTTTTATTTAAGACATTACTATCCAGATGATTTTCTATATGAAAAACACAATGGATGTGCTCAATTTTTAGTTGATTGATTTAATGAAATGTGTTATCATTTTTTTAACATTTTATATTGTTTATTTTCATTTATTCATTATTTTTTATTTTTTATTTTACCCTTACTTAGCATTTTACCTCACCCTAATTTTTTCCCTTTCCACAGGGTATAACGATAAATTCATGGAATGAGTTTCAAGGATGCAGAGCATTTTATTTTGTTATATATTATGTTTTCTTATTCCCAATGTCAAATGGATTCTATGTTTGTATGTATTTTTTCAAAAATTCAATACTAATTCTTCCATAAGGTTTTGATTCCTTCCAATAATGCAAATTTAATAAAGTTAGGCATCAAATCTGTTCTTATAGGGCTGAGGAGATACAAAAGAAACCATAAGATTACGAATATTTATAATATTATTTATTTAATTTAATGATTATATTTTTTCATACTTTATAAATTATTAAATAACGATATTGAAGAAAATAGAGTTTTGATGCGTTAATACATAAATTACAGTTGGGGTAATATAAATTTTAATCAAAAAATTTTGTTGATAAAAAAAATTATTTGAATAAAAGATATATTAATTAAATACTATTATTAAATATTATACTTTTAATTTAAATGAAAATATAATTTAAGATGTGAAGTTGTATTTTTTCGAAAGAGTCGAAATATGTTATCATAAAAAACCCATAATTTCTCTGTAAAAGTAGATTCTTTATTAAAATTGAAAATTCAAATACTTAGTAAATTCTTTGGATAAAATTAATACTATTTTTGGAATCATAACTTTTATAATTATCCAATAGTTAATTTTTCATTATTTTCAAGGATAGTCAATATTTTATGAAAAAAATATATTCGGTTTTAAATATATGTTGTATGTTATGAACTCACAATGACAAATCAGTGATCTTAAAAATTATATTAAGTGTATCCAAGATGAGATATTTTTTTCCCAATTTAAATAATGTAATTTTAGGTAATTTTATTAATTTTATAAATGCTATTAACAATCCTCCAAAATATATATTATTTTTATGTATTTTATAATCATTTCTTTATAAACATAACGCACTTCTATATATGAAAGCGTAATATTTTAATGAGTTAGGAAATTTTCCTTATAAAATAATGAAATAACAACAATGTAAAAAAACTAGTTGTAAAAACCATGGCATGGTTTTTATTTTGGTTTATTTTAATGTATAGAGTCCAAACCCTATGTTTGGGAAATAATAAAGAACTCCCCTATATTTTGATATATAAACCCTCACATGCTCCCATACCTCTTCACTAAAAAAATCATAAAACACATAATTAACATTCCCTCACATATCTATATTCCCCCCAAGGATCCCTCAATCTCTCAATAAGATCCTGCCGTGATTTTGAAATCACCCTATCTTGTTATGGGATCACCATATCTTCTTTTTATTCCAAAACCATTTTTATGTAATGTCTTCTAAATTCCATTTATTCTTTTTTTGGGAATGTATATATATATAAATATTACTACCATTTATTTTTAATTTTATGAGAGTCTCATTTATTTCTCAATAATCCAACACATAAAACTTTATGTACAGCTGTTATGCTAATGAAATTGTCTTGTGATTTTCTGTATCAAAAGCTAGGGATCTCCCTCCCTTCTTTTTACTGAAACACCTATTTTTTGTTATTAAACATAATTTCAATTTTGTATTGTTTTTGATTGTTTTTATACATCTCAATTAAATTATTTTTTTTTGTTTCATGAGAGACCATTTTCAATCTCATTAATCCCTCCCGGAAACCTTTATGTACACCTGTTATGATGTTAAAATTGTCTTATACTTTTTAACACCAAAATTAAGGGATCCTCCTGTATTTTTTTTTCAAGTGCCTATTTTAGGTTATTCCTCTTAATTCCAATTTTTTATTATTTATTATTTTTTTATAAAACTCTATTATCTCTTTTTTTAGGTACATGTGATGACAGGTCCCTTCAACACTCATTAAGCCCCCATGGACCTTCATATACACCCATTATACATAAAAAAATTTCCTTTGACTTACCACTTCATAATTATGCATCCTATCTCCATTTTTTAATTCAATAACCATATTTCATTAAATTTCTGTCATGTATTTATAATTAGCCCTCTATTATCCAATTGATTCCTTAATATTGAGAGATCATTTATCCCCTCTCATTATAGATTTTACATAAGCCATTATTATTCGAAAATTTAGTACGAAATCATCTCCATGTTCTCTTTATTTATTAATATTATTCATTTAATTCCTTTTATTTCAAATTAAATGTGATGGGATAAGTTTTTTCACATTATTTTACTATCCATTTTATTTTCAAATGATGACAGACCCATTTCTCTCTCATTAACAAATTTTATGTATCTCTATGTACTACCGTTATAAAACATAAATTTCACATTCATTTTCCATGAAAAACTATTTTGCTTGTAATACCATATTAATTTCCACTCATGGTTATTCACCTAGGATTACCTATACTTGTTTTGATGGGGAAATCCATTTATTTATTCTACACTCCATGATTATGGATTAAAATGTGACGATATATGTTCTTGTGTTATATGATATATCTATCACACATATTCATGTACATGATATCATTGCAATGGGTGAACCCAAATAGCATCGAGTAAGACTATTATAACTTATATTATGGGTGTTCCCATATAGATATCCAATGCATTAGGTAATGTTATAGTCACATGAGATTCCATATATAGTGTATGGTAATTTATCCAATGAACATTATGTTTTGTTGTCTCGATGGTTAACCTTGAATCATACTTATGATGTTATGATTAAAATTTTTCCCCTTCCCATCTTGCATTTATGTTATCATGCTATATCATTACTCATTGATTATCTTTTTTAATCTAACCCCTTTTTTCTGATAAAAATATATATTGTCAAAAATGTAATACAATTATCATGTTATTCTTTGTTTATTCCATTACCAAGATTTATAGGTCACCCCTTTTTTATGATTTTCCTTAGGGTATTCCATTTTTTTTAATGAATGATGAAATAATATAAGAATTTTAAGGATGTTTTCAATAAATTGATGTACCCATATTTTATGTTGTTATGCAATGTACCAAATTACCTAGAGACACTAGACTTCCTAATCTTTTGGTTTATAGTATTTGTATTAATGTGTAAAAAATCATTTATTAATTAGTAATAAATATACATGAATTAATATTTGGTATCAAAGGAATTTTTAGTTATTATTTGGTTTAGTATTAGGAAAAATTATACAAAGATTTAAGTATAAAAAAAAAATAACAAGACATCCCTAAATGTTGGTAAATTATTCATTAACTGGTTTCCACAAAGTATATCCCTGTCTGTATACTAAAAATGGAAGTGGATCTAGCCTAAAAATAACTTTTTGTAACCACCAAAAACACTATACTATGCTATACATGATTATGAACCGGTACAAGAGAACATGCCTTGTTGTAGACAGGGTTGTTCACACCTGAGTGAAATGATTTGGTAAATTCATAAGCTCATAATGAACCATTATTAAGGAAAAGATATTTCAATAAGAGTTTATACTAGGAAATAGATCATGTATAACTATTATTGAGACATTGAAATTCATAAGTTAAGGATATTAATATCATTTATACATTATCCCTTTAATTTTAATTTCTCACTAGTTACATGGTCAATACATTAAGATTAATCATCCCTAAATTTCAGGCTTTTCTAGTCAATGTATAGAAATAGGAAAAACGTATTCACTACCAATTTGATGGGAAATGTTATAGATTTCCAAATGAGATTCATAATATGATGGTATCTTATATAATATAAGTTTTATTTATTCCATACTAGATATAAAAAACACAATTAATAACTGGAATGTAGTAGAATGTCCATGGAAATAAAATTAGAGGAGGAATATGACTCATGGATATTCATTTGATATAGTTGATAGAGGAAATAAAAATTAATTTACAACATCTAAAAAATATCAAATGTTTCACCAAGGTAAATGTCACATATCAACTCAAAGGTGTTTTAAATGTGGAAAAAATAGGGAATATAGTAGCTAGTTGCCTTTAAATATAAATATTATGATAGATATTTATAAATTACAACCTTTTGAACCCTTTATGGTTCAATTTATTATATGTAGAAAATATGGGTGTTAATCCACTCAATTCCTCAATCCAAGGGTTAAATCCTAGACTATAGAAGGACGTTTTCTATATAAATTTTTGATGTTTTAGGATTAAATTGTTTATGTAAAAGTATGGTAGAAATATATTGTAAAATTAGGATAAATAATTAAATTCTAGATATATGAATCATTAAAAAATCTATTTATTATTCCATGATTTGTTTATAAGGATTTGAAATATATTATGAATGGTACTTATTACCTATAAAAATTATTTAATGATAAGGTGGTATTTTGGAAAAAATGATTGAGGGATTGATAAAAATTATTCATTTATATTAAGATAATCCTAAAGTGTATTGGGATGATATTTCTTAGTATAATATTATATTGAAAATAATTGATACCACTTTTGGATATTTATGTGATGGAAGATAATAATGATTAAAGATATTTTGGGAAATATATTACATGATCAAATATTTTTTATTTTGAAGTGATTAATGATATTTTGTAGTTTTTTTGTTAGGTTGATGTATATATAACCATCAGTTTTAATATAAACGATTATTTGATTACAATTGTATTATTTTATAGGACGTGTATGATGAAGGGAATGACACGACCTTTGATGTAAAAACACTCTTTAATGTTAATTTTATCATTGTTATTTGGGACATAGTGGTATTTATTTCAAGAATGATATATGTTAAATGTCATTGATTTTTTTTTAATTTTAGATATTAATTTATTATTGTTTATTTAATTTTATTATTATCATAATTTATGAAAAACATGTATATTGTAATGACATGAGGAATAACTTGTTGTTATTTGGTTTATTAGGTTATCCTTTAAAATCTTATTCTAGTACGTGAGGTAGAAAAATAATTCATATTAAGTAATCGAAAGTTTTAGAAAACATGATATTGTAGTATAAATTTATTAAAGTTTGAAATTAAAATTTTCAATAAAGTATATTTCCTTATGTTCATAGTATAGGTGGAAACTTAATCCTTACCTTTAAGAAACTATTCTTGAAGAAACAATTTAGTTAAATTAGAATCATTTTTGATGAATTGATGGATTTTATACACATAATAGATTTATTATTTTTTGGTTTTTTTACTTTATCTTAACAACTTTACTATAGATACCTATTAGTTATTTTGTTTTAGATTTTTTCATGTCAGTATTTTAACTTCCCACTAATGTTCTCACACATTGAGACTTAGTTATGTGATGACCTTCAAGTGAATATTTGAATAATATTCTTTTAAGATCCGGGTTTTAAATAAATATATTTTCACGTTTTAAATAATTTCTTACCAATATCAAGATCCAATTGGGGGGATAGAATTAATTAAGGTGAGAAGATTTTAATTCCATGTGGTTTTAAAAAATAAAATTATTTTCTATAGCGTTGGTGATGGACAATACCAACGCTAAAAAACAATGTTTATTTAAATATGACAATTTTAAACTATTTATTAAATTCATGGGTATAAATAAAATTAAATAATTATTGATGTATTTATTTATATATAAATTTCCAAAATTTTTGTGATAATTTATTAGTAAATAATCCCTCTATTTTTGTGTTGTATTTTTATTCATCAAAATAAGTTTTCTTCAAAAGTTATTTTTATTTATTTAATTTTAAAAAATATCATAATTATTTTATAAAAAATTTATAAAATGTTTTTGATAAAATAATAATTAATTTTTTATCATAAATTCACAATTAACTTAGGGTGAATTATTAATTATGTTTTTAGAAAATATTGATTTTCCAATAAATAGTGATAAATATAATTTTTTTAAACTCTAATATATTTTTATAAAATAAGTAATTTTAAAGACCTAGTATTATTTTAGTTTTATTTGAAATTTACCTAATTATTCTTGATTTATATTTAATCCAAATAATTTCATTTAAAGAATATATATATACAATTTTAGAATAAAATTATTTTTAGTGTAAAAAATTCAATTTTCTGAAAAGTCTTTTAAAATGAATACTTTTTATATAGAGTAAGTAATTAGAATAAACAATCATTTTTACTTTTTTTTTATGAAATTTCATATTTTATATATTTAAATTTATGTATTTAAATTTATATAATGAGGATTGCAAGGTATAATGTAAAAGTGAAATAATATTTTCATTAGAAAAATCAATTAAAAAAAGATTTCAATTATTATTACATGTTTTATATTAAATTAAATTATTCTACTAATATGAATATATTTTGATTAAATTTTTTCCTAATTTTTAATCATCATAATTTTTATTAGGTAGTAAGGTCAGTTTAATTGTTTGGGAATATGAATAATAATAGTATGAAATATTTATTACCACAGTAAACAGAAAATATGTTAGATAAGGGTAAACAAATTAATAAATAATAAGAAAAATATAACCCTTGGAATATAAAAATTTAAATATTGATTTTAATATGTTAATGGTTGTATTTTTTTGTTACATTATAAAATATTAAATAATTATTTTGAGAATATTTAGATTATTGATGCTTTAAAACATATATTATTATTGGGGTAATATATGATTTTAATCAATTCACTCATTTGGATTAATTAAATAATTTTTTAGATAAATTATAATTATATTTAATATTATTATTAAATATTTGATATTAAATATTTAATATTTTATAATTTTATGAAGTTAAAATGAAATTTTTATAAGGGTTTGAAAACATTTATTTTGAAAACCCAATCATTTCTCGATAAATGTTGATACTTCTTTAAAAGTGAAAATTAATTTATTTATAAAATTATTTGTATAAAATTATAATTATTTTTGGTATAATTGTGTCGAAATTATCCAATAGTGAATGTTTTATAATTTGTTGAGACAGACAAATTTGTTCGCAAAAAGTAAATATGTTGAAAATATACTGTGTGTATTATGACATCATAATGACCCAAATCTAATGTAATAAATTATATTAACGGTATCCATGACCATATATTTGTTTTACCTTTAAATGTTTTTTATTTTTTTGTTATTTAATTAATTTTATAAATCCATTATGGCTTCTTCAAAACAAATATGGCGTTTTATGTTTTTAAAATAATTTGTTTATAAACATGACTCACTTCCACATCAAATAGTATTATATTATAATTATTGAAACCCTTGGGAATATAAAATAATTAAAACAAGTCTTCTGTGGATGAAACCATGGGAGAAACCATGGTAATGGTTTATCTTTTTTTATTTTATTATATAGAGTCCAAAACCTATGTTTGTGAAATATTAAAAACATTTCCTCTATTTTCCTATCTAAACCAACCCAAGATCACATTCCTCTACTAAACAAATAATAGAGAACATATTTAATCATAAAAACCCTCTCTATATTCCTCCCAATGGGCCCCAAACTTCCAAGAACTTCTTACCATGATTTTGGAATCACACTCTCAAGGTTAGAGATCTCACTATGTTCTTTTTATTCAGGAACAACATTTATTTTATGCCTCTTAATTACAATTTTTGTTGATTGGGAATGATTTTGTACATACCTTTTAAAAAAAATTATTTAGATGTTATGAGGTAACCTTTTAAATATCATAAATCTCTACCATGACTATTTTTGTATACCCGTTATGAGGCCGAAATTGACTTACAGTTTTCCATACCAAAAGTAATGGATCTCACTCTCTTCATTTTATTCATGAACAAATTTTATGTTATGAATATTAATTTATGTTTTTTCGTTTTTGGTAATGTTTTTAGACATCCATATTTCATTAATTTTTAATTCAATGTGATGATCGATGCCATTTACTCTCATTAGTCCCTCTAATGATCTGTTATGTACACTAATTATTCTGTGAAAATATCCCATGAATTTCTGTACCAAATGTCATGGAGCTCACTCTCATATTTTTATTTAAGAACATATTTTCTGGTTAGTACTCTTAATATCAATTTTTTATTTTCTTGTAATTTTTTTAAAAATCCCTCTTAATTCACTTTTTATTCTCTTGTGATGAGAGACAACCCTCACTCTCATTAATCCATACCATAAACCTCTAAGTGCACCTGTTATGTTGTCAAAATTGTCTTGTGAGTTTCTATACCAAAAGTAAGGGACATACCTCTTTCATTTCAATTAATGAACCATATTTATATATATAATTTTTAATCCCTATTTTTTATGTTTTTATGAAATTATAAATATCCATAAACTATCAAATTTATGTCCTAATAATGAGAGATCAATTATCCCCTTTAATTATAGCTTTTACATAAGCTATTACAATACCAAAATTTAGCAAGGGATCCTCTCCTTAATAACTTTATTAAATAATATTATTTTTTCATGAATTGTTATTTAAAATTATTAATGTTGTGATATGTTTTATTACAACCCTATTACTATCTATTTTATTAAAAAATAGAGAGAGACCCTTTTTACCTAATTAACCAATTTTATGAACCTTTTTGTACAATCATTATGATGCCAATATTTCAGTAATATTTTTCCATAAAAACCACTATTTTATTTTTAAAATATATATTAATACCCAAGGGTTTTCACCTACATATACTTATACATATTTTTTTAGAAACATCCATGCATTTTTTCGACACTCCTTGATCGTTGAATTGAATGGGAAATTTTTTTTTCTTATGTTATATGATCTACATGTCACACATATTCATTTACATGATATTTTTATAATGGATTTACCAATATAATACAAGATAAGATAACTATATATTGCTTGTTGGGTTCTTCTAGATAGCTATCTAATGAATCAGGTAATGTTCTAGTTTCCTGATATGCATTGTATAGTGTTCGAGAGGATATCCAAAAAACAGTATGATTTTTTTCATGATTTTTTACCATGAATTATGATTATAATTTCATGTTTATTAATGTTTCCATTTTCCCATGTCTCCATTATGTTATAATATTATATTATACATAACCATAATGACTGTTAATAATTTTATTCAATTTCTAATGGCCAGTTTAAGGGTTGCCTACCTAACTATACTTGTTTATGATTTTAACCATTTTTAGGTCACATGGAAATTATTATTGTCTAACACGTAATACATAATTCATGTTATTCTATTTTTATTCCCTTGTTGGGATTTATAACTCACCAATTTCTTATGAATATATCTAGGATATGCTTGTCAGTATTAAAAATGATGGAATAACATGATCATGTTAAGGGCTATTTTTAATAAAGACGATACAACCCTTCTTTTAATTTGTTATGTAATGTACATAGTTACCCATGGACACTATAATTAATGATCTTATATGTTGTACAATTTGTATTCTTATATTATAAATTTGGAATTAATGGGTAATAAAAAAAGGGTGGTGATACCGTAGTCTCTTCTTAAGTATGTATGAAATGGTAAAACAATGTGGAGGTTTCATTTTGATGTGTCCATCTTTGATAAAACCAAGGAGACATAAAAAAATTGGAAAAGTTAAATTAATCAAAAATGGATATATAAATTATTATCCTTTTCTATATGAGGAGAATATATTTTCATCACAACTCAAGAGAAATTTGTTTTCCATGAAAATACGGATGTGTTTTGGTGATGAGAATTTGGAAAAGTTCATGGTCATAATGTTGAAAAAAAGAATATTTGTGTGGAGTTCATGGATACATAAAATCTTCCCATTACTATTTAAAGTAAGAGAACATATACCACACCATAAAAGATCCACTATGTAATTATGGGTCAGGAAATTTTCACACGATGGTATTTGGACTGTGGTAACTAACAAAACAACACTGATCTCATGTCATAGTTGGTTTATGTAAAGCAAACCAACCCTAATATCCCAGAGTTGGTGTCGACATTATTACATAGTAATAGTATACAAAAAGTATTATCTCAAAGGGCTGAATATTGTTTTAGTCTTGTAAATATATATACATAAATAATTCCCATATTAAATTTGAAAACAAAAATTACAACATATTATTTTTCAAGAATAACATTATTCTTTCTAGCGTATCCTAGAATATCAAATGTAGTATACTTCATGGATTCCTAAGGAAGGTAAAAATAAGGGTCATATCAAATGCTTAGTAAGGGGTAAGTATAGAATAATCCTTCAAGAATCAATAAGTGTAATAAACATTCAAGATAAATAAATCAACACACAATAAATTTAATAAAAAAATATAAAGTAATTGTATATATGGATTAATGAATACAAGAATATCATGGGTAAAAAAAAATATGGTAAGGATAATAACTTCAAACACATACCATTTAATCAATAAAATGACTATCATAAGAGGATAAGGGAAAATCATAATGGAAAGGTAAATGACTAAAGATATATGTCATTTAATTAATAATTGCGAATGAAAATTGTCCAGAGATAATATCATAGTGAAAATTTGAACGATAATAATAATAACTGATTTTTAAATGAATTAAATTATTAATTATTGGACTTCATGATATCAAGATCATGATACCATATTACAATAAAATTTTAGAAGACAGTTAAAAGTTTATTGGCCTAAACCCATTTATCTATGTCTAGCCCACTAATTTGTCTCATGATACCTATCTTTGAATCAAGGGGTTATCTCTAACCAATATCCATTAATTTTTTCATTTCCAAAGCATTAATCATATATAAAAAATCAATTTAGTTCATGAACAACATGAATTACCACTAAATATATATTTAAGTAAGAATAGAGATCATTAATATTGACCTAGTCAATAAAATAACTTTCAAAGTTGAACAAAACATAAAGAAATGTGATATAGTTTATGAAATAATAATATCTAGGGTAAATAATATGGTATTATACAATAATCACATGAAAGTGAATATTCCAAGGGAAAGGTAAAGGTGAAAACATGAATCATGAAAGTTAATGTTTACAATTTCCATGGTAAAAAATGATCATAAAATATTTAGAAAAAGAATAAGGAAAGTATCATTTTTATATATACCCATCAGAGTAATAGTAAAGGGTTTATTTCATTGATTAATATAAATACCATACAAATATAATTGAAAACATTCATGATGAAAATATTCTTTCATTTTGAAATTAAAATAAAAAAAATGTTGCAAAACTTTTAAAAATATTTTTTTTAAAAAAACATTGAAATATTTAAGGTATGTTTTAAAATATTTTATTTGTCATTATGGTAGGATATTCGATTCATGTCATATATATTAAAAAAACAATCCTTATATTGTTTTGTTAAAATCGGAAAGATAATTGTTTTGAAAATGAAATAATGATTCCTTTCAAAACATTTTAGAAAAAGAAAAATATAGAAATTTATTTTTTAAATAGTCTTTATATTGTTCAAATAAATTTAAAATATTTTAAACGTAGTTTTGGTAGAAAAGGGATCTCTTATCGAACAGAGAAATAAAGTCATATTTTATTTAAAATATTTTTTTATTATTTTAAAAACCAAATATTGGAAAAAGAAAATATTAAATGAAAATATCAGGAATTACTTGAGGATAATAAAATTAAATGTATTTATTATTATATGGTAAAATAATTTCATCAAAAATAAATTCAAAAATAATGAGTCTTGATTAGAATGAGATTATGAAATAGACTATTAAAATGATCATAAATTTTAAGTGAGGATTAATAAATGAGTCAATTATGTATATAAAATAAAAATAAAAATAAAAAATATAGAAATAAAAAAATGATATTATCAAAATTCACTTCACGAATAGTCTTATAATATAAAAGATGATTATGTTGTAATATAACCCAATGAAAAGAAATTGAGTTATGAAAATTTTCACCACTTGGAAACTCTTAAAAAAAATTTATGAGATGTAATTATAATAATTGAAACAAAAAAACATTAATTAATATTTATTAAAGATACTACATTTAAATGGGGATGTATATACACCATATATAAAAATAGGTGTATAACATTATAATTTTCCCTAATAAAGGGAAATTGAGATAAAGTCCCTTACATCACACTTCATTTTGGATCAACATTATTAACCTCCAGTATAGTGATTTTAAACTTGTAATAATCTTATAAAATAATGATATTAATATTTATAATACCATATAAAATCCTTTTATATGATCTTATCACCCTTCTGTTAATAATACTTCATTATTTTCAATTTTCATGTGTCATGTTTTTTGATCTCTCATGCATGTTTCAACATGAAAGATCATGTTCTTCCACATAGGATTTAGTTATATGACCTCATGAATAACAATAATTATATAATAATAATATTTTACATCTATTAAACTTTTAAGACCAATCATGAATGAATTTATTAAATTGGATTATGTTACAATAATAGGGATAGTTGGTCGTACATACGTATGAGTAACATTTCCATTTTTCAATAATCATTATGGAAATGAGGTAAAAAATGTTTTATCATTCAATAATTTTCATAATATAATTAATATTATATTAATTATTTAAATATAAATATATATATGATCCATGTAGTGTGGTGATGAAAAGGGAGGCATGTCATTTTGTGAAGGTGAGATTGCACACGTACAAAAATGATGATATAATTGTTCACTATGTGACGATATAGGAATGATATATATATATATATATATATATATTTTATTATTTTCTAATGATAAATATGTCATTGATATAATAATTATTCAATTAATATCACATATAATCATAAACAATAGCTTTATCACTAACTATGGAAAACATATGTGAAAGGAAAATCACATCACTTCATGAGGTGGTAGTCTATTGTACACATGAGAGACCTCATTGTATCTCATATAGAATGGCATGTTAAAACCATATATATGACATAAATACTAAAAGATTATATTTATTTTATAAATTTAATATATATATATATATATACTTTTTATTCATCACCAATACTAACTGTGATAGGTGGTAATGAAAAAACGACGAGCATCAGTTTGAAAGGTGGTAGTGTGTCTTACACGCAAATGATGATTTCATAACCCATTTGATAGATGTAGGGATGGTTATAGGCCATGATTATAAAATTGAATCATTTATTTATATTTAATATATTGAGGATATTATATAATTCTATTTTAGAAATAATTAATGGATGTTGGGGATGATGCAAAATAATAATTTTCATTCAAGAAACTCTTATTAGGGTAACTTCCTCATGTTTCCACAAAATAATTTTATGTTTTTATTTATGAAAATAAAAATTCTTCAATTATGATGGGATATAAGTTAGGATGTTATTTTGGAAGGATTTTACAGAACCAAAATTCTTTGAATGTATGAAGATGAAAAGAGAGGTGTGGCCTTTTATAATTGATGTGAGTGGAACACTTGTAATTTCTAATGGAAAAATGCGTACACACATTTTTCACCTGAAAAGGGTAAAAAATAGTTTGTTGTATATCCTTATAAATTACGTGATTTAAATATTTAAATAAAATAGATTGTATATGTGTTTTATCACATTTTAACCCCTATCATTTAATTTAACCCCCTATAAATCCCTTTTACCTTAATCATGGTAATTAATTTTAACTATTTTCTCTATTAATTATGATAAAAAATTAAACTAAACATATTAGATAATATTAATTTTTCTTATTAAAAATATGTAATAAATTTTTCTATATTATATTCACATAATTGGAAAAGATAATTTTAAAATCTTCCTTGTTGGTGCGCTAAGAAAGAGGGTTTTCAAAGAAAAAATGATCAAAAGTTTAAGAAGAGATTATATAAAAATTAAAAATTAAAAGCATTAAAATGAACTAAATTTGATAAATTTAAATATAATTGAACAAAAATTTCTTTAATACCAATTGGAAATATAATTTAAAACTGTAAATTATTTACATGAATGGACTTTTCTAATTAAAATTTAGTAATTTTCACAATTTATAAAAAATGAAACACTTCATTGAAATAAAATTAATACCTTAATTCAATTTGGATATTATTATTTCAGAAATTAACTTCATTTCATGAGATAAAATTTCTATAATCGGTGAAAATTAATTTTAAATTATGTGTGTAAAGAGCAACTGAACCATCTATTAGAAAAATATAATTTTCAATAAACATTTATGTTTTTTATTTTTACTGATTATTAATTTAATAATAACAAATAGATATTCATAAATTTCATAATTTATTTAGTAATTATTTATATTGGTTACTTAAATGGCTTGGTTATATTTTTATATAATATTATGGTTCATCTTCACTCAGTGTTATATATTCTACAAGAAATAAAAGAGATAAAATTTAAGAAAATATATTTTATGGTTTTTTTATGAATGATGTTTCCAATAAAATATTCTATAAATTGAAATGTTATTGTTTTATTTAAAGGTATTAAATTCTCCCTAACCTAAAAAATATCGTCTTCAGAATTTAAACATGATCTCAATAATTAGGGGTTTGATATTTTAAAATTATTTTGACAAAACATACATATTAAAAAGTGTTAATAAAATATTATCTTAATAATAATGAAAGGGAAGTAAAATAGGTCATATAGAATAATCCCATAACATGATTTCCAAATAAGATAACAAAGGTGGGAAATTAAATCATGGACATAGAAGAGAACACAAATTCCCAAGGATTAATGGAGAGTGATTGAGTTTATTGATCACAATAAAGTGGGTGATTATAAAAAGGTTTAAAACCACCAAACTATAAACCATATAGGCGTGAATAAGGTCATGGATATCATCAAATACTATTATGATAGGGCACCAGTTTTTGTTTCATGATCCTTTTCATATTATTCAGGAATAAATTTACACTCTATGTAGGTAAAGAAATATACTTAGTTGTTCATTTCTATTTCATAATAACAATCATTTTCTTTGGATGTGTTTTGATTAGTTTATAATTCATACCTTACTCCAACAACAGAATATCCAAAAAAGAATTTTTTATTCTTCAAGAACTAAAATTAACTTTTAACAAATCATAATATCCATAATATAATGTTAAGCCATTCATTTGATCTTCATTTATTATTATGAAAAAATAGTTTTCTTAGGTTATAAAATATTATAAATTAATATATAAACCAAAAAGTAACACCACATGTTTATAATTAATATGTATTATTCATATAAATTAGTTAAAAAATATGAAATATTAATGAGGGTATCATGTAGGCCCGTCGTAGGCCTTAAATCCTTATTGTAAATTAGACATGTGTTGAAGCCCTATGTCATTGCTGGATGTGAAGAGTTATCTTTTTTCGAATCTATATTAATATAATTCTAATATTATTCCCCAAATAATATTATGGTCATCCTGGAAATAAAATTAATCATTAAATAATAGTTTTATTAATGTTTTCAATAAAATATTTATTTTAAAATTTATAGTTACATTTTTGGAAAATTATTACAATATAATACATGATCGTATTAACCCTTAAGGTTTTCAATAACTTTAATCTTATTTCTATAAAAGGTAGATTCATTTTTCATCATATAACGTTTCACTAAAAAATATGGTTGTCATAAATGTCTCCAATATTATCCTAAATCTTGGGATAATCCCATCACATAAAACCTTAAAAATGTTTTGTAAAACTTTTATCTTATGAATAACCTTAAACTTATAAACCAATGAGAGTATCAATAGATCTTATTTTAATGAAGTCAAATATTATTTAAAAATTTAACAAAAGCAATTTATGATACTTAATTATTATCACTAATCTATGATTTTTATAAATTCTTCTAGAATATGATTTTGAAATACCTGTAAATACATAAAACCTTTTATTTCAACATTGACCTTTCCTTATTATATGATTTAGCCTTTATATTAGGAAATTGAATCGAATAATTCATTTTTCCCCACATTCAATAAAAAGAACTATAAATGTATCTTCTGTATTATAATTATTTTCATCCATCATACTCTTTATTTTTCACCAAAATTACATTCATTATTCCCTTCCTTTCCACACTAATTGAATTTTACTATTCCATTGAGAAACATTATTTTCAATATAATACACATTAGTATAAGACTAGGTCATTCATTTTCATTATATATTCAAATCCTTTATAATGGATTGGGAATAAATGTGAATTATCTAAATAATATCCTAACGGAGTTTCAAAATCAGTTCATAATAAGACATATTATCATAATCTATGTGATGATCAGGTCAATCCAAATGCACAATTTTTTTGTTATTACACCTAGGAAAACCTGGTCCAGAACTACAGCCAATTGTTGTATCCATAAATAGATATATTATATAGGAAGTCACATAATCTCTACCTTATAAATACCTTATGAAGTTATTAAATAAATACCCTAAATTTATTTCATTGGGTTATGATACATACTCTATGTTTTCATAAATAATTCTCCCAAGGTTTCTACTAAAAATCCTTAGATACTTACTGTAGTGACCCCCAAAAAATAATTCCTATTGAGTCCCTTATTTTTCCCTATAATAAATTGAAAAATATCTAGAAATATATTTTCAAAACTAGGCATTGAGATGGTTCATTATTACTAGTCCAATGTGCCCAAAATTAATTTTATTAAAATATTAAATATATTTCATATCAAATGTGTAATATTTCTTAATGAAAATGGGATAACTCTTCAAATTATTCTCTATAAAGATCCAACATTAAACACTATATAATCTTGAGTTATTTCAAGAATTTACATTCATTCCTATAAATTATATTTTCAGTCTAGAATTTTAATGAAATAGTCCATAACTATTTCATAACATTAAAATATAACACAGTGGAAAAGTCTACTCAATATCCATTTCTTCATAATCTAAAACATTTAAAAATAAATCATGTTTACTTTTAATTGATAAAAATATTCATAAAATTAATATTAACAACCTCCTTTCTCTTACCCATCTATATACACTATGAAAAACATTTTAAAATGTGTGATGATCAGAAAATCTTACTAAGGGACATGAAAATAATGAATGAACCATGATTATATGAATACTTAAAACCCATGAAAAAACATTCAAAAATTAACACTTTTCATCAATTTATCATAACCCTTTTTTCTAACCTATATAAATAAAAATATTGATTTAAAAATCAGTTTAAATTATAAATCATAAAGGTGACATGTGAAATCAATATCATTCGTTCATTATAACGTTCACAGCTACATAGGTAGTAACCTTCATGGTTTTGTTTAGAATACCCACCACAATATATTCCCTTAATATCTTAGGATAAACCATATAATTTAACATAGTCTCATTAACCAATGTATTGGAGATCTATAAGGGGATCACAAATCATCATTTTATCAATGAACCGCACGTATACATAAGCAATTACCAAGAACCATAACATAATTATAACACATAAAACAAGCATCAAGTAGAAAATAACATGTCCATTTTGAAATCACATTTAATATTTATAAGATGAATACTCATTAAAGGAACAATGATATTTTAAAATAAAATGGTAAAACTTTAATGTAAACAAAAATAAATAATAGCATCACAAAAATGAAAAAATCTATTCACGACTTACATATTAAAAAAATTACGAGTTATTGAAATATTCCATCCAATTTTAAAACACAATATAAATATTTTAATAGAATAACTTAAAATCAAATTGTGAATAACACATTAAAGCATTTGAAATTAATTAAAATTTTAAAACCATCATGTGAATATAAATAAATCCTTAAAATCATTTTTAAAATATGTAAATTAATTTTAATGATTCAGAATAATAAATCTGTAAAACATTTAAGACAATGTTTTATTTGAAGAGTCCCTTACCACTTGAGAAACACATATAAAAAATCATTAAAGAATAAAAATTTAAAAAATCATTAAATATCTTGATATTTTATTAATTCATGAAATAACATGTTAATAGGGTTTTATATACACCTTATAGAAAAATAAAGGAGCATAACACCAAGATATGACTCATGAAAGTAGATTGAGATGACGTCCCTTACATCGAGTCTAAATTGGATCGTATATTCTTTACATGCATAAATAAAAAAATAGATTAATTTAGAATTACTCTATAATCTGTTTCAAGTTTATTATTATTTTTATATCAGTCATTTATAATATTATAATAATTACTTAATTATTTAAGTTCACGAGAGACATTTTGTTAGTATTCGGTAATTGAGTTCAAAAATTAAATTGTTAGGATGTAAATTTGTCCGTGTAGAAATAATTCCATCATATCCAAAATAAAATTTTAGAAATAATAATCACTTTTCTCTATAAATTATACATTTCAATCCATTCATTAAACAAAAATATAAAAAATGAAAAATTATACAATCATGGAGACAGTAAGTCGTACATACGCAGGAGTAATGTTTCCATTTTCATTGATCATTATAGAAATAAGAGAATAATTATCTTACATATACAAATTTATAATAAAATTATTAAAATAATATTTATTATTTAAATATACTTTTATATATCATACATGTGAAATGTGGTGAATAAAAAGATTCGCATCGCTTCATGGAGGTGATAGTTCACACCTACGCATGAGTGAAGTTATCATTTTTTTGAATGGAATGTAAAAAAAATATTGATATGTTATTAGCTTATAATTATTAATATGATATTGATATCACATATGAACATTAATTCAATAATTATATCTAGTCATGAGATACATCAGTTGAAAACAAATTATATCAGTTGGGGGAGGTAATAATTCACACCTACGCATAAGTGATTAATTCCATTCTCATTTGATAGTGGAATAGATGGATTTAGGCGATGATATTAACATAATGACTTCTTATTATACTAAGGATATTGTATGTATTATATGATCATGGATGGAGGATATTTTGAGGATGTTGATGAATAAATAAAATATAAACACTTAAAAACACTACATTTCCTTCAGATGATCACATTTATTAACACCATAACACCTATAATAAAAGTATTTCATATAAAATAAGGAATCCAGAATTTGAGGAGGGAATATGGGAAGGGCTTTGGGTAGATTCATTCCAATCCCAAAGTATTTTTAAATGTACGGAATAGAGAAGAAGAGTGCCTTTTATTTAGGAGGGGAGGGACACTCTTGGAATTAGAAAAAGTATTAAATTAAAATAAATTTACTTTCTATACCAGATTATTCCAAGTAGGTTTAGTTATAATATATAATTATTATGAGTCTAAATAAATTAATCAAATAAAAATTATACAAGTTTTGAATATTTTTTTAATCATTATCTTTATATATTAACCCTTTTAACTCATACTGTTTTATTAAGAAATTTACACTTTGAGAGATAAAATAATTAACCTAAGAAGTAAAATGAAATATCAATGAATAATTAATTGTTTTGGGAGTCTCAACACAAATATGTGTCTAAATATTGGGTTTTTATAAATTTTAATTCATTTAGATAAATATTTTATGTCTTAAAATGTGAATTATGTTAATTTTTATTATATTAATTACATGACATTTTAGAAAATTATAACAACATCATTCCATTGAAACTCTAGTTTATCTGATCAACAACATGTCTAAGTGAACCATAAAATGATTTTATAGAATCGAACATTTCAATTTATTTTTTTTTATATTAATGAAGTTTTTTATTTGGTACTTCCTTTAATAAATCTATTACTATATAATCATTCTGTCAAAATTAAATCTAATTATTTTTTTATAAAAATTATTAATATATTAGTATGATTAAGGAAATACATTTACCTTTATAAATACTATCTATAGTTGGAGATATAATTTATTTAACCCCATATTAAAATATTTTTTTGTAATAAGAGACATGTTTATGATATATTTGTTTTCACATTAAATAAAATGTTATTAATGTCCTAATGACACTCTAGTGGCTCCTAAATGCCCCAATTTCGTCCCAAGTATTTTCATGGTATAAAATAACTCATTTAATAATATTAGTACATATTCTAGGGTAGTTTTATATTATTATAATTTAGTTTTTACTTTTAATTACTCAATTTAACTTTTAATGTGGTATATTAAATACTAAATTAATTATTCACGAAAAATTATTTTCATGCTATTACGTAAATTTTTTCACATTTATTACAACCATATATTTCCATTTTTAAAAATTCAATTAATTTTATTGGCTAAAATTAATTTAAAATGTAATCTCGTTGAGGGATTGAGGAAACATGTTTTTACTGTATAGAAATACAAAAGTTCACAATGTTTTTATATCCAATATCAATTGTAAATTGATTACAAAGACCTAAATTGGATTAAATCATAAAAAATGTATCTAAATATACTTTAGAAAAATATAAGTATAACCTAACTATATAAATAAATCATTCAAAAAATATTATTTGAATTAAAATGCCGTATTATTCACTTTTCATTAAAAAATTAAATATTATGAGAAAAATACCAAAAATTCAACCAAAGTAAATTTTGATTTTCCAATTCTAAATAAGAATTTTAAATTTTAATATAAAATTTATAAAACTATCACAATTTATTATTAAAAATTGTTCTCCAACATTTTGTGCTAAAACTACCATTAAAAATATTAGAGATTTTTATGCATACAATTGTATTTATTTTTATTTTAATCCCATAAAATATATTTTTATAAAATAAAAAAAATAACAATAAATATGTGTAGAAATAATATATATAGTTAATTTAATTCCCTCTAATACAACATCTAGGTGTCCACTGCCATTTAAAATAATAGAAATAATAATGTATAATTTTTTAGTATAACACAGTCTTCCCAGCAACAAGAGATTTAGAGGAAACCCATTGTTGTGTGTTGGGTACACTATTGGTCATAGAATCCCTATTAAGGTAGCATCACTATCTAATTCAAAACCATTAATAAATATAAAAAATGTTTTATTCAATGATTACTGGGGACTATATATCCTTTCCCATTTTTAGAAATTATTTGCACACAATTTTAAATTCATTATTGGTAACTATGGTATGACTTCTCAAAAATAATTTTATTGAAATCACACATCAAGAAAATGATTATAAAAACGTCCACTTTAAAAGAAATTAATTTAAGTACGAATATAAACTAAGATAACAAATTATAGGGTTTTGTGTATGAAAACATGAATATGGATTAGAAAAACTACCTATGATGTGCTATTGGAGAGTGATAAAAATAATTTTAAATAGAAAGGTAACAATCAAAAAACCATAAATTTGGGATTTTTTAAATGGTCATTGATTTCAATGTCTGAAAAATAAATGGATAACGTTTTTTAATATCCTTTTCTTAGTGTCGAGGAATTATTTTAATATATAGAATAAGAATTTTGGGAAATATAATTACTTGTAAGTAGAGTTTCATCCATTAATCAAATTCAATTGAAATCATATATATTTTAAAACAATGTGTACTCCAGATGAATTTTCCATGCTTGTATAAAATTCTTAAGAATAACATAAAACTAAAAATATTAACAATATATTCCTCTTATCAGAAAACATTATCCAAAAACTAAATTGTTAGGATACGATAATACTATTATCCAAAATTAATATACCTTTATATGATAAAAATCTATATTAATCTCCAAATTCAACATTTATATGCAAAGTTCAACATATACTATTCAACAAATAACTATTCTTAAAAATCATCAAAATAATTCAAACTAATATTGAAAAACAAAATTTAGATGGATTTTATCACATAGTCTTCTAAGAGAAATTTTAACATTTATCTCTAAATAACATCAACCACTCTTAATCTCCTATACCAAAAAGTAAATTTCCAAATCACATATTCTCCATGATTGGTTATTCATTTACATATATAACCTAATTCCCTATAAGTCAATAAGTAAAATCATATATTCTTCTAAATATAATTAAAACATTACTCCTTAAATAAAATACCATATTATTCTAGTTACCTTGATCAAATAGGATTCCCAAAATAGTGAACGTCTTCTAAAATAATAATTATCACTTAATCCGCAAATCATTTTCCAATAACACATATATCCATTTAATAAAACATAAGTTCCCAAAATAAATTTATTCTAATTTCATCATCTCTTTTAGCTAAAAATAAAAATCCATACAAACTTGTGACTTCATATAGGCTACTTTTACATGATATATCATTGTTGCTCTTTATTTGTGGGTTTGATTCTCATGCCCTTACCAGATACGACTAGTTTTCACCAATCCTGTAGGTTTTCATTTTTACAAAACTATATCTTTATTATAACATTATTAAAAAATTATAATGTCCTAAAAAATAATCAAAACATGTTTTAACATAAAATGTAATATCATAGATTTTATTTTTTATCTCAAAATGTAATAACCCTTACTTTCCTAAAAAATATCATTTGAACCCTAATGTTTCTCCAATACATTATAATATGTCAAAAATGTATAATTATTACTCAAATAAATATTTCACATAAAAAATCAGGTTTACATATCACACAACTCGATAAGACTTCGAAAGTGCCCCGGTTATCAAAATGGTATAAATAATTTTAGACATTTACATATCCTTATGTATACAAAAACTATTAAATCATTTATATGTAGATATCTTAATATTTCTCTGTTCTTCATAATCCATTAATGATGAATTTCCACCTTGTATCTTAGTAACTCATTCTTAAACTAAAAGAGATGAATTATATCCTCATTATTCATAAATATCATTTAGATCATGTTTCATATATTCTAGATATAAAGATAATTTAAAACTTCATTCCAGGTTTATGAATCTTATAGATGTTCCATTATTTTTTTCGGCATGTTCTCCTATACTAAAAAAGTAAACATTCACTTCACTACTTCTATGTCACCTTTTCAAATATTTCGATGAGTTTATATATTGAAATATTATGAAAAAGATACCATAACCCGTAAAATTGTTTTAGAAATGGGTAGGTTTTGGATAACTCAAACAATTTCTTACGGGTGATTTAGAGACTGAAGAAGTGGTCAAAATCATTCAAACATGATTTTGATATAATAGTGATGATAAAATCATCGGGGATGGATAAGAAGGTTTTGAGTGATCTCTTACATCAAAAAAAGGAAAATGATTCTTAATAATATGAAAATATCATCACATAAACACAAAATAAATTATTAAAAAAAACCTTAAAGTTTGAAGAGAACATAAATTATTTATAATATTATAATCCATAAATATCATTTTATATTATTTTATTTGGGTTTTTATATAATGTACCTTATTTGACATAATACTCAATATTTTTCATAATATAATTACCCTTTTGGTTATAATGAATCTTTGACCTACACCCAAATTGCATCCTAACATCTAAAGGTATCTAAACCTTTATTTTGAAACCAACTATAATGCCCCATACATAAACACTACATAATCTTGAGTTAATTCAAAAATTTACATTAATTGACATTTAGTATCATTTAAATTTAGAGGTTTCAATAATTAGGTTATAACTATTACATAAAAAATCAAATATTAAAAAGTAGACAAATATACTCAATATCTATTTTCTCATAATCTAAAAGATTTTAAAATAAATAATGATTTATTTTTCCTGATAAAATTTTTAAAAACCATCCACTTGAAATCCTCCTTTATCTTACCCATCCATAAAACCTATGAATTTTTTGAAAACTATGGATGATAATAACAGATCATTATGGGATATAAAAATAAAGAAAGGAATTTCTACTCCATAAATACATAAAACTCATGAAAAATAATTCATAAAATCATCCTTTTTATACTTAAAACGTAATCCATTTATATTTCCTCATGATATAATAATTTTTTTTAAAACTCTATATAAATCATAAATTACAAAGGTAACATTTGGAATCCATATCATTCTTATATAGTAACATTCATAGCTACACAGAAAGTAAGATTCATAGTTATGATTAGAATACCCATCATAGTATATTCCCTAGATCTCTTAGGAGAAACCTCATCATTTAAATATATCTCATTACTATAATAATAGGAGAGATACCATGTGATCACCTTCCATTGGTCTATCAAAGAACCAAAAATATAAATAAGTAATTTCCAAGAACCAAAACATATTCATAACACATAAAACAAGAAAAAAAAACATTTCCACTTTGAAACCACATTTCATCTTTAAAAGTAATTCACTCATAAATGAAAACATGTTATTTTAAAATAAAATTGTAAAATTATAAAGAAAACATAAATAAATGACAGTGACATTAAATTGATAAATTCAATTCATGGCGTATATGTTGAAAAACCTTTATAGTGATTGAAATAGTCAATCCAATTTTAAGAGACAATTAAAATATTTTAAAATGGAATTTTAAAATCGTGGATTCCCATACAGCTTTGAAATTTTTGAAATAAATTATTATTTTAAAGTATTCATGTACATATAAATATATCCTCAACTTCGTTTTTAAAACATGGACATTAATGATAATGATTTTTAATAATAAATATTTAAAACATTTAAAATTATATTTTAGTTAAAGAGTCTCTTAGCACTGGGGAAACACATTAATAAGAAAAATTAAAGACTAAAATTAAAGAAACATTAAATATCATGATAATATATTAATTCATGATATAATTTATCAAAATGGTTTTATATACACCTTATAGATAATAAAGCTCCATAATATCAAGATATTCCCTAATGAATGGTGATTGAGACGAAGTCCCTTACCTCGAGTTTTAATTGTCTCAATGATTATTTATATTCATGATTAATAATATAAGTATTTTTTATACTTGATTGAGGAAATTATAAAGATTATTATTCCCTTTATATTACTTATTTAAAATTTTATAACTATTATATAATTTTTTATGTTCACGTCAGACATTTTTTCGATATTCGGTAATTGAGTTCAAAAATGTTCATCAAATGGCGTAAATTTGTACATGTTTTCATAATTACAACATCTAAAGAATAAAATTAATGAAATATTAATCAATTATATATATAAATAATAAATTTAATTCCATTCATTTAATATGGATATTAGAAATAAACAATGTTACAATCATGGATAGGGTATATCGTAAGTAAGCATGAGTAGTGTTTCCATTTTCATTGATCATTATGAAAATAAGTTAATTATTATTTTATAATTATATAATGATAATAAAATTATTAAAATAATATTTATCATTTAATTATACTAATATATATCATAAAAACGATGTGGGGAATAAAAACAATTCACATTCCTTCGTGGAGGTGATTGTTCACATGTACGGACGAACAAAATTATCATTTTTATGTGAAGGGAATGTAAGAACATAGTTGAAATATTATTATATTATAATAAGTAATATTTCATAAATATCACATATTTATATTAATTTCGTCATTATAACCAGTCATGAGAGATGGTAATGGAAAACATATTATATCGGTTCGTGGAAGGGATAGTTCATAGGTACGCACGAACAATTAATACTTTTTTCATTTTATCTAAATGGGGATGGATATAGGTGATTATATTAACATAATAACACATAAATATCTATAGGATACTGGATTTATTATATGATAATGGATCACAAATATTTAAAGTAACTCGAAGATGAAATAATATTGAAACACTTAAATAAAAACATTACATTTCCTTCGGATGACCACATTTCTCAACCCCTTAACACATATATGAAGGGTGTTATGCCTAAAATAATCCACCAATAATGTGGGGTTGGAATCTTGGATGTTATTTGGGATGATATTATCCAAAAAAAGGTTTTTATGTTTATGGAATATAGTGAAAGAGTTTCTTTTTATAGAATATGGGAGGGGCACTCTTGGATTTATCAGTTGTATTAAATTATTATAATATAACATTCTATTACAAATTGGTCCAATTGGATTTATTTTGAATATTTGAAGAGTATGGGTCTAAATTAATTCATCAAATAAATTTTTGAATTGATTTTTAGTTTTTCTCATCCTCAACTATATGTTTTAACTCTTCTAACGCATACCATTTTATTAAGTAATTTAAAATTTGAGATTTAAAATAAAAATCATAACATGTAAAAAAACCAAGTAATGAGTAATTAATTAAATTGTGAGAGTTACCATAACTTTTTTGTGAATCTATGAATTATATAAATTTTAATTATTCAAATTATATATTTTATATTTAAAATATTAATTATGTCTATTTTTTAATATTATTCATTACTTGACATTCAAAAAAATCATAAAAAATATATTCCTTGAAACAAAATAATTCAAATCACTAATAATATGTATAATTCATCCATTTTTTTGATTTTATCATATATTTCAATTTATATTTATTTTAATGTTATTAATATTATTTATTTAATCCTACCATTAATAAATCTATTACTCCTTCATCATTGTGTCATATTTAAATTTAATTATATTACATTTAAAAATTATAAATAAATTATCTTGAAGTTGGTAAAATTTTTATATTTATATGTAATCTTTATAGTATAATATTTCACTAATAGAACCCCATTTTATAATTAATTTAGTAATATGAAACATGTTCAATTTTATTTTGTTTTTACATTAAATAAAATGTTATTAATTTCGTAATCACACCCATGTGGCTTACAAAGTCACAATTTAGGACCAAGTATTTCCTTGGTAGAAAATAACTCAGAAAATATTATTAGTATAAGTGTTAGGTAGTTTTATATTATTATAATATAATATTACCTTTAATTACCCATTTTACATTTAACCATGGTAAATAAAATATTGGAGTTTATATTCGCATAAAATTATTTTTCTACTATTAGACCAGATTTTTCATCTTGATTAAACACATGTATGTACAATTTTTAAAACTAAATTTAATAGAGGTTAGAATAATTAATATTAAAATTAATCCTATTGACAGATTGAGGAAATTGGTTTTTAAAGTTAAAACATTCAAAAGTTCACAATTCTTTTATATCCAATTTAAATTTTAAATTGATTCCAATGACATAAATTAGATGAAATGAAAAAAAAAATTATTTAATTATACTTTAAAAAATTAAAAGGATAACCAAACTATAAAATAAATCTGACAAATAATCAGTTGTGAATTAGAATGCCACATTTTTTTACTATTCATTAAAAATGGATTATTATCAAAAAAGTTCAAAATAAATCAAATAGAGTAAATTTTTATGTCTTAATTCCAAATAATAAGATTAATTTATCATATAAAATTTATAAAACTATCAATAAATTTAATTAAAAAGGGTTCTCCATCAATAGGTGGTAAAACTACCTTTCAAAAAAATAGATATTTTTATGCTTAAAATTGGATTAATTCTTATTTTGAGCGTATAAAAATTAGTAGAAGAAAGTAAAAAAAACAACAAATACATGTAAACATAATATAGTAAGTTGTTTTCATTCCCTCTAATACAATGGATAGGTTTTAACTACCGTTGAAAATAATATTATTAACAACGTATTATTTTTCAGTATTACTCAGTCTTGTGAGAAACGTAAGATTTCAAAGAAACCCATTGTTATGTGTCGGGTATGCTATTGGACATAGAATCCCTATTATAGAAACATCACAATATAATTCAAAACTATTAACAAATATGAAAAATTCTTATTCTATAATTACCTCAAATTTTATATTCTCGGATCAAAAATCTTAGTCCACGGTTGAATCGGGAACAAATAGATTCACCCAAGCCACGAACTAAGGTCGGTTGGTCCTGGGAATTTATATATGGATAAAATATATGAGTGAATTTAAATTATATTACTTAATAAACATAACTATTTAATTAAAATTACCTTATCATTTTAACACTATATAAGATCTGTTATAGTGGATCTCCATGATTAGCCACATAACCCTGGGATCATTGAGAGGAGATTTATACAACCTATGATTGGAGAATCGAGATAAGATGACAACGAGCCTCCAGATCTGTGAGAATTTAGGTGTAACAAATTCAAAATCCTCTCTCATTCACTAGTGAGAATGTTCTTCATCAACAAAAGATCTAAATCAGGGTAGCAACCATCATTTTTGTATTATACACCATTTTACTAAAAGATGCACCATGCTCGTTCATATTCCTTTCACCCACATCAATTATGACCCTATTCATGCTCCCATGAATCATATTCAATAATTTTATTCAATTAATCCCTATTATTCTATGTTTCTCAAATTAGATAACAATAATTTTATTTATTGTCCAAAAATTCTTGGACGATAATTGATTCACATATGTTACTTGTGTCCACCCCCACCATTCCATGATTTTTCATCATTGGACCATAGGGTCATGATTTAAATATTTCGAAGTGGGGTAGATCATGGTTTCACCCCCATATTTGTGTAAAATTCATAGGGGGTGAGAGAATCAGTGATTTGGGGTACAGATTTGGAGTTTTGTGGGATTAAGGCGATTCCACTATGGATTTGAAGATATAGTGAGACGACCAAAGGTTCCACGTGAGACAATGGCATAAGGGATACCTACAAGTGAATGAGAACACTGTTTTCAAGCCACTAGAGGGCTATTAATGATGGGAAAAAGTGATATCAAATGATTTCATAAGGTAAAATTGTGGGATTTACAGTGGAGAGGATGGTTCAGAAACCTAGTGAAAATATATGAGCATCTGTTAAAATTTGTACTACACAGCATATACTGGGATGAAAACACAATTTGGAGTACACATATGGTTGAAGCTCTAGGGTTTTGGAAATATTAAGTACCACACACCATGTATCTAGGACACATGTTGTGTGACCCTCCCTTGGTAGATAGATCGTGTTGAAGAAGTGCATGGGAAGTACCCCATGTGGGAGGACATACCATGTACCTATGTATAAGATCATGATAAAGGTTATAAAGACACAGTTAGGAGCATGGGTAGGACCCCAGGTGGTTAAGACTGGATGTGTAGTCATCGTAAGCACCATATATTTATTTTTTCTACTGAATCATGAAATTGAAGGGACATAGCTAGGTAGCAGGGAAGTACCCCACATCATGTGGGTCCCCATAAATGCCATGTGTCTCTTTTTCATTTTTGAGGAATGTTATACCTATAATATATCTCTTTTATGGATTTATATTTTATCCTATGAGTATTATTTCTTGAGTGTTTTTCTATATAGAATGCGATGGTGGAATTTGTAGTGGATTTTGATATACGATTCTTGATGTTCCAGATGTGATTAATTTTTTAGGAGATGTCTGGTGATGACAGTGATCATTCATGATCATCATAGAAAACAGAGCCACACCCTTCTCTATGGATAAACATGGATCCTCTATAAAATTTTATAGTGGAAACCGTAGGTTGGGATAGTCATGTTATCGCAATATATCACTATATTTTCACCATCCTACTAGGCATGGAAAGGGTCCTATAAAAACTATTGGAGTGGAACCCTCTTGTGGTATCTAGGCATGGGTCCTCGACGTTTACTATGGAGCCCTCCTACTAGGAAGGTCATGGATCATCTGTCATCAATTTGAGTGGCACTATCCGATGGTATTAGGGAATGGGTCCTCAACTGTTATAGTGACAACCTCTTATTTGGAATTGTATTGTTCCTCTATCTGCAATTCAATGGTAACTCTCTAGCGGTTTTATGGAATGGGTCCTCTATTGACCACTAGAGTGGAATCATCTTGCGAAGTTAGGTCATGGTTATTATTTCTATTAATATCTTTCCTCATATTAAACCATATAATGAGTACTCTACCTAGAGTTTGTGGCCCTTCACCTATTCAAAATAGTGGCGGGGTTTGTCTTGACTTGGGTGTTTCTTGATATGAACAGATAAGATGTCTGAAATCGTTGATGGACATATTAGAACTGATGGATAACATTCCAAGGATGGTCCATTAATTTGATATCCCTTTTCTCACTCAATTATAAATATTTTTCTAATCATATATATATATATATATATATATATATTCGTGAAGTTTTTATTTTGTTACTCTCTTTCATTGATTTGAGGTGCCTTTTTTCTACCATACCTCTTATTTCTCCACTTTCATCTTTTTGGTAATCCTACTATGTATGTATATAATCACCACTACATAGGATTTTCCCATAGTTGTAGTGTCTGATGAATAATACATAGAGGTCAGTGCTGATTATAAGTGATTATTTGGATACCCTAATGCATTAACCCTTCTATAGTGGTTGGAGATTGGGGATTTGGAGCTAGGACCTCTTAGCATTTTACTTTTCCAATTTTGTTTGTTTGGGACCTCATTATGTCTAGGAATTTATTTTTTCCATTTATTATTTTCATTTTACACTATCATAAACTTTTACTTCCAAGGATTTTTACATGAAAAGTTAATTTTCTTTATGTTTCATGTTTCGTTATTATTAATGTACACTTCATAGTAGAGATGGTCAAGTTTGTCCATACATTTACATTAGTAAAATCCCTCTCAAATTAGTTATTCTTATTGGTTCTGTTGTCCATCCTTTGGCCTATAGATGTGGGCATGGGGTAGTTGGTGATTGAGCCCCATTGGGTCTGGTCATGATAGGATTCTATTAGTGGGTTTTTTTTTTCATTTTTATGGAGTTTGGAGTTTCCCTATTATGAGGATTTGATCAGGATTTAGGGAAGTAGTGTCACGGTGTATCAAGTGTAGCATTCAACATAAGGAAACGAATAATAGTGTCTCAACCAACATATCCATTCAGATGGACTCTGACCACCATCTTATTGACTCGGCATACTAAGACATAGGTTGCATGGGACTTTGGTACATGCATCATACATGATTGAGTCTTTGATTATATGTCTTGAGTTTTCACCCCAAGTAAATATATGCTCATATGACCATAGAATATCTGTATTAGATTTTCAAGATGAACCTATTAAGAAAACATGATAGGTTACAAATTCTGGATCGTGATGATAATATAACGTGTTATGAGGCCTCAGTTCAGGGGCCATCGCATGAGGTTATCCCTCTAGTTGATTAGGTAGTAGCACTCTCTCTTATCAAGCAGTAGATTATACCAAAAAATTAGTTTGAAGATTGGTGCAGACTAATATCACTCCTAGTGTTCCAGTGAAAGATGTCATTGAGAAGCCATGGTGAGACAAATACCTAAGAAGTATAGGATTTAATAGAGATGATGATCTATGTTTTTAGGATTATATAGTCACCAATTGATGTCGTTTCTATGATGGTATCCATACTTTTCATTGGAATAACTTGGAACTGGTAGAGTATAGTTATGTATATGTATGATGCGTCGACAGTATCATCTATCAAATCATAACATCTAGTTTTAAGGAGTTTTATCCCTAATGTTTGTTCTCAGTTCGGATTAAAAATCCTGTAGTTATATAGAAGGGATGGATTATTGTCGATTGGTATGCAGTGAGGTTCTAATACTTTAGATGATACTCCATTGACATGATTAAGGATGGTCACTTCTAGGAATGAATATTTGTGTTGGGTCTCTACAAAGATATTTATTATAGTATAGTACTCTAGTGCATTCCCACATATGAAAGAGTGTTGGATAAGGCAATAGTGATAATACTATTCCCTTCAAAGGGATTCCAGGAAGACGGAGCTTGTCATTTGTATTATAAGGCTAAGTCATCTATAATAGGTAACAGGGACCAGTCAATATGATATCAGAACAATAAATATTCCATGGATAAAACTTTTTCAAATGGATAGTGAAAACACATAGAAATCATGCATCCTGGAGAGGGAATTCTCCATGAATTTGAGGGGTGAGGTCACATGGTGTGTGATTTTTCAACCCGATGTACTAATTTGGGTACGTACATAGTAGATGAGCCACCATGGTAGAAGAATCACCAAGATCATTGCTTTCCCATGCATGGGTAGGATGTCCCCAATGAGGCAGATCTAGAAGAGGATCATGTGGGGCTTCAAGAGGGGGTATATGAGTATTGGATAATGTTATGAGATCCTCCTACCACCACCAAGCATCCCACATCAGGCTTATAGAGCTAAAAGTCACAATTGTGGAAATATGGAGGCTATGTTTGTGTACAACCCAGCTACACATGATATGATTAGAGGTATGATCTCTGTTTATTCTACTCTTTCATTACTTTTAGTCGAAAAATATTTGATTCATTACTTTATCTATTTACTCCTAGTGTGAGAGCTGCAGCTACCATTTTAGGCTTTATCATCGAATCTCTACATTAAGGTTACAATGGGGAACACTTCCTTGGTAAAATTTATCTTCATGAAGTGCAAGATATCAGTTTGAAGATAGAGTTTATCCTTTGAAATTATGGTCATCACGATGAGGCCTTATTATCAAATATTGGGCATGGATTGGTTTACCAAATTTTGATTCAAGATCGAATTTCACCACATATGGGTGAGATCCCTTCATATTGAAGGGATGAGATTATATTTTGTGGGTAAGATAGATCTCATGTAAGGACAAGTGGGTTTTGTGAGAAGGAGGTTGCACCTCATTACCCATATGTTGGAGAGTTTAAGCCTTGGTGCAGCAAACTCCTCAGTCCTCCATATCCTTTTAATCAGGGATGATTTTATGGATGTAATCATTATGTATGTTCTGAGACTACCCTTGTCACATGAGATGGAGTTTTTCATCAACTTTAATCCTTGTTCGTCACTGATATTTTCAGCGACATATCAAATGGTATCTACCAAGCTCTAGAAGATGTAGTTTCACTTGGAGGAAATTTGATAGAAGGATTGTATCAGACCTATTATTCCCCCTTGGGTAGCTCTAACATTGTTCATGAAAAAGGAAAATTGGTTCATCTGGATTTGTGTGTCTTATTATGTCATGAAACAAGGTATTATAAAGAACATGTCCCCTTTCTGGGTATTTATGACCTATTCTATTAATTATGAGGTGAATGTTGGTTCTTCAATATCAATATATGGTCTGATCACCACCATTTGAGAGTTCGAAAATGTTGTTATTATAATTTTTTCATTCTGATTCCACTAAATAAACAATGATATTTGGATGATGCCTTTCGGGGTATTGAATTTCCCCACCTTGTTTATAACTTTTATTGACCAAATATTCCTATTGTACATGTTCTGAATCGTTTCTATCTTCATTGAAGAGGACTCATATATAATACATCATGGTTGGTGAAAAACGAGTATTTAATTATGGTCCTATATTTTCTTCGAGAGAATAAACTTTTTGAAAAGATCTCAACGTTCTAGTTCGTGATCCACGAGGCTCGCTTTCTAGAGATTCTGATTTTTGTGATTGTTTTAACTGTGGACTTGGATAAAATCAATCCAGTTATTTCTTGGGAGATATCCCATATTGTGTTAGAGGTGAGTGGTTTTATTCGATTGATCGGATAATATAGAAGGTGTGTTCCTAACTTCCCTAGGATTGAAGCCCCTTGGCCACCCTAACAAGGATAGGGATGTCGTTTACATAGACAGAACAGTTACAAAAATCGTTCTATGATTTAAGGATGAGGATGGCGAGTGATCCAATTATTATACATATAAAGGATGGTGTGATGTATGTAGTGTGTTGAGATACATTAGGATCTAGTCTTGGTTGCATGTTGATGTAGAAATAGGTAGCCATAGGATATGGGTTGAGGTAGTTGGGTCACCCTGATCAAAACTACATGACTCGTGAATTAGAGATGGTAGTGGTAGTATTTGATATGAGAATATAGAGTAACTATCTTCAAGGATAGCACTTTATGGTTAATTTGACCATTAGAGTCTCTGGATTGTCTTCTCATAGATAGAGTGGAACATGAGACCGAGGAGCTACGTGGAGTTCCAACAGGAATACATCTTTGTGATAGTATATAATGCAGGGAGGATAATTTTTTTGTAGATTCCATTTTTTTGGAAGTCCTAGGATCATTTGGTGTAGGAGGAATCTAAGTAGTTGGATTCATTGCAGACGACCCTTGTTGAAGAGGAGGGTGAAACATTTTCATCATTTGATGGTGTTGATACCTATACTTATCCTATTTTTAAGGGAGTTTATGTTTAGGGAAATACACTATCAATTATTACGAGACCATATATCCATAGATGATTCACAAGAAACATTTTAGGAAGGAGGGAATCCATACATTTCTATTGATGGACAGTTGTCCAAACATGATGTGAGAGGCATTGATGAAGTGGTTTCAGACTTCTTTTTTGGGTTTACATCACGTTGTTAGGAAGATACAGAGATACCATATTTGGTAGTTTTTTTGGGGATGACATGATAAAGAGAATTCATGAGTTCATATCCTAGTTCCTCACATGTCATCAGGTGAAGGATATTCACTTGGTTCAAGAAGGTTTTTTATATCCCCTTGAGATTAAATTGTGGTAATGAGATGGAATATTCATGGACTTTGTGACAGGTCTTCCATGGATAGTGATGGGTCATGAAACCATACTGGTGACAGTTGATACACTCATGAAGTTAGGGTACATTATTTCTATCATGGAGCAGACATCAGTAGAGATTTTGGGAAAGCTGTACGTATGGAAGAATCTCTTATTTCTTGGGGTACCTTTTATGATTGAATATGAACATGATTTTTAGTTCATATCACAGTTTTGGAGATTCCTATAGGTGGAATTTGGGACCTATATGAGGATTATTACATCTTTCCTCCCCCAGATAGATGATAATATTGAACATATTATCTAGGTGTTGGAGGATATGTTGTCGGATTTTTATTTAAACATCAAACAATTGTGAGATGATCACTTTACATTGGTATAGATTTAATAAAATAATATATACCACTCTAATATTTGTATGACGCCTTTCGAGTCCCTATAAGAGAGACCATTTAATTAACCCTTTTGCTAGACCAAATATCATTGAGGTATCACTTGTTGGGTGAAAGATTGATGTGGTGATTATGAAGAAGGTCTATCTCATATTTGAGAAGATGAGGAAAAACTAGAGTAGTAAGAAATCATATTCATATTAACACAATTGGGCCTTATATTTTGGGCATGGAGACCATGTTTTCTTGAGAGTATCTCCTTGATAAGAATTATAGAGATTCAGATAATGAGGCTATATATCCTAGAAGTTTGTCAGTATATTGGAGATCTTGAATAGGTTAGATGAGGTTTCTTACCTCCTCTCCCTACCCACACTATTAGAGTAGGTTCATGATGTATTATATGTGTCGTAGCTGAGGAGATGCATGTATAGAACTCACACAAATTATTGAAATGAGAATATTGGAAATAAATGGTGGTGCCACCTCTGTGTATCACCCAGTGGTGATCAAGTATCAGTAGGATATGAACCTATATGGATAGACCTTCCACTTAGTTCCAGTGTTTTGGTAGCATAAGAACATGCATGAAATCTCTTAAAAGTAGGAGGGAAAATGTGGGCTCAATATCCCTAGTTTTTAGTATTAGTTTGTTCTTTTCATGGAAAAAAATACTAATGGAGGGAATAATGTAGTGACCATTGTTTTTAGTTGTAATGTTTTAAAAAATATCTATAAATATATTTTCAAAGAGAGTCACTAATACGAGACATGATTCCAAGGCATATGTTCCTGGAATTAATCTCACAAAAATATTTAAATTATTTTATATCATAGAGAGTCAATTTCATAAATAAAAGGGTATAACACTTAAAAAGTGTCTCAGATTGAAAATACATGTCAATTTTTGAATTTGGAATACATAGTTTAACATAGAAATGACCCAAAGTTGGTTGGTGTATGATGTTCCGATAGGATGATCATATGTAGGTTAATTTAAATTATTTAATTATTTCATTTAAATAACCTTATACTTTTACCAATATATAATAATCATTATGGAAGATCTAAAGGTTTTTCCAAAAAACCCAATGATTGTTGATAGGAGTGTTCTACCAACTCTCAATGACAAATCAAGATTAGACAACAACAAACCTCCATATTAAGGTGAATTTAGATGTAGCGAACGTAAGGAATTAACTCATTCATTGATGAGAATTTTCTTCATTGATGAGAAATATGAATCATCATATGATTTTTCATTTGTAGATTCTTACCTATTTTATTAAAATATTGAGAATGGTCATTCTTCTTCTTTTGATCCAGATCAATTTAGATCCTTTTTAGGTTACCACATATCAGAATAAATTATTTTATTCGATTAATACATATTTCATTGTGTATTTCAGCCTAGATATCCCTAATTGTTTTATTTGGTAATGAATAGATAGCCAATGATTGTTTCAAACATGTTTCTTGTGTTTTCACCCCATCTTTAATCACATTCTTCATCATTAGACAATGTGTTCATGATTTGACAATTGACAGATGGGACTGAGCACGATCTGCCCCAGGATTCATGGTAGATTTGTGGGTAGTAAACAGATCAAAAATTTGGGGGATGGATCACGAATTATTTTAGAATATTATTGATTACATCTTGGATATTGAGATCCAATGAGTCGATGAGAGGTTTCATGGGAATCAGCAGTGCATGAGTATTGTACGGGTGAATTAGAACACTATTTTCCAATCATCAGAGGGAAAGAAATGATAGTTGGAGGTGATATAAACCCATTTAGGGTGCTCAAATAGAAGGAATCATGGAAAAGAGAAAACATATATAATAGAGGGTAAAAATATGAGGTTATTTTAGAATCCCTAGTACATAGAGTTTGTTTAAATGGACACATGTCATATAGTACCCCAATAGATGCGGCACCGGGGTTTCAGAAAAGTTACATATCACACACTATGATACCTCAAAATTATAATGGTTTTAATGAATAAATAATACCGCTCATATCATCAAGGTGAAAGATAATCTTTTGAAGATCCTACAAGATTAAAACTATATAGTTAAGTGTGATTGGCTGGGAATAGTGAATAGGATGGGTGACCTTATGGGATATTTCATAGGGTATGTGCGAGTAAGAATTAAACACAATGAAAATAACATGTTTTGTACTATGGGGACAATCATTAGTCGGATCACCCATTTGGGAATCTAGTTGCGCCCTGATTAGCGGACAACCTATTTTACAAGAAAATGGTGGTTCCTGAGAAGCTAGGACCTAACGACTATGTTAAGTCAGGGTGTCTCTACTATCTGTGGGGTCCAGTTTTAACATTGGTATGAAAGACATAACCCTACCTTTGGTGTAGTGGAACTACTTGTGTTGAGCTGAAGGGTTCACATAAATGGTATTTTTTTATAAATCTTGGGAATGAATGTAACTCCCTGGAACGATAAACGATTAATGGAATAAATGAAATGACTCATGTACACAAGGTGAACATTTCATTTCTTGATAATAACTAAATTGAAATATAAAGATAATAATTATTGTAAATGAGTTGTGATCAGGATGGGTGTCCTTCTAGGAATTTTTCCATTATGTGTGCGAGTGAGTAAAAATAACACAGGAAAGAACATGTGTAGAACTTTAGGGAAAATCATTATTTTGATTACAGATTTAGACATGTGGGTGGTCCCCATTTAAGGGATCAGTTATCTATTGGAAAACTACTGGTTCTTGGATGTATGGGCCAGATGACTATATTAATTTGTGTGTATGTGCTATCTGTAGGGCCCAATTGTTAAACCCTCATTGTTCCTGGGCGACATGTCGTGTGACTCTCTCTGGGAAGAAATACTGTGTGTTTTTTTGGAAACTAGTTGTTCATTTAAGGATATAAAATTATTACCATGTTAAGGATGTATTTTTGTGATATTAGTGGGGCCTAATTATTACATTGGTATAATAGAAATATCATAGACTTTGGTGTGGGGGCACTTCCAGGGTTGAGATAAAGGGTACATAATGTGAAAATTATGATCTAAATAGTGGGGTGAATGTATCAACCCATAATGATAATGTATTGAATGACTAAAAGAAATAAAGCTTTTCAATAAGGTGAATATTTCTTTTATAGTGCCTAAATGATTAGAACTCCACATTTAATCATTATTGGATTAGTGTAGTGATCAGGATGGGTGACATTCATGGAAGTTTTCCAGTGTGTGTGAAAATAATGAAAAGTAAAACTATAAATAAAATGTGTTGGCCTATGGGGACAACCTATTTACAAGGAAAATGGTGGTTCCTAGAGGGCTAATACATAACGAGCTTATTATAGCGGGGTGTATGTGCAGTCGGTCAAGACCAATTCTTACATTGGTATCAGAGAAATAACTAGGCCTTATGTATAGTGGTACATCTGATGTTCAGATCAATTTTCCAAAAACAAATAGGTTATTCTCAAAATAGGGGGTGAATATAACACCCAATAATGATACACGATTTATTAAAAAATTGATATGACTCATGTGGTTATGGTACACCTTTCTTTTCAGGAGAATACCTGATTAGAACTCCATAGCTATGCATTCCTGGCATGGAGTAGTGATCTCGATGGGTGATCTTATGGGATGTTTCTTTGGATGTTTGATATTGATGAAAACATACATTGGAAAGAACATGCATTAGAATATAGGGAACAAAATTAGTAAAATGATTTGTATGATCATGTGGGTGGGCTATAGGTAGGGTATTAGGTTTCTGTAGGGAAACAAGTGGTCCATGGTGGTCCAGGACCGTGAAACATTATTAATGTGGGGGTGTGTATGGTGTTAGTGGGGCCCTATTTCTACACACTCAGTGTTCTTGAGTCACATGTCATGTGAATCCCTCCAGATAGAAAGGTTGTGTTAATATTGGGAAACCGGTGGTTCTTGGTGAGCAAGGACCCAATGACCATGTTAATGTTGGGTGTACGTGCTATCAGTGGGGCCCAATTATTACATTGGTATCAATGAATGAACCAAGACTTATGTGCGGTGGCATTTCCTAGTTTGAGATGAATGGTCCACAACAAGGAATTTATACTCTAAAGAGATGAGAGTGAATGTAACACCACATAATGATAATGTATTAAATGACTAAATGATATGACTCATGTAAAAAAAGTGAACCTCTATTTTTAGGATCCTACCTGATTACATATCTACATTTAATCATTCTTCGATCAGAGTAGTTATTAGGATGGGTTACCTTCTAGGATGTTTCCCAGGGTGTGTTCGAGTGAGGAAAAATAACACTAGAAAGTACAATTGTCCCCATATAGGGACATCCATTAGTTGGATAACCCTGTTGGTCATGTGGGTGGTACCCAGGAAGGGGATCATGTGTCTACATGGAAACTAGTGGTTCTGGAAAGTCTAGGACCTGAGACCATTTTAATGAAGGGTTTATATACTGTCTGTGGGGATAAGTAGTTAGACACAGCGTGTGCCTAGCCACATTCTACATGTCCATCCATGGAGAGACATTATATGTGGAATAATAACACGAGTAGGACCTAGTATAAGAGGAAACGCCACGTATTGATGTACAAGAGCAAGAGAAAGGTTACACAGACATGACCTAGGGAATAGGTTGGACCTCTTGTGGCTGAGGCAAGCTATGTAGTACCGTTATATTTCATGTAGAGATATATGTCTACTGAGTCGAATACTAGTAGAGTCACAACCAGAATATAGATAAATACCACATGCCATGTCGGTCCCCTTACATGTCGAATATTTGTGTGGAATAATCTCTTTGGTAGGACCATATGGGGGAGGACATGTTGTGTAATGAAATAAACAAACATAGGTAATTTTACACAGATTATGATATGAGAATAGTTATCACCCCATGTGGCTGAGGCATGATGTGTATTCCTCCTATAATCCATATAGAGATACAAGGCCAGTGAGATGTGTACTTCCAGGGACATGACCAAAAAATGGTGTACCACACACTATGTGGGTCCCCGTAAACATTGTGCACCCCCAATTCCCTTTTAAGGGAAGTTTTCCCTCTCACATATCATTTTCAATGAATAATAATGTGTATTGTGAGTAGCCTATGTTAAACTTTTTACTACATATAACATAATGGATACCTTCATAATTTCTTTTGAGATATGATCATAGATGTTCTAATCGTGAATCTTCTTGAGGTGATGTCTGATGATAGAAGTGAATGGGAATGATCATAAAAGAGATTATAATGGAACAATCCATCTCAAAAGGGCATGGGTCCTTTATGAAATATTTGATTAGAACCCTCATGCTCGGTAGGGAATGGGTGTTATATCTAACAGTAGATTGAAACCCTCTTGATGGGTAGGGTATGTGTCCATTAGATACAATCCATGTGGCACACTCATGCAACATTAATGAATGGGTCCTTGACTATTTGAGTGTCACTGTCATGCTGGGAAGGGAATTGGTTATATAACTACTATCTGAGTGGGACCCTCATGGGGTGTTTAGGCATGGTTCCTGAATTATAATAGTATAAACCTCATGATTAGTAGGGTATGGGTCTTATATCTATTATCCAAGTGGAAACCTCCTATGGATTCCGATCACGATTCCTCTATCAACCACTAGAGTTGAACCATCCCGCAATGTCAGAGAATAGTTTCTATATCAATTGAGTGGAATGAACCTGTTTTACGTGGTAATGGCACTCGACCCTGAGTTTGTGTCCCCTCAACTATGCATCAAAATGGTGAGGCGTGGATTGAATTGAATTTTTCTTTAGATAGATGCATGGGTTGAAGGGATTCCTTGATGGACCTCTTGGAACTGATGGACCAATTTTCTAGTCTAAAATATGCGATGGATTTCCACTTTAGATATTGTTTGGGCTTCGTTTTTTGAGCATATATATACATATATATTTATATGTCTAAATGTCATTGAATTTTATTACTCTATTGCTTTAGGTTAAGTTATTTTTCCCAACAATTTCTCTTACTTCTCCCCTTCATCTTCTAGGGTGTCCTTCTGGGTATCTTTATAATCACCCCTATACAGGCTTCTCCCACATGTGTCATGTCTTATAAAGATAATGTATAGGTCAGATGTGATTATAGAGGTGCATAGCGATACACTGGTGGAATAGACTATGTATGGTGGTCATGTATTGGAAATCTATAATTGGGATCTCCTATCAGTTTAATAGTCCATTTTTTTAGGTTGGTACATCTATTGGGGTGGGTGTGTATTTTTTTCCTTTATACTTTTCAGTTTAAACTATAGTACTCTTATACTTCCTAGGGTTTTAGAGGCATGGCTAAATTTTTGAGATTTTTTATCTTTTATTATTATTTCTCTCCACTTCTACCTAATGATTTTTAAGTGTGTTTTTATAGGTAAACTATAAATAATAATCGCATATTAGTTACAACTTTCGGTTCATATTACCAGCCCATGGCCTATTGTTGTAACCTGGTTTTCACTCAGGTACGGATCCCTTAATTTTAAGTCTAATTTCTTAACATTAGGTCTAATATGGATGCCTAACACTATGATAAATTTGTGTTTTTCATCACAGAAATGGGGGACCACCTTTTGCGGTCGCTACTGATAGTATTAGAATCCGCCAATGGAGGTAGTAATATTGAAATGTAAATGAGCGAAATTTTTCCCACTCCTACTGTCGTCTTCCCCAATTTCACTAATGGAATAGTGGTCTCCTATACTTTTTTCCCCATCTTAGTCCGACCACACCTGGACACCCCCAGCACCACCCCCATCGCCTCCACAACGCTGCCACCAAGCATTATTCACCCCCGAAATTTGACCCCAAATGTCAAGCCCGCAACACCACTCTGGCCCCTCCATCCGGATACTATGCATCCAACATGGCCGGCGGCCGAAGTAACGGTCCATCCTTATTACATCCCATATTCTGCACCTTCCTCATTACACCCTTGATACAAAAAAATTGAGCAGTATCAAAGTGGATTTTTAGGGGCCACCATGGGTGGTCATAGTTGTGAAACACTAACAAAGAAACAATAATAACCAAATGTGGTTGCAAGGCATTCTCTAAATTCCCTTAGTGAGCACTTTTGGAGGTCACTAAAGGTACTTTTTATAGTAGTGTAATGAGATAGAAATGTTTTTGAGGGTGTATGGGGCTTGTTCAAAGATCGTACCCCATATTTTGGGGAAAACTGTCTTTATGCATGATTTAGAGTAAACCGTATAGGAATTCAGCATGGTTTGGGAAATCCTGTTGATTGTGTTTTTTAGACAGTTCCACCTTTCATGTTTAGCGCAGAATCGTACAACCTATCCATTTGAACTCCCCTTTTTACCCAGGTATCCGTGCATGGCTTGTTCATGGTTTGATCAAACCATGAAAGGAATGTGATTTTAGGAAGAACCTTCTCACACTGTTTGTGCATGGTTTGAAAACCGTGAGGAAAAATGGTGCATAGGCTAAAACTTTTGGTAAATTTAAATTTTTCCCTTAATGATCTATTAATACTCCTCCTTCCTCCTAATCTAAGAAAAAGTGGGATTAATCCATTTTTCTCTCATATTGGAGATTTCTGAAGTCCAAATCTAGGGATCAAGAGATCTCCTTTTTCTGACATTGGATCGATCTTCCGTTCGTCAGGTTGGATGCACAATAGTAAGTACTTGAGTCCTCTTTAGTTGTTCTTATTATATTTTCACTCATCTTATATATCATTATCTGAGTGTTTTCCACCTTTTATTAGATCCACTCTGATTTGAGGAAAATCAAGGGGTGATAGCAAAAGGGTAATGTTGTACAACCCTAAGGTGTTTGTTCTATTACTTATCCTTAATGGTCATTGATTTTGGAGTGTTCGTGTGTGCCCCACTGACTTCATCAGTTATCATTTCATCAATTTAGATTCCATGATTATACTTTTTAGAATCGTATGGTTATGCTCTTTGAAATTATGTAATTAGTTTTTAGTTGGTAAACCCACAACTATATCTCTACCATGTTGAAGGTTATTCCATATTGGGGTTCTTAATGTTTCGGCACGTTTGAGCCACCGTTTGGATGTGCCTTTACTTGTCTTTTATAAATGTGATATTTCCTATAATAAATGGACTTTTTTAATGTTAATTGAATAAGATAATGTACCATGTATGCTCACCACCTGACTCATCTAAGGAAAGTTCTTCAAATTTATTGTTAAATGTGAAATGTGAAATGGAAAGTATAAAAAGTATATAACTTGGCCTTATCAAATAATATTGAATAAAGGTTACATGACTGTATCACCCCTTACCAAATTTATAGCTGTCAGCCGAGTGAACCACTCTAATTGAATATACCTTAATTGTTAATTATGACATGATTAAATTGTTGCAATGCTACTTGGCCTATCCACACTAATGGAAGACAAGGCTTGGACCAAAAAATAAATGTTAGAAACTCTACTTGACCTATCAATGATAATGAAAGGAAATAATTGTGCTAAATGAATTATTAAAAGATTGCAATATCAAATAGGATTGGACTGGCTTGAGATCACCTTGGATTCTGAGAAGAGAACACCTTGGGACTTGGGAACCCCATTCTTATTCAAGGATCAATTTTTCTTAAGTTTATACCCACCATGAATTTGATTATTGTCTACTCCTCAGATGCTCGGTATACTATTATAGGTTCATTTACATTATTATAGGATACCTTAGATACACTCCTTGGATCCAGGAGTGACTAGTATGTATCGTGGTGAAATCGCATAGGGACTTATCTTTTTTTAGACCCATTTTACCTTCTTCTATCACCTTGGAATTAGTATGCACCTTATTATGGAATGAAATTGATTAATCTCCTTGGATTACAACCTTACCCCCTAATCTATACTCAAATACTACTGAGTTAGTATTCTTTGAGATCTATGTTACCTTGGTTATTACCCTGAGTCTCCCTCACTAGATAACTGTTGCAGGTTGTCTTGTTACGTCTTGGGAAATTCACTACTTATTGAATCACTAGGTGATGTCAATGTTGGATATGCCTTATAGGACCAATTAACATTGAATGGTAATTAAAAATAAAATGAACTCATTACACATTCTGACACCAGCTGATGGTTGGAGAAGGTACTTGTGTACTTAGTTATATCGTACAATTTTATTTACTTTATATATACATTCCTACACACTGATATATTCCATTACACGGGATGGATATTATAGAAACCGTTGGTGTTGGCCCACTTAGATTTATATCACACCCTCTACGGGCATGGTTTGGTACCTAGAGTAGATTACATGGTTGCATGTGTTGACAAATGGAAGCATACAACTTCAAACACATGATTACTTACTGTTTGGGAGGGAGATTGATAGAAGATGACTGAGTTGGATCTCATGATTCTTGGAGTAGTATTTGTTTTCTTTTACTTTTTGGAACAATAATGTCTATTTTCCAATATACACAGTTTCTAGTTTTCTAGTGACATTGTATTACATCATCATTATTCTAGTTGATATAGTTATTATTATTCTTGTTTATCTATTGCATCAGTTTTCTTCTGCTGTTTTTTATAACGCTTCCACTATTCATTATTCATTTATATTAACTCCATTGTTCTGAAGTCTTATAATGAGGTAAAATTCTTCCCACAAACACACACTAATCCCTCACTGCTATTCGGGAGCCTCTGGTGTTTGGGGAGATTCCCTTGAGGCCATATGGACCACCAGGTTCGGGGAACCTGTTATGTGTCATCGGGGTCCGAGATGTCACAATGTGGTATCATCGGTGGTTTATTTTATTGACTTACTATTTGGATATAGTAAAATTGAGAATAGTAATTCTTGGGTCTTGGTAATAATCTGTTCTTGGGAATCATGAACGCATGTTTGGGCTAAAAACCAAGTTTCCTAAATTATAATTATTCTTATGATTTTTCCTAATATAGTTGATATTATTTCACCATTGGGTGATGCACATGTTGTGTGGTGTTGCTGATTATTACTATGGTTGAGAATTTATTTCATTCTTAGCTTGATGATATGAGGTAAAGGGTCATTGTTACATGCATCATTATTGGCACCTAGAGATCACATGTCGTGCATATTTCTAAGCCATATTGGAGCATTTCACTTTTTTGTATTGGTTGACATGCTTGTGATTTTTGAGTGATGTTGTGATAGTTTACATGTAATCGATTTAATATGGACGTGATTGAGTTATTTATTATCTCAATTCATGATTTTTATGTGTACTCATGGGTTGGAATGAGTAATTTACTAAGTCAATCCGTTATGTTAAATGTAAGTGGGTTCCATTTCTAGTGATAGGTGTATGGAAAATAATTAATTGGAAATGGCTATCCCTTATAAGGTGAATCCAGAAATCTAAAATGAATTGGTTTCCCATATTTATCCCACCTTTTAATTTCCTGGAATGGTAAAGGATTAAACCTAGAAATTAACTGAAATATGATATGAAACTTATACATGAGCACTTACCGATACATGGCTGTCTAAGCAGGTAGTTTGGGTAGTATGACTTGGGTTGTGAGTTTTCTTATGTTTTGTTTTTTCAAGTGATGATATATTATGCTCTTATAATTTTTATAAGGCGTGTTCTTTGCATTTTTAGACCAATGCTACCATGACGTCCTCGTGTCATTCACTAGGAGGGTGGTGACGACCATGCTCTTGAAATAGTGGGCCCAGAGCCCCCAATCTAACCTCTCGAAGCGACACTTGAGGCACTGCCTACTGTACGTGATCTAGGAATTGTTTACTAAGTCCATGATATTTTCCCATGCATGATTCAGTCCATGCATTGTGCCCCATAGGTTACACCTACAATGGATGATCTGACTTTCGAGTTCCAGTAGTAGCATCCTCCCACTTTTTCAGGGAATGGCGGTTCTCATGCTGCTGAGCCTAGGCTATGGCCCTTGCTATGTATCTTTGACCATTAAGAAACACCTCTAGAGATATGTTTCATTATTTATATATACATTATTTGCGATTCATCCAAGTATTGGTGGGTTGTGGTTACCCAGGACAGTCATCATTAGGGCATGTTATGAGTTGATTTTCAAACTGCCTTCTATGATGGTTTATTTCCTCAGACACTGGGAGGTGACAGTCCCAGGGATTTCATGCCTTTCAAGTAGGTTTCTATTTCAGTTACGGAATATTCAGCACATTTCATTAATTTACAAAAAATTTCACCTCTTCTAACTGGTGATGATCTTTCATGTGCTAGAAGTATTGAGGATGGATCCAACATTCCATGAAAACTAAGGAGAATATCTTCTGCCTTCATAAATTTTTATAAAATAGTTGATAAGTAACCTATCACTAATGGTAACGTGAGGGATGGAATGATTACAATGTTTAGAGGATCAGTGTCGTGTCAGGCCAATAGTACGTCTTGTGTATGAAAACATTCCTTTGAGGTTTCTCATCAGGGTAGTGGTAGCCAAAGTATCTATTTTGATAGCTCTGGGGTGTGTCATATCTGTGTTAGACTATGGAATAAGAATACTTAATTTGAAAGATACTCTATGGAGTGCATCTGTATGAGTCATCTTAACCATTTTGACAAGACGTTTCCACTATATATAAGTAGAAAATGATCCTCATCCACTCCACCAATAGGAGAATGTTTTTTGTGCTGCATTAGGCAGGGAGATGGAATAACACCAGCAGGTCTGGTCGAGGTGGATTTCATGGCCATGGTAGTCTGAACCCCGATCACCAGCAGCGCTAGCGGTGAAATCATTATCTTGGTAGTCCATCTGTTGCATAGGGTTGTGGATCAGTTCAAAATCATTCTTTACAACTAATACTCGAGGATTAGGTTGCGGGACCATCTACAGTACGATGCACCTTTCTGGTAGCCTCAACTATTGTCTCTTCTTTTTTGATACAGATGATTCATACTCTTTAATTTTTGTATCAATCATAGAATGTCTCAGACTATTGATATAGTATCACTATGGTGTAATAACCCATGACACATCATTGGGAATACAGACAGAGAGAGTATACTATTTTAGGGACAATCTTCTAGTGGTAGGTAGTTACCCTTTCTAGGGGACACTCTTTGTACTAAAGATGATTAGCTTTGATGTCATTCTTGGTATGGAATGGTTTGTACACTATCATGCCTTTGTAGACTTCTACCGCTGTAGGGTCTCTTTTACATCACTATAAGTCCCCAGTTATCTTTTGGAAGGTGGATGGGATGTCTAGGATGGGAGAGATAGAATGATGCATCATGGGCTATGTGAAGTTACCCCCCAAATTGATAATATTTTGATAGAGGAGTAGGGTTTGTTTCAAACTTATTTCCCTCTAGTAGATGATCATTTAATTAAAGTATTTCCCAATAACATTTTTAATTACCTATAAGGAGAGAGTTAGAGTTTACAATATAGATATTTCTAGGAGCATCTCTAGTGTCCATTCCTCCATACATGATGAAAATACCATGTATTAGGAGCTCAAGTGGCAGATAGAGAACTTAGAGGCCAGATTATTTATACATCCAAGTACATACTCTTTGGGTTCACTCATGATTTTTTCCAAGGAGGTGGATGGAACATTAAATCTATACATGGATTTTATAAGGATGAACCATCTTATGGTCAAGAATCGGTATCCACTTCCTGGAAAATTGATGTTCTCTTTGACCTTCTCTGATGAGAAAATTTGTTCTCTATGATTAACCTGAGATCGGGTTATCATCAGGTGTGAGTCAGACCATTGGACCTACCCTGTATATATTTCCATTGTAATTATGGTCTATATGAGTATCTTATAATCTTGTTCAGTCATATGAATGCACCTGCCATTTTCATGGCCTTTATAAATAGGATTTTCAACCCTATTTGGACTCTTTCGTTGCGATATTTTTGGATGAAATATTGGTGTATTCTCTCCCTCGTAATGACAAGGCCAACCATCTTGAAATTGTTCTAATTATAGAAATATAGAATCATCTTTATTCAAATATTTCTATGTCTGAATTATAGATTGGCAAGGTCCACTTATTAGGTCATATTATTTGAAAATTAAGAGTATATGTTGACCCTAAAATGATTAGTGTTGTAGTTCCCTGGGAGCATCCCAAAAATGTTTTTGATATCATTAGTTTCTTAGGACTCACTGGATATTGCAGGTGTTTCATAAAGGACTTATCGTATCTTGAATCACATATTACTAGACTTGCAAAGAAGGGTGTTAAGTTCCAATGGTCAGAAGCATGTGAGAAATCCTTTCAGGAACTGGAGGGTAGGATTTTCTCGACATCTATTCTGATTCTTCTAGAACCAGGTAAATTTTATATCATATTCTATGATGCATCAATCATTGTCCTTGGAGTGGTGTTGATGCATGAAGAAAAATTCGTTGCATATGTATCTCGGTAGTTGAGGCCTCACTAGAGAAATTACCCAAAGCATTACCTTGAGCTAGCAGTAGTTTTCCATGACATACATTACTGGAGACAATATCAATTGGGTGAGCACTTTTTTGTGTACACAGATCGCAAGATCCTCAAGTATATCTTTTCATAGTGTGACATAAACCTTAGACAATGGATATGGGTGAAATTTGTAGAATACATTAATGTTGAGATGCCAATATACTTGGAATGTTCAATGTGGTCACAGATTCATTGAGTTAGAAAACTCAAACACATGTCGTATAGAAATCCAGTGATGAATAGAAGTTGATGGCCCTCTTTTCTGAACGTCATATAGAGTTTTATGATAGTCACGAGCAGTCATACATTACATCCTTAACAGTTACCTCTTCCCTCCTTGAGAAGTTGAAGAGTATGTTGTTCTCAAATCCTAAGGGTTCGGTTCTCCATGAGAGTATATCAGGTGATAACCCACCATCAGATTGGTCTGTGGATATAGATGACATATTTTTTATATGTGCACATATATGGGTTCTTGTAGATATGAGGGAGGAGTTGATGAAAGAGTCCCATTCTTATCAATGGGAAGTTCATCCAAGAATATCAAAGATGTATCGAGATATGAAATTCATGTATTGGTGTCCTGGAATAAAGCATTGGGTTGAATGCATCATCACATGGTGTTCCACCTGTCAGTAGGTTAAGGTAAAGAACCAGATACTTACAGGCCTGTTACAGCTGCATAATGTCCCAAAATAGAAATTGGAAGATGCTCCTATTGATTTCCTAGTCAGATTTCCTATTTTTCCAAGGGGTACTGATGCTATCAAATATGTAGTTTTCCAACCTAAGAAATCATCCCACATCATCCGTATATGGGATACTTTCTCATTAGATGAGTTTGTAGGACTATATATCCATCGGATCATACAACTACATAGGGTTGCACGTACTATCGTTTTAGATAGAGATGCTCATTTCACTACATGGTTCTTTTAGGAGTTACAGAAAGCCATGAGGACTCAATTTCTTCTAAGAACATCATTTCACCTTTATAATGATGTAAAATTGGAACAAAAAATATAGGTTTCAAAGGATATGATTTGAGAATGTGTCCTTGATTTCGAAGGTTCTTGTGAGAAACATATACTTCCTGTCGAGTTCACTTGTTATAAAAATTATTTATGTGAACATTCAGATGGATCCTTTTGAGGCCTTATCTATTAGGCGATTCCGTGCATCCTTGTACTGGCTAGAGGTAGGTCAGGCAGTCCTACTAGGTCCTCATCTCGTTCTGCAGACTTTAGAATAGGATAAGCTGATCATAAAGCATATGAATACAGCTCAATCTAGGATAATATCTTATGTCGATCGTCGTCGATGAACTCTTGAGTTTGAGGTTTGGGATATATTTTCTTAGGGTATCACTTGGGATAAGGAATATATGATTAATGAAGAATGCAAAGTTGTCAGCTCTTTACGTCAGGCCGTTTGATATTCTAGAGAGAGTCAAGCGGGTAGCCTATCGGTTGGTACAACCTTTGAGGTACCGTGTCATGAACATCGTCTTTCATGTCTCAAAGCTTCTCCAATATCATGTTGAAACATATCATACTTTTGATCTAGATGAAATTGATTTAGATGTCGATTCTACCTATGAGGAGTATCCAATACGCATCGTTGACCGAAACACAAAAGCTCTCAGAGGCAAGTCAGTCCCTCTCGTATGGGTGCTATAAAAGAACGATAACGTACATGATGAGACTTTGGAGATGGAAGCTGATGTATATTCCCAATGTCCAGAGTTGTTCTCACATAGTGTTTCTTTACACCTAGAAAGAGAACTCAGGGGGGAGTTATTTTAAGGGGGTAATACTGTAAGAACCCATTTTCACTCATGTATAGATCCTTTAATTTCAGTCTAAATTTTTAGTTTGGACCTAATATGGATTCCTAATGAGTTAGTAAAGGTTTTGAGGGTGTTTGGGTCTTGTTCGGATATAGGAACACATATTTTGGGGAACCCTGGTTTGGTACACAGTTTAGAGTAAATCGTTCATGAATTTCACACAGTTTGGAAAAAAGTGTAGATTGTGTGCTTTTGGGCATTGCCACATTTCTTAGTTGGTGCTTGGAAATGAGGCCTAACGATGAGAAATCTAATTTTTCTCTAGGTACCCGTTCATGTCTTGGACATGATTTTATCAAATCATGTGGCGGATATACTTTCGGGTAGAACCATCTCACACGGTTTGGACATAGTTTAACAAACCATGTGGATAAACTATGTACAGGTTAAAAATTTGTGTATATTTCATGTTTTTCCATTTATGATATATTACTCATCCTTTCTACAAATCCAGATACTATGAGGAGTAACCCATTTTTTATCATTTTGGATCCTTTTGAAGGCCAAATCAAGGGATCAAGATATCTTCTTCGTCTGATGTCCGATTGAGCTTTTGTTCGTCACGTTCGATGCATAGCAGTATGTAATCGAGTTTGATTTATCTATTATTCTTCTATTTTTTATCAACCTATATATCCTCATGTGAGAGTTTTCCACCATTTATTAGATCTACTCCAATCCAAGGAAAATCATGGGCTAATACCGGAGGAGGAGACTCGTACCACCCTAAGGTGGGTGGTTTTTAACTTATACCTAAAGTTTGTTGATTTTTTAATGTTTGTGTGGGGACCAACGACTTCATGAAAATACATTTATAAAATATACATGCCATGATTATACATGTTATAATTTTATGGTCATGTTCTTTCTAATAATGTGATTATTACTTATCTATTTCACCCATAACTCAATCCTCCTCATGTTTAAGGATATTCCATATTTGGGTTTTTAGGGTTTCGGCATGTTTGAGCCACTGTTCGGGTGTGCCTTTCTTCAAAATCAAAAAGGTGATATTTCATATAATAAATGTCTTGTTATTAATGAAAATTTCCTAATGGCATGAACCATGTATGCTCACCACATGACTTGTCTACAGAAAGTACTTCAAATTTATTACTAAATGCGAAATGTGAAATAGAAAGTATACTAAGTATATAAATTGGCCTTGTCAAATAATATTGAATAAAGGTTACATGTCTGTAGAACCCCTTTCAATATTTATCGGAGGTAGTGAAGTGAACCTATCTAATTTAATATACCTTAAATTTTAATTATCACTTGATTAAATGGTTGCAATTTTACTTTGCCTATCCACACTAATGAAATAAAAGACCCTGACCAATAAATAAATGGTAGAAACTCTACATGATCTATCGACACTAATAGAAGTCATGACATGGACCAAATGAATTTCTACATTATTACAATATCCAATAGGAATGTACTGACTCACGTTCACATTGGATTCTGAGTCGAGAACACCTTAGGACTCAAGAACCACATTGTGATTCAAGGATGAATTTTCATAGGTTTATACCCACCTATAATCTAATTCAGGACTACTCCTCAGATACCCAGTATACTACCATAGGGCTCTATACATTATTACAGGATACCTCGAATACATTCCTTGGATCCATCATTGACTAGTTGGTGTTTTGGGGAAACAAAAAGGGCCCTATCTTTGGATATCCCCATTTTACCTTGGTCGATCACCTTGGACTCAGTAAGAGCCTTATTGTGGAATGACTTGTATTATTCTCTTTGGATTACAATCCTACCCCCTTAGCTAGACTCTGATACTACTGATTTATCCTTCCATGAGATCTATGTTACCTTTGTTATTACCATAGAACTCCATCACCAGATATCCTTGTTAGGGTTCCTTATTATGTCATGCGACCTTTACTACATATACTATCATGAGTTAATGTTAGTGTTGTATATGCATCATGTGACTTATTTACATTAAATATAAATTACAACGAAAATGAACTAGTTACATGTTTCGACACTAGCCGAGGGATAGAACAGGTACTTGGGTATTTATTTATACTATACTATAGTCTTTACATTATATATGCATTCCTGCACACTCCTATATTCCATTACACAGGTCGTATGTTATAGGAACCGTTTGTGGTGGCTGACATAGATTTATCTCACACCCTCTCTAGGTGTCGTTTGGTACCAGGAGTAGATTACATGGTAGCAGGTGTTGACCAAGTGAAGCATACAGCTTCATAAACATGATTGATTGATGTTTAGGATGGATATTGATAGCAGATTACATAGTTGGATATCGAGATGCTTGAGTAGTCCTTGATTTCTTTTACATTGTGGAACTGTTAGGCCTATTGTCTTGTATCTATGTTTTCCAGTTTTCTATTGACATGATGTTGTATTATTATTGGCCTAATTGATACATTTATTTTTATTATCGTTTATCAATTTCATCATTTTTATTTTTATATTTATTTATAATACTTTCATTTTTCATTAAACATTTATGGACCCTCCTCTTTTCTACACTCTTCTAATGATGGCATAGTCTTACCACATACACACCATCGGCCATCACTACTAGTCAGCGACCTCTGATATTTTGGGAGATGAGCTTGAGGTCATGTGGTCCACCAGGCTCAAGGAACCCATTGAGTTGAATCTGGGTTTGAGATGTCACACATATTGAGGCGGGATTGGTATAGTTGCAACTCTAGGCCCATCGTATCAGGTCATCAGAGTTTATGTCCTCATTATTCAATTATCATGAGATAAAACGAATCCCATATTGGAGGATTGAATAGTTTATTAGTCTTCGTAAACTGGGTATAAGCATGATTCCCATATTACATTTCAAAACACATATTACAACATATTTTTTTGGGATAACAATAATCTCTCTAGCATATCTTTTCATAACAAACATAATACTCCTCATGGATTTCTATGGAAGGAAACGAAATATGCGTGATATCAAATTCTAAGTAAAGGGTATGTATAGTGGAATATTCTAGGAATGAATAATAATAATCAACATGTAAAGGTAAATAACCAAAAAAAATAGTCCACGTAATCAATAAATTTAGAAGGATCCACATTGAGAGATAATATCAACACGAATATATCATGGATAATAATTAATATGGGAATATAAATAACTAAAAATAGATTCCATTTTATAAATATAATGAATATTATAACTATATAATTAATAATAAACATGGAAAGGTAAATTACTAAAAACATGTTCCATTTAATTAATAAATGAGAAAGAAATTATGATGTCATGACCCAGATCACCACTAAGACGGTGGTTAGACCAGTGAGTCACATGGCCTCATGGAACGCCTCCCCATACACTACAGGAACATGAATATGTTAAAGGGGCTAAGAGGTGAGAGGGGGGATACTCTAACCTCATATTAGACTAGAAACATGGGTTATCAGAGAATAAATAGCAAGAAACAATAGAAGTATTATAATAAATGGAATACAGATAGTAGGAGGATACTAATATAACTGAATAAAAGAAAAATGTACAACCACAATTCCATATAATAATGCATGTAATGCTATGTGTTACTAAAATGTACATCCATTAAAAAATAAAAAAAAATGAAAAAAAAACCAATGGTCAACGCCTTCAGCATCCATATCAGGAGGCCAGTCATGTGATCCATAACTCCAATGTACACATCATAGCGGAATAAAATAATCCAAAGACATGTGAGAAAAAATATATTCTCAGGTACCAAATGGTTCCTTGTCATGGAGTGAGATAATAATTTCAATAGTACATCTCCCACAATGACAAACCCAATCCATTACATGATATATAATGTAAATCAATGAGCATGTATATGAAGAAAAATAAACAAGTTGTGTAGAATGATTAAACAAAATCTTGTCCAAGTTAACAAGGGTCACCTGGTGGAAATACCAACCTCACTACCATACTAGGTATCTATGTATATGGGTAGATCCTGTAAAACGGGATGAATCACCCAAAATGATGATAGGTTCTCTATCTAGGATAAATCACTTAGAATATACCATAAACATACTACCTCTTCCCTAAGGAAAACCAAAAATATCACCCTCATGAATAACTATAATTTCACCCTCAAGAATCGTGTTACTATGCACTATCCCTCAAGAATTTGACATAAACATATAATCTACCCTTAGGCATTTTGTACCAATGCACCATGTATATTAGAGGTTAAAAAACATACACCAATCCCTCAGGAATAATTTGGTTGTGCATCTATCACTCAGGCATCTTTCATAAAAGTATTCTCTACCCTCAGGAATTCAGTACCATTGCTCCTATCCATTAGGTGGTAAAAGGACATGCCCCAAACCCTTAAGGTGTCAACAAGAATCACAAGTCGTATCCAAACATACTAAACATGTCATCAACATCAAACCCTCATGTATCAATCACATCAATATCACAGAATCTCACAATCTAGAAATGAAAAATCACATGTCTAGTTTAAACAAAACCAAATTTATCATCATTTGGTACAATGATCATTTTTTTTAAAATTATCATTTGTCTAACCAATTCATTTAACCAATCTAAGTTCCTAATTATCATCATAATTATATAAACCCTATTTAATTAATCATTAAAACCTAATGTCAGTAATATATTAATTTACCAGTTTACCCTAGGTGATTCTACCATAATAAATCAAATAATTTATCATTATAATAATTTAGTATTCTAAGATATCAATCAAAAAATTTATATGATTTATTATAGGGATTTAAAATCAAACATGCCATGTCTTATTTGGCCCAATGATGACACACCAATCTGGTGGCCGCAAGTCTAAGCCTCCCTACCTATCGACCCAAGGGGATCCAGGGATGGTTTAAAATGAACTGTTATAATTTAATAATGATTTTTAAAATTATTTGGACATTCATGGAATGCCTATGTGTTGAAATAAATTTCATATACATTCAATAACTAAATCATATAAAAAGCGATTATTTTTGGACCACACAACTAAATTCTTTTCAAGGCATGCAATCAACATGAAGTATACCATTGAATATATTCAAGTCATATCATTGAAAAAATTTACATAAAATGTGATTATTTTATTATAAAAAGATGCATAGTAATGGAACCCTAGTATGTTCCATTTAAATTAATTCATTTAAGACATCAAGTTGATTCATCACATTTAAAAATTTAAAGAAGGAATGACATCAGGTCAAGACATTTAATTATACAAGTCATGGAAAAAAGCATAATGAATCACAAACTCCATTAGGTGAAGCATAAATAATACAATGAAATATGTCTAAGAAATCTAGAAATCAAAAATCGTCAATTTGAGTTTTTCAAGATAGTGCACCTGCGTTTGAGGGGTTTTATTATAAAATAATGACTTTCAGTATGAAAAAAAATCATTCATCAGAATTAATAATTTCCATCAATGATCACAATTGAATTAAAGAAAAATTTATTCTAAAAACTGAACAACACTAATTAATATCTAATAATGAAGAAATGAAAATGAGTTAATGCATTATTAAATTTAGTGGGCACGGTAATGAGATCCTACCTCAAAAGTAGACAACATTGAACTACTTTTTCACTCGACGAAAATTTTAACTCAAAGCTGGTCTACACTTGCACGCACCTATAGTATTAGATATATATAACCCTTAATCCAATGTACATATTTTCCTCTCCATGAAATAATATATAAAAGGAATATATATATATATACCTATGCATACCTATGTATAAGAGTGAAATACCTCATAGAGTTGACAAACGCATTACAAAAAATACTAGGGACTCATAAACATCGTGGAAAGGTTCAACACACACAAATGATACCGATTGGAACTCATAAACTATGATTTCCTAAAAAAATAATTGGGAGATAATAAATAACAAAAAATACCCTAAATTGACAATGATGGACTACGATGATCTAAATCTCTTCGTCTTCTACAACAGTTTCCATAATACAAACTAACGAATCTCGTGGGATCTTTTGCATAACCTATCACTGAATGAAAACAAAAAATAGTGTTTCCCTCAGATAATAGGTTTGTCCTCACCTCATTGAGTGAATAAAGAGAGTATAAAAATCCAATTTTATGGAAGATATGAGATACGGAAGCCTCGCCTGGAGGAATCTAAGGGAAATCCTGAAGAAACCAAGTTGAAATTGCGTCTGAGAGGGAGTAGTAGAGGATAGTGTCATGCATAGCCAAGGGAGTGGGGGAAAGGTGCAACACGTTCTAGATGTAAGAGAAAAGGGAGACCCTCCATTGGGTAACTAAAAAAAATAACCTAATAATAATAGTAATAACATTAATATTTATATTAGTATTAGTATTTATTATTAATAATATAATTAAAAATATTCTTTATTTTTTTAATTACCCATTGATTTTATTTTAATTTTTTTATTTTAATTTTATTTTAATTAATTAATTTCATCAAAATAAACATATCATACTATTTTCTGCTCAGGTACACATAGTTTCAGACTAACTGTGCACTCATACCAGCACCTCTTGACTTGATGTTTTGGAGCCCGATGCACTCAAAACATGACAGAAAACCTAGGGAAACAACTAGTTCTTGAACCACATCCAAAAACAACACATTAAAGTGTTTATTCTCTTAGAATTATATTTTTATGCTAATATTTAAATAATTCATGTTCAGTAAATGAAAAAAAGTCAAATTCCTTTGGATTGTTGTCTGGTTAAAAAACATGGGATGTGACAACCGTCCCACATTATAACTTCTCAACCTAGATAAACCTTCTTAAAAAACATAAATTTATGATGATCTATAAGGGTCTTAAATATTCATTCAATTAGTTATGTTGCATTTCAAAACAACCAACGAATAACCGAGCACCATTTAAGAACACAACACATAAGTCGTCAAAATTTGTCCCACAACTTATTCTCCAACCAAAGTAACAATAAAACTTTTACATGATATTTTTTAGCAAGAGACAGAATCACATAATCATTTTGTTAAACATCTAGAAAAAGGTACTTCCCACCATAGGATTTAACATCATCAGGGGCCAATTCTGAGCCACAACATCTCCCCCTTCCGAATTTCCTTACAAAGCACACCACTCAGCACTCTAATGACGCTCTAAGAGTGATTTATTAACCAAAGAGAACCCAAATTACATTATAAGTTGTAACAAACACCATTACTAATGGTAAATTTCGAATCAACCTAACTAAAAATGGTCACACAATCTTTCCATGAAAGACATGGTCATCCTTTAAACCCCCCCCCCCCCCTTTAGTAGGAAACATGTTTAAATGGACTTCTCAATGACCATAATCGTATTGAATCTAGAAGGAAGATATTCAATCCCCCATTGAAAACATATCTCGAAGATGACTAGATTAAATGAGTGTCAGATTACAAACCAGAACCACAATATCTTACTCCATGGAATCTTATTTTTATCATGAACACATTCATCGAATAATATACCTAATTTTTGGTGACATTCCTTGGTCAAAATATCACCTCTAAGCCTGATAAAAATTCTAGGATAACCTAAAATTGATATGAATGGAGTGTCAAAAACTATACCAATATTTTCAATACCCCTTTTTTATGAGTGAGATGTTGGTATACATCCACGATGTCAACATCAGAACATTGGGTAAGCCAAGAGCGGCATTAGTCCAGTGATCAAGTTAGAAGAAACAACTGGTGTAAAAGATTTTATACAAGGCATGCCTACATTGGATTCTAAGGTTCAGTAAATACTAGAAAAGACTCTATAAGAACCACACATCATCATGAAACACTGATAAAACCACCCAAACAAGTGCAACCACTTTAAAAATATTTAGCAAGACATATGACTGACCCTATCTCTATCCACCATGGAAGATATTAGGATATAGTACATACTAATATATTAAATATGAATACATTAAGAGTAATCCTGTAAGACTAAAAGTATCAAGGTCAAAACACTACTAATAGACTTCCAAAAAGAAGCTCGGATCCCCTGCTGATGTACCATCGCTTACCAATCACAAGACTCTACCACCCATGGAATCCTGTGATTGTATATGATTTACCACAAAAGTCCATCCAAGACCATCATTGTTTCTCATAGGTAGCATACACAAACAACCTCATCGACATTGTGCTGCCATGAAAGCATCACCATGATTTATACCTATAAGCCTCAATGGCATCCAAGCAAAGCTGACCACTTCCCAATGGTCCTTTTAGGTTGTGTTCAGTCTTATTAGAAGGATACGTAACCAGTAACCCACCTTGTGAGATTAATGGTAGAAAAAATAAGAGATATAGACTAGATTCTAAAATGCATGATAAGTCATAACCACAATAAATGTAATGTTTAAGAAAAAGGTATGAAAACCAAAAAAATGAGCAGTGTGTTAAAACACCTGATTATCTGAATGTTATCCCTAGAATTTGGATGAACTAGATTTCATTATGCCCAGGTCAATATACCAAATAGATTACATGAGAACATACTCAAAAATTCAAGCTCAACAATTTCACAGAACTCAAGTAGTTCGTTGCCCCATTTAGTAACACATTGGGTACCGGCCGACCACGTTAACATATCAATTCATCAATCATTGATGAAAATAAAGGGATAAGAAAAAAATTAAGTGACTGAACATCCTCAAAGAATGTATAGCTAGATGAAACTGAGCAATGATCGATGCTCGTGACCAAGGTATACATGAACACCCATATGAACAATGGTTTCATTTAGAATCTAAGCATATTATAGGGGACAATATCACCCAAATTGAACAATGCATCAAAACATAATGTGATTTAGCAATTAATTTGAACTCAAGGGAGATACCTACCACATTATAGCCCCTTATGAGAGCATAATAATTGACTCTAAAACTAGGTCACATGAAATAGAAAGTCACTAGGCTCAAGAGCCTACCATTTTGGCCATTGTCAAAAAGAGACGAATCCTACAGTATAAGCCTATGATTCCATTCTAAGACAACTCAAATAGAAAAGATTAATCTACCCTTACATGAGGGTTTAAACAAAGTACTAATATACATGTTACAATTTAATTCATTACATTTATTCAAATTTTAATCATTTCACATTTAAAATTTTTAACAACCACATCATAAAAAAGCATGCATGTTTAAAAAAATTTATTTTTTAAAATTAATTTACTCTTCTTTTTTTCATTCATAATTAAAAAAATTATCAAAAATGAATTCCTTTTAATATATAAGGAAGCCTATGAGGGTCCCAAAATCCAACCTGGTTCATTATCATGAATCCTAATAGAATATTCTTAACCATTGAAATTATTAACACCCATTAAGGGTTATCTCATAATAACCATGCTCCAACTGAAAAACTTGGATCCTATTGAGAATTTAGATGGTTTAATAGTTCATTTCATATTAAAGTTGAACAACCATTAAATTTCAAACCACATAATAATACCATATGCTCATGATCAATATTCCATCTATGTGGGAAGCCATCTATCAGTCCTTAAATAACCCATACACATTATGTATTGATATGTGGATCCTGTTTTAATCAAAACCAATTACATTTTTCCCATGCCCACAATTACATATTTAAAACAATGTGAATAATGTCACTATAAGAATATAACACATAGAAACATGTTGAAATCACATAATCATGGAATACAAAATAGAGAAGTCATGATAGAGGTCATGTAACATGGAATATATATATATATATATATTATAATGATATAAAATAAAGAATAGAATATCACAAAAGGTATACAAATAAAAACAACAAGACGCCTGTATATGAAACTATACTGAATAAAATATGCATGGCATGTGAATTTCACTATGTTACTAATATGATGCATGTAATAAATCAACCTTTATGTACCAGGAAAAGGGTAAAATTTCATTTATTCATAAATCAATACGTAGCAGAATGTACATAGTTCACTTGTGGTTAAATCATACTAATTGTAATATAGAATAGTTTAATCAATAACCCCAACCCTAGAAACTTCGGAATTTCCCCATACATGGGGTGATAAGTCCCATGAATGAATATTTAATAAGAAGAAAAAATTTCATAGTTATTGTATGTAAGCCCAAAATAGTATTACAATAGGAAAAGAAACCTCTGATACCACCTTAAAACATCTTGAATCTGCTCAACACTAGGATGGTGGCTTGACTGGTGGGTCACATGGCCTCATGTGTGCCTCCCCATATGCCAAAGGCTTCTGAATTTAATCGAGGGTCTAAATGTGATAGAAGGGATACTATACCCTCATATTAGTGTACAAAATAGGTTTTTCAGATGATAAATAGATAGAAATAACGGTAGTAGTATAATAAATGGATGATAGAGATAAGTGGAAGAATAATATAACTGAATAAAAGTAAAATGGATAACGACAATTACAAATAATAATTCATGTAATATAAAATTTTACTACATGGTATAAGAAGCACAAATTTTTAAAATAAAATAAAAACCCAATGGTTATCTCCTTGAGAAACCTGAGAAAGATCCCAGTCCCATACTGCCTATCTCCAATGTATATAGCACATCAATATCAATGAATACAAATAACTATTAGCAAGAAGATCTACTCAGGTTGAAATCATTTCCGAAGAAGGGTGCGAGATAATAAAATCATTAGACTGACACCTATGGTGTATAACCCAATACATTACTTAATATATAATGTAAATTAGTGAGTAGGTATATATAGAAAAATAAAATTGCAGTATTGAATAAGTAAACAACAACCCACCCAGGTTCTTAATGGTCACTTATAGGTTATACCTACTTCAGCACCACGTCCGATATCTATATATGTGGGTAAATTCTCCTTTATCAGGATGGATCTCCCAAATCGGTGGAATATTCTTCTATAGATGATGGATCAATTAGAATATACCTTAAATATACGACCCCTACCCTCATGCTAATATAGTCTCTTTCCAAGGATAACTTGAATATCTCCCTCAGGAATTGTGCTAATATGCATCCAGCCTCATGAATTCTACAAAAACATATAATCTACCTAATGGAATTTTGTACCAGTACTTATAGACCTCAAAATATTTAAACACATGCATCAAGCCTTCATGTATTATGTGACTGTGCATATATCTATCAAGAATATGGCATAAGCAAATACACTATCTCAAGGAATTCAGTACAATTATGCCTTTCTAGTTTGCAGTATGAAAACATGCACCAAAACCACATGCATCAACCCCAATCACGATTCATATCAAGAAAACTCAGCATGACATTATTATCAAACCCTCATGTATCAATCAAATTGAAATCACATAATCTTAAAATATAAGTAAGAAAAATCACAAGTCTAGTATCAGAAACACCAAATTTATCTCTATAAGACATAATGATCGATTTATAAAAATTATCATATATATAACCAATTCATTTCATTAATCATGGATCTAAATTATCAATATAATTATATCAAACATGTTTAACTAATCACTCAACCCTACATCTATTAATATTTTAATTAACCAGTTTAGCAAAGGTAATTATACCTTAAGATGTCACACAATTTATCATTATTCCAATTAAATAGTCTAAGACATCACTCAAATAACTTATCTAATTTATTATCGGGCTTTGAAATAAAACATACCTATTCTTAATATGTTCCATGTATGGAACACCAATTTGGGGGCATATTTTTGAGTCTCCACTCGAATAGATTCCAGGGGATAGAATGGACGATTTAAAATGGACACTTATAATTTAATAGGGATTATTAAATTTATTTGGTCACATGTGGCATGCCAAAAAGTTAAAATATATTTCATATACTATAAATAATTAAATTAGACAAAAATGAATTAGGTTAATACCACCCAAATCAATTCATTTCAAGGAATTTTGTTACCATGAAGCATGTTGTTGAATACATTCATGTAAAATCCTTGATACATTTCACATAAAAAATGGTTATTTAATTTTAAGAAGAGGGGTTTTCATAAAACCCTAATATATTCCATTTCAATTAATTATTTTAATATGTCTCATTTAGGAATAAAATTTGTGTATTTAAAGAAGGAAATCCATCATGTCAATCCATTTGATTGTAAAAGTGAAGAAAAGAATCCTAAATAAGAACCAGCACCATAAGGCCAAGCATGAATACTACCAGGAAATGTGTCTAATTATGATAACAATCATAAATCATCAAATTGAGGTTTTGATGAAAGTGAACCTCCATTGGAGGGGTTTTATTAAAAAACCATGACTTTTTTTATCAAACAAATCAGTTATTAGAACTAAGCATTTCATTGAATGATCAACATTCAATTAAAGGATAATTTATACAAAAAACTACACATAAATAATTAAGGAATAATAATGTAGTTAAGGAAATAAAATATTGAATTATTAATTTTATGGGGTAAGGGAATGGGATCCTACCTCAAAATTAGACCAAGCTGAACTACTTTACCCTCAATGACAATTTTAACTCGAAGTTGATCCACACTTGAAAGCACATAAATTATTATATATACACCCCTTAATCCAATTTACATATTCTGATAACCATGAGGGAATATATACATCGAAGATATATATATATATATATTTTCCTATATATAGCTCAGTATACGACTGAAATCCTTATTAGAGTCATAAAATGCTCTTGAAAAACTATCAAGGACTCAAAAACACCACATAAATGTTCAACAAACTCAATGGAAACTACCAGGAAATTATAAACATTGGAAAAAATATTATTTGTGGGAAAATGATGAAAAAAAGAAAAACCTTAACCCAAATTGATGACATCAGACAGAGATGATCTGAACCACTTCTCCTTCGATGGTAGTTTTGCGAATATGAACCGAGGAATCCTGAGGAACCCTTCACATAACCTACCAGCAACAAATCCAAAAATCATGTTATCCTCAATACCTATGTTTTACTTCACATCAAGAAGTGAAAAATAGAGTAAAACAACCAAATATACAGAGGAGATGAAATTATATGACCTTGCATAGAGGAATCGAATGGAAAATGTAAATAAATCCGGGTGAAATCACTAGTGAGAGGGAGCCATGGAAGAGGGGGGTCATGCACGATCCAAGGACAGGGGGATGTGTGTGAAACATATGGGAGGTAAGGGAGAGATATAACATCCTATGGGTCTCTAAAATAGATGAACCTAATATTAATAATAATAATAATCATAATAATAATAATATTAACCATTATGATTATATTATTATTATTATTATTAAAACTTTTATTTATATTTTATATGGAAATTTAATTTAATTTAATTTATTTTATTTATAATTTAAATTTAATTAAATAAATTCATAATAAGATACCCACCATAAGGTTTTATGCTTAAGGCCACACAGTTTCAGACTAACCCCGCACCCTTACTAGTTCTTCCTGAGTAGATTTTTTGGAGCTCAATGCCACTAATATTTGATGAATCGCCTAGGGAAACCCATGGGCCATGAAACACATAAAAAACACATTAAATTGATAAAACTCTAAGAATAATTTTCTTAAAATCATTTTTAAAAGAAACTTGTTCAATAAATGAAAAATATTCAAATTCCTCTAGATTTCGGTATGGTTCAAAAACATAGGATGTCACCGAAATGCATCCATAGATTATATCATAGAGAATATATAATTGATATTAATAATAACTAAATTCCAAATTAATTAAATTATTAATTATTATATATAATGAATTCATGATCATGATACCTCTACTGCTTCGAATGTTCATAAGACAATTTAAAAATGATATGTAGAATCCCATTAAAATAAGTCTAGAAAACTGATTCATCTCATGAGGACAGTTGATGAATCGAATGTCAATCTATAACTATACCCCACACATTCTTATATGTCAAAATAATTACTCATATATCTAATAATCTATTTAATTCATCAACAACATTCCTTACAATTAAGTAGTTTTATAGAACTAATAATATGGACTATTAAAATTTATATTGTGAATCAATTATGATTAATTATAAAAATCTACATGTACAAATGATATAAAATTTAATAAATAAGAGTATCCAAGATAATTAATATGGATATTTTGGGAAAATTTAATGTCTAATGATTATTAGAATGTAAAAATTTAATGGAATGTAAATGACTTAAAAATTTACCCAAGAAAGTGAATGTTAAAACATTCCATATTCATAATGATCATAAAACATGAAGTGTATGAATAAAGATAATATCATAACAACATATAAAAATTTGAGTTAAAATTAATGGTTATTTTCAATGATTAATATAAATACCAAAAAAAAATATTCAATTTTTTTTAGTAAAATTTCATTTTTGTTTTGAAAATAAGTTTCTAAAACTAAAATTTCATAATATATTTTAAAAAGAGGTTTATTTTAAAGTAATAATTAAAAATTATAAAATATTTCTTAAAAAATTTGAGTGTTTTTAATAGCTAAAAAATCATTTGATGATGTAAAAATTAAAAAAATATTCCTCTCACTTTTATGGTAAACACCAAGCGTGCATTGTTTTGAAAAACATAATCTAATGATTTGGAGGATATTTCTTGTAAAAAATGGCCATATATTGACCCTGTAAGTCAAGTTATTGACAATACTCCATTTTGGACCATTTTTCTTATAAAAAATGTGGGTACATTGTTTTCTTCTAAAAAATTACAAGTGTGCCACTCACCTTGATTATAAAAATTCACCCACTCTCCCCTCTAAGTCACTTCTTAAAACTAGTAGTTTACAATAAGTACCCAAATAAATTTATGAATCCATTACATAATCCTAGAATCTTTATTTTTGTCATCGAAAAATCTATTGAGGTCTTTAGTGAAAACCTTTGGAGGTTACCTGGAGAAGAGGTAACATTCAACAATGATAATTTTTCTTTTAATCGTTCCTCCAACCCATTAGATAATTTTAAAACCAGGATTATTATTTTCCAAACATTAAACTTGTATTACACCTTTTATATAAAAGAAAAAAAGTCAATAATCTACTGTAGATTTAGTCTAAGGAAATTAAACTCATATTTTGTTTAATTATAAGATCAAACAAAAATTAAAAAAATAACAGATGCAATGAATAACTATTTTACCATGTATTGTCTAAGATAATAAAAGTATGTTAGCATCAATAATAGGTTAAATTTAAGATAAAAGGTCAAACATAAAATTTCAGTCTCTCTCTAGAACATATATTACTCAAAAAATTAAACCTCATAATAAGTAATAGTAATAAAAAATTAAAATTACATAATGGAAAATGAAATACCTAATTTTATAGAGACTAAACAAAGATATAAACTTATATTAAAATAAGTAGATACTTTATAATAATGTGTAGTATCATATAAAAATCCGAATACCCAATTAAAGGATATTATTACCAATAGTTATAATTGATGAAAACTCATCAATTTTCCCCCAAAGAAGAAGGAGGTTTGGAAACCGAAAAAAGGAATATAAGTTTCACACTAGGAATATCTTTAAAAAATCCATCGGAACATATAATTTTGAAACATGGATCTTCTTTAAAAAAACTCATTTGAATGCACAAGTTTTTAACATTTAACTTCTTTTACAACCTTGTTGGAAACAAAAAACACTATCTATATACTCCTCTTTTCTCTATATGATTATTAGTAAGTCTAGCACCTAAAAATCATTGAAATTCATAGTTCAGATGAGAAGACTACACACATACATTCTCATCAATCATGAATATTATAATCCATAATTATAATAGATAAATTATAAATTTTATAATGAGACCCCCCAAAAATTATAAGGTCTATGAAATATAACTAAAAACATTACATGTGAGAAAAATTAAATCATAGGGGTAATTCACTGATAAATATAATCATTCAGTGTCGAATTAAATATGGAAGTATGTTCCATTCCTTAATTACCAAGTCTACTTTTTCTATTTTTTCAAAAAAAAGAACTCTTATAATTAAATTTTAAATCTTAGTGTTTTATTATTAAAATAGTAGAATGAGATCAATCTTATATTAAAATGTTTTTTTTGAGATATCCATTTTCTAAAAACTTCTTGGAATTTATTCAACTCATAAGAACATTGAATATCAGAAGCAATAATCTATTCAAAAAATAGAACATAAATGTACTCAAGATAAAATTAATCTAGGTTAAACTATAATGTGATTTCTAAGACAAGGATTTGATTTAATTATTTTAAACCAAAACATTTAAATAATAGGGGGTCCATAACAGTGTTATCTCACATCGAGAAATCCCACTAAAGTGTTAAATGATAATTGCTCTTGTCCCATATCATCTGAAATAATCTTGTTTATTATACACAATAGTAACCAAATATATCTTCAAAATACACTAGTATCAAAGGCCACAAATGAAAAAACCCCATGATGAGATCCATGAAAATTCAATCATGATCTCGGAATCTATAAACTATAGGGGGAAGAAACACACCATATGTATTACACAACCCTTATCTATTAAGAATTGTGTCTCACACATTACATAACACATACATCAATCCTTGATGTGAGAGTATAAATCTATTATTTAGAGAAACATTTAGACATAACCTTTATTTTTAAAAAATCACATTTCCTACTTGATATCCACTTTGGATGATTACGTATTTACAATCCATGACCCAACAACCCCTTAAAAAATCCAAAACTATAAAAAAATATGAAATATAAGTTAACCTATCCTAAAATTAGTAGGTCATCTCAATAGGTCTTGAATGTACCTCTAATATTTTATTTACATCCCTTCATCCAACACCAAGGGTAGATTCTTAGATATAAGCTTATTTTATACAGATTTGACATGACAAACCATTTTTAAAAACCCTTACTTATTAATAAACTAATATTCATACCCTTGGTAAACCACTCTCATGGGATGAATCAAATCATAGTTAAACCATTGGACTATTCCATAAACCCCATATTTAGCCTCACTAGTCTATGCAAAATATTACACTTTTTGCAGTTCAATAACCGTTGTGGTGATTTTCACAGTCCAAAGACCATAACATAACCAATATTTAGGCTATAATTAATATCAAGAACCCTTTTAAATATATTTTATCACAAGATCTAACCGACCAAAAAACACCTCATTACAAAATAAGAGGCAAATTGAATCACCTTTTATACCTCCTCATGTATCATCTCATTATAAGCTCTTTGGTAAGAGTTTAGAATTTTAAAATAAGGTTCCCAAATTGATATTAATTCACAAGTTTAGTAAATGAATAAGGAGTCCTATAGAAAAACCATTGAGAAGAAGAAGAATATAATATATTGAAATTTTATCAAATATATAAATATTGAATAATATTGGAGAAGACTGGTTGAAAACATAACTGAGTTCATGTAAGAGACTATATAAGATAGTAAAGAAAAGAATGATCTTATATAAACTAACACATTATATGATAAATAGAGTTAGTAGATAAAATTAATTTGATATCTCATAGTGTTTGGTTTAGCCATGTTTTCAATTATAATATTTAATTAATTTTAATATTCTTTATTGTAATTAATTAAAACCCAAAAGTAAAAATTAAAACTACATATGTTCGTTTAATTATTTTGGTGAAGGTAAACTAGTGAGACCAAGATACATTATCTTCTAACTCGAATAAAATGAAAATTATGGAAAATTGTCACTCTCACATCCTCCCTTATCGAATTTCAGTATGTCCCATAATCTTTATCAAAATAACTGTATGAAGAATGGGTAAATATTTGATTCATACATTTATGATATCAATCCAATATATATGACTAAAATATATATTAATTTATTTTAATGCATCATCATCCTATTCTTAATATACCACCAAATATGATACTGCTCATTCATGGAGTACTGGTTAATAATTCAAAATTAAATAGAAAACATGAATGATGGATGGATAATGCTCAAATGAAGAGAAATTGTGGAAATTATAGAGTGAAAGTGTTTAAATTAATCTACCATGAACATTTCAAATTTTGATCCAAATGAAATATTTCATTTATAAATGTCTCAAAAAAATTATCATCTCATTATATAAAGACTCCACTCCATATACATTCATCCCTTAGTAGTATTTATCCCCAAAGTGAATTTCTAAAACTAAAATTGGTTCAATTATGGTATGTTAAAAAATATAAAGGGATTGACACCACATAGTGCAGAAAAAGTAACTTCAGTTTGGTTTATTAAAATCCATGATTTTATACCTAGTTCATATAATGTTTAAATGGTAAATTTATTTTTATTATGTGTATTAAAAATATCAACTTCATAATTTCTATCATCTTGGATATCATGATGAAATATTATAAGATAATCATACATAGATTAACTAATTTTAAACACCCCCAAATTTATCACCCTTAAATTTTAAAATAATAACCTTCTATTTTATAGTGTATGAATCATGGAACACTAATAATAAAAAACTAGTGAAATATACTTCTTTAAATTTAATCACTTAAATATCTTACAGAAAATGTAGCCTCGAGTAAAAAAGAACCATAATATTGTATATCAGTATAAACAATCAACAAAATACATGGTTATGAATAATTAAAAACTAAATTTTGATAATTATGGTTATATAATAATAAAAAAATAAATAAATACTCATTTTAAAGAAAAATAAAGGTTTTCTTAAAAAATATAATTTTTCTAACAAATGATTTATTCACGATTTCAACATATAAGTTAAAAGTATTTTTTACTACTGATAGAAAATTTATTTTTTTTATAATTAACTAGGATTTTTAAAATAAAATATCCAATTTATGTTAGGGTAAATTTTTTTTCTAAAATGTATTATTTTTTGATGAATAGTAAGAAATACTAAATTTTAATTGAAAACATGTTCTATTTAATGAATTTACAAGGATATAGTCTATTTTAAATTATTTTTTAAAAAATATAATTGAAATTTTACATTAATTAATCTATTTTATGTAATTATAATAATATTAATATTTAATTCTTGTACAAAAACTTTGTAAACTTTTGAATACTTTCTCTTTGAAAACCCTCTTTTATGATATTTTCTACATTATTAATTATAAAAATAAATTTCGATACTTATGTGAATTAAATATGAAAAATGATTTAAATGTTTTTATTCATTATAATTTATATTTTAAAAAATATTAATTTATTCTTTACCAATATTAGTGCTGAATGCTTTAAAAATTAATTGTTGTGGTAAAGGTAAAAATAGATTTAATGGGGGTAAGACTAAATTAACAAGTGTTGAATTTTCTTAAAACATTTCTAAACAATTTTTTATGGCCATATATTGACCCTGTATGTTATGTTATTGATAATACACAATTATAGACCATTTTTCTTCTAAAAAATGTGGGTACACCATTTTCTTTTCAAAAATTACATGTGTTCCACTCACCTTGATTATAAAAATTCAACCACTCTCCTCTCTAATTTACTCCTTAAAACCATTTGATTACAATAACTACCCGAACAAATTTATGAATCCACTACCGTAATCCTACAATCTTTATTTTTGGAATAGAAAAAACTATTGAAGTCTTTGGTGAAATCCTATGGAGGTTACCTGGAGAAGAGGTAACATTCAACAATGAGAAATTTTCTTTTATTCATTCATCCAACTCATTAAATTATTTTTAAACCATGATGATAAACTCAGTATATTCCAAATACATATATGTATTTATGTTAAGTCCATTATCTAGGACATATATTGACCCTCTAAGTCGTGTTATTGATAATACACCATTTTAGACCATTTTTTAGTAAAAAATGTTGGTACACCATTTTCTTTTAAAAAATTACAAGTGTGGCACTCACCTTGATTATAAAAATTCACCCACCCTCCTCTCTAATTCACTCCTTAAAACCGTTTGTTTACAATAACTACCCAAATAAATTTATGAATCCACTGTCGTAATCCTACAATCATTATTTTTGGAATAGAAGAAACTATTGAAGTCTTTGGTGCAAACCTGTGGAGGTAACCTGGAGAAGAGGTGACATTCAATAATGAGAAGTTTTCTTTTATTCATTCCTCCAACTCATTACATTATTTTTAAACCATGATGATAAACTCAGTATATTCCAAATACATATATGTATTTATGTTAACTCAATTATCTAGGACAATCTCCACTTCATAATACATGGTACGTGTATTAAAACATGTTTTAATACAACCTATGTTAATAAAAATTCATTTCACAAATAATCTTATAATATCAATGTCAATGTAGATGTACTATTACCTAATGAAAATAAATTGAGTTTGAAATTTGTTACCACTTGGTAACTCATAAGTCAAGTCCCCTTGGATTTAATAATTCCAGTTAAAATCAAATTAAAATTATTTTTGAATGACTCAGGATATTACATTTATAATATGTTTTATACATTCCAAATAAAATAAATAATATAAAAAAGTTACAATATGCCTCAATGAATATAAATTGAGATGAAGTCCCTTACCTCATGCTTCCAGTTTGATAAATGTCATTTATCATTTATTATAGTGCTTTGAACAGGTTACAAACATATACCAAAACCATTATAATATTTATAATATCAAATATGATCATTTTATAACATCTTATCACCCTTATATTATAAATCATTCATTATTTACATTTTTTTGCGGGTGTTAATTTCCTTGCTTTCTCAATCATGTTTTGTCTTTAAATATCAGGTTATTTCACATATTACATTGTTATATAATATATAGAATAATAATCATGAAATAATTTTAATATTTTTAATTCAATTACACCATTAAAAACATCCTTGAATAATTGTTACAGAAAATATACTATGTTACAATCATGGTTATGGTAGGTCGTATCTACACATGTGTAATGATTCCTTTTTTCAATGATCATTTTGAAAAGGTGGTAGGAAATCTATTATATTTATCGGATGATAAATATAAAATAAATAACATATTATTTCTTTAAACTTATTTAAAAATATATATATATTGTATTGTGATGAAAATAGAGTCACATCATTTCGTAATAGTGGTAGTCCACACAGACACGAAATATGTTATCATCTTTTATTGAGTGAAAAAGGTAAGATTGAAAATTATACATATACATACATATATATATATATATTATATTTTTCGAATGAGAAATTAGTCATAAATTTCATAATTATGTATTTTATAGAACACATAATTATTTACTTTATCCTTATCACTTTCAATGAAAAGTGCTATTGAATGTGTAATAACATCACTTCACAAGGTTTTAGTACATCATACACATGTTCGATGTTATCATATATCCAATTTAAGGGAAATTAAAAATTTTATATGTGATATAAAAATTCAAATGGTTTAATTAAATGATAAATATAAAATATTTAGTTTAGATCCATCATCATACCCTACTCTAAGATGTTTTGATAGAAAATTTAATTTTATCAGACCGTGAATATATTGTCTGCTATACACACAAATGATGATTTTATAACCCATTTGATGGAAGTGGAGATTGTCCTAGATAATTTACTTAACATAAATACATATATGTATTTAGAATATACTGAGTTTATCATCACGTTTAAAAAATAATCTAATGAGTTGGAGGAATGAATAAAAGAAAAATTCTAAATGATGAATGTTACCTCTTCTCCAGGTAACCTCCAGAGGTTTTCACCAAAGACTTCAATGGTTTTTTCTATGCCAAAAATAAATATTCTAGGATTATGGTAGTGGATTCATAAATTTATTTTGGTATTTATTATAAACAAATGGTTTTAAGGAGTGAATTAGAGATGATAGTGGGTGAACTTTTATAATCAAGGTGAGTGGCACACTTGTAATTTTTGAAAAGAAAATGGTGTACCCACAATTTTTACATGAAAATTGGTCCAGAATGGTGTATTATCAATAACATGACATACATGGTCAATATATGGCCGTAAAAAATTGTTTAGAAATGTTTTAATCAAATTTAAAACTTGTTAATTTAGTCTTACCCCATTAAATCTATTTTTACCTTTACCACAATTATTAATTTTTTACGTTTTCAGAACTAATATTGGTAAAAAATAAAGTAATTTTTTAAAATATAAATTATAATGAATAAAAACATTTAATGATTTTTTTTAAATTAAGTTCACATAAGTGTCTAAAGTTATTTTTAAAACCAATCATGCATACATGATCATAAAAGTGTGTTTTCAAAGAGAAAATGTTCAAATGTTTACACAGTTTTTGTATAGGGATTAAATATTAATATTATTACCATTTCTTAAAATGGATTGATTGATATAAAATTAAAATTATCTTAATTTAAAAATAATTAAAAAAAAACAATTTCCTTGTAAATTCTTTAAATAGAAGATAGTTTTCAATTATTATTTAGTATTTCTCATTATTCATCAAAAAATAAAACATTTTAGAAAAAAATTTACCCTAAGATAAAATGGATATTTTATTTTAAAAATTGTGGTTATTTATATAAAATAAATTTTTTACCAATAGTAAATAATAATTTTAACTCATATATTCAAAGCGTGAATAAATCATCTGTTAGGAAAATTATTTTTTTAAGAAAACATTTATATTTATTTAAAATGAATATAAATTTATTTATTATAATTATATAACCCTAATTTTCATAATTTAGTTTTTAATTATTAATAACCATGTGTTTTTTGGATAGTTTCTACTGATATATAATATTATGGTTCATTTTTACTCGAAGCTGCATGTTCTGTAAGATTTTTAAGAGATTAAATTTAAGGAGATATATTTCACGGGTTGTTTATGATCAGTGTTCCATGATTCATACACTATAAAATATAAGGTTGTTATTTTAAAATTTAATGGTGATATACCAGGGGGTGTTTAAAATTGATTAATCCCTGGATAATTATCTTATAATATTTCATCATGATATCCATGATGATGGAAATTTAGACGTATATATTTTTCACACACATAATAAAAATAAATTTACCATTTAAATATTATATGAACTAGGTATAAAATCATGTATTTTAATGAACCGCACTGAAATTACTTTTTTTCCACTATGTGGTGTCAATCCCTTTATATTTTTTAACATAGAATAATTGAACTATTTCTAGTCTTAGAAATTCATTTTGGGGATAAATACAACTATGGGATGAATGTATATGGAGTAGAGTCTTTATATAATGACATGATAATTTATTTGGAGACATTTTTATATGAATTATTTCATTTGGATCAAAATTTGAAATGTTCATGGTAGTTTAATTTAAACTCATTCACTCTATAATTTCCACGATTTCTCTTTATTTGAGAATTATCCATCCATAATTCATCTTTTCTATTTCATTTTTAATTATTTACCACTAATCCATGAATGAGAAGTGTCATATTGGGTGGTGTATTGATAATAGGATGATGATGCATTACAATAAATTAATATATTATTTAGTCATATATATTGGAATGATATCATAATGGTATGAATCAAATATTTACCCTTTCATCACATAGTTATAGTGATAAAGATTATGGGACATACCAAAATTAGATAAGGTGGGATGTGTGAGTGACAGTTTTCCATAATTTTCAAATTATTTTAGTGAGAAGATAATGTATATTGGTCTAATTAGTTTACCATCACCAGAATAATTAAAAGAACCTATGTAGATTCAATTTTTACTTTTGGTTTTTAATTAATTACCCTACTTAATATTAAAAATTAATTAAATATTATAATTGAAAACACAGGTAAACCAAACACTATGAGATATCAAAAAAAATTTATCCACCAACTCTATTTATCATCTAATATGTTAGTTAATACAAGATATTTCTTTTATATGCTATCTTATATATTCTCTTGTATGAACTCAGTTATGTTTTCAACTAGTCTTATTTAATATTATTCAATATTAATATATTTGATAAAATTTCAATATATTATGTGCCTCTGGTTCAAAACGGTTTGGCCATAGGATTCATTATTCGTTTACTAAACTTGTGAATTAATATCAATTTGGGAACCTTGTTTTGAAATTATAAACTATAACCAAAGATCATAGAATGTGATGATACATGAGGATGTATAAAAATTTATTCAATTAGACTCATATTATATAGTGAGGTGTTTTTTGGTTGGCTAGATCCTATGATAAAATATATTTAAAATGGTTCTTGGTATAAATTATGGCCGAAATATTGGTTATGTTATGGTCTTTGGACCATGAAAATCAGCACAAGGGTTATTGAATGGTAAAAAGTGTAATATTTTTTATATACTACTGAGGAAAAATATGGGGTTAATGGAATAGTCTAATGGTTTATCTATGTTTTGATTCATCCTATGAGAGTGGTTTACCAAGGGTAGGAATTTTAGTTGATGAATAAGTAATGGTTTTTTAAAATATATTGGCATGTCAAATCTGTATAAAATTAGCTTATATGTAAGAATATAGACTTAGTGTTGGATGAATGGATGTAAATAAAATATTGGAGGTTCATTCGAGACCTATTGAGATGACATACTGAGTTCAGGATAGGTTAGCTTATATTTCATATTTTTTTACAGTTTTGGATGTTTTAAGGTGTTGTTGGGTCATGGATTGTAGGATATGTAATCATCCAAAGTGGATATCAAGTAGGAAATGTGATTTTTTTTAAATAAAGGATATATATAAATTGTTCTCTAAATAATTGATTTATAATTTCAAATCAATGACTGTTGTATGGGTTACATAATTTGTGAGACACAATGGTTCATAGATAAGGGTTGTGTAATACATATGGTGGGATTCTTCTCCTAATAGTTCATATATTCCGGGATCGTGATTGAAATTTAATGGTTCTCATCATGAGTTTTTTCATTTGTGACCTTAGATACTAGTGTATTTTGATGATATATGTTGTTTCAATTATCTATATCAATCAAGACTAGTTCAGATGATACAGGAAATGATAAATTGTCATTGAACCCTTTAGTGGGATTTCTCGATGTGAGATAACATTGTTATGGACCCCCTATTATTTAAATGTTTTGGTTTAAAATAATTATATCAAATCATTGTCTTAGAAATCACATTATAGTTTATTAGAGATTTATTTTACCTTGACTATTTTTATGTTCTATTTTTTGTATAGATTATTGTATCTGATATTCAATGCTATTATGAGTTGAATGTATTCCATGAAGTTTTTAAGGAATGGATATGTCACAAAAAAAAATTTAATATAAGATTGATCTTATTCTAATATTTTAATAATCATACACTATGATTTAAAATTTTATTATTATATTTTTTTGTGAAAAAATAGAAAAATTAGACTAGGTCATTAAGGAATGGAACATACTACCATATATAAAATTTATAATTTATCTATTGTAATTATGGATTATAATATTCATGATAGATTAGAATCTATGTGTGTAGTCTCCTCATCTGAAATATTAATTACAATTATGTTTGGGTTCTAGACTTACCAACAAACATACAGATAAAATATGAGTATATGGATAGTGTTTTGTGTTTTCAATGAGGTTGTTAAAGAAGTTAAAAGTTCAGAACATGTTTATTTAAATGCGTATTATTATGAAGTTCCATGTATCAAACTTATATGTTCTGTTGGATTTGTTAATGATGTTCCTAGTGTAAATCTTCTATTCCTTTTTTCAGTTTCAAACCTCCTTCTTCTTTGGGGCAAAATTGACGAGTTCCATCAATTATAATTATTGATAATAATATCCTTTAATTGGTTATTTGTAATTTTAAATGATACTATACATTTTTATAAAGTATCTATTTATGTTAATATAAGTTTATATCTTTGTTTAGTCTCTATAAAATTAGATATTTCATTTTCCATTATGTAATTTTATTTTATTATTAATACTACTAATTCTGAGGTTTAATTTTTTGAGTAATATCCGTTCTAGAGAGAGATTGACATTTTATGTTTGAATTTTTAACTTAAATATATCCCCTTCTTGATGCTAACATACTTTTATTATCTTGGAAAATACATGGTAATATAGTTATTCACTACAATTGTTATTTTTTTATTTTTTTTGATCATACAATTAAATAAAATATAAGAGTTTAATTTCCATACACTCAATCTACAGTAGATTAATGATTTTTTTCTTATATATAAAAGGTGTAATACAAGTTTAATATTTGGAAAATCATAATCTAAATTGACCATCGGTATTTCAGAGTGAAAATTATGAGTACTTGAGAGATTACATGAAAGATTATGTCATAAATACAGGAGTTGTAACTTTTTTTTAATATAATATAAAAGAATCCTAATCATATATTTTTTTATAATTTCCATCATGAAGTGGGAGAGTAATATATACTAAATTTTTGAGTTTGTAATACATTTTTATATGATATTTAGAGGATAATCAACAAACACATGTATATTTATAGAACTTTTTTGTGGAATTTTAAATATACGTAATGTCATAAAATTTATAAATTCTTTATTTAGTGAAAGAAGTATAACCAATGTAAGAGTATATAATCTAACATTTTACCTTATTTTAGGTGAATTAGTCACCTATATTTCAAAAATGATCATGAAATTATTTAATCATCTATAATCTCTTGGGGTAATATAAATTATATAAGATCAATTTTTTGAAAAGATCACTGAAATTAACATAATGGAATTAGAATCCAATAGAACAACAATTTAAGATACAAAAAATAAAACTAATATCAGTTAGTATTGTTTAATTGAAACAATTAAGAAGTACGAGAATCAAATTTTGAGGGATGATGAAAAATAAATGACGAAGAAGAAATTTTTGTTGGAGAGAAACATTAGAGATATAAATTATAGATAAAAAACTTGAGTATCTCCATGAGAAGTTTATAATTCATTTATGAAAGTAGTGGTACAAATAATAATAATGGTTAGTTGGCACAAAGGGAAAATATATGTCAGGAAAAGGTAAAATTTGAATATATTAAAATTATGTAATTAATGATAGTATTGAGAAGAATTACTAAATTACACCTATATTCTATGAGTGTATAAAATGATGACATATCTAATTTTTTAATAATATGCAGTATAATAATGAAAAATAATCTTTGATTGATGATGAGTGTACATAAACTCAATCTTGTGATGAAGTTATGGAATATATAATTGATGATGAAAAATTATATCAATAAATTTATAACATATTTCCATATGTTAATGATTATTTTTCTAATTTGAAGTCTATGATATCAAAGCATAAGAGTGAATTTTGAAACTAATTTCGAAACATGGTACAAATGTTAACTAATATTCATCCTCATAGGATAAAAAATGCTAATATATTGTCTCATGTTGAAATCATGATACCATTTTTATCAACCCTTAATTATAGAATTTATAACATTGATAAAAATTATAGAAATTTGAAATAACATACTACATATTATAGACACCATATAAAATCCCTTAGAATATTAAATTAGTAATAAATCTACTTTATTTCAAATAGTACACCATTTTTTAATAAGTGTTAGAGAGGTAGAAAATTGAAGAGATGTTTCTTGTTGAACAAAGTTCAATCATTTATAAATTAAATAGATTTTCACTCCAAAGAGATCATATAAATAAAACATATATTAATTATAAATATTTGGGTGTCTAATAAATTATTTTAAAATACATGTGGACCAAATCAGGTGTTGATTATAAGAAAAAAAATTATTCAAATACTGAAGCTGAATAAAAATCTCTAAAACAATATGTAATTGGTAAATTTCACTTTATTACGTTAAAAATTTACATTTATATTTTTTATTATAATACATTTCACATTTTCATATTGAATTTGTACTCTAATGAAATTTACCTGTTATATATGAACAATTTTTTATTTTGTTAGTTGTTTTCTTAAACTTCGTGAATAAAGGAGTTGTGATGTGCGATTCTATTTAAATGTTTTTTTATAATTTTTTCATCTCCATTAGAATAGTATATTATTTTGATAGATTTTTTAGAGATTATATTTATATTTAAAGATATATTATGTAGAGTATAATCCACATGATCCTAGGATAACTTCTGGAACCATCCTCATTAGAGGAAGATCATTCAAGAATTGGAAGATAAAATATATATAGTCTTATATATTTTATTATTATGATGAAAAATATATGACTTTTTAGATTCTATTTTCTTTTTATGACTTTCTTTATTTTTTTTGAAGTAATATTTTTAAATTTTGAGTATTTTTCTATATCATAGGTAACTACATTGTTTTTTAATATTAGAAATCAACTGTTTTAAGAAATTTGACATCACCACATTTAGAATGAATAACTTTTCACAATCTTATTATAATATTATCAAATACTAATTAATTACCGTATAAAAATAACTTAGACACTAGATATCATTGTATTGATTTACTATAAATCATATCCAGTTTTTATACATAAATTCAAGATTAATATTGGTAGTTTCTAATTTTTAATGGCTTCGCTTAGAGAGAACACAAATAGGTAAATCATTCAAGGAAGGTTCATTGATTATGTTTTTTGTAATGAATATTTTCATTTACTAAAGACTGTAATTATATTATAATTGTGGGAGTGGATCAATCTTTAATGTGATTAAATAATGTATTCTTTCAACTAATCATCTAATAATTATATTATATAACTAAAATTTATGATATAGATGGAAACAATAATATAAAGATAATTTATAAAGAGAAATAGTTCGTGATGAATTTGAATAAATTTCTGGATGTTATCATAGTACGATTTAATGGTGATTCCTTATTTTTTCATAAACTTTTGAAAATATATAGAATATTTAACATGTTGTAAGTTGTGGACAACTTATTTGTGGATAATGATAATTCACATATGATGCCTCACATGAATCTGAATGATAGAATCATATTACAATGTATTCAAGAATTATTACATCTATGGAATGGATATCAATGCTCGATTTAAATTCATGATGTATATATTAATGATTTATTGTGTGGAATGAGGAAATTAATCCTTATGAAATTCATTTGGGACTAAATTAAGGTTGTATGTTTTATTATAGTTAAGAAGTAGTTTCGACCCCAGTTGGGAACCTTGAATAAAATATTATTAAACAAATTTTAGAAATATATTATTATATACTTCCAAACACATTATTAGGCTAAAGATAATCCTTTAAATATTGTGACTACCACCAAGGTCAAAATGGACATTGATTTAGTTGAAAGGAAATTAATCAAAAGTGGATCATGATTTAATATTCTTGAATCCAAGAGTAAGGGTAAATATTCATAGAAATATTAAAACAAATGGTTGGAAGTGGAACAGATTCTAGTTATAGAGACCCCTTCTTAGAATATAAATAATGTAAAGTAAATAAGAAGTAAATGAATTGGAAGGATTCTAATGAATTTCAGTCTTTAATAAAATCACCAAGATATGAGAGTAAGAGTGATATTATATAAACAATAGTTGAAAAAGGAAATAATATATTTGAAAAATAAATAGAGTATTGGAAAAGGATAGTTCATAAAATTAGTTGTAAACATGAAGATAAAAAATCAATGATGTGTTTCTTCAGTTTGTTTAAATAAAAATTCAACGGTCAAAAATAATAATCCATTGATAAAAAAATATATGAGTAAATTATATATTTTTCCTTTATTTTATGTAATTATATTTATATATTACCCTATGTGACTATCATAGAACAAACTATAGACTTTTTGAATATTCCAATAAAGATGTTTAATTTTTAAATTTTTAAAATAAAGACATGTGAAGAGAAAATTAGCGGGAGTTGATAAATATTCTCTAGAATATCATTAACATGAATGTATGGAAATAGTTTTCTAGGTTGATGAATATTTATAATCAGTAGTAAAATATATCATAAAATCTAATTAGAATTATTTTTCATTTCATGAATATCTTATCTCAACATAATCCATGAATTATTCATCATCTTTGAGTTCATTTGGATCATAAACTTCCCATAATGATTATATACATAAAGAAAAATTATTTTCTACTAATGATTCTAATAAGATAATGATATCTTCATCTGAAGAATCCAGTGACCAGGAAAATCTAGTTGAGTATCCATAGGATGAATTGATATGGACATCAAAAATTAAAATATAGGAAGAGACTGATGTTGGATAATAATAGTATGTTTAATCAACCCACCATGTTTATATTTTGAATATAACAACCAAGGGGAAGGAACATTAAAAGGCTATATAATCAATTATGAGTGACGAATCTTATTATTACTAAGATAAATCTGAATTATATTCTCTCTCAATGATGGAATGAGTTAAAAACTATGTGTTCTTAATGATTGAAATGTTACTCAAGGTGTTTGGAATTATTTCATTTTTTCCATGATAAAAACACGGATAATGTTGATGTAGGATAAAATAGTGTATTTTTAGATTTATAATTCTGAAAAATATATTAATGATAATAAAAATTAATTAATATATAAATTAATTTATTTAAATTATTATATTTAGGTTCACCACTCAAACAACAGAAAGATTAAAATTATTTTCAAGACATAATATGTTATAAATAATTAACTATAAGGACATAATTACACAATGACATTGTATTTGGAGGAGTAAAAATATATATATATATAATATAACTAAAAATTAAATGTTGTTAAATGGATTTTATGGAGGTAAAATAATTATAATCATAAATAAAAAAATGGCTATTAAATATTTAAATAGTTATCAATGAATATCTTATGGAGGAATAAATTTACAATTTTCTTTGGTAATTAATGTGTTTTAAAATTTAAATTATTGGGAATACTTTATTTTATGTTATTTATTTTTTAAAGAATTCAATCTTATGTTTATTTATTAACTCTATTGATCTCAGTATAATTTTTTGAAACACATTTTTCCATGTTATTAATTAAATATTAATCTTCCCAAAATGAATAGAACTGTTTGTTTTGCTGATTCAGTTAGAGGCACAACTAAAAGGAATATTTAATATGTGGGAAATTTTAAAGGATAAGATATTGTACTTACAACAGGAGAAATTTTATAAAATTAATTATTAATTAAGGGAGTGCTTACTTTTGGAAAATAAATTTCATAGCTAATTCCCAAGAAATATATAAGAGAATTTACAGTTTTCTTTATTTAATTTCACTTTATTTTTATCTCATGAAGATGGAAGACCTAACTACCATACTATGTAATTAATGATTAATTCTTCATATTTTTTGTATCTATTATATTATTTTTATCTTTTACGGATTCACAAGGGGGGGGGGGGGGTAATGTGAGAATTTATATAAAATATAAGTATCGATTGATATTCTTATAATTTTATTAAGATGTAGTTTGTTTTAACTTATTTGTAATTTTGGAATTTATTAAAGGGGGAGAATGTAAATATTATGTATGTTATACTCATGGGATAAATATTGGGAGTTTTGAGTGTTTTATCATTCACATTTCAGAAAAACGTACCTTTTACAAGGTTTGTTATGACTCTCAAAAAACGGGATACTCTTAGGTAAAAATTACTATATCATATATATTTTTTTAATTACAATATACATCATACTTAATGTATGATAACTTAAGGATTGTTTATGTTATTTTTTTTTCATTTTATAAGTACAAATTCTCTATGTTTAAATGGGATTACTTTGAACCATGAAATCTCTATAAACATGAGAATTCACAAAAAAAAATCAATAGATGATATTGTTTTCTTTTTTCTATTTTAATTGAACCCATGATATCGAATTCATATGTATGAATCTTTAAAAAAACCATTCATATATTTTACTAATTATTTGAGGAATGAAACTTAATAAAACATAAAATACAACATTTAATGTTTAGATTCAATTATAAATAAATTCAGGACATTGGGTGTTAATTATTGTAATGTTTTTAGTGTGATTACACAGAGATTATGATTATGTGATGTTATCATTATAAATGATTTTTTTTCTGATAAGTAATCATCTATTCTTATCTTAATTATTTAAAAGATTCTGGTTGTAGAATATGATACTTCTTAACTGTGATGTTCAATGAATCCTTTGTTCTTAAAATTATATAAATCATATAGATCAAAGTGGATAATTGAATATGATTCTATTTTGGAACATGTACCTTTATCTATTTTTCGAAAGAAGTCCTGGGTTTAGATATTGTACCATCCTATGGGTTTATTATTAATGGTCATATTATGGTGGTTTGTTACCTTGGTTATGGTTATTGAACCTCCTCCTACATTTGGGATAAGAGAACATAGTTCCCTCATTTGGACCACATTGTAATAATATTCTTTAATGTATTTTTTTCTATTCATATATGATGATTGAAAATTTATTTTGTTTTTATTTAGGTTAAATTCCGACTGGTTTGTGTATCATTTTAGTTTCTAAATAATCCAAGAAAATATTTTCAATTACTTAATTTTGTTTCATGTTACTTTTTTTGTTTCTACATCTCGAAAACATAGATTATTGGGTGGGTAAAAATTTTATATCCATTTTATGACTTCAATTTAACCCGCCCCTCTATATGTTTGTATAATTTTATTATCTTTGAGAATAAGGTAAACTCCTCGATGTCTTGTCAAATGCTATGGGACTAAGAGTGCGTATTTTACCATCTAATGTAGACTCCTTAATATCCTATCAGATGATGAGGATCTGTTAAGGATTTATTTGTCCCATGTTGTAGAATCCTTGATAGATATATGATATTTATAGACTGGTATAAATTCACGATACCTTTTCACATATTATTACATGGTAATTCTATCTATGTTACACCAATTCGATGATATAAATGATACACTTTTTAGTGGACCATATTAGTGTCTACTGATCCACCTTGTCCTAGTTTTTAGTAAGTCTAGTTTGATCAAGAGATCTTGGAAAATCAGTTGGATAAATAATTATTGTGGCCTCATTATCACATGACATCTCAACTTATGTGTTTCATACCGAGTGTTATGGGGTAGTGTACTACATTGTTTATGGGATAACATATATACATGATAGAATATTTTAGAGGAACCATTAGAATCTCCCTTCCAAATTTTATACTAATTATCTAAAAATAAATATTTAGGGAAAATAAAATCTTAATTTTAAGTTGAATTTTAGGTAAATGGAATATAATTAGGATTTTAGATGGTGTATCATAGTATGAACATGCCACGTATAAGATTTCCATATATGATTAAACCATTTTCTCATGACTAATAAATGTATAAAATGGGTTTCTATTAGATAAAATATTTGTAATATTATTACTATTTTTAGTAATTTACTATAAATCGATATTATATTTTGATGAATTCTATATACTTATAGTTATTAATAAATATTTGATGGTTTTGATATTGAATGAACAATCAAAACATTATAAGTATTAGAGTTTCACTATAAGACAATATTATTTGGAATATAGGGAGGAATTCATAAGTAGGTATTGAACTCTAGATCATGTTGATGTTATGTGACTAGTCTAGATACATCTCAATAATTAGAACCAAAACAATATCCAAAGACATTGGGATAATGATACAGAGAAAACTGACCACAAATGTAAGTCCTACAAATAAAATTATTGTACTAAAGAACAATTGAAATGAAATAACATGGGACATGTTATATTCATTTGGTGGTTCCATCTTTCTAAAAGATAATGAATGAATCAAATTCATCCCCAAACAATTTATTTGGACGGGTTGTCATTTTTTATGCTAAGTTGATGGTTCCTTTACAACTAAAATGAATTATCATGGAGGCATTAGCATTTTTAGTTCCCAGGTAGGGATTCCATTATAGTCACATATAATTATCTAGGTGGACATTTCATTTTTTGGTTCCTAATAAAAGTTATTGTGTCGATTGGTCATTGTTTAATTTGGTAGTGGTTTCACATATCTTTTGAAATCTGGTTATAAAATATGCCTATAAAAACACTACCCACATCAATCATGGGGGTTAATTAAATTACTCTGGCATGAATTTTGTAAAATAAAATCCTTTACTAGTAAATTCTTCACACTAAGGTTGTGGGAGAAATATTCCCTCATATATACTTCAAATATACATATAAAGAGTGGGTATTTAAACATTTATATGATTTATTCAACCATGATACACCTCAATAAAATTATTCTAGGATGGTCTATGTATAATTATCCAGATACGCCATTTATTTACCCCACATGGATTCTTCTTAGGGGGTTATCTCTGAATTTATTATGCCGTGAAAAACCTCAATACTCAATATTAATTATGGACCCCACTTGTTAATATAGGGGTACATGATTTTATATAGTTATAGGGTTTATTATAGTGTATATTTTAGTCTACCAAATGGGCCATCTATTTATAAATTTTATCCAATGATAAACCCTTATACAAAACATTCCTTCTAAAGGTATTCAAATTCATGTATTTACCCAAATTAATTTTTTGGAATCCGTTTTCAATTGTTAAAATGTTGAAAAAAAATTTCTATAAAAAAAAAATTAAATATCCACCCAAATTACAAGATTGGGTAACTATGCATATTTGTGGGCTCCACATAGATCTTGTATTTTATTAATAATCGGAATTGGGAATCTTATAATAGTTTCCCAATTTTATTTCTCCCAAACATATCAGGTCATATGTGTACAAAAAATAATATATAAAATTAATAGTGAGAAATTTTTTCCTTTACAGAGAAGTTTTATCTCTAATATACAAGAGCACTCATCCAAGAAAATTTCTATCTGAGTCAATATATTTAAAGTATTTGTATTGCTTGAATTTTTTTAAATAAATGACCCACGAGTGATCCTATTTTAGATCAACCGTATTGTCTCACATTTCTTAGATGTTTGGAATTGATATCATGTACACCATGTTCTTTGTTAAAGCATTATCAAGCCCCCCTAGTCAAATTGATGATCCATGATCATTAATGGGAATCCATTCTAGTGTAATTCCCATCCCAACTTAACTTAACCCATACATTGGGTCAAATATATAATTGAAGATCCTTAATAAGTCCCGCTCCCAAATTTTGTTGGATGTTTTAATAGAGTATTCCATTGTATATGACTACAAACTAATTATAGATAGGCCATAGTCATATATTCTTGATCTGAATGACGCTACAATCTTAAAAGAATGACCATAAAAGTCACATTATTTGTCTTAGACACGTGAAGTTTTGAGTTTCATTATTTTCCCTTGATATACTTTCATAAAAGTAAGTTCATTGGAAATTAATACATTGTTTTACAGGGCACGACAGTGGTCCATGAAACCTAAAAATAAAATTTATCATGTGATACCTTAAATGGTACCAATCTACAAGGGTTTTTATTCCTTTTACAGGGATTCTTATGTAACCCTTAACATGGGTAAATTCCCAACTTAAAGACACCTGCCAACTCCCTGGATGGAAATAAATTCTAGACTGTCAAAATGTATGGATTTAAAGAATATTGTAACCTATTTACATTGGTTAATATAGATAAAATCTCATTTAAATTAATATAAGACCTCTAATATGTACTATATTTCCTTTTGATCAATGGTTTTTATTTATCTGTTTCAAAATAAATGTAACAAATATTTCTACTAGGAATGATTCATTGAATATGATTTAAATCAATACTAGAGTACTTGAAAAAATAATGCATTCCTTCATGGGATTAATTGAACTACTATCCTATTGAACTTATTAGAAAAATTTAATTTTTCATTATGTTTGTTCTAATGACCACCTACCTTTGGAAAGTGAGTATGTTTCAAATAAACAATGTTGTGAATGAAAATGGGAACCAAAATGGTAAATGTAACATGAAATCATTTATACATGAAATAAGTCGATTGATTATGCACTATTACTTATTATTCTAAATATATGGATTTATTGTTTGTAGATTATACCTTTATTTATTTACCATTAAATGAAAATGGTTTCCTCCATTCATTCATTATCAAATATAAAATTATATATCCAGGTTGCGGGTTGTGCTAGATCAATCCAACCGATCACACATCCCCATAATATATCTCTTGAGGGATACACCTCATCCATGAGGACATTAATATACACCTTTATAGAATCTATAACATTATTTGGTAAATTCAATTGACTGAAAATAAAACCATAATAGTTTCAAACCAACCCTTGTAGAATCACATTAAAACCTTTAGAAGATGAATCATCATAGGTTGTTTCATTAATTATAGTCTAGTATGGGACAATTGGATTACCTCTACACATAAAAACACATCTCCAGCTTATTATTTATGTGAAGAAACATTTTTCTCCCTTATCATAGAGAGGCATAGGATGATGTTCACTATATCTCAATTTCTACCATCAGTCTAGATAATATTGCTCATATCAACCTTGGATTTCATAATCTCTGGTCAACATTGATTCTTTAATAGGTTTTGGATGAATTAGTTTCCCCTATAACCATCTATACTAGGGAATCTAAAACGGGTCCCTCATTGGGATATTTTCTTTTGTGATCCTAGAGTACTCCTCTATTCTCAGTTCATTCGGAGGTTTAATAGTCCACTAATATATATGAAAAGTGACTCAAGGATGATGAAAATTCAATATTTTAAGAATCCTAATATCATTTTGAGGTAGGTATGTCGATTTTAGTAATACTATCACCAATAAGGGTAGATATCAAGCATTGGGTAGGTCCCCCCTCAGGTGATATGTCCATCAATTTTCGCAAACTCCCCCCCTAATGTAATCATCATGGATTTCCATCCTATGTAAAGGGAAATCCAACCACAAAGGTCCTCCTTATGATATCCACCATGAATTCACCATTGAAAAATTTCTTTGTAATGGTCAGAATCATGTAGGAAAATATAGAGGTACTTCTTAAAAATCAAAATTTGAAGGACCTCCTTATAGTTATATGAAGTCCAATCATGGATTCCCTCACTATGATAGAAATTAATCTAATTATACTGGAGTTCCTTATTTTTATACCACTGGTAGAGGTTCTCAATGTATCACTAATATCATTTTTAGAGAGGTATTACCGTTTTTATCAAGTAACTGTAAATAAAATCTCTATAATGATCACTAAATAGATAGATAAATTTTTCCCTTCCATGTAATCCATAAAAACAAGCTACCACGGTGACCCTTCCAGTGGAGATCAGGGCAATAGCTTTTGATCTATTCCCCAGAGAATATGGTATAGATTTTATCCAAATATCAAGATATATTAATTAAGACTATGCCTTATATATTTTCAAAATAAATACATATCCAACCATGGAAGTCCTACCCATAGTTATCAATTAAATAACCAAAGTGGAGTTCTTCCAACTGATAGTAAATATGAAATCTATAACCACTGAGGCCCACCCTCTAATAATAGTTGTGAAATACATAGTGGAAATGATGTGAGCTGTCAATATGATGTTCTTTACCAAGTTCTAATCATTCCAATTTTTTCCACTTACTGATTGAAATTAGGGATGTTATATTAGCCACACTAGGAATTACATCACCATAAAAATGTGTTTTATCTTAACTATACTCAAACAAACGAAATGATCATCATAAGAACATCCACATGATTTAGATACACTACATGTAAAAAATAAATTTTTAATGATCTATATCCTCAAGATGAAACTATAGGAAAGATTATTTTAACATAAATGGTAGAACAAAATACTCAATTAAGATGAGAAAATAAATAACACCAATATAAAATAACATGTTGATGAAAACAATCAAATCATGTTTTCGCTCACTATCATAGCTTAATATTATGTTCTCAAGACCCTAAAAGAATAGAGTTATACTCATCCCCATCAAAACCTTTGGGAGATTCTCAATCATCTTATATCTTGGAAAAATCACTAATGGGGTTATATTGATATCTTCAAGGTTTTCAACTATCATTAGAACCATTTTGATATATTCACTCTTTTGAGGATGGATGTTCTAAATCTAGAAATAAATACTTGTTCATCTTGAATTCTAACCGTAATATTTTTTGGAAACAATTCCAAATGATCAGTGATGTTTCACTTCATATAAAAATTAGTGGATGGGGAAAATATACAAAAACATAGTTTATTATGATTTTGGTCCAATAAAATTGTTATGAAAAGGAATATTTTAATGTAATTACATCAGGGGGTTCTCGGGTTCGAGGTTTATACTTTCTTGATGGCGATTAAAATAAAATCCTATCATCCCAAAAACCCCTTAAAAGACAATTTTAATGGGATTACAATTTATGAGGATCCAATATCAATATTCTAAAATGCATGATATGTGTAAAAGTTACCAAAAGGAATGACTTCGAATATTGTTCGGTTTTTAGTGGATGAAACCTCTCATATAGAGTATCAGGAACTAACATTGCACCTTGATTCTTCTAGAGTGATACCATGATAGGAAAATATAAATTTAGTGATAACTATATAGATAACATTAGGGAGTCCCCAACCCATGTAGATTTGGGAATGTATTAATCCTCTACCATCCCATTAGTTATCATACATGAAATTGGTTGCAAGTATGACTATACTTGAATTTGGTCTACCCTATCCCATATAGATGAGATCATTTTAACTTTTCTCCACGATGAGAAAGTTATTATTTTCATGATTGTGTGTATCTATAGATGAAGCACCTTCATGGTTCACCCTATTGGTGTTATGTGATTTATAACCTCTATTATGATAAAACTATGTGAAATTTATAGGATATTTTCTTAGTATCTTCATTCTGGAATGATTTTCTACATATTTTCCAATAAAACCATCAATGGATATAATTAAGCCTCATATAGGTCATAATACTAGGAAATCATGTTGTTGGGAATGGTTTAAGGGAGACTATGATATTTCCCTTTAAATAAACATGAACACCCATAAGGCTCTAATAAAGTATATATTATCATAAAATTTACATTATTAATTTACAAATTTTATCCCAAAATTTTATTTGGTTTAGGATAAATAATGAATATATAATTCTCTGAGTGAGTATGTAATAGAATTATTTAAGGTATGATATCTTAAATTTTTTTCATTTTTTTATATAATTGATTAATCCCTATACTAAACATATTTTTTTCACAGGTTTTAGATATGTTCAAAACTATGATTATTTTTTGGAACCTGTTTGAAATTAGAGAATGTTTCATTGAGGAGTGCTTGGAATATGTTAGATATGTATTCTATTTTGTAAGATAATATTTGAGTAATGGAAAATTTTCTAAAATAAAAGGGATTACATTAAAAACATGGAGAAGGAAATTGGAAATTATGTATGATGTGTAAAATTCACAATGAACATGTGTAAAATTCTATTCCTTTATCACTGATTAATTCTAGAAGATTAGTTTCAAAATTTAAAGTAAGTGTATATTTTAAAATGAGAATAAATATTATATGGTAATTTATAAGAGTACTTTTTGGGATATATAACAGAATTATTTTAGAAATAGATAATATATTTGAGATATTCCAGAGACACCTAATGAAACATATGATTCCTATATCTCATAAGTTAATTTCATCAAAATAATTTCATAGAATTAGTAATATTATATTGACTCTATACTCATGAATTTTAAATATTATAAGGATATGTTATGGTCGCTATCATGATAGATAAATTTCTCCTCTACCAATAATAAATATTCCATTTTTTCTCACATATGATACCTAAACTTACTACTATATTTCAAAGAAGATTGATGTAAATAAATAATGTTAATTACATTGTATGTAAAAGTATTACATATAAGATGAATTTTCATTAAGTAATTTTAATAGCAGGTTAGCATCCCATATGACCCACCCCCCCGGTTTGATTAAAATCTTAATTTTATTATGTTACTTTTACATTGGAAAAGGGATGGGTTGAATATCTAGACATATTTAAGATAAATAGAGTGGTACATGGATTCATGATGCATGAGATGATTCTAGAATTTAATTTAGAATTCATGTTGTGGAAGGTTTTAATTTTGTTTTAATAAATCCCATTTAAGGAATGAAGTATTTTTCGGTTATATAATTGAGGCAACATTAATTTTGATGTATGTGTATATATAAAAGATTTATAGTTACAATTCATATTCCACATTATAAATTTGACTAATTTTTTCCATCCAATTTAATTCATGTTCACTTTGGTCAAAAATAGGATTTACTATTTTTTTCATACACCATAGACTCTCTCTAGTATATTTTTGTGATCCTACCCCCTTCTAAGACTAGCTTAATCAAGTATTTAATAAATATACCTTAGTAATCTATGATAATATTTTGTTTTACTCCTCTCCATTATAATATCCTCACATGTCTCTGGTAAAAACACTAGAATTATGAATATGAGCCATGATTTATTGGTTATGTAATGTTTTTATGAATTGTATTTATGATTCATTGAAGGAATGGAACAATGATCCTTGATCTATGAGTTTTTGAATGATTATTTATGTTGAGATATTTGGAGTTATGTGGATTCTCTTCTTCTACACATTTACATTAATATGCAGTATTTATTTTCAAAAAATAACATGGTTGTTTTTCCTGATGAAAAACCGATGATTTTATTCCAGTTTTGTTGTATTTTAAAACAATGGGTTGTGGCATTCACCCAAAAAACATTTTATAAATTTCTCAAATGTAAAATTAATTTGAAAATATGTTTTTTGTGTGATAACATTTCATGTATGTGGGAGTGTTATATAGTGATAGACATGGAAGGGGGATTTTCTTGTTAGAATAGGTCTCATGGTCAATTTGGACTCAGTGGATTTTACCAATATGGGATGTCATGGGTCCGAAGGGATGAGTACCACTCATATTTATAGTTTATTCAGCATCCCTTCATTTATAGGATGGGTATTGGGTGTGTGAATTATATTGGTATAAATTCATGACCTGGAATTCAGTCATGGTGTGAGTTTTATAACTTATTATATATATTTTTATCATAGAAAATAATTTATATTACTCAATATTGTTTTATGTGAAATGTTTCCTAACCTATTCTTATCCAAGTAGTGAGTATATAAAGCCTTGGGGATTTCTTACTGAGTCGATATATCCACCCTTGATATGCATCCTGATATATATGTAGAATTTTTTTATCATGATACATGTGATGGAAAATTATATATATTACTAGTGGAGCATTGTTATTTTTCAATTTCGTAATTTTGGATTAGGATCTTGGGGATTTATTATAATAGAATCAGTTATGGTGCCACATCAGTTCTTAGTTATCGTTGGAGTATTTGGAACATTCATTGATGTAGACTTGTTTGTGTTTGTTTTACAACTATTTCTGTAATTATTGATTGGTTTCTTTTTTCATTTGTTTTTTATTTCAATAATGCATTGTTTTTATCTTATTATTTGGATTTTGACTCTTACAGACATTTTTATGTAAGGAAAACCCATCCCCTATGGTTTGTTCAAGATCGAGGAATTTATTGCCATTATTTGGTTTCTAGGGGATTTCAGCTGTGGTTAGTGGAACTGAGTTCCATCCCAATAAAATTGGTTTGTTTAGAGTGTCAGAGTTAGTATCAGTGTGTTTGTTTAATCACTTATAAATGCCTGATATATAGATATAATGTTTCATGATTTGAAATATACATATATATATATATATACATAGATAACCTTTTTAAACTAAACATCAATTTAACACAATGGTTTGGGTATAAAAAGTGTATTTAATCCCTTATAGGTGTGTCATTAACTCCCCCTAATGGGTTTAGCTGATGAGACTTTAGTATAATGAATTAGTTGCATACAACCCACAAGAACCACATTTTTGTTTGATATTTTTCTTATTTTAATTTTTGTGTTGTGTAATATGATATAAAATATGTGATTAATGCATTCATTTGTGATCGAGAGGTGATTTTTATATGCATATTGGGAACATCCAATGTGCATGAGGATAGGACTCACTTGGAGGATGATTTTATGAATGTTTGTTTTCTAAGTAACCATATATGAATGAAAAACATACTAGAAGCACCATGTAGGCATTCCAAGATATAGGGAAAGTAAATTTACTTTAGGAACCATGTCATGGGGATCAATCACTACAATTATATTTTGAAAACCTCACCAATTAAATTCAATGACTTTTGAATCAAAAATGGAGAGTCATATCTTTGGAGGACGAATATAATATTTGATTTCTTTGTAACCCCAATGAGAATCAAACTGAACCATGATGTGTATATGCTATCAGATCTAGAATAAAAATAATAAGACATAGTTATTCAATAAAACATTTATATAGTCCCTAAATTGTGAAAAATGTGATGAATTGTTTAATAAATAGTTCTACCCAAATTTATTCTAACAGTCCAAAACAATTAACATGTTCTAAAATAATAAGTATATTCTATCAATTTGTAATATAAAACCTATGACAATCCTGCTTTTTATTACAAGTTAAACATAATTTATTACATAAAAATTCACTTGATACAACCACTAAGATTGAGAGGTTTAGTGTCTTTGGGGCTTAGGATCATTACATAAAAACATAAAACATGAAATACAACATCTTTATTGAAAACATCCATTACATGACCACTAAATTCCCTCGTAGTTAGCATTGCATGGGATAAATGAAGACATGCATAAGAAAAGGGTGAGCTATAATGCCCAATAAGGTAATACACATGGAATAACATGAGGAGTATAATACATGTTAGACATTAGGCATATCAATAGAGCACAAGAGAAACATGAACATAAAGGCACGATAAAGCATGATAATTAGAACATGGAAATGTGGCAACAACACTTAACATGGAATTAGCAGGAGCTAAGGCTCATTCCACATGGAGCATTAGTAAATCCTCATTGCACATAAATCATGAGTAAACCCTCGTTGCACATGAATTATCATGAGTCAACTATCATGAATCGTCCTCGGGGCCCATGCCGTGACTACCCCAAGCCCGCCTTCCATACGCCAGGGGATGGCGACTAGCACCAAGGTGTAATTCCGGGTAAAAAGGGAAGGCATTGCCTTTGTAAAAAAAACAAACACCACAGAGAAGGCATGCGGTAGAAGTAAACACTAAGTAAAACTGATAAAAAAGTATGTACGGTAAAGTATGTGGGCCATAATACAAACCCAAACTGAAAGTAAAGTACAAATGAAAAGAGAGTACAACAACTGAAAAGAAAAGCTGCAGCGTCGAGTCGTCCTGTGGAAGTCCCACCTGAAGGGTGGGAAAAGATAGCCTCCACAACTCCTCAGGTCCACCAGTCTGCTCCGAGTACGCCCCGCCTAGTGGTCCACCTCCGGGTACCGACCTGCTCCTCGTGCCTCTACCACGATCAGCACTGTCCATCGTCTGCGACCAAAACAACGCAGTGCAGTCATAGCCCGTGCAGGGGTGAGTATAAGCTACTCAGTATGAACCCCGAGACCCCCGAAGGTCTCCTAGAATCCACAAAGGATAATCCACAAAGGAAAGATACAATCACGAAGTGACATCCGAAACCACTTAGGTATATGTCCATACATATACCTAAGTCATCAATTGCAGTTCTCTCCAACGTCCGAGCCCAATTTCGATCACATCCACAAAGGATAGCACAACAAAATCCACATAGGAAATCCAGTCAAGATTTTTCTCACATAGGTATACTTCTTCGTATGACGATAGAGATGATCAGATATAGCCACTGATTCATCTAAGTCGTCATACCCACAAAGGATTGATAAGTTCTAACCCCCGCAATGACCCACAAAGGATCTGACCCAAACAGGATCGATAGGTAACTAACCCCCGCAATGACACACACAGGCTCGGACCCACACATGATCTGTAGGTGCTGGCCCACACAGGATCTGACCCACGCATGATCGATAGCACTGATCCACGTAGGATCGCTGAGTTTTGTAGTCATCGTTGTCGAATCCACAGAGGATTTCTCTACCGTCGTCATCATCGTCGTAGTCACAGCCAGCTCTCGGGTTCCCGAACACAGAATGCTCGTTCGGGAGGGTCTGCTCAACGAGCCGAGGGTCTGATACATGATCCGACATATAGTCCAGAGTGGATGTATCCAAAAGTACCATATCGTCAACAGGAACTCAACGTCACAGACGGCGTGTCAATCGGATGCCCGCTCTGAGAGTTATTGGGTATTTCGTCCCAGGGGACCGATTGGTTTTTAAGTCAAAACCTACTGGACTGTACTCCACATGCGTCCAAACCACGAGTGGAGTAATCCAAAAGATCCTTCTCACTAAGAGGAATCCATCAAAGTCGACGGCACGTCAATCGGACGTCCAGAACTCAAGTTATAAGTGTTTCTGCTCCGGGGGCCCGGTTGGTTTCATGTACGAACCAACCTTGCCGAACCTAAGTTCTCCGAAACCTTGAGTGTAATATATCAAAACGACCGTCTCGATTCAAGGATCGTTACGCAACTGACGGTGCGTCGATCAGAGGTCGTAAGTTCAATTTATGGGCAACGAACCGAAAAGGTTCGGTATTAAGGTGTTCGGGCCCAGTCCGCTGCGGCCCGATACCCCCAGGGTCGGCCCGAACCGGTTCCAGGTCCGGCCTGGCTGGCGTGGCCCGGCCCGGCCTAGGCGGTCCGGTCCGGCCCGACGGCTCGACCCGGCCCACTGGCGCTGGCCGGGTGGCCAGGCGGCCAGCTCGGCCATTACGGATGAGCGAAGAGGGCAGGGGGCGTGCTGCCCTCGCGTGGAGAAACTGTGGTCCCCATGTGAGGGTCGCTCCTGCTGGCAAGTCGAGGCTTACGACCCCTGGCGCTTTCCCCTGACTGGCCGGCCCACACCGGCCGGCTGGCTTCTTCTGCCACGGGAATGGCAAAGGACGGTCCCCCTGCTCCAATGCCGTCGGCCCGGAACCGGCCGCCAGTTCCCCTGCTCCGCCGTGGACCGGAACTGACCGCGGCCTTCGTCCATCCGGTGCGGCGCGACGGCGCCGCACCCCTCCGCTGCGGCCCCGCTGCGGCCGCGGGGCTTTTGTGGTTCACCGGCACGGCACGACGGCACCGCGTCTCTTGTTCATCTTCAACGACACGGCGTGATGGTGCCACGTCTTTGGTTCATCTTCAACGGCGTAGCGCAACGGCGCTGCGCTTCTCCCCCTTTCTTTAACAATTCCCACGCGGTGCTTCGGCACCGCGTTGTCTTGCTCGTTCCGCAACAATATCAAACATCCAAAAGGGAGAGGAGGGTCGGTCATGTTCGTGCGGTCTGACCCCCTCCCATTTTTGCAATAACAAGCCGCTCCAATAAAAGAGAAGAAAGGCAACAGAAGAAATTCACAAACAAAAATTAAAATAAATCCCTACCTCGTCGAATTCGATGAGGGAGGATTCGTCGCGGAAACAACCGTCGCAGAAGAAGGCATCGCGGAGGGAGGATCTTCATGTCCCGGAGAAGCGTCACGGAAGAAGCGTTTCTCACGTCGCGGTACACAGATTCGCATAGTCGATCTCCGAGGATTTGGCGTTCATCGTCGGAGGTCGGTGCGTTCTTCGCGTTCTTCACATTCTTCCCATTCTTCGTTGAAGAAGAAGGATTTTCTCTAAATCCTCTCCACGCAACAAGTTCCAACAGAAATAAAATAAGTGTTGTCTTATTTTATTAACGCACATTCCAACATTTGAATTTCAAATAAATGAAACGATCAATTAATTCAATAAATTAATTGTAACGATTTAACTGCCAAAATTAATGAGGCGTTTCTTAACCAGACTAAACACACGGTTTGACTTCATTAAAGGGGGGTGAGGGTGCGTTACTTAGAAGGAAAGAAACGGTGGGGCTCGTGCGGGCCCCACCTCACAAATATCCTACCATGTGGGTAGGATATTGTGGGTCCCACCTTATCCTCTTAACTCAGGTTAATCCTCTTTAAGTAAAACAAAAATAAATTGTCGCACCACTTTTATTTTATTCCTTAACTTAACCCCAAAAATTAAAAACCACACCCAAGAAAACGCAACTCCGGAAAAGGTGTTTCTAAGAAATTACCGATGCTGTGATTCCATCGGTGCCCTAGGAATTTGATTCCAAGCACCGGTTCAAAAGTTACTAAAACCCGCTTGTTCGTTCACTAAACGTACTCGAGCTAATCTTTGGAAAATGATTCCGGGCACACCGGGCCTCAAAATCAGGTGCCGTTAGAAACTGCGTTCTTGTAAAATTTACAAGAAAATTAAGAAAAAAATTCCCTTGAATTTTTAGGGACTTTACATCAACACTCATTTCACATGACGTATCATGATACTATACTTTACCCAATGCATTGGAGTGCTATAAGTGCACACCCTTCTTAAACATTTCATTTCATGCATATGTGTTCCACATAGATCTTAAAACATGGATTTATAAAACATAATAATTTATTCCACGATAATGGAATGTGGAATTAATACATGAATCTTTATAATCAATAAGTAAATCTTCATAAAGGTGAAAAACCATGATGGAGAAATGGGAATGATATTCACTACACAATGGAATTGGCTTAGAAAATCAGTGCAATTTCGGCAACGTAACAGCGTGACGTAAGAATTCATAAAAAATGGTTGATGAGAGAGAAAGGGGTTCCTCATCATATTTAAATGTAATGGAGATTAAGGAGGTCATATAGATACATGTCCCAACAATTTTATTGGAATTTATATTCATGATACAAAATTATTGCTTGAATGTAAAAAAGGAGAGAGAAGTTCCTTTCGGAATTTTGGAATAGTAACAGGTGTACATTGGAGGCATTTAATGAGAGAGAAAAGGTCTCCCATCATTCAAACATAAAGAGGGAACTATGAGGGATGTGTGAAACCATAACCCAATATTTATAATTGAAATTAAAAGGGAAAAACAACTTAAAGAAAATTGGAAAAAAATGAGAAAGGAAGAAAAAACCCTTACTTGGAAGTGTGCTTCCAAAGGCTTGAGATATGCTTATTAGGAGCTTGGGGAACCTTGGGATGATTCTAGAGAGAGTACGGTAGAGTTTGGACGAACTCCAAAGGATTTGAGGGAGAAGGAAGTGGTAGCTTGGGTGTGTTTATATAGGAAAGGTGAGGGAATTATTTATTCTTTAGGTTTGGGACCACGTATATTAAATTAATCCAAACCACAAACCATCCCATGGGTTTTTCCCATGGGTTTTGGAAAAGGGAAGAGGAAAAAAATATTTTATAATGCTGAATTCTGAAATTCTTAAAATAATGAGGTTGTTTATGTGGAGGTGAGTCACACTCCCATGGAAAATAGTTTAAAAAGTCTAGGTGTTTAATAAGTCTTGAGGGGTCCATTAATGCTTTCAAAAGTAATCCAAGAAAACCCAAAATCACATTATTTTAATGGTAAAACATATATTGGCCGAACATAAAGCTTATAGTATATTATTTCATCACTATTGGGTCATTATGATGTCATCAAACACATTATATATTTAAACGGTATTTAATTTTTACCCAAAAATTTTACTGTCTCAAAAAATGATGAAAAATTCACCGTTGGATAATTTCGACGTCCTGATTCCACAAATAACATTAATTTTATCTAAATAATTTTCTAAATATGTTAATTTTCACTTTTAAAATAAAAACCGACATTTATCAAAAATTCACGGGTTTTGACATAAATGGCTTTCAAACCTTAATAAAAATTATAATTGCATTCATAAGATTATAATATCATTTATATTTAATAAAAATTAATTTAATAATAATAATAATAATTTATTCAAATATTATTTAATTCAAAAATACCTTAATTTAATAATATATAATTCTTAATTAAATAATAACTAAAACACAATTTGTACATTAAAAACTATTTGCAGTGTATCAATAATGACAAGAAAGTATGTTCATTATTAAATAAAAAAATAATGTAAATGAACATAGTACTAGAGATTTGTTACATAACCCCTTAAAACAACTGCATAAGACATAAGGGTAAGGTGTGTGATGGTGACAAACTCTTGGGGTGGCATAGATAACATCGCTCGAGTGGTAATCTCTATGAACATCCACTTTTCCCGTAGATGGTCTTGTTCGAGATTGAAATGGTAAATCTCAGCTTGCGATTGGTCAAGAGCAAAGCCCAAGGATGCCACCTCTTTTCCAAGCTCCAAAAAATGGGCTTCGTATGGAGCAAATCTACTGGATGAGGCCATAGCTTCTTTTGTCTGAGTAAATTGAATTTGTTAAAGCCCTATATTAATACTTATCATGTGATCACTGTTAAACCTCTATATTAGCAACGGTCAAAATTCCTAACATAACACCAAAAAAGTTAACATTTTATATAAACATTAATAGACATTTAATTAGATCAAGTGAGATTTCTATTCATGAAAAATTGTGTTGGTACAATATTTCCCCCTTAAGAAATTCCACCCTCCAAATTTCCTTTTCCTACACTAAAACAAATGTGGGTAACTCAGCTTCATAATTTCCTCCGATTCCCAAGTCACTTCTTCAATATTATGGTTTCTCCACAACACCTTGACGAGGGGCATTGTCTTATTTCATAGAACTTTTTCTCTACGATCTAATCTCTTCACTGGTTTCTCCAAATAAGAAAGATCATCTTCCAATTTCACCACCGTAGAAGATAGTACATGTGAAGGGTCTGGTATGTTCTTTATTAAGAGGGATACATGAAAGATATCATGCACTTTTTCCATGGTAGGTGGAAGTGCTAGTCGATAGGCCACAACCCCAACATGATCTAGAATCTCAAAGGGGCCAATGTTCCTTGGACTTAACTTCCGTTTATTTCCAAACCTCATGACCTTCTTCCACAGAGATATGTGTAGAAAAACCATGTCTCCAACTGTAAACTCATGGTCTCATTGACGGTTATCTACATAACTCTTCTGTCTACTCTAGGCGGACTTGATATGCTGTTGAATGGTTTTCACCTTCTCCACCATTTCTTCGACCATTTCTGCTCCAAGCAGCTTACGTTCACCGACCTCATCCCAACATGCCAGTGTTCTGCACCTTTTCCCATAAAGGGCTTATATGGTGACATTTGGATGCTTGAGTGGAAACTATTATTATAAGAGAACTCAACCAGATGAATATGTTGACCCCATCATCCTTTAATGTCCATTGAGAATGCTCTCAACATGTCCTCAAGTGTTTGTATAGTCCCCTAGGATTGGCCATCAGTTTGAGGATGATAAGCCGTACTGAAGTTCAGTTCAGTATTTAGAGCATGTTGATGACTCTTCCAAAACATAGAGGTGAATCTTGGATCTCGGTCAGACACAATAGACAGTGGTACTCCATGAAACCTTACCACTTCCCTCATATATATCCGTTCCAGTTGATCTAATAGGAAATCCTCCAGAATAGTAATGAAGTGTGCAGTCTTTGTAAGATGATCCACAATAACCCAGATTGCATTGTTGTCTTTGGTTTTCCTTGGATGTCCGGTGACAAAGTCCATGGGGATGTTCTCCCATTTCTATTCTAGTATGGGAAATGGCTGCATCATCCCCTTAAACGTCTTCCTCTCTGCCTTCACTTGCTGACACACAAGGCACTTTGATGTATATTCAGCGATCTCCTTCTTCATAATATCCCACCAAAGGTTTTCTCGGAGATCTCGATACATCTTTGTTCTCCCTAGGTGAATAGAGAAATTTGAACTTTGTGCTTCATCTAAAAGTTCCTTCTTCAGCTCCGGACTTGATGGAACACGTAGCCTTTTCCCAAACCGCACAATTCCTTCTTCATTAACATTAAACTATGGGTATTTCACTTTTTCGATAGCTTCCACCTTTTCCTGAATTCCCCCATCATGCATTTGAGAATACTTTAACCATTCCAAAAGAGATGGTTGAGCAATAATTTGTGAAAGGATTGATGATGTTCCATTCTTTATGATTCCCATGTCCGTCTTCATTAAGTCTAATGAGATTAGATCCTCCTCAATTTTCATCATTGATAGAATCACTGGGTAATTTCTACTTAGGGCATCTGCCACCTTGTTCGCTTTCCCAGGGTGGTAATGTATTGAAAAGTAATAATCCTTGATGAGATCTATCCATCTTCTCTGGAGCATACTAAGCTCTTTCTATGTGAATATATATTTATGACTCTTGTGGTTAGTATATATCTCACATTTCTCTCCATAGAGATAATGCTGCCAGATTTTCAAGGCAAAGATCATAGCCGCCAACTCTAGATCATGTGTTGGATAGTTTCACTCATGGATTTTCAACTACCTTGAAGAATAGGATATCACTTTATCATTCCGCATTAGCACACAACCTAAGAACTTCGTTGAAGCATCACTGAATTCCACAAAAAGTTCCCCACTTGTGGGTAAAGTGAGAACGACCACAGTGATAAGCCACCTTTTCACCTCCTTGAAGCTTTCCTCGCATTCATCACTCCAAGAAAACTTTACTCCCTTTCGAGTTAGCTTTGTAAGTGGGTTGGACAATCATGAGAAATTTTTCACAAATCGTCGATAATATCCAGCTTACCCCAAGAAGCTATAATTATCTGTTATATATGTTGGCCTCGACCATACCTCAATTTCAACTATTTTGGAGGAGTCCACAGATATCCCATTGCTTGTGATGATATATCCCAAAAATGAGACCTCCTTCAACCAGAAATCACACTTGAGGTGCTTGTCATAGAACTTCTCCTTGTGCAAAGTCTCTAGTACAGTTCTTAAATGCTCCTCATGATCCTCCTTGGTTTTAGAGTATATTAGAATATCATCCATAAACACTACCATAAATTTGTCTAGGTAATCTCTAAAGACTCTATTCATTAAGTCCATGAAGATTTTTGGAGCATTAGTGAGTCCAAAAGCTATTACTATGAATTCATAGTGCCCGTATCTTGTGCGAAAAGCAGTCTTGCGGATATCTTCCTTCTTCACCCTTACTTTATAATATCTCGACCGCAAGTCCACCTTGGAGATGTATTGTGCTCCACACAACTGATCGAACAAGCCATCAATTCTTTGGAGAGGATACTTGTTCTTTATTGTGATTTTGTTAAGTTCATGATAATCGATGAAAATCCGCATTGACCCATCCTTCTTCTTGACGAAGAAGACTGGTGAACCCCAGGGTGAAGCACTTGGGCATATAAACCCTTTATCCAGATTCTCCTGTAGTTATTTCTTCATCTCTTCAAGCTCTACAACAACCATCACATATAGAGTCTTGGATATTGGTAAATCCCCAGGTATAAGTTCAATTGAGAATTCCACATCTCTTCTAGGAGGAAGACCAGGAAGTTCCTCGGGAAACACTTCTGTGAATTCCCTCACAATAGGCATTTCTTCAAGGATGGTTTCTACCGTGGAATCAATAATCTGAGCAAGATACGTGTGATCATAGGGCAGTAATATCCATGCTTGAGATTATGGAGCTAAAGGAGATTCATCTTCCTCCTTACACTTGTAAATAATCGGGGGTCGATTCTCCATATGGAGTGTGATTTCCCTCTCCCAAAAATTTTTGTTGGCTCTATATAAGGAAAACCAATCCATGCCAAGAATTGAATCAAATTCCACCAGAGGGAGTATGACGTGGTTCTCCAGGAAATTCAATCCACATATTATAACATGGGAGGAATTATACTCATGGGATGCAATGATTTCTCCATTTTCTATACTCATCGACATCTTCAACTCCATGATTTGTGGTGGTGCTGGGATTTTTCTACTAAACTTTCGTGATATAAATGAATGCGTATAACCTGAATCAAAAATTAAGTTCACTATTCTCTAATTAATGACAAGCGTACCTGTCACCACTTCATTTTCGGGGTTCACTTCAGTAGAAGTGATTTTAAAAGTCCTTCCTTGCTGCCTTGGAGGTTGTTGGTTGCCTCCGAAAACCCTTGGATTTGGGAACTGATTTGAAAAATACCCTGGTTCTTTGAATTTTTAGCATTGAACAACGCGTTGAGGTTCGAACGGAGAATTACTCTCCTCTGTCATATCCACGGGTCTTTCTAGCTGATAGTTAATAGCTACGTGCCCTACTCTTCCACACCTGAAGCATTTCCTCGTCCCCTTAAGGAAATTTCCAGGGTGCTTCTTTCCGCAAGTTTGGCATGTGGGGTGCTGCATCTTCTTAGCACCGTTGGATTTATCCATCAGACTGCCAGCATTGAAGCCCACCATATGCTTCTTGTCCCCATGATACCCATGTGATTCCCCGATATCCATTTCGACCTTGAGGGCACATCGGACAATTTCTTCATACCTGTCGAAGTCACGGATCACCAATGCTTTCTGCATGCTAGCATTCAGCCCACCAAATAAATGGTCAAATTTGCATTCGGGGGTAACGACAAAGGAAAAAGCATATTGTGAAAGCTTTGTGAGTTTTCCTCGCATGCTCTAACAAATTCTTCATCTTTTTTTATGAGGGAAAGAAAGTCCCTTTCCATCTTAAGACGGAGGGTGCACGGAAAATATTTATCGAAAAAAATATTCTAGAAATCCTTCGATTCCAATGCCTCGATCTCCTCCTCAGGCTTTGTATTTTTGATCAACATACACCATTGATCAGCTTCACCCTCCATATGATAATCCACTAGGATAACCTTCTCTTGTTCAGAACATTGAAGGATAGATAAGATCTTTTCAATGGAGTTGATCCATTTTTCAGCGATCATGGGATCAGATGATCCACTAAAAGTAGAAGGCATTTGTCTCATGAAGCTCTCGATAGTGACTTGTTCTTTATTAAGGCGGGGGTTGAACGTTCCTCTTGACCTGTGTTTCTATTCAAAAATTGATTTATCTAAGAGAGAAGTGTGACAAAGTTCGCGATTCCCGCTCCCATTGGACTGGGCATCTCATTAGTACAGTCATCACACTGATCTTCACAACGGTTGTTAGCCCAAGTCCTCCTATTACCGACCATTGGCTGGAATAAAAGGAAAGTTAGGGGTAACACATAATGGGTAATCTAGAGACAAAAGTCGATGACTTATAAATAAAATTTTATTTCCTTAACTCATGACTCTATAGGCTTTAATCTAGGATTTTCATGATCTACTTTCAAACATATATTCTTAGGGTATTTTTATTAATTTCCTTAATAAGGGTTCATAATAAGCTTGCGAATTTATCATAACATATCCCTCGGGAGATTCATAACCAATAGTGAATCAAGGCCCATTGTCGTGCACCAGTTCACGTTCGATTCTAGCTCAAAGCGGTGTTTTCGGGTTTTACCCCTAGGATACATCTGTGTGAGAGCCACCTCTACCTGCTCGTATCCAGACAGGGATGTATTAGTTTGATAAAACACTTACTCAGTACATAGAAACACATAGGGATGTATTTATTATACATAGTCTTGTCTCTAAGTCTTTACTAAGGTTTTCTAATCCTATTCCCAAAAATAACTTAACCTATCCTCTGATACCAACTATGACAACCCTGCTTTTTATTACAACTTAAACCTGATTTATTACAAAAAACATTACTTGATAAAACAATGAATATCAAGAGGTTTAGTTTCTTTGGGGCTTAGGATCATTACATAAAAACATAAAACGGGAAATACAACATCTTTATTGAAAAATTCCTTTACATGACCACTACCTTCCCTCGTAATTAGCATTGCATGGGATAACCTGAGGACATGCGTAGGAAAAGGGTGAGATATAAATCTCAATAAGGGAATACACATGGAATAACACGAGGAGTACAATAAATGTTAGACATTAAGCATATCAATAGAGAGCAAGAGAAACATGAACATAAAGGCATGATAGAGCATGATAATCATAACATGGAAATGTGGCAACAACACTTAACATGGAATTAGCATGAGCCAAGGCTCATTGCACATGGAGAATGAGTAAATCCTCATTGCACATAAAGCATGAGTAAACAATCATTGCACATGAATTATCATGATTCAACACTCATTGCACATGATGTATCATGATACTATACATTACCCAATGTCTTGGAGCGCTATAAGGGCAAACCCTTCTTAAACATTGTATTTCATGCATAAGAGTGCCACATGGATCATAAAACATGGATTCATAAAACATAATCATTTATTACACGATAAAGGAATGTGGAATTCATAAATGAATCTTTATAATAAATATGTAAATGTGCATAAAGGTGAATACCCTTGATGGAGAAATGGGCATGGTATTCACTACACAATGTCATTGGCTTAGAAAATCGGTGCGACTTCGGCAGCGTAATGACGTGACGTAAGAATTCATAAAAAATGGTTTATGAGAGAGAAATGGGTTCCTCACCATATTTAAATGTAATGGAAAGTATGTAGGTCATATAGATTCATGTCCCAATAATTGTAATGGAATTTATATTAATGATACAAAAGTATTGCTTGAATGTAAAAGAGGAGAGAGAAGTTCCTTTCCGAATTTCGGCATAGTAACGCGTGTACATGGGAGGCATTTAATGAGATAGAAAAGGTCTCCAATCATTCATAAATAAATAGGGTAGTATGAGGGAGGTGATAATCCATACTCCATCATTCATAATTTAAATTAAAATGGAAAAACAACATAAAGAAAATTGTACAAAAAATGAGAAAGGAAGAAAAAACCCTTACTTGGAAGTGTGCTTCCAAAGGCTTGAGAGAGGCTTGAGAGAGGTTTCTTGGGAGCTTGGGGCACCTTAATAGGATTCTAGAGATAGTAGGGAAGATTTTTGATGAACTCCAAAGGATTTGAGTGAGGAGGATGTGGGAGCTTGGGTGGGTTTATATAGGAAAGGTGATGGAATTCTTTATTATTTAAGTTTGGGACCCCTTATATTAAATTAATCCAAACCACAAACCATACCATGGTTTTTCACCATGGGTTTTGTAAAAGGGAAGAGGAAAAAAATATTTTATAATTCCAAAGTCCTATCTTCTTAAAATAAGGAGGTTTTTTATGTGGAGGTGAGTCACACTCCCATGGAAAATAATTTAAAATGACAAGGTGTTTAATAAGTCTTGAGGGGTCCAATAATGCATTGAAAAGTAAGTCAAACAACCCAAAAATCACAATATTTTAATGGTAAATCATATATTTTCTGCACATATAGCTTATAGTATTTTATTACATCACTATTGGGTCATTATGACGTCATAAAACACATTATATATTTAAACGGTATTTAATTTTTACCCAAAATATTTACTGTCTCAGAAAATTATGAAAAATTCACCGTTTGATAATTTCGACATCCTAATTCCAGAAATAACATTTATTTTATCTAAATAATTTTTTAAATATGTTAATTTTCACTACTAAAATAAAAACTGACATTTATCGAAAATTCACTGGTTTTGACAGAAATGGCTTTCAAACCTTAATAAAAATTATAATTGCATTCATAAAATTATAAGATCATTTATATTTAATAAAAATTAATTTAATAAATGTAACACCCCAAGATTTCATAGTGTGTTATTTCTTCAAAATAATTCAATAACTTGCACTACACGCAACACCGAGTTCAATCACACCATGACTTACAAAAAAAAGGCATTCAAAAGAGGTTATGAATAGTATTATATATATTTTAAACTTTATATAATCCTTATAATTTTAGAATCCAAATTATGAGTTTCTTAGATATAATGCAAGAACAAATTCATTTTCAGTATTGCCCTTTTATCAACTTTTAATAGTGAACCCTTTTTAAATAAAATATTTTAAACTTTTTGACTAAATGGGGACATCAAAAATTTAAAATGAAACATCCCAAGCTTCCACGGTACACTTTCTTTGAATAATACAGTAGTGTGTGTTGTACGCAACCTTGAGTTTTAACACACACCACAACCAATCAAACTAGCCGTTATGAATAGTAATACCTACTTTTTGAAATTATATATATATTTTGTATTTTAAAATGGACTTCATTTTTGAATTCGGAATATCGAATTTAGCCTAAGGTGAAATTTTGGTACATTTCGGATAACTTTTATATTTTGATGAATAGTGAAAATTACTAAATTTTAATTAAAAACAACTTTTTTAATCAAAATAATTAATATTGATAAATTATGAATTTGAGTGGTTTTAAAGTATATTTAGAATATATTTTTACCATTTAATATAATGTTGGTCATTGGACATAATTTTACAATTAATCCAAACATAAACAAGTGTCAATCTTTTGATAGTTATTATCTCTTAAAACACGCTTTTTGTTTTGACAGCGGGAATTAATTTTAAATTAATTTCTGCCACTTCTGTGTTTAGAATTTAGGAAAATGGATTCCATATTTGGAATCAGGATGTTCAAATTGTGTAAATTGGTAACTTTTATTTTTAGACATTTTGAATAATTACTGCGGTATATATTTTATATACCATGGTTAAGGGTAAATCCGGTAAATAAGGGTTAAAAAATAATATTATAATAATACTAAATTACCCTAAAACGTGTCTTAACCCTATTGGTTGATACATGGTCGACCATGGTCATCTTTGTGTCAATTTTGGGACCCCATGGATCCACTTGTAAGTGATAATGACACTTTATTTTAATTAAGTCAAAATGAATACAAAAATGACACAAGCATATATCTTTTAGCAAAACAATTGTTAAATAGGGTTATATAAGTTGGATTTTAGATTATAAATATTCATTAGAAAGGTAAAAAGATTTCCTACATAATTATATTTTATTTATAATTTTTAGACATTAAATAATTTATTTTATTTATGAAACAATGATGATGTAGTAATTACTATAATAGTGAAAAATTAAAATAATTGATATTATAAATACCCAAAAAAATATAATATGAAACTTTTAATGAATTAAACTAATTTTATAGGATAATATGATATATTAGGATTGATTGGATGGACTTTTTTCGAAGTAATCAATCTGTTATGAGTTTCAAAAAAAATCAACTATTGAATAGTGTCAAAATTGACATAAAAGAGTTCTTAAAACAAATATTATATTATTAATTGATATTAAATTCCTAAAAATCTACGGTTCGGCCAAGAGACTTATATCATGATAGGTTAATCATTAATGGAACACTTGGGGGTCCCTTGGATGTATATAGTAGGTTTATTAACCATATTATATAAAACTACAAAGAGACATTGTAAAAGTGAAACTAATTAACTTAGAGTTAATACTTAAAGATAAGGTTAATATAAGTACCCAAACCTGTCTAACTTCTATTGGTTGAGTTTTTTTCGACCTATCCCCACCTTAAAATTTAAATAATCAACTTTGGAGCCATTAGAAACCGAATATTAATTTATTATAAATTAATATTTGTAGCTTTTCCAAAGGTGCCCCTCACCCCTCTTATAAAAGGGCACTCCTCCTTCCCATTTATTCACACCTCTAAAGCCTTTTGGTTCGGCCAAACTCTGCCCAAATACTCTCCCAACTTCCCTCACTACAACCTAGGGGAATTAGTTGGATCAGAAAGCCAACCTAAAGAGCCATTTTTATCAAATCAAAAGGAAGAACCCGAAGAAGAGGTAATGATTTCACCACCCTTCTCCAAGTTCATTTCTTCTTCCACTTCTTCTTCCTTTGTTCTTACCATTATAAAATAATAACTCCAGTATCTTACATATAATGTGATGTTATTATAAATATGGTACAACCATATTCAGTATTCTATCCACCCTTTGAATAACATGTCACCATACGTGCGTACGTACGACTTACCGTCTCCACGTCGTGGTGTAATTGTTATTCAATATATTATTATTTGGATGGGTATAATAATTATGTGTAACTCATGTAAATAATAAATATAACATGTTAATGATTCTGTATATATGATATACCATCCATTTATATATTATTTTAACATCAAAAGAATGATATTGTCGCTCGTGCGTACGTACGGACTACCGTCTCCACGAACGCGATGAGATTCATTCTCCATCGTATCCATTCAAGTATAATTATCATTTGATGATTTAAAAATGATATTTAAGGACTAGATATAATTCTGGATATGAATAAGATACAACAAACATGGCTTATGTAACAAAACATATAAAAGAAAATGAGTAAGTTAACTCCCGAAACGACGATAATTCTAAGATATTATTAACAAATCAATGTTAAAAGATCATATATGATATCATATTATTATATATGATTCTTGTATAATTTAATAACAAGTATTTCACCATTATACAGGAGGTTAACCTACCCCAACCAAGGAAAAGTACAAGGTAAGGGTTTATTTCGCAATCTCGTCATTATCCGAGATTGTTTATACGTAATAATCTACTGGGATCTCTTTATCATCCACATCCATGTTTCTTAAAAATGAATTTCAAAACATTTTTACTATTTACTAAGATATTAGTTAAAGTCATTTATACCCTTGTTTGACTTTTTATAAGAGGTTTATAAAGGAATCTTTCCATCTTTTTCTAAACAAGGTGATTTTTAACCTATTCGACAAAATTAAGGTAAGAATGTTCTTTTAACTTATACGGCGGCTGCAGCTATTTACCGCTGTTATAAAATTTTAAAAGCTTCCCTTACAATCTTACAAGGATATTTTCAAAGTAAATGTTTTATTTTATAATTATGTGACTTTTAAATTATTTCAAAATGAATATTTTAAGAATTTTGGAAGGGTACTCTTTATCAAAATCAGAATTTTAAATATTTTAAAGATTTATCTTTCTAAATATTTTTAATTAATGTCCATGTCTTCAAAATGGTTTTTAAGGATTTATTTATATGGACATGAATGTTTTTAAAATGTTAATTCCTTTCAAAAGTTTCAATGTGGTATAGGACACTTTGATTTAAAATTATCTTTTTAATTACTTCCTTTTTAAATCTGTGACTTTTAAATGATTTCAAAAAAAGAGATATTTCTCTCAAATAGTTTTGATTACATCTATGTCAACATCCTTTTATGGATTTTACGCTTATTTGAAGTTGGTTTATTATGATACAAAACTTCTATATTGTATTGAAGGTTTTGTGATATATTTGACTGTGGATGTGTTATTTTTATACCATTCATAGTTTATGGTGAATGTATTGACATTTCGTATGCTAGTTTTAATACGAATGTTTATGTTATGTTTAAAACTTTTCATATGGGAATGCATTGGACTTAATATGTGACGGGTGGAGCCCGCTATAGCTCCTCGATGCATCGGTAGGTCTCATGAGACAAACTAGTGTCTTGGCACAAGGCCTTGACAAAATCTTATTTGTAGTCTTGACACGAGGCCTTGGCTATGTGGTTATGATAGTCTGGCATTATGCATTCCAACATTATGAAAGTGGTTATTGATTTTTGCATGTGATTATTCGATTAGTAGAATATCCATGTGAATAAGTAAATTGCATTATTTCATTTTATTTATGCCATACCATGTTGGAAGTTCATATTTAAAAGGATTTTGTTTTAGTTATACATTGCCTTAAATGTTTATTCTTATTTTTGAAAGTTTCCGCTATATTGTTATCCTTACTGGGCATTTGAGCTCACCCCTTTTCTATGTTTTATTTTTCCCAGGATGTGAAGAAGTAAGTTATGAATGACCTGCAGGGATTTTATGAGGGGTTAATAGTGTGGATTGTGGAAACATTATGTTGTTGTTGTAGTTTTTCATTTTATGATGTAATTTAAAACTTATGAATATATATAGTGTTTCCAAGGCTATTAAACCAATCGGTCTTTCGAGATTTGATCTTTCTTGTGATCATGCCAATGTTATGTAATAACGCACCGACTCTGGGTAGCTGGGGTCGGGGTGTTACAGTTGGTATCAGAGGAAGTTTAGTACAAACCTTGGAAGCTAGATTTAGATAAACTCTGATTAGAGCACGTAGACCTAAGATGAACATTGAGGATTAGTATAAAAGAACTTCCGAGAATTTTGGTATTGTAGAGATTTTGTGAGTTTTCCGAGCAATACATCCCTGTCTGGATACGAGCAGGTAGAGGCGGCTCTGGCACAGATGTACCTAGGGGTAAAACCCGAAAACACCGCTTTGAGCTAGACTCGAACGGGAACTGGTGCACGACAACGGGCCTTGCTGCACTCTTGGTTACGACACTCCCGGGGGATATGCTTAGGATAATTCTCATTTTCTTTACAAACCATTATGAAGGGTTTATGAGTATATACATCCTCAAATGAGACATTTTTATAATTATGGATTATATCCATAAATAGTTCAATTTATGTTAAGTGTTTTATAAGTATGGGATTATGTATTTTGATTCATAAACTGATCTAGTGTATTCCATTGTTTAGAAATAGCGCCCAGTAGAAGGAATGAGAACTCCAGAAATGCACATGATCCAAAGAGAAGGAAGGATCATATCTTTCATGGTCTTAAGATAGAATTTATAAGAGAAATAGTCTCCCATGTATTATCATCATATGAAGAAATAATATCATGTGTTGATAAGATAAGTAAAGAGTTTACTGAGCCCTATGGCTTTGAAGGGAAGTAAGAGAAGAAAAGGATGGAAGAGAGAAATATGGATAAAGGGAAGAGGGAAAAGAATAATTTTCTCATATGTGGTAACTGTGGAAAGAAACACCCTGGAACTTGCCTGAAAGGAATGGGAGTTTGTTATAAGTGTGGAGGAAAAGGGCACAAAGTACGTGACTGCAAGGGTAAGAAAATGGTTTCAAATGTACAATGCTTCATTTGCAAGGAGTTTGGACACTACACGAACCTATGTCCCAGTCATCAGACTATGCCGCAAATGATGTTATAGGATAATAATCAAGTTATGATACTACCACAGATGAAGAGGAATGATTAGAGTTCTTATGTTGATTATGTCAATTGAGTGTTGTATCAACAACGTACTTGTTATAATAATTATGGAGTATATAAGGATTGTACTGCAGTACTATTTCATTAAGGACTTGAGATTGTGTGGAACAAAGAGAAGTGACTCAATAGCAGGATAAATTTTTGGAAAATATATGGTTGAGATAATGATAAATCATAATATAGTTCTGATACTGAGGTAGTGATTTTGGAATAATATGTGATTGTTTTGGATAAATTGGATATTCTTGACTACCTTGGAACTGATTAATGATTTGTATATTCCATCATTGTTGGGGTTTAAAACATTTTTGGATTAATGAAGTATATCCAGCATTCTATATGGCATAAGGGAGCATGAATGTAATCAATATGGAATATGGTAATACATGATGAAGGTATTAATATGCTATTACGGGGTAAAAAGGATCTATATTATGTTTACCTAACTTATAAATGTTGGACTGTGAGTTTGGATAGAAGTATATTGGATAGTTCTAGTTTGGATTATTTTGGATTGCCATAAAAGGACAACTCGGAGGTCGGGCGGCAACCCGTCGCGTCCGGCAAGGCTGCAAGACTTGAACCCGCAACCGAAGGGCGACAAGGGTGTATCACCTACCACTGGCCCACGAGATGTCCTGGATTAAATAATGTAGTTTTTATTAAAAGATCTTGTAGATGAATTATAAATTCGTTTATTTTGGAACCCTATACGAATAGTGTAAATAGAATTTTTACATTCTATTATCTTTTAGAGTGAAAGATGAGTTTGTAGTAGAAATTTATTAATGGATAAAACTCTAATTATAATGTAAGTATATCTCCTTATGATCTTATCCAATCTCATAAATAAATTCCTCAACATTAAGAAAAGAAACTTAGAACAAAAATGTTTTCCTAGATGGTACCTTAAATCATCACTAATTTATGGCTTTGGGATTGTTGGCCTTTTCATAGCCATGTTCTCTACCACTCTCCATCAGAGAATTGATGGTTATATTTTTCTTCCATATCCATATTTTCCTACATGGAACCCTAGTATGTGTTATTTTCGGTAATCTTCATACATTCGACTCTTTATTTTTAATAGAGGCATCATTAATTCATTTTTCGATGTGGGATTTCTACTAAGATATTTTGAAACGTCAAAAATGTGTTATCCTAATACCCTATGTTTTGTTGAACCGATGGTATTTCAAATCATCATAGATTGATGATTTTAAGGACCTCGATTTTATACTATTTTTTGATTGATGACCTCAATCACTACCTATAAATATTTACGTTTTTCCTCCAATTATATGTCTCTAATTGCCACCAATGTTCTCCTAATAGAGATCATAATTTGGTGGTGATACTTTCATTTCTCTTTTCCTCATATTAAGACTAAATTTTAGTAACCAAATTTCCGATGTGGGTTTTCCCACAAATATATTTTCTATTTTCAACTTTTTATTTTCGAAGAACAATTTCAAATTGCGAGGATGCAATTTATTGAAGGAGGGGAGAATGTAACACCCCAAGATTTCATAGTGTGTTATTTCTTCAAAATAATTCAATAACTTGCACTACACGCAACACCGAGTTCAATCACACCATGACTTACAAAAAAAAGGCATTCAAAAGAGGTTATGAATAGTATTATATAAATTTTAAACTTTATATAATCCTTATAATTTTAGAATCCATATTATGAGTTCCTTAGATATAATGCAAGAACAAATTCATTTTCAGTATTGCCATTTTATCAACTTTTAATAGTGAACCCTTTTTAAATACAATATTTTAAACTTTTTGACTAAATGGGGACATCAAAAATTTAAAATGAAACATCCCAAGCTTCCACGGTACACTTTCTTTGAATAATACAGTAGTGTGTGTTGTACGCAACCTTGAGTTTTAACACACACCACAACCAATCAATCTAGCTGTTATGAATAGTAATACCTACTTTTTGAAATTATATATATATTTTGTATTTTAAAATGGACTTCATTTTTGAATTCGGAATATCGAATTTAGCCTAAGGTGAAATTTTGGTACATTTCGGATAAGTTTTATATTTTGATGAATAGTGAAAATTACTAAATTTTAATTAAAAACAACTTTTTTAATCAAAATAATTAATATTGATAAATTATGAATTTGAGTGGTTTTAAAGTATATTTAGAATATATTTTTACCATTTAATATAATGTTGGTCATTGGACATAATTTTACAATTAAACCAAACATAAACAAGTGTCAATCTTTTGATAGTTATTATCTCTTAAAACACGCTTTTTGTTTTGACAGCGGGAATTAATTTTAAATTAATTTCTGCCACTTCTGTGTTTAGAATTTAGGAAAATGGATTCCATATTTGGAATCAGGATGTTCAAATTGTGTAAATAAGTAACTTTTATTTTTAGACATTTTGAATAATTACTGCGGTAAATATTTTATTTACCATGGTTAAGGGTAAATCCGGTAAATAAGGGTTAAAAAATAATATTATAATAATACTAAATTAAACTAAAACGTGTCTTAACCCTATTGGTTGATACATGGTCGACCATGGGCATCTTTGTGTCAATTTTGGGACCCCATGGATCCACTTGTAAGTGATAATGACACTTTATTTTAATTAAGTCAAAATGAATACAAAAATGACACAAGCATATATCTTTTAGAAAAACAATTGTTAAATAGGGTTATATAAGTTGGATTTTAGATTATAAATATTCATTAGAAAGATAAAAAGATTTCCTACATAATTATATTTTATTTATAATTTTTAGACATTAAATAATTTATTTTATTTATGAAACAATGATGATGCAGTAATTACTATAATAGTGAAAAATTAAAATAATTGATATTATAAATACCCAAAAAAAATATAATATGAAACTTTTAATGAATTAAAGTAATTTTATAGGATAATATGATATATGAGGATTGATTTTATTGACTTTGTTCGAAGTAATCAATCTGTTATGAGTTTCAAAAAAATCAACTATTGAATAGTGTCAAAATTGACATAAAAGAGTTCTTAAAACAAATATTATATTATTAATAGATATTAAATTCCTAAAAATCTAAGGTTCGGCCAAGAGACTTATATCATGATAGGTTAATCATTAATAGACCACTTGGGGGTCGCTTGGATGTATATAGTAAGTTTATTAACCATATTATATAAAATTACAAAGAGACATTGTAAAAGTGAAACTAATTAAGTTAGAGTTAATACTTAAAGATAAGGTTAATATAAGTACCCAAACCTCTCTAACTTCTATTGGTTGAGTTGTTTTCGACCTATCCCCACCTTAACATTTAAATAATCAACTTTGGAGCCATTAGAAACCGAATATGAATTTATTATAAATTAATATTTCTAGCTTTTCCAAAGGTGCCCCTCACCCCTCTTATAAAAGGGCACTCCTCCTTCCCATTTCTTCACACCTCTAAAGCCTTTTGGATCGGCCACACTCTGCCCAAATACTCTCCCAACTTCCCTCACTACAACCTAGGGGCCTTAGTTTGATCCGAAAGCCAACCTAAGGAGCCCTTTTGATCAAATCAAAAGGAAGAACCCGAAGAAGAGGTAATGATTTCACCACCCTTCTCCAAGTTCATTTCTTCTTCCATTTCTTCTTCCTTTGTTCTTACCATTATAAAATAATAAATCCAGTATCTTACATATACTGTGATGTTATTATAAATATGGTACAACCATATTCAGTATTCTATCCACCCTTTGAATAACATGTCACCATACGTGCGTACGTACGGCTTACCGTCTCCACGTCGTGGTGTAATTGTTATTCAATATATTATTATTTGGATGGGTATAATAATGATGTGTAACTCATGTAAATAATAAATATAACATGTTAATGATTCTGTATATATGATATACCATCCATTTATATATTATTTTAATATCAAAAGAATGATATTGTCGCTCGTGCGTACGTACGGACTACCGTCTCCACGAACACGATGAGATTCATTCTCCATCGTATCCATTCAAGTATAATTATCATTTGATGATTTAAAAATGATGTTTAAGGACTAGATTTCATTCTGGATATGAATAATATAAAAACCTATCCTTTACAAACATGTCTTACGTAACAAAAAACATATAAAAAGAAAACAAGTAAGTTTAACACCCGAAACAGCGATAATACTAAGATATTATTATCAATCAATATTAAAAGATCATATATGATATTCATATTAATGTATATGATTATTGTATAATTTTAATACCAATTATTTCACCATTATACCAACCAAGGAAAAGTACAAGGTAAGGGTTTATTTCGCAATCTCGTCATTATTCGAGATTGTTTATACGTAATAATCTACTGGGATCTCTTTATCATCCACATCCATGTTTCTTAAAAATGAATTTCAAAACATTTTTACTATTTACTAAGATATGAGTTAAAGTCATTTATACCCTTGTTTGACTTTTTATAAGAGGTTTATAAAGGAATCTTTCCATCGTTTTCCAAACAAGGTGATTTTTAACCTATTCGACAAAATTAAGGTAAGAATGTTCTTTTAACTTATACGGCGGTTGTGGCTATTTACCGCTGTTATAAAATTTTAAAAGCTTCCCTTACAATCTTACATGGATATTTTCAAAGTAAATGTTTTATTTTATAATTATGTGACTTTTAAATTATTTCAAAATGAATATTTTAAGAATTTTGGAAGGGTACTCTTTATCAAAATCAGAATTTTAAATGTTTTAAAGATTTATCTTTCTAAATATTTTTAATTAATGTCCATGTCTTCAAAATGGTTTTTAAGGATTTATTTATATGGACATGAATGTTTTTAAAATGTTAATTCCTTTCAAAAGTTTCAAAGTGGTATGGGACACTTTGATTTAAAATTCTCTTTTTAATTACTTCCTTTTTAAATGTGTGACTTTTAAATGATTTCAAAAAAAGAGATATTTCTCTCAAATAGTTTTGATTTCATCTATGTCAACATCCTTTTATGGATTTTACGCTTATTTGAAGTTGGTTTATTATGATACAAAACTTCTATATTGTATTGAAGGTTTTGTGATATGTTTGACTGTGGATGTGCTATTTTTATACCATTCATAGTTTATGGTGAATGTATTGACATTTCGTATGCTAGTTTTAATACGAATGTTTATGTTATGTTTAAACCTTTTCATATGGGAATGCATTGGACTTAATATGTGACGGGTGGAGCCCGCTATAGCTCCTCGATGCATCGGTAGGTCTCATGAGACAAACTAGTGTCTTGGCACAAGGCCTTGACAAAATCTTATTTGTAGTCTTGGCACGAGGCCTTGGCTATGTGGTTATGATAGTCTGGCATTATGCATTCCAACATTATGAAAGTGGTTATTGATTTTTGCATGTGATTATTAGATTAGTAGAATATCCATGTGAATAAGTAAATGGCATTATTTCATTTTATTTATGCCATACCATGTTGAAAGTTCACATTTAAAAGGATTTTGTTTTAGTTATACATTGCCTTAAATGTTTATTCTTATTTATGAAAGTTTCCGCTATATTGTTATCCTTACTGGGCATTTGAGCTCACCCCTTTTCTATGTTTTATTTTTCCCAGGATGTGAAGAAGTAAGTTATGAATGACCTGCAGGGATTTTATGAGGGGTTAATAGTGTGGATTGTGGAAACATTATGTTGTTGTAGTAGTTTTTCATTTTATGATGTAATGTAAAACTTATGAATATATATAGTGTTTCCAAGGCTACTAAACCAATCGGTCTTTCGAGATTTGATCTTTCTTGTGATCATGCCAATGTTATGTAATAACGCACCGACTCTGGGTAGCTGGCGTTGGGGCGTTACAATAATAATAAAAATATTTTATTGAAATATTATTTAATTCAAAAATCTTTTAATTTAATAAAATATAAATCTTAATTAAATAATAACTAAAAACACTATTTTTACTTTAAAAACTATTTGCAATGTATCAATAATGACAAGAAAGTATGTTCATTATTATATAGTAAAATAATTTACATGAAAATAGTACTAGAGATTTGTTACATAACCCATTAAAACAGCTGCATAAGACCTAAGGGTAAGGTGTGCGATGGTGACAGAATCTTGAGGTGGCTCGGATAACATCGCTCAAGTGGTAATCTCTATCAACTTCCACTTTTCCTATAGACGGTGTGGTTCGAGTTTGACATGGTGAAGCTCAGCTTGGGCTTGGTCAAGAGAGAAGCCCAAGGATGCCACCTCTTTTCTGAGATCCAACAAAGGGGCTTCGTATGGATAAATTCAATTGGATAAGGCCATTGCTTCTTTTGTCTGTGTAAATTGGATTTGTTAAAGCCCTATATTTATATTAGTCATGTTATCACTGTTCAATGACAATATTAGAAATGGTCAAAATTCTTAACATAAAAACAAATAAGTGGATATTTTATATAAACATAAATATATTTTTAATTAGATCAAGAGGGATCTCCATTCATGAAACATTGGGTCGTTACAAAACCTGGTTCAAGTACTGTGATTTTTCTGCTAGAAGTGGAACCTAGTGAATCACTCAATAGAGAGATGTTGAAATCAGTCATTCAATTTCAAATTTATTCCTAATTGGTCTTATTAAACATCAGGGATTATAGATTCATAATGAATAAGGGTTTGGTAAAATAGAAATACGTCACTGAGAATTCCAGTGGATTGATAAAAAATTTACTCTAAAAAATAAGTGGGAAACCTAATATAGGGAATGAGAATAGAATGGTCAACTACACCATGGGTAGAAAACCACAAGAGAACCAATCCACTATATCATTTCCTCTCCCTCCATGTCCTATTAACCAACAAAATTATTTTCAATGTTTATTTTTGGAATATATGAAAATGTAATACATGGAATATGCATATTTCTATCATTTGTATAGTTGGAAGGTAAACCCCAAGATCTATTTCAAAGACCTTGTAAAGTTATTTGGTGGAGACTATTATACTATTTTACATGATTATAATACTTATCCAAGTTACAATCATTATAATTTTTCTCAGCCTTTGAACTAATGCAATACGGGTGATTCTATGGATACCCTGACAAATCAACAAGAACCATATCATCAAGGAAGTAGGAATAAGATATTGAGATTAGGGAGATAGATTTTTACAGTAAGTATATTATTATAATTGAATTTGATGGTCTCTTGATAGTGAGAGATAATATTCTCCTTTATTCTTATCTTTTTTAATATTGAGGCCTCCTATTATTTTTTTTCTTCTCAGGTTGTGAAACAATGAAGCTTTAATGTGAAGATGGTAAATCATGTTGTGAGCATCAAAACACCTCTCTGGAAGTGATAGTGAAGAGGTTTTTAATGTTATACAAGTTCCATCACCATTGAATTAGTTAACTTTTCATGGGAATTTTATACCCTAGATATGGATATTTATTAATCTCATCGTAGGAGTGGATTCACTAGTATAATTCAATGCTCATATAGAATGTTATATTCCACTAGTGACTTTTACATCCTGAAAGAAGTTTTCATATTATTCAATGGTGAATGGGATGTGAATTTAAGAATAAATGGACCTCTATAAATAGGTTTTGGAATTGTATAACATCAATTGGTAGTGACCACCTTGGGATCTATTGATGCAACATAAAAAATAGAGTTTATTGAAGTTATAGATTGATATATTATATTTTTTTATGAAAATATCTTGGTTTTCCTCATAAAATTGAAGTGGAATTATCTATCAACCAACTCCCATGAGAGTATATTATTTCACATACAAAATAAAGAATCGAGAAAATAAAATTATGAGAATTTAAGGTCTAGGAAGAGGAGTTGTAAACAAATTATGTCATAAGATCATGTTTGTCACCCTGGTATTCTCTGGTTCTAGTTTTCAAGAAGTTGAATGATACACATCAACGTTTTATAAATTATCATAAGATGAATAATGTTATGATAAGGAATAACTACCATATTTCCTAAATTAATGGAATATTAAATCAATTAGAAGAAACAAATTGGTTCTCCAAAATTGATCTCTGATCATGGTATCACTAATCTTGAGTTAGGAAAGTTGATATTCTCAAGGTAGATTTTAGTAGTTGTTATAATTACAATGAATAGTTGGAGATTCCCATTGGTAACACTAATGTACTATTAATCTTTATGGAATTAATGAATCATATCTTTTTATAGATACTGGAATTTTTTTCTCATGAACTTTATTTATGAAATATTAATGTATTCTCGAATAAAATATGGCTATGAATGACCCTTGGTTATCATGGTATGTACATTATGGGGCCCCTATCAATTTACCAAATTCTCTATGTGTTAAATATATATATGAGAGGATTTCTACTTGGGGAATTCTATTTCATAAAATGAAATATCATAAGATCCTGAAAATATTATGTACATTATCTCATAACATCAACCTAAGAATGTATTTGAGATATGAATATTCCTAGTATAGGCTGACTATTTCTACAATGTATTTAGATATTTCATATTCCTATTATACCATGTATTTGTTTATAGGGAATTGTATTCCATTTTTCTATAGTTTTGAATGTCATAAATGTTTTATGGAATAAAAGAATCGACTTACATCGAAACTTATCCTGATCATTCTAAAACCTGGTATGGGTTATGTAAACTTTTTGAATTATGCAGAACATGAAATAGGATTCGCTATCATATAGGAATATCAACTTATAAATTATAACTCACAATTGTTTTTGATATGTTATAAGAATGATTCCAACGTGTGATCTAGAAATAGCCACAATGGTCTATGTCTTAAAAAAATTATAACACTATCTCTTTTGTGAAAGGATCATTATGTTCACTGATTAGAAAATATTGAAACATAAATTTTCACCAAAATCCATGAACATGAGATAAAAAAACATAAGGAATATTTAAATATTTTTTACTTTGACTAATTGTATATACATTGAAAAGTATGTTTTTTGGATGATGCATTGTGCCAAATGTCATCCAATCTAGTGGTAGAGAGGTCTAAGAAAAATGTTAAATTATGGAGGTATTTAAAGATATACACATGGAATATATAGAGTATTATAAGGTTGTGGTTCTATTTCTATTTACACATATTCTTTCCATAGTTTAACATGTCAAGGTTTCTCAACTTATATATGTCGGTTCTCTTAAAGTGACTTCGACCCTCAAAGGTGGGGAGACCATTGATAGTTAGATAACAGATGAAAATTGAATATAGTGTTTTTCAGGTATGATTATAGTCTATACATATTTATATAAGAAACTAATTAGTGATAATGACCACTTGGAATTGGAAACTCACTTCGATATTCTGAAGGTATAAAATGTATTTAAATATATTTTAAGGTAGTCAGATATGAAAATTAATATGGATGGGTATTTTTTAGATGTATCACTTGTTCACAACTGATGATAGAACATCAATGACCGTCCACTATATTATTTTCATGTCCCATTTAAATATAGAAATAAAATATTATTTACATATAATTTTTCACGGGTAAACTGTAGTCACCTTAGAAGAAAGATGAAATTTGACTGATTGTGGACCTAAATATAAAGTTTACTCAATTTATTCCAATTTAAGAGAAGAGTGTGATAAAATATATTGAAGAGATCTATCTTCATAAATATGTAAAATTTCTTAGGGTAAAAGTTTCTATTTTCTCCAAACGAGATACTAGATTCACCACATAGTTTTATAGGACCTTTCAATAGGTTGTTGGAACCATGTTGATAGTGAGAGTACATATTATACCAGAAAAGATGGCCAATAAAAGAACTCCATTCACACATTGGAGAATATATTAAATGATTTTATTATTAATATTTGTTTTCCATATGAATACTAGATACAAATTCAAGATTTTTTATACAATAATTTTTATTAGGAACTGATACATATAGAACTATATAAGGCATTATATGGTTTACTATTTGGATCTTCACTTTGTTGGGTTGAGACTAGGTAAAGTTCACTAAAACGTCCATGTTTTGTATGGGAGACAATTAATAATATAGGTATGATACGTAAACGGATTAAAATAACTAAAATCCATCATAATTCCTTTATAAATTATTGTTGTTGGCCTATATATTTTGATGTGATTGAGAATGTATTCCTTCAAGATTCACTAATTTTGGGGAATCATAATTTGCGAAAGAAATTTTTGTTGACTCCTAGATATGTTAAACCTTCTAATATCCATCAATGAATTAATGAATTTTCATATTATATTTATATAATAATGAAAAAATTTTATATTCAAATTTTTTTCCATGTATTTCAATTAAAGAAGTGTCAACTGAGTCCGGACCATGTTATAAGTTAGGCCCATGAGATTATAGTTCCCAATGATACAATCATTCACACCATATATTGTATTATAGATATGAAAGAAACAGTATTATGTGGTAGAATGATATATTGGGTATAGGTTTTTCATGCAACATGGTCTGATGTATGAAGAGAAATGAAAATGGGAGAACAATAAGTTAGAGAAATGGATGATAATTTTACGAATTAACATTAACCACATTGTTTCTCATAATGTAAAGAGAAACTGGGGATTTAATTTTAACCCCCCTCCCCCCACCCCACCATTTTTAGGTATTTCCCCTTTTCACCCTATTACATATTAGTTAGAAATGGTTGGGATGAATTTCATGAAGTGTTCGGAGGAGAAATTAGAATGTAAGTTAGAATCTGGATGAAATTTTTTATTCATGATGTAAAAAGCATCATGAAATGAATGGTTTATATTGGGATTATTTGAATTATTTTAAATGTGTGAATGAGGTTTGGGTCTTGTAAGTGATGAGAACAGACTTTTTCACATGTATATATCATAAATATTCACATAATGGACTCATCTTTCATGCCATGGAATCATACGATTATATCCATTCCATTTAATTATAACTCCCCTCACATTAAACTTATTTTTTTTATCTTTCAACCCTAAGGATCTATTTTGGATATAATATTTATCCTACTCCCATTAGAAAAGGGCTTTATCTAGTCTTCTAAAATCATACTATTTGATTTAAATGTATTGATTCAATTCATTCTTTTCCCTTAAATTCCTCTCACTTTTTGGGGAGTATCGATAATCCAACCCTATGAGGCATGGTTCTATTGAATAATATATGTATTCATACATCATAATTTTTATTTTTTGAAGGAAGTTATATGTAATCCTTAACCCATGAGTCATTGAATAATAATTCATTTTCAGTTCTTTAGAGGATTGGCGGACTATCCCTATCGCGACCAAAGATTATAATACATAGATATTATAACTTTTTCAATGAATATTAAATACATTAAATAAAACAATTCAAAGGAAAATAATATTTTAATGTTTTTATAGAATGGGTAAAAAATATTCTAAAATAGTGAAAGATCATTAGCATCTCTCACAATGATTTTCCTCTTCACAACTCCTCAGAGACATACCCAACTTGAAACCTTTCATTCTAACCAGGTGAAAAGAAACATAAAAAAAGACAATATTAAATGCTCAATAAGGGTAAAAAAGGTAGATACATAATAATAGAATGAACACAATGGTATGGGAGCATGATCATTATATTTGAAAACCATACCTTGCATATCAAAGGTCATAATATTGAATCATGGAATATATATTAGGAGTTCATATTATAAGAAAAAATAGGGATTTAGATAGAATTATCCATCATAGAATAATATGAGCAGAAGACATTGATTTTTAGTATACATGCAATTTTTTAACAAATGTGAACATAGATAAATAGAGATAAGATAAATCATTAATTAAAGGATAAGAAATCAGGCCCTCACAGAAACATATGGACAAGAAAACTGGATCATGCATAACATTCTGGATAAGAATGAAAAGTACATGTATAACAGTAAAAACATATAATCATGCTCACACATAAAATCATGAACATGTAATGTGGTTCATGTATAACACTGTGAACATGTAATTTGGTCCATCCATAATATATTTACTCATGTTTCATCCATCATTACCCAATGCATTTAAGGGAGGTATAGGTATCTCCCATCACATAATGAAAATCATATGTATGTGTTCCACAAGAGAATAAACCATTCCCCATATTATAACTAATGAAATGAAATGGTTTTTATTAAAATTTCATCATATCATAAAATTTATAAAAGATAGTGGTTTAATCATTATTTCGTCATTTTATCATAGCATAACCCATGACAATATAATTTGATTTCATAATAATTTTTTCATTGTATAACCCATGGAAGAATATCAGATTTCATAACCATCTATATATGATAATCCTTTCAAAGGAGGAATAAGAATGACATCCTTGGTTAATATCCCTAGAAAATCCGAATTTACACCAATATATATCATCTTATATGGATAAATATTTTGAAATATCACTTGGAACATTTCATTAAAAAAATATGTTTCCTTTGAAAATCACATTTAAAAATAAAAAAATGTATAAAAATATTTTAAAATTATTTTCAATGAAAAATAACATGTATACATATAAATTAATTCTCAAGTAAAGCAGTGTTCTTGATGGTGGAAAATTACCTGATATTTATATACATTAAATGAAATATTCCAATCACATTTTTCATAAAATGCAGAGGTGAATTGTTTGGAAAACGACATGAAGATACCATTCAGTGTTTTTTTGGAAAACTAAAACATGGGGAAAATGTAAATAATAAATAATATTAATAACTTTTAAAATATTCAAAAAATCATTAGAAAACATGATTTTGGAATAAAAATTATCATCATCTAAATAGAAAAATTAAGACATTTTTTCTTAAAAGTATTCATTTTAATGCTTGAGTACACAAAGATTTCAAAATTATGGGTCAAATTATTAACATGAAATAACTATAGGAGAATGAATTCCTTATATTTCTTGATAGATGTATCAAAAAATTTCATCATTGTAAGAATAGATATAAATAATCATGAAAAACGATGATATTTTATCAAAAATCCACTACAATGTTGGAAACATTTAATTGAAATCCCCATGAAAGAAAAACCGTAAATGAAACAGATTTTATACCTAAATCTAAAAAATTCAAAATATTAAATGCATTTTTTTCTTTATATGCACCTCACAAATTAATAGAGGTGAATAACATGACATATGTCTTAATGTATGAAAATTGTGACAAAAATCAATTATAGTTTCGTTATCTTTTGAATTGTAACCCGCTTAAAATAGTGGTAATAAAAAGGATATCTAAAAAAAGTAATTTTTAGGATATTAATATTAAAAATAAATAATGTTCTTTATTAACTCTCCATAAAATAAATTGTTGGTGAATATAGAATGTGTTTGAATAAAGTAAAATGTTTCTCAGACACCCATTACATTTAGTCTAATATTCCTCCATTCACATTCAATCATCATTTGTAATAAATATAAGATTATTAAAAATCTATTTTCGAACCATATTATATATATTATACCATATACAATTTAATTATATCTATTTATCACTTTTTATTAACAATTTCATGTAAATGTCTCTTTTTGGGTAATAACATCTTTGTTTTTCATAAATGTTTTGATTTTTTATTTTCAATCCCATTATAATCATCATTATTTCATAATCTATAATATAAAAATAACGAATAAAATATAATGTGTATACATAAATTATTCTTTTAATTCAAATCATTAATGATAGTTTTGAGAAAGTAATTACATTATGATCATGAAGATGGTAGGTTGTACATACAAATAAGTGACATTTCCATTTTCACTAATCATTATCGAAATGAGCTAAGTAATATTTTAAATTTAAATAATTATAATAACATAATAAATAAAATATTCTTTAATTAAACATAATTATATATATAATCAATGTGGTGTGGTTATGAAAAAATAGATCCACGTCACTTCATAAAGGTTATACTCCACACATAAATGAATGATGTTTTCATCCTTCAGTGAGTGAAATGGTAAGAGAAAACATTATATAACTGATATTTAAAATGAAAAATATTTCATGATTATAATAATTATTTAATTTATATCTCATATATTCATGAAATATTTCCACATTATCATTCATTTAAAGAGTTAGTGAAAAACAAATCGCAATGCTTCACGAGGCCACAGTCTAGTGTACACACAAGAAATGTTTTCGTATACCCTATAGAATGGAAAGTATAAAAATGTATTTATAATTAAATCGCTAAAAAGAAATAAGTATGTTATAAATATCATATATATATAATTTATTTCCATCGTCATACAGAACTGTGAGAGGTGGTAATGGTAAAATGAATGACATCAACTGGTGAGGAGGTGGTCTATCAAACACATGAATAATGATTTCATAAACCAATTGGTTGAACTATATATTATTGTAGGTATTGTGCATAAATTAAAAATACCTATTTGTATTAATGATACAATGGTTATTATAATATCATTATTTAATTATAATTGAAGGATGTTTTGGAGGAAATAAAATAAAAACACTTGTTGAAGAACTTTACTTCTTCTACTGTTGACCACTTTAGGTTTCCTTGAAAATGATTTTTAGGTTTTATTTCAACAAAAACAAACCCATATCGGATTATAAGTGGTATTTTGGGATGTTATTTTTGTGGTTAATTTCCGAATCAAAATGTTTTGAAGGGTTGATGATGTGAAGAGAGGGGTATCCATTTATAGCTGTGGTGAGTGGTTCACTTGTAATATGTGAAAAGAAATGTTACACTTATGTATTTCACAATAAAAAGTGTATAAAATGGAGTATTATATATCCATATAAATTATAGTGTATAAATAAGGAAAAAAATTATATTTTATCGATGTTTCAAGGTTATTTTGACCCTTATCATTTTAGTTTACCCTCCAAACCAATTTTTACCTTAACTGTAGAAAACAATTTTAACTATTTAACAAATCAATTATTGTAAAAAAAATAGGTTGAACATACTAGATAATATTTATTAGTCTGATTCCAAATGTATAATCTAGTATTAAAAATTAAATTCCCAATAATGGAGTTTTTTTTTAATTTAACCCCACACGCATGATGAGAAAGTATGGGTTTCAAAGAGAAAATGTTCCAATGTTTATAATGGTTTTGTATCAAAATTCAATAAAAATGATTCCGATGAACTAAATTGGATTAATAGATATATAATTGAATAAATTTTCATTCCAAATAAATTCAAAATAAAAATAAAATTTATTAGTACTTAAATAAAGGATGTTTTCAATTAATATTTAGTAATTATCACTATTAGTAAAAATATAAATCTTTCAAGAAAATTATCTAAAGGACACCATAAAATAATTAAAAAATGATTATTTCATAAATTGACATTATTTTTTAAAATAATGATTTTAAAAAAATAATGTTAATTTTTAAAATAAGTGAACAAATTACGAGAATGCTCATTTTTAGAAAAATAATGTTTTTCAATGAAAATTAGATTTATTCTTATAACCTTCCAAAAAACCACGGGAGATGAATATAATTTATTTGATAAAATTTATACTATATAAATTTAATTAAAATCATTCACCATATTTTTTATAAATTATTGTTGCGTAATGTGTTTTTTCATAAATTTTTTTTTTGTAGAAAATGGTTTCTTATATTTTCAAATAGTTTTTTATTATCATTTTTAAGTAATTGTCCACCAAATAATTAATTCTATATACATGTGTAATCTATATATTTTCATAATTTACTTAATATTATTCATTCCTGCTATTCCACGGGAAAGAATATAATAATAAATTTAAATAATAATATATTAATAATATTTCATATCTGGTTTATACACTGTGTTACATGTAACCCAATATAAACATATGGATGGATGCAAGGAAATATATTTTCAGTTTTTCATGTAATTAAATCTGAAATCTGTGTGTCTTAAAATGAAAAATAATAAAATTATTTTATTTTATAAAAAAAATTAAAAAATACCCAGGGTTATATATTCTACCATCCTTAAAATAACTTTATCCATTGAAATAATCTCATTTATAAGAGGAGTAAGAATTTAAAATTCCTCCATAAAAACCCACAACATAAAATGGATAAATAAATCATTCTCTTGAAAACTAAAAACAGAACTCTTATTTTTATCTGGAATAACTCATAATAGGATTGAAAAATTGGGGAAGATAGGTGGATAGTGAAAAGATGGACATAAAAGAGAAAACTAACACCAAAATATAGATGGAGAGTGGCCAGGAACATAGTCAGAGGGAATATTAATGACCAAAAATAAATAAAACAAATAGGAATGAAAAGTTTTATTAATATCCTCAAAAAATATTGTAATATGATATCCTTTTAGTTAAAAATACTTCTATTATTGTTGGAGAAATTTTATGAGAAAATATACTCCGTTGATTACATTTCATTTTATAAGAACTATAGCATCCTTTGGATATGCCTTGATAAATTTTAACATCATAACTTACTCTAAGTAATGAATTTTTTAATGTATAAATCACTAAATAAGATAAATAATAGATGTATAAGTCATTCGTTCTTTATATACATTTTTGATAAATTTTACACTTTTTATACAATATGGATACATATTAATATGATGAAGTAATGTGTTAATATCTAAAAATTCAACCAAAGTTCAACTGAAACCATTCTCTAAATGGTTATCCATATAACCCTTCCAAAATTCAATATTTATAAAAAAGGACATTAAATATATCAAAATCAACTTAACATTAATCCACCATATATCATAATGTATCTCTTGATGGGAACATACCAAACAGGTGAATACCTTCAGAATGTATTGTCATGAAAAATATTAATAAATATAATTGTCATAAAACCTTACCGAAAACATATATTTCTCCTCATTCCTTATATAAATCACTGATTATTCAACATATTCCATGAATCCAAAAAGAATTAAACTCCGTCAATTATTTCATAAACCACTATTTAAACAAATAATTAATTAGTTCCAAGGTAATCAGTATTATCAAATTTTATTATTCATATCTAACATCTCATTGTCCTAACATCATTATATCAAAATCCAGTACATATTAATTGTTTTCAAACCATTATCAAAATATCACAATTTCCATTTAATCAATTTTCTAGTCCATCAGTACCATTTAACATATTTATGAAAATCCTTAATGAAACCATTATACTAAACAATACATATATATATCATGATTTATATATCGTAATCCTTTGACTTTAATACATTAATAATTAAATCATTCCACATCATTCTCAAACCATTAACTAGGATTCATAGTTATAATCTTTAATAAAAATTTCTTTTCATATTTCATTCAGATTATCTTCATCTTCAACAACAAAACCATTACTCATGAAACCTTGATGAATCCCTTCACAAGATTTACCTTTTAGAAATTTATTTTCATAATTCCCAAAGATTCTATATTTAAACCACTGAAAAGATTATGTTAAATTAGGGGGACCATTATTCTTATCCATTGTATTACCTAAAATTTTCATTTTAACATTGTAATTACATTGTAACCATATTTTCCACACCCAATTAATCTTATCACCCCTCCATGACATTCCCTTGAGTGATTCTTACCATATTATCAACATATAGGAAACTGAATATTCTTTCCTCTATAGTATCGACAACCTGAACTCTCAAGTAACTCTCTACGTATTTAATTCGTTAAGTCTAAATTTTTTTAAGGTACATGTTTCATGATATCTAATTAATAGTAATCATTACATTTTTCACTCTAGTTATCATCCCATTTGTCCACTAATAAAAAAAATTCCATCACATTCAATGTTAACAAAATTCTTTCTACTTACAGTCGTTGAATAAAACAAAAAAATATAGAGTGGGAATTACTGATCATGATAGAAACCCACCTTTTAAAAAATCCATTATAGGATATTAATATCATTACACTTTATTTTTAGTCTTTTAAAATATAATTTTATCTTATTTCAATCATGATCATAATATATTTAAATCCATCATGTTTGTTCATAAATAGTTTACGAATTTTTAAATAATATCCCATAGGAGTTCCAAACTAGCTATGCCACAAGGCCCATTATCATGATACAAGTGATGATTGATTCATGGTCAATGAACCCTTTTATCATTAATTACCCATAGGTACCTCTATTACAGTTCCACATCCACTAGTAGTATCTACATTGGGATGAAACATCTTGAAAACCACTTCATCTAGTCTTTACTAATATTCCATGAAATTTTCCAATACATTGAATCATTCTTATATTTTTACATAGATACATCCCTAGAAACATATTTATAAATATCATTATGGATCTCAATAATGTTTTCTCATCTTTTGTTCCAAAGGATAACAAAATATTTACTCTGATAAAAACTATAGTGACCAAGGATTCTCATACATAGATATTATATCCATTTAGGAGAATATTAAATACATTACACAGAAAAACTCTTTAGGAACATAGTAGTTTATTTTCTTTTGATACTAGGTATAAAATTTTATAATTTGGTTAAATATCCCCATAAACTACCATAAGGATCTTCCCCTTTAGTACTCCTCACAAACATACCCAATTGAGAAACTGCCTTATTAATCTGGGGAATGGAAACCTATGAAAGGTTTATCTTAGATTCTCAGATGTTTTAATAAATGGAGCTACATAAACAATACATGAATAGTATGGTATGGAGACATTATCCTAACATTTTTAAGACATACCATACAGATCAAATATCACAATATCGATTCATTGAATAAATATTAATAGTTCATAAGACATGAATAATAATCAATATAAAATAATAATAATAAATGAAGAATAAAATAACAGGAGAATAATAAATAATAATGATAGCCCATGTAAAAGTTTTTTTATATACAACTCACAATAGAATATAAGTTTATAACATAAAATATGTCTCAATAAAGGTAAATGGGGACAAATATCCATTACCGTTGTTGTAATTTCTGAACAATACACCTCTTAAAAGAGTGATCCATAAATGGATATGTGAAAATAAATAAATTTCACGAAAATAGTAATAAAATAAATTCATTATCATTATTCAATAATTTTAGTTTAAATATGTTCAATATATGTCATGTGTCTTATGGAAGTAAAAAGTGAGACAGAAATCTATTAACTTAAGTCCAGACATCCTTCATAAATATTCAAACCTCCATTGTAAAAAAAATATAAGTTTATTATACATATATATTCTAAATTAATTATATATATTATTCCATATATTATTTACATATGACCATTTATTACCCTTTTATTAAAAATTCCATGTTAAAATAAAATTTTGGGTAACAAGTGATTTTTTTTAGATAAGTTTGGATTTTTTAATTTTGGCCCCATTACATTGATAACGGTTCAATAAAATAAATAATAATAACAATAATAATTAACTATAATTTTTATACAATAATTATACTTTTAATACAAAAAATGAAATATTATTTTGAGAAATGAAGTGCATTACAATCATTGAGATTGTAGGTAATACATACTTATGAGTAACCTTTCCATTTTTCAATGATCATTATAGTAAATAGGTAATTAGTATTTTATATTTCTAGAATATTCATAATATAATAAATAATATAATATTTATTTAAATATAATTTTAAATATCACAATTTTGAATTTTTATGAAAATATAGAGTTACATCACTTCGCAAAGGCAGTATTCCACTTGAACATGAAGGACGTTATCATATTTAAATTAATGAAATGATAATAAATAAAATGATATATTATATTATAATAAAGAAAAAAATTTCACTACTATCATAATTATTTCGTTTAAATTGTATATTTTTGTTAAATTTATTTATATTATCTTCTATATATTCATTAAAGAAAAACAAATAACATTGTTATGCAATGTGATAGTCCACCATAGACTCAAGCGATTTTATTGTATCCCCTATAGAATGGAATGTAAAAAAGATATATATGGTATAATGAATCTATTAGTATAATTATATGATATATATAATATATATTTTTCATATACATCATCATACCAAACTGTGACAGATGGTATTAGAAGAATTAATGACACTATTTCATGAGTAGGTAGTTCGTCGTATACCTAAATACTGATTTCGTAACCCATTTAATTGAAGTGGAGATCATTTTGTGTTTATTAAATTAACATAAAAACATATAATTATATGTAACATAATTATTTTACTATATAGTAATGTTTTTATAATAATTTAATGAGGTTTATGAAGAAATAAAATAAAAAATGCTCTTTGAAGAATGTTACCTCTTTTCGGGTAACCTCTTTAAGATTAAACCAGAAGCCTTTATAGAATATATTTTATCAAAAAATAAGTCTTAAAAGATGAGTTTACGATATATTTAATGTTATTTGGTTATTTATTATTATAACTGAAATTTTTTTATGGTGTTAAGTTGAGAGAAGTGGGGATTGCCTTTTATAAGTGAGGTGAGTGGCACACTTGTAATTTTTGAAATGAAAAGGGTCTACCCACATTATCCACACAAAAAATGATATGAAAATTGATAATTGTAGATACTTAAACATTTTAGGATTGAAATATTCCCGTAAAATTTATTTTCGATGTGTTTTTAGGTATTTTTAACCCTTATCATTTTAGTTTAACCCATCGAAGTCTCATTTTTAGCTTAATCGCGATAATTTTCTTACTGTGTTTTCTATTAATTATGTTAAAACATTTTGTTCACCATTTTAGATAAATTAAATTATTCTAATTAGAAATATAAAATCTATTTTTTATAATTACATTCAAATATGTGGAAAAAGATAATTTTAAATTAATCTTACAGACGCAACGAGAAAGAAGGTTTTCAAAGAGAGAATATTCACCAGAATATGTAGCATTTATATATGAATTAAATTTGAATATAAATAATATTAAAAAAATTGTATTTGATAGATATATCATTGAAATAATTTTATTTCAAAAACAATTTAAAACATAGTATACCATTATAAATAATTTAAATCAAATGATAGTCTTAAATTAAAATTCATTATTTTTCACTATTCATCATAATATTCATCTTTTCAAAAAATAATAAATAGTTAACCCTAATATTATTTTGACATGATGATTTAAAAAATTAAATTAAAATTAAAAAAATATATACATGTTTCAAAAAAAAAATAAGTGTGTAAAATGTGGACAAAAATGTTTTTTAGAAAAAATCATTTTTAAGTAGAAAAATAGATTAATTCTTATAACTTATCTACAAAAAAATAATATTAATTATAAATATTGTATTAAATATATATTATATATATTTCATTATATTTATTAAAAAAATGTTTGACTATTTTACAAAGGTAAAATGTATTTTTTTCATATAATAAGTTTTTTATAAAAAAAGACTCCTTTATTTAAAAATATTTTTTATTTTCAATTTTAATTAACTTGTCTCCAATGAAATAATTTCATATATATGTTTAAACCATAAATATTAATAATTTATTTAATCCTACTAATACCCACTTTTCCAATGGTTATAAGAAAAAAATTATTTTAAATAATACAATTTTAATAGTATTTCTTGTTTATTTAAAATAACATATACGTGTAACACTAGATAATATTAGTGTTTCATATAATGAAATATATACTCCATTATTTGTTTAATTAAAGATAAAAATAGTTTTTTTACAATGAATACTATCAGAAATATTTAATTTATTTGGAAAAAATGTCTAAAAAACTCATGTAGCTACACTCCCCTTCATTACTATTCCTTGATCTTGAATGTTTGTTTTTCCAAGAATTAATCAATTATGATTCTTGATTAAAAATATTTTCTTTTATCTAAAATTTCTATGGTTTTTAATGTATGGGTTATGGGATACATCAGTAACATGTTTGGTAAATCTATTAGGTGATAAATAGATTTAAAAATCATTTTTGGCTGTGACAACATGGAATGTACATGGATTTCTAAGTTCACGACGTACATGGAAAGTGCCCATTCTGGTAATGGTTTTTTGTAGGGTCAAAATAGAATCGAGGGATATTATGGCTAAGAAAAAACACGGGTCTATATGGATGGGTGTCACGAACTAGGCCGGGTCACCAACTGACCTAGCGCCTGACCCGGTCCGCGACATGAACTGAAGGGCGTTCCTGATCCCCACGGGTTGGCATAAGTGACTGGGTATCTAAAATAAACTTGGGAGCGATATACCCGAATGAATTAATATAAAACATGCAACAAGTTGAATAAATTGAAACTAAAAACTCACAACCAAAGATATCCGGGAGGATCGGGAACGCCTCTCGGGCCATGTCGCGGACCGGCTCGAGTGACCAGTTCAGGGTCGACCCGGGTTGCTTTGTGACAATGGGTTCCTATCATGAGTATCGGTTGTTCAGTGGGACTACATTAATAGGAATTGAATTATATGTGTGAGTAACATGGGTACATATTTGTGACATGGGTGACCATTATAGTGTGAGTCATGTCCAATATTATTTATTTTTTAATCATAGAAACTAATATATATTTCATTGACTTGTTTTATATGAAATTTAAGCTAAAAATTATTATCGTAGTGGCATGTATGGGAATTGTTAAGGGATATGTTTCATACATTACTAAAGGAGAAATAAAACATTAATGTATGATCATTATAGAGTTTGAGCATGGAGCTGCCTTATAGTGGAGTAAGTTTTGGATCCATATTTGTGATTTTTCCCATTATTTTATTTGGTTCATTCATTTTGAAGAGTTTTTAGTGTTTGTTTTATTGTTTCAACTCTTATTATTGTTCTAGTTTCTAATTTCATTCTTTTTTTTTTACTTTTTTCCTTGAGTTGTGTTTATTATTTAATACAGGGTTCATCTATTATAAGTGGTTTTTATGTAATTTCCAAGCATGACATAAGGTTTTTTATATCACATATCATTTATTTCTATCATTTGGTTTCCAATGAAATTCATCTATATATAATTTCTCTTAGTTACTTCCCAATCCTATGGGGTTGGTCAGCTGGTTATATCCCATGTTAATAAAAAGTAAATTCATTTTTTATTTGTATAAACAATTAATTCAATGGGTAATGTAAAATCAAGTTAAAATAAAAAAATAAGTATCTTTATTAAAAATATTGGATGATGTGGAGAATTAAAAGAAACTAAAATTTAAAAATAAGAAGAAATTAATGATAATCATCCAAATATGATAGGGATTTAAAAGTGTTATTTATCATGAATTAATATAGAACTATTATTATCATATATAGTTTAGATTTATAGGAGCATCAATTGATATAGAAAAGAATGTATTTAATAAGATGGATCTTTTCAACAGATTGACAATGCCTAGTTAAATCCCATGAAATAATGAGTTATTGAAGACTATATAACCCCTTATATGTATTGTTTTCATTTTATAATAATTTAATTCCTCTATAAATATTGTCTCATGGGTTAAATGGTGGTGTTACTTTATAATGTGGTAATTTTCTAATTTTTACAAAATAATTTTTTTACACTATAATTAATGAAGCTGAAATTGTTTTTTGGGAAATAAATATTTGTTGTACATTTTTTGGATTTAAATAATTTATATTTATATTTAAATTTAGTAATCATGGTTTTGAATTAAGAGCATAATTAATTCCTGGGGGGTCAATTGACTAGTGGTTATTGGGTAATAGGATCAAATTTATACATGAATAACACTCACACATTAATAATTATTAATCATATACACAATGGTATTAGATTGTTCAATGATGAATTAAAACACGATATCCTTTTTTAGACCATGGAAAAAGGCAATATCAAAAAGAAAATCCTAGTTCAAAAATCGTATAATAAATCAATTTAATCAAACAAATTTAATAAAAACAATTTATTTTCACAACTTTTTCAGAAATAGCACAAAAATACCCAAAAAACATTTATAAATGAAAAAAAATAAAAACATAAAATTTGAAAATATTTGAAACCATTAATTGAGAAAATTTTCTGGACTTTTATCAAATTATTCATCGGGGAAAATAATAAATAGATATTCTTGATAAATATCTACTTTCAATTGGAACTACTTCTATAGGGGATTCCTATATTTTTAATCATTTTTCTAATAAAAAATTTACACAGTAACTTAGTTCCTTTAGAACATAAAATAGAGTAAAATAATTAATAATTCGAAAAATAATAGAAGTAATGGGAATATTATAATGTTAAGTGACCTAAAAACCCCACTACATGTTATGAAAACATTAAATCACTAGATAGATAACCTATTAAATTCGATTGAAACATCGAAGAGTATAGAACTATTATACAATTAGATAATAAATTTTATCATAATAAACAATGTAATGGGGACTACCCTTAGTGTCCTATTGTATTTAAAATTAAATATGGATTGCTTCATCATCTTCTAAAATTACATTAATATAATGGGGATGGTCCAAATGAATTTTTATATAAAATTATCCATAATTGTGTTATCATATAAACAATATGGCAGAATTGGGACTAATAGAGTGTTCATGATCTTCCAATTTCCTTAGATATAGTGGAAAAGGTGTTTTTATACTACTCTCTTTACACTCTAATAAAGGATTGGTTCAAATAGAATTAATTTTCCAATAATAATATTTTTTATACCCCTATGGTAACTACCAATAGGAATGAAATATATGGGATTAAATAAAATCATGATAGAACATTACATGAGTATTGTGATAGATTCGATAGATATTCTCTTATTTTCCCCACTATCAAATCTGTGGAAAACAATTGATTAAATGAATTTTTGATAGATTATATTTAATAATTGATTCATTATATACACAACTATGGGTGGTGATCAGGTGGATAAACCACGACTTAATAATCGAATCCCACTTCTAATATAGCCCAAAATAATAAAAAAATTATAACTACTGGAATAATTAATATAAATTATTATAAGTAACTATATATTTATATTTTGAAAAACAAGATGATTATGAGAAAGCATAGTGATCTTAACACAATGGAGCAATCCTTTGTGTTTATAAAAAGGTTAATAACCTAATATAAACCTAAAAATTATTCCATGATCCTATTACTTGTTTAATTTTTTTCTTCAAATGATCTCTATAGTTAATAGCTCCAATACAATTAAAAAACCCTATAAAACAATAAATATTGTGTTTCAGGTGTGGATTTTCCAGCAAAAAAATTTAATGTTTTATTGACCTAGTCATAACAACAAACTAGGATTGAATATTAAATTTTAAAATAAAGGAAGATGATTATAATTAAAATGTATAATTCTCAAAGGATAAAAAAGTAACTCCCAACATGGTTACTTCTATTAGAAATACAATGGATCATTCTAGAAGAAATTTATTCACTATGGATCTAAATTACTAATATTAAATTAGACATAAATAAATTATAAAAAACAATAAATCCTATTTTACACTTTTTTTACTCAAATGTGGGAAATTTTTTTCTAACATTGGTTTCATTATAAATAAAATGAGTGGAATATTTCTAAAATAGGCTGATGATAATCCAAATGGATAAGGAAGGTAAAATTCATTTTGCATGAAACTAAGAAGTTTTGCTGAGTAAAACTACCCAAATGATATAAACTATGTACTTCAACATTTGAATACAATATCCACTCCATGTCCAGTTTATTTTTATTTTGTTAATGTGGCACCAAAATTGGATGGGCATACTGAAAATTTGAAACCTTTTATGAAAGAAAACCCATTATATATAGAAGATGTTTTTTGAGATAATCAGCAGAAACTAGTGTGTAATTTTATATTCTTATATTAATGTATAAGATTTTTATGATGTCCAAGATATTTATAATCCACAACATTAATACCCTAGATGTATAGAACCTATATATAAGACTATTAAGAATGAATTTGATAAGGATATTTTATAGTCTTTTTTAAGTGAACGTGTAAACAGTAATTTTCTATAAGTAGTGACACATATTCTGAAATATACTAAATGTTTAAGGTGGTATTCCATTATATGTGGATGTTAAATTTATATGGAAAAGAAAAAATATGTAGGAATGATTCCTTTATGATTTAAAATTCTCTTATTTTCATGTGTAATAATCCATGACCATTCACCCTTCTTTAAACTCTAGGGGATTATGAGTTTAAATTTTTAATTCCAAATTTACGAGAATCCATAACTATGACCCCTCACTCAGTTTTCCTCTCTTTATAGAGAGGATAATAAAAAAAATAATATTTGGATACAATTATTTTATTAGAAGTTATGAAAAATCTACAGGAGTCATTAAATATGTGTTGGTAAGGGTAAGGTATATTATAAAATCATGGCTTTTAATTTCATAAATTATCAATACATGGTATAAATAGATGATCTTCTAAAGATTATTTTCTCACAAAAAGTTACATAATACATGAAAAATGAAAACATCCTTCTGAAATAAACATGAAACACATCTTCATGGGTTATCTCTAAGTTACTTTTACATCATCACATATTTAAGGGACATATATAAATGGAAAGTGGTGAGCATGAAGCCAAGTAAGGAATAAGTATGAGAGAGAAAAATAATATGATCATGACACATAACAATAAAAATATGAGGCATTCAAATTTATAATGAACAATTTACATAAATAGTAATAATAACATGAATCTTAACATGGAAATATGGAAAAAATCATTTAATTTATACATTCATTACTATACCAACAAGGATTATTACCATGGTGTCAATAATTAAAATTATCAATGTTATACACCAGGGTGTCGTAAAACATGACATCTCTAGATATTAAATTATTTACCCAATTAATGGGAGCGCAATTATTGTGCACACTTATTATGTATTTATCTCATATGATCCACATAATAAATCATTTCATTAATACTATATGGATAATGAATAACAATTTCTTATAAAAATCATGGAATAAAAAATAGATTAATGATATGATCATTATGTCATTATTATCCCTTGAAATGAAATGTTGGTCTCATATATATATAAAAATGAAGATAAAATGGGTTTTTATATATAGTTGAATACTCATTGAAAATAAAATAGGGTAAGATATTTAAATAAAAAATAAAATGGAATTTATCAAGTATAAAAAATTATGAGGAAATTTGGAAACATAATGGTAATAAAATATTGTTTTAGAAAAAGGAAGAAAATAATAGGCGAAATGGGTATCTAATTAATAAAATCATATTATTACTATAATGAGAGAATATAATGTGATAAAACGAACTTAGGTGGAAATTATAGTACATTCCACGTGAAAATATAACATGAATGGAAAAGATAAGGGGAAATTTCCCTTACCTTTAAGAGTTTTTCCTAAAAGGTAAGGATAAACCTTAAGAGCATGAGGAAACCATGGGGAATTCATGGGAGGAAAAATAACTAGTAATTCATGGATGATGGATTGGGAGTGAAATAAATTGTATAAATTAGTGGATATTTATATTACAAGTGAAGGAATTACGTATTAATTTCCTAATATAGGTCTTATAAATCTAGGTTGTGGAAAACACAATTTGTTTTGCTTAACCATGATTTTTTCTAATGTTTTTAGAAATTTGGGTCACATTAAGGTTATTCTAATATGAAAAATTCAAAATTAATTTTTAAATAATTTTTTTTCATTGTAATAGGAATATTCCAAAAAGTATTTTTTTTAAATAAAGTTTTTAATACATTGGAAATTTGCTTCTTGTTTTCAAAGATGTTAAAATCTATTAAAATAATTAATATTAATAAAATGAAAATTATTAGTCCATATATTATGTTTAATTAATTATTACATGATTATTATATAAATATTATGTGATCAAATATACGAAAACCCTAAAACTATCATTTTCCAACTCATGAGAAAAATAACATGTTTTAGAAAATAATTATAAGTTCACCATAACCTAATTTAGATGTGGTAACTTCAAAAATTTGTGTCATTTTACCATAAAAATCACCAAATAAGATAATTTTAATTATTAAATAAAAAATTAGTTATTTATTTCAAATAGCAGTTTTAAGCCACAATCCAATGTTCGACACTTATAAAAAAAAATTCAGGCCATTATAAAATTTTAATCATTTATTATTCACATAAAAATTATTTAAAAGAATATTTCATTAAGAAAAATATTATTCACAATACTTTGGTTTATTATAAATATATTATTTATTTTCATGAAAAATAAAATTATCTTTTCTTTGCGTGCAAAAAATAAAATTATCATGCTCATCTCAATTAAACATTTATTTTCTTAAGAAAAAATATTCTTAAAATGAATTGATGGGAAAAATTTTATTTATGAAAAATAATTGACACTAGGGTCTAGAAAATGTAATACCTTACTACAATCACATGTTCCCTAAGGGTATGGTTTGAGATGTTAATTGTTTCATGGGGTGGCTCAGCTAACATCGACCAAGTGTTAACCTCAACTAACATGAAGAGATCCCATATGAGATTTTGTTCAAGATTCAATTGTTTAGGATCGTCATGGAATGGATCAAGGGAGATCCCTAGTGATTCTACCTCCTTCCTGATTTCAAACAAATGACCTTCAAACGGCACAACTCCACTAGTTGATTCCATCGATTATCCAATTTTTATCAATTATTCATTGTCATTTATATTTATAAACACTAATTGTTATGGTGAAATTATTCACCATTAGTACAGATTCCAATAGTCACACTAAAAAATGGTTATATTGACCAAAATTCATATTGAATAATGGTAATATTAACCAATGGTCATATTTCACCAATGTAAATATAATAGTCTAATCTCAATTGCCACATTTCACTTTACACACTATAAATAAAACTTTATTATTTTACTCAAAAATCAATGAAATTTCTTCCAATGGTTATATTTTCAATTATTAGGATTTTGGTATGTTTACCAATATTTTTCTTCATTTAAAATATTATTTTATTGGGGTGATTATTATTCTCGATTGGGGTGATCCATACATTCCAATTTTAGAATCTCTACTTTATTTTGTTTTTCTATTAGTAAGGTTTTGTATTATACTTGGTTTAATTGCTGACTAATGTAATGAACATTGTTAATGATATAATTTTTTTTGTTTCTAATTATTTTTTATGTGTATGATATTATATAATATGTAACAACATTTTATTCAAGAAACAAATATCAGTTAAAAAAAATTATTGGATATTACATTATTTCCCCTTTATGAATTTCAAACATAAAATGTCTATTCATTTTCTTAGTTGAGAAAAGGTGGGGATATTTTTTTTATCATTGTCTCCTCTAGTTCTCATGTCGCTTCATCGTATTTATGGTTCCTCCACAACACTTTATGGAGTTGGGTGGTCATATTGTCTAAAACAATGTCTTTATAGTTAGATATCGCCACCATCTGCCCCTTATAAGAGGTACATGTTCCAGTTGTAGCACCTCCAGATCTAGTACATGCAAGGGATACGGTATTTACTTCCTCAAAAGAGATAAATGGAATGCATCACAAACTTGATCATTGGTTGGTGAATATTCTATCAGATAGTCCAATGCTTCTATTTGATCATGGTTTTCAAAGGTTAAAATGTACCTATTCCAAATATTCTATTTTTTCAAATCCCATGACACTTATATTGTTGTATATCAAGGAAAACATTATCCCTTACATCAACGTCTGATCCCCTTTTAATGTTGTCAGCATAACTCTTATGCCGACTCTGGCCATCCCTTATATGATTTTTGATCGAATGAACCTTTTCTGTAATCTCTTTCACAAGATTGGGCCTAATCAATTTACTCACACCAAATTCATCCAAAAAAGTAAGGGTTATACATGACTTTACATATAGATCATTATCTAGTTCCATTTCAATGTTTGAGTGGAATAAATCGTTGTATGGAAATTCGAATAATGGAATGTGTTGATCAAATCCACCTTTAAATTATATTTAGCATGTTATCATCATGTATTCAAGTGTTTGAATAGTCTTATTATATTGTTCATCTATTTGGGGGAGATAGAACATTATAAAACCCTATTTAGTATTCAAATAATGTTTGAGACTTCCCAATAACTTTTATATGGACCATGGATCATGATCAGAAATGATAGAACATGGAACCCTATTCAACTTCACCACTTTATTTACATTTATCCGGGAAATTTGGTTAATAGAGAAATTGTACCTAAGAAAAATGAAATGGAGAGTCTTGGTGAGATGATCCATTATAACCCATATCACATTTTTTCCATTAGATGTTCTTAGGAGAGTCTTGATTAAATCCATAGTGATATTACCTCACTTTGACATTGGTATGGGTAGTCATTACAGAACCCCTTTAATATGTTTTCACTTTGCCTTCACTTTCTGACATACCAAGAACATTGCAGTGTAGTCAGTAATATCAATTTCTAGGTTATCCCACTAGTAATGATAAAAAATGTCCCTATACATTTTATTACATCAAGGATTCATTGAGAATGTTGATTTATGAGCATTAACCAAAATATCCTTCTTTATCTTCCGGATTGATGTCACATAAAGCCTTGTATAAATTGTTTGTACTCCATCTTGATAAATATTGGAATAAAAAATATTCCCATTTTACATAGACTCTACCATCTTTTATAATAAAGGATACACCCTTTTAAGATTTCATGATCTTCTCCAGTAATGATCTTTGAGAAATCATTTTTGATAGGGTTGATGAGGTCCCTTAACTTATGATTCCCTTGTCCAGTTTTACTAGTTCATTGATCAAAGAATCTCAATGAATACTTATCATGGGTATTTCCTATTTGATGCATCAATGTCTTTATTTTATCTTCTAGGGTTTTAATTAATTGAATAGTCATAGTCATGAAGACGATCCCATGATAACCATTGTCTCATGTTCAATTACTTTTTTGTAAAAATATAATTCAATCCGTGGTGGTTTTTCTATATATTAGGATTCCTCTAATAAAGATAGTGCATTTATATTTTTAGATGAAAAAAAATTATACCTTACTCCATGTCTTGAATAGGATAATTATACTAATGTGTATTTATCTATTGAGATGAATAAATAATCACTTTGTCAGTTTTTACGAGGATTCACCCTTGTCCTTTCACATATGCATTACTAAAAATAATAAATTATTATCTAATATAGGGAGGTGTTAATACTACTTTCGTAAAAAATCACTTAATGAATTCTTGGAAACATTTTTCACTCTCCATTATCGAGAAGAACTTAGATCCTTCTCGATTTAACTTGGTTATTGGATTAGAATGTTGTGAATTGTTTTCACAAACCTCATATAATTACATACTAAAACATCGAAACTATAAATATCAGTTAACATTATAGGATGGGGATACTCCTATACAACCATTTTCTAAATAGGTTCAACTGAGATTAATTTATTGTTTACAATGTGCCCTAAGAATTCAACTTTATGTATCTGTAATTCCCATTTTCTAATTTTTCCAAAAATATTAACTTTCCTAAGAGTTGTAAAGATAACACTTAGATGAGCCTAATAATCCTCATGGATTTTTGAGTATATCACAATTTCATCATTGAAAACTGTTACAAATTTATCATGGTATTCCTTAATGACTTTATTCATCAAATACATAAATATATTGGGATAATTAGTCAAGCCAATGGGTATAGAAACAAACTGATAATGACCATATCATGTTCAGAAGGCAGTATTTGGAATATCTTATATCGTTAACCTCAATTGATGATACCCATAAAGGGGTCAGTCATGGAGAAGAATTGATCCCCACGAATGTAGTTAAATAAATAATCAATACAATGGATAGGGTACTTATTTTTTACTTTTATATCATTATTTTCTTCATAATCAATTCATAGCTACATTGATCTATCCTTCTTCTTCACAAAGAGAACAGTGCTCCCTTGGGAGGCACACTTGGTCGTATAACTTCCTTATTCAGATTATCCTGATGTTTTTTCCTTAATTTATCTAACTCCACATTTTCTATTCTATAAGGTGTATTTAAAATCATTTGAGATCTTTGTATAAGTTCAATGGGTAACTCTACCTCTCTTTAGGGGGGAGATCTTAGTAACACTTTAGGAAACATTTAAATTTATTAATAAATCATGGGGACAATATCTATATTTATAAATTCATTTATATCTCTCTATTCACTAATAATATTTATATATAAGTCTACAAGAGGTTCTAATTGAAAATGATTCGTTTGGGATATCTCTTCTTTGAAAATAATTGTAAATTTTACAATCATTACTACTAAAATTTCTTATCCATTTCATTTGATATTAGCATCATACTTTGAGAGCCAGTCCATAACTAGTATAGTGTAAAATTCCATGATGGATATGACTACTAGATTTGAGATAATATTGTAATTTCCAATGATAATACTAGAGTTTCTATACATAGTTGTTTCTAGGATAAATCCTCTAGGATTCTTGACTAATAACTCTACTAATAGTAGTTCCGGGATCAATTCTAACTTCTTTAAAATGTTGGATGAAATAATGGAATGTATAAAACTAAAATTAAACAAAGTACTTTATAACATTGAGATCAATACAATTATACCCACCACCAATTCATTTGGAAGCTTTACTTTATATGGAATGATAGAAAACATCTGACCTTGATCCCTTGGAATTTGCTGAGGTTAACGGTGGTTTCTTCTATATTATTCTATGAATTGGACATAGACTGGAAAACTACCCCAGTTGTTCACAATTGATGAATTGAACTTCTTGTTGGTCTTGAACTATCTTCCCATTATCGTTAGTGTTGAGAAGTATAGGCTTCACCTCACCATGAAAATTTCAGGCTATATGGACGTCTCTTCCACACATGTATCACTTCCCAATTCCTAGTAACCAGTTCCCTAAATATTTCTTCCAAAATATGATTTATGTGGGTAGTTTCACTTTATTTCCTCCTCTACTAATATCAAATTTATTCCTTGTGTTTTACACTATTTATCTCTTATTCTCATTCAACCTATGTCACAACTGTGTATCTCCAAATTTCAATTCAATATTTATAACACTCCTCACTATCCCTTCATAGATTTTAGACTCTCAGTTTTCAATATTGCTCTATAGATTAGGTCTAAAACCACCAAATAATCTACCATTATTTACCTTATGAAACATAAAAAATATATAGGTATATCGAGAAAGTCATGTTAAGATATCCTCATATCTTCCCACCCATTCATTTTCTATATGTTTATGTTCATGGGATTCCTTCTCCAATTTTTGTTTACATTAAAATGATGAATATTTATAGAAAAATAGTCACCTGAATTCTTTCTACTCCATAAAATTGATCTCCCTTATCGTATTAGTTATTTTTTTCAATTTCCACCTCTAATCAGCTTACCCTTCAACATAATATACCTTTTGGATTACATTCTATAGTTCCAAACAGTCGAGTACAAACAAATATAGATATTATCGATTTTTTAGTAATAAAGGGGTCGGTGGGTCCACTAAAAGAAGGTGTTCATTGACATATAATGGACTCAATGAAAATTTATTCCCTTTAAGGTTAATTGAATCACTCAAATTGATTCATGTTATTGTTCATAACTTTTTTTTGTTAATTCATCACCCTTAAAAAGTTTTCCATTCTATATTCCTTTGTTATGTCGTTAGTTCATGTTATACTGCACTCATCATTTACATGGGTTCCTAAAATTTCCAAAAATTATTCTAAAAGAAAAAATCATTAGTGAGAAAATTATTTCAATTAAAAATCTTATAATTCAAATGGTATTTTATTTCATAAAATTTCATGATAAAATATGTTGTAAATATCCTATAATTTAAATTATATTTTATATATATCATTCTTAATTGTACACAAAAATAATTTAATTAACCAAACATATCCCTCGAGAGTGTCAAACTAGGTGTGAAACAAGGCACATTGTCATAAAACAGATCCCGTTTAAGTCTTTCTCAAATCATTATTTTTAGTTGTTATACCGAGGTATATTTATTCGACATCCACATCCACTTATATTATCTAAAAATGGATTTATTTGTTTGAAGACACATAATTTATAATTACCAAAATATTAGGTTTTTTTCATATATCTAGGCTTATCCTTATGATTCTTCCTAAATTCTTCAAGCCCTTATTTCTACCAAAACGTAAACCACCTTCTGATGCCAACTATGACATCCCACCATTTTATTACATAGATTTTATTTACATCTTACAATCAGAGTATCTTTTAATGCTTACTTTCTAAGAAAAAATGTATATAATACATAAAAAACATCCCTCTAAAATATACATTAAAAACATATTAATGGGTTCACGTTAAGTTACTCTCACATCATATAATATTCAAGTGACATGCATCAAAGGAAATGTGTTAGCATGAATCATAGTAAGAGAATAAGAAAGGAATAAAATTATCATGTGATCATGAGAAATATCAATAAGAATACAAGTCATAAAAATAAGGAACAAAAAAGATAAATAACATAAATATAATAATATGAATCATAATGTGTAAATTATTCCCCAAAATTTAAATTAGTTAATCATAATAATATCACAAACTTTTATTTCCAATGTGTTATAAAAAAATTTCCAGTTATTCACTATGGTATAATAAACCATGTCATATATAGAGATTAAATTATATACCCAATACATTGAACAAATATTAGGGAGAACCCTTAATATGTATAAATTTTATTTGATCCACATGTTAATTAATTTTATTAATAAACTGTGGATAATAAATAATGGGTTTCTTCTCCAAAATTATGGCATACAAAAGATCTTAAAAACATGATCATGACATCATTTTTAACCCAATAAAAGAAATATGTGTTTTATATATGTTAATACTCAAATAGAAAAGTATTTTTAAAATATATATATAAATATTTTGAAAAACAAAATCATTTGGTAATTTAAATAAAAATTATAATTATAATTTCTCATGAAGAAGATGAAAATTTGAGGAGAAAATTCAGTAGCATGACTGGTTTAAAACAAGGATTTAGAATATGGGAAAAAATGGGAGGATTTAGGGGTATCACATTGATTATAAACTATTATTAATGTAATTATAAAATATAATGTATACACAGGATCTTTGTCATTAAATTAAAAGATCTACCACATGAATATGGAACTTGAATGTATAAGAGAAGTGGATATTTCCCATGTCTTGAAGAGTTGTTCCTAAAAAATATGAATTAATAATTGTGGGCATAAAGAAACCATGGTGAATAATTGGGAGGTAAAAAATCATATATTCATGGATTATGGGTTCTTATTTAAAATAAATGGTTACATGGGTTGGTATTTATAAAATAAGTGCAAGAACTGTTTATTAATTTCAAATATAGGTATTCTAAAACTAGGTTGTCGAAAATGAAAACTCGTTGTCTTAACTATGGATTTTGATCATGGTATTAGAAATTTGGGTCAAAATTTATGTCATTTTAATCCAACAGAATTGAAATATTTTTAAATACTTCTTTTGGCTTGCAAAAGTGAAAATTTCACAATGTAATGTTTTGCAAGAAAACATTTCATCTTAGACTATGGAAATTCACATATAGTTTTAAAAATTGATTATAAATTTTAAAATAATTAATATTAATAATATAAAATTATTTAAGTATTATATTGTTTTTAATTAATAAGTACATCATTAATACATAAATATGATGTCATAAAATTTATCTAAAGTCCAAAACTTTATGTTTTTCTATTCATGAAAAAGTAATGTATTTTAGAAAATTCTCATAAATTCACCATAACTAAATTTTTATGTTATTATTTCAAAAATTATATTTATTTTATTATAAAATTTTTTTAATTTTAAAATATTATCCTCTAAATAAAAAACAACTATTAATTTTAAAATTTCAATTTTTAAGACACAATCAAATTTCGGAGACTTGTAAAAAAATTCCTAGGACTTTATAACAATATTTTTTCATTTACTATTGGGATAAATGTTTTTCCAAATAATATCTCATTAAAAAAATACAATTCATCATACCTTGTTTTATTATTAAAATTTTATATATTTTCTAGAAATATAAAATAATGTTTTATTTCAATCCAAAATTCAAATTATCAAACATGTCTTAATTAATAATATATTTTGTTAAGAAAAATTATTATTATGAGGAATTGATGGGAAACACCATATTTATACAATGTAATTTTCACTATGGTCTAGACACACAACCCATTATTATACCTACATACACCCAAAGGATAATGTGTATGATGGTGGTAGTTTCATGGGGTGGGTCGGATAGCATCGACCGAGTTGTAACTACACTAATTTGAACCTCTCCCATAGCTGATTTATTTGAAGAAACACATATTAATGAAAATATTTGGATTGGTAAAGAAAGAACCTAAAAAATGCTACCTTCCTCCCATGTTCAGAAAAATAGGTTTCAAACGGCAAGACTCTATTGGTTGAGGCCATCAATTATATTTTTTGTATCAATTAAAATTTATAATTACTACATATCAAGACTAATTATAATAGTAAAATTATCCACCAAGGGTATAGTTTTTAATAGTAATACAGACCAATGGTAATCGTTAAGAATGGAAATATTTTACCAAAGATCACAAATGGGTTGAATCCAAATGGTCACACTTCCCTTTATACCCTATAAATACCACTTAATTGTTTCACTCAAAAATCACAATAATTTTTACCTAATTCTTAATTTTCAATTTATAAACTTTTTATGGGATAAATAATACTTTTTTTTGAATTATATATAAAATTCCATGGAGGGAAATGATTCTTATTGAGCAGTGTGATCGATACATTCCCATTTCGGCTGTTCTATTATATTTATTTCCTTTCTATTATGTATAGAATTTTAATTTGTTTCGTAGATGACTAAAGTAATGATATTTTTTAAATATATAATTTTTTTAGTCTCATATTTTTTATGATATTACATAAAATGTAACAATCATTTATTCCAAAAATAAATATTATTTTATAAAAATACAAGGTTTTTAAAGACATGAAAATCGCTAATGATTTTTATTTGTTATACATCAAGGATGAAACTTTTAGAATAATTAAATCTATCATTATTGGAATTTAGTTTCCTTTAATATCTAAATTAGTTATATATGTTCATGAAGGAACACTATTACATAAATTTCTAAAACAAATTGATTACATTAACATCTTTTAATTCGTGAAAATTTTAAATGGATGATCATATAGAATGCCTTGTAAATATAATTGATTTTTTATTCCCAGAGTTATTTTCATATTGGAAAAATAATTATCCACCAAAATATAACTCTATAAACATATCTTTTCCTACAACTAAGAATTATTTAATGTCTGTAAATTAATTTCATATGAATAAGATTTATATAATGAATCCACTACAAGAGTGACATATACAAATAATGATTTCATTAATGATCTAATTAAAAAATGTAAGAATAGTACATATAAGGAATATGATACCCACATTCTTGTAGAACATAATAAATTTATATTTCAACCATGTGATAATATTTTTCAAAGCTATAAAAATTAACTCTTATAAATCAAATCATAATTGTTTAATTTAATCTATAATTTCTTATGATGGTTGAACTTTTTCATATCCAATTAATCACCTTTATTATAATATATTAAATATAGAATATGATTTATTGGTAAGAGTTTTAGTATTGGATTGATATACTATATAATTATTAATAACATCATTAGAAAGTGAAAATATCCCACCTAATATATAGCTAACATAATTTTTTAAGAATAATAAATATTATTTTTAATAGAGAAGTTGATACTTCCTTTGGTTATAGTAATGGGGATTTCCACACAAAAAAATTCATCTTTTAAAAGTAAATATATATAATAATAAACCTATAAGATGGACCCTATCTATTATACCTAGTATTAATCGTTCATCATGAATGTATATAATCTTGTTAGAAGATGATGATAAAATTTTTGGTAGTGTCAAAAGAGACTAAATCATATTATTTTTATGATATATAGGAAATAGGTGACCTCATTGATAGAATTTGTATTATTTTTCAAATTTATGATAGCATATGGATTATCTTCATCCATATTGTTCCAAAAAAATGGTTTCCTAATTTTACGGAATGAATTTGGGGAGCTTTTAACTGCAAGGATATTAAGTAAATAATGCCTGTAAATAGACTATAGGAAGCTCAACATTATGAACATTAAATAAAATTCACTCTTCAGTTTCATGAATAAATTCTTGATAGAGTTATTGGGCAGTCGCAATACAATATTTTGGTTCAGTTTTTAGGGGCATTAAAAATAAATTTTTAGTAATGGATTTGGAAAATACCACCATTACCGACCCTTTTGGTATATTATATTGTAAAAATTTATATTTGGATTTTAAAATGCACCATTAATCATTTAAATGTTAAAAATGAATATTTTTTATAAGTCTTAAAAGGAATGTATAATGGATTTTATGGATTATTTCATAGTGTATTGAACCCATTTTGAGACTTTTTGAAATATTCTTTCTATTTTAATCCTATCATTCACATAGAAAACACATATTCTCAACTATGATAAATTATATTTTATATTAGATAGATTAATTTGTATATTTAATTTTGTATCTATGTATGAGATTCAAATGGAAAAATATAATATTGATGTTATTTAATCACTGTAATAATATTGAATAATGAAGGATATAATCCCTTTTCTTATACATATTGTGATAGTATAGATGTTTATAAGGTTTTTAAGAATGGTTGATTTATATTTTCTCATATTTATTTTAAAAGTGTCACATTTGTTTATTTTTTGAATTTTGTAATATATACATTTGGGAGATGAAATGGTATTTATCATCTGCACCAATTATTCACCCACATAGAAATTATTTTACAATTGAAATGATGATTGATGTGTTGTATTAATCATCGGTAGATTTATTGAATGAATAGGTGGAAAGGATATTATAATACATAACATGTGTTTCTCGGAATATAGAATCCTAAAAATAAAGTGGAAAATCATTTAAATGTTTTTTAATGCCCTAGTTTATTCTTATAGAGAATTTTATGTCCCCCTTATTAAGATCTAATGTGATTGTCTTCATTATCCATTATTTAATTTTATTTTGGATGAGAAAAAAACAGGGAAACCATAGGCTATAGAGAGATATTTTCTTCTTTGAATAATTTTATATTGAGAAAAAAGATAGGTAGGACATAAATAATTTAGTTTCTATCCACATGAGAAAAATACCAAATCTTTTCAGTGAGAAACACAAAAACCATAAAATTATTAGTGAAACCCCTCGTAATGAAGAACATTATATTATTATGAGTTTCAGACTGTAGATTTCAATTCAATGAATGTACATGTGTTATAGTGAACTATCACACCATAATTCAAGGAATCATGTATCAAATATATTGAGTGAATAAAGTAAGTACATATGGGATGGCCATTATCTCTCAAAACAAGTATGTGATAAAATAATTCGGTGATGTATTCAAGATTTTAAAATATAACCAGTATTGAAAATTTTCAACTAGTTTATTTGTAAGACATTTTAGAACAAAAAACATTTATAGGAAGGTGATGGATTATAGTTTCTACCCACCTTTTTAAGGAATGATTTTGATTCTTATAGAAATTTTAAACCCTATCATCATAAAGGATATATTATCAAGAGAAATGAGATTCGAAAACATCCTATCTTATTTTAGGATGTGTTTTATATTTGGGGTATAAATTTCATGGGTCCCTTTTTTAATTCATCAAGATAAATTTATATTTATTTAGATTTGTAATATGTGTCAAATTATATTGAATATATTCCCAATAAATTGATGACATTATGGTAGTTCCAAAAATTTTATAAGGAAAAATACTCTATAGTTCTGAGATGCCCTAATTTACCATCAATAAGGAAGGAACACACATTAAAAGTAGAACATTATAATCTATTTTTAGGAAGTTATTAGTTAATAAAATGTTTTATAATCCCCACCAACTAAAAAAACAAAAATTTTGTATAAAAGTATGGGCTCAAACCTATTAATGATAAAACTAGTTATTCTAATATGAAGGATTTGAGATTTATATTAGGTGACCCTCTTTGGGATTATATAACTACAATGAAAAATAAAATTTTGTTGGCATATTATTTTGTATTTTATAAAATATATTATTAATTACCTATTGAGTTAAAACAAAAATATTTTTAGGCTTTCAAGAGGTGTAACATGAATCATTTTTAACATAAAAATAGAGGAAATTAAGCATGCAAGAGTTCAAATAAATCGGGAATAATTATTATGAAAATTATCTTCCTCAAAAGGATAACACTAATGATTTCAATAATTAATTGATCATATGTAATGAGCTTAAATATGGTGGTAAAGTGAAACTACTTAATTACAGACTCAATATTTTATAGGTAAATTTCTACCTAAAGGGTTTATACCTATTATTATTATTAAGGGTTTTTAATTGTTTTGTTTTAATATTAACTCAAAAATTAAAATGAAAATTTTATATTAAATTGGAATAGATTGATTATTTTTAAAGAATTTTTGAATGATATTATAGTATAGGTGGGTATTCTTCAAGATTCTTAGTAAATATGTTTCTAGTTTGTGTCATTTCTTATCATTTATTAGGGTTGTGATTATAATTATTATTTTTGAATAATCATATGAACTATTGAATAATGAGGATATTTCATTAATTAAGTGTGGGTTGGGATTATATTTTATTAGATTAGAATTTTTTGTCTATAATTTTTAATGATTCAGATCATTATTTTTATGTCATTATTTTTCATTTTGTCTATGATTTTGTACCCTTTTGAAATTTAACTGAATAATTTTTTTAAACATATAAAATTTGTGAGAAATTACGTTTACCATAAAAAGAAAAATAAATGAATTCATATATGTAATATTATTTTCAAAATAAAATTTTCTTAAATTCATTACCAGTCACCTAATTTTTGAAATTGATTCCCTAAAATACTATCAAATAGTAAAAATCACTTACTTATGAGGCTTCTAAATATTTTTTATCATCATATTTATACTTATATCGTTTTATTAATAAAATTTGGTTTTATTTAATAAAAATAACATTAATTTATTATATTTAATACTTGTATCATTTATAAATTTGTGTTGTAAATTATTAACACATTTATTTGATTAGAAATAACCTTTTCGTAAAAAAAGTTTATGTTGGAATACCCATAACAGTTGAACATTGCAAACCCATATTACCTATTAATTTACATATTAATAATCCAAATTAAATTTTTCAAATCACATCCAATCCTTATTCATAAGTAATTACATGGTCTTAGTTAAACTTATGTTTGATGGTGGTTGGTGTTTTTTGGGTGTAGAGTCAATGGAGACTATATTAGGGAATTTCATTAATGTTGGGAATGATATAAATAATCCATTATAAATTAGGTCAGTATATTAACACTAATATTTGATAAACAATGTGTCCTCTATATCTTTAAAATAAAAATATGTGAATAATCTAGAAAAAAAGAAGTTAGAAATCCATTGAAGGTAGTATAGTGAGTAAAAATACTACTTATAAGGTTCTGAATGTGTAAAACATTCATGAAAATAAAAAATACATCAAGGTAATTGTGAAACATTATAAAAATGGATTAAGTGAAGATAACATTATTTATTGAAATTAATAATCATAAATTTCTCTTCATATTATAGAAAATAATCTTCATTCATATAAATACGTCTTAATATTTTCACCCATCAAAACATAGATACAAAAATACCTAGAAATTTAAAATGAGAAAAATTTTCATGAATATTTTTTAGAGATTTAAGAACTTACAAAGACTATGGTTTTCAATGAATGATTTTTGAATGGGAAACCCATGTTGAAAATTAAAATTTCTGTGGTGGAAGGAAATACTTCCTAAAAGGATGGTATTAATCGGAAGGGGGTTGGAAATGGTGGAAATGGATTGTATATACCTTAGTATGAGAATTAAAATGAAGACACTAAAGAGGAAAAAAAATTTGGTTACAAAAATATTGAAAATGATTTAAAAGAGGCCAGTGTTTTTAATTTTACATTGGTAATATTTTTAATTCTCACATTAGGATTCAATGTTTTACGTGTGGGGGAACTATTATAAAAAAATATATACATTAATTTTTCTTTGTAATTCAATGATTTTAATCACTATTATTTTTTAATTTTAATAAAATTTACTCAATTTTGATAATAAGTGGAAATATGTAAGGTGGCTATTTGAAGGTTATGTTCATGTTTTGTAATTATTTTATTCAGTATTAGAATTGTTTTAATAAAACAATAAATAAAATATTTGTTTTAAATAATTTTAGGTATTTTTGGTAGGATTTGTGGATTTTGTATATGTTTGTTGAAATTGTAAAATTAGGTCTGAAAAGAATATGGAGTATATAAGGTTTATATACTTTTCAATAAGAGTAATTTGTGAGTAGAGGAGAAATTTATAGAAGAAGAGAAATAACATTTATAAGTTGGTTGAAGAAAATTATCTAAGGTATGGGATTTATAAAAGAATATATAATGATTTGTAAATGTCTTATCCATTTTTTGTAATGAATTTTAGAAGATGTGTTAGAAATGATATAGGATGTGTAGAACATATAATGTATAATTTTCATTTGTATGAATATGTTAAATTTATCTTCTCTATAATTAATAGTTTTTCCAAATTAGTAGAGATGAGATTTCAAAATTTATATAATCACCTTGTGATACATATATGTTATTTAGGTCATATATGAATATTATAAAAATCAATGCCTAAAATATGTAAGGGTCCTATTAGCCCCGCATGAAATAATTTAGAGGAGTCTAGGGATGAGTAAGTGCCCCTAACATATAATGTAGATTCCAAGTCAACAAAAATGTAAGTGTTAATTTATGATACTATGTGAGACGTAATAGTAAAGAACGTTTCCATTGAATAGTGATTCCAATATGAAAGTTAAATCCTCTTTATGTAAATGTATTACACATAAAAGTAATTATGGAAAATGGTTTTTCATGGAAAAGAATAATAATATTAATATAAAAATTTTCAATTTTCATATTGTAAAAAATATATAATTCAAGGGGGGATGTGAATCCATGTTCCAATTAATAATTAATGGGAAATATTGAAGATATTAATATATGGAAATAATTCATGGAATCATGTTTTTTCAAAACATCAATAAATTTTATATAATCTAGTGATATTGTATGGGATCTAATAAGGGGATTCTTCAAAATTGAAGCATTGATAACCATCATCATAAAGAGTTTTGATATAGTGGAGTATAAATTGATAGAATGATGGAGGATTAACAATATATGAATAATTTTTTCTTCTTATCCATGTTCTGATAAACCCTATACAATATTGGGCTACTGGATTCCACATATAATCTTACGATCCTGTTTTTATTGTCACTTATTTTTTTTCTTTTGGAATTATGGTTTATTTAATTTATTTGGTCATTTAATTCTAGACTGTGATAGTTCTATGATTTTTTATTAATATAATTTTTTTTTAATTTTAATTAATAAGACTATAATTAGTAATGGAAATTTTATTCTTTTCCTTTATATGTGAGTAAATAAGTTCAAAATATCATTTATATTAAAAAAATAATTATTTAGAATCAGTATATAGTGAATTAAATTATTTTTTTGTTATGTAATTAGATAAATATCCATGATGAATAAAGAATCCCACTTAATCTAAAGTTGTGTATACTCTAAGGTTTTCTTAATAACCCAAACTCTTATAGCATAGACCTACTATATAATTTATTACATTGGTATAGATACAAATAGTTTAATCAAAAATAATTTATTAGTTCAACTATCTTGAATGACTATATACATAAATGATACCCATTTTACATTGGGAATTAAATATAAACATGACAAAAGTAAACATTTTTTATCCTAGAAAACTCATTCAAATGTATATTCTTCCTAACCTAGGGTAAGGGAAGAAAATAAGATTGATCTTAGATGCTCTGTCAGTGTTTCATAAAATATAATATATATCATGATTAAATAATTAATAGTCAATAAAAAATGATAAATAATTGAAAACACATGCCATATAGTCAGTAAGAAGAGAAAAAAAATGAATCGATGTATAATATCAGTGAAATAATCCCATGTAGAACAATAATTAATTAATTTGTAATGAAGGAAATGAATAATTATGGAAATTTTTATATTATATATCATTATATATCTACAATCAATACCTTATGGAATGAAATTTTAAAACTACGGGTAAAACCCACATTTAAAATGTAAAACTTTTTTTAGACCTTTTGATCCATCGGGAAAATATATAATTATATTCCCCACCAATAACTTCATTCCCACTAAATTCCTAAAATTTTTAATTTTAAACTGAGATTCAAAAAAAATATTCCTTATAAAAAATTTCTATATATAATAAATAATACATATCATCAATAATTCCCCAGACAATCGAATAACATTCCAAGTATTACACTATATGGAAAAATGGGATATAGTTTATGGAATAAGAATATCCATTATACAAAGAATATGTATATTGAAGTGAAATTTTATTTCCAATGAATAATGAACATAAATACATTGAATATAATTATATGCACAATATTAATGAAATTATTTTTTTAATATTAAAATATGCCTCATTAAAAGGAAGTTGATATGGAATCCACTTACAGATATCTTATCATTGGATTGTGTATTAAACAAATGAAGTGATTATGTATATAAAATTTAATTAAATGAAAAATTAGTGGATAAAAATCATAATACATTCAGATATCATTTAACAAATAATCATAAAATGACATATTAAATAAATAAAGGATATAACCCAATGAAGGGAATTTAAGCTAATAAACAACTTACCACATGGTAAATTTATACTCAAATTACCTTTAATGAAATAATTTATATTGATCCATTAAATATCATCATATATGAATGATTCTTGATATAATAGTTTATTGGGTATTAAACTTACATCCTATAATAAAATTGGTTTATAACACAACATTTGGCTTAAAGACGACAATATGAGATGACGAATCCTTACATCATGTTTCCCATTAGTTGATCATGATTTAAGAACCTATTTAATAATGGGATATTTATTATAATCACAAAACGTACTAAATAAATACCTATAAAATAAAATATTATCCATTTATAACATATTATTACCCATTATTAACAATCTTTGATTATTATCATTATTTATGGTGTTAACTTCTTAATTTTTCATGTATGTTTTGATTCAATAGTTCCAATATTTTTAATTTTATTAAGATCAAATCATATTTTTAATTTTATTAACTGAATTAGTATTATATAGCACATATATAAAAACTCACTCATAAAATAGAGAGATACAAATATTCATTACACTTTTCATTGAGAAAGTATGCCATACGTAAAGATGAACACTATTTTTTACTTTTTTCATAGAAAAAATGAAAGAAAAGGTGAACAAAAATAAATAATTACAAAATATTTTTTATGTAATATAAATTTAATATATTCATTAAAACACCTTATTATTATCCATGAAAAGAATAAATGAAAAATGAAACACATCACTTCATGGATGTGGTTGTGCACACATACACACGAGCAACATCATTTTCAAAAAGATTAGATGGTAAGAAGGTATAAATGATATTATAGTTATAGAATAATATTGATGCCATAAATAAAATATATAATCATTAATCACATTTTTATAAGAATCCATGTAATTTTATAATGAAAAATGAATTATAGCTCTACCAAGAGACAATAAGTCGTATGTACGCACGAGTGATGTTTAAGATTTTCGTAGGTTGGAGAATAGATTGAATATCTATGTACCATAATCATAATACAATATATAAATTCTAAACATATGTAAGTTATAATATTTGGTTAGGTTGAACATATTAATACGATTTAGAAGAAAAAATAAACATGATGGAGTCTGTAAATATGCTTACCTCTTCTTCTATACACTTCCTTAAGACCTCGTCATAAGGGACAAAGGGCTGGTCTATTAGAGGGTAAACCCCTATATTACTTGGATACATATTTTCATAATATAAATTAGTATTCTTTTTTAATTATATTTGGCTAATTTTTGGGTGATGAATTGAGATAAACAGTGTAAATTTATAATTTATGGGTGGGGTATTCACATAATTCTCTAAATATTAAATTAGTATACAATATTTATAATAAAAAATTTATTAAAATTGATATAATTTGAAATAATATCTATATTTGTCTAAATATTATCATAAAATAAAATTTTTACATTCTTCAGGAATGTTAAAAGCCTAATATTTTTTAACCCCATTTAACAGATTAGACAATTACCATAATACCATGGGTTTCTACACTTTAAGGGTCGATAATCTAACTTTAAAAAGAAAATGGACCCCTGAATAGACCATGGTTGATGTTTAAAACCATATCTCATTAATTTTTATGAATCTAATATATTTATGAATTTTAAAATATTAAATAAAATACTATTTATCATAAAATATCATTAATGTCAATTTTAACAGAACTCATTTAATTTGATATAAAATACATAAAATGGTCAATTTATAATATAAGTATTTAAATCATACAAAAAATATCATATATATGAATAAATATAATTTGAAACATTGATTCATTAATATTATTTCACTTATAGTAGTTTTAAAATCATTTGATTGATATTTTCTTTTTATTGAATAAATAAGGTATTAATGCTATGTAAGAATTTTCTATAATTATTTCATTGAAAAGCATTATAAATAAATTAAAATCAATAATATAATTTCATTATTCAGAAAATTAAACTTAATATTAAATCATCACTTGAATTTATCCCTCTATTAGCACATAAAATATATTTAAAACTAAAAGAGTGACCTTTTATGACATTCTTTAATTTAAATAATATATAATACATTTACCTGGAAATGATCAATTAAAAAATTGAATTTTGAGATAATGGGGATATGTGTAGAATTATAATCATCTAATGAGAATTATGATGAAAAATTAGGAATGTATCAGTTATTTTATTTCAAGATTAATCTAATTTACCCTTTCTTAAGGTGTTAAATTTTTCGATTGTTACAATATATATTCAAAGTTAATAATATGGGACTATTTAAAAAACTTTTAACTCTTGATTTTGAATATTAATCAATTGTTACTCATCAAAAACATATATGTGGAATAAATTAATTTATTATTGAATATAAAAACACAATGAAAAATTATTTTTTAGAAAAATGCATTTTTGTGTATGAAAATGTTTTTCTGAAAAATTAGAAAATAAAATTCATTATATTGATATTAATTATATTATTAATAATATTAAAGAACTCATTTTATTAATAAATTATTTTATAACAAAATGGGACTTTTAAAATTAATGAAAAAAAATTCTATTTTCAATAAAAAGCAATATTTTCACTATTCATTTAAAATTCAAAATAAAAAAAAATAAAAAAACTCAAACTAATATAATTTTCATATGATAATGTATATATTTAATTTAATTTTATAGAAAATATTTTATAAATGTGGAAAAATTAATTATATTATTTTCCAACCAAATAAAGAGAATTGGTTTTTGAATAAAATTTATTTTTGATGATCAAAATGACATTAAAAAATAAAGTATTTTTTTTCTTAATAAGTAGTCATTAAATATGTATTGTGTATGAAATTAAAATATATATTTCATCATGTGGTTATTCATATTAATTCCCTCTAATTAATTGAATATGTTATAATGTTCACATTTAAATAATAAAATTTCATGGTTCGTTTAAGATCTATGTTTCATGTGGTATATGCTACCAAATCTAGGTTTATCTTAAAATTTTGGGGTGGAACATTTAGTGTGTTTATTGACGAATTATATTAGGATAAACTATTTGAGTAATGAATAATGGTGAATCCAAAGGTCAATACAAAATTACAACTAATTTTCTAAATCTGTTCACCTTATTTCCTTAATCATATATATTTTGTTTTCTAAATTTTAGTACGAATTTTATTAAAACATTTACCATATATATAAAAACAAAAAAGAAACATAAAAATTTATAATTTTAATTTAATTTTATTCTCACAATGAGGTTACCTTAAGAACTATTATCACTGCGTTATTTAATGAAAAATATTGAAAATATTTTCTTGAAAAATAAATACTTTCAGGTACCTTACTACTATGACTAATGTGGGGATTTGATTCAAATTACTTCCTTCATTATAGATAATGTTATTCATTCATACCACATATTTAATGTATAGCATGATACGTATGAAAAATAATTCTATTAATAGTAATATGTTGAAAATATAATTCACCTAATGGGGTGATAAGTATGATTCATGAATTGAAAATAAGAGCAACCCCAGGATTTGGGTCCCTCTCTAAACATACCATTTCCACACACAAAATTAGATTCATTCAATGAAAAAGGGAAATGTGTAGTGGTATCTATATCCCAGGCACCTATCAAATAATTTGATCTAATTTCTAATAAGGGAAATATTATCTAGAATAAATTTGAGTTACAATAGTTTAGGTAACGTAATGATGAATTACTTAGATGCAATATAATTAATGAGTAAAACTCTATATATAAAGAACCCATGACTTCAAATGCAAACCAATTTCAAAAATAAGAAACAACTCTTTATGTGAGGGAATATTTAAGCATCAAACATAACCATAGTAAAATAAACAAATTTATCTTACATGAGAATAAGAAAATTATTTGGAGTTCCCTCTAGTGATGTTTTAGCCACTATCCAATTATGTGTGTTACCCTAATATAACAAAAACTAGTTATCAGACATGTCAATAGACAGGCTAATAAAATCTCAATCCATCATACATTTTTATTAATATTTTAGATCTAATATATTTTACAAAAGTGTTTCTTGAATCTATTTAGTTCATTTATAATTTAATTGAAATAATTGGAGGCTAAAAAACAGTAGTACAACATGAAATGATGCCATAACCAAGATGGGTAGATTTTATATATCATCCACCCAACATTGGAAATACAAAATTCATGAAGTTAAATGTAGTAAAAGATATATAAAATCAATATACACATTTTTAATAATGATTCAGTCCTATATTAGGGACACCAATAGAGTAACTTGTTTTGATGTTCAAGTGTTTCATCCAGTTTTTGAAGGACAAAATTTTATATCATGTATAAATTAAGAAGTTTTATTTATTAATGATTTGGAAGATATTGAATGAAATTTTAATTATTATTTCAGTTCAATGCTATAGAGGGTGACCATTATTGACCTATAAAACTACAAGTTGTGTGAAAATGTGATAGTTTTTAATTTCATAACTAGATGTATATGAATGATATATTCCCTAAACATGCATATACTACAAAATTATTTGTTTGTGATATGTATTGAGAATATATAAATTGATATTAAAAAATCACATCTAATGTTGAAATATAATTATGGATTCTGATAATTTTTCATAGTTTAGAAATGGATGGAATATGCTCTTCAGTGTTCAAAATCCTGATCTCATCTAGAATCCTCAACACAGGGAATGAAATATAAAAATGTAGAAACTATGACTACTATAATCATATAAAAATTGGTTTTGGATCTCACTCTATATCCAACAATTTATAACATAATGCCATATCATGAGATATAAAAACATTTCGTCATCATAATGGTAAGAAATATTAAAAATTAATGAATTGGGGGGATATGAAAATTCAATTTAATTCCTAATGAAAATAGCATTTGCAGTTTTATTTTTTATTTTTTAAAAGAAATAATTTAAACTACTAGAAGATATAATATCTAATGAGGTTGGTATGAATGATGAGCCCAATTACATCACTTACAAACAAATGATAGTGGATAAATCAGTGACTTTTTATCTTAAAATCATACTCCAAAATATTATATATATTTTCAATGAAACATTGCACCATAATCTATATTAGGTGAATCTTTTGTTTTTATCCCAAATAGAGGACGAATAGGGTGGAATTAATTCCTATGTAGACACATGAAAAACATTTTTACCTTGATAACTAGAAAATTGGTCAATAATGAACATTTTATCATCATGGGTTGACTGAATTAGCCAGTTTTAACACCTAATAATTATAAAATACCTAATATGATATATTTTTCGTTATAATATTATCAAAATAATATCAATTTATAAATAATTATAATATAATACAAAGCGGATACCCTGGGGGTACTGAAGTGAGTTCTCACACTTTGAGGCTATGTTTCCACATCACTAGGAGGATGAGAACCACCCCACTAAATGGAGTTTTCATTGGAATGGGTGAAAAAATATGAATCATTAAATTTTACCTATATAATGGATATATTAATTAATGAATAATAATCATATAATGTATAGATATCAACGAAAAAACATGTAAGAGTTTTTGGAAGTAGAGTAAAGAGAGGGTATGGTGGACCCCAACATTTTTTTGCCATTCTTGATGAGACCATACCTATATATGAGGCAAAAATTCATGAACTATAACAAGATAAAAAATGAGAATTAGTCTAGTAACAAATCTTCAGGGTCTTGCTCTCATTTTATCATATTAATGTAAAATTAAGCTGATAAAAGTTTTCTTGGTCATCGATGGGATATATGATAGATAAAAAATCTTGTTAGTCAAATGAAAAATAAAACCCATAATTTAGATCATGGTAGGAGATCATAATTATAGTTATCTCTAACCCATAAACTCCATTTTCACAAGTATCCGCATAATATGAAGAACATTAACATGGGTCAGAATAAAGAAATCCTAAAACAAATCCCCATAATATCTACCTAAATTTCAAACCTATAAACCCATTATTTCTCAAAAGAACCCTTAGAATATCTTATTGGGTACTTTTAAACCCTTAAGATATTGTGACTAAAGTGGATGAATTTGAGAAATATTATGTAGAAATGGGACCTACTGAGTGTCACATAATAATTTCATTCATTAATAATGATTGAGAAATTGACATAAAATTAAACATTTGGAACTACTATGTTTTTTGGAAATATCATTGATATTTATATTAATTGATCCCAAATTATAAATGGTTCCAAAATAAAAATAATATTTATAAAAACCATTATGAATTTAACCTATATTAAAGTTGACTTGTACCTTTAAAATTGTGAAATATATGGATACAATAAGAGAGAGAAGATGTCACGTGGGATGATCAGGTTTAAACCCCAATTTGCATATCTCATTTTAAAATCAATATTCATGGTTATTTTCGAAGACAAGGAATTAAAAACCTCACATGGAAGGTTTTGGATATATATTCATGTAGGAACTCCATTTTTATATCATTAAAAACATTTCTGTAAATTGAAAATGATGGGAATTATATAGTGAGAACTAACCATTTAAATCTTGGGAATCACAATACACCAATTCGGGTTTATATGATCCCAGATTTATTTTTAGGTACCTCCTTGTTTATGTTTTGTTTTAAATTCATGAATATTGGTTAATTAAATGTTTCTCTAGATTTTTAGGGGGCTTGATATATCTCAGGGGTTTCAATAAAAGAAATAAGAGAAAACAGGGCCATGTAGTGCATATTGAATGGTCAGAACATAGTCAGTAGTAAATGCTATCCTTTACCATGCTTTCTTGTAGAGGTGAAATGCAATTGGTAAATCTATGCACAGTGAGGATACATCATGTATGGGATTGAACATATCCATCATGCATGGTTAACACATATGAAGTGCCCAGATCAGTGTGAATCACTGAGAGGGGGAGGGGGTGAATCAGTGATCCCTTAAAACTTTTTACAAATTTATTCTTTATCAATTAAACCTCTATGGCTGGTTAAATCCTCGATCCACACTTCTTGTATCTCTCAGCCTTTCCTCGAGTGATGCAGTAAATGTAAAGGCACAGGACACAAGGATTTACAAGGTTCGGCACCAAAGGCCTACGTCCTTGCCATGTTGGTTATACACCCCAACGTGGTTTCTCTATTATAACTTGTTAGAATTACAATGGTCGATACAGCATCCCACTGTATCTCTCCTGAGTCCCACAGGAGGGTCTTTATACTGCGTCCCACAGTGTTACCGGAGTCCCACTGGCCTGCTCCAGAATCCCACTGAAGACTTCTTCTCCCTGAGTCCCACAGGGTCTTCTCTTGGCTCCTCGAGTCGCACGAGTATCTCTTCTTCACTTTAAGATTCTTCAAGTATCTTCAGCAGTCTGGGATAAAGACTGCTGGCCTTGCTCTGTACCTCTGATCACTTGTGATGATCAGGTCTTCTCGTCTTGCTCAGGCTTTATCTCCTTCTTCTCAGGATGACCTGGCTTCTCTCCAGCTACTGAATACTCAGACAACTGATATCTTTAACTTCAGTCTGGTCCATTCTCACATCAGAAAAACTTCATGCACTGAGTGCATGGCATCTTTTCTTCCTCATGCACTGACTGCATGGCCTCTTAGTTCTCTTCAAGAACTTCCGGTCTTGGTCAACTCAGATGCACACAAGCAGATTTGACTTGTTTACGTGTGCACGTGCATGCATGCATGCATGCACTCCCCTTCTTCTCTTCTTGGTGCAGTAAACCCTCAGAGGGTGTAGTCAATTCTAAGTGTGTCCACTCCACTTAGAGCACACACATAGGTTCGGCCACTTCACTTTGTTGTTTTTCACACACAACATTGTTCTTTGATTTGCACACACACAATGAGTGTGTATTTGGCCTTCACTATTTTTACACACACCCAAGCTATCCTCGGCCTTCTTTTCAAATGCACACACACACAAAGTGTGGTGGTCTTCACTCTTCAAGAATGCACACACAAATGCACAAAGGCCTCGGGTCTTCTTTGGTTGCACAAGGCTACGGCCTTTCCTTGCCTTCTTGCACACACACCCGAATGTGTCCTTCTCCACTTATGCACACACACTGCCCACGGGTGTCTTCTTCAAGCACGGGCTGCGCATGTGTCAAGGGTGCAAGGGGTAGCCGTGGGTCGCATTTTCACACACACACAAAGTAGTTATACACTTCACAACCCGAACACCCTTCTTCTCCTCACAGCCGCACAAGGTGCTCTGGAAAAGGCCGCACAAGGTGCAACACCCCACTGCCTTCTTCAAACGCACAAGCACAAGGTGCAAGGTGCGCAGGATCTCGCTGCAAGGGGCAGCCGCGGGTCGCACAAGCACCACTGCCGCGCAGGGGGGAGTGGTGCACAGAGGGAGCGCGCAAGGTCGCGCTGCCCAACCTCTCCTTCCTGTCGCGCAAGGGGTAGCGCGCAGGGGACTTCTCCTCTTCTTCTTTCCCGCAAGGAGTGCGCAAAAGGAACCTTACGGAGCAAGGGGTGCTCCGGGCTTCACTACCGCGCAGGGTGCTGCGCGGGGCTTCGACTTCGCGAGGCACAAAGTGCTTCTCACGGGACTTCTCTCTTCAGAGGATCAGCAAACTCTCCTCGAGGGCTAGGCCTCATTTTTATAGGCAAAGTAATGCCCAATCTTCCGCGGGATAAATCTCAAATCACCGAGATTTTCGGTTCTTTAAAAATCTTTGAACACAAGCCGCAAATCACGTTTTTCTTTTCTGTTCTCTGCAGGATTCCTTCTTCTTCGGTTTCCTTCACGTGCAAGAGCATGCATACGCATGCATGGCCTCTGTTCTTCCAATCCATGCAAATCACGAACACACCGAAGCCTCGGCAAATTCGTTTTGCCTCGGCCTTGTTCGAAATCTCCCAAACATTGCATGCATGCCTATTTTCTTGCATGATCGTGTTCGGTAGGTCAAGACGAGCTCAATAGAGCCTTCGGCTTTGGAAATGGTGGCCGGGATCTCAAAATCCATGCTCGGATGGCGCCTGGTTCGTCGGAGGCTCGCGGGTGGCTTCGGGCGAGCTCGAGGAAGAGGACGGTCTCTTAGCCATCAGATCAGATGTTTGAAATACATCGGACGGCCGCGATCAGAAGATCTCGCGTGGGATTGATCGTGCAGTCAAGATCTGGCGCACGATCAATCGAGCGGCTCAGATTCGCTCCTGGAAATTTTTCCGCGTCCCACATCGAAGCGGCCTCCTGTTTTCACGCGGCTTATTACCCAAGCGCTGCCCATCCTCACCTCAGTTGTATCTTCTCCCTCCATGGTGCCGCCCCGCACCGTGTTCTCCCTACGGGCGCGCTCTGCGCCCACTCTACTCCTTGCGGGCGTGCCACTGGCGCCCACTATGCATGCTGACACTCTTGGGGGCTCACTCCCTACGCCCCTGCCGCGCTCCTTCGGGCATCCCCCAAGCGCTCATGCGGTGTCTTGGGTGCGCCCTGCCCCTGGCTCGCCCCACGGGTTCCCCCATGGGCGTGGTGCCCTAGCGCCCATGCCTTGGGGTTGAACCCTCAAGGTGCCTTGGCTGGCCATATTTTTTGGCAAAGGATAGAGAGTACTTTGTATAAAACAAAGTAACCACATACATAATGTGAAATGCCAAATGCCACTTCAAGCCATCTTCCTCTTCATTTACTCTTCTTTATTTCTTCTTCTTGATTAGAATTCCTCCAATTCTCTTCAACATTTATTCATCACTTAGGAATGGAATTCCCGAAGGTTCATCATCAACTGAGCTCCTGAATCACATAGATCTTCAATGTTCTTCATTGATCCAATCAGATATCAATTGGATCTTCTTGTAATTCTCATGCACTAAGTGTTAGTGCATGGACTTCATTAATCCACTTCATCCACTTAGAAGTTGTGGATGGATCCCATTCAAATCCTCATGCATTGTCAATACAATGCATGGTCTTCAACCATTGGTGTGACATTGTATCCAGTTGATACAAGTTCTTTGAACTTAAAGATCAGCTCATCAATCGTCTGATTTACATAGAGAATGTTTCAACCATAATCTCCTATGTCACTTAGTGAATCTTCTAAGTGACATGCATCTTAGTACCATGGCCATTCTCCTTCATCACCATCACCATCACATCCTTTGTCATTCACATATTGAACCTCCTTGACATCCATCCATTCATTCCTTGACAACAACATACCTCATTGACAACAAATGCAACACAGTGCACTTCAATCTCCCCCTTTGTATTTGTTTTCAATACACTTCTTCAGCACATATGAATGGGTCAATATGTGTGCCAATATTTTCTCCCCCTTATTGGCAATCAAATGCAAAGATGTGGTGTGGTACTCTTCCAAAAATATCTTCCTCCCTTTAAATAGTATTTTCTGGAAAATCACTAAGAGAGGGATGATGTCACATGTTCTCTTTAGCAAAGAACCTTTAGTAAATCAGCTCTAATTCTACTTGGGCTAACCCGGTGTAGAAAACAAGAGTGATATGACCAAGGAATTCAAACCTGTCCATAATTCTCTACACATGTGAGATCATGCTTAGGGGTTTGAAATTTTTCAGATATAACAATGAATTGCTAAATCCTACACATACTTCACAAAACTCATTAGAAAGTTCAGTGCAAAGATAAAGCTCCCCCTTTCATCCTTTTGTCTTCAATCCATACTCCCCCTTAATTGACAAGATAAACTCAATTAAGAAAAAATGGATGAAAGTATGATTGGAATACCTTCAGCTTTTCTCAAGATGGTATTAAATCTTAGAATACCATCTTCTCCATATTGGCTCCCCCTCAAGGGGTGCACTCCATTCTGTCCAAACCATCCTCCAATTGAGAATGATCATCATCTTCAATTCCTTGCAATGTTAGCACATGTAAATACAAGTGATTAGGGAATAAGATGGAACCTCCTTGGTTCATCAATGTGAACAACACGGTTGAGAAGATTCTCTCAACCGAGATGTCCAATTTTCACCATTCTTCACACTTGCACATTTGATCTTCAATGATGTTTGTGCTGGTGCGGATCTCAACACATCTTCATGTGAAATATTTTGTTTCCTTTTTTCCTTAGCAATTGCCAGTGCTTCATCTTCAGCTCTTTGCAGTTCTCCGAAATGTTGCAACTGATTAGGCCATATGACTAACAAGTCATTTGGAAGTGAGGCCTCAGTTTTGGAAATTCCACATGGTTCTTTCGATGTTGTTAAGCTACCTTTCTTAGGCAACTTATTTTCAACCAATCCCTTCTGATTCTTATGGATTGATTGTCTGTTTGAGTCCAGTCTGCTTCTATTCAGTTCCATGGCTTGTTTACAAAGATCCATGGTGTGTCCTTTCTTTCCACAGTAGAAGCATGTTTTCTTGGTGGTCCTTCTGGATGCATCACCCTTCATGGATTTAGACACCAAGGACTTCTTTTCCTTTTTCGTGATCTTCTTGGGAGCATCTTCCACTTTCTTATGCTTGCTTCCCAAGGATTCTTTCTGAGCCAGGTTCTGTGATCTTTTCTTCTTTTGAGCTCTGGATACAGTTGGAGATTGACATGTATCTATTTTACCACTTTTGCACACATCCCAGATGTTATCAAGCAATCCAAATCTGTTAGAAGTAAACAGATGTCTCTGGACCTGTGGAAGTAGCTTATTTCCTTCTGGCTTGCTCCCCCTAGGCATGGGCTTCCTCTGTGCTTTGGCATTCAGTGGATTGTACCAACAATCCTTTGCACAATTCCCATACATGTTACAACACCAACATTGACCCACAAAACTTGACCTCTTCAGTCCTTCTGATTGTAGGGTACTTTTCTTGACTTGTTGTGCTATTTCAAGAGAGCTTTCTTTCGTCATTGACTTCATCCATACTTGTTCAGAGTTATTATTCCATCCTGTACTTTTTGTGGAAACACATTTAGAAGCATGAGTACAAGATGGGATGGATGGTACCTTCTTTCTAGAAGATGTTTCCCTTTCATTAGAGGATGTATTTCTTTTAGAATCATCCTTCTCAAAGCTCACTTGAGTAGCAACATTTCTTCTTTCAGCTGACTGGGAGGCTTCACCTTTGGGTGATTGCAGATTTTTCAATATCACCTCCAGTTCAAAGCATTTCATGTTGAGGGAGTTCTTCTCATCCTCAACCAATTTTAGCCTACCTTCCCAATTCTGTTTCAGCTGTTCCATTTGGTCATCATGCACCTTCTTTATTTCATGCAATGAGTTGTCAAGATCCTTCACCATTTTGACTTTGTCTTCAATTTGAGCATCTCTGACATTCATTGACACTCTATGCAATTTTTCCAGTACATGGAAAACTTCTTTGACTATTGTCTTAAAGAATTCTTTCTCATAAAGGCTTCTTTGCAATTCTTCAGTAGTGTCTTCATATCTTTCATTGCAAAGAGAAATGGTTTCATCTTTATCCTTCACCAGCTTTCTGAGAGTGTTGGTTATGCAAACCCTTTTTTCCAATTGATCTTCCATTGCATTGGCTTCTACTTCTAACTATGATTTTTCTTCTTGAAGATCAAGGATGCCTGTAGCTATACACATTGCCACTTACTTGGGGACTGTCTTCTGAAGATATTCGATTGCATTTTAAAGATCATTCATTGTTCCAACTTCATCACAGCTAGGACAGGCTTTCTTCATCTTCTTGGCCTATTTCTTCTTTCTATTTTTCTGAGTCTTGGCAGATATCTCCATTTGAGGCTGGTCACTCATTTTTTCAAATCTTCACTTCATAATGACTCCCTTGGATCTTTTAGAGGTAACCTTCCCTCTGATACCAATTGAAGTGCCCAGATCAGTGTGAATCACTGAGAGGGGGAGGGGGTGAATCAGTGATCCCTTAAAACTTTTTACTAATTGATTCTTTATCAATTAAACCTCTATGGCTGGTTAAAGCCTCGATCCACTCTTCTTGTATCTCTCAGCCTTTCCTCGAGTGATGTAGTAAATGTAAAGGCACAGGACACAAGGATTTACAAGGTTCAGCACCAAAGGCCTACGTCCTTGCCATGTTGGTTATACACCCCAACGTGGTTTCTCTATTATAACTTGTTAGAATTACAATGGTCGATACAGCATCCCACTGTATCTCTCCTGAGTCCCACAGGAGGGTCTTTATACTGCGTCCCACAGTGTTACCAGAGTCCCACTGGCCTGCTCCAGAATCCCACTGAAGACTTCTTCTCCCTGAGTCCCACAGTGTCTTCTCTTGGCTCCTCGAGTCGCACGAGTATCTCTTCTTCACATTAAGCTTCTTCAAGTATCTTCAGCAGTCTGGGATAAAGACTGCTGGCCTTGCTCTGTACCTCTGATCACTTGTGATGATCAGGTCTTCTCGTCTTGCTCAGGCTTTATCTCCTTCTTCTCAGGATGACCTGGCTTCTCTCCAGCTACTGAATACTCAGACAACTGATATCTTTAACTTCAGTCTGGTCCAGTCTCACATCAGAACAACTTCATGCACTGAGTGCATGGCATCTCTGCTTCCTCATGCACTGACTGCATGGCCTCTTAATTCTCTTCAAGAACTTCCGGTCTTGGTCAACTCAAATGCACACAAGCAGATTTGACTTGTTTACGTGTGCACGTGCATGCATGCATGCATGCACTCCCCTTATTCTCTTCTTGGTGCAGTAAACCCTCAGAGGGTGTAGTCAATTCTATGTGTGTCCACTCCACTTAGAGCACACACATAGGTTCGGCCACTTCACTTTGTTGTTTTGCACACACAACTTTGTTCTTTGATTTGCACACACACAATGAGTGTGTATTTGGCCTTCACTATTTTTGCACACACCCAAGCTATCCTCGGCCTTCTTTTCAACTGCACACACACACAAAGTGTGGTGGTCTTCACTCTTCACGAATGCACACACAAATGCACAAAGGCCTCGGGTCTTATTTGGTTGCACAAGGTTACGGCCTTTCCATCCCTTCTTTCACACACACCCGAATGTGTCCTTCTCCACTTATGCACACACACTTCCCACGGGTGTCTTCTTCAAGCACGGGCCGCGCATGTGTAAAGGGTGCAAGGGGTAGCCGTGGGTCGCGTTTCCACACACACACAAAGTAGTTATACACTTCACAACCCGAACTCCCTTCTTCTCCTCACAGCCGCACAAGGTGCTCTGGCAAAGGCCACGCAAGGTGCAACACCCCACTTCCTTCTTCAAACGCACAAGCACAAGGTGCATGGTGCGCAGGATCTCGCTGCAAGGGGCAGCCGCGGGTCGCACAATCACCACTGCCGCGCAGGGGGCGTGGTGCACAGAGGGAGCGCGCAAGGTCGCGCTGCCCAACCTCTCCTTCCTGTCACGCAAGGGGTAGCGCACAAGGGACTTCTCCTCTTCTTCTTTCCCGCATGGAGTGCGCAAAAGGAACCTTACGGAGCAAGGGGTGCTCCGGGCTTCACTGCCGCGCAGGGTGCTGCGCGGGGCTTCGACTTCGCGAGGCACAAAGTGCTTCTCACGGGACTTATCTCTTCAGAGTATTAGAAAACTCTCCTTGAGGGCTAGGCCTCATTTTTATAGGCAAAGGAATGCCCAATCTTCTGTGGGATAAATCTCAAATCACCGAGATTTTCGGTTCTTTAAAAATCTTTGAACACAAGCCGCAAATCACGTTTTTCTTTTCTGTTCTCGGCGGGATTCCTTCTTCTTCGGTTTCCTTCACGTGCAAGAGCATGCATACGCATGCATGGCCTCTGTTCTTCCAATCCATGCAAATCACGAACACATCGAAGCCTCGGCAACTTCGTTTTGCCTCGGCCTTGTTCGAAATCTCCCAAACATTGCATGCATGCCTATTTTCTTGCATGATCGTGTTCGGTAGGTCAAGACGAGCTCAATGGAGCCTTCGGCTTTGGAAATGGTGGCCGGAATCTCAAAATCCATGCTCGGATGGCGCCTGGTTCGTCGGAGGCTCGCGGGTGGCTTCGGGCGAGCTCGAGGAAGAGGACGGTCTCTTAGCCGTCGGATCAGATGTTTGAAATACATCGGACGGCCGCGATCAGAAGATCTCGCGCGGGATTGGTCGTGCGGTCGAGATCTGGTGCGCGATCAATCGAGCGGCTCAGATTCGCTCCTGGAAATTTTTCCGCGTCCCACATCGAAGCGGCCTCCAGTTTTCACGCGGCTTATTACCCAAGCGCTGCCCATCCTCACCTCAGTTGTATCTTCTCCCTCCACGGTGCCGCCCCGCACCTTGTTCTCCCTGCGGGCGCACTCTGCGCCCACTCTGCTCCCTGCGGGCGCTCCACTGGCGCCCACTATGCACGCTGACACTCTTGGGGGCTCACTCCCTACGCCCCTGCCGCGCTCCTTCGGGCGTGCCCCAAGCGCCCATGCGGTGTCTTGGGTGCGCCCTGCCCTTGGCTCGCCCCACGGGTTCCCCCATGGTCGTGGTGCCCTAGCGCCCATGCCTTGGGGTTGAACCCTCAAGGTGCCTTGGCTGGCCATATTTTTTGGCAAAGGATAGAGAGTACTTTGTATAAAACAAAGTAACCACATACATAATGTGAAATTCCAAATGCCACTTCAAGCCATCTTCCTCTTCATTTACTCTTCTTTATTTCTTCTTCTTCATTAGAATTCCTCCAATTCTCTTCAACATTTATTCATCACTTAGGAATGGAATTCCCGAAGGTTCTTCATCAACTGAGATCCTGAATCACATATATCTTCAATGTTCTTCATTGATCCAATCAGAGATCAATTGGATCTTCTTCTAATTCTCATGCACTAAGTGTTAGTGCATGGACTTCATTAATCCACTTCATCCACATAGAAGTTGTGGATGGATACCATTCAACTCCTCATGCATTGTCAATACAATGTATGGTCTTCAACCATTGGTGTGACATTGTATCCAGTTGATACAAGTTCATTGAACTTAAAGATCAGCTCATCAATCGTCTGATTTACATAGAGAATGTTTCAACCATAATCTCCTATGTCACTTAGTGAATATCCTAAGTGACATGCATCTTAGTACCATGGCCATTCTCCTTCATCACCATCACCATCACATCCTTTGTCATTCACATATTGAACCTCCTTGACATCCATCCATTCATTCCTTGACTACAACATACCTCATTGACAACAAATGCAACACAGTGCACTTCAACATAGTTTGAAAAAAACTATGCTGACTCCCTACAGACTAACCCCCTCTTGGACAGAGGGTGGAACACATATTGAACATGTCCTTGCCAACCATGTGGATAATACATGAACCCTGTTAAAAATTTGGTATTTTAAATATTAAGCCCTTATGATTTAATTTCATCACCCGGTTTTCATCATTATTTATACTACATCAGCCAAGGGTGATGAACACTTCGTCCAAAACATCCCAAGGACTAATCTCCTTCATTTATAATCCTTTTGGAGTGTTGTTGTGTGCTTGTCAATGATCTGTGTGACTATAACACTCAATTAAAATCCTTTTTCTGGATTAGGGATATTTTAGTTGTTTTTCTTCTCCCAAATCCCTAAAAACCACTTTTTATAGTTGATCTTAGGTCGAATCATCGAACGTGTTCTAACCAAAATCAAAGGATAAGGTTAAGAGGGAATTCATCTTTGGAATCAAGGTAGGTGGTCTAGATGTTATATCCCATCATCTTATGGTAAATTTAATTTTTATTTGGTTTTTTCTTTTGACGGTGTGTTTTATGTGTGGTTTTTTAGGATATAAATGATGAATTAATTAGTTTATTGATGAATTGAACACCTCATGATCCTCGTGGGATGAATTGAGGATTAATAGTCCTGGATTGAGGCCACCCATTTGGTGTGACATATTTGTGAACATGAGATTGGGATATTAAAACTGAAAATTAATGGTTTACAAGATTTAACCTCTGACTGCTATGTTTATCATTTAAGCACTGGTTAATGAAGAAAATCCATGAGATTTTGTATAGTTGGTTAATAATGATTTTAAAATGTAATTGATTTTAATTTTTTATAATTGATAACATGGAATAAGTGGTAATTTTGTATCATTTTAAGGGTTAATGAGTTATTACCTATAAATGGGAAATGTGTTAAATGGAAAATTTATGTATATTCTTAATGTGTTGAATTACCTATCAATTGTGAATGCTATTTGTACTCAATGATTATTTATTTTTAAATGGTATATGTGGTAAATGGTTAATTAAGAATGTGAATATGGCTTTGTGATATGTGGGGAGTTGAATTGCGGTTTTATACCCATTGTTTGGGTTGGACTGAGGCTCTAAACCCCACCCTATAATGAATGGTTTATGGATTACGACTGATACTCTATGACCAAAACATTTTCATTTCATGACACAACCTTGAATAAGGATCAAAATTATGTGTGATGTAATTGTTTGTGAAATTAATTCGTTAATGAGATAGGGATCTTGACTTATACCCTTATACATAGTAGTTTACAGGCATAGGAAATAGATTAATTGATTGAAATGGATAACCCATATAAAAAAGTTGAAACTTTTTTATGTTGATATTGTTAACCAATTGAACATGGATTATCATTTTTTATCTTGTAATTAATCTAGTACCTACATAAAAAACTATTTAGATTGGATATTTCATAGTCGTCATTGGTGTCGGTGTGCTGATTTATACTCACACCATGCTTGGGACAACGTTGGGTACCCATGATTACTTTATGGTCTCATATCAGATCAAGGGAAATGACCCAATTATATATGGATTATTTCAGTTTGGGAAGTTCATGGAAGAAGGTTCTGAATTTTGAGTTAGGACCTATTTGGTATTCTCTTATTTTTTTTTACTTTATGATTCCTTTTCACTTGAAACAGTTTGACATGGAGTAACATATTCATTTTTGGGATGTGGAATTGAACCAACTTCTAGGAAATGTTTAATAATGAAATTTTTATTTGTTATAGTTTTGAGTATTTTTTATTTTTATATTTTGGATTACTATTATAAACTGGGTATAGTCTCCCCACATGTTTTGTTAGATCCTCGATGCAAGTCAGTAGCCTCTAGCATATGTGGATGCCTACCTGAGGTCATGTGGAATACCATCTCGGGGAACCAGTTCAGTGGATATCAGGTTGTGGACATTAATATTTGATATCCTAAGGAGTTTTCTTCAATATTTTCTTACTATTTAGGAACAGTATTTGGGAGGTTTGTATGTGTGAACGCTTGGCAATGAGCTCATGTGTGGGAGTAGTTAAACCATGTATGTGGGAAAACCCAAGTACCGAGTGTGGGATTGTGGTTCTTGATATGTGTTGTTACGGTTGAATGATATTTCACCATTGGGTGATGTACATGTAGTTTTATGTGAAATTTTTAGGGTATTTTGGATCATGGCCAAAATGGAATATGGTTGCGGAAACATGCATCATTTTAGGTACCTAGGGATATATGTGACATGCATCATGGTAGGCACACACAAGAGAGACATAAAGGATGTAAGGGATAAAATACTTTCTACATCCTTTGCATTTGTATTAAACTTCGTCTACTTAGGATAAAGTAAATGTGTAAATGGGGAGGATGTAAAGGAATGGTTAAAAAATAGGGCCTGATGATGAGCCGTAAATGTGTTAAAATATAATTCTTATTAGTTTTAAAATATAGAAAGGTGTCTAAAAAATACATATTTTTTGTAATAGTAGAAGAGGATAAAATGGGTGTCTATGGAATGTTTTAGTCTTCATGAATTGGTTTACCCTGACTAACCATGTCCAATTGAAGGGAAGGTTGATAGAAGTGATAGAGTTGTGATTGTACCTATTATGATGGTGAATTCAAAATGAGTTGTTTATGGAAAGTAAGTATCTATCCAGTGTGCCAAAAGTGGATGTTTTCTATAATGTGTTATGAGATGTGTGATTGTATTTATTGAGAAAATACATCATGATATCATTTTCTAGTTGGGAGACATATACTGCTAAAAAAAATCCTTCAGTAGTAGAGTATGAAACCCCATTGGTCGACGGTAATAAAAGGGAGGATTATTTCCGTAAGAACTTTGCTATATTTTCGAAAAGAAGGAATGGGACATTGGGAACGTTACACAGAGTATGTTTAATTTTACATGAAAGTTTCAGTGGTAGAACCCTCTATCTTTTTCTAGAGAGGGTGGACCTAAGTACTGAACGTACGTCCATATGGAACGTGAAGGGACATAGGAAGTGGGTATCCCTAATTTTTTTATCACACCCTATGGATGGGCTGTTTGGGTAATTATCATTCCTTAATTTAAAGACCATGTCGAGTTTTTATGTGTGGATAAAAGGGTTCTTCTTATTATGCTCTCGGTAGGGCTGTGTACCTAAGGTTGTGAGTGGTTTCCAAATAATGTGGACATGGTAATGGTGTGGGTTATCATTTTTTAATTTTTACATTGGAACCTAAGAGTGGGAGTCTTGGGTTATGGGACCATTAGTGGTAGTTGTGTTGTTGTGGCTCTTGAAAAAGCGAAATTTTTTACATGGAACATTAGATGTGGTGTGTTTCAGTATGAGGGATGGCATGCTACCATGGGAAACTTATTATTGATTTTTGACATGTACAATTTGGGGGGAGATCCATTGACCCTTTATAGACATGAATACGTTTTTGGGAATTTTATTTCTGTGACCTTAGAGGATGAACTATGATAGGGGCCAACTAGGTTGCTAATTATTTTTTTTGTGTATGGAACCGGTGGAAACATTGGAGTATGATTGTGGTGGATGAGAATTGATGCCAACTGTGGGATTGGCCTAGTGGGAAAACGGGTACTCCCAATGTTTTTATAATTCTATATCAGTTGTGGTTAGGAATTAGTGGTTTTGAGAATAAGGGGTAACCGAGAGGGAGAATTTAATAGTGTTTCATGTGCCTTGGGATGTAAACACTAGGTGGGTTCTTTGGTGGTGGAATAAGTACACAATGGGATCCGTATAGATTCCGTAAAAGAGCTTGATTTTTCCTCAGTTTATCTCTTGAGGATAAAATTGATCATTTGAGGTTGTTCAAAAGGATGGTTTCAAGAGGAATGATCGTTACAGTTCTTGAAACGGGGGTTGATAACATTTTATGCTAGGGGATTTGGATGAATTTGGTGGATGATACAACGATGAACGTGTCATGGATGGACACTTTTTATATGGGAGTGATGCCTGGGGTGAGGGGTGGCCACTTGTTTGGGCTTGTTGTGTTAGAGGTGGGGGTAATAGTCAGGAACGTTGAGAATGAATCAATTCTGAAGAGGCTGACGGACCAGGAGACAAGGTTAGTAATGTAAGAGGATTTATGGGTTTGGTAATGTATGATTCATGAATTATATAGTCATGTTTATTGTGTGGTCTCAAGAAATTTTGAAACCTTGAGGGCTATGATGAGGTTTAGATGTGGGCATGTGCTAGGAAGTCAAGATGTACTTTGGGATAGATGAAGAGGTGTCTCGGGATTAGCACATGTTTTTTTCAATGAAACTAATATAGGAAACATAGTTATATAAGTGACTATTGTGTTATAATTTGTGTTGTGATTTGTAGTGTTTTTTTTGAGAAATGTCGAAGTTATATAGAAAGAACTCTAGATGTGTGTTGGAGATAGTTCAACAAGACATGTTTTTTCATGTCTTCTTGGTAGAGAGTCATGACATTTTGGTGAGTTTTATTAGAAATCTCCACTTTAATTAGTTGCAGTGGCTGTGTGTTAAAGAGATCTTGATGGGTAGGTAAGCTCAATATATTTGGTATTTTGGGGTGTCCCCATAGTAGATTTTATTATGAGAATGGATAACTTGTAATGGTATACGTAGAAGACTTAATAGTGTACTCCTAGTTTGTTATGATAATTCCAAATATCTTGATATCATACTGGATATGATAATATATATACAGATTCATGCCTAGCTACCTGAATGTGTATTGGTTGGATATAGGACCTCTTATAGGTTATGCTCACATAATGGTATATGTGGAGTTGGATGGTGGATAATACCCCATCGACTAGTTCAGGTGGGATCCTTGGGATAGACCAGATATAGATGAATGCATTGATTTATGTTCCTATAATCCAAGAATGAGTATTGGTTGATAATTTTTCGTCATTCTACAGGAGACTAGATGAAGACTTCAATTTTATGGGCATCATCTTATGATCGAATCATGAGTCGTGGTGGTTGAAATTTCTCAAGGGGGGTGATGATAAATACTATCTTATGGTGGGGAGTAGTATGTCAGACAAGAAAGGGTGGTGCTGACTCTGGAGTGGATATGGTGTTATTTGGTTTCCAAAAAAAAACCTATGAGGTATGTGTTTGGACTACTCAAAAAGGACAGGTGGGATATGGATATGGCAGTTGATTGAGCCAGGAGTTATAATTGTAATCATGGTGGTTATAAATAAAACAATATATTCATGTGTTAGGGTCATTGATGGTGTGATCGAGTATCACAACCGTTCATGGAAGGAGAGGTTTGGTACTAGAACCTCATCATATCATGACAATGAAAATAAGAGCTGTATTGGGGCAACCTTGATATGTATTTAAGTATGAATTCACCTTGGTCTTGTGATGTAGTTTTGTTCCAATAATGAAGTTGGGAATTACTGAATGAGTGGTCCAGGGATGGATTGGATCTATTAGTAAGAGATAAAAAATGGTTAGATTTGAACCACCTTTGAGGGGTGTTTTGAAATGATTATTTCATTTCTACAATGTAAATTGGTTTTGATGAAGAGACTAATTGACTTTAGTGGATGAAAATATGAAATAGGTGCTTGTGTTAGGAATTTTAATGGGTGTGGTGGAGCATTTTTTTGACTTAGAAATTAGTGGATTCCTCAATGGTAGAGTTTACAGGATGTTGGGACATTAATCCTTTATGTGCATCATATGATGGTTCTATTCCATAACTGAGGAGCCTCCAAGGGTAGGTCTAGGTACCAACAATTAAATAGGAGAGAATGGATGTTTTGAGACAAGACATTCAGGAATGGTCTGACACAATTACAAAAGATAATTGACATGGTTTGTTATATGTTACCACTAGTTTGATGTTTTATGTCATTGAAATTTTAAAATGAATGGAAAATTGATAGAGGTCATGTTTTTCTTCATATCCAATGGGTGGTGGATTCATGTCTATTCTTGGTGGTTATTAAAACAAGGATGGTTATCATTGTTGGGTGGAATTGTCATGGGTTTTTTTGCACAATGATTTGGTAAATACGTTGTGTATGTTGGGAAAGTTGATGTGAGATTATATGGGGAATTTTAATTGCGTAATTTCCATAAAATGGAAGATAATGGTAGTGAGATAAAGCATAGGGTGGGGAGAACCACAATGGTAAATTTACTAGTGTTGATGATGAAACCAGCGTGTTAGGATGGATGGGCTTGAGTAAGTTCCATCTAGGTGTTTCTATTGTATTGAAGAGCATTTAATTGGGTTTTGGATGGTTGAGTGGCTTAGGTTGAAGGTTCTTCTTGAGTTTTATTTTTTGTGTCTAGATGTGTATCAAGGTAGTTTAAAATTAATTTTCTTGACCAATGTATATAAAAAAAATGTTTTTATAAAATAATATGATCCTTGGGTGAAATCGAGTTTGGGTAATGTAGGAATTTTAAAGGAGTATTGATGGCTCCAAGTGTTTCGGGACATGAGACATGGATTGGATTGGGTTGATAGAGTTCTGATTGTCTCTTCCAGGATGGCATGAGGCTATGCACAATTTTTACTTTTATCAAGATTTTGGCGGTGTTGCCTTATCCTATTTATAAGGTCATGGTGGTTTATATTTGAAAAGATATTGAATCATTCCTTAATAAAAATTAGGTTATGATTGTGGATCATATGATAATGTTTTTCAATTCAAGGTTACACCATTATTCTAAGTGTTCAGGGGGAATGGATATTTTTGGGATGAAACATGGTAGAAGGAGGATGATATGTGGGAATAGTGTCCCTATCTTTTTACCTTGGAGACACAAGGATGGTTGGTAGTGAGGATCGAGGAAAATCCATTTTAAAGTAGGGAGGTTGTAAGAAACCTTAAATTTATTGAGGTAAATGATTTTGTTTTTATTTTTTTATTTAAATCCCCCTAATTTAGTTAATTAAATGTTTCGATACTTTTTTTGGGGAATCAGGGTTGTCATGGGTGTTTGGGACATGAAAGTAGGGAAAAAGAGGCCATCTAGTGCATGTTGCATAGTTGGCACATGGTTACCAGTAACCATGCACTAAAACCATGCTTTCCTAGAGAGGTGGATCATAGTATGTAAAATTGTGCACTGGGAGGATCTATGTTTTTTGAGATTGGAATGATCCATCCAACATGGTTACCACATGGTTTGAAAAAATTTATGGGCTCTTCTAAAGCCATGTGGTCTACCCCCCCCCCCCCCCCTCTAGGACAAGGGTTGGATCTTGTTTGATGCACAGTTTGGCCAGCCGTGTGGCTAAACGATTCACCACATAAAAATGAGGCATTTTTCTACTTTCTCCCATTGTGTTTTATATTTTTTGATACTATTTTCATACACATTTAACCTAAATCATCCAAGAGTCATTAATCCTTCCTCCCAAACATCCTAAGGACTGATCCAATCATTTTTAAGTCGTTTGGAGAGATGTGGAGTGTGGATTGATACATCACATGATTCTAACACTCATATTCCATCCATTTTCTTGATTAAGGATTTTTTTAGTTGTTCTTCTTCTTATGAATCCAAGAAACCCCTAATTTTTCTATTGATATTAGGTTATGTCATCTAAGTGTGTTCAAATATGAATCAAAGGATATGGTTAAATGTGCTTTCATATTTTGAGTAGAGGTAGATGATCTACAAGTTATATCCCATATTATTGTGGTAAAATTTATGAGTATGAGGTTCTGAACTTGTGTTTTTTCATGGTTAGTTTTGTTTTCAATTATAAAAATTATTAAATAATTAGTTAATTGATGAATTTAATCCCCAATGATCAATATGGAATGCATTAAGGTTGAATAGTACTATATAGAGGATACCCAAGGGGTGTTCCGAATACGTGAACATGGGATTGGGTAATTAAATATTAAATTGAATGGTTTAATAGATTGAACCTATGATTTATTTGTTTATCATTATAACATGGATTGATAAAGGAAATATAAGTGATTGTGTATATTTGGTTAACATGGATAATGAAATGAAATTGATTTTAATTGACTTTAATTCATAACAAGGAATAATGGTTAATTCGATATAATGTAAAAAATATTATGAGTTTTTAATTGTATATGGTAAATGTGTTAATTAGTTAAGTCATGAAGTTGATTTTTGTGTTGAATAATCATTTAATTTTTAATGGTATGAGTACTCAGTGTGTATAGTTACTGAAATGGTATATATAGAAAATTATAAAATAAGAATGTTAAAATGGCTTGGTGGTTGGTGGATTATTTACATTATGTTATATTCCCACAGGTCGGGTTACACTAAGGATCTAATTACCACCCCTAGAATTCATGAGTTTGGGAGTCGGACAAAGTCTGTTTTCCAGTAATGGTTTCACATGATGAGGATACCGAGACTTAACTCCAAAGTATGTGCGGTGTAATAATTTTTTTAAATTTTTTCCCATGAAAGAAGGGGAACTTAACTGATCCCTTTATAAATATTAGTTGACCGACGTAGGTTGTAAATTAATTGAGGAAAATTAAAAAAACCCAAGGACAAAATATGAAAACAATTTAAGTGAATATTGTTATATAATGGAATCAAGTTTATCTTTTTCTTATATTGTCATTCATATAGTACATTAATAAACTATATTTTTATACTAGATATTTTGTAGACAGTATTTTTGGTGTCCTGCTGTGTTGTACTCACGCCCATATAGGGATTCCACTGGGAACCTAAGTGTACTTCATTATCGTTGGTCAAAAAAATTGTTAAGGTCCTAATTCATGATGGTTTATTTGGGCCTGTGATCTACATGAAAGTGGTATCTGAACATAGAGTTCGGACCCATTTTAGATTCATAATTTTTTTTTCATTTTTGGTTTTCTTTTATCCTTGTATAGTATGACATGGAAAAGCATATTCATTGTTTGGTTATGGACTTGTACCAAATAGTGGGAAATGGTTGTTAATGCATGTTTATTATTTATAGTTTCCTTTATTTTATATTTATATATTGTGCCTTACTTTGATAAAGATGGTATAGGATTCCCATGTGTTCCATTAGAACCTCACTGCTAGTCAAAAGAATCTGTAATATATGGAGGTGTGTCTGAGGTTATGTCGCGTCCCATCTTGGGGCACAAGTTCATTGGATCCTAGGATGGTCTTGTTATAATGATATTACAAAGTTTTAGGTAAATTACCATTATTTAATGGTGCCACACTAATCACTATGCATATTGACCTAGAGGCTACTCGAATCAATCCATGTAAAATAATTAGTGAAGATTTAATATATCCCATTAAATAATTCCTTGTAAAATCATATGATCTAAGTAGTTATAGAGTAGTGTTCATTAAGGACATAAATACTCTGATAATATTCTTCTCATTAAATTGTTAGGTTGAGGTTTACATTGATAAACAACTAATAATAGTGGAATAGGTTCTTATAACGTATGTGGAAATAAATAATTCATCCAAATAACACAATTTAAATATGGAATTGAATGATATTTGATTAACACAATAAATTATCATCCACTTATTTTATTTCTACCCTCAAAGGAGAACATGTGTGTTTAAAAAGAGTGGTCTCTATTAATTTGTTGAAAGTTATTCCTGATGAACCCTCAAAATTCTTATATAGGTGTGACCTCGATGTAAGTTATTTTTTGGATTAGTCATTTGAAAATAAATGTTTTCCTTGGTATAGGAACATATGTATTGAGTGTATCTAAAAATATAATTTCGGAATTCTGCATAATGACGGTGTAATAACTGTGAAAAAATAAAAAATTCCAAAATTAAGAATAATAAAAGCTTGAAAATTTGAACATATCTTAATAGGTGTTTAAATGATGTTGTGCCAATATTAAATGAAAATGCCCAAATTTCAACCTTGAAAATATATAATACCAAATTATATTGTAATGTAATGTTTTTAGTGAATTTTTATATATATTTAAGGATTATATAGAATATTATGTATGGTTCAACTCACAGCGTTTCTGAATGCGGATACTATTAATTAGAGGGAAAAGTTATTTTTGGGATATCATTGATAATTTATATGATTTTCAATAATATTAAATTAAAATTAGAATAATCTAATAAAATATTGGAAGTCGGTGAAGCCATTTTCACTGGATAAAATCAACTATAATTTTTTAGTGAATACTTTTTTTATTCATTGGTGTTTCACATTATAATCATCCTATATTTATTGAATTAAATTATTTCAAAATTCCATTTCCAACATATATCTATGTATTAAGAACTTAAAACAATAATTTCTCTTTTATTTTTTCATTTTATTTTTCTTTCAAATGTTATTTTGTGGATTTTTCTTTTGTGTTGAGGTGGATTGACTTCATTTCAGATTGTCATATATGTTACAAATATATCATGTATGTTTTTTCTTTCAAATTTATTGGTTTATATTCATTTTTTCCAATTAGGTATGTTTTTTAATATTAACTATAATTAATGGGGTTTAACCCAATAAATGGTATCTGAGCATTGATTGTGGATATTTGATGGTCATCCCATAGACAGTGTGTTTCAGTGAATAGTTTAGAAACAAAATTTTTCAATTTACTATATAGGACAATTTTTGTAAGAAGTACCTAATCCATTTTATGTCTCAAAAAATTAGGTGGGAGTTTACTTATTATTGATTTAATGGTGTTGGATGAGGTTAATATCAGAATAGAGAGGTTCGATGAGACAGACATTCGATTACGGAAGATGTTGATAGAGTATTTTTCACCATAGAATGATTTTGATGTTTCATTGACAGAAACCAATCTAGAAATGATGATGATGTAATAATGATAAGGTTTAGATAAAAATGAACTAATTTTTATCAAGAAGTAACTAGTTTAGAATGTATCTTATACCAATCACATGGGGAATAATAATTTAGAATATATATAGAAACTTATTTACATGGATGAGAATCCTACTACTATGAAAAATGTGTTTTTATTGAGGTTGGTATTCAACTTATGTACATAAAAAGTAATTCTATTAACTAGTACTTCCAATTAATTCATTATGATTTAGAGTCTTTTGGAGTATGTAAAGGTAAATGTTTCAAACCTATAGTGGGAATTATTTTTTATTTCATAAATCCCTAAATCATAGGATATGCTGGTTACAAATGTTTTTAAATCAATTGGAAATACAATCTATATTATTGTGAATCTTATAGATCTATTTTTAATTGTGGATAATTTACTAAATAGATAAAAGATTATATCAAAAAAATTAGTAGTGAGGAATTTAGGGGATAGTTTATTACACTGAAGAGACACGAGAAAGCTAATGTAAGAAGTAGGAGAAATATTAGCATGGATAAAGGTGGTCCCATGTGATATAATTTATCAAAAAATTCATATTGTAAAAAATATTTTATCACGTATTGATTTTATTTTAGAAGATATTATTTCATGATTTAATAGAAAAATCACTTCTTGAAAGATACAAGAGGCATATTGATGAGTGAAGGAAATTCTCTTGAGTCATTTTTTATACTCTCTCGTGATTTTTTCACAATAAATCTATGATAGTTTATATGATAAATTGTACTTTTGAATGCTTCAACAAGAGGTATCAAATATAAATTTAATATCACGAGGTTGTGGGAAAGCGTGATCTTTTGTATAAAAAGGAACTAATATTTTCTAAAATTATAACGAGTGAAACACATAACAGGTTAAAGGAAAACCTGAGTTTAGTAAGACTATTAAATTTTTCATTATTACATATAACATTAGATGATAAATGAAGGAATGTCACACATATTCCCATGGTAGTAGACGATGGGGTGAAAGATATATCATTGTATGTAACAAGAGTATTTGAAGGTGCAATGAATTCCATAAAATATCTTCTATAATGTCATGGAATTAAACTACTGGTTAGTTTAGTGTGAAAGATGTGATGATACTTATTTGGGAAACTGAATTGTTTCATGTATCAATTAAACTTGGAAATTTTATATATGATGAAACTATGCCTTTAGAGTTTGAGGCAATAATTATAGAAGTGTAAATGGGATTTCATGCCTTTATAGTTGAATAAATGTTTTCCATAAGAAATAATGACCATTAATGTTACTTAGTGGAATTTTGTGATAGGAATTTCATCATCTTAATCCATTTAAATGATGTAATGATTACATCCAAACCTCTAAATTAATTTTTGATGATATTAAATGTGAATTGTCAAAAATCTTCTTGAAAATGGATCTTGGTCCAAAAAAACTGCTTTTGGGATTTGGATTGCAAGGGAATTATTTTCTAGAACATGTATTATAAATATATATATCGACAACTAGAATATGGGGGATGTTTCTAGAATGGGTGATGGAAAATTGACTACCACTTCCCTAGTTTGACACTCTTCAGTTAACATGGACAAGGAACCTATATTGGATACAGAGGCTGAGTATATGGAGTAATATCCCACTTCATTTGAATTTAGAAGCTTTATGTATGTCATGTTTAAAACAAAGAGTGAATTTGTGCATTTAATTGGAGAGTTTATCATGTATTGGAATAATTTACCCTGAAGTAGTTAATTAGAACCTATGTTCTATTAAGTATTATAAAATATTATCTATTTTTCAGAATGGATAAGCCACTATTAGTGAATTTATAATCAAACATTATGGGAGATGTGGACATATAGAGGATCAACATGTGAAACATGTTCATTTATAGACGTACAGTTATCAGTTTTATTTCTAAGGTTAAATTTTTATTTTCACTTTTAACAATGGTTGTATAATATGTTGCATTAATATAATATGGGAAGGAATAAATTTTTTTGAATGGGTAGTTAAAATATCATAAAATTAAGTAGAAGTTTGGAATAATATTTTTTAATTCAATAAGTATACTCTTCATGGCTAATAATCTTTTGTTTTATTCTTGGTAAAATAGCATATGTGGGTGATGTATCACATCTTCTTAAATACACTCAACGAAAACATGATGGATCTATAAAATATTGGTATATCATAGAATATTTTAGATATTATATCCATGCATTTAGCCTGGGAATCATTGAGGTGGTGTTATACACAATAGGAATGGGAAGATCAAAATCATAATGTTGAAAACATATAGAAACAAATGAAAACTAAGTGATATGTTTGTTTTATAGATAATAAAGGAGAACTTAGTGGAGAATCCGAAAAATTATTCTCAAATAAAAGATCATTATTTATAACGAACTGAAAATTATTTTTTGTATAATAGTTAGAAATTATTTGATGTGAGATTTTATAATTCTAATTTATAATGTCAAAGTGACGATGGTGGACTGATGAAAAAATTGTCTATAAGACTGAATGATGGTAGATCGTAAGAAGGAAAATCAATAGGTACTTTGATAGTTATGAAAAGATAGTGTTAATTATTTAACATAAATGATTAATAGTTGAAAACGAGAATATGTAAGATTCAATTGATAGGGTTTATATTGAATTATAATAATTCACCAGGGATATGTAATTATTCATAGAATATTACCTAATGGATTACTACTGTTATTTGATGTGGGTACTATTAACCAGAATGGGATGATAAAGATTTTAATTTAATTTTTGATGTTAATGTATTCTGGTAAAGATTTAATTCAAGTTGGAATACTCTCCATGAAGATCACAAGGTAGTGAAATAATCTGTATGGGCTAAGCTACACGATATTTTTATAGTGGAGACATTTTTTGATGATATTGAGTAATAAATCCTAACCATCATTTATTTCTTGAATAAAATTCTTGTGGAATCTCCCATATAGATATGAAAAAATAATTAAACACAAAAACACATTTCATTTTATATGCTTTTCTATTAATTTTTATTATTTCATATGTTCTATTATGGATTTTTAAAATGTGTAATATTGTGGTGATATATGTGTAGCTTTCATTCTATGATCTGAATACATCATGTATGGGGGGATTTTTTATTTGGTTGTTATAGTATAATGTCTTCCCCTATGTATGTTTCATGATATATTTCCTTCTTTCTACCCAAACAATGAAGAATAAAAATAGATTGGGGATGTCTTACAACATTTAAGGAGGTTCTTTATACCATTATTGATGAACATTGAAAGATGAATCTATTAAAAAAAATAATCACATCAACACAAATAAATGTTTCCATGAACCTTAATGTATAATACGAATACTTCAGTTTCCTAATGAAACATTAGGACCTGTTCCATTTAATTACACATAGATTCTTGGCTTATATCCTCTTGTATCAACTTATGTTTTCGGATTACTGAATAACAATTTTATCAATAAACAAAAATAATGAAAAATGAATAAAATTCATGAAACTTAGGTGAAAGGATTTATTGATAAAAAGATCTAATATAACTTTATTTGGAGATTCAATACCTTAAATGGTATACAAAAATTATAGCTATGGATAATATAATTTCTTATATCATATTATTTATTAATTTTTGGGATCTGAATCACCATTTTCCAAAGGGTGATTTCTTGGTTATGATTATGAATCATGTGATTGATGTGACATCCAATTTAAACAAATTTTTATTCATGGATGGATAATTTGGCTATAATTAGATCTAAATACCCCTTTAGGATGAAGGAAATACTTACATTAGGTCACTCAAAGAGGTATATTTCTACTTCATGAATTGTTTAGTGTAAAATAATATAATAGATCGTTACTAATACCCCATGAAAAATACTTTCATGTCCATTACATGGAAGTGAGTGAAATTATATATTGATAATATAATAGTCAAATCCCGCCAATTCTGTGTTCACCATACCAACCTTGAGTCAATTTTAAAAAAAATAGGTCAACATAGCTGGAAAATGAATTTGTTGAGATGTTCTTTTAGGGTTGCATTAGAGATATTCCTGATCCTTTTAGTAGGTTATCATGGAATTAAAGTGCAACTTGGTATGATTATGGAAATACATGATATTTCGTCTTTGAAAACCATTTATATGTTGTTTGGAATCTTAGGTAACCTTAAATTTTAGATATTAATTGTAGATCCTTACAATAAATTATTACCCTTTATGATGTTGTGAAGAAATGGGTGGCATACCTAGGTGATAATGATTTCAATAATTACATTGATGACATTCAGTTGTATATTTTACATCCTCCAATGTGCATTCCACTAGAAGAAGGAAAAACTCTCATCCACTATGTGTCAACCCTATAATAGTCTATTAGTAGCCATATTTCCTTGATTAATGGTAGCGATAAAGAGAAAATATTTTAATACCATAGAAACACAATTTCTGATGCTGATCATTGATACATTGATATTGAGAATAATTGCATAGAATTGGTATGTTTAGTAAGAAACCTTCATAATTTACTATAACATCATCAGGTCCATCTGTTTTCTCATGTGGATTTATTCAAATTCATTATTCGTCACTCAATTTTAATGGGGTGACAAGTAAGGTGTGATTTCATCTTATAAATTATGAAATTGACTTTCTATACCTATGGTATATCTAGGGACACATGCATATAGAATTTACAATAACATACCATACCCTGAAAGAGTCACTATTGGACATAAAATTTTCTAATTAAGAAGTTTTATCATTCAATGATACTCCCCGAATTTGAGAAATTTACTATGTCTTGGCTTTGTGATGTGTTATTATGGAAATAATGGAAGACCAAAATGTCATCCAATGTAGATTAGGAAGTTTATTTGATTCCACAAAAACATATATTTTCCCTATTATTTCATCTTATAAGAATTATTTGCCAATAAATAATAATAGTACTAGGATATCATTGTATGATTTGAGATCAGTTAATAAATACTTATTTTTTAGTCAAATATCACCGATAATTAAGAATCGGTGACCAATAAATGATATGAAGATCATATCATCCAGAAAGAAGAACTAATACTCCATGATTTCTGTACAGGATTTGATGTTATATGTTCCTTTTGATACAATGTTTTCCAACATTACGTGATCATATAATTATAAATATGTTGTATTGGTAAATGTATCAACCACCCAAGAAGTTCTAGATTAGGATAACATATTCATTCACATTTCACATTATATGGTATTATCTACGGTTTTCAGAAATTATATGGAGGTAATTGTTCTTTTTAAGAATATATATTTTAAAAAATTCCTTATACATGCTAATCAATGTTTATATAGTTGGATTTTATTAGTGACAATGTATCTCTTAAACCCATACATCACATATAATAATGTTAGGATGTAATAAATCCATTGAGTAGTAGAACATTTCATCATTATTATCACCAAAATACTCAAATTTTCATATATAAATGAATATATTATGGGATACTCATTAAGTGAATTGAATTTTGAGATAGAATCCTTATTATATAGGAATTTTATGTCAATTCTAATGGTTCCCATTAGTTAGGCATGGATATCTTACACCATACCAATATACATGTTAATTATTCCCACCAATGTAGTATGATTCCATTAGATTGACCAATAATTTACATGTTTGTAAAATCAATAATCAATTATTTATCAATCCAAAAATTTATTCTATACATCTATATATTTGTATCGACTAAACATATGGGGGAGAATTCCATGGGATCATAACCTCAATCCATAGTCAAAAAATTCAATTTAATTATTTCTACCACCTATTTATTCTTTAAATGTTTTTAATATGATCCCTTAAATATGGTTGGTACCAAGGATATATTCAATTCCATGAAATATAATATCATTTAAATATTCAGATTCCCACATACAATCCTGTTAGACAATGTTGAAGAGTTCAATTCCAATGAACTTATGAAACTATACTTAGAGTGTAAAATTCAATATAACAATTCATCTAACTATCATGGGGATCTAGGAGGATTGATAGAGTCCTTCAACATAAGTTCTGTCAATATTATATAGTTGATGGTGGATAAGGACATGAATACATGTACAAACAAACAACTTTATGTTTTTTTCATCCAATAAAACCAAAAAATTTAATGTTATACAGGTTACTCTATACTCACTAATTCAGGACACAATAATAGTCTTACCCATAATGTTTCAGTTACCATCAATTGACATTTAAATATATGGTAAAATATATAAATATTAATAGTATTTTTTGTGACTTCACAAGATATAATGACATCATGGGGGAGGTCCACCCAACTATCATAATCTTGAATTTCATTAGAACAAGTTAGCAAGAGTGTTCCACAAATGGCTATCACTTACAAATTTATACATGTGTAATTGGTATTGGAATTGATAACTCTTATTATAATAGTGAATAATCTCGATATCCAATAATAGAAATAATATGTATGTTAAATAATTCAAAATATGTATTCCAAATGACATTATACAATGATTAAAATGGATGGATATTATATCAATCCTACCACCAACACAAGTTTTCTTGATAAATAAATTTCATTTAATTATAATAAATTCTATTCCCTAAGATATTAAATTATTGAAAATATATATTTCTTATATGAATTTAAACTAAATAAAACTCAATTCATCATTAGTTTTAATTATGAAATATATTATATCTTCATTATCACATAATATTAAATTATTAAAATCTAATTACACAATACATGAGTTTTAAGATACTTAAGAGTGGCATATCACACATGAATTAGTTCCCCTGTAAAAGAAATTGATGTATTTATGGAGCCAATAATATTTTTTCCCTTTTCTGTAATCCTACTCTATGATAACAATATCACTGCATTCATGAACTATTTGTGTCATTATTCATGTGATTGTATTATATATACCGATGCAGAATTATCCAACATTATCCCTAGACATAAATCTTATTTTCCATAAAAAAACATTCCACTCTATTGCCAAGGACATATCTGATTCAACTAAATTTTTATCCTTCATATCATGATATGAGGATGCAACCATTGAATTTTTCTCCAATAGATGAGAAATATTATTTAAAATACCCTTTCATTACCATTTGTTCCTTTATTCCAAAAAGGGAGGGATATATAGTTTCTCATGGATATCGCACCATGTTCCAAACCACAAATAATGTTTTCAAAATAATTTATCACTCTATCCTTGTTTTTGGGTCCTCCATACATTTATCTCAAATCCAACAACATCACTTTTTCATTATTGAACCACGACGCTTTACCATTTTATTAATACAATACTCCTTTACATTATGTTTCATTCAAGATATCCCACTAGGTAACTATTCCATTTCACTACAATTTACACTATGTTTGAGCATGATTTTAATTGATATAATTTCTAAGAACTTTATGATATTTTATGCATATCATTGTAGGATACATAGTGATGCTAAGATGAAATATCATAGACCCAACAATAAATTCAATTTCATTCCCACTTTTTCCCATTCTATCATAATGTTTGTCCTTCAGCACACAGCAGGACTTCCTTCTATGGAAGTATGATAGCACATTGTTATTTAATTTCCACTAAAAATGATTCATATTGGCCTAAATGTCATTTTAATTAGTACATGTATTTTGATTCAAGAAAAAAGATATATTTAGTGATGTCAATATTATCCCACTACGGGGAAAAAGGCTTTTGCGATGGGCTATTTGCGACGGGATTAAGTCTTGTCGCAAATAGTCCATCCCAGAGGTTAATTGGGATGGGAGCTTGAACCCTTCCAAAATAGAAAGTTATTTGCGATGGGATGTGGGGTCCAGTTTCAAAAGAGAAAATGCACTTTGCTGCGGGTTGCGCGCCAAAGCGCGTGAAGGTTATTTGTGATGGGAGATTTTTCCCCTCGCCAATGGTGCGTCGGCCAGAGGGTATTTGCGATGGTTCTAATCTCTACAAGATGCAGCGGTAAATGGGTGTTTGCGATGGGATGTTGTCTAGTCGCAAAACGTTTGTTGGTAGGAAGCTTTTTACGATGGAACCTGTCGCAAATATCAGCGGTGGTAAATTGGTTTTTTGTGATGGTATGTTGTCCTGTCGCAAAAAGTGTGTCGGCAGGACACCTATTGTGATTATTTTTGTTGCAAACACCTTTTTAACCACTGAAAGCAATTAATGTATGCTAAGGTATTTGTGACGGGTCCCGTCGCAAATAGAACTATTTTCTATGTGTCCCATCGCAAATAGTCTCGTTGCAACTAATCTAACCTATATATACCCCACTCCATTTTTCTTTCCCTTACTCTCAATTCTTATTTACTCTCTCTCTAAATTCTATTTTTAGAGGTAAAATTTCTTTGAGTTATTTTTTTTACGGAGATGTTGTGAAGTCATTTACATCAATAGAAGATCAAGTTTAAAGGTAATTATGTTTTATTTAATTTAGAATTTATTTAATTTTTATGTAAATTTTAATTATTGTTGATTAGTTGTAATTAAATTAGATTTAAATTGTTATTTTATCATAATTTCTTTGTAAAAATAAATTGAAATTATTAGGGATAATTCTAAATAATTAGTAATAATTTATAATTAGTAATAATGAAGAATTATTTACGAAAATTAGTATTGTATATAAATAATTACATGTAATTAGTAATTAGTAGTTGTAAATAGTAGTTATTAATATCAATTAATGCCAATTAGTAATAGTTATGTTTAATTATTATTAATTACTAATTATTAGTAATAATTACGGGTAATTAGTAATAATTATGGGTCATTAGTAAAAATTACGGGTCATTATTAATAATTATGGGTCATTAACAATAATTACGAGTCATTAGTAAAAATTACAGGTGATTAGAATTAATTATGGATGATTAGTAATAATAACGGGTAATTAGTAATAATTACGGGTAATTATTAATAATTATAGTTATTTAGTAAAAATTACGGGTAATTAGTAATAAATATGAATTATTAGGAATAAATTGTTACAATTCCTAATAAATATAAATAATTAGTAATAAATAGGAAGAATTAGTAATATATCTGAATAATGAGTAATAAATAGAAATAATTAGAAATAAATATAAATAAATAGGAATCATTAGTAATAAATAGAAATTATTAGTATTAAATAGTAATAATTAGTAATAAAAAGAAAAAATTAGTAATAAATGGTAATAATTTGTAATAATTAGTAATAATTAGTGAAAAATAGTAATAATTAGTAATAAATATGAATAATTAGTAATAATTAGAAATAATTCATAATAAATAGTAATAAATAGGAATAAATAGTAATAATTTGTAATAATTAGTAATAATTAGTATTACTTAGTAGTAATTAGTAATAATTAGTAATAATTAGTAATAATTAGTAATAATTAGTAATAATTAGTAATAATTACTCATAATTATTAATAATTAGAAATAATTAGTGATAATTAGTAATAATTAGTAAGAATTAGTAAAAATTTGTAACAATTATTAACAAATAGTAACAATTATTAACAAATAGTAATAATTACTAAAAATTATTAACAATTATTAACAATTATTAACAATTAGTAACAATTAGTAATAATTAGGGATAATTAGTAAGAAAATAAATTGTAATAAATTGTAATAAATTGTAATTACTTGGCACAATTTCCAGTGGATTGACGACAGTCCTTTTGCTTGATGACTCTTCTCCTTTCAACTTTCACCGACTCATAATATTATGAAAAGTATTCTTCTACATATGCATATCCAATCTTTTATGAACAAGTTTTAATATGCATTCGTAGGAACACATTTTTTATAATGTGATCAGGTAGTGACAGTTGAAACAGGATGATTCATCGACGAAAAGGAGGCTCTTTTGTCCGACATATCATTTTGTTGCAACTTTCTCACAGAGAAATACCAATGAAGAATCTTCTAGGAGGTACGCATATTCATTATCGTATGCGCGGGAATGAATATGTGTACCTACTAGAAGATTTTATCATTGTGATTTCTGTGTGTGAATGTTTCAAGTAAATGACCCATCAGACAAAAGAGTATCTTTCAATCCACTAGAAATTGTGTCGCCCATATGTAATGGTAAATATTAAGAAGTAGTTTTAATTATTTATCATTTTTTTCAGATAGTGTTTTCATAATTTCAAATTATTCAAAAACAGTAATGATTTATATTTTGTAGAAAAATATGGAACAAGGAAGTCGAAAACAGTCATTATTAGATGATTGCGCTTGGATAAATCAGCCTAGAAATCCAAACGGTTCTGGTTTGAATCTTGTATATATTGAGGGTGTTGATGCTCTCTTATCATTTTCATCATAAAAACCAGAATATGTTTCAAAAGGCACAATAAAGTGTCCTAGTAATAAATTTGCTCGGAGAACGTTTGACACATTTGACAAGGTTGGGGGACATCTCTTGCGGTTTGGTTTTCAACAAGATTATGTTTTTTGGTATCAACATGGTGAACACAGTTCCAGAGAAGATACTAATAACTTGATTCCGGATCTATTGTGGTTTCAAAATTTAGTACATGATGTTGTAGGCCCATCTGTCCAAAAAACTAAAACTCAAGATGATCTTGATTTAACTCTTGAGTTGGCACAATTTGAATTTTATGAGTTGTTGAGGTCTGCTGAGGATGCATTATATCCTCGTTGCAAGATAATAAAATTAGAAGCGGTTGTAAAATTTATAGATATTAAATCAGATAATGAAATGTCAAACAACTAATTTGATCAGATATTATATTTGGTTAAAACACTGTTACCTGAATGAAATGAGTTACCTACATTTTACTATAAGAGCAAGAGGCTAGTTCATAATCTGGTCCATAGTTATCAGACGATTCATTCTTTTCCAAATGATTACATCTTATATTCTTGTAAAAATAATTCATTGGATAGTTGTCCCACATGTTGACAATTGTGGTATAAAGAAGCTCCACCAGGGATGTCTGGATCAATTCCAGTAAAATAGTTGAGGTATTTCGCCCTTACACTCAGGTTGTAGAGTTTATTTATGTCTCAGAACACAGTGTCAATGATGTCATGGCACAAAACCAAGATTTTAACTGATAAAATCTTTAATCATCCATCTAATGGTGATTCATGGAAACATTTTAACCGTCCACATCCATATTTTTATTTAGAATCCCAAAACGATTGATTGGGTCTTTCTACAGACGGTTTCTGTCCGTTTAGTTCTTATAGTAGTCAGTATTCATGTTGACCTGTCTTTATAACTCCATACAATTTACCTTCATGGATGTTTATGAAGGCTCCCTATATCTTTTTGACCTTATTAATCCCTAGACATACAAAAAATATTATTGATGTTTATTTAAAACCATTCATTAATGAGTTAAATGCATTGTGGGGTGATAGTGTTTGTACATATAATATTGTTGCGAAACAAAATTTCACATAAAAAGTTGGGTTGATGTGGACAATTAGTTACTTTCTGGCATATGGCATGTTATTTTCCTAGAGTACACATGGTCCGAAATCATTTACTTACTGTATGAAAAAAATCATTTATGCTCGTTAATGGAAAAAAGACTTGTTATTTTGACTTTCATCGCATATTACTTCCAACCGATCACCCTTTTAAGAAGAACAAATCTCATTTTAGAAAAGGTACAATTGAAATAGATGAACCTCCAAAAATGATCTCAGGTCCAGAGTTAAAATTAGTTGTATTTTCATTACCTCCCATCAAATTTGGTCTAATTGTAAACCAAAAGAAAATTCATGGCTTTGGGAAAGAACATAAATGGATAAAACGAAGCATTTTTTGGGATCTTCCATATTGGTCTGATTTGTTGGTCCGCCACATGTTGGATGACATTCATATTGAGAAGAAATTTTTTGCTAATTTAGTACATATTGTTTTGGATACACCAGGTAAGACCAAAGATACTATAATGGCATGATTAGATCTTCCCAAATTTGTAGGAGACCATAACATGAACTGTTTGAAAATTTCAGATCATAGATGTTAATGAATCCAAAAGCAGCTTATACACTGTCCAAAAAGATTCGCTTATTATTTTGTCAGTGGATTTCAGATTTGAGACTTCCAGATGGCTATGCTTTCAATTTGGGCAGATGTGTAAAAAATGGTTATATTACAGGATTAAAAAGTCATGATTTTCATCTTATAATGGAAATACTTATGCTAATAAGATTTATAGGTTTGTTGAATTCAATGATTTGGAATTTGATAACAAACATATCATATTTTTTCGAAACATTTGTGCAGTGACAATACACTACAATGCGCTATGAAAACAGGAATATGATGTTGCTGTAATTATATGTAAACCGGAATAAATCTTTCTGCCAGATTTATTTTACTCAATGGAACATCTAATATTACATTTTCCACATAAAGCTTAATGTGGAGGTCCAATACAGTTTCGATGGACGTACCCATTCGAGATATGCATTGAGAAATTGAAGAAAAAAGTACGTAACAAAGAATCAGTTGAAGGCTCAATTGTTGAGCTTATTTTCAAGAGGATATTGATTTTTTCTTCTCTCATTATATTGAAAATGAATTTCCCTCAAAACACAATAACATGGGACAAAATGAGGGGAATGTTAATAACAAAATGGACAATCAATTATCAGTTTTTAATCAGGAAAATATTGTCTTCGGTGGAGTTCATGAATGATGGATTTCAGATGACGAACATCACAGAGCTCATATATATATGTTCTTCCCAAATGTGATGAAATGAAATCATTTGTAATGTGATTGCTTATGTCACATATTCTATAGTTTATTTTAAAGTATTTAAATTTATTTTATTATGGGTTATATGATAATCATATCAAGAAAAAACTTCCCCAAATTACAGCAGCCGCTCTTGAAGAACCCAAACTAAAAAATCCTCAATGGTTCCAAAAACTGGTAACATAAATTATTGATGGTTCAATATCAAATTGGTTTATTATTTATTATATTGATTATTTTTTAAAAAAAATTCAGGGGTCTTGACATGATAATAAAAATTGATAAGAGATTGTGTATATCGAGTAATTCACCATCAAAATGGTTAAATCTAATAATTTATATGTGGTGAATGGTTTTACATTTCATACACGTGCATATGGGGAATCAAAAAAATAATGAACAGTGTAGTTTTCTTGAGGGGATCGCATCACAGAGAAACTGAAGTTGACTTTTATGGCATTTTGGATAAAATTATTGAGTTGTGATATCTAGGACAGAATTACATAACAATGTTTAAATGTTGGTGGTTGGATACTGAGAGATTATTGTGTGTTCATCTGACTCATGGATTGTTGATATTAAATATAAACGTTTTAATGCATTAAATGAACCATTTTTACTAGCTCAACAGGCACATCAATTTTATTACGCCAAGTATTGTACTACTTCAAGAGACTTGAGTGATTGGTGGAGCATAATAAAAATGAAATCTCGGGAAAATCAGTTTACTCAAACTGAATGTGGTTCGGTTGAAGTTGAAGGACTTTAAATTTTTCAAGAGACTACTGAAAATCCATATTTTTCACAAAGAGACGTGAATAACGATGATGACACCCCACAATTAAGGATCGATGATGATGGAGATGTTAATGATGTTACACATGAATTTGAAATGAAAAGAGATGATGAAACTGAAACTCATATGGATATTGATGATGTTGAGGAGGAAGATGAAGACATTAACAATGATATCTATTGATATGGGGATGAAGATGGACATTCACACAGTTAAATGATGGTTATAATCATAACCAATATCTATATATATATAATAGTTATTTTCAACTATCTCCTAACAAAAATCATTTTGTGTTTTAAATAGACCCTGATCTATTTCGCAAGTTGCAGGTGGCAGAGATACCTTTGGATGAGGGGGATTTTGGATCATTTGACACTCAGCCTATAGGCGTTTTAGGGGGTACGTGGATGGGGCACGGTCTTCCATGATTGATGATTCCTGGCCCTATCCCCGAGTGACGTCCACGTGTTGACATAGATCCACTCACATAGAGGTATGATAAACTGAATATTTTAGTTATCATTCATTAATTTATTTATATATATACTAATTGTTTGATTATTTATTCATTTTTCATAGTTTTGTTCATGTAGCGGTTGGGCAGGGGAGTGCTATCTTGCACAATTATTTTTCACAGCCATGGATCACATGGGAATAGATTCCCATTGATGTCCATCTCGACATGTTCAATCATTGGATGGTACATAAATAAATAACATTTATTTTGAAATTTATTTTATTAATAAAATTATATTTTAAATTATTTGTAGTGTTTATGGTATCCCATCGATGTTAGCATGCGTGACACTATCCACCTGTCATGGATGATGTCTATGTGTGACAGTTTTCCTCGGTTTTTGCACAATTTGAGAAGAACATCCATTAAGAAAGAAGGAGTGACAGAATCTGATGAGTCGTGTAGAGCCCACTGACCAGAGTACATTTCATATCACGGTTGGGATGGACTATGTTTACACTGGATGGGTGGGGGATTACGAAGGAGATATTCAGTGGGTTGGCAGAACCGGGGGAGACAGGAGGTGGCACATCGATCTGGTAGTCGTACATTCTGTACGCATAGAGAAAATCTGGTAAGTATATTTTTTAAATATTTTATATATATTTAAATATAAAAAGATTATTTTATATTTATGTAGGTAGTCGAGCATCCCGATATCATGGAGTACACCGTTTATCGGAGGATGTATAGTGATCTAGCCATTGTAGAGATTATAGGTGATTGCTAGCGTCAGATTTTGGTTAGTATTATCTTTTTCATTCTGACAATTAACTACATATAATATTTTCACAATTTTAATTTCAAATTGAAATTTGAAGGAGTCTTATAAGGCTTCAACCTCTTAGACACAGGCTGAGACTCAATAAAAGACCATTGAACAGACTAGGGTCTAACATTTCGATGAGGCGGCATGGATGCAGGTGACTCAGGATGGATTTGAGAAGGGCTGAGTAGTTGGTACGTGCTCTCATTTGACTCCTGGTACTTATTATGGTACTACTCTGATGTCGATGTCCATCTTGAGAGGAGCTTGTGGAGAGGCATCATCATCTGTCTCACAGTATCAGGAGCAGTTGCGAACTCAGACTGAGCTTATATAGAGTTTGCAGAAGCAGCATGAAGAGATGTGTCAGCGGCAGCAGCAGCTGCAGCAGCATGAGGAGGAGATGCATTGATCGCAGCAGCAGCAGCAGCATCACGAGAAGATGGAGTACATGCGTCATTTGACTCGTATTTTAGGGATGGAGTTTCCTCCCACATCTCCTACAGCTCTTCCACCTCATATAGAAGATGACCTCCTCCCCCAATGATTTTTTTATGTTAAAAACATTTGAATTTTTGATTTGTTGTAATATGAACTATTTACAGTTTATGTGTTTTATATTGGTGCAAATATTGCTTGATTTAGTTTTTTTATTTTTAATATTTTATTATTTATTATTCGTATTATATTTTTTAATATTTTTTTATTTTACTAATAATATTAAAAATAATAATATTTTATGATTTTTTTATATTTTTTTTAAATATTGATAATTTTAATAATTTTTAATAATAATAATAATAATATTTGATTAATCATAATTTTATTAAATATATATTTTTAGTATCATATATTTTAACTATTATTTACTTTTCTAATAATAATAACTATATTTGATGATTTTTTTATATTTTTTGAGAATATTGAGAATTTTAATATAGTTTATTTTTTTAATATATTATTAATATAAATATAATTTTTTATTAATCATAATTTTATTAAATATATTTTTTATTATGTTTTGTATACACGATGGGACCTTTTGTGATGGGATCCCTTCGCAAATAGTCTAGATATAAATTATTTAAAAAAAGTATTTGCGACGGGTCGTCATCCCGTCGTAAATGTGTTTTATATATAATGTATATAATCAGAGACATATTTGTGATAGGGAACCTCCCTGTCACAAATAATATTTGTGATGGCCTAGTTGCAAAAGGTTTATTTATATATAATATATATAATCGGAGTGTTATTTGCGACGTCATTTTCTGTAACTGGTTATTTGCGATGGGGCCCCGTCATTAAAGGCTATTTCCGATGGGATCTTGTCACAAATAACCCATCGCAAATTCCTCTTATTGTAGTAGTTCCCATCATATACCTATTCATAAATTCCATTCTAACCCCACTCTCTCCCAATAACCTAAATCAATTGTTTATTAATTCATTTAGAGACATACTATATTGTATTATATACTAGAATAATATACATTTTTATTCATAGAACTATGTATAGCTTGATTTATAACCTATAACCAACTAAAAAACCTCATCCACATTCACTCCCCCTTTCACATCCCACACATGGTTGATCCCATAATAATTCTTTTAAATTAACCTCATAATATTCTATTATCTTTCACAATACATTGTAATTTAGTTATATGAGTTTTTATAAACCTTACCTAGAAACATTCAATAAGCATGTAAAATCCCAATATACCAATTTATTGGTTATAGAAAATTTGTGATGTATCTTTGATAACTATAACTAGATGCACTCAAGTTTACATCCTAAAGAAAATATTATCTAACTCCACACGCCCTCAACTATATTTTAGTGTAACATAACATTTGAATTTTTCCTGTTATTATCCATTGTATGACTACTTAATAGTACAATAATTGGTCCAACACTTCAAATAGAATTAATTATTTCCAATACTTGTCAATTTTTATGTAACAATTTAAGATTTTTATAATTAATTTTTTTAATCAATAAATTTTATTCCAAGAAAAAATTGTGTTTAAAAATATTTTATCACTAAAACCTCCAATTTTTGTTTTCACACATTACATTCATCCTATTAAATTGATCTCAGACTATATACACCTCTCTTTGAGGAAATATATAATAGTTTTTATTGTGTTTTCATGTTGGTTTAACTTTACTATAAATACTATACTGGATCCCACATATTTTCATCAATTATGTATATCTCAATCATCAGTAATGCCTTCATCGTAGATGTTCTACAGAAGTCATCGACATCAATGTTCTAGATTGAATGACCATAAACTAAAAAAGGAAAGATACATAGTACTCATCAGGTTGAAAACAAAAAACGGAATCATGAGAAAATTTCAATCCTCTGTTCAATAGGCCTAAAAAATTAGAATACTAGTAAATAATTTACATAATGTAAGATAAAATGATGAAAATTTTGTTACGGTAAAAATATATAAATCGAATATTTATAAAAGTCATTGTTTTAAAAAAATACTTGTTTTGGACGAATTTGCCCGGGCGTGTGCATCCATCTGTTTGAGGATGATGGGGATGTGCTGATAGTTGCCTTACATTCCCACTTTCCAAAAGGTAGGCGGCATACATCTCTTATTAAGGGACGTTTTCTCCATTATTGAAATGGGATAACGGTATGTTGGTTCCTCCTTCTGTGGATTCCTCCTCGGAACATGTAACTCAGTCCGGGTCTCCCTTATAGATTAAGTCGTGTTTCATGAATTTCATTCCTAATGCCATATCATTGTGGACACCGGTTAATTAAACTACTTCTCTCTGGAAATTCAATGTGGTCTTCACATGGTAGCAACCATCGGTTGGAGTAGATGACAAAATCAGACATGTCAGGGAATATCTCGATGTGTGGACATTGGGGAAAATGTATTCTTTATCATAAGAGGGAATTTCAAGGGAGAAAAACATGAGGCATCCCATGTCGGTCATGGGGTATCTTTTTCCGGAGGAATGTCTTTGAGGCTTTCCTTAGCTACCCATGTTTACCATAGGGTATGCCGTGAGTTTAACGTCTATCCGAGATGGTTACACCAAAGGTGTGTCTTCTGAGGTTTTCCTCAGTCATATCATGTTTAACATGAGTTAGGCCACAATTTTAACATCTTGTAGAGATGGAATGACTATGATCTGAATATCCCATGGTGGTGGATCAGATTGGTACATCCCTATAAGGAATCACCTGAAAGTTTTACCAGACTGAGGGGTCCAAACGCCCAATGAGGATGGATCCAAGGTGGTGTGTCCCATAGAGGGGAGTTTCCACACCATTAATGATGATATGGACACCACAGAGTGAGGATCAGAATGAGTACACCGTAGAATGAGGGACCCCAAGGTTTACCATTGGATGAGATTGAAACTCGTGGTGGTTTCTTATGTACCCTATGCAGATGAAAAAGTTCAAAACCCACGTAGTTTGAAGGGGTGATGAATTGGGGTGTACATAAAGGGAAAAAACCTAAATACATGCTGGGTATTACACAAAGATAGTGGCCCATCACAATTGGAACACTCTTGGTTTAATGATTATGGATTTTGTGGGGCTTAGGAATGGTCATCCGCCCAATGGAATGGCATGATTCCACCAGGATGTGGTGGCCCGGGTAAGAATGACGATTGACGATGGATAGCTGAATGAAGTAGAGGGGGATGATATGGAACCGACGTGAGGATGATAGTGATTTTGGGATTGATACACAATGCGACTCCCTACATATCCCTGTGATAGGGAATAACAGTCCATGTTGTTTGGTGGGGTGGTGGGACATCTAAGGAGGTGACCTATGAGGATGGATGCATGGATGAGGACCAGAAGAAGTATAACCTCCAGGTTGGGGAATGAAATTTGGGTGTTCGTAGAGGATAGATACCTGGTGATATACTGAAGCTTACGTGTGGTTAGCAGCCCAAGGTGGGTCTGACTCCCTGGGGGGGACCAGAGATGTGGGTCCCAACTAAAGGGAAAATATGGCTTATCGCTTGATATAAATCACAATGTATTTCCATAAATTGGGGAATAAAACAGTTTACTATTGAATGGTAATCACAACGGCTTACCAATGGATGGGAGCACAATTTAGTGTCATGTTGGAAAAAAAGTGGCATACAGTTTAATGTCAAGCAGGATGGGGTGGATCGACCTGAAGTGGTCAGGACCAATTGGTGTGGGACTTGAACCTCAGGAAGGCTTCTTACGTACGTTGCCTTGTTAGGGATCACCGCCCACCTAGATCAGGATGGTGTTGGTGAACCGACGTGAAGGGGGTAGGGACCAATGGTTGTTGGGCTTGAACCCTAGGGGGATTCCTATGTACCTTGCCTTGGTAAGGATCAATGTCCACATATTTCAGTAGAGGTGATGGTGAGTCTACGTGAAGGGGTTCGTGACCAATGGTTTTTGGGCTTGAACTTTAGGGAGGATTCTTACGTACCATGCCTTGGAAAGATCAAAGTCCACGTAGTTCCAGGACTATGTTGGGGGTTAAAATCTGGGACAACCCGGGAGGATTTTAGGGTCGATTATTTCTATAAGCCCACACGAGTCATGATTTTTGTGTGAAACAAGTGGTAGCAAAGACATGACGATCACGACACAATGGTTCATCCATGAAGGGTGGTGAATGGAGATTACTCATGGAAGCTGCCCAGGTGCCGCTATGGAGGGGAAAATGTGAATGGGGCTTACACAATGAAGCTACTCGGGTGCTGCTATGGAGTGAAAATGGTGATTGGGTCTTGTGCAAAGAAGTTTTCCAGGTGCCGCCATGGAGCGACAATGGTGGATGGAGCTTATGTAGGGAAAATTCACGGGTGCCTCTATGGAGCGGAAATGGTGACTGGAACTTATGCAAGGGCCTGGGTGCCGCTATGGAGCAACAATGGTGAATGGTGATTACACATGGATGTTGTCTGGGTGTCTCTATGGAGTGACAATGGTGAATGGGTCTTACCTAAAGAATATGATCAGGTGCCGCTACAGAGCGGCAATGGTGAATGGGGCCTACGCATGGATGTTGCTCGAGTGCCGCTGTGGAGTGGAAATGATGATTGGGTCTTACACATGGATGCTTCATGGGTGACAGTATAGAGCGCCAATGGGTAATTGGGCATACACAAGGAAGCTACCCGGGTGCCGCTGTGGAGCGGCGATGGTGGATGGGGCTTACTCATGGATGCAGTCTAGGTGATACTAAGGAGTGGAAATGATGGTCGGGGATTAAACATGGATGCTACCTGGGTGCCACTATGTAGTGGGAATAGTTAATGGGGCTTACACCTGGATGATGCCTAGATGCCTCTATGGAGTGGAAATGGTGAATGGGGAATACACATGGATGATGCACTGGTGCCGCTATGGAGCGGAAATGATGCATGAGGCTTACGGAAGGAAGCTTCCCGGGAGCCGCTATGTAGTGAAAATGGTGAATATGGTTTACCAAAGGAAGTTGTCCAGGTGCTGCTATGGAGCAGAAAAAGTGAATGGGGCTTACACGTGGATAAATTCCTGGGTGTGGCTATGGAGCGACAATGGTGAATGGGGCTTACACATGGATGATGTCTAGGAGCTTCTATAGAGAAGAAATGGTGAATGGGGCTTAAAAATGGATGATGCTTGTAATGTCTTCCACATGTCTATCTATGAGGCCATCCCAACTCACTGGTGGGTTGAGGCATACAATTGAGTCCAACACCAATCAACTAGTGCACAAGCGGGATAACACCTAGGAGATTGGAATTAGTCTGAACAAAGAGAGATGAAAAGTGTGAATCACATTCCCAACATTCAGAACACGGTGAGAGTAGTGTGACGATGGAGGATAACTATTGATCGTGTTCGAAACACAGCATCCATACCACGTAAGCCTGAAATGGGGACACACAAATGAGGGTCAACTATTGACTTTATTTGAAACACAGAACCTGACATGAAGTTTCATCCAAAGTCTAACGGGGCATTCGCCCAGGACTGTAGGTGAGCCGACGCGGCATGGGCCCAGGCCGTTAGGGGGTCCCTTCAGACATGAAAGAGGATTAGGATCTGAATGAAAGGCACACAAAGCGTGAGGTGGAGTAATGGAATGTTTGAATGGATTCCAATGCTCTTGAAATTACACTAATATAATCATGGAATGAGGAATCATATGCTTGACACATAAGGCATATCCAATTCGGAATAAGAGGCATCCTATTGTTTAATGTTAGGGAATGATATAGTTTAATGTCATGTGGTGTAGACTATTGGGATCTTATTCTTGGTGGATAAAGAATCTCTTTTTTAGAGAAAGTGACATCCTATGATTCGCACATAGATTGTGGTACCGTTTATAGTCTTGTAGAGAGGGCTATTGTCATCTTATGCTTGGAGCATAAGGCATCTCTTATTTAGAGAAAGAGGTATCATATGTTTGTCATATAGGGTTCACTACAGTTTAAAGTCATGTAGATAGGAATGTTAGGAATAAGGTGCCTATAAATGGATGGTGTTGAGACTTATGTAAGAGTGGCCCTTTCTAGTTCATTCTGGCATATGACCCCAGTGGTAGAGTTTTGAGGAGTTTCATGAGGAATGGTTCAACTCAAGGTTCTCAGGGAATTGATGATGAGACTCTCAACTCACAAAGTGGGAAACAATCCAAGAGTAGTATGTTTACTCAAGGTGTTTTATGTTGTGTGGAGGAGTATCTCAAATAATGGTATTCCATAGGTGGAAGGTGAGTGCACATAAAGCTGCAATGGAAAATGCCGACACCCCGGCCTGAGTATTTTGTGGTGCGACTCTCAATTTTTCATGGGGGTCAATGACAGAAGAGAAGGGACCGATCCGGAGGGCCGGGACCGCAACCCGACATTTCTCCCGATTGGGGGTGCAGGGGAACATCCCCCTCAGTATGGACCTGTGGGTGCAAAGGTAGGGTCTCTATGAAGGATATGGATTCACGAATCCAAGCGGCTCATGGAGGATGAGATCTCACGAAGCAACTTCGTGAAGGAAATATGCTCACGGAGGATGGCGTCTTGCGGAGAAAAGGAGCTCGTTGAGCAATGGGGATCATGGAGAAAAGGTGTCTCGCAGAGAAAACGGGTCTCATGGAGTAAATAATCTAGTGGAGTAAAGAGGATTGAGGAGAAATGTAGTTCATGGTGAAAAGGGATTCACAGAGTAAAGGGTTTCGTGGAGTAAAGGGTCTCGTGAAGCAAAGCTGTTGGTATAGAAAAGCAGCTCGTAGAGAAAAGTAGCTCACGGAGCAAAGAGGCATGCGAAGAAATGTAGCTCGTGGAGAAAAGGGCTTCGTAAAGCCTCAAGCAACCCGAAGGAGCCCGCCACTTCTCAAAGGGTGGAGTCCTTTGTGAAGGGAATCACTTCGTTGAGCATGGGAGCTCCGTGAACTGGCAGATCGGCCGGCCAAGGGGTGGCATGACCATCATTATGAATGGGGGTGAGTCATGTATATATAGCCGATGGAAGTCAATGGAGCATGCTGTGAAAAACAAACGCGCGCCACGAAGCACAAATTCGTTCTGCGAATCAAACCGCGCTCTGTAACTTGATGGAGTTCCATCAAGTTTATCATAATCGCAATATCGACTATCATTGAGATTCGCGGCACTCGTAGAGGATCTAGTCACCTTCCCTCAAGTTTGTTGTAACTGTGGTGTTGACCATCATTGAACATCGCAGTGCTCACAGAGGCTCTCGTCAAGTTCCTCTCCTCCGCAATCATAGAGGTAGATTCGAGAATAAGCTCCATGAACCAGTTTTCCATCCCAACATCAAATGTCCCTAACTCCTAATCCATAACTCTTTTTGGGCCCTAAGACCTATCAAATCTATGATTTCAAGTTTTTCTACAATCCTGGATCATTTTTGGATGAATTTGGAATATTTTGGAAATTTATTTTCTGGTGCCGACAAATTCCCCCCTAAGAATTGGGTCCAACGAGGACCTGGAGGGTGAGGCAGACTGCGTTATGAGGAACCAACCAAGGATAATGCCATCGTTGGGGTCCACTATATATCTATCACATTGAAGAAACATCCATATAAATCTCTAATCCTACATGATCCATTCTCGGTGCCAAAAACAAGATATAATAGAAGGTCATTCTCCTATACGATAGTGCTAAACAGTGGAATATGTGTTGTGATTGAAATGGGACATCGATCTCCATTGTGTTTACCCTCAAAGTGGGGTATTATCTAGAGAATGGAGCTATCTGAATAGCAGATCCAGATTTCGATGAAGAAATAGGGAGTTCGTACTGGATAATGGAGCTCTTAGAATAGTCTAATTTATATTTTCCCATTGTTCTATAGTTCATGATCGGGGTAACGCCAGGGGTATTGGAATTAATTTGAACATAGGAGAGTGTAAACTATGAATCATGATACCCAAATTTCGGTACACTGTAGGGATGGTGTGACAATGGTGGATAACCATTGACCTTATTCGAAACATAGTATCCTTATTGTGTTATCCTGAAATGAGGATACAAAATGACAGCCGACAACTGACCATATTCATAACATGGGGCCTGACATAAAATTGCATCCATTAGACTTCTAGAACATTGGCCTAGGATAGTAGGTGAGTCATAGGACGAGCAGTCATACTATTAGGGGATTATTTTAGATGTGAAAAACGATGAGGGTCTGAATAAAGGGAAGAAAAAGTGTATGGTGTGGATTGATGGGTTGTTCAAATGGAGTCCAACACTCATGAAATTACCCCACCATGGTGACGAAACATTAGGTGGGAATAGGAGTCTGATCAGGGATCATACCTATTTCTGAATAGGAACTCTATTAAGAGGACCTATAATGATCTATAGTTTTATGTCATACTAATAAGGACGATAGACATGTAGTTTATATGTCGTACGGTGTGGACGATTCACATAGTTTAAAGGTAATACAACCTAGACCAGGATCGGGCCCGAGGGACCAGAAGGTTAAATGACCCTAGGGCTAGGCCTAGGATGAATTTTTGGGAGTCTCTATGTATCACATGAAGATGGGAATTAATTCGTACATATTTCTTGAAGCATGGCGTGGTCAGAGACCAACGATGGTAGGGAGCATCCTCTCTGGAGAGGAAACTGATGCATCCCTTGATTTTCATAGGGAAACTTGAACTTGTTCAGGGTTGAACGACAGTTAACTGTCATGCATTGAGGGCTTATAGACTCCTGTAGTTTAATATCATATGATAGGACAAGGTGTGAAAGGAGAGATCCCATGAAGGGGGTGTGTGATGTGGTAGCTGTAAACATGATGTGAATGAGGACATAAGGAGTTCACACCACACCACGTATCCCCAGAAAATGTTTTTTAGGTCAATGGACTAAAATTGAGAGTATGGCTGGGCCCAAAACAAAGTGTTCAGATATTTATATGTATCCCATCAGGATGGGAATTAAGCAGCCCGTTGTTCTTGGCACAGTGTGGTCAGATACTAATGCTGGTAGGGGGAATCCTCCCAAGCGAGGAAGCTGACACATCCCATAATTATCATGGGGCATCCTGAACTTGTTCAGGGTAGGCTCCCAACATTAAATTCATGTGTTGAGGACACGGATACCCAGAAAATAAATGTGTGATGTCGTACATACCCCGATGTGAATGAGGACCATAAGATCCTACACCACACCACACGTTCTGGGGAGAATCCGTAGGTCGAGGGACTGAATGTGAAAAGTGGGATGTTCCCAAGAGGGGTTGTCCAAGAATTCCTATGTATCCCATGAAGATGGGAATCAAGATATAAGTAGTTTTGAGTGTGTAGTTTAATGTCATGTAGGATGACGGTCATGCGTTGTTCAGCTATACCAGTACACATCCTACCAAAACCATTAACCCCAAGTGAGTCATGCTCGATGTGGGAAACAAGGAGCGATGATGAGATTTTCCAAGTATAGGGAGGCACGCATTAGGGACGATGAGACTATATGGGAATGAGATCCCAATAATGCTGACCCACCTACTGGACACACCTAGATGCACGAAGGGGTAAAGCCGAGTATGTTGGAATTTAACATGAACATTAGGGAGTGAAAATATGTGAATCATGATGCTCGGGATATGGACCACACTGATGGTGGCATGATGATAGGGGATAACTATTGACCATGTTCAAAACACAATATCTATTTCACGTTATACTGGAATGCGTATAGACAAATGAGGGTTGACCATTGACCATGTTCGAAACATGGGACCTGTCACAAATCTCATCTGAGGTCCCCAGGGACATTGGCCCAAGAAGGTAGGTAAACAAATATTGCATGATACCAGGTCATAAAGGGGGTCCCATTAGATGCGGAAGAGGATGAGGATCCAAATAATGGGTCCACAAATCTTGGACATGGAACAAGGTAATATCCCTATGAAAATTCCACACTTTGGACTCTTTGTCACATCACATCTGAGTAAAACAATAAGATGTATTAGATAGAGGGGGTTGAGTACCTTTTTAAGGACAAGGGTAATGGTTTTGCATGCTTCCAGCTTGTGTTCATAGGATAGACCATTAAGAGAGAACATGGTTTGATGGGATGTGCATAGGGCGAAAATGTGTCCAAACGAGACACTGAGTTCCCAAATGGAGATCATAGTTTAGGGTCATAGAACTCAAACTAGGTTAAGAAGGGACAAGATAGACACATGGTGTGGTTGTCGAAAAACCTAAGGTGAAGGAGAATCCAAGAGGTACTCGCCACTCCATGTGCTTCCAAAGGAATTCAGGCCAAGGGTCCAGAATAAGGGGAAACAAGATTTAAGATTCCCAGGGTTGGACCCGAATACCAGATTTCTCAGCATTCCTACATATCCCATAATGATGGGAATCAAGCCATGCGTATTTATAGAAGATGACTTATAAGAAGATATTAGTTTAATGACATAGAGCTCAGACCATGAAGTAGCAGAACTCTTCCAAGAGGGCACAGACCTCTATCTGGTCCCGAATCCCATGTGAGTCAAACTCGGTGTGGAAAAATAGGGTGGAAGAGGTCTTTACAACACATAGAATGCATGTAAAGGGGATCTTGATGTGGAGCACCGAATGACACCTCACATTTGCTTTGTTCTCCTAAAATGTAAATGCGCACTGAGGGAAAGTACCAAGAGTGTCAAAATTCCACTTAGACATGATGGAGTGGAATGTGATGTGAATCATGAAACCAATTTTTAAGGCTTTATGGGGTTTGTGTGATGATGGAGGATAAAAGTTGACTGTGTTCAAAACACAACATCCATATCATGTGACCATAAATGGAAACAACAAATGAGTGCTGACCGCTAGCCATATTCGCAATGCGGGACTGGTATCAATTTTCTATTTGAGATCCTCAAGGACGTTATCCCTAAATGATAGGAGAGCCCTTAGGATGTGTATTTGTACCATTCAGGGGACCTTTTGGATGTGGAAGATGATGGAAACCCAAATAAAGGGGAGAATGAAGCCTAAGGCTGGGTGATAACATGTCTATGCATGATTCAACACTCTAGGTGTTGAACCAGAGTGCTTCTGGGCACATTGTTGAACTACAAATGAGGGGGAGGTATGTGGAATGACTGTGAAAATATCGACATGAATGAGGACATAATCCCATACCACACCACATGCCCTCCCTACCAGAGGACTCAAGACAAGGGGATAAATATATGAGGTTTCGTATATGCAGGGATGAACCTGAAGACAGAATGTATGGGTATTCCAATGTATCCCATGAGGATGGGAATCAATCCATACATAATTCTGGGGGTTATGTGTAGTTTAACATCATGTTGGAAAGATGAAAATAGGGGAAAAGTATCTCAACGAGTGATGTGCACAGTATAGTGAGTAACCCGACGTGAATGAGGAAATAAGCCCCTACCACAACGTACAATCCAATGGGGGAACTTGGGACAAGGGCTTGAAAAGGCCGAGGGACCTCAGGTTGAACCACAAATCGAATGTCACATCCAGTTTTCCATTTATTGTAATGTCGGACAAGTGTTGAGTGGTTTTACGTCCTTCAGTTTGGATGGATCACACAGTTTAATGTCGGGTGATGAGGATGGTGGTGATCTTAGTTTATGTTAATAGTTCTCGAACCATTTTGCTGTTTATTGTCATGCAGGGAAATAATGAGCATTTTAATGTCATGATGGATGATGATGCAGTTCAACACCACACGGGATGATAATGAGCTGTTTAAAGTCATGTAGGACGACAATGATCATCTTAACATCATGATGGATGATGATGTAGTTTAACATCATGAGGGATGAAGATTAAAAGTTTAACATCATTCTAGATGATAATTTAGTTTAATGTCATGCAGGACGAATATGAACAGTTTGATGTCATGCAGGACGATGATGCAGTTTAATGTCATTCAGGATGATAATTAGAAGTTTAAAGTCATGTGTGACGATAATGAGCAATTTAACGCCATGATATACGACGGTGCATTTTAACACCATGCAGGGTGAAGATGAACAGTTAAACAACATGCATGATGGTAGTGCTGTTTAAAGTCATGTGTTATGATGATGCAGTTAAACATCATGTGGGATGAAGATGAGTAGTTTAATATCATGAAAAATTATGATGTAGTTTATCGTCATGCAGGATGATAATGCAGTTTAATGTCCTGCAGGATAAAGATGAGCAGTTTAAAGTCATGGAAGACAATAATGAGAAGTTTAACATCATGATGGATGATGATGCAGTTTAACATCATGCAGGATGAAGATGAAAAATTTAACATCATGTAGGATGATAATGTGTAGATTAATTTCATGACAGATGATAATGCATTTTAACGTCATGCGGGATGAGGGTGTCTATGTCACTCAACCATATTAGTACACAACCTACCAAGACTATTAAGCCCAGGTGATTCATGATTGGTGTTGGAAAAAATAAGTAATTATGGGATTTTCTTAACACATGTAAGCATAGAAAAAAGAGAATGGATATATTAGGCTGGAAATATCCCAGCGACACTGGCCCTCTTATTTGACCAGTAAACATGCATGGAAGGGTAACACCAAGGGTGTTGGAGTTCCACCTAAACATAGAGAGGTGAAAAAAGGGGTGAATCATATCATTCGATATCTGGATCAAAATTATGGTGGTGCAACGATGGAGGATAGATTTTGACCATGTTCGAAACAGAACATCCATATCATGTTGCCTAGAATGAGGATAGAAAAATGACGGTCAACTGCGGACCATGTTTGAAACACAGGACCTATCACAAATTTTCATCCAATTTTTTTTCGGGGTGTTGGCCCAGGATAGTAGGAGAGCCATAAGCCAAACATCCGTAATATTAGGGGGTCCCTTTAAACAAGAAAGAAGGCGTGGATCCAAATAAAGGGATGCTACGAAGCATGGAAATGGATTGGGATTATGTCCACATGGAGTCCAATACTCTAGGTTCTACAGCAAAGTGAATCAGAGCGTGTCTGTGGGAAGACGTAGCTGGACTCAAGGTATTAGACCCTGGGGTTATAAATAGTTTAATGTCTTTTCGCTGGGACCAAATGTTTGTAGTTTAAAGTCATAGAGTTTGGATCTATTTCATAGTTTAACATCATTTAGCTATGACGAGTGATGGCTAGCGATTAGGGTCATATAGCTTTGACCATAGTGGCTATAGTTTTAGGTCATGTAGCTTCGACCATGGTTTCTACAATTTTAGGTCATGCACCTTAAACAAAAATTTTGTACAATTTTTCATCATGCGACCAAGACGTTGTCCCACAGTTTAATGTCATGCAACCAAGATGATGGTTTTTATATAGTTTAACGTCACACATCTATGAAATGAAACCACATGGATTATGTAGGTAGATGGATGGCCATATCTACCCCATTTTGGTGCGTTGGTATGAGGGGGAATCTATGTGATGGGATTTCCCTAAAATTCTCTGATCGTATGCATGGATGTTCTCTGTGGGTGAGCTAGGATAACTCTCAGTGAACCTTCCACAAGCTGGAGTCAGGACCTTTTGGAGGACCTCTATATTCAATGTAATGAACTAGTTGGAATTATGGAGACTGTCACAAGTGTGGAAAGGATGATATCATCCCCATATTTCGGCAGGGTGAGGGATCTTGGAAGGCATCTAAGCCTTGAATTTCAGCACGACGGGGGCGATGGATCCCATAAGGCATGGAGTTCTGGAGAGTCAACATGATGGGGTGATGGGGCATGGATGGAATAGAACCATGGAGAATTTGTATGAAGGGGTAGTGGGGCCTAGAAGGCGTATATGCCTGGAGTGTCAGTACGATGGGGCGGTGGAGCTCGGTAGGCATGGAAGCCTGGAGCGTCGGTACAATGGGGCGATGGATCCTGGAAGGCATGGATGACTAGAGCATCATAACGACAGGGGAGATGGGGCCCATAAGGCATGGAAGCCTGGAGCGTCAAGCGTGGAAGCCTAGAGTGTCGGTACGATGGGGGTGATGATGCCTGGAAGCCTTTGAAGCCTGGAGCGTCGGTACGATGGGGGCGATGGAGCCCAGAAGGCGTGGAATCCTGGATCATCGGTACGATGGGGGAGTTGGTGCTCGGGAGGTGTGGAAGCCTGGTTGTTGGTATAACGGGGGTGTTGGAGCCCGAAAGGTGTGGAATCCAGGACACTGGTATGACGAGGGAAATTGAGCCCAGAGGGCATGGAAGCCTGGATCATTGTCTCATAATGTAGGGAAACATTATTGATTCCTATGGAGGACCTCCATGGTGGTTGATTTTAGGGATGGGGAGGATCTTTGTGCCTAATGGTAGTAGTGCGGGGAAGACATCCATGGTGGTTGATGATAGCGATGGAGATGACCCTCATGCAGGATTATAGAAGTGTGTGGAGGACCTCCGTAGTGGCTAATGAAGACTAAGAAGAGTACATTTTTGCCTGGTGATAGTAGTGTGTGGAAGAACTCTATAGTTTCTATTGGTTCTTTTGGAGATGCGCTATTGGATTGGGGGTGGTTTCGCCCGGAATTCCCTATGAGGGTAGCAGAGTCAGTGAGGAGATGATGGAGTAAGGTTATAGGTTCCCCCTACATGTCCTCTTAAGGTGGAAAGGTCGGTGAGGAGCTGATGGAATTAGGGATGGATTCCCCCTCTACGACCTCTGGAGGAAGAGGGGTCAGCGAAGTGTTGATGTAGTCAGGGGTGGATTTCCCCTGCGTGGCCTCTTCAGGTGGCGGGGACGACAAGGAGTCGATGGATTCGGGGGAGGATTTCTCCTGAGCGACCTCTTGAGGCGGCGATGTCGATGAGGAGTTGATGGAGTCGGGTGTCAGATGCCACATGCGCTACATCTTGAGGTTACGTGGTCAGTGAAGAGCCTATGGAGTCGGGGGCAGAATCCCCCTACACGGCCACTTGAGGCGGCATGGTCAGTGAAGAGCCGATGGAGTCGTGTGGAGAATTCAACCTTCGCGGCCTTGTGAGGGAGCTGGGTCGGCGAGGACCCAATGGAGACAGGGGTGATTTCCCCCTGTGTGGCCACTTGAGGTGGCTGGGTCAGCAAGGAGCTGATGGAGTCAGGGACAAATGCCTGCAGCGGGGCCTATTAAGGTGGTAGAGTCGGCGAGGAGACGATTGGGTCGGGGGAGGATTCCCACTATGCGGCCTCTTAAGGCAGTGGAGTCATTGGGGAGAAGATGGAGTCAGGGGAGGATCCCCCCTGAGCGGCCTCTTAAGGCGTCTGGGTCGACGAGGAACAAATGGAGTCAGGGGAGGGTGCCCCTATGCAGACTTCTAAGGCGGGCGAGTTGGTGAGGAGCTGATGGAGTCGGGGGTGGATGCCCCCTGCGCGACCTCTTGAGGCGGGGGTTAACGAGGATCCGATGGAGTCAAGAGATGATTTTACCCTACGCTGCCTCTTAAGGCAACAGAGTTGGCGAGGAGCCAATGGAGTCGGGTGCAGATGTACCCTACACTACCTCTTGAGGGGATGAGGTTGTCAAGGAGCCGATGGTTTCTAGTCGCAGATTCCACTTGTGTGGCCTCTTGAGGTGGCGGGGTCAGTGAGGAGCCAATGGAGTTGGGTGGCGGATGCCACCAGCGTGACATCTTGATGCGGCGGGGTCATCAAGGAGATGATGGAGTTAGGGGTATATGCCCCCTGTGTGGCCTTAGTATACTTCAGGGTCGGTGAGAGGGAAATGGAGTCGGTGGCAGATTCCCCCTGCACGACCTCTTGAGGTGGCGGGGTTGGTGAGGCGCTGATGGAGTCGGGGGAAGATGCCCCCTATCCAGCCTCTTGAGGGGGTGGGGTCGACAAGAAGCTGATGAAATCAGGTGGCAGATTCTCCTTGCGTGGCCTCTTGATGAGGTGGGGTCGGTGAGGACCTAATGAAGTTCGGTGGAGGATTCCACCAGCGCGGCCTCTTGAGGCGGCGAGGTCGTTGAGGAACTGACGGAGCCGGGTGGAGGATGCCACCTGCGCGGCCTCTTGAGGCCACAAGGTTAGCGACCAGCTGATGGAGTCAGGGTGGATTCTCCCTACATGGACTCTTGATGCGTTGGGGTCGGACATGAGTCGATGGAGTCCGGGGCGGATGCCCCCTATTTCGCATCTTGAGGTTGCGGGGTCGGTGAGGAGCCAAAGGAGTCAGGGAGGATTCCTCATGCATGACCACATAAGTCGGCGGGGTCAGCGATGAGTAGATGAGGGCAGTGAAGGATTCCCCCTATGTGTCTTGTTAAGGTGGAGGAGTTAGTGATGAGCTGAAGGAGTCAGGGGCGGATGCCCCTAGAGTGGCCTATTGAGGTGGCGGGGTCAGTGAGGAGCCGATGGAGTTGAATAGCGAATGCCACCTTTGTGGCCTCCTAAGGCGGTGAGGTCGGCGAGAAGCTGATGGGGTCGGGGGAGGATGCCCCTTGAACGACCTCTTGAGGTGGCGAGGTCGATGAGGAGCTGAAGGAGTCGAGGGTGGATACCCCTTGCCCTGCTTTTTGAGGCAGCTGAGTCGGTAAGGAGCTGAAGGAGTCAGGGGGCGGATGCCCCTGCGTGGCCTCTTGATGCGGCGAGGTCATCGAGGAGCAGATGGAGTTGGGTGGTGAATTTTACCAGTATGGCCTCTTAAGGTGGCAAGGTTGGTGAGGAGCTGATGAAGTCAGGTGGATGATTCAACCTCCACGACCTCTTGAAGTGGCGGGGTTGGCGTGGAGCTGATGGAGTTAGAGGCGGATGCCCCTGCACGGCCTCTTGAGAAGGCGGGGTCGGCGAGGATCCAATGTATTCGAGGGGGTAGATGCCCCCTTCAATGCCTCTTGAGGTGACATGGTTGGCGTGGATATAATGGAGTTGGGGGGGGGGGGATTCCCCCTGCACAGCCTCTTGAGGTGGCAAGGTAAGTGAGGAGACGATGGAGTCGAGGGAGGATTCCCCCTATGCGGCCTCTTAAGGTGGCGAAGTCGGCAAAGATCCGATAGAGTCGGGGAAGATTCCCCCTGCACAACCTCATAAAGTTGTGCGGTAGGCGAGGATATGATGGACAGCAGTCTTCACACAGATGATGATACTCATCCTCTGATAGATAAAGTAGTGGGGATTCACATGGGTGATGCTTCAATTTTCCCGACATATATGGTCTACTCACTGTTGAAGAACAATACATTCACGTCAGGTTCACCATTTCTACTTCGGACACTTTGGTCGGGGCATGCTCATCAATCTGTTTGGGGATGATGAGGATGGGCTGACAATTTCCTCATATTCCCGCTTTCCAAAGGTGGGAAGCATATGTCGCTTTGTCAAGGACGCTTGTTCCTTGATCGAAACGGGATGATGGGATGTCAGTTCCTTCTTCCATGTATTCCTCCTAATAACTCATTACCACCTCCGGGTCCCCCTTATATATTAAGTCTTGGTTCATGAATCTCATTCTCGATGGCATATCTTAGTGGATTCTAGTTAATTACACTACTTCTGTTAGGATATTTCATGGGGTCGTCACATGGTACCATCATTCGGTCAGATTAGATGAAAACATCAGGCATGTTGGGGAATATCAAGATCTGTGGACACTGGGGAACCATTATTCTTCCTCATAAGATTACAACTAAAGGGAACAAAACCTAAGGTATCTCACTTCGGTCATGAGGTGTCTTATGCCGGAGGCATGTCTCAGAGGTTTTCCTCAGCTTTCCATGTTTAACATAGGGTATGATGCGAGATTAACGTATAGAGGGTACAATTATCCAAAGGCAAGTCTTATGAGGTTTTCAACAGGAACCTCTTTTATAACACTAGTTAGGTCATGAGTTTAATTTCTTGTAGAGATGGAATGAGGAAAATCAGAATTCCCCATGGAGGTGGATCAGATTGGTACATCCCTAGGAGGGAACACCTGAAATGTTTTCTAGAGGGATGGGTCAGAATGCCCAATGAGGAAGGATCTGAGGTGGTGTGTCTCATAGAGGGGAGATGTCACACTGTGAATAATGATGTGGACACCACTGAGGGCAGATCAAAAATAGAGTACCCCAGAATGAGGGACAGCAAGGATTACCATTGGCTGGTATTGAACCTCATGGAGCATTCCTACATACCATGTGCAGAAGACAGAGATCAAAACCCACATAGTTCTAAGGGGTGACGAATCAAGGTGTACACAAAGAACAACAACCCAAATAGATGCTGGGGAATATGCATTGATAGTGTCCCATCGCAAGAGGGACACTCATTGTTGAATTATTATAGATAGTGTGCGGCTTATATATGGTCAGAAAACCAAGGGAATGGTGTGATTACATTGGGATATGACGGCCCGGGTAAGAATCAGGATGGATGAAGGATAGTTGAATAAAGTGGAGGGGGTTAGATGGAACTGACGCGAGGAAGACAGTGATGTTGGGCTTGATCATTGAAGTGGCTTCCTACATATCCTCGTGGCATGGAATCAATGACCATGTAGTTAGGTGGTGCGATGGGACTACTGAGGAGGAGACTCGTGAGTGTGGATGCATGGATGGAGTACAGAGAAAGTAGAACCGCCAGGATGGGGCATGAAATTGGGGTGTGCGTAGAGGATAGTGACTCGAAAATATAATAGGGCCTACATTTGGTTAGCATCATGAGGTTGGTCTAACGCCATGGGGGTAGAACAGAGATGTGTGTCCCAACGGAAGGGATAATAATGCCTTACCCCTTGATGTAAATCACAATGTATTAACATCTATTGGGGAAAGAGATGACTTACCATTGATTGGGGATCACAAAGGTATATCGCTGGATTGGATCACAATAGCATACCGCTAGATGGGGGGATAGTTTATTGTCATGCGAGATAAAAAAAGGGTATAGATTAATGTTGTATAGGACGGTGTCGACCGATATAAAGTGGTTGCGACCATGGGGTGTTGGGCTTGATCCTTAGGGAAGCTCCCAACATAACATGCCTTGGCAGGGATCAAAGTCCATGTAGTTCAGGATGGTGTAGGTGAACCAACATAAAGGGGTTAGGACCAATGGTAGTCAGGTTTGAACCTCATGGAGGCTTCCTACGTATCTTTCCGTGGAATGTTTCAAAGCCCACATAGTTCGGTGGAGGTGTTGGTGAACTGATGTGAAGGGGTTCAGGACCAATGGTTGTTGGGTTTGAACCTCCTGGAGGCTTCATAAGTACCTTGTCGTGGCAAAGATCAAAGTCCACATAGTTTCAGGACAGTGTTTTGGAATGCAATCTAGGGTAGCCTAGGGAGGATTTCATGGTCGATGCATGCGGCAATCCCATGTGAGACATGATCTGTGGGAGAAGAAAGAGGTATCAAAGAGCTGACAATCATGGCGTAAAGGTGCATCCATGAAGGGTGGAGAATGGGGCTTATGCAACGAAGCTTCCTGGGTGACACTATGGAGCAGCAATGGTGAATGGGGATTACAAAAAAAAACTACCCAGGTGCTACTATGGAGAAACAATGGTGGATGGGACTTACTCAAGGAAGTTTCCTAGGTGCCTCTATGGAGCGGCAGTGGTGAATGGTGATTACACAAGGTTGCTTCCTGGGTACCACTATGGAGCAGACATGGTGAATGGGGATTATGCATGGATGTTGCATGGGTGCCTCTATGGATTGGAAATGGGTAATGAAGCTAACACTAGGAAGCAACCTGGGCGCCGCTATGGAGAAGCAATGGTGAATGGGGCTTACACATCGATGTTACCCGGGTGCCGCTATAGAGCGGCAATGGTGAATGTGGATTATGCAAGGAAGATGCTCAGGTGTCACAGTAGATCGACAATGGTGGATGGGGATTACGCTTGGATACATCCCAGGTGCCTCTAAGGTGCTACAATGATTATCAGGGTTTAAGCATGGATTTTTTCTTGGTGTCACTATAGAGTGGAAATAGTGAATGGGGCTAACGCATGGATGTTGGCCAGGTGACGCTATGTAGTAGAAATTGTGAATGGGGATTACTTGTGGATGCTACTGGGGTGCCGCTATGGAGCAGCTATGGTGAATAGGTTTTATTCAATGAAGATACCCAGGTGCCGCTATAGAGTGGAAATGGTGAATGAGGATAATGAAACGATGTTTCCTGAGTGACGCAATAGAGCTGAAATTGTGAATGGGGCATACACATGGATGCTGCTCGGGTGCCCCTATAGAGTGGAAATAGTGAATAGGGCTTACATATGGATGTTTTGGGTAATTTCATCCACATGGCTCTCCATGAGGGCATCCCAACTCACGTGTGGGTTGATTTATACAATTGAGGCCTACACCTATGAACTTGTGAAAAAGCGGGATAATGACAAGGGCATTGGAATCAATCCGAACAAAGGGCGATGAAATGTTTAAATCACATGCCCAATATTTGGAATGCAGTGGGAGTTGTATAAATATGGAGGATAACTGTTCACCATGTTCAAAACACAGCACCAATAACTTGTTATCCTGAAATGGGGGCTCAAAAATTAGGTTTGACTATTGATTGTGTTCTAAACATAGGACCTGAATCGAAGTGTCATCCATAGTTTTATGGTGTGTTGGCCCAGGATGGTAGGTGAGCCGACGAGGAATAGGAACAGGCCATTAGGGGGTCCCTTCAGACATTAATGTGGATGAAGATCTAAATGAAGGACAAGAAAAGTGTATGGTGGAGTGATGGAATGTTTGAATGGATTCCAATTCTCTTTAAATAACAACACTGTAATTATGGCATGAGGCATCATATGCTTGACACATAAGGCATAATTTATTTGGAACTAGAGGTATCCTATTGTCGAATAATAGGGAATGATATAGTTTAAAGTCATGTAGTGTGGATTGTCGGCATCTTATTCTTGGTGGATAAGGCATCTCTTGTTTAGAGAAAGAGGCATCATATGATTAACACATATGGTTTTCTACAGTTTATAGTCACGTATAGACGACTATTGGCATCTTATGCATGGCGCATATGGAATATATTGTTTGGAGAAAGAGTTATCATATGTTTTTCATATATGGTGAAATATAGTTTATAGTCATTTAGATAGGAAATTTCGGCATAAGGTGCCTAGAAAAGGCTGGTGTTACGCAAGAGAGGACCTTTCTGGTTCAACATGGCATATGATCCAAGTGGTAAGGTTTTGAGGAGTTTCTTGAGGAATGGTTAGAGTTAATGTGATTTGGGAATTGATGGTGAGACTCTCAACACACAAAATGGGAAACAAACCAAGAGGAGTATGTTTACTCAAGGTGTTTTCTATTGTGCGGAGGAGTATCTCAAATCATGGTATTCCATAGGTGGAAGGTGGGTGTGCATATGGGTGTAATGGAAAAATTCAACACCCTTGTCCAAGATGTTTGCAGTGAAACTCTCCATTATTCATAGGGGTTGGTGACAAGAAGCAAAGGGGTCGGCCTGGAGGGTGGATACCGCAGCCCGACGGTGATCGTATGTGGGGGTTGCGAGGCGCATCCCTAACAGTATGGACCGGTGGGTGAAAAGGTAAGAGCTTTGTGAAGGATATGGATTTGCGAAGAAAAGAGGCTTGTAGAGCATGGGATCCCGCAAAGAAGCTTCATGAAGGAAATCTTCTCGTGGAGCATGGAGTCTCACAATGAAAAAGGGGCTTGCGGAGCAATGGGGCTTTTGAAAAAAATGGGTCTCGCAGTGCAAAGGGGTCTCACAGAGCAATGTTGCTCGCAGAGCAAAGAAGCTCATGGAGAAAATGGATTCATGGTGCAAAGGGGTCTCACGGAGAAAAAGGTCTCATAGAGCAAAGGGTATCGTGGAGAAATGGTGCTCGTGGAACAAATCGGCTCACTGAGAAAAGCATCTCGTAGATCAAAGAGGATCGCAGACCAAAGAAGCTCATGAAGAAAAGGGAATCATGGAGCCTCGAGCAACCCGAAGGATCTCTCCCCATCACAAAGGGTGGAGCCCTTTACGAAGGGCATCACTTTATAGAGAATGGGAGCTCCGTGAAATTGGAGATCGACTGGCCTAGGGGCGGCATGATCTTCCGTATAAAGGGGGGTGATATGGGTATTTATAAGTGATGGCAGTCAGCAGAGCATTCCACGAATCACAAATGCACGCTGCGAAGCACAAATGCATGCCACGAAGGAAATCATGCTCTACAACTGGATGGAGTTCCCTCATGTTTCTCGTAATTGTAGAGCCGACCTTCATCGAGCTTCACGGCGCTTGTGGAGGCTCTGGTCAAGTTCTCTCAAATTCTTCGTAACCACAGAGTCGACCATCATTGAGCATTGTGGCACTCATGGAGGCCCCGGTCAAGTTCCTATACTCCCTGATTGCGGATAGTGCTTCGCGAATGGGCTCTACAAATCAGTTTTTCAACACAACATAAAATTTCCCTTACTATTAATCTATAACACCATTCAGTCCCTACGACCTATAAAATCAAAGCATGTGAAATGAGCTCCGATCATGGATCATGTATGGAAGCATTTGGAATATTTTTTGGACACATTTTCCAGTGCCAACAATACTCCACATAAATTTATTATGAAAAACTTATAACAAAAACAAAATGTCACAAATGCATTTTGGGACTACCATTTATCACTATAAATAGTTGATAAATCTTACTTGGTTTATAGATCCCGAAATATGACAGATAACCCTTCTGTTCCTTACCATTATTAGTTCGTTTATCATATGTAAAGTACACGTGCATATAATTTCAGTTTATGTCAACACACTTTAAAAATTATTATTCCATGTAAAACACCCTTCATGATGTTAATTATTTTGATTTATTCCCTCTTGATATCAAAATATAATAACCTAGTCTTATAGTGATGGTAAATGTGTAAATATCCAACCCACCCATATCCATCTGAGGGAACAAGTCCTATAAGAAAAAAACCATTTGATATTTATTTTATAGTTTCACCTCATTTTATATTGGAGGTATATATAATCTATCTTTAAAACTCTCAGATATCCATTAATAAGTAAAATGCATAATGATGATTGAATGATTTAAATATTTCATAATATGATTCATGTGTTTTGAGATTTTGATTTTACAAAACCATATATATATATTTTTTGGTGGATTCAATTAGTATGTTGTTACACCTTTAGAGTTTCATATATTATCTAGGATTGGTAATTTAATTGAAGGATATTTTCAGAAGTTAGTAACTATTCTATGAAATGAAATTTCATTTCACATTTTTAAAATAATTGAAGAATCCATAATTTGTAGTTGATCCTAACTATCAACAAAATGTATAATTTATAAAGTATATCATGTTATAAGATATTACCTATCAATTCCCATAATATGTTAAATAAATGTTAAAAATATTTTATAATTTTGTTAAATTTCATCCATATTTATAGATTTAAATTTCTTGTAAGATAACAAACACCTCTCTTTAGAAACATCGTTTCCTTCCCCTATTTTGTAAAAATTCAAAATGATTCAGAAGATATTGTACTCTTCCATCACTTTTGATTAGTTATTAATGTAGAAGATTACCCAAATCCATTTAGTCATCAATAACAAATTGTTTATCCATTACCACCTCCACATAGTCTCTTTTTCTTATAGTGTCAGATCACTATGTTTTGGATAATGGGATTCCAATTCTTCCGCTAAGTGACCAAATTATGATTCATAATCTCATTCCTAAAAAATGATATCCTATTCCACAAAATGAATTGTGTGTAAATAAATCCTATTCTATCATTGTGTTGAGAACATATGTAGGATTCGATATTGTATTCTAAATAGATCCTCTGGGGGGTTTTGTAGGTCATATTCTTGATGTAATTATAGATATTCAGCATTGAAGACCATTTTAAGGGAAAAATTCAAGTTCTCATTCATAGTTCCTATCATATAAAAATCATTCATAAAATATATCTTTTTTAATAGAGCCACATATACCCCAATCCTTTAAATTTTATGTACTATAATAACTTCACAATTTATACTATCTATAAGTTAAATTTCAATGATGAAATCTTCGTTAACTTGTATCTTTACGATTTATGGTTATCCTAATGTAAGTGATGATGAAAATAGAAAAAATGGTAAGTAAATTTTTCAATTAATAAAATATAAAGTATGGTTTATCAAATTTAGAATCCAACTTGTTGACTTCTTTGATTTTTTTTGGAACTCATGTGGTGAAACATGGGAAGATACTCTTTCTTCCATTTTCCAAAATTTTATTTGGAAATAGACTTTTCATTCATAGACATCATTCAGTAATTTTACCATAGTTAAAGGGAAGCTTGAATCAGTCCTAATATAATATCATTGATGGTAAAAACCATCCCTATAGGAATCATTGCCTCTAGAAGATCCGCAAATCAAAGAACCACTTTATGTTTTATTGTGTTTTGATTAATCCCTTGAATGGGTGCATGTATATGAAGATTGTAATTAATTAATATAGATGGTAAGAAAGTTTCATATGTAAAAGAAAAAAATATTCCTCTATAGTTACTCCAAATTAAATAAAAGATGAATATGAATGTTCAAATAAATCTTCTATATCCATCCTGAGGTCTCTCATTGAGTCCTATAACGTTAAAGTGTTAAATAAAAACATTCATGTCAAGAATCGACTCAAGATCCTCCTAGATTCCACCAGTCACTAACTTAGGTAGATTTTCCACTTCATGGATGGGGATTTAGATATTTTTGTTTTTAATTCATTTATACCAAATGATATTATATTTATATATTTGTCATCCAAAATATTAAAAAGAGAGGCTAAAAATAATCAAAAAATAAATGAACCAATTCAAATTTTAGCTCCCAATTCTGAGTGGAGACATGGTTCTAATAGTATTATTTGTTATTTTAGATTGAGTTTCTTGGATAAGAGTTCCATTGGGTGGAACACTAATTTTGGATCTAGAAATGCCTCAATATAATCAACAAAAATAGCCTTAAACATTCATGTATGAGTATGAGAAGGTTCTTATTAAACCATGACACTTGAGTATAAACATTGTAAAATTAGAATCCCTTTGTTTGAATACAATGGTAACAAAATATTGGGTATATGATCCTTATAATCATATAATATTTAAGGAAAACATCATTTATAAAATCAAAAAGAACTTCATAAACATGAATGATGATAAATTTAACCTTCTCCAATGAAGCTCTCTGACCAATATCTTTGTCATTGGTGGCATTTCATTATTATAAGAAAGAATTAACATAGTTATCATTATCCTAATAGACCGAAGGCCTTATTTTTTTATTGATTTTGATAACCCCACTTTCAACGGATGACGAGGAACCCTTACAAGGCTCGTAGGATCATAGATTACATGACTCTTAGGTCTTAGGAAATATACAGACTAAACTTTGAACTCCTCATCCTAGCTTCTTCATCGTGATATCAGCTCTCCACCTTCACATGGCTATTCGGCTAGTCTTCCCATGAAATCATAGGCTAGTACCAATGGTAATGAAATACCCTCTCTTTCTAATATGCCCTCTTAGATTCTGCTCTGGTGAATGCACCTTCTCTGAATCCCAATCTGGACTTTTCTTCTTGTAGTTTCTATCTGATAATTTCAGCACAATTTGAAGTGGACCGAAGACCTTGAGGTGGCCCAAAGGCCTTGAGGTGACCCGAAATCCTTACTGGCCTGAAGACCTTGGGTTTCCTAATGGCCATAAAGGACCCGAGGCCCAAACCAAGGGCCCGAAAGCCCAAACAGATGAATAGTTCCAACTGCTACAGTACTGACTAGTGCCTTCTTCAGTACTACTACCGTACCCCTTGTAAATATTTCTCCACTGAGTTTTGAACTCCAGTCACATGGATGCACTTGCCGATTCCACACCAACTAGGCTGAGTCTCTTGTGCAAACATCATTATCATTATCATAATAAGAAATTCACATCTGGATCATGATCCATCAGCCTAGTCACTCAGCCCAGGTAAAGAATTCATCTGTTAGTTGAGTAGACTATAGTCTTGAATTCATTAACTGTCATAGAAAATTATTAAAAATTCCCCATTTCTTTATTTTGATGTTCTTATTTAAAAAATAATGTTTTTTCCAAAATAATTTAATAAATTTTAGAAAATAGAAATCATTATTTATTTGAAATTAAAACTTTTTCTGAAAAAAATCACTTATTAACCCATACAAATATATAATTGGAATTCATTAAATTATATTTACATTTTTATTTAAATGTATATTATTTAATAAGAATATTTCAGGAAAATGGAATTTATTTCAACAACTCAAGAAATAATAACAAAATGGATTTTAATTGAATCTATTTATTTCCCAAAAATAAAATTTTAGTTTAATTATATCGAAATATAATTCATATAAAACTCATTATATAATCATATAAATACGATTTAATTCTTTTAAAAGGATATATATAATCATTATTTCATTAAAAACCTATATGTAAATTCATACGACTATGTTCTATATAAAAAACCCCATCACATCACCAGTGTATTCCCAAATGGTATGGTGTGTGATGGTGGTATTTACATATAGTGGCTCAGCGAGCATGGGTTGGGTGTTCATATCAATAAAATTTGATTTCTCTCTAAAATGGATTCAATCATGTTTTAGTTAGTGAATCTCGTATTGGGATTGGTTAAGGTAAAATATCAGTCTTCCCATATCCCTTGAAATCTTTGATAAATGGGCTTCAGAGGGTTAAACCCTACTAGATGAGGCTATCACTTTTTTTACTTCTATTTAAATTTGATATTATTATCAACACTAATATATACTAATTATAATTTTCAGTGTCTAATTACTATATAATTAATAGTTATGATTCTTATCTGGATTTCCATTTTGACATAATATATTTTATAATTGGTTAAAATAACTAATGTAGAGAATGTGACATCTATAAATACATTATTTAATAAGGAATTTATTCATTAAAAAGTGAATATAATTTATAAATGTTTTTCTCATTATATTATTCCCACTTTATAAATTTATCCCTTAAAATTTAATTTCATACATTAAAATATATGATAGAACTTCTTTTTAATATACTCCTTTGGTTCCTTAGTTTCATATTAGAACTTTTGGGTTCTCCATTGTAATTTGTCCAGGTGAGTTTTCTTGTTTTGTAAAAATTTATTTATGATCTAATCTGTTCACCTAGTTATCATAATATGAATTATTATTCTATGAAGGTATAACATCTTAATTCAATACTTGTTAGATGTCAAATATTTAGTTCTTCAATAGAGTTACATGAAACAAATCATATTCATGAGATAGGATAGTTGGGATTTGATGTTCCCATTAGATAATTCATGTATACCAATGTAGGGGGAGTGAATCAGTGTACACATGTTTTACTAATTTATGTTAGTTCACTTTTACACACTTTTCAATTTGATTATATAATCCCATTAGAAATATAGATCATCCCTATTAATAGAAAATATTATATCACATGTAGGATAGAATTTTATTGAATAAAAAAAAGATTTTTATATGGATCTCCCCTGATTTTGGTACCTAACACATTTTTATGTTCATAATGATTTAGTAAAATTATTATCAAATAGTGAATAAATGTGATTACAAGAACATACAATCTCAAAAAAGGTAATGAAAAAATTCAACAATGAATGATCATTAAAGATTACAGTGTTCCATCATTAGAAGATATCTTTTTGTTGAAATCACATTCATGTGCATTATAATAACTCATACCAGTTGATCTATCTCCCAAAAATAACCATATTTTTATAATAGTATCCCATCAGTTCTTCAATGGTATTCCCAAACAAATATTGAATATGTCTTCAACTTCTTCTTCCTACTGATGTAGTGTGCTTGTTGGCCTTTTTCTATTTTGAGTCCACTCAGTCAGTCAAATATTATTATATTTACCTATTGGAATTGATCGCCTTCACTAAAAGTTTGTTTAATCTCACTAATGACTATAAATATAAAATTATTTATGTTGGAAAACTAAACATATTATTGGTTAGAAAATATCAATTCTATTTTAACTCACTATAATATGAGAATGAATAACTAAATATTCCTCAACACACTATTTTTTGTCTTCATCCACAATTTACTGAAAGATATAACGTGACATGAAAAAAAATAATTTTAACAACTATTTAAAATTTTCTTCAAATTTGAAATCATATAATTATATTTTTCATGTTGATAATATTTCATCCATGGTGTTCTCACAAGATTCTCTTACGGAAAACAATTCCTTATTCCATTTATATCACATGGAGAAAATTCTATATTGTTTATTAAAATAGTAATAGTTTTAAAAAATTATCAGTAAATACACTATCACCACACAACGGATGTTATTTAAATTAACACTATATTTAATATAACGGAGCACATGGGTTCCCTAGTAATTCTTTATTAAAAAATTATATGTAGTGCTGTCTTTCATTGCGCAAGTGTAATTATTTACCATGGGAAACATTATTATTCACATAATGTTTTATGTGTGGATAATATATTTCAATAATATATTAAAACCATGGAACACACAAAACTTATTCCTATAGGATTATATATTTAAAACCACCTTCCGCAATGTAACACTATGTGATAGTATCATAAAAACACTTACATGTGGAATAAACCAAGAATCATGGGGCCATGAAGGCAGAAACATAGAATGTTGACATGTAACCATTAATTTATCTCATTCAGTATCCTAGTCCTATCTCAATTGAAATTTTTATCATTTTTTAAATTGTGGTCTTGGTGGATATTAATAGATAGGCCTCCCCCACCTCAGATCATGTGAACTAACAAATCACAAACTAACTTACTATTCGTTCATTCATAGACTCACCTCATAAGAGATATTAAAAATAAACATCATCACAAAAAATTTATATATTCAAACTCATCATTGTATCATCATTACTATCACACCTCAAAGTTTTTCCCCATAGTCATTTTCACTAGGAACTTAAGAAGTGTGAATACCGTGAAAAAATTACGGACTTTTTCAAATAATGTACAATGAGATATGATTGAGAATAATGTATGGAGTTTCATAATTTAAATGAACTATTTCAACTGTAAAATCATTCTATAATTATTGTAGTTACTTTTGAGAGTTACTTATATTAAAAATTTAAGGTCATCTATAGATAACTAAGTTGTCCATCTCAAAAAAACATATTCAGGAGTCTCTGCAACAACACACTAGGACATGTCACATGGCTAGAATAAGTGTGGATGGGTGGGAATAAGCACACACAAAAAGGGACATGGGTAATGCCATAGGTTGTCAGAATAGTGGATAAGTGATCCATCACTAATATATGCAGATGAATGGAGGCATAGGATGAGACTGGACCCCATATTATTAATTGGCGTCACAGGTCATGAGTTTACTTATAATCAAAAGCAACACGTCATGGAAAATCCATTGTGGGACTCATCCCCTATGTGACACTATTCACTCATGTTAATTGATATGTATGTTTCAAAGGCCATTTGATGGTGTTGATTTTGGATGTTGAACCAACTAAGATTATCATCCTCTTCCTCATGCATATGAATTGTTCTGTGGATAGAGGGTTTTCATGTTTTAACCATGTATGAACAACATATTGAATGAGGGTTTTCAGATCAAGGAACCACACATTAATTACACTACAATGAGAAATCATACAAATATTATTTGGAGTTTGAATATATAAATATAGAAATATAATATAAGTATATAAAAATTCTTTGTGAGGTTGAGTATGAAAAAAACATTATGGATGAGGTGTTCTTATTGATTATGTACAGTGTGTGGAATATTACATGTGAAAGTGTGGCTATGAAGAGTAATATGAGATTAAATATAACATTTGTTTCCAACTAAGGATGGATATCCACATACTATTATAATATTTTGTGATTTTTTTGCATATGTGGTGATTTATTTAAGAAAAGTCAGTTTGAAGATGAATATTCTCTTTGATAATTCTTTTTGAGTTGGGTGTGTAGATGCAATGTACAATATGAATGATGGGTTTCTAGAAACTTTTGAATATGTGATGCATGAATTAATGAAGCACATGAAGATACATGATTATGATTGTTCTATTTCAATTTGGATAGAATGAATCATGGCGATGAAGTCTTCATGGCCAGAAAGATAATCCTATGTGGGTTGTTTAGTATGTAGAGGCAGTGATGTTTGAGTTCTGAAGAGATAAATATATTCCTACCATATATAATAGTATTTTGTAGTCTTAGGAATATTTCTTTATGACCCCTAAATAATGATGTAATTTATTCATGAATCCCTTTTTAATCCCACTACTATGAGATCATACACGACCACCCTCTTATGTAAAAAAACATGCAACCACCCATTTCAATGTGGCTAGATGTTTCAAAAAGCTATTATTTACCATTTTTATAAATATCAATATCTATATTAGGGGGGATATAGAGGGATGATTATAGAAACAAGTATCACAGATGGAGTGTATGTGTCTCATACTGGACACACACTCTCTCTCTCTGAATAGTTTAGGTAGAATTCATGAGTTTTGGATTTGGAGTGCCATTGTCATGTAATTTCCTGGAAGACCCTCATCATGATAATACCTTATCTGGTAAATCACTCTATAAGTATAACTATTCAAAAGATATGTTATTTGAAATTATATTTTTCTCACCCTATGATTATTCCTGTTTGGAAAGGCCTTATGAAAATACATCCATAAATAACTCTATAGAAACTCCAATTCCATTATGAAATCCTCCCCAAACATCCATTTTTGGCCATCATCTTAGGTGTAATCCTTATTAAAACATTAATTAATAATTAATTTGATATACTCATCATGGTTAAATATTCAATTCACCATGATTCAAGATACTCTTAATGATTCTAGAAAAATGGGAATTCTCTTAGTTGTAACACCAAAAAAAAAACCAATACATGATCCACATTCAAGGTTGCGTATCTTAGGGAAGATCAAGGGTAAGACCCACCTAAATTTCTATTATCACCCCATTCATGATACTTGAATATACTTAGGGTGGAATTAATGAAAAAAACATCCTTTAAATATAATGATATTGTCTCATGAAATGTGTTATATCTTCCACTATCTTTTGTTTCTCACACCAATAATGAATCACATGGTCTTGGAGATTTGTGATGATCATCCTATTAGGATGGTGAGAGTTCCACACTTATAGAACTCAAATTCCTATTTAACTCCAAATAATTATAGAAAACTCCTTGGATTTTGAATCATTATTTCAAAGTATAAATAGGATGAATATTTGCGATTCAATCTTTCTCAAAATCAGAAACTACCTCCCTAGATAGATATAAACTGTAGAGTCTCCAACCAGTTATCTTTAAAACCAATTCTCCATAAATTAATAAGAGAATGATAGGGAACCTCTAATATATATATATATTATTAAATAAAACACATTTTCATGATAATATCTTTGGTACTCGGGTAACTATTCTTACAGTGGGATTTTGGAAGGATTACATAATATTTCTTTAATATAAAAGAGTGTTAAAGAGTAGGAATTAATTCCCCTCAAAAGGGTGTTGTGATCCGGACCTCCCATCCTCTCAACCAGTGAATTTTATAAAATTTTTCTTGAAAAGTCCTTGTGAGTTCCTTCCATTATAAAGAAGGACATAATTGAATCAAAATTAGTGTGTGTATGAAATGCATCAAGTGTTTTATTCATAAAAAATAACCATGGTTTCCTATTCATGACAAAGAATTTCCATGCATTCTTCAATCTCATTGAAATAAAAAAATATAGTTAGATCATCAAACCATTGTGAATGAATAAATAGTGAAATTCTATATAACATTAGAATCCCATGGATCTCTATAGGTACAAGATGACACTACTAATAATATTAAACATTCTAAATTAAATAGATCTAGATGATGAATATCATTATATAAGTTTTTAAGTGGGGGAATAGTTCACACTTCACACTCATCCCACCTTAGTTTTTCATTCGTCCTCTCTCTCCTTAATATCCATCATCAATTCGTCATCCTTATAATTTGGAACTAGGTTCGGCAACCATACACACTAGCACACAAGTACATGGGGTGGGATGCACCTGCTTGCCCCACCTATGCGCCACCATGCAAACTCTTTCAGGTGTTTTGTGTTCCCATAAACCTTTGTAGTGAATTCAATTTCAATTACTATGATATGATGCCACTATAAATCTCAATGATATGGCTCCTCTTTTTGGGTGAGGCCTCCTCCCACATGAGAGGGGTAGATATAGAAAAATTTTCTTATGGGTGGTTGTACACTTTTTTGAAATACTGACTCAAAATTTAGAAAAAGGAAAAATCTAAAATTCTACAATACTATATGAAATATAGATATCTATTTGAAAAAATGTGTCTCCTATAGCGTTCTAAATTATTTTCTCTTTTTTTAATCAAAAATATTTTTTTCATGGTTTTCAATAAAATTAAACTTTTTAAGTGCATTCAGGACACCCGAGATCAAATCCAGGAAGATGCTAATTTTCGGGGCACTGTGGCAGTATTTTAGCATGTACTATAGCATGTAATGTAGCAGGAACTGTGCAGAATAGTAGCAGGTGATGTAGCGGGAACTGTAGCATGCACTGTTTAGCACTGTAGTAGCTGGGAATACTCCCATATTTGGGCATTCGGGCCACCAATTTGGTCCCCGAGTCCTTTAAGGCCTTCGGGCCACCCAGGCCTTTGGGCCAGTAAGGCCTTAGGGCCACCTCAAGGCCTTTGGGCAACCTTAAGTGCAGATGAAAACCAGACAACCTAAAAGGAACAAGCTCCATAATGAGGGGGAGAAAAGATCTTTCACTATAGCACAAGCTAAACAGATTACAAGAATGGGACGGTATGACACCTTCTATCTGGACAAACATGTGCATGAATGGGAAATCCTAGCCTAACAGCCATGCGAAGGTGGAGATCTGATTTCACGATAAAGATGCTGGGGCCAAGCAGTTCCAAGTAGTTAGTTTGGGTTGTATGTATGGTTTGAAGCTTACGAGCAATGAATTCCTCTAAGGCCTATGGGAAGTTTAATATTTATGCTTATGGGCGTTGTAAGGGTTCCACCTAACCCCTTGAAAGGTGTATTATAAAAATAAAAAAATGATGTCCTTCGATCCATTCGAGGTCAATTCATCAACTCAAATTCTTCATTGAATTACACAAATGTTATTCCAATTCAGAAAAAGCCACTTCAAATTCTATATGTTCAAGTCCAATATGTTGTCCTCAAATTTTTTATTAGCACATTTATTTGAAATTATCATTTTATCAATAATCAATACATTTGAAACAAATTGAATTATAAAACCTCATGACTTATTGACATCAAATTCAATATCTGTACAATTCAAACGTCAATGCACCACTTGGATTCTTCAGTCTCCCAATTTTGATTTGGTAAAAATAACCATTTTATTTCAAAAGAAAATGGTATCATCTCTCACCTATTGACAATAAAACAAAATATATAATAATGCGAAATAATTCTCATCTCTACCATCTAAATTTTAAGGTAAAAATATTCTCCTCTTCTCATACATAGATTCAGATTTAATCCTGATAAATATTAAATAATAAAAAACTATTAAAATAGATACATTTAATGAAATTTAAGTCTATATGATATGTGATTGATGGAGACAAAAAGAGTGATCAATCTTACGAACAATGTTTTTAATTAATCATCAACATGTGATACCAAAAACAAAACCTTTTTATGGGTTATTCAAAAGATATTCAAACTAATATCCTGCATCCATTTGAACAAGAAGATTCGAAACATTCAAATTCAAGAATGTACTTCCACTTTATTAATTCGTTTAATGTTTTTTCTTCAAATAATTATTTTCCCCTCTTTTGATTCAAAATTATTTTTCTCATAAATATTAGAGAACATTATTCTTTGATGACAACATTCAATTTGAAATATTTCAATATTTTAAACCATCAGATATAGTCCATACTAGAACATCATGTTTTCATGTTATACCAACTGAGTTATTCAAATCTTATTCTTGTTTATCTTTACTCACCATAGAGGTTTAGACATAATCTTTTTTAATTTATCATTATTGGTTTCAATCAAGATTAATTCACAATCCTAAAATATCTGTTGTCTTCCAATAACTCATTTCATCATTAGAATTTAATAATCACTTTCTCTGTTATTTAATTATTCAACAATTATGTCATTAATAAAAAAATATTTATTCTATTATTTCAACCAATAATTATTTTTATTTATTATATTGATATTGTGTCCTTTATAAAAATATATAAAATTTTCCAGTGAAAGTCATTTATCACAAAAAACTAAATCTATTAGACAGAAAACCGAATATTAATTAAATAATAATAATATTCATATATATCAACATTAATTTACTAGTAAGGAATTTAATTTCATGAAAAAAAATAATCACATCCTCAGAATTAGATTATTTTATCAATAATAGCCAAATAAAATTCCATAAATGTATCTGTGATTTTTTTATGTATTTTACCGAAGACACAAACAAGTTATAGAGATTATTATTGTCAAAATATTAAAAATATTTTAAAATACTTAAAATGTCTTGAAATGGATTTGAAAAGATCACTATTTTATTATACATGAAAGATGAGTAAAATAGACTACTTGTTTATTTATTAATTATTTTTTATTAATTATATATTTAATTTTTTAAAATGCAAATACAAATGCCATGAAAACATGCATCATCCATGGAGAATTTCATCACATATATGTTTTGTATGTTTTGGGTGAGATTTAAATCTCTTACATCATACTTATTCTACAATACTATTACCAATCCACTAAACACTTTTTTTTGAGTGAGAAGAATTAATATATGTATACATATATAGCTTAAAAAACAATAATAACATTAAAAATTGATAAGTAGTAAAAAAAATAAAAAAAATATATAAATACTACAAATTAAGAAAAAAATAAACAATAAATTATTAATAATTAATAATTAATAATTAATAATTAATAGTGAATGAATAGAAGATTAATAAATAACTAAAAAATGATTAATAAATAAATAAGTAATAAATAAGTAATCAATAAATTATGAATAAATAATAAATTAATAACAAAGAATAAATTATCATATGATAAATAAATAGAAAATTAGTAAAATATATATAAAAAAAGTACTAAATTTAAAAAATTATTATTAAATAAAAAATAAAAAATAAAAATTTATTAAAAAGATGATAAAGAATTAATAATAGATTAATAATAAATATTCCAAAAAAATATAAAATTAAAAATATAATAAATAATAAATAATAACTTAATAACAGAAAAATTATAAATTAGTAATAAAAAAATAACAATTAAATAACCGATCAAGAATATATAAATAATACATTAATAATAAGTAAGTAATAAATAAATTATATTTTAATATTAAATATAACTAAAATAGGAATTAAATACTAAATTATGAATAAATAGTTAATTAATAATGAATTATAAAGAAATTGTAATAATATTTAATAAATATATAATTAGTATTTATTAAATATTAAAAAATTATATCAATATTGTAATAATAAATAATAAATTAATATATAAATAATAAAAAATAATGAGTAATGAGTAATGAATAATTAATAATAAAAAAAGAACAAATAATATATAATAAATTTTAAATGTTAAGTAATAAGTAATAAATTTTTTTAATAATTAATAAGTAATAAATAACTAATAAATAAATTAAAAATGAATTTTAAAATTTAAATTATTAATAAATACATAATAAATATTTAACAAATAAATAATAAATATGTAATAAATAATGAGATAATAATAAATCAATAATAATATAAAATTGAATTAAGAATGTTTATATAAACAACAAATAAATAATTAGAAATATAATTAATAAATTAATAAATAGTTATATCATATATAAATATAAATACGTAAATACTAAGTTATAAATAAATAATAGAACTATTATAATATAATAATAAATCAAAATTAATAAATTAAAAATATTATATTATAATTATTAAATAATATTAAATAATAATATAACATATAATAAATAAAAATCAGTTAATAATTAATTGTTAATGAAAATATATATGTTATTTTGTGTGTGTGTGCACGTGTAAATATACATATATACCCATATAAGATATAAAAATATATAACCTAAATGAATATAAATATTTTAAGATGTATATAAATATAAACAAGTCATAATATATATAAATATCCATGCATGTGTACTATTATATATAATTTTAGGTACATATTAGTAGATATATATAAATTATAAATAAATGCACATAAATGTATAAAAATACACATAATACACACATACACACACACACACATATATATAATAGATAACAAATATTTATAGATGGTAAACCATAACAATTGAAACACTATCAAATCAATAAGAATGTAAACCCTTGGTTTAAAATCATACACAACATAATGACCATATGAAGAAAATATTAAAAGAAGAAAAAATTTTATCGAATTTCCAAAAACATGGTAACCAAACCAAGAAGTCAGTTTTGGAGGAATTTATTAGATTTTTTTAACCAGGATAATGTAGTAATTGGGGTACCCATATTTTAAAAGGAATAGATATTACCACATGCTTCTATTTTATAATTGGTAGTGCTCAAATAGACACCCATATCAAATGTTATGGTTATTTAAAGTTCAAGTTTGATTTTTAAATTCTCTAAAAACTAAAATACTTTCTATTCTGATTAATAATATTTAATTATAATCTAATTTCATATTACATTATTTCATAATATTTGAGGTTAAAATGGAGACACATATCAAAAGTTATCCTTATTTGATGATGAAACCTAATTTTCAACATATCTAGGAATATATTTATGTTTAAAATAATTAATAAAAAATAATTAAAATAATTAGTAGTTAACACATTATAATTAATTTATGTTTTAATAATAATAAAATTATTATAAATAATATATGATAATTATTAATAATAAATCATAATTAAAAATGTAATATTTAATTTTTTTTATATTACTGGTTCTTTTAAAAAAATCATTTCTATTTCATGAAGGTTTTGTAAAACTAACAATAAATATAAATTCAGTTAGATTGGAAAAAATTTTAAAAAAATATTTTCCAATGATTTTGAAAAAACCACCACTAAAAATAAATTAAAATTAAAAAAAAATTAAAAATAAATTTAGCGTGTTTTTTTAAAACGACGACTAAAAACCAACTGTGGAATACAGTTTTTCATGTAGTGGGGGCCCAATCCATGTAATAACACAATGATTTGATTTTGTTTATATTTCAACATTGTATGTGGTTGTGGCTAGTAGGGAAAAGTTAAAAAGATCCATTCATATCATTATAGATAATAAGGGTTGAAATACCAATGAGGATGGCTCAAAGAAGACTTGGTTTCTAGTACATGAATTTGAAAACAAAAGATTCACCCCCACTAATGTGTGTCTTTCTGGTACACCGGGATAATAAAATATATATTTTGATTTAAAAATGGTAAATTGAAATGAATTTATTTAAGTGAATATTTACATTATATATAGTCTCCATTATTTTGTTTCTAATGGAATGTTTCTTTTACGATCATATGTTGAGATATTTTTGGTAATTTTTATATTTTTTTGGTATTTCATGATATTTATGTGTTTTGAAATTTTTTATTAATATATTATGATATTATTTATATAATCAATTTATCTAGATATAAGTCAATAAGTGCATTAGGATAAAATAATTTATACAACACTACCCTTATTTTGATTTTTCTCTAAGGATTAATCAATGGTATGTATGAACATATTTCAATAAAGATTCAATAGGTGACATAAAGTAATGGTATAATTCATTTATTTTAATCCAATATTATGCTGTTATTTTTAAAACATCAAATCACGTCATATATCTATGTTTTATTCTTTAATATATTCCATATGGTTCACATTGTTTGATATATTAACCAAAAAATGATATTGTAATTATATTGAAATAAATAAAATTCTTGAAATATTTTTAGTATTAGAGAGGAGTAAATTATTTGTAATATTCCATCAAATTCTTACAAAAAATCATAATGAATTATTTATATATCATGAATCATAGTTTTAATAAAATTACAATTGAATAAACCTTTTAAAAATAAAATTTTTGGTTTTTTTGATATCTTAGAGAGAGGATATTAATTCATTTATAATCAGATAAATTATAAAAACAATCCACTAAAATTTAGTTATTGGGGTTTGACCTTCTGGTAAGGTAGCTCCCTAATCCTACATCAGGCTTAGGATCAAATCCTAGAGACCCTAATATTTGTGGTTATCACTTAGATGGTGGGTGGAGGGTCACAAGGAATAGGGTTCATAGACGTTTATGGAATTCATTGGTGATGGGGCATTGGTTTCATATGGTGACATGATGGACGGATCAGGAACTATGCTATAGTAGGTCCTTCAGCAGTGGTCAGACCATCTACATCAAGTAGAGAGAAATGGTCAGTTGGGGACCACAAAAAGGATAGGGTCAACATTGATGTCATATGACATGTAGTTCCCATAGAAGCATAAGTCTATTGATATGTTTGTTCCCAAAAGGGTGATAAGTGATAATGGTGATGTTGGAAAATTAGTGGTGGATAGATTTTTCGAGTGGCAAGGTGGCGGATGGTCAATGATCATTAAAATGGGCCAAAGAATCATCAAAATCACAAGTATCGAGATTTTCAGGCGTGATTGAGCTAAATCTGGTCAAATAATCTAGTGTTATACACAGAAAAAGAAATTTAGAGTATTATGAAACAACCATTAGGCTAATCATACTGGGAATGATGAGAAGGAATGTATTTCACCATCTGTACCGGGAATAATGAAGTCATATTTGGTGAAATACTTGACGATTAATATTGTGAGGTTGATATATTAAGTGTATCATGAAGAAACCACTAGGGTGGGGTTATATTATGTATTTGGACTTTGGGACACTCTGTCACATACTTGACCTTATTCCACTCATCCTATGGGCCATGAAAGGTCCCCCCATCATCCATGATAAAAAAATGGAATTATACAAAAATAAAAAAATGGATTTTATATTTGGGTCAATCCATAAGAAATTATCTTCTAAATAATATACCTTTAGTTAGCTAATTTTTAAATTAACCTAATTTGATCCAAAATAAGATAATATGATGTATCGATTTGAAATTTCTCATGAGAAATTTTTTATTTTTTTCTAATGTTTACTAATCATTAATTTTTTATCAATTATTAAATTATATTTATATAATCCTAATGATAAAAAGATTCCATGGATATATAATTTTATTCAATTAGTTCAATGAATTTTTTTAAATATAAATACAAATTTTTAAAAAAATTACATTTGTCATGATTATTTCTAAAATGATTGGATTTATTATTTGTGTTAGAAGAAGAAATTTAGATCATGTAGAATATAATTTCGAAAATAATATTTCTATAATTATTTTTTAATAAAAATTTAAATAATTGTAAAAAAATAATTATAATATATTAATATTTTTACCACATAAATGGTATTCTATGTAGAGAGATGACACTAGAGATGAGTCTATAATGATGAAAAAATCATTTTAATTTTTTTTACTATAAACATTCTATAATATTTAATATATATATATATATATTGTTACAATATGTTAAATTTTTTTTAAAAAAAATATGTTTACTTATGTTAAATTATAACAAAAAAATTTATAACATCTTATATGAATTTTATTTGTTTAAACTTTTTAATATTTATTAAGATAAATATATATCTATTTAAAGATATTGAATGAATAAATAATATACATTTATTCAAATATATTCCCATGATAATAACAATCAGGTGTGATATTGATTTCATGGACCATATATGACATGATAATCGTGGAATAAAGGTGAATAAATGTCACAACTCATCCCTCAGGGCCCGTGCCATGAATACCCCAAGCCCGCCCCCAATAGGCCTGGGGCTGGCGAATAGCGCCAAGTAGGAATATCCCAAAAAATTGAATTTTCCTAAGTACCTATAAACATGCACACAACTCTAAGCCACAGATTCGGGAAGGTGATTACACTATGTAAACAAAGACAAGGTATGAATGTAGTGAACTAATGTTAAACAAGGGAAAAATACAAGTGTAACTGAAACAGAAAAGTAAAAGTTAGATTCTATGAAACTCCTCTATAGAAAACCATATCTAACGGGAAGGTACAAAAACAATTGTCTCTGTTCTCAAAAGATCGTCTCGTCTATTGTGTCTCTATAAGCCCCACCTGGCCTTTCTCCACTAAGGACTCTGTCATATCATCAAGAGTCCACACAAGACCTGACACGTGTGGGTGATTCCCATGCAAGGTTGAGTAAAACAATACTCAGTAGGGACCCCAAACCACAATGGTATACCACAAAGTAGACTACCAATTAGTTACACTAAGTGTTGCATCTAAGAAGTACAATAACGATATTCACTAGAGTTAGCTCACCCAGGTATAAATATAAACTTTGAAAAGAATTACTATCAGTCATAAATGATGAAAAACGTTTACAATCGAGACAGTCATCCCTTATGAGTTTCTTGGGCCTGTTGGGGCACCTAGGACAGCTCATCACTTAGGTCTACTAGGGAACCTAGACTCGCTTGGTTCTGCCAGTTGCATGATTCATGTTCATAGCATGATTGATTTTGGGAGATTCTACGCCTCAATCCATTGGTTTTATATCAACATCCACAAAATCCATCATATAGTATATAAAAAGGACTGACTTGTCTCCTGGGTCCCAATGCGGAAAATGGATCGTCAATCAAACGTGCAGTATGGATGCTATGAGAATTTTTGTAAAAAGGGGTTGGTTGGGTCCGGGATTGGCCCAACTATTTGGAGCATCCCAACCTACCTACTCTAGCTTGGCTTTCTCATATTCAAGCTGATTCATCCGCCCTGGATGTGGAAATTGCTGCGTCCGCTCCGTGCCATGTGGGCGGCTCGACCAGTCGTCCCCCCGCATGTGGTCTGTTGACCGTGTGGCATCACTCTACCACAGCCTTCCCTAGCTGTGACCCCATGTCACTACTTGCATATTTGTCATTTCCCACAACTCTTTTATGGGCCTCCTTTATAGCCATATAATTCCACCAGCGTGCGCTACCTCCCGCACGCGGCCGACACCATCGGTGCCAACACGCTAGTTAGTTTTTTCACGAGCCACCAGACTCACTCCGGTGATAAGTTTTCTGATCAAAAAAGTATCGCTATGATCGTTAGGTCTCTGCCTCCATTATTGCGATCTTCAATCCATTTCACCATCTATTCAGGGGATTGACCATGTCCAGATCCTCCCAGCAAGAATCTAACTTGACCATAAGGGTCTGTTGGCGAAGAACGCAAGAGGTGGGGTTGGAGATCACAATGAAAACCCAAGAAAACGAATATCAACCTTGACCATTGGACTTCAATCATTGCATTAGAAAATTAATAGGAAGTGATTCAAACAATAACTATGTTATAATACCCATTCAAATATCCTCATGCCCAACATCCCCATCCCGCAAGGACGATCGACCCGCAGATCAACTTGTTGGCGAGTTGATCCATATCAATCGTTTATAAGGGAAGAATAGGTAATGGTAATCACATAGAATTAAACCCTTATTGGTATTTGGATTTATCTTTGAAAAATTATGAATACTAAATTCATCGTTCACCACTCTGCCGACATCTGATATGAATCTGTTAGTTGATCCAATGTCATTTGTCATTCATCGTCGCTCATAGTTTAACAACTAATTTCTTCTAAGGAGTCCATGAAAATTGCAAGATCCTCCCATGATCTCATTTCTCTGTTGGTCAACTTAATGGAGGAAACTTGTTTCATCATTTCAGTTTTATAGAGTCTCTGTGTCATTGAGTTGTTTCATTTATGAAATGAAATAGCTAGCTAAACGTTACGTTGCAGCGAAGCATTTTTGAATGAAATAAACTTTCTTAAGTTTATTTTATTTTTCATTCAAACACCCAAAAATATGTTTACCCTCGACCCATGAAGATCATTGTTATGTCTTGGATAAGTAAATAACACCATCAAATGATCAACGCTACTCTAGGATCTCCAATCTGAGTTACCATTTATGAGTTATAATATTTGAAAATAAAATAATCTTTATTTAATTATTTAATTCAAGGTCATGTCCCAAAAAATATTTTCTATAGTTGGCTCACACCTTCCAATGTTACGCTCTGAATAAAGAAATCATGCCCTCACGAGCTCAATGGTGGACTCAGATTATCAGTCTGAGTCACCGTTCATGAGTTATTAGGACCTAAAAAATAAAATAATTTTGTTTAATTATTTTATATTCGGTTATGTCATTTTTGAGTTTTCTCGCTAGAGGCCCATGCCGGTTAATATAACGTCACACATAGAGTAAACCCACTATCATTAAATTATGTGTTCACTTTTATTTCTAATATGGGAAACTTTTTAAGAGTTATTCAACTTTTTCTAAAAAAATGATGTTGCACGATATTTAGAAACATAACATTTTTCAACGCTCTATTCTGGGCACAATGGGACTAAAAATCGCACGTTGTCTCAGTTCCTGGTCTCAAAATATTCCTAGAACTTTTCTCAAAATAAAACTGAGAAAATAAGAGTCATTAAATTCTCCCCACCTTAATATTTAACTTCCTTGGAAGCCAAACTAAGAGATTACCAAACAGATGAGGGTACAAGCACGAACCTAAGCCTCCCACTCCCACGTGCACTCATAGAGATTATTGTGCTTCCACTAAATGCGCACTAAAGGAATTGATCACCCATGTAGGGGATTATCTTATCAATCCTAAATATCTATTGAAAAATCCACAAATGTCGCCTCAACATGAACGTCTAGCTTGCTCGAGTCAATGACCCATGATGGGTTGTGTACGTATCTCCTATGCTGGGATACGTGGAAGGTGTCATGCACCCTCAATAAATTTTTTAGTAGATCCAAGAGGTGATCCACCTAAAACAATCTATGAAGTATCATAAAAGGTTTGATGAACCTCAGAGTGAACTTTCTGCCCTGGCCAAATCCCTGTATCCCACATCGAGGAGAGACCCAAAGAAACACATAGTCTCGCTCCTTTAACACCAAGGGTCTCCAAAGACTATCATCATAGGATTTATGATGGATCTATGTGGTCTTCATCTACTCTTATATGATCTTCACCTTCTCTATAGTTGCATGTACCATCTACGACCCCATGAGTGCTGACTATCCAGGGTCAGTCCGACAAAGTGGTGATTAGTAGTATCGCTCGTACATTGCCTCAAACGGTGCCAAACCAATGGTGGAGTGGTAGATATTTTTGTATGTAGACACCAGAGGTGGTTGGTGGTCCTCCCAACTGTGGATAAAATGGAGGACGCAAGAATGAAACATGTATTCTATGACATGAATATTAGGCAATGTATGATCATCTATCTGTGGGTGGAATGATGTGCTCATGAGCAGCTGAGTCCCAAATTCCTCCTGCAATACCTTCCACAACCGGGATGCCAAACGTGCACCTCGATATGAGACTATCGTTGATGAGAATCTGTGGAGTTGAACTATCTCATGCACGTAGAGGCATCCCAAGCTCTCTACAGGACTCTGTTCCCGAAAATCTAAGAAGTGACCAACATGGTGAGTTGGTCAATGGTCACCTAGATGATATTTTATCCCCTATAAGTACATGGTAAACCCATCACAATGTTTATCGATGTCCTTTATAACTCCCTTCTTGGCACCCCAAGGAAAAAAGATCTACCCCTTCCAAGCATAGGGGCCCGACACAGTGTGATGAATAACCAAAAACTGATTAAACAAACACTTATCTTATATATCAATAAGTAAGCCCATCTTCAATAAGTTTTGTCATTCCCAGTGTCTGCCTTGACACCAACATTCATATCTTGATGCATCTCATCACTCTAGGAATCCATTGCTACTACTATGAATCCTCTTAAAGGAACAATGTGCTCCCCACCTTTCGAAAATCCATCAAGGATATTTTCTATTGACAACTAAGCACTCAAATGCTGACAGTCAGTATCATTGATATATGCCTCGCTAACTCACATTAATAGTGTAGGGGTAAAAACCATTGATTGGAGGTAAGCTACACTATCTCTATCCATGAAGGATAATAGTAATGAGGCCAACAGCTCAGTTTGATCTTCAGTAAATAAAAACTGGATCTTTTATAGAGAGAATCTGATACCACATTTCCCTTACCAGGAGTATAAACTATTTCAAATTCATAGTCCTATAGGAACTCCAATGATCATCTCTATCTCAATTTTCATATCCTTTTTAGAGAAGAAATACTTGAGACACTATTGGTTAGAGTATATGATAAACCATTTTCCCATAAGGTAGTGTATCCACATCTTCAATGAGAATACTACAACTGTCAATTCATGATTGCCGGTCGCATAGTTTTGCTCATGTGGTTTCAACTAATGAGAACCACCTCTCTCCCTTTAGTTGATCAATGATATCATTGATCCTTGGTAGTGGATAACTATTCCTCATGGTCACCAGATTCAAGCAGTAGATGTCCACACATAACATCATACTCTTGTCTACCTTAATTGAAAAAAATACTGTGGATTCCCCTGGGAAGTCACTATGTCAAATGAAGGCATTACATTGCAATTCCTCCAAATGTACCATCAATTCATGATGCTCTACGGGATCCATCTGATATGCCAATGTAGATATTTAAGTCTTTACAGGGTACATGCCAATGATGAAGTATACCTCCCAATGATATGGTAGTCCTAAAACATGTTCCAAAAATATGTCCATGTACTCATCCTCCACTATAGGAAACTGAGGACTCATCTCATCCATTGAACCAAGTTTCATGCTATCAAAATAAAGAGTGATTTTTTTATGCCCTCCTATGCATGAGTATATCTCATGCAGCATGGGTTTCTTTTTTTGCTGACCAATGAAAACTCAATTCCATTTTTGTAGACATACTAAACCCTTTTTCCTAAAATAGAAAATCATAAAATGAAATGTGGATGACTAGTCCATACCAAAAATAAAATCGTATGAACTCAACTTTTCCAAAAAGATATTCCAATATATACTCTTTCCTCAAGGGTCAGATCACACTATTGGAATATATGTGATTTTCAAGTCTCCTCTCATAAGTATCTCCAGATGTAAGGTTCAAGTAAACGGATTAACCTACACATCTTGGTATTGAACACAATTTGTGACAAAAAATTAATGATTAAAACCTAGGTCTATTATAATGTTATCAATGAGTAGACATAGACCATACCTTCAATCATTTATAGATCCATTGGGTCATATTCCTTGATTGCATGCAGCTGCCCCTTCCCATGTCCCCTGGCTCCCTGAGCCTGGTGTGGACCACATGTGGGTGGTGGATGTAACATATTGAAATGTATACCACCTCATGCTCCTCTCTCAACTCCTCTTCCACACCTATCTCCCTACAAATTAATCTATGCATACCATTGATTATACCTTGGTGGCCCAGCCACCATTTTACTATCACCGTGATGGGCTAGAAAATCTCTAGTGAGATGTCCCCTATTATGATTTGAAAATAATTACCTATTTCTAGGCTGACTAGAATCACCCTATGTGCCTCGAGCTGTAGATCCCCTATCTTGGGACCTCCTCTAGAAACATCTAACATTCCCAAGTCATTGAGACTAATGTCGTCTTCTAGATCCTGATGTCTCCACTCATTCTTTCCCACTGCTGACATCCACATGTTAAATCTACTAATCCAAATAAAATAAACCAAAAATGTTCTCTCTAGAACCGTAGAATAAGTAGGATTTCATAGAGTAATAGTGTTGGCTCGTATGCCACTAAATACAATTAATCAATGGTCTGAGCCCTAAAGCAGTGGTCATATCATATTCCGCGAGTACCTGGAATGTTCAGTATGACCCGATAAATACTCAACTACTGACATGTCATCCAGCTGAAGCTATATAATTTCTTGTACATGCAATGCCCTTATATTTTATGGTGAGAGCACCTTCTCTGATAAAGGTTCTCAAGATCTGCCAATGGAAGAGTTGCCTCCCAACATGATCCGGTAATCTAAACCCTGACATCGCCCTGTAGATCCAGATAAGAGGCTCACTGCCTAGACCACCATATGATCAAATAGTGTCCTAACTATATAGAAAACTAATTTACCATATAAAGACAATCCTTAGACACCTGTGATTCAGGTTCACCTCAAAACCTGAGGGCTCTCTATCACTGAAACTCATAAAGTTCTCTCATACTGTGCATCTCATCCATTGGTACTATGAGTAACATGTTCTATTCCACAAGTGGTGGTATAGCAGGTACACCACCTGGAGGTGCTTTCTCCAGTACAAAACCTGATACACATCTTGTCACCTTGCAGATCATCCACATAATCAAGTAGTGGTATCTTGGATGGCTATCTACATAGAAGAATCTTGAAACAAAACAATTTGTACCAAGATCAATAGAGTATACCTGGTGATATAACTCAAGAAGGCTATATAAAACACAACCCATTCATATAAATTCATGTACCATCATTTTCTAAGAATATTTCAAGGTCCTGGTGTATAGATATGTCAGTCACCGCACAAACACTGGATTTCCTAGCCTGAAATCCAAACTCGAAACACTTAACACTATTTCCCTAAACCAAATTCATAGACTCCTAGTTCTAAAGGTATAACTAACCTCCTCTGATACCACTTTATCACGACCCATCCCATAGGGCCTATTCCATGACTACCCTAAGCCCGCCTCCAATAGGCTAGGGGATGGTGACTAGAACCAAGTAGGCATATCCAAAACAAATAGGATTCATTTTCCTAAGTACCTGTATGCACGAACAAAACTCCAAGAAATAGAAGATTGATGGTGAATACACAAATTAAACAAAAGCAAGGTATGATACTAGAAATATGATGGTAAATGGGGCCAAAACACAATTCCAATTGAAACAAAAAAGTAAAATTACTAGCCTCTAGAAATCCTCTATAGTAAACCCTACCGGAAGGGTAGGTTTAGAAAAAACTATATGAAGTTGCAAAAGGATGTCTCGTCTGTCGAGTAACTCTAAGCACCACTTGGGACTGGCCCACCAAGGAATTCATCAAAGCATCGATCATCTTCATAAGACACGACACATGTGGGCGAAGCCCATGTAGGGGTGAGTAATACAATACTTAGCAGGGACCCCAAACCACAAACATATACCACAAAAATAGACTAACAATGAGGTAAACAATGTGTAGACTCTATTAATTATAGTCAATAGAGTCACTGAAGTCGGATCACATTGTTATAAATCTAATGTACGAAAATCAAGACTATCAGTCTTAAATGCTAAAGAACTTGTACTGTAGAGACAGTCATCCCTAATGGGTCATTTGGGCCTGCTGGGGCACCAAGACCAGATCGTCACTTAGGGATAATGGGGAACCTATACCCTCTCATCACTTTGGCCTGATGGGTCAGCAAGACCCACTCTTCACTGTGATTTGTATGATTCCCACTTGTTGGGTGCTTGATTATGTGAGAATCAAATCTCCAAGCCATTGGTTGTATCTCACATTACACGATAACTGACTTAGAGTATATAAAATGGAGTATCTCATCGTGAGGGACCCATTTCTTCAAATGGCTTGTTAATCAAATGTGTGGTTTAGATATTATTAGACATTTTGTAAAAAAGTGGTCGATTGGGTCTGGATCCTATCAAAACCGATTGAACTTTTCTGACCCTCTAGAGTGGTGCGGCCTGAGGTGTTAGGCCCGACCTGTGCTGATCCCACAATTTCATGCCCGACCAGCTCTAATGCCTACCGATTTTTCTTCCATGGTTGTGGAAAGTTCCATGTCTACTCCATGTCATGTGGAGTGCTCGACCGGCTGCCTCCCCGCATGTGGTCAGTCGACTGTATACCATCACACCACCACGGCCCGCTATGTCCATAATCCCCTCTCACAAGTCATGGATTTTTTGTGGGAATCCTTTACAACCATAGTGTTCCACCAGTGTACATCCCCTCCCACACGTTGCCACACCCTGCACCAGCATGATCACAGGTTCTTCCATGGTCCATCAGACATGATTCGGTGGTCCGTTTTCCTATCCCCAAAACCCGATGTGATCCTCAGGTTGTCACCTCCCCTACCATGTGCTCCAATCCATTTATTTTTCAATATAGGGTGTCCAACCAAGTTCATTACATCAGGACAAGAATCTGAGGCGACAACGAGGGTCCGTCAGTGATGAACGCAAGAGGTGGGGGGAGATCACAAAGAACACCCAAGGCAACAAACATTGGCCTTATTAGTTGGATGTCTTACATTACTTTAGAAAATAAGGGGGGGGGGACTTAGAATAATCACTACATTATAATCCCCTTTCTAATCCCCACAAGTCAAAAATACCAGTCCTGTATGGATGATCGTCCCACATATCAACTTGTTTATGAGTAGATCCACATTCGTCATTTATAAGCGATGAATTGGGAAAGGTAATCACTTAGAAATAAACCCCTTCCGGGTTTTGGATCAATCACTGAAAGAGGTTGAATCCCACATTCTTCGTTCGTCAATCTCTTGATGTATGATCCACATTTGTTCATTGATCCATCACCATTCATCATCTATCGTCTTTCATAATTCTCCAATGGAATTCCTCCAAGTCTTCATAGAAAACTCCAAGATCCTCCCTTCATCTCATATCTCTGTTAATATACTTAACGGAGGAAACATGTTTCATCATTTCAGTTTCACTGAGTCACCATGTCATTATGCTGTTTCATTTATGAAATAAAACAACTATCTCGACATTTCACTATAGAAAAATATTTTTGAATTAAATAAATATTGTTATGTTTATTTTATTTTTCTATAAATCTCCCCAATAAACATTTACCCTCGACCCGCACTGGTCAAGGTTAGGCCCCGCCTAGGGAAAGCAAACCATCCTGAGCTCAATGGTACTCTAAGATTTCCAATATGAGTTACCGTTTATGAGTTGTAGGATTTGAAAAGAAAATTATATTTATTTAGTTATTTTATTTACGGTCACATTCCAGATACTATTTTCCACAGTTGGCCCAAACTGGCTAATGTTTGGTGCTGCTTAATAAATTATTTCCACACAAACTCAACAGTGGTCTCAGATTTTTAATTCGAGTCATCGTTCATGAGTAATAAGGACTGGAAAAAATAATATATTTTATTTAAAAATTTTATATTCAATTATTCCATTTTTGGGTTATCTCATTTTATGCCCATGCCGATTAATTGTAATTAATGCATAGAGTAAACCCGTCATCCTGAATGCAACGGTTCCCTCATATTATTGATATGGGAACCCGTTTAAGAGTAATTCCTCTTTTTCTGGGAAAACAGTCATGCATGATCTTTTGAAACATTAAATTTTTCAACGGACCATTCGGGGCACATCGTGCCTGAGAATCAGAAGCCATCTCAGCATCTATTCTCTGATGTTTCCTGGAAATTTTTTTAAAATAAAACTAGTAAAATTTGAGTCATTATAAAAAACTATATAAATGTGTTATGTGCAATTTCAAACTTTTTACCAGGCCCCAATCATGTATTGTTAATATTATTATCCAATATTATATTTAAATATCAATTTCATACCCGGTATTAGATTAAGACAAATTACATGTCCATTTTACATTTTTTCAACATTGATCATAATGATGAAAATTTTAAATTCCGTTATGTATTTTTAAAATAAATTTTTTATGTTTAAAATAATTAGACAATGATATTGACCTTTATTCATGTGGATCTTCAATAAAATACATCCACTAATGGAACATAATTTTGAGATGGAAGATTTGGTACATAATAAAAACCTTAACTAATTCTGATCATGTGATTATTGTTTGGATCAAATAAAGGGAGTTATCAATAATTATTTTGATAAATATGTAAATTGATATTAATAAATTAACAAAAAATAGAGAAAGAATTAAATATTTTATATAAATGATATTTGTTATGGAAATATAAAAGTATTTATTAAGGATATGAAAGTAATATAACAAATGTGAATTTATAAAATCAGTGACATAAATAAAGAAATAAATAACTAAATTAAAATTTTTATTTTTAGTAAATAATTTATTAACAGTGTAAATTAATTACTAAATATTTTTGATGATGAAAATTGAAGAAATAAATTAAATATTTGTGGAATGCGAATTAGTTTTGAAAATTAATCAGTCATGTAAAGAGGTTGTGTGGAATAAATAATGAAATTAATTTAATTATTGATAATTGAAGATAATATTAACCAAGTAAATAAAATTTATTATAATTATAAATAACAATAATAATATATAATGTTACAGAAAAATCCTTGTTTGATGATATTGAAACTTTAATGATAAATCAAATTAATTATTCAACCAATGAAAATTAATTAAGATGAATTTTTGAATTAAGGAATGGAATTACTGATTAATTAGATATAGTCGTTTTAATAATGAAATTATATAGAAATAATTATAATTAGTTTGACTAACAGATAAATTATGGAAAATAGTTATAAATTTTAATAGTAGAGGTCATATATCAATAATAATTTCGAACGTAATAATAAAAAGGTAACATTGCAGTAATTTTATAATCTCACATTGGTGTTCTCATCATTAAATAATGAACGATGTAATTATTTTGAATATAATATGGAAAATTGATATATATGATTATTAATTGTGGTTAAGGGTTTCTTAAACTAGTAATGTAAAAAAAATGTGTCAATGGTGTGATAATAATGTTTTCAAATACTTTTAATATTATGAAAACGAATTATGTTATAAATATTGATAATATTAATTTAATGATGTGTGATATGGATAAACTAGTAGTTCAAATTTAACTATTATTGGATCATTATGTCTTGATAATATGGGAATTCATTATCAATGATATGAAATCATTGTGGACAATTACATTAAAATTCCTTGTTTTGTTAAATGGATCACTAATTTGGTGGTGTGAATTTTTTTCTCATTTAATAATAATAAGAGATACAATATAGTGACTATTAGTTAATGATGATGATGGTGTATTTTAGTGATTTCATTCATACTTACTCACTTACATAAGTTTTATTTAGATGCTAATATATGATTATTTAAATTTATTACAAATTATTATATGTAGAGTTCAACGATGGTATGTACATAAATAAATAAAAAATCCCTATTGTATCTATGATATAATTTAATAAAGATAAAAAAATTAATATATATGATGATTCACCTACGTTTTTACAAAAAAAAATATTTGAAATGTAGAATTAGGAATGAGGATGAAACATATAGTGCTTACTCCTTTTTACCCCATAACACTATGTTTGAGGTAGACGTAATATTCAGTTATCACTCTGGTATGGGATTAGATTAGAAGAATTACTCCAGAATCTCAATGTTTGAATGGTGGAGTCTAATCCATTAGATAATGTGCTGATAAGAGCTAGAGTCTTGTACTGAAAAACAATCCAATGAATTTTAGAAGTTGAAGAATAGTAAAGTTTGGTGATGAAACTAATAGAGATTACTTTAGTAACATGGACTACAGTAATGCGATTTACAATTGAAATATGCACCATTGCATATATTTGATTATATTGGATGTCTGGGTAATTAAAGAACCATGTTTAATTATGATCACATATCCATCTATGGATTATGAGTGTATTATTAACCCTATAATTTTATACTGACCATCAACAAAATTACTCTGCCTCTCCTTGGATGTTTGGATTCATCAAGATCCACATAAATCACTACGTTATGATTTATTTTATTCATTATTTTTCTCCTATATATTTATATATATTGATTTGTTTTTCATTGGATATTTTGAATTTCTATAACACTCTAGATAGAGAATAATGGTTGAATCATATTGTGGGAAAGCATTGATGTATTATGAGAGGATATCATTTTTTTAAAATTTTATTTCTATTTCATGACTAGTAAAACCTTTTAAGGTATCTATGTTCCATAATATATGATATAGTGAGAATGGATGGATATAGAATTATAATGATGATATCCTCTCTAATGTGGGCATCATTAAATAAATCTATGAGTACCATATAGCCCTTTAAAATGAAATAGTTTACACACGACCCTTATAATTATTTTATTATAAGTTATGGGTATATAATTAACTATAAATAATCATTTTTGTTTGGTATGAAAGAAAATAGCGAGTAATTGGTGTCTTGATAATAATACCTCATAAATTTTCATATGATTTATGATTAATTTTTGGGTGTTATAATTTTATATATTTTTTTATTGATGAAGTAAGAAGATAACGGCAATTCGAGGGGTCTTCTCACTACTTGGGAGAACTATAGAGAGTATTATTTATTACATTTATAAGAACAATCGTCAATATATTATTCTTTTATTCATGTATAATTATTGATGTAGATTTTATATGAATTAAAATATTAGATCTGGATAGTGTATTTAAATACAATAGTGTGGATTTTTCAATCAAATAGATACATTTATGTTGTATATCTTTCATCACCCCTCTATTTGTGTGTTACATGAATATGGTGATTCATTTTATTATTTTTACTTATATAATACACATACTTATTATATATGAATATGATATATTGAATTGGTGATTTTAGTTTTTTCTATAGTTGATTATGTTTCATGATAGATGGAAAACTATTTACATTGGTTTAATAACTCAAATAATTTGAGTTGATATGTAACTCCCAAAAAAATTATAATATTATGATTGATAACTTTCATTCCACACAAAATTATGCTTGAAAATAATTATGATATAATATATAAAATATAACGATTTAAATGTTTACATTATAACAATTACATTAAATAAAAATAATGAATATTAGTAAAATAATTATGAAATAAATTTATAATCATCATACTCAATTAAAAAGTTTTTATTAATTCATTGGAAATAGTCACTCATTTTTAGTGATGTCATTTTATGATTCAAAAATTCATCATCATTAAATGGTATTAATATTATAGATTACGTGTGAAAAAATATATTAAATTTATGAAAATTTTAGAAATTTTATTATATTAAATGAATTATATTTTTTGAATCATCAATAAAACATCACTTTGGGTGAATGTTTGGGATTTTTCATAAATGAAATATTTTTCAGTCAGTGGTGCAAGTTACTAAATTTTCAAATAATTTCATTTATTTTTATTATGTCATGTTATTTGAATGTACCAATATATTTTGGATTTGATATTAAATTTAAATATTTTCTATTTTATATATCATAATCTTATTAATTAAATTTGAATCAATAATATTCATGATTTTTATATAAGTTTATTTTTATTCTTAGGAACACATTAACCTAATTTTTTTCATTTTAATTTATGAATTAATAATATAATTGATGTATACCAATATATATAATTAATATTTGAAAATAGATACTATATTATAAATTAATAGGTTCAAATTTGGTAAATAGGTTACATTAATTTATTGCTATTTGGGATATTTTTCATGTTAAAATTTATCACCTCAGAAAAAGTTAAATCATGTAATTATTGTTCAAAATAATGAAATAAGCCACTAAAAAGGGACCAAAAAAATTATTTATTTTTAGGGGATTAATTTTAATTTATTAATCCTAAAATATAATATATGAAATTTTTATTCCATTTTAAATTGGTAATGGAATTTATTTTATTTTAAGTAAATAAAATTTAAAAATATAACTCACTTGCTTTATATTTATTCTATTTGTTGACATAGGGAGTAGAACTGGAATGAACATAATTGATTATTATTAACGTAATAATTTTTTATATATTTTTTTATTAATGATTTTATTACCTTAAATGTTTACTCAATTTTGACACAATGTTTGTTCACGTAGTAGAAAAATGAAATAAATAATTTTAAAATATTATAAGTAATCCAATTTGGATGGATTAATGTATTCCATGAATTTAATAGATAAATATAACATATTATTTATTTTTTATTGTATTATATTATAATTCCAACTTTGAATTTATGTATTTAAGGTGAAATTAAATTAATATATTTTGAAATGACCTTAGTGATATTTTATGAAAATGGAATTTTAAGAAATTATTTAAAAATAATGAAATTCAATAACATAGATAAGGTGGATTATATATGGAAGGAAATTTGATACCTTTTCTATTCATGAGACATTTTTCACCTTATAATTTAAATTATAACTTTTAATATTAAAAAAATCGTTACCACGATTAAGGATAAAATTTGACAACTAAGGTGTTTAGCCGAAAGATAAGGTTTAAAATACTATGTAAAACTAAATAAATTTTATTGGATATAGGGATTTTAGACATATAATATAATATATTTTAAATTTTTGATATATGGTGATACTTTAAAATGAAAATTATTTTATTATAATTAAATAGTTCAATTATTTCTATATGTCCCCCCTTATATAAGTAGACCACTCCTTTCTATAATTCACACCACATTTGGCAATCTATATCGACAAGAACATAATCGATTACCATATAAATTTACTTAGAAACAATTTAGAGGTTATTTTATTTTAATTGACCATTCCAATGGGCATTATGAAGTTAAAAAACTGAAGTCCCACTCAAGAACAAGTAATCATGCAACCCCCACCCCCTTGTTTAGTTTATTTGTTCTTCTACCTACTCTAAATCCATGGTATTAATAATTTAAAAATAAATTCAATAATAATTTCTATATAAAAATTTATTATTATTATAAAACTACCATCATCAAACTTCTTTTCCATTAAATGGAAGGTGAATGTATCGGTCGTGTGTACAGGTGGACTACCACCTCCACACAGTGGTACCATTCATTTTCCATAACAATATTCCTTGTATGGTGATTATGATTGTTTTAATGTTTATATATTATATTTATGAAAAGAATTATTCTTATAGAATTATAATATCATGTCTATGTTAATATATTCTTATTCGTTATAAAAAAATGCCGCTCATGCATACGTGGCAACTACCTCCTCCATGAAGAGATATGATTTTACATATGTTTCCATTTTAAAATGGATTGTAATAAAGATATATTTAATGAAAGTATATGATATATTTGATATAATATTTATTTTTAATAGTATAATTACTATTTATTCTTTTTTTCTCCATCTGTTTAAAAATTAAAAGAACATTCAATCATTTGTCAGACCTATTGTTTATATGAACAATGTAGTTCATTTTTGTTGTCAATATAATTTTTTTGATAATTATATATATGAATATATAATTAATATATATGATATATTTATAAATATTAAAATTCTATAAATTATTTATCCACAATTAGTGTATAAGTAAATCAACTAATGAACTAAAATTATCAGGAAAAGTGATACAATTAACAAAAGAAAAAATGAGTTTAATATGAAGATATTAATAAATGGGTGTTAAAATTTTATCTATGGAAAATAATTGGTAGTATAAGTGTTAATTTTTTTGGGTATGGAATTGTTATAAATTTAAATTTTTTATACTTTATAGTAAAGTTCTTTCAAAAAAATTCAAACTTGATCTAAGGGAGTGTTGCCTCAAATTTTCTTCTTTGTGAAATATGTTGTTGTTTGAACCTATCATATTTAAAATTTATTTATACATCCCCTTTGAAATGTTATATATTTATTCTTTTTATTATCTTTGAATTTAATGTCTCATTTTTTGTTATTATTTCATGTTGTTTAGGAATATATTTTTATTGAAATGGTAAGGTATTTTTCATCTCTCTTTTAGTTCTCTAAAAAATATACTATATTCATCCCTTATTTCATTTTTTGTGTTTTATATACAGACAGGGAATGTATTTTATTATTAATATCATAACATTATGGGGATTTAAAAATCTATATATGTTTTTCTGTTTCATGAGAATTTGTTTCAAATATTACCAAATCTATTTGGGTTTATCATCTCAAATGGTCTTCTTTAGGATATATGATATATTATGTAACTATATTCTTTAATACGGTTTATTTAAATCCTATTTGATATATTATATCCTAAATATACTTTTTTAATGATATTTAATGTTTCAGATGAAGTTATTCATTAATGGGTCTTATGATTCAAATGTTATTAATGTGTAAGTGAATTTATGTTACGAAATCATTGTTTATAAAAATTGATTACGATTATGTTTATAAAGATTAAATTTTAGGATATACATCTCAATAAGCTATGGAATTTTTTTCTACACTATTAATTTTTATAGATTAAATTTTTTCCCTTCCATTTAACCCTCTATAATAATTCATTAAACTAAAAGGTTGATTTAAGGAAAAAATAATTTATTTTCTATTGAATCTAAAATCTTTTTCATTATATATCCATGTTTCAAAAAATGTTTTTTAATATCATGCTATAAATTTTTAATTATGTTTTTAAAAATAAATGATTTATATAAAAATGGTTTTATATGAATATTATTTTCAATTTTGGAAGAAGGTACTTATTAATTTTTACTAAAAATGTGAAAGGAATATTTTTTTAACGTATAAGGAATGAATAAAACCACACAATGTCTTAAATAATGAATGAAATGAAGATTAATTTATATGTTTCCATGATTATTTTCGAAGAATTGTTTTATTTAATATTTTGGAAATTTTTATATTTTAAATAAATGATTTTAATGTAAACTGTTTATATTCCTAAAGAAACATTCCAAGTGATATTTTAATAGAAATTTCAACTTATATTACATATTTGTCTTTATTTAAACATTAATGGATATATGATCAAATGACTCCATATATATTCGTTATTTTAATGGTTTATGATTATGATGATAAATTAGTTTTTAAACAACATTATTTTCAATGGGTTATGGTTTTATGAAATGATGAAATGTTTATAAAACCTATTTATTTTCCATGGGTAATATATGATGAATAATTTATGATCTTCTAGAACACATTTATATTATTTATAATATGTTATAGGTGGGAAAGAATTATGTAACCCATTAATGGATTGGGTAAAGAAGGATATCTCATGATATAATAAGAACGTTAGTGGGGAGTGAATCCAGTTTTGTATGGGATACTACCAACATTGACTATCTTAGGAGTGAACTTTGACTACATAGTTGTGAGTAAACCCAATATACTATGATATCGTTGGATTTATCCTTTATTAAATAGGGAGTGAACCCAATCCATTAAGATATTATTTGGATTGAAACTTTTTTAGGAATACGATTAGATTGTGAATAAAACCAATCAACTAATATAGTATTGTCATTGAGCCATTCATACTAAGAAAATTATTTTTTACTCTTTTTTTTAATTCAAATAACATATTTATTATGAACACTATTTTCTCTCACAAATCATTTTATTTTATTCTATTTTGTATCATATATTATGAAGTGGAAATATTTATCCCATGACTCATGACTTTGATCTATGATATGCAGGGTATGGTTTTTAAATTTTCATTATGTGTCCTCATACACTTATCCTCATATAATGACTAATTGATTTTTTATATCTCCCTTTTCCCGATAATTTTAATTTAATATCACCCTATATTATGTTTCCTTTTACCAAGTTATGATGAAAGGTTTTAAGCATGGAATTTCTAAGAAGGGTAATATATGGGGAAATTATTATTGAAGATAATGAAAATATTTTACGAAATAAGATGATTGTGTATTTATTCTATAAGGAAATTAAACCTTTATTGTCATTAAATGTGTAATTATAAGATATATTGAATATTCAACTATTATGTTGTAATATCTATGCATAAATATTATGGATCAAAATAGTTGATATTAGAGGAAATTTTTATTCAATAATTGGAGATTTGGATTATAGAAGTGTGGTGGAATCATTGGGGATAAGTGTATGAATAGGATAATAACCAAAAGTTCTTTTAAGGGAGTGATTATGATTTGCCTTATAGAAATACATCCATGTAATGATACTACAAGTGGATAAAAGTTTTGTGTAGACGAATATAGGTTTAAAAAACATGAAAGTTATTATTTATGTAGGCCTAAACCATAATTTGGGTACTTGGATAGTGTTTCCTTAGTCCACAATGTGATTTAAATTTATGAAGGATATTCTTAGGATTACTAAAATTTTATTTAACAACCATTATTTAGGAATTGAATAAGATATTTACTCTGGAAGAACTAGTTTAATACTAAGATTTTGTGGATTGAAAATAATGTTTTGGGATTTAGAACACCTATAAATAATTTCATATTATTATGTGGTTTAAATGTATGATTATTATAAACAAAACAATTATTTTTTCTTCTAATCTTTGTAACCTAGATGAACAATGTAAATTCTAAATATGATGTAAAATTGAATGATTATCCTCAAAAAAACAAATGGAATGAGATATGGAATATGAAACATTAGGAAAATACCAAATTATATATCCTTCTATATTATTAACAAACATAAAATGGGTGATATTATTGACACACATAATAGGATTAAAATAGAGTTTCATGAAGACACGTAACGGAATAATATTATTATTTAAATATGGTGGGATTTTGGGAAGGTGAAATGAACGTAATATCTCATTGTAATGACAAGATGTTATGGGTGTGGTAATGAAGGACATAAAGAATGTAATTACTGAGGGAAATGGAATGCTTAGTTTACACAATGGATGAGAATAGTGGTTTCAGTAAGGTATCATTGGTGGTTAAATGTATCAAATGTGGTATCTATGTGAATTATTAAAATCCATTCCATAGGGGGGAATTTAATTAGGGAGATATAAAATGTTTTATGGGTAATATGTTTTCTATATATGAGGAAGAGATGAAAAATAACATATCAAAGTAATGAGTTATTACAGAATATGATTATGAAAACTAGTTAATGGTTTAATAAATAAGTTGAATGATTAAAATATTTTTGTGTTTTAATTTTAGAATGATTGTGTAGAATTATATTTAACAATTATTTATTATTATAATAATAATAAAACATCTAATGACTGTTCCATAAAAGGTTTTTTTTGGATTTGAAAGAATATGTTGACTGGTAACAATCAACCAGAAAAATGATTCCATCATAAGGTGGTATTATTTAGAAAACACATGATTGAGTGAATGATGACCCTTAATATGTGCCTAATGTTGATAAATAATATTTTGAATAGGTGAATAGATTTTTGAGTTTTCTAAAGTAAAAGGGATAGTATTAAAAACCATGATATTGATTAGCGAGTTGATAAAAGTTCTCTTTTATGTTATCATGAAGAAATTTATGAAAAGTTTATATTTATGAAATATATTCAATACAAAATAATTTCATTTTAGTAATAATGATGGAAATATTTTTTGTAAGAATATTTTTTCATTGTTTTTTATGGTGTTTTTGTTTATTATAATTTTTAATTGAGTATCTGAGTAACTTATTCACTTGTTTTTTATGTGAAATTATGATATACATCATTTTCATTAGTATAAATCTTATAGTTTATCTTGAAAAATAGATGTGATCAAATAATTCTATGTTTAGGTTTTTGAAATTGGAATGAAATTTTTTATATGAATTTTATGGTTAACTATTTATGGAATGGATTATGATGATCTTTGGGGGTTACTGATGTTGTTATAGATATTAATGAATTATATTAGATAACTAGGGATATTTTTTTTACAAATATATAATGATAATATGAATGAATTATTATTCCATTATGTATATTATATTTCATTAAAAGGTTAATTTTAGTGATTCGTGAAAGAAAACTGTCATCTAGAATATTTCTTTTCTAGAGATATAGATGAAGTGAAAATTAATCAAAGGATAACAAACATGTGAAATTTTCTTTATAATATATATATATAAATTAATTAATAAATTATATAAATTGTATCCATATTAATTGGAAATAATTTACTCAACTTTATTAAATGGATCATAAATAAATATGTTATACTTCCACTTTCATTTATGATGAATCAATGGTCTTTTCACCAAACGCAAATTTATGGTTTTTTGGCCATTAGGATTAACATGAAGATGTTATCTCTAAATATACATTAGTCCTCAGATGATATATTTCTATTTATGTATAATTATATCTTTTGACTAATTTTATCATTATATGGGATCTTGATTATGTTTAAATTTAAAAAAAATGGTATTACACTCCCAATTATCAATGGATGTTTTATTAACCCTCTATATGATGTGGAATTTCAATAAAAATATTTTATAATATTAAAACATTGATAATTTCAATCACATTACAAGGTTGAAATTTATTAATAGGGGGTGTTGGATTGTAGACACTTAATTTTTAAAATATTGTGCTAGACAACATTTTTAACACATAGCACTGAGTTTTAAGAGAATTGCAATATAATTGAAAATTTTATTATTATTTCAATTTGGTTGTTATAAAATAGAAATTAGTTAGAGAACATTAATATGAGTAAATAAAATAAAAATCATATTATTAATGGTTTTAATCAATATAAGATTATTTACTAATTATTAGAAAATAAGTACTCATTTTTAAGGAAACCATTTTATTATTAAAAAAATCGTTATATTAAAAGGGATTGTTATTGAATATTTTCAATGGAAAGTAATTATTTTTTATAGTTTTACATACTATTATTTATAAAATGAACATTATTTTTATAATATTCATATCAATATTCACATTGGATAAAATTTTGTACTGTTCCTAAAATGATTGAATTTTATGTGAATAGATAAAAATATAGATTTTTCGGAGACAATAATTTTGTTCGTTAAATCATGTAATACAAACGTAAAATTATATTTTTTAATGTGTCTTTATGTTAGATATGGTGCATTTTATTTAGAATAACCTAATTAATTTCACAATAATCAGTAATATGATGTGATTCGATATATGTTTTTTTTCATTATTATAAATGTGTTTTTATTAAAACTATTTCTCATTGTGTTTTGTGCCTTTATATTAAAATTTATTTCAGGAATATATGGAATTAATATTGAAAAATGGATAAATTTTTTTGAATTATGAGGTTTGGGATGTATAAATATGTCCCTTTTGTTCTTAGCCATTGTGGATAATAACTATTGTAAAATTTAACCAATCACTAAAGGGTAAATCAAGTAAGTATGGTAAAAATAGCGTGGTAAGGAATTAAAAATCAGTTTTATAGTTTATTTTATTTAATTCATTAGGATAAATTTTACCAGATGAGTCGTAAGTTATAATATATGTAATTGTTCTTCCATTTTACTTTGGTAATGGAATTTATATTATTTTATGCAGGGAAAATTCCTAATCTATCACTCTCATTCTTTTAATATCATATGTATATATATATTAAAAATGGATATGAATAATTCATGAATGCATAAACATGTACAATTTGAACCTAATTTATTTATTTATATGAGGTTAATTTTTTCCTGTTTAAAAATGGTATCATTATATAAAATTCTTACGCAACATCAACAAAATATTTGTTCGGGTAATATAAAATTAAAATAAATTTTTTAAAAAAATTTAAAAGTATAAAAATTTCGGTGAATTATAGTATTGAATACATTTTGTATTCATATATAAGATATTAGTGATGTTATATAAAAATATATTATAATTTAATAATTTTTATGATATAGTTAAGGAAAAATTAATTTAGTAGTTTAAATAATGCCATTAATGATACTTTATGAAAATAATATTGTATAAAATTATTTAAAAATCATAAAATCCATTAAAAATGACAATTTAAATATTATATGGCATGAAATTTTATCCTTTTTCTATTCAAAATCTAATTTTCACCTTTTTTATAATATTATGACCCATTATTATTGACAAACTCATTACCACATTCAAGGTTAAAATTGGTGAACCAAGGGGTTAGAACAAAAGATAAGGATTCAAATACAACATATTCTTGCAAAAAATGTTTTTTTGTTGAATATAAAAAATATCCTATATGATCTTCAATATTATGGCCTTATGGTGCCACTTTAATTGGAAATTAATTTTATATATTTATATATTTTTATTAATTTAATATGTGTCATTTCCCTCTAATATAAATGGAGACCCCTCCTTTCGCTTCTTTATAATATAATGAGAAAACTATGTTGAAACAATCCTACCCAATTATCTTCTTAACTTCTATATTCACTAATTAGGGATTCTGGTATTTTTAAAACACCATGGTAAGAGACCTTATAAAGGGATCTAAATGATGCATACCAATGAATATGTAATCATCCAACTTAGACTTTTTCAATCTATATATAAACATAATTTAATTTTATTAAATTTATCATGAAATAATTAGTTCAATAATTATAAAAATAATGAGATCTTATTCTATATATGAAACTGCCATTATATACAATCTATTATATAAAATGGGATGTGAATGATTCAATCATGCACGCATATGGATGACCACCCCACATTGTGATATAATTCATTTTCCATCACAACATTTCAAGGTTGGTTAATATGATGGTATCAATGATCTTATGATATATTTTTGAAATAAGTATTCTTGTAAGATTATAAAACCATATCTACCCTCTTACATTCTTATATTATGGAAAGTGATATTGCCTCTCATTTGAATGTTTGTACTTCCATATACATGAAGCAATGTGATTTTTTTCATTTATTCATTACATGGATCATAATAAGGATAAATATAAATAATATATATTACATATATTATATACTAATTATTCTATAACAATTTATTATTATTTATATTTCTTTTTATTCAATTTCACAAAATTTTCAAACAATATTTATCCATACGTACAACCAAACGGCTACATGAATGGTGTAATTTATTTTTCTATATCTGTATTTTATAGATGTGTCTATATATATTATGAAAACATATGATATTAAAATAATTATTAAAATTATTTATATTATTTAACAATGATAAATATATAGGGACCATAACATCAAATATGAAATTATCATTATAAAATAAAACATTTAACACATTGAATGGTGATTTTAATAATAATTTTATTAATAAATGGGTGTAAAAAATATTATTAGTATAATATTTATGATTAGATAAGTATGTAAATTTTTATTTTATATAATTATAATAAATTTTAATTTATTATATAAGATGTTAAAAAGTTTGGAATAGATTCGATAATGCTGTAAGTGTTTATCAAGATAAATGTTATTCATCAGGAAATATATTATGTTATTCCCATATCCTATTTATGACATTTGTATATAGAACCTTTGAAATGTCCTATTATGAGTCACATTATGAGAATTGTAATTATTTTTTAATTCAATTTATTCATTCATAGGTTTTAAGATACAATATTTACAAAAGTCATATGGGATGTATCATATCACATTAATTATTTGAGATATATGTCATTTTTGCATGTTTTTTTTCTGTACATAATATACATGAAATTAATTTTTATATTATTAGGAAATTATATGGATTTAAAAATCAATATAAAGTTCTATTTTTCATGCTATTTTTATTCATATATTACGAAAATTGTATGTATTTATCATAGAAAATTGTTTTCCTTGGGAAATATGTTATGTTATGAGCCTATCTTATTTTAAAAGATATATATAAATAAAATTTAAAATTTTATATTATTAATATCATTATTTATATTCTATTTAATGTTTCATTTGATTTTATTATTTCATCATGATGGTGATTCATGTTTTACTAATGGGATTAGGGATTTATGTTAAAATATCATTGTTTATCAAGATTGGTTATGATATAATTTCTGATGATGAATATTTATGATATAACTCTTAAAAAATCATTAATATCCATATATTATGGTTATTTATAGATATTAAATGTTTTAATTTAAATTAACCCTCTTTAATAACTCAATATAATAAATTATGTTTTAATCAAAAGTAATATAACTTTTATCTTTGGTCAAAAAAAATTCTTCCATATTCGTGTTTTCTGAAAAAACAAATTACAAGAATATTCTTAGTGTTATATTATAATTGTTTAAAATAATTTTACACAAGATTTAATTTTAAGATAATGGTTCAATATAAATCATGTTATAAATTTTTCAAATAGGTACTTTTGGATTTTTATTGAAAATGTTAATAGAATTATTTTTCCACTTATACAACAGGAAAAGAATTTCCCACCATAATGAACTCAAAATGAATTTATTATTTATTTAGATGTTTCCAAGTTTATTTTAAAATAAAATGTTATGTTTATGATTATAAAAATATTAATATTGTAAATAAGTGATATCATAATGAAAAGTGTATTTCCTTTAATAAATATTTCGAGTTACCATTTGAAGAAATTTTCATATAGGATGAAATATTTGATGATACTTATCATTTAAGAGAGAAATTATCCAATGAAACCATCCTTATAATTTCTATAAATATATTATTATTTAAGTGATCAAATTTTAATGAAACCCATTTCTTTTCAATGGGTTATTTTTTGATGAAATGATGAAATAATTATAAAACTAATTTCATTTCCACGGTTTATGGTATACTGGTTATTTTATGATATTATTTTATACATAAGTATGAATATAATTATTTTATGGGTGGTAATGGACTTATATATCCCCATAATGCAATGGTTTAATATCGATATCTTATGAGATAATAAGGATTGGAATTGGGTTTAAACCTTGTTCAGTAAGGATATCTATCCACAATGATATTAATTAGAGTGAAACTTGTGTATGGAATGTGGAGTGAAATAAATCCACAATGATATTCCTGGGAGTGAACCATGAAAATATAATCGAGAGTGAAACCAATCCACTATGAAGGAATTGGGAGATATCCTTGATTAGAGAATGGGAACGGAACCCTATATAATATTATTGTATTGGGAGTGAACTATGACTAAGAATATAATGTAACAGAGAGTGAAAAAAATCGACTATGATAATATGGGTAGTGATCCTTTAAGACTAAGGAAATGATTTTTTATTCTTGTTCTATTCCAAAAGATTATTTCTTATTTCAACAGTATTCTCGTATGAATCATGTATTATTGAATTCCAATATTTACGCCATGAAATATGATTTTAATCATTGAAATGAAGGTTATGGATTTAAAATATGAATCTCATGTCCTTATAAATTTATGCCCATTTTATGGTTAAGTGGTCATTGATATCTCCCTTGATTACCCTTACAAAGAATTAGTGTTCAGCCTTTATTATTTTTCCTTTCCCGAGTTTATGAAGAAATTTTTTAACTATGATCTGTGTATAAAGTTTAATATGATGGGAGATATTAAAAAGATATGTTAAAGATAATTCAATAAATAATAAGACTATTTATCTTATTTACAAATATACTAAACCTTTACCATCCACAGGTGATTATTTGTAAAATATATTGAATACTCATCTATTAAGATGTAATATCTATGCATAAAATGTATGGATTTTTATAGTATTCATGAAAAATTGTTTTAAACTATTGACCTTTTAAATTTGAGTATTTGGATTAAACATGATATAATGCTCAGACTAAAAATATTGGTACCAAGGAATTAAGTTATGGATTAAAGTTATTAACTTGTGATGTTTTTATTCAGAAAATATAAATTTGAAAAATAAGTAATATAAGTTCATTAATTCATAATATAGGTCTTTTAAGATGTCATAAGTTTATATTGTATTAGTTGTAAGTAATCATGTATACTATTTTATGTTTTTCATATGGTTGATTGTGTGAATCCAAGTTGAGATCAATTTAATTTCAAGTGGGGTTAATAATACATTTTGATGAGTCTAAATTGAATATTGGGTATAATGATACATTCTTGGGGAATATCAGAAGTTTAATTCATTAAAGTGAGCAGGTTTGCATTATCCTTCAAGTATAAAAAGACAAAATTTTAATGTTATAAAAGAAAGTGTGGATTAACCCAACACCTTTTATATAATGAAATCCCGGATGTTTTCATATTTTAATTTTCATTTCATGACTATTTAGATGGGATGTTAATGGTTTATTTTTTTCATTTTGAGGATGAAATGTTTTAAAAGTTTAGAAAATATAGTAATATGTGTTTATTTTAAGAATGAATCATTTTAAACTCATAATGTTACTTTATCGTTCTATTTTATTGTATCCTGTAATTTCTTTATCTGTATAACTATTTATTTTTATTAAAGTAAGAATAATTAATTTTAAATGTTTTTAAAATGAAAATATTTTATTTTTATTGAAAATTGAAAATTTTTAAAATCTTCTATAAATATAGTTATTTTTAGAAATAATATTCAACATATTATTTTGAAATGGGTTTTTACTTTGGGATGAAATTTTGAAAATTTTATTGGTTCTTTCAGAATTAATTTTTTTGTTTAGTTAATAAAATATTTTATTATTATATAGAAATAAGTAATTTTACTAATAAATCAATATAAAAATAATCCCTTTTAATATTTTTTAACAACTGTAGCCTCATTTTCATTTCTCTCTCAGGAAGAGACAATCATAATAATGAATTTATTTTTATACAGGTTAAGGACTAGATGGAAAATAAAGTTATGGTTTATTAATCCCATGCCCATTTTATGATTTTTTTCTCATGTTCTATCTTCTATTCATTATTTAATTATTGTAGATTCACATATACTGAGATATAAACTAAAATAATGATATACTAGTTCTATTTAAACAAATTTGAAAAACAAATTTATTTTAATCTTATAAATAAGTTAGACTATCCTGATCTTCACATTACTTTTTAAAGGCTTAGAAATAAATTTTCAAAACTATGGCTTATAAATATTGAAATATTTATTTAATAAGATTTTATGTCAAAAATTTCATATAAAACTGAAATTTAGTTTCATTAATATCTTAGAGAGATGTTATGATGTTATTTATTATTAAAATAAAAATCAAATTAATCAATGAATAATTATGTTGAAAATGATATATTGTTTTTATGAAATTTTGAAAACAAATTAACAAGAAAGGTAATGTGATAATATGATGTATAGATTTGAAATTATATCAGATAGAATTTAATATTATTTATAATCATTAAGGATTTTAGATTTAAAATTTATTGATTGAAAATTATATTTTTTTTATCCTTATAACGAGAGAAATCAGAAAATTTATAGTTTCCATTGATTAAAATGGGGTATCTTATACAAAAAATGTCCAATTTTATAATAAAAATTAAATTTTAAAAGGGTTATATATAACATGATTTATAAGATACACATGATATAGAAGAAGAAATTATAAATTAGCTTGATTATTATTTACAGGTTAAATTTTAATGTTTTTCGGATTCTTAAAATTTTTACATTTTTTTTAAAAAAATACAACAATTATTCTACTATTTATCAATTTCAACTAGTTATCCAAAAAATGATGTGCATAATGAATACATTTTGTAAAAGAAAATGAATTTATATTATTACTTTTTTTATAAATATTAAATAATGTTTAATATATATTATTATATATAATGATATAAAATTTAATAATATTCTATGTCAGGTTATATCTATAAAATTTATAACATTTATTATATAGATTAATTTTAAATATTTGAAAATAATAATTAAGTTATATATATAATTTATTCAGTAATAATAGTATTATTATTATTGTTATTGTTATTATTCCATTATCATTCATTTGTAATAAATTTTAGGTATGATGTCAAAATAACTATTTGTTTATGAAATTATGTTCATGATATCAAAGAGATTAACATAAGACCAATATGTGATTATAAATTTTTAACAATAGCACGGGTGTTGATCCCAGTATTTGACACTTTCTATCCAACCATATTTTTGAATGCAATTTTTTTACTATGTATTCGATTAAGGAAAATAAATAATCTATTTTACTCATCGTTTTATTTGTAATGAAATGATTTTATTTTACAATATATTTTGGGTAATTTTAAGGTTTTTATACATGTTAAATATATTGATAATAATAATAATCATTCCTTGTAGGGGTCTTAAATAACATACATCCATTAATGACATTTAATTTTATAGTTTTTTATTTTTCTATTGTTGATGAAATAATCTAATTTGGATGATGGGAATATTTTTTGAATGAAAGCTAAATACATTATTAGTAAATTAATTTTGATAAATATATATATTAATATTATTAAATTAATATTGATTTTACTATATAATAGATTTAAATATTTGAGATTAATTATTTTCTCGGGGAAATATTAAAAATATTTATAAAGGACATTGGATTAATATAATAAATTAAAATTAAATATATTAGTGATAAAAATAATGAAATAATTTTTTTATAAATAATATTCTTGGTGAATAGTTCAATAACATGTAAAGTAATTATAAAACTTTAATGTTCACATGACTTATTAAGGGACATTAAATATTTGAGGAATTTAAATTAATTTTGATAATGAACTACAAATTTAATGAATATATGTTGAATAATTGATGAAATATATAGTATTATATACATATTCCTGATGATATTAAATAATAAAATAATATTTAAATTAATTATCTAAAAACATTCCATTATCTGTTACGTGTGACATATAATAAAATTTATTATATAAGGATAATTTTAATTAATTAATTATTTGATGATAAATAATCAAAACTAATTTAGTAAATTAAGTGTAAATGTAATGTGTAATTTAATGAAACCGATTTAGTAATTCCATTATTTATCATTAATAAAAAAATTCAGAAAAAGTAGGGTGAATAACGAAGGATTTTTTTAAATACTAATGATATAAATCATTAAATAAGGAAGAATAATGAATATGATGATGGATAATTGTTAATCTAGAAATAAAATAATTCGACCATTTTCAATGAATAAATATGACATGGTGTAATTATTATGAAGATGATAAAAAAATATTGTATAAAATCATTATATGTGGTTTTTTCTCTCTCGATTTGTTGTGATGGGTAAAATGTGGAAATGATTTGAATGTATTGATTCATGATACTTTTTATAACATAGAAAAAAATAATAAAGCATAAATATTGATAATAATATTTTAACGATGTTGGAACCAAATAAATAAACAACCACAATTTATTTATTATTAGTTAAAGATGAGTTGAGAATATAAAAATCCTTGCATAAAGATATGAAAACATTACAGAGGATGGATCATTAATAGGATAATGTAGTTTCATTTTTTGATCATTTAATTTGATGTTTGATATAATAGAATAACTAGTGTTTATTGATGGAAAACGTTTACTACAAGTATTAATCTCAAAATAACTCACTAATATTGGACTGAGTTTGATGAATTTATCTAAGTATTTACTCTTCTTACCCACTATCTTAGTTATATATTAGTGATGATCTATATAATTATATATAACCATTCCTATGTAATTAATAGTTAGTGGTTACTGAAGACACTCAAGATTAAGATAAATGATATTTAACAAGAGTTTTTACACTGTTTCTCTCCCAAATATCTAAGATTAGTGGTGAAAATCATACAATGGGTTCATATTTTTTATTTCACCCTAAAAAATGGGCTTCTAATTAAAAAATAGTTAGTTGTTTCTCTATTATGCCATCAATATAGATTTATTTTCCAACATAATAAGATGGTACATTCTAGATGAATCATTGGCATGGGTGGACTATGAAGGCTTGAGAGATGATACAATTACTTTTAATATTTAATTTATATGTTGTCACTACCATTTACCTGTGGGGTATACAAGTTCTATAATTATGGACTTAGTGAGAGTTGGTAAGTAAAGAATGGTGACTAGTATCTACTCAATAATGAGATGTGTACCAAATATACATTTGAGTATATAGTGGCTCTCTTGATGGAAATTGTTTATCAAGGATTATTATTTTAATTAGTTTATTAATAATTATTTTATTCATAATTATTTTAAATTACAGTTATCTGGAGAGTGTGAAGATGGTGATCTATGATCATCCTAATAAAAATAGATTATAAATCAATCTATGATGGATGATGAAGATGAATTTCTCTGGTTTACTTATCTGAAAATTGTATAATGTTTTTGTCACGACCCATCCTCAGGGATCGTGCCATGACTACCCCAAACCCACCATCCATATGCCAGGGGCTGGCAACTAGCACCAAAGGCATTAATCCCGATAACTGGGAAAGAATTGCCTTTATAAAACATAAACACATCCAACCAGTGTACAAGAAGAAGTAATAAACTAAGTACAAATGGAAGTGTTGAAAAGTAAGTGGGCCAGAATACAAACCCAATTGAAATGTACACCTACAACAGAACGAAAGTACACCAGAAAAGTACAAGGAAAAGACAAAACAATAGGAAGAAAGAAGCAGCTCCTGGGTCGTCCACCTCGAATCCTACCAGAAGGGTAGGTAAATATAGCCTCCTCACCGCGCTCACCCGCCAACCTTCTCTGAGTACCGGCTCATCATGAAGTCCACCTCCGGGTACTGACTCGTCATGAGGTCCAACTCCCGGTACCGTCCAGTCCTCATACACTTAGTCTCTGTCAGCGCTCTCCGTCTTCTGCATCCAACACAAATAGGTGCGGGCATAGCCCATTCAGGGGTGAGTATAATGATACTCAGTAGGTACCCTGATACCCTCAAGGTATCAACAAATCAAACTAGGATAACCACAAAGAAGGATCTCAAAAGATAACCCTTACTTAGGTATAAACCCGTACTTATACCTAAGTTATCAAGTAACCCATATCAATCATGAGGAAACACAAAGGTTATGAAATCAACAGATAACCACTACATAGGTATATGCCCATACATATACCTATGTTATCAAGAGACCCATATCAATCATGAGGTAAACACAAAGGTCATTGACACAACTCAAACCAGGACTTTAATTAATGATATCGAAACCACAACTGCTGAAGAGCTCCTCATCTGAAGAGTATAGTGATCCTGTCACAACTCTGAGGCACTGCTCACTAAACATAGACTGTTAAGTTACTCCTCCTATCGAGTACCATGGGTCTGCAACCCAAACACAGTAGTGATCCCCGCCCTGGGTCTACCACCCCAACATAGTAGTGCTACCCTAATATCCTACAAAGGTACTGTTTATGTCGAGTACTGCGGGTCTTCCACCGAAACACAGCAGTTTTCCCTGTCGTGGGTCTTCCACCCAAACACAGTAGTGCTCCCCACTGGGCTATACAAGTCACTCTGACTCAAATCGGACAAACAGTCATCAGGTCTCAGCCAGCTACAAGGTCTCTGTACAGCGTACGCTCGTCTCCGGGAGGGTTCGCTCAACGAACTACTGGTAGATACTTCCATGTGTCACATATTCTCATGTGGATGTATCTCAAAGGACCGCCTCATCATAGGGGTCTCAGCGCAACAGACGACATATCAATCGGACGCCTGGTTTGTGAGTTATTAGTCTTTTAGTCCCGGGGGCCCGGTTGGTTTCGAGTACGAACCAACCCGGCCGAATCTCAACTGTATCCTGAACTCCCATCAGTATACTCAAAGGAACCTTTTCTCAATGTGATTACCAACTCCACTGATGGTTCGTCAAACGGACGTCCGGTCTGAGAGTTATTAGTATTTCCGTTTCAAGGGCCCGGTTGATTTCGGGTTCGAACCAACTTGTCCATACCCAAAATTCTCCAGAACCTTTAGTGTAATATACTGAAACGATTGCCTCAATCCAAGGATTCCTACACAACTGACGATGTGTAGATCAGAGGTACATATCTCAAGTTACATGTGAATGATAGAAAATGGTCCGAAGTGGGGGGTCTAGGTCCGGCCCGACCCGGCCAAACCCCCTGGGTTGGCCTGAACTGGGTCGACCAGACCCGGGTTCGGGTCCAGCTCAGTCCGCCTAACCCACCCTGGCCCAGCCGGGGGGGGGGGGGGGGGTGTGCGGGCTCGGCCAGCTGGCCGAGCGGGGGGCGCGGTCCCCCGATTCTACGCACGTGGTGCTAGGATGGCGCTGCTAGTCTCCCCGGATCCCGCGCGGCCGAGGGATTTTCCCCTCACCTACGTAGCCGATGCTGCGGTACTCCGCAGGCCACCGGAATCATTCCGGTGGTCCGTTTTTGCTCCCATCTGCGCATGCGGTTGTCTCGGGACCCGTTCTCCACTGTGAAGGCTCCGAATTGCTGTTGTGGTCCCGTTTTATCATCTCCAATCAACCCGCGCATCAAGAACAAAATAGAAGTGGGTCCGGACTTGTTCGTTAGTCCGTACCCACCGCATTAGAGGTTCAAATGGTCGCCCAACAATTTAAACGCCAAGTATGAGGGTATAATTCTCATAAATGAAAAATATTCAAATTTTCCCCTACCTCGAATAATTAACGTCACACGTTGGGCGTCGTAGAAGATGGCATCGCATGGAAAATATTCGTTGGTGACGTTGGAGTGAATTTGAAGATGTGGTGTCTCCCCTCTTGTCATGGATAAAAGAAAGTAATTAACTTAGATTGTTCTTTGTGGAACTGGCGTTCTCTATCGAGGGAGGAAGTCGTTCTTTGTGGATGAAGAAATCTCTCCTCTAATTCACCCAAAATATTCTCCAATAAAATATTTCATTAAGTCGCCTTTTTTTAAAATATCTCCATGCAATTCAAAATAAGTCAAAGAGGTGTGACAAAAATAATTAATAAGAATATTAATTTCCGTAGTTGTCTTCATTAAACATGGGAGGTGGAGAGGCTCCCCTTTAAGAAGGGAATATGTCAACATTATGGAAGGGAATTTATAGGGGGTTTAAGGAGGTTTGGGGAAAATGAAAGGTTGGGGATCATTAGGGCCCCACCTCACAAATATCCTCACATGGGTAGTTAGGTTGTTGTGAGTCCCTCCCCTAACTCCCCCATGTAGGATATAACCACCAAAGATATAGATAAAAATTTTCCAACAATTTTATTCACTTCTTAATTAAACCCCAATATAAAAACATCTCCTCCCATGAAAACACCACTATGGTAAACGTCCCCAAAAGCAATTACCAGTATTGTGAGTTCATCAGTGCCCTCATATTTCAATTCCGAACACCGGCTCAAAAGATTTAAAAACCCACTCGTTCGTTCACTGAACGTACATGAGCTAAACATCATAAATTGATTCTGGGCACAAAGGGCCTCGGAATAAGGTGCAGTCAGAAACCACAGAATCGTAAAATTCCAAAGAAATTAAGAAAAAAAATTCCATGAAATTACTGGATATTTACATTACTCCCACCTCAGGGATTTACATCCCCGTAAAGCTACAACACACACTAGGGAAAAAAAAATAAGGTACTGAGCATGAATCTAAGAGTTTCACTCCCATGTGTTATTCTGGAGGTTCTTGTACTGGCAGCGAATGCACACCAGAGGAATAGACCATCCTTGTAGGACCTGCTCCTATAGATCCTCAATATCCACTGGAACCTCCATGAATTTCTCCCTGTCATCGATGTCTAACTCCCTTTGATAGATGATGTGCGATGGGTCATGCATGTATCTCCTCAGCTGAGATATGTGGAAGACGTCATGCACCTAGTGAATCTGTGGTGGAAAGGTCAAGCGGTAAACCACCTCGCCTACCCTGCAGAGGACCTATAAGGGTCTGATGAACCTCTAAGATAACTTGATGCTTCGGCCACATCTCCATAGACCTCATTGAGGTGAGACCTATATAAAGATGTGGTCTCCATCCCCGAACTCCAGAGGTCTCTCTATATTATCAGTATAGGACTTCTGCCTACTATGTGTAGTCTTCATTCGCTCCTGGATGATCTACACCTTCTCCGGTAGCCTCAAAATGGACGCACTGGTAAACCTCTACCTCAGCTCCAGAAAATCTCTGCTAGCATATCCCTGACCACACAAAGGGTTTTCCCATTCTTCGTCATTTCTAAAAGTGGTGCAACAACTCTGGAGAATTCTGGCTCAAATCTAAGTCTGGCCGAGTCATGAGTTATCGACTGCACCCACTTATGCAAGATTCTATCCTGTGCTGCCTGGGGTTTCCTTTTCGCCAAACAAGGAAAACCCATCCGAATGTTGTAGGTAAGCCACAACCTTTTTCCAAATACAGTCAATATGTGTATGAACTATAATTGCCCATTCCATACCCAAACTAATGTTGTAAGGCCTCTACACTGCCACGAAAAGGTTCCAAACGAAAATCTCACCTCGAGGGTCAGATCACACCGTCTGTGTAAGCGTGATTATTGAGTCTCCTCCCAAAGGTATCTCCAGACGTGAGGGTCAAGTCAATCGCTTAACCAGAATCTCTAGGTCTGGGACAAGATTCATGGATGGATGGAATGATTTGTATCAATGTCCATTGATCCGGAATCTAGTAGTAGACACGGGCCTTTACTCGAATCATCCCTAGTGCCTTTAGGTCACACTCCTTGACTGCATGAACTTGCTCTCTTCCCCTACCCTCAAGCTCCCTGATCCTAGCGGGGACTAACAAGGCAGGTGGTTGTAACATGTCGAAATGTTCACCACCTCATGATGCTCTCCTAGCTGTGCTTCTACGACTGTTGCTCTGCAGATTCATCTATCCTTAACACTTCTTCTTCTTGAAGAATTTTACACGCCCACATCTCTGAGACTGGTGCACGTTTCCTGCTTTCCTACTACTAAATTTCATTGTTTGTATCCGCTCATCCAAAGATCATTCAACCACAAAGGTTCTCACTAGAATCCTAACATAAGTAGAAATGTGTAGAGGAATTGTGCTGGCATAGATTTCCTTTTAACACACCTCACTCTGAGGCCCAAGCTCTAAATAACTGATCATATCGTATTCATCGAGTACTAATAATGGTTGGTATGCCCCGATGAATACTCAGCCATCGACATGTCGTCCTGCTGAACCTGTATAATCTCTAGAAAACTCTCAGGAACCTCCTCAAGACAGTCCTCAACCGCATGTGAGTCGGGCTCACCTCAGAACCTGAGGGGAATCTGAAGCTAGAACATGTGTAAGGCACTGAACCAACATGTTTAATCTACCGGTACCGCCAGTTGAAACTGCTGACCAACAGGTAATGATATAGCTGGCACACTACATGAAGGTACTATCTCAGGCATAAAGCCATGTACTGATGTACCATAACTATGACAAACATCCTCATGGTCACTCACTGGGAAACACCAGTATCTAAGATCACCATCTACTCTACTAGTGTCTAAACTAGGTGTAGAACTCTAGAAATCGCCTCCATCTAGTCTGCTGCTGCCTGGGAATCTGTCTCGCCTCGTAACCTCGGAGGCCTCTACCACTGGGACTCATGCAATACGCTGAGTCTGCGTACACCATCCGCCAGTATGGCTGGTAAAATCTGATGCTCAATGGGTGGTGGTGGTGTTGGTACACAACCTGAGGGTGCCAACACAGAAAGATGGTCCTTCAACGAAGTCTCATCGCTCGGTGGGAAGTCATCAAGTACTCTTTCCGAACTCCAACTGACTAGATGTGACACGATTAAACGATTTAAACCTGGTGAGTTGACCTGGTGTGAGCAGCCATAATGAAAACTTTTGGAAACACAAATGTAATCAGTGTTTTCGTGCACTGGGTCGGAAATCAATAGTCCGGGTCTTGGTGTATGGATACGTCGGCCGCCACACCAACATTTGACACCCCAAACTGAAAACCACACTCGGTACTCTTAACACTATTGCTTCACAGAAAGAAAAATATCATAGTCATAAGTTATACGGTATAACTGACGTCCTCTTATACCAATTTGTCATGACCCATCCTTGGGGCCCGTACCGTGACTACCCCAAGCATGCCTTCCATAGGCCAGGGGTTGGCGACTTGCACCAAAGGTGTAAATCCCGATAACTAGGAAGGAATTTCCTTTATAAAATATAAAAAAATCCAACCAGAGTACAAGCAGAAGTGATACACTAAGTACAAAAGGAATTGCTGAAATGTAAATGTGCCAGAATACAAACCCAAATGAAATTTACACCTACAACTGAACGAATGTACAACAGAAAAGTACAAGGAAAAGACAAAACAACAGTAAGATAGAAGCAGCTCCTGGGTCATCCACCTCGGATCCTACCTTAAGGGTAGGTACAAATAGCCTCCTCAACGCTCTCGCCCACCTACCTCCTCCATCTACCGTCTCGTCGATAAGTCCACCTCCGGGTACTGACTTGTCGTGAGGTCCACTTCCCGGTACCATCCAGTCCTCGAACACTCGGTCTCTATCACCGTTGTCTGTCATCTGCTTCCAACACAATGAGGTGCGGGCATAGCCCGTGTAGGGGTGAGTATAACGATACTCAGTAGGGATCCCGAGACCCTCAAGGTATCACTAAATCCAACAAGGATAACCACAAATAAGGATCTCAACAGATAACCCTTACTTATGTATAAGCCCATACTTATAACTAAGTTATCAAGTAACCCATCTCAATCATGAGGAAACACAAAGGTTATGAAATCAACGGATAACCACTACTTAGGTATATTCCCATACATATACCTAAGTTATCAAGTGACCCATCTCAATCATGAGGTAAACACAAATATCATTGAATCAGCTCAAACTAGGATTTTCATTAATGATATCGAAACCGAAACTGCTGAAGATATCCTCCTCTGACGAGTACAGTGATCCTGTCACAACTCTGAGGCGCTACTCACTATCCTTAGACTACTGAGGCACACCTCTTGTTTAGTACCGTGGGTCTGCCACCAAAACACAGTAGTGTTCCCCTCCCAGGGTCTGCCACCCCAACACAGTAGTGCTCCCCCTAATAGCCTAGATACATACTCCTTCTGTCGAGTACCATGGGTCTTCCACCCATAAAAAGTAGTCCTCCCCAACATGGGTCTGCCACCCAAACACCGCAGTGCTCCCCAATGGGCTATACAATTCACTCCTACTCGAATCAGACAAGTAGTCATCATGTCTCAGCCAGCTAGAAGGTCTCCGTACTCCATACGCTCGTCTCTGGGAGGGTCCTCTCCAAGAGCTACTGGTCTGCACTTAAAAGTGTCTTTTAATCTCACTTGGATGTTTCTAAAAGGACCTATTTGTCATAGGGGTCACAACCCAACAGATGGTGTGTCAATCGGATGCCCAGTCTGTGAGTTATTACCCCTTTAGTCCCGAGGGCCCGGTTGGTTTTGTGTACGAAGCAACCCGGACGAATCTCAACTATATACCAAACTCCCATGGTTATACTCAAAGTTACCATTTCTCAACGTGATTACCAATTCCCCGTATGGTTCGTCAAACGGACGTCCAGTCTGAGAGTAATTAGTATTTCTGTTCCAAGGGCCCGGTTGGTTTCGGGTTCAAACAAACTAGTTTGTACCCAAACTTTACTGAAACCATAATTGTAATATACCAAAACTCCCATCTCGATAAATGTATTTCTACACAACTGACGGGGCATCGATCGGATGTCCGTAGATCAAGATATGGGAAAATGACCGAAAACGGTCCGAAGTGGGGGGTCTAGGTACAGCCCGACCCGGCCCAACCCCCTGGGGTCGGCCCGAACCGTGTTGACCCGACTCGGATGGGCGCGACCCGACCCACTAGGTGCGTCCTGGGCCGAATAGGCAGCCTGGTCCTCATGACCCGCCCTGGACCGACCAGGGGGGGGTGTATTGGATCGGCCAGCTGGTCGAGCGGGGGACGTTGTCCCCCGATTTTTCGGTGGGTCCGGACTTGTTCGTTAGTCCATACCCACCACGTTAGAGGTTCAAATAGTCGCCCAACAATTTAAATGAAAAGTACGAGGGTATAATTATCATAAATGAAAAATATACAAATTTTATCCTACCTCAAATAATTAACGTCGCATGTCAGGCGTCTCAGAAGACGGCGTCGCGGGGAAAAGATTCGTTGGCGACATTGGAGTGTATCCGAAGATGTGGTGTCTCCCCTCTTGTCTCAGAGAAAAGAATGGAAAGCACGTCTATCGTTATTCATGGAACCAGCGTTCTTCATTGAGGGAGGAAGATGATCATCATGGATGAAGAAAGCTCTCCTCTAATTATCCCAAAATAGTTTCCAAACAAATATTTCATTAAGTATCCTTATTTTAAATGATCTCAATTAAATTAAAAATAAGTCAAAGAGGTGTGACAAAAAAATTAATAAGGTTATTAATTACCTTAGTTGTCTTCATTAAACATGGGAGGTGGAGAGGCTCCCCTTTAAAAGGGGAAGTTGTCAACATTAAGCAAGGGAGTTTTGGGGGGTTTAAGGAGGTTTGGGGAAAATGAAAGGTTGGGGCTCGTGTGGGACCCACCTCACAAATATCCTAACATGGCTAGTTAGGTTGTTGTGGGTCCCACCCCTAACTCCCCCATGTAGGTTATAACCACCAAAGATATAGATAAAATGGTAATAACAATTTTATTCACATCTTAATTAAACCGGAATTTAAAAACCTCTCCTCCCATGAAAACGCCACTACTATAAAGGTCCCCTTAAGCAACTATCGGTGTTGCGAGTTAATCGGTGCCCTCAGATTTCAATTCCGAGAACCAGTTCAAAAGATAGAAAAACCCGCTCGTTCGTTTACTGAACGTCTCCGAGATAAAATTAGGAAATTGATTCTGTGTACACTGGTCCTCGAAATCAGGTGTAGTCAGAAACCACATACTTGTAAAATTACAAAGAAAATATGAAACAAAAATCATTGAAACTTATGGGTCTTTATACTTTTTGTACATAGACACTAGCTACTCGTGGTGTTGGATCACTTATTGGGGAAAAGATATTGAGTATTATTTCCAACCACTTCATGGGAACTAATAATATTTTTTCACTTGTGTTCATGTAAAATAAAATAAATATTAAAGATGCAATTGTAGGAAATAGGTGGATAGTGATTTGGTAGTTGATGGTGACGGGTTTTAATTATGCAGACTAAATTTATGTTTTTAGTTTTTAATATTACATCATTTCAGGGGTGAACATTGTGTGTGGTGATTCATTTTGGTATTCTTCATTATATTATAGATATATTTTTTATAAATTAATGTGTTATATTATACGATTTATTTAAATTTAATTTTTATTTGATGGTGTTGCATGATATTTGGTGATAAATTATATTTAGAGGTTATGTATACCATCATTTGAGTATATTTTTTAGATCTTGTCACTATCCCCTAACGTATTGGAATAAAGTCTAGTGTGTTCACCAAATGATATTTTATCTTGATATAAACCATGTAATGAATTCATAAAGAAATCGTCTTCTTTGGTTTGTCTAATTTATGAACCTTATAACTCCCTAGAATTTTTTATTAACATTCAATTAAATAAACACTAATTTAGATAGCTTCTTTCCCACACTACAATAAATTAAAAAAAATCACAATATGTTTAATGATTTACATCAATACCTTCATAGAATTAAAAATGAAACATCATTAAAAAAATTATAATAAGAATGAATCCATATGAGAATTAAAACATCATGACAAAAAATATCTATCCTCATGGTTCCACATAATGATTATCATGAATGTATGAAAATAATTATAAATAAAATTGATATGTTAAAAATAAAAAAAACCAAGATAAATTATTTTTTATTATACAACTATCAGATATAGTCTTTCACCTTGCATAGATAATTGGATTATATATTTTTTGAAACAAATATATTAATTGGTTGGCCTAAACTGAATTTACCACATTTTGAATTCTATATAGAAAATGGAATTAAATTACATTTAGTAGTAGAAGTCATGCTTATTAAATTAATTTAATCAAACTTGGAAGGGAGTTCATGTTAGAATGGTTTTCTCAAAATGAAACCCACATCATTCCTCAAAATGCATGTCTCAAGAGAAATTGTTTGTGGGAGAATTTTAAGCTTATAGAAATTTCGTTAATGTTTATGCTATAGGAATCACCATAAATTACAAGCACTAAATTTTATCTTATCCTAAGGGCTAACATATAAACCTTTAGAATATATGCATGTATAAGTTGGGATAATATGAAAATTTAATTAAAAATGGAAAAATGTGATTTCAAATTTAACATGAATTATAATACGTTTAACATTTATAATTTTATGGAAAAATAAATCTCATTTTATATAAAATTATTTCAATTAAGGTATCCAAATATCTAATTGATAAATTTTAAACATATAAAATTATTTTATAAAAATAAATAATTTTATGCATTATCCATTTAATTTAATGATGAATTATGAGCTTAATAAAATATATGAATAATTTGAATAATTTGTTAAGACTCATTTAATAAAAAATTTATAGGAAATATTAATAGAAATAATTAATAGTTTGAAATATAGTTTTATACAAAAACATTTCATCCAATATATTATATATTTTACTTACTACATAAATTTTATTATATTCCCAAACTCTTGTATGGAGAATCTATATTTGGTGAACTAAATCATCCCAAATGTTCATAAAAATATAATTACAGTGGTAAATTTTTTAATTATGTTAATAAAAGAAATAATGGGTAACATAAATTAACTAATTTTTTTCATGTTTACATGAATCATATATATTATATAAGGAATTTTTTGGGTGAAATTCAAACCAACATGTCTCAACAATATTACCCCATTTAACTAACTAAACTCAAAAGTGATTCCATATTTACATAATTCATAACATTAATTTCTAAAGAAAATTAACTCTTTTATACTATTAAATAAGATCACTTATACCCACTTCAACCAAACCATACCTCTAAGATTCATCTTGAAACCGTGAAAAGTTTATGTCTTCAATAAGTCACATATATTTTTTTGATCATTTTTATAGGAAGAGAACCGAATTCCTTTATTTCCAAAGGATCCTCCAATAAAATATTTACAATCTCAACAATTGTATCATCCCCTCCATAATAATTTAGTCTATAACATTCTTATCCTCCATTTTATTAATAAATATTTATCACACTAATATAATAACATAATTTTCATTTGTATTATTAAATTGTTTTATATTAATGGAATTACTATTTTCTATCTCATTCCAATTCAATGTGAAATAAAAAGGTCACTCATTCTTTTTTTAGAAAACCACCTCCATAAAAGAATTTTTTTTTAATTTTATCCCCAAAATAAATGGATGGTTATGAGAAAATTTTTAATTAATAAAAATTATGTTTATGACATGATTAATATTATAAAAGCATAATATTAATATTTAAATATTTTATTAACATATCATCATTTATTTGTTAAACATTTACCAAAGAAATATTTTCATTATTCTTATATTCATGAATCATTATTAAAACTCACATGGAGGGTAATTAAAATTCTAAAAATAATAATATATCATTTTTTTAGATAATTTATATATTAGAAGAATTTTTTAATTGTTATTAAAGAACACAGATCCACATTGACATTACAACTATGTGTGAAAACAATTGGACAAATAACATAATATGATAACAACAAAAAACTAAATCATAAATAAATAATTATTATATAATTAATTATTATAAAATATAATATTTTTTGAATAGTTTTTAGAATAATTTAACAATATGGTTCTATTTATTGCATAGGAGGTTAAAGATCTTCCGTTGAATTTGAGAGTAAATGTAATGGTTTTTTCTATATCAAATCCCCTCCATTGACATATAAGATTTATGTAATATTTATTTTTTATTATATTTTTTCCCTCTTAAAATTTTATTACACTTAAATTTTCCTTTCACTAAAGGTAAAATTAAATTTTAAATTCAATGATTCTACATTGATGAGCTTCTTTCTGATAAAAATAAATAATTTTTTGTATAATTCTAATTTTCATTAAATGATATTTTTAATCAATATACATACAATTTATTTCAATAGATGTTTTAATTTATTATTATGAAATATTAATTTGTATTATATATTTTGATCTTCATCTTTTATTCACCGCATATCAACAAGAACCATTAATACAATTTTTTTGAAGGGAGATTAAACAATGGTATTTTTAAATGTCAGTGGTCTTCTGTTACATGATTATATTTTATATATTATTCTCTACATTTCCTCTAAAATTCCTTTTAACTTTCTAGGGATAATGTTTTGATATGTATTTAAAATAATGTTTAAAAATGTGTTTCAAGTAAACTTCTAGAATATAACCTCTTCAAGTGTCTCACAATTTCATTTTTTGATAATATGAAAAATGTTTAATGAAAACCCATTTATTATATCATCTACATTTTACTCTTTATAGAGAAAATATTTTTCCCTAATAGTAATGTTCCATGAATCACCCTCTAAATAATCATATGATATAATCATTTTCGGTGATTACAATTTTGGTACTAATCAATGTAACATTATTTTATGTGACACTATATAGAAATGTTATGATTCACATTTTACATCCATGGGTTATTTGGGATAAGATATTTGGTTGTATTTTTTTTGGAACTAGTGAATATGTATTATCCTTTAGAGATGGGTGTGGTCCTATATATCCCTCTAACGTGTTGGTTAATTTTTTTATCTTGTGTGATAATGATGTTTAGTATGGAAATGATATGATCATATATGTTCACAAGATTAAACATGGACATGATACACCTATCAATGTCCACAAGATTGGTCCTCAGAATGGTATAGTTATCAAATATTACATGATTTAAATGGGATATGATGTGGCTAGTTATGTTGAAAATGTTATAATTAATATACTTATTCTAGAGTTATATGTTATATGCTTGTGTTATGATTCATTTATCATGATTATTGTCTCATGATTCTAATATATTATTCTATTTTATATATCTAAACATTTGAGATCAAAAATCCTTCTATTATTAATTATTGACAACTCTAATTTTTTAATTTTATTTTTGAGAAAATATTTCACCAACTCTCATGTTTTCCCATATGATTATAATTTAATCCTTAAGCACATGTTCATAATATTTTACATTTCCAATCATTTTTTTAAACTCATTAATCCTTCCACTCCCCATGTTATATAGAGGTGTATAAAATATAATCTGATAATACAAAATTCTAGTATGGGTTAATTATTGTGAAATGTTAATAAATTTGTGAAATTTAATTTTATGTTTCTAATCTATAAAGGCACTAAATATTTTCTTGTGGGGGTTAAATGATTATTTGTGGGTTTTAATGTTTGAATTATAGGATTTAATGATTCAATTTAAGAAATAAATTGAAATATATTAATGTTTATGTTATTCCATCTCACTTTCTATCGAAGAAAGTTTGTGATTAAGTGATGTTTTCAATATTTCTTGATCTGTGGGTATGAGAAATCTCAAACCATATTATATTTTATTGAGGAATTTATATTCTACTCATGTTTACATTTTAGATTAGGTTATTCAATCCATGTGTCACGATTTTTGAGATTATGTATTGTTTAGTTATATATCACCAAATTAATGATGACGCGAACTGCCTTTTTCATTAATTGTTAGAAACAATGTTTCTTCGACAAAATATAGAAGATAAGATTTAATTTTATCCTAATACCATTGATTATAGGACATTAATTATTATTTTTTACTGATCATGATTTCTTTTTAAATATAAATTATGGATCAAAGTTATAATATTGTCGCACACTATAAAAATTAAGAGGATTGCTATACATAATGAAAAAAAATTATTATATAACCCTTTATTAGTATTTATATCTTTTCATATTTATTGATCATTAAAAATCTAATGTTTGTAAATGAAACTATTTTGTTCAAAAAAAATTATTAAATTGTGGTATTGTATCAAAATAATCATCCCGTGAGATGATGACCCATTTTCATGGATATATATGATATTATTTTTCTCTCATAAAATGAATATTCCATGAAGTTTAAATTTTATACATTATTATTCAAAATCATTAAAATATATTTAAGAAATATGTTTGGGTCTCTCTTTAATGTTTACTTCATGTTCATTACCATATTCACCCACTTCAAAAATAGATAACCTTTTTTAAATGAAATAATATTCATGGTAACTACTCTTAGAATTAGTGGATTTTTTTCAAAATTGATTCCATCCCTTTTGATTCATCAATCAAATTATATGTTTCAATAATTGAAAAAAACATGAAATTATACGTGAAATGATTTTTTAATTTCACTGCCAGATATTATTTTGGTCTATATTTGTTTATTTAAATAGCCTTAGTTCATTGGTAAATAATTTCATACTTAATATAAGTCATTTTGTGGCTAAATAATCAAAAATATTAACTTAATCAATAGGGAAATTTAATCAGTTCTCTTATAAGCTGTATATAAGTAACTACATCATTTTCTTAAAACACTTAGTAATTTTTTATAAGTGTCTCAAATATTATTTTTCTTCCCATTATACATTATATTATATAGAAAAATATTCACAACCAAACCCTTAATATATTCTATAGGATACCATATTATATTATATCAAAATTCCATTCCACAAGTTATTTTAATGATTACAAATATTTTTCCTTTTCCATTTCACAACTGGCTTCTAAATTTTCATCTTTTTTCAGGTATATTTGATTAATTCTCTATAGTTTTACTTATGGTAACCACTTATTATTAAATGAATTCAGAAAAAATTTCATAGTTTTTAAATAAGTATTTGTATTATTAAATTATTTTAAAAATATTCAATATTTAGCTTGAAATATCCCATTTTTACTGAGAAATATAATTATCCTGAATTAGAATTTATAATTTGGTGATTTGAACGTAAATTAAATCAATATATTTTGATAACACCTTAAATAAAATAAAAATAATTATTTTATTTATTTTGTGGATATATAACTCTTCCAGAGTTACTTCAAGATCCAAATTAAGATAAAAACATATTCCAATTATACTTCATCAATTATTATTATTTTATACTTAATAAGCAAAGAAATAAATATTATTTTTTAATCATATTTGAATACCATTTTTCATTTTTCATGTAAAGAGTAATCAATATATTAATATTTTCTTAAATAGTTTATAATTTGGATTTTTTTATATATTTTATTAATAAAGCAAGATTATAATTCTTTTTAAGGGGGTTATATTTACCTTATTTATAAGAAATCAATCTCAGTAACTTATTCATTCCCTCTTGGTCACCCCACAACAATGTGTCTATCTATACCATAAATAAGGCATTAAAATAACACCTATATATAAAACCAACCTTTTCTTATTTATACTTTGATTGTAACCATTGATATGAACCCACTACAAATTTAATAATCATCAAATTCAATGTTCATATAAACATTCTCTATGTACTTGAAATATATATTTTTTGATGAGATGCATGGTATTCCATCTTATATCACTCTAATCCAATAATCTAAAAATATAAATTTTTAATCATAATGTTATAATCTATATAAATATAATTCTTAAATAACTAAATCCATTTCATTTTAAAATGGAGAAAGTATCCTAAATATTTTCTTTATGATTTTGATATCAATAATGTATTGTAAAAGTACTCAAATTGAGTAATGTATATAAATTATTCAACTAAATATTTCAATAATTCATTTATTTCATTAAATCCTCAATTTTGTATGTTTGGTCCATGTATATTTGTTTCGAATCCTCCAACATGTTATCTCATTAAAAATATTAGATCGATTTAACATATATAGACATGGTTGGTGTGGAACTCATTAAATCTATGTATATTTGATTTTAGAGATATTTGGATAATTTATATTGAATTCTTTCACAAAAATTTCATAACATTATGTATATTTTAGCCATAAAAATCCATTAGATCACTAATTTAGATTCCATATATCACTATTGAGTAAAAATACAATCATAGAGATCCTAAATATGACCACATATAATTATTCAACCTATAATAATTTATCACATTTATCATTGGTATTATTTAGTGTTTAAAAACTTATCAATATTGAGAGCTAGTTCACCTAAATTAATAAATTTTATAATAGAAAACCTTTTGTATTTAATACTACTTATTTTGAACAATTCCCAAAACACCTCGAGTGTGGATGGGGATAAATCATTGTATGAAATATTTTTTTTTCCAAATTATATTCATAAAATCTTATTCCATTTTCACAAGGGAAAAAATTTGGAATGAGATTTATCATTAACTCAATATAAATATAAATATCATGTTCACTTCCTATGATTTTAAAACCATCAATCTAATTTTTGGAATAAATAAACCCTTCATATCCAGATGATATAATTATATGTCAAACATTTACCTCTATGTGTACTAACTATTTATATTTTTATCATTTTATATTTACTCCTTATGAATAATTTTCATTGATTATCTTTATTTAATTTATAAAATAAAACTTAGATCATTGTGATGTTCTTTGTGTACTATACCAATTAAGGGAGATACATTCTTTAATTATATTTTTTGAATGAAACCACATTTTTAGGATTATAAGGAACACTTACATGCCCTTAATAAAATAAAAAATAAAAAAAATATATTTACCCCAATAAATAAGAAAAACACTAAAGGACAAAATAATCATTTGGGATCAATGAGTGGGTTCCACCACCTGATTTTCAAACCAACTCAAATATAGAACCAATGGGGGAATCAAGGTGAATCTTCATAATAGTATGTCCCTTGATTATTGTATTCCTTTGGTTCATGGGTTCTAAATACCCAAGGATGTATCATACTCAATGAGATCCGACCATTACCACACTATGTGAACCACTAAAGAAACCACAAAACCAAAATATGAACATTAATCACTAGTAGATAGGAAATCATGTTAATGTTTCTCAATGTTACTGGTGCGAGCTATTTCCAACTAATAAAAAAACCACAATAGAGTAAAATTTTGGTAACCAAAAATAGTATAGTATTAATATAATAAATGAGATAATCCTTATCCAAAAATTCACTATAAAGATCAACATGGAAAACACAACACCACTATGTCAGAACCAAGTCCTCATGAATCCTGATCACCAACTTCTACAGAATCACCATCCTATATAAACTCAAATAAACCATCATATAGTGACATAAAATAAATAACACAAAAATATATTTAAAACATGAAACATCCACTAGAATATATATAATTTATATATCCTTCCTATGATCAACCATAAAAGTTAATCAAAGGGACATTATTTAAAGACTATGTGAGAAAATAAATGATCTAGGAGAATCAACAGCATGCAATACATGGTAAATAGGTTATGAAGGGTGGAATATGATTATAATAGGATGATATAAAATAACCCACAACCAATTTAGATGACCATAAATACCATGAGGTAAACCAAATAAATCATGGAATAATTCCTAGAGAACAAAATAGAAATTAAGTGAAAAATACAAAAATCGCAATAGAAATTTCTCCAAAAAACCAGAGATCAACCAAACAAATCTGAGACATAAAAAACCATCTATATTTCACATATATCACAAATAAATTTAAATTAAAAAAAATATATATTCATGTATAATCAAATCTTATATAACAATCATTTAGATTTAGAAAATTTAATGATATATGTGTTTATAATTTCCCCAATTATTTGGGAAGACATGATATGGTTTTTTTCTATCACATTCATTGATTAATGATTCAAATAAATGAATTCCACAACCATGGGTAAAAACATCCTCTAATATATTTTGATCCATTTTTTATGATCTTGAATTCTCAACACCATAATGGACATGTTTTTTATTTCTATAATATAGTTTTGACAATACACATGTCAATATATTTTTCTCAATATATTTTTTTTTAAAAAAACAAAGAATAATTTTCATTTTAAATTCACAATAACAACATCATATTCCTATTTAAATATCTATATTTTCCAATTACATTGTAAAAACACACATTGAAATGCATTTAATCAGTGTCATGTTCATTCAAAACGTTCCATTTTTTATGGTAGCTCGTCTATAATTTTCAGCCACCATAAATGACCCTAATATAATTTTTCATAATTGTATTTTTTCATTTAATAGGTTGAAGATTCATATTATTATAAATTTCAAACAAACAAGCCTATTTACTCATCCATAACCTCGTTACAAAAGGCTAATAAGTGGTTTTTGAAGATCATTCATATATATAAATAAAAGTTATATAAAATATTTTTCATAAACCCAAAAATACTAAAATAGTATACATCATGATCTTGGTCATTCAGGACTCACAAAAACATCTTCTTCCAACTCAAACCATCATTTAAATCAATTACATCCACTTCAAACCAATATAATCTATATAATAATTCCCAAAAAAATAATCATTTATATTAGCCAAAACACCAACAATATTTCATCATTTTATAAACATACCAATGAAATATTATCCCCCACATTTATAAGAAATCAATGAATTTAAATGATGTTACACAAGCATCAAGGTGTAGTCATGGAATACATAATTCGAGGAGAATAAGTAATCAAGAAAATTCCATATAGAATATAACATAAAAAACCAAAAAATTATTCCAAAATTATATAGAACATAAATATGGATTTCAAAATTGAGATATGGTAATTTTATGCATTTAATTAAACAACATTAACTATTATTTATTTTAATTTTAATTTATATATTTGTTGAATATATATATATTATAAGAACCTCATTATTCCTTGAGGATTGGTTCTTTCTGATTCAGTTTATACATATGAAAATGGTGTTAAAGTGGATGAGGGGTTAGCTAGTGGCCTATTACAGGACATGACTAGTAACTAAATTCCATGTACTTTTAGGTAAACACTATGTATGGAAGGATACATTCCATGTAATCCTAGTATATGGCCATGTAATCGTCTCGCCAGAATTTGTACGAACACACCATGTTGTCTCAAGTACATATCGTGTAATTTTTTATTGATTAAATCATACAGTAGAATGTGTTTTCTAAAAACATACAGAACTCTCCCCTTCGTTCGACGAATAGTGTGAGCATGCGATTCACGGATATAGTGGCCTCCAATTTCGTCATCTGATCTCTGATTTGAACACTACTGGATGAGTTGGATTCCCCTTAGTAAGCTCTTCCTTCCTCTAGAGCCTTTCTTCCCAATTTCATCACTCGATATAGATATTTAAGGTTTATTTTTCATACCAATGTTTTATATCTAATCCATTCTTGGGTGAATTAGAGTTTAACACTAGATGAGGAGATTTGTACGAGTACAAGGTAGGTTTTCTTGTTCCTTTCGTTCAATGTCATGTTATTAATATGCATTGTAGTGTCGTTCAGTCCTGTTAAGGGTGTATAAATGATTATAAATTTCTATTGTTATTTCATAATGATGATTAGGTCATGAATTAAATTAATTTAAGACTATTTGAGCTAAATGGTTTGATTAAGGGACACCCTGTGGGTACGTATCCCTCGAATGATTGTTTATGGATCTTTGGATGAGGATGCATATGATGCATACCTTGATATACCTTATTGGGTTGTTAAGTATGAATTACATTTATTATGAAATTTCAATTATGATAAACTATGATTTATTTGATTATGGGTTTTGGATTAGTGGTTTCCCCTTTTCTCCATGATATTCAAACTATAGTTTAAGCCTTGTGATAGTTTAATTCACTTGTTTCTTGATATGTATGATGCCAACGTGAGTTATTATTATGTTAACCATGTAATAGTGTAATTTACATGTGTTTTCTTTTATGAGAAAATTATTATATACTGGGCTTGAACCATATGAATTTTATGCCTGCGAGCGATAATTTGTTATGTCTGCGGGAGAGGATTTGTTATTCTTGTGGGTGAGGAATTGTTATGTCTATGGGTGTGGTTTTTCTCTGCCTATAGGAAAGATGTTAAATTTAATATTGAAATAAAATGACTTATTATGCGTCTTCCAAGAAAAATAATTTGTTTGGATTCATTATTAACATTACTTGTTATATACCATTTTGAGGTATCTATTAAGCATCCTTTGTACAAGGGATTGATGGGATTAGGTAAGATCTCAAGACTTATATATCTCAATGTAATTTAATGGTAAAACCAAACATAAAGAATGGAAATGGAAAATATGACTTGTATGATTTTCATCTTTCGGGTACTTCCATATTTACTACATTACCTTTTTGTACACTAAATGTAGAATATACTCACTAACAGATAGGAACAAATCATTGGTGGTTGCCGCCTTTGTAATTCTTTCTCACACACTATTTAGGTCATGATTTTGGTCCAAAATAGATTATATTGTTGCAAGTGTAGATAAGGAAAAGCTCCCTTCTATAGGTACTTTAGAAGTTGTTTAGGATCCAGAGAGCATGAGACCTATCCTAGGCTAGAGTTTCTCTTCAGTTTAATTTATTTCTTTTTTTCATTGGGAACATATTGTGGATTCTTGTAGTGTACCTTTTTTGGATGTTTTCGTAGAACAAAAAATGTTTCATCATCTTTTATATAGAATGATTCTGGGTTATTTATCTTATCATTATTTCAATGTTTATTTTGGATATATGTTGTTTACAAATTCAGGTATTATTTTTTTATTTATTTTTTTGTGTTACACTCTACCAATGAGGGAATAGTTTTCCAACTATCAAACCCTTGGCCCTCACTACTAGTAAGAAGCCTCTAGCATTTGGGGAAATGTGCTTCAAGCTATGTGGCCAAGCTGGTATGTGGAACCAGTTGAGTGGCATCCGGATCTGGGACCTTACAAAGTGGTATGAGAGGAGTTTCATTTCTGGTTTTCATTATTATTTGTTGATGAGATATAGAGATGTAAATTCAGGGGATTTGGTACTAATTATTTACTGGGTGTAGCTACCCCGCGTATAGGGTAAATCCAAATTACCTCAAATGAAATTGTTTTTTTTTGGATTTTGATCTATTATTGTTAATTAGATTTCACCATTGGGTGACACACTTGTTTTGTGCTTTTATTATCGATAACATTTTGGTTAATTTTTTTAGAAAACTGATGAGATGAGGGTATTCCATCTCATGCAACATAGAGGAACTTGTTAGAAATAACATTCCATGTATTCTTGCCATGCCATGTAGAAAGAATTACTAATTACATGCTGTTGTGATAGATTTCATGCTAGATATGCATGTTGTTTTGATACTAACCACGATATATATTCATGTTGTTGTGATAGGTGTATTGGTACGTGTTATGATTGAATTGGATGGACACCAAACATTGGTCCCTGAAGAGTATGAACCCTCTTGGATCAGAATTTGGTGGATCACACTTTTCCCATGGGATATAAATTCTGTTGTTTGGTGCTATATATGGATGTCAAGCTTTGATTCATGTGGAATATGGGCCCCACAGATCTAAATTTGGTGCATAATTGCATTTTTTTCAAAAAATAGGTGTTCATGGGATGTTTCAAAGGCTTACTATCTAAAAACCCTATGAACACGGTGTGTGGTCCTATGAACACACACCATATGTTCTTCTATTCGGGATGAAAAGAACTTTTTCAAGTGCACACCATGTACTATGAGTACACGAGGTTTGATAGATGACTGTGTCACTAGCAGTGTGAGAGAAAACACAAGTTTTTGAGTTTTGATAAGATCATGTCATTTACCTTATGTACACTCCTTGTAGTTTTTCATAGGACAACATTTGTGGCTCTTTACATGTAAAAGTACATGTCTATGAGGGAATAAGTGAGTGCAGGTTGCATGTCTTCCAAACACGTTATGTGCCTAGGATGTTTACATGACCATGGTAGGTGGAGTTACATGCCCATGCGAGAGTTTAAGGGGACACCCTGGGTGTCATCTTGACACATAGTGTACCTAAGAAGTTTACACAACCAAGGTTGGTGAGAGTACATGACCATGTATAGTCTAAAATTTACACACCAGGTATGGTTCCTACACACATTGTACTCATATTTTTTGAAATTTAAATTATTTTATTATCCTATCTAGTTCTTTCACTCTTGAATTGAGTAGCATGATGAATAAGCTTATATTGAGGTGTATGTGATGGTATTTACAGTGAAATGCCACCACAATGACCTCTAGTAGTGTACCAAGAGAGTGGAAATGATAATACCCCAGAGATGGTAGGGAACAGAATTCCAGAGGATCCACCAGTCATTCCACTTTCAACACTACCTGTAATATCAGACACATGTGTGGATTCATAGTTCCATGAGGGTTCATGAGGTTTATACAGACCTTCAAGATAGTACCTCATCCGTCCACATCTATGAAATAACTATGTAACAACCCATGATTTTAAGAGATAGATTATTTTTATTTATTTTTATGTCTTTTGTTTTATGTCAAACCATTATTAGCTTGTTCTATATACCACAATTTATCAACTTGCAGTATACGCAACACTATTCTTGGTTTGTGTTACACACAATTTCATGTTCTTTTGATAGAATTCATTTCACGCAACACTGAGTATAGATTTTGTTCAACATATAAATTAACTATGTTTTTATATTGTTATATAAAACATGAATGTAAGCTTTAACTACATGAAAAACTTCCTTGGCTTGCGTTACACGTAATAGTGACCTTCCTTAATAGCTTTCGTTGTACAATATTGAGTTTCACTAAACAACGATATATTATTAGAATATTATTATTGGATATAAAGTAGATGTTATGATTTTTATTAACCAAAATTTTAATTTTATATAACATTTTCATTCATCTTACACATTATATGAGAAAAAAAATCAATTTTGCAGATAAAATAAGTATTTTTCAAAAAAAGGCAGTTTTACCACCTTTTGTGGGTTCAACCATTTTAGATATAGTTTTGAAACTTTTATAAGTTTTATTTCATAATATAAACATCTTATTTGAAATCAGGAAATAAAATATTTCTTTGGATAATTTTTTTTATTTTTATGATAACTTTGATATTTTGATAAATAGTGAAGATACACTAAATTTTAATTGAAAATAACATTTTTCATCGAAATAATTTATATGGTTAGAATATATTATTGAATGATTTTAAATTATTAATAGATTTTATTTTTACCATTTAATATAATGTATGTCATTATCATTAATTTTACAATTAATTCATAGGTAAAAACATTTCAATCTTTTGCAATGTTTTAACATTTAAAACCCAATTTCTCAACAATGGGATTAATTGTAAATTAATTACTACAACTTATGTGTTTTGAATTTGGATAAATAGATTTAATATTTTTAAAAATAAAGGTTCACAATTTGTAAATAGGTACCTTTTATTTTTGGACATCATGAATAGTAACTCTAGTAATTATTTTATTTAGTGTGGTTAAAGGGTAAATCTGGTAAAAAGGGGTAAAAATAATATTATCGTAATATTAAACTACACTAACACATGTCATAATCCTATTAGATAAGTATTTATGACCATGGGCACCCTTGGGTCGCTTTTAGGACCCCCTGGGTTCACTTGGTTGTGAAAATGACTTTTTATAAGAATTAATTTAAAGTAGGGATAATTATAACCTAATCCTATATCTTTTACTACATAGATTTTAGTATAGTGTTGTATAAATGATCTATATGTCTATAAATATTCATTATTAATCAAAAATAATTTACTACTTCATTGTATTTTATTTATGATTTTTTTGATATTGGATAAATATATTTATTTATGACACAATTATGATGTAGTGATTACATCATTAATGAAAGAATCATATAAATGAATTTATAAATATAAAAATAAATTATTTTCGACACTTTTATTCCATCCAAGAATTCTTTGGATGATATTAAAATACTAGGGATGAGTTTAATCCTTTGGTTTTAAGGAATCAATTTGTTTGGAATTTTTTAAAAAAGTCAAATATGAATAGTGTCCAAAATAGACATAATTCATGACATAAAACATAAAATAGTTTATTATATGATATTAAATTCTTAAAAATATAATATTCATCCAAATAGTTAATATAAGTCCAAATATGTCATAAATATCTTTTTGGGGGCTTTTTAAATGATATGGTAGTTATATTAACCCATGAGCCTTGTAGGGGTTCCCCATCATCCCTTGAATTGGGGGTTATCAAAAATCAATAAAAATGAAGGCCTCTGGGCCATTCATGAATATTATCCCACAGTGTGTAAATAGCATGATATTGTGGTAAGATTAAATAGGGTAAAATTAATGTTAAATTCAAAATATAAGGATAAAAAAATATGCAAAACATGTCAAACAAATATTGGATTATGGTTATTTGAACCAACATTATCTTATAATTGAATTAAATTAGTTTTCGACCATTTTAAATAAAAATTGAATTTATAATAAATTAATATTTAGTATTTTCCTAATGTTATCCTCTCCTCTCTTATAAAAGGACACCTCCTCCCTCTCCTATTCCCTCTATTTTGATAATTCAATCTCTGCCAAACCCTGCCCATTTTTCAACTCAACTTCCCAAGTTATATTCTAGAGGTTTTTTTCTCAAAAGACAATCTTTAGTTCCCCAAGAGAAATTTTAAAGGACACACATTTATGAAGAGGAGTTTTGGACACCTATGGAAGAAATCATACGTAAGGTAAGGGATAATTTTGAAATCTCATATTTATTTGAGATTTCTTATATGTAAGTATTTACTGGGGTTATATTTCTCATCCATGTCCATGTTTTCTAGAAATTTTTTCATAAAATTTATATTATTCTTACATTTAGGTTTAGATTCATTTTTACCAATTTATTTACTTTTAATACATGGTATGGATGGAATATTTATTTTGTTTACCATATGGGGTACTTTTTTGAATTTTCTGGTAAAAGTACATAGAGAATGTTTTTAACTTATACAGAATGAATTTTTTTTACTCTTTCATAATGAATTATTTCCATGAAACTTCCTTTACATGTTTTCAGGTTTATTTTTAATTAACATATTTTCTTTTAAAATTTCACGACAATTTGAGAAAAGGAAACATTTTTGAAGAAGAAATGATATTTTCCACAAGAACTGAGTTGAATTGTTTTATCAAAATTTTATTCCATATAATATGAATTATGGTTTTTTTTATCCATATTATTATTTTATTGATTTTATGATTTAATTATATTTATAATGGCCATTTATCTTATAATGATTATTTAACGATGACATGATGTCTAAAAATCCCATTTTATTACACGGGATATGTTGTGATGAATTACTTATGTTTTGTGGCACATGTAAGAATTATTTCATTATGAGATTTGTGAGATCTATATCTCCCTCTAATGTATTGGGTAGAGATTTATATCTCATGAGACAGACATTACTAGATCGATAGGTAAATCTGGTTCATTAATACATGACCAGGATGATAAGTAATCTTGGTTCTGTATTGGACTTTTCCACTATGATGGTTTTGGCAACAATGTCTTGGCTACTATAGAAATTATAATTGTTCTTATTAGATTTCCTGTATTAAATTTTTTATTCCAATACAATTCTATCATGTTTAATGTTCCTTTATGATATATTTATTCTGAAATAAGAAGATTTGTTTAATGACTCAAGATTTTGATGTTTGATCTTCATGTTCATGTTTTTATGTTCAAATATATATGGTTAGTTTTATTTTCTCCATGTTTACTCTTAATGAGAATTTGAGCTCACCATTTTTCTGTTTTCTTTTCCCCTGTATATAAAGGAAGGTTTTAGGTAGGAAAACGAAAGGGGAATATATTTATTGGAGATTTTAAAGATCTTTCACTATGATTAGAAGATTATATTCCATGGTTCAAAAGACACTAAACTAATAATGCTTTATGGAATCTATTTTTTTCATTAATTAAGTGTTCTAAAAAAGTCATTTAATGTCCATGTATGTCAAGATAGGGTCTCTAAAGTTGGTATCAGATTGAAGGTTTAGTTAAACATTGGAAACTATGATGTGAAAACTTTAGTGAGATCCCTGGAGATATTTCTAGGGATTGTCTATGGATGTCCCTAATGTTAATCCTAACTATAAGTTACAGTCCTTGAATTATGGTAATGATCATGAATAACCTGGGATTAAACCTAACATGTTAGATATTAAATGTACTTCCCCTTGATTATGTTGTTTTCCTAGTATGATTTTTCTACTCAGATCATACTTTATGGGTTTTAGATAATGGATGAAAACATGAGGATTCATGTTAATGGGGAATATGATAGATAATGGAATGATATTATCCATGAGAAATCAAGTGAAATAGGTGTTGGAAGGAGAAATATCATTATTATTCATAATTGTCAATCTAATGATATAATCAATAATCTCAACTTTGGTGAGTTTCCTGAAGTAGCTAATAAGATAAAGTTGTAGTTTCTTGGTGATCATATTGGAATGAATGTTCAATTTTCCTCATATAAATCATTTGGGAAGAGATATAAAGGAGAATTTTTCAAAGGAACTCGAAGATGATTTGGGTGTGGAAAATAAGGGCACAATGAAATTAATTTCATAGTAAAAGGTATTTTTAACACAATGGATAAGGATAATGTTATTACTAAGACATAAACAGAGACTAAATGCTTTAACTTTTGAATGTACATGCATTAAATAAATCCATACCCTAAGGGAAAATCTCATGAATTGAATCACTATGGTCATATGGGTAGTATTTATATTGGTGATGATGAAGAGACTAAAAATGATATATGAGATGAAATAAGGGTTGAGGAATAAAATGATTAAGCTTAGTCATTGGTTATAGAAGGTAGTGGAATGATTCCATGTTTATCAATAGTATTGTTGTATAAGTAATTTAATGGTACTATGGAATAAAGAAACATCTAAGGATAGTTACACTATTTTTTTCCTTAAGTATTTGAATACATATTTTGAATGGTACCAGTAACCATAAAAGGTTTAGTAGATATTTTTGTAAAGCACATGATATGCACATAATGAAGTGATAAGGAGATAATGAGATGTTTATAGTATTAGTGATATCATGACAATTATAATGACAATGTTATATCATGGTTTGAGTATATAGAAATTTTGGGATATTTTTAGGTGGATAGAGTTAACCTTTGACGACATTCATGTTTTCATGATGGTTATATGGTAATTCATGTTTCAATAGAATACATGATTAAGGTATTCACAAGTTTGTAATGTGACCAATAAGATATAACTTATGATATATGGGGGATAAATAATGGTATTCACATTCTTGTTATATAACCTTTCTGGTAATTTTTTTCATTGTACTGTGAGATTGGATTGAACTATCTTGGATAAGACTAAAGGATGGAGTGGATTAAGTTGGACATAATATTGAATTTTTTAAGGATAAATTTTTTTTATATATTATTAATGGAATGTTATAATAGTATAGTTTTAGAAAAAGTAAAACCAACAGGACAGGCGACAACCTATCGCGTTGGACAAGGTTGTGGGAATCGAATGCACAACCGAAGTGGTTCATTCCTTTATTGCCTACCACTGGACTACATGAATTCTCTGGTTAGTAGAAATTAGTTTTATTTTATAAATCGTTGTGATATATGAAGTATAACTCCATTTTTTGAACTATATATGACTTATCTCACCATAGATGGACTTATAAATCTTTAATAACTTGTGCTAGCCTTTTTGTGATAGAGAAAGATGGAATAACCTATCATTCTACTGAATGATCTATTAACACATCAAGAAAGAAAAATTCTACTTCATTTCATTATATAAGAGATGATGTGGAAATTGTTCAGGGAGTGATCAACAATGAGATTGTGCTAAAATCAAGTACCAATTTCTCCTCATTAAAACATTCATCATCTTTATGAAAAAGATCTTGAAAACCAAAAATGTTATCCTAGTACCTAATTATCTATTTAATCTTATGGTCCCTTCAATAGTCTCAAATTTATGGATTTCTGGTAGTTAACATTTCCAAACCTTATTCTCTATAACTATCCAGCAGAACATGATGGTCATATTTCTCATCCATATCTATGTTTTCACATCCCACATATGTTACCCTATGTGGAAACCCAGTGATGATTTAATTTGGGAAACTGTTATGTTTTTAAATTTTCTTTTTAAAATTATGTTTTAGTATTCCTCTTTACGAGGTGGGTTTCTAAGAAAGAAAATTTTAAGTGGTAATCCATTTATAACCCCGATGAATTTTGAGGGTGAAATTCATTTAAGGGGGTAGAATGACACCACCATGGAGTTTATGAGATATATTATTTTTAATTATTTTTATGTCTTGTGTTGTATGCTACAACAAGATTAACTTGCGTTATATGCAAAACTACATTTTCTTTCATTATACGCAACACTATTTTTGGCTTGTGTTGCACACAATTTCATATTCTTTTGATATAATTCATTTCACGCAACACTAAGTATCAATATTTTTTAATGTATAAATGAACTATGTTTTGATTATGTCGTATACAATACCAATGGTAGCTTTTACTACATGCAACACTGACTTGGCTTGTGTTACATGCAAGTGAGACCTTCCTCGATAGCTTGCATTGTACGATACCGAGTTTTACTAAACAATAATATATTATTATAATATTATTATTGGATATAAACCATACATTATGAATATTATTAACCACATTTTTAATTTTAAATGACATTAGTATTCATCTTACACATGATATGAGAACAAAATCGATTTTTCGGATAAAAGAATAATTCATAAAAAAAATGCAGTTTTACTGCCTTTTGATGGCACACCCATTTTAAATACAGTATTTGAAAATTATATAAGTTATATTTGAGATTATAAACTTTTTCATTGGAATCAGGCCTGAAAAATTTACATTAGATAAATTTTTGATATATTTCTGAATTCTTTCATATTTTGGAAAATATTGAAAATAGTAAAAATATTAAATGAAAACAACTTTTTTCATAGAAAAAAATTATATGGATAAAATATATAATTTAAAGATTATAAATTATAAATAAAATATATTTATACCATTTAATATAATTTATTTCATTATCATTAATTTTACATTGAATTCATAGGTAAAAACATTTCAATATTTGGTAATGTTTTAACTTTTAAAACTCATTTTCTCAAAATTATGATTAATTTAAAATTAATTACTGCAACTTATGTGTTTAGATTATTGAGAAATAGATTCCATATTTGGAAGAATAAAGTTAAAATTATGTAAATATATACCTTTTATTTTTGGACACCATGAATAGAAACTATATTAATTATTTTGTTTACCGTGGTTAATGGGTAAATATGGTAAATAAGGGTACAAATTAATAATATAATAATATTAAACTACCCTAACACGTGTAATAATACTATTGGATAAGCTATTTCTGACCATGGGCACCCATGGGTTGATTTTAGGACCCCATTGGTTTACTTGGATGTGAAACTGTCATTTTATTAGAATTGATTTAATGTAAAGATAACTATAACCTAATCATATATCATTTACTAAATCAATTTTAATATAGTGTTATATAATTGATCTATATGTCTATACATATTCATTATAAATCTAATAAAATTCCTACATCATGGTTATTTTTTTATAATTTTTAGACATTAGATACTTATATTTTTTTATTACACAATTATGATGTATTGATTACCTAATTAATGAAGGAATCAATTAAATGAATTTATAAATATTAAAATAAATTTAATTTGAAAATTTTGATGCCATATAATAACTTTTTAGATTATATTGACATACTGGGGATGATTTTAATCCTTTGGTTTGAAGTAATCTGTTTGTTATAATTTTTTTTAAAATGCCAAATATGAATAGTGTCCAAAATTGACAAAATTCATAACTTAAAAAATAAAATAGTTTATTAAATGAAATAAAATTCCTAAAAATCTAATATTCTGAAAAATAGTTAATATAAGTCCAAATATCTCATAAATAACTTTTGTTGGGTCATTTGGCTTGAAAATGTAGTTACATTAGACCACATTGTGTAAATAACATCGTATCACGGTAAGAATAAAAAGGGTAAAATTAGGGATAAACCAAAAAGATAAGGATAAAAAATATTCAAACCATTTCAAAATATGATTTGATGATAATTATTCGAACCAAAATCATCTTATCATCAAATTAAATATGTTTTATACCCTTTTAAATTAAAATTGAATTTATAATAAATTAATATTTTAGGACTATCCTAAAGTGCCTATCTCCTCTCTTATAAAATGGCACCACCTCCCTCACCTCTTCAATCCATTTTTAGAGTTCAAGCTCACAAAATCCCTACACATTTCTCTTATTAAATTCAACATTTACATTATATAGGTGTTTTTATTCTCAAAATATCAACTCTAGTTCACTAAGAGGAAATTTAATGGAGGCACGCTGAGGATGAGGAGCTTTGGACACCTACAAATGAAATCATACCTAAGGTAAGGGATAATTTTTCAATCTAATTTTAATCCAAGATTGGTTATATATAAGTATTTCCTTGGGTTATATTTATCACCTATGTCCATGTTTTCTAAAAAAAATTCATAAAATTTCAATTATTCTAACATGTATGTTTAGAGTCATTTTTACCCATTTTTTAAATTTCACTACATGCAATGGATGAAATCTTTATTTTGATTACCATACAGGGTACTTTTTTGAATTTTTTAGAAAAAGTATGATGATAATGTTTTCTTAACTTATAATACATGAAAAGAAATTACAATTTCATAATGAATTATTTCCATGAAGCTTCTTTTACTAGTTTTCATGTTTATTTTCAATTAACTTATTTTCATTCAAATTTGCATGACATTTTGAGAAAAGAAAAAAATTTGAAGAAGAAATGATATTTTCCAAAACAAATGAGTTCAAGTGTTTTATCAAAATTAAATTTACATCTAGGATAAAATAGGTTTATATTTCTATCCCTATTATTTCATTGTTTTAATTGAGTTTATGATGGAATTATTTTTATGAAGTCCATTTATCTTATATGGAATATGTTATGATGACATAATGACTAATAATCCCTTTTTATTACATGGGTTACGTGGTGATAAATGATTTATGTTTTTTGGAACATTTAAGAATAATTTCATTATGATATGGGTGGGACCTATATCTCCCTCCATTGCATTGGGTAAGGATTTATATCTCATTAGATAAATCTGACTGGAATGGCAGGTAAATTTGGTTTCATAATACATGGATGGAATGACAGGTAAACCTAGTTTAGTAATGGATTTTAACACTATGATGGTCTTGGTATCAATTCCATGGCAACTATGGAAATCATAATATGTGCTTATTAGTTTTCAAAAATTACATTTTTATGCCAATGATATTCTATGATGGTTAATGTTTCTTTATGATCTCTGCCTTACGTACTGCCATTATTTATTTAAAGACTGAAAATTTTGATATTTAAACATTATGTTCTTTTTTTATGCTCAAACGTATATGGTTTGTTTTATTTTCACCATGTTTACCCTTACTAAGCATTTGAGATCACCCTTTTTATGTTTTCTTTTTCCCAGGATATAAAGAAAGCTTTTAGGAAGGAAAAAATGGGATGATCATTATGGGAGATATTGAAGATCTTTAACCAAGATTAGAAGATTATGTTCCATGTTTCCAAAGACACTAAACTAATATGGTCTTTGACGTCTGTTTTGTTTATGTATTATGTAATCTGAAAAAGTAATGTAATTTCCATGTATGTTACGATAGGGTGTCTACAAACTGACGTGAATATTCTAGCAGCATCATCCACCTACGTTTTTAGGGGATGGAGGACCACAGGATGCAGAGTAATGGCTGGAGTCCATGCTTACGATCTCAGAGCATCTAGAGGCACCTCATGAGAGGAGGGTTAAACTTGCAACTTACAAGCTTAATGATTCGACCAAGAGGTGGTTAGATGTTATCACTCAGACCGTGCATCATCAAGACATGGCATTAGGTGATTTTCTGACGTTTTTTTATGAATACTATTTTCTTCATACATCAAGGGTTGATAGATCTTGAGAGCTTATTCATCTAGAGCGGGGATCTATGTGAGTTATGGACTACACTTACCGTTTCAATGCGAATCAATGATTCTACCTATTCTAATGGGTTAAGAGAAATCGAGGGCTAGGAGATTCAAGGATGGTCTCAGATAAGACATCTGATCACATGTGACCATTTTCAGGTTTCCTTCTATATATTCCATCATTAATATGGCACTGATTGCCATTCATAATCTGTGGGAAGCAAGAGGTTCGAACTAGGGTGGTTTGGCAGTGAGATCTAGTACTGTCTAGATCAGGAGAAAAAAAGAATCATATGGAGGATTCTTATGGTTATACAAATAGTTGTAATGTTTTTTCAGGTAGCTAGGTGAGGTGATATTAGTGTGGAAGAGCTAGACCTAAGAGACCATAGTGTCTGATGGACCGAGTCGAGTGACGAGATTATAGCAAGATGGGCCATCTACAATTCTTCAACAGGGCATTTCCACAACCATCTAGTGAGAGTGGTTCAACACTGACTCCATGATCAGGAGAAGGGTCATTAGTTTCTCACCAATCAGTGAATTAGAATAATCTAGGTCATTCAGGACAAAGAGGTGGTCGTGGCTCTAGTATCCAGAACCATGGATCTTAGTGACAACTAGGTGGGTTAGCTTAGTGTATCTAGGTAGTGTATTAGGTTCACAGTACAGGTCAGACATCGGTAATGTAACAGACCCTACAAGAGTAGGATCCAAGACCTACTAATGTTAGAGTTACTATTATAGTCTCCTCTATTATTTCTTCTTCACTCTTTGATACAGGGTTTTCCCAGAGATTTATATTTTTTCCTTTTATAGAGACCCTTGGGCAATTTGTTTTCTCTTCTGAATATTTTATGATGCTAGCTACTCTATTAGGAATAAGGATGATAGGTGGGTGTCCATGTAAGAAGTTCCCCCTTGAGGTTGGTGGGTGTCCCTTTTTTTGAGATCTCTCTATCATAGAGATGACATGATTTTATGTCATATTCAGAATGATCTAGCTAGTCTCCTTTCAAGCTCTTTTTTATTTCTATCACTAGAGGGTGAGTTTTACGTCACTAGAAGGAAGATAATTTATATACAATGGAGAGTGGGATGCCTAGGAAATCCTAGCTCGACCTGAGGAATGTAGGTTGAGTGGAATGCCAAAACAGATTTCTTGTTTATATTTGGATGACTAGGGAACATGTTTGATATATTTCCCTCCAGTGGTGGATCATTTTAGGGATGTTTTTTTAGCTGAATTTTTAGGGTTACCTCTCATGGGAGAGGTGGAGTTTATGATCGAGCTAGTTCCAAGAGTTCCACCAGTATCCATTCCTTATTACAGGTTGGATATGATGAAGATATAGAAGTTCAAGATGTAGATAGAGAATTTTGAGTCAAAGGGTTTTATCAATACCATTAATTTTTTGGGGGGATCTACAGTTCTTTTTTCGAAAAAGTTGGATGGTACCCTAAAACTATGTGTGGACTATTAAAAACTGAACCAGTTGATGGTACAAGACCGATATCCCTTACCATGGATAGATGAAATGCTTGATCCGCTTTGAGGAGCTTAGGTATTCTCTAAGATTGATCTGAGATCTGGTTAACATCAATTGCATGTTAGGTCATCATACATACATCACATAGCTTTCTAAAAAAGATATGGTTTGTAAAACAATGTGGATATTTTGTTTGGTCTCCAGAAAACTCTAGTTTGTCTTCATGGAATAGATGAATTGAGTGTTTCATCCCTCTATAGATTATTTTTCTATGGATTTAATGGATGATATCTTGGTGTATTCCCATAATCAACACGACCATGCCAGAAATCTTGAGATCATTTTTAGTACACTAACAGAGCATCAATTTTATGCTAGGCTCTCAAAGTAACACTTCTTGATGGATCAGATTCACATCTTTGGTAATTTCATCTAGTAGATAGGATAATCAGTAGTCCCGAAGAAGGTGAGAGCAGTAGTTACCTAGGATAATTCCAAGACCATCATTAAGGTATGATGCTTTCTAGTAATAGATGTTTACTACATGAGTTTCATACAGGACTTATCATGCTTAGTAGTGATGATGGAAGGCTTTAAAAAGATGTGTGTGAAGTAAGTATGGTCTGATTCTTGTGAGATGGTCTTTTAGGAGCAGAAAGAGAGATTATTGTCAGAAATGTTACTAATTTCTCTATATAAGGGAAGAAGTTATACAATGTACTGTGATGCATTAGGTATCAAGCTAGGAGCAGTGCTTATGCACAGTGATCGAGTTGTTTGTACGGGTCTCAGCAGTTGAGGTCATATGAGAGGAACTATCTGATTCATGATCTCAAGTTATTTTCAGTTGTTCATTCCTTACAATATTGAAGACATTACTTATTTGGGGGGTGTTTTGTGGTGTACATTGTCCAAAAAAGTCTCTATTACATCTTACCTCAATGTGATCTAAATTGAAGGTTTCAATGGTGGGTAGAGTACCTTTGTTATTTTGACAACGAGCTTGCCTACACGCCTAGAGAATCCAATGTAGTGGCTGATGCACTGAGCAGGAGGAATTAGATGCATGTACATTAGGATGGTATTAGTGAGTGGAAGCTTAAAACATTGTTCTCTAAGATACATTTGGAGGTGTATGATAGTCAGGGAAAACATTTCCATCAATATATAGCTTTGACTTCTACCCTCTTGGATAGAGTGAGGATGGGGCAAATATCATATTCTGAGGGCCTAGTTCTACCGGAGAGTGTAACAGGTGAGGATCCCCTTCATAGTTAGACGATTGGTGTTGATGAGATCTTGCATATCCATGGAAGTATCTGGGTTCTAAAGGAATTATGTGAGGATTTTGTATGGGAGTTTTATGCTTCATCTTGGACAGTATAAACCAGAGTTTTCAAGATGTATTGTGACTTGTACTGTTAGTACTAGTGGTCAGGTATGAAGATATAAGTGGCTAGTTTTATTAAAAGGTGTTCCACCTGTTATCAGGTGAAGGCATAACATCAATGACCAACTATGATTTTATAGTAGCTACCTATTCTGGATTAGAAATGAAATGATGTCATGATGGATTTCATGAAGGTTTTATCGAGTTCGCTCAATTATTTCTGATCAAAGAGACCATTAGTGTTGATGGGCTTGAGAAGTTGAATATTTTTGAGGTGTTAGGAAATCCTGGGGTCCCTCATTCTATTATTTTAAATAGGGGTTCCTCTTTTACATCACATTTCTGTCAGATCTTTTAGAGGGAACTGGGTAGATAGGTGATTATGAGCACATCATACCACCCTCAGATTGATTGCTAGTTAGAGTGTATGATATAGGTTCTGGAGGAAATACAACGATCATGCATCCTATATTGTGGGGATCTTGGGAGAAGCATATTCCCCTTGCTGAGTTTTCCTACAATAACAGTTTCCTAGTGACTATAGAGTTGGAAACTTATGAGACTTTTTATTGTAGGTCATGCCGATCACCCCTGTGCTGGATGGTGGTGGGCGAGGAAGCTTTACTGGGACCATATCTCATAGAGGATACTTCTGAGCCTTTACACTTGATTTAGAAGGGGATGGATAATGCACAGTCTTGTTATAAATCATAAACTGGTCGATGCAGACGTCCTCTAGAGTTCAAGGTTGGGGTTTAGTTTTCTCATGTGTTTCACTGAGGTTAGGACACAATTTAATTTAAATACATGGTAATATTTCACTGAGATACAAGGATGTGCATGATTTATTATACATTTCTCAGTTGCAATGTTACTTGTCATACCCGTCTCCCACCTTTTAGCCTGAGGAAGTGGAGTTGCAGGGTGCTGCATCCTTTGAGGGTCATCCCTTTCATATTGTGGATCGTAGCATGAATATTCTCCATGATCGGTCGGTTCCATTGGTATGGGTGCTATAGAAGCATTACTGAGTACATGATGAGACTTAGATAGGGAAGTTGACATACGATCTCAATGGCCATCATTATTCTCTAATGTTCCTTCTCCACCCTTGGAAGGGATATTCGGGGACAAATTTCATTATCTGGGAATATTTGTAAGAACATGGTTCTTCCTTGAGGTATGGGTCGTTCCTTTTCAGTTTATACATAAGAAAATGGGGAAAAAGTGGTTGAGGGGATGGTTGTGGGAAAATTACACAATGTGATCAGGAACTACACGCTGTGTACTTATAGGTAAACACCTTGTATGGAAGGCTACATGCCATGTAATCTCGTTACACAACCATGTTATGGTCTTGCTAGAATTTTTATGGACACGACCTGTAGTCTCAAGTACACACTATGTACATTTTTAATGATTAAATAAGGCAGTACCATCATTATTTTAAAAATGTATAGAACTCACCCATTCATTCGACAAACTATGCACCAACGTGATTTGAGGAGAGGGTGACCTCCCGTTTCATTGTCCAAACTCAGATTTGACCGTTATTTTATGGATTGGATTAACCATGGTAAGCTCTCAATTCCCCTTAAGCCTTTATTCTATATTAATTCACTTGATATAGTTATATAAATTTTATCATTTATACCTATTCTGTGTATCTACTCCATTCAATGTCTAATTAGAGCCTAATGTCGGGTGAGGAGAGTCGTACGAGTACAAAGTAGGTGGTATCATGCCTTTGTCTCAATGGTGATTTTTTATAAGTGTCATAGTTCTATTATCCCATGTTTTTATGTATCCTTGATTAAAAGTCAACCCTTGTTATTTCATAATGATGATTATGTCAGGAATTAAATTAATCTAAGCATGTTTGAGCTTGTTGGTTCGATTAAGGGCCACCCCATGGATGCATTTCCCTCGAATGAGTGTTTAGGGTCGTTTGCACGAGGTTTTCTATGAAAAATTACTTTATATCCATTATTGGGTTGTTAAGTATGAATTACATTCATTATATAATTTCAATTGTGATAAATGTTGATTGATTTTATTAAGGGTTTGCGATTAGTGGTTCCCCTTTTCCGTTTGATATGTCAATTGTAGTTTAAGCCTTGTGACAATTTCATTGACTTGTTACTTGAATGTATGATACCCACATGAGTTGTTATTATGTTAACCATATAATAGGGTAATTTACATATGTTGTATTTTATTATTAATTGTAGATATACCATGATTGACCATGTTAACTACTATGCCTATAGGCGAGTATTTGTTATGCCTATGGGTAAGGATTTTTTCTGCCTATGGGTGATAATTTGTTATGTCTACGGGAAATAATTAGTTGTTCCTTTGGACATGGATTTTTTTATAGAAGCGGGCAATGTTTTCTATGAATGTGGGTGATATTTTCAATTGAATATTGAAATGGAATGACTTGTGATGCTTCTGCCGAGACAAAGCACAAACATGGATTCAGTATTCACTTCACATATTTAGATATCCTTCAGAGTTATTTGTTGAGCATCCTTTCTATGATGTATTTATGGGCCTAGTATAGATCTTGAAACATATATAATTCAATGTAGTTGAATGTAAGAATTGAACATTATGAATGAAAATGGAAAATATGGTTTTTAGGATTGTTTACTTTTGGGTAATTTCTAGTTTATTGATTTTTATTTTTGTACAATACCTATTGCATATAATCTATAACAAATAGGCACCGATCATTGGTGGTTTCTACTAGGATTTTTTTCTCACACCCTGTTTTTGTCATGCTTTTGGACCCAACTAGATTATATTGTTTTAGGTTTTGATAAGAGAATGTACCCTTCTATAGGTATTTGACATGCTATTTCGGAGTCGGGGAGCTCGGGACCGAGCCGAGGATTGTGATGATCCTTAGTTTACTTTATTTCTTTTTTCATTTAGAACATATGATGGATTCCAACATTGTTCCCATTTTGTATTTTTTTATTAGAACATAACATGATGCATCATCTTTTAGATGGAATGATGATTTTTTATTTATCTTATCAGTCTCCCGCTGTGTATTTCTGATGTATGTTGTTTACTGATTCCGCTATTGAATTATTCTTTATTACACTATTCTACACTCTAATAGTGAGGTAATAGTTTCCCCACTGTCACACCCTAGGTTCTCACTGTTAGTCGGTAGCCTCTGGCATATGGGGAAATGTGTTTGAGGCCATATGTAAAATCAGGGATGGGGCCCCAGTTGAGTGGAATCCAAATCTGGGATGTTACATATATAATATAAAAATAAAAATATTTATTAGAAATATCAAATTATCATTAAAAATGTAGAGTTAATATATAATTTTTTCTATCATCTTTATATCAATATATAACTATATTTTTAACATTTTTAAGTTGATGATTACAATTAATTTTAATTTTATGTAATTATATTTAAATATATATTATAGAAAAAAAAATTTATCAAAATTTTTTAATTAAAATTATTTATAAGTTGTGATATTCCATGATTTATAAGTGACTATCGTTTGAGTTTTTTTTAATTTTTGGATTTATTATTAATATTTTTGGAGGTACCATAAACATTACAATGTATAAGTGAATTGTTATGGGGAATATGTAGTAAAAAAATGCATGTTACATAAGAGGTATTTGTGCAAACTAATTTACTAAATTTTCTGTGGTTACCATATATAGAGACCACATAGTGATTTGTTTATAGGAAGAGGTGCCTAAATAGAATGCAGACAGTCTCTATTGGTTGTGTAGTCAAACTCTATTTTTTGGTAAAAATTACAAGATTCAACATCTATACATCTATCTAATGTTTAGTAATCACCATTAGACAACTTAACTTGACATAAAATTACTCCATGTTTCATGACGAAAAAATTGGATATTTAGGAATAAAAAATGGTCCTTGTTTATCAATGATCATGTAAGTCAATAATAGATTTGAGGTATGAGGGCATTGATATGTTTTTTCTTCAATATTAAACATACAATGCATTTCTCTTTATTTTTTCAAATATATATCTATCTCTTTTTAGTATATCTAGTTATTTGGATTGCGGTTTTAAATCATGAATATACGTATCCTGCTATCATGTATGTGTAATTGTGGTTTACAGGATTAGATTAGGATGAATGAAATTGGATCCTTTGTTTCATAATCATTGTGTGATATTTATCTATGATAGGTGGATCTTATTCACTCTATATCAAATTATTTTTCTTTTTTGTGTTTGAATGGCATTCCTTTTTATTATTTTATAAGGTTCATAATTATCAATTCATTAATTGAATTAAATTGATAATTAATGGTTTAATAGGATTTAATATTATAAAAGTTTGGGGTTTTTAAATATATTCCATGGGAGTTGGAATTATTTTTTCTATTTAAATTATGTATTTTGGGTATTAAGTGTGTTATTAGAAATGGATCTGTTGTGTCATAAATTTTTTAGATCTATTAACTTGTTTTAATGGGATTCATGGTAAATTATTTTCAACCGGTAAAACTATTGGGATTCATAAATGTATCAGATTTTGGTAATTATAATTATTTATCATGTATGGATGAGATTGGTGTATATTTAGGATATACGGGACCTTCTATAATTTTATGTGATACAAATAATGCAGGGTGAAAAATTCAGGAAAAACTGCAATGGGTAATGATCAAAAATGAGTGTATAATGTGATCATATTTTCGAATTTCCATTATGTAATATTTATTAATCATGTAGTTGATTGTTATATAGGATAATTTATGGTTTTATATTATGGAGAAAAAAGGATTGGTTACCTTTCTTGTGAAAAATAACTTGAAATATTATTTTCACTACATGGATTTTGTCTTTTTTGGTGTTATGGTGAACTTTTTTATTATAAATGTTTTATTTTTTCAATTAAATTGATTAAATATTTGGAAACATGTAATTATGGAATTTCATAAGTTTTATTTTGTGAATTACTACCGGTTAATCATTCTCACCCCTACCCATACACCATACTCGGTGTAAATATTTCGTATTCATGATATACATAAGGGAAATGACTAGATTTTCAATTGAGAGGGACCTTAGGTGAAACTTTGATGCCGTTTTTAGTGGTATTAAACTATGTTTAGGGTGTACTTGGACCATTTTAACTGAATGCTCATTTTTATTTGGGTTTTAATGTTAGTATTTGATATGTTTATTTTTTTCATCAATAATGTTTTTCAGTTGTTGATGTTAAATGTTAATATTAATGTTGGTTTTTGTTTTTAAATAAAATTTCCTGTGATGTTTGATTTTTTTGTCACTTAAATGTTTTTAAATTGTTCCCCAATTATTGTGTTTATTTGATGACACTAGTTATGAACCTCTGATAATCACGAAAAACACATGAGGCCTTTCATCATCCCCATGTTTTTTTTGGATTTAGGATCCTATGATTGGGTCATTAAAAAATGGTATCTATGAAATTATTTTAAGGTAATTTCATGAAAAAATTATAATCTTAGAGACTATAGTTGTTTAAAATAAATAGTTACCCCTAAAATTACTATTTATACACTATATAGAGGAATGGGTTACTAAAGATTTTATATCATAAATGTGATTAGAAGGATTTATTAAACTCATCCATTTTTTCATGTTACTTTCAGGGAATATGGTATGTTGTGATTAGAAGAGAATTTAGGCATCATGGTAATAATGTGTAGGAAAGATATATATGTACAACATATTTCTGTAAATTTTCTTTTTCACCTAATTTTTTTAATGTAGATTTCAAAAAGTTTTTGAAATTGTTTTTATATTAAATGAATTTGGTTGGAATTATTCATTTCAACTTCTGTAAAATTATGTTGTTAATGAATCATTATATGTTGAATATAGACATATATAAGTGTAATTGAGTTCTAATTTTCTTATTTTTTTTAGTGTAGGGTGTTTATATAAATAACCGTTTGTTAATTTTTATTCATGTCTTGTGTTGTTATAGTTATGACACTGAATAGAGGTCATGATCATGGGAAAGAGGTTAGTAATGTGGGAAGTGTGAATATGTATTGGTAAGGGTATAGAAACATATATGGTGTTCCCAAAATACTAAACAGGTTGGTTCATGAGATCTATGAACATAAGAAGGGAGAATATCAGGAGCTCCAGATTAAGTATATCCCAATTCAATTTTCAAGATGTATAATACTAATTTTCTTATAGGAGTTAGAAGGGCATAAATTAAAAAGATTTTATGGAGTGGATGAACTAAATCATCTAGTTTCTCTACACTCCATAAGCATTAACAATAGAGTTCCCTACTTATATGTTTGAGGGAGAAAATCATAAATTATGGGATATGGTTATGGGATTGATTATGAATTATAATATGATATGGGTTGCATTATTAATTTTTTTAGTGAAAATATTATCTAGAAACATTGATACAAAAGAAATCATGAAATTTCATAGAGTAATAGTTGGGGAACATGTTGGTGTTAGAGTATGATACTCGTTTTGTGGATATGGTTAACTATTTACTATAGTTTATTACCAAAGAAAGACACATGGAATTAAGATAACTGATTAAGAAATTTTTTGAATTGTGGGGATTCTTATTAATTTTCCAATTTATCGAGTGCTCATAAATAATGATTTGATGGATAAGGTGTACATTAAGTTTGTGGAAAACATCAATGATTCTATTTCTCATGATGGAGGAGGAATGTATTTCTCCATAGGGTAGAAAATGAATTGTAATGATTCTCAATATAGTGGAATCCAAAATAAATCATGTAAATGAATTTATTATCAAGGGATGAGGTTTTTTGGGTGTTTCTAGTGTGGATAAATGAAAAAGATGATGTGATATTTTCTTATGTATCCTAAAACCTGTCATCATTTTGGGAAAAATTAGTATTTGAAATTTTACTATAGTTTTCTCTGTAATGGTTATCTTGTTAGAGCTTACATATATATTTAGGGTTCAATAATGCATGTGGGGAAGATATAAGAGGATAAAGATGATTCACATGTATGGATTAGAGTAAATCCTCTTCAAGTCCAAACACATGATATCCAAGGAAACATTTTTTGTCGACCATGTGCTTGTGGAGTCTGATATAAGGCTTGTGAATATAAGAGATATTATACAAATTGTTTTTATTATGTTATCTAAAGTTTTTTATATGGATGAATCTCAGTCATTAACATAAAATAGAGTAATATATCAGATGAATTGAAATATAGAGTTTACACGTTTGTCCATGATGATTGAGATGTCTCTTTAATAAACTAAATTACACGGGATTAGTTATTTGCATCATTCCATTATATTTATTTATGTGTAAATATTATAGGATATCATGTTTATGTTGATATAAATGTCTGATTAATTTTCAATATGGATTGGATAGTGATTTTCAAGTACAATAATTATTGTTATGAGTCAAATAATTTTTTTACTTCATAGGATTTTGGTTTTCAAACAATTCAAAGGGATTAGAATATTTATGCTAGTTAGGTTGGACCTATCATTAAATTCCTTAGGGTTTTTAAATTTCGACAAGTTTTTTTGTTATTATGATTAATAGATTCCAGAGAATCATTTTAGTTGTTTGTGATGATTCAAAATATCATGAATGTGTTATGACCTGACATCTCTAGACGTAAACATGATAGGGATATGGGTATATCAATAGTTCTGTTCAAATATGAGTCCAATATTATTCAATTAAAACTTCATGGATCCCATATATCTTCCATATATAGAGATTTTGGTAATGGTTATGAAGGGTAGGAGTATTATTTTACAAAGTGTTTCTCATTAGGAAACACAGATTTAATTTTGTAAAATAGATGATTGTATCTTGTTATTTTTCAATGAGTAATGTAGGTTTATTTAGATAATAATGTGTACTAAATATCATATTATACACATATATGATTAATTATATAACATAAAGTGATATAATATGGTGTCAAATATAAAATTAGGATGAGGAAATCTCTTGTTGGGGGTGAAGGGAATTGTAATTATGAACAAAATAATCATGAAGAGGTATGAGAATTATGAATATTTGGTAATTTCACATTGGTAACTAATTTTCCTACCATTTTTATGTACATGATGAATATTTTTTTATAAACATATTTTATCATTTATCGTTGTGTTTATGATTGAAATTTGTATTAACTATGCATCATAGGCTGATCATGTAAAGCATTTGAATACTACTATATTCAAGATTTGAGAGTACAAATATTATGTAAAGATTAGAATTTTTAGTTTTGGATTAGGGAGTTGATTTTCAATGGGTATCTTATTTTTATGAATGGTTTCTCAAGTGTCCCCATGAAATTTGTGGTAGTTATGTCTTAGGGGTGGCAAAATAATTTCATCATGATTTATAGATTCTTTGGATAGAAAAGATAGTATGTATGTATCAATCAAGACATTAAGTGGTATCATATATGATTTTAGCAGTGAAATTTAAGGTTTTAATATTTTAATATAATTTTATGTTCCATTTATATAATTATGGGATGAATAATAAGTTTACTTATTTTGGAGTTCATTTATTTCTTGAGTCTAGTTATGTTTTTTTTGACCCATCTTTGAGCTAATATTGAGTGTATATGCTTCATTTTTACACTATGGAAACCATGTTATAGTGTTTTGAACTATGTCATGGTAGTATATCCTTATGTTAACCATTATAAAATATGAGAGACAATTTCATGGTAGATTATGCATGTCCATGCATGTTATGAAATAATTTGAGGGACTCGATCCATATTGTCTTCTAGTTCTATCATGATTGGGTTTTCATAATTTAATGTTAAATTATTGGAATTTTATTTCACATAATGGATTATTAAATGATAAAAATTCATTAGGATATTAAAACCAAATGATTTAAATGTAGAAATTTTAGATCACTTTTTGAAATCATTCAATCAATGTATGCTAATTATTTTTGTTCTTAGAGGAATATATCGATGCCATGATACTTGATATTGGGTTTCTATTTGAGTATAACACTTCAAGGACAATATAAATAGCTCTTGATTCTCTCTAAACATTTTCATAATGTTCAAACAATATATGGATAAAATATATGTACTTCCCTAGAATCAATATGTTCATAAAATCTATGGATACCCTCAGTGTAAGGAGTCCATTAACTTATTCATTGTGATCGATTTCAAACACATATAAAATATAATAAATATTTTTGGATAAATATGTAGAGATATCATATTAGTTATTTGTTATTTTTTAAAATTTAATAATTATAGAATATTATATGAAATTAGGATAAGGATTTAACTAATTCTTGGTAAGTCTCACAGATGAACAATGGTGATGTATGACTCTCGCACTGGTGCATCACTATTACTATAAATTATATTTTTATTAAGGAAATGAATGTAGAGGAAGAAATAAAAAGGGGGACTAAAATGATGAATCCCATCAGCTTCACCCCTCACAATGGGAAGGAATCCTTGTGGGAGAGACCCAAAGCTAGTAAAACAAGTACAAAATCTCTCCAAACTATTCTTTGAATCCAAAAACCCATAGCTTGGTTCCCTACATGTCTTGTATAGAGTAGGGTAGTGTGTTAATTAATGAAGGACATTCATATTAAAATGTGATAAATAATACACCAAGGGACTATGTTATAGCCCTTCATTATAAAAAATATGATCTCTAAATTTATCTCCAAAAATCATAAACTAATGTTATTTTTTCTACACACCTCCAACCCATCACATAAAGCATAATCATCTTCCATTAGAGAATCACAAGGCCCATAAGAGGCATTGATGGAAAAGTTGATTGTGCTACAATAATCACATACCATACCTCATCCATGAATAAAACCATCACAATAAGAACCATAAACATTTAACTTGATACCACTACAAGGAGGTACCTAATGAATTCATTGTACTAGGTAAAACACACCCTGGCTGCGGAAGGAACTAACATCTATATACATGAAACACATAATAAAAGTAAATGACTCTCATAATTTAATTAGTGGAACCCATTCCACTACCAGGAACTGAATCTTGGCATCTAGAATCCTACGTGATACAATAACCCCCTTACATCATTATTTGTTCCTCGCATCCCAAATACACCAGCAGCTATCCACCAAAAGGATCAAACTCGCCAATATTTCAAGAAAATACCAATAAACCCCTTTAAAAAATAAAGGAATTAAATAATCACCACTCCAATTAAGGTGTGTTAGATCAGTAAATAATCAAATCATGATCCACATAGAGTAATCCTAGTATATATCAAAACAGAGATGAAACACTGATTTTTCATGGGGTTTCTATTGTAGGTTCACCTCAATGAATGATGAATACTATAAATATTGATAGTGGTAAGTGAGAAGGACTATAACCTCCAAACTATAATGTTTTATTTAGTCAGATGTTCATTTTTCAACAGATTTGATCCCTATGCATCATGAATTGCATTTTCATGTGCAACATGATGATATGATTTATATAAAATACCTTACCCATTATTGAAGTGAATAAATAAAACATCACACACCTTTCAAATTGTGATATTGAGAAAAATAAATTGATTATGATCATTAATAAACAAATTAATAGGCATTGGATATGATCAAATATTTCGTAAAGAAACATCGGGATCCAAAAACCTATGAAACTGTGCTAGTCCCAAACCAAATTATGGCTCTAGAAGTTGATCTCACCATAGCCAATGATCTCGCATTAGTATTCCTATATAAACAAAATATGACCCTGGATATAATTCTAAAAGATAAAACCCTTACTTCTTCAATGTCTGAACTCCTTCCCATAAATCATTTTTAGGAAGCTTCCCTAAAGAGTTTGACCATATATGACTTCCCATGCCAACTTGGCTTGCCTTATGAGCATCATGCTTGATACCTCCTTGAGATTGATACAAACTTTATTCCAAGACCTTTAAATCCTAACCCAAGTGGACCAATGAAATTTTTATTTATATTTATCATCCCAAATTATGTATAACATATGGTTCTCAATCTCTATGATTACCTTTTTTGGATACCTTTTAGATTGAAAGCACGTTCTTGGGAATGGAGAATAATATGTGATTAACCAATGTAATCCTCTCGCTATTTGAGAGTAATTTATTCTTACAATTATTTATATGGTTAGATATCCTTTCAAATATACCCTAATAATGATGGATACGAATCCTACAAGGAGACAAGGGGGGTCCAAGATACGCAATGGGAAATATTCTATAGTAAATACCCAAGTATTCTTCAATCAGTGAGGCACAACTTGAAAATATGGGACACATGAGGTAAATTTTTTTAACAAAATTACTTCATTGGTGACACCATTTTTTATAATCTTGTATAATGTTTTTGAACTCCCAGTGACACCTCACGTAACTGTACACAAAAATACTATATCATCAATGAAAAGTATATATGACATACCAATGTGTGTACCCCTTCCCTAAAAAGGATGGATATTACCTACAAGAAAATGTTTATTCAAATATCCATAAAACGTATCTTGATATTGAATAAAATGAGTGGGAGAAAGTGGGTCCCCTGGCCTCAACCCTATAACAGTCTTTTATAAGTTGTACTTCTATCCCATGAATGAGATTTCCAACCATGAAAAACTGAATTCTTGAAAATAATATTATAAACTAAAATAAAAAACCCCATATAACTCATAAACATTATGATAAAAGTCTATTTGATTCTATCGTAAGAATTGTACATATAATTTTTGAATAAAAAATTTGATCGTAATGACATAACAATGATATCCCCTACCATTTTGTGAGTAATGTTAATGTCACCCTGAATGGAATGACCCTTAATAGAACCATGAGGATCTACAGAGATCCATATGGGCCGAAAATAATACAACCTTATACTAAGAATGATGTCCATGAATTTTCAAGTGAAGTTTCACGTGATAATGGGCCAAAACTGATTAATATTTGATGAATCTTTAACCAATAGGATGATTACCAAGGTGGGGGAACATGCCACACGAGGAATGTTCCCACCATGTAATAATTTCTGGATAGTCTCAATGAGATATTTCTTGCCCATATACTATGAAGAGTAAGATAGGCTAGTCAGGAAACCATCCGTTCTGAGGTAGATCTCTTGATTTAGTGATTTAACAATATTCCTGATTCCACACTCTTGTGGCAAGTCACCCAATATTTGATTGATGGGATCATTCAACACCATTGTAATAGAGTAAAATAATTAGTTTTTACCTCTCAAGATAGACATTATGAATGAATGGATTAACATAAACTAGAAGATACTTATAAAATTCAAGTCCATCCCTCAAATTATTGTAGGATCATCAATATACAAACCATCATCAAGATGAATATTCAGACTGTTGAAGTATCACTTCTCCTTGAAGAAGGGATGAAATAAGGACGTGTTGTGACCCCCCATGTTTCCCTAGACTAATCCCTAACATCCTTCTAATATTCTAGTAACAAATCTGATAGAGAAACACTATTGTGAAATAGATATGAAAAGATAACTTCCTCCCATTTTTTCATCATGTCAGTACTCTAAAAAAGGAATGTCACTTGAGATTTTGTCTAGACCCTAACCATGATATAGTCTCCTATTCTTCCATGAATACAGAGTACCTTTTAAGTAAAAAATATTATTGTGTATCTGAACACATGATATACCCTCCATTATTTACTCCCAATAAGCCCAAACCTCCAGAAAAAACCGGGTTCAACTGTCCAATAATTAGAAATGAAAAAAAAATCAAAATCACATCCCTTCTAGCTTATAATTTGACAAGTAGTGGTGTGTCATTTGAAAGACCCCAAACCAAATAATGAGTTGAGGAAGTATAAAACTAAGAAATAACATGAATATCTTAAAATACATATGTCTACGAGAGACCAGATGTGACATATCCCTTGGTTACTATTACACCTGGTGAATGGATCATGTGTATATCCCATGTCTATAAGACCATAATGAGAAACAAAGTTGGAAAATTACCATCTAGCCTTATTTTGGTTGATATCACCCCCGGTATTTTATTATACATCCAAAATATAATTAAAGTCACCTTTTATAAACCATGGATCATAAAATGCATCCAAGGATCTAGGATTTCTTCGAAAACTCTCCCATTACAATGCCTCACATTTAGAAAAAAAAAGATAAGTTAACTAAAAATGAACCTTACCTTACCTTTACAGTAATAAAATTATTATAAACTTCAAACAGATCTACCAAAATACAATTACTCTAAAAAATATAGATTTTATGATTGGATGAATCACCATGAATACAATCCTAAACCCCCATACTACTATCAATGTCAAAAATCCTAACAAAGTCTTCCATTGGTTCTAATATTTCGATTTTTGAGAGATGGTTACAATGAAACTACAAAGGCTGAAAATAAATCATCACTAAGGCACCTAAGACCATGGAATTAGAAATATGAAGATAAATCATTGTAGAATCCAACATCGAGCGGAGAAACGAAGCATCAAAGACCTATAATCTTGTGACTATAAACCTCTAGGCATCTTCTTGTTTTGAGACCGCATAAATACTCCACTAGGAGAAGCACACTGAGGACATACATATATTAATGTAACCTCTAGAGATAAAGCTTGAGGTAGGATCTCTGATAACACATAAATCATATTAGAAAGGGGGAGGGGAATATGAAAAGAACCTATATTAGTAACATTGGTATTAGTATGAGGGAGTAATGATTATTACACATTAATTACATGTATCAAATATGTACTAGGATCATTATAAGAATCCCTCATTGAGGATGAATCTAACACCCGACCTCCATTCCATCCACACATATTACACACCACTATGTCGATGAATTATTTTCACTTCATTGGAGGCAGTTATAGAAGGTCAAGAGGAGGAAATGACAATAAAGGTGGGATCTTCACTGATGGGATAGCCAAGAGAACACCGGAACCACTAACTAGATTAGAAGAGGATCGGTCTATCTCCTTTTAGGAAACCTTCATGATTTTTTACTAATCCAAAAATTCTGAAATAAGATCATACGATGACCCCATAATCGAATCATTAGATCCAAAATGATACCTTATAAAGTTTTGAATAATGTTTCATGGGATAATAAGGAATAAACAAAACTGAACAAGAAAACCATAAAATATGCACTTCCACAATGAGAAAAAATTTCTACAAATGAGGTTGATCCTATATAAATGGGGTGTCGTAAAATCTATCTATGTTCATATTTTAGAAAATGAGCACTATAGTTGGTTGAGAAAACCATAATTTGAAGACAAGAAGGAGGGGAGAGCATAAATTATACTTCACAAGAAATATTAATTAAGCAGAGGGATGGATAGATGAAGAAGATCCATACAAAATACCACCTTATACGAGTCACGACAAGAGTGTGCGCCCAGTGAACACATAAAAATGGAGAAAAATGGTTTCCTAGAACACGAAGAGATTGGGGAAAATAATTCAAAATATCTTACATGAAGTCAAACACCATACAAAAGTACCTCTGGTGAATACAATACACATGAACAGCAGAGGAAATAACCCATGATCTGATGAGCATATGAAACTCCAGAAAATAGGCCTTATCCAACCCCAAATGGTCCACTAAAATCCACTTATGGAAGGTGATCAGCACACCAATGTCTTCAACTAGAAAAGAGATCATGGGAGATTTATCTAAAGTGTAAGGTCATACAGATGCCATAAAAATATCAGGTATCTCTAAAAGATATGATACCTAAGGTGTTCCAATAAAGAATTATTCAAATGATTTTCTAACCAATAAGCTATTCGGGGGATGAATCATTCCCAAACATGGCATGAGATTGATTAGGACATGAGAGGTCACCTAGGGGGAGCTCCAATAGACGGTAGAGGAAGGTGGTATTTTAGTACAAGAGTTGATGAAGTGAGACCAATAGTTTAATTCATTTGAAGAAGTAGGGGTGTGTGGGTCATGCATTTAAAGTAATACAAGTTATAATTTTTTTTTTCTTATAGGAGATTCATTATTAAATTGAATAGTTGATAACCCAAATAGTTGGGTAAATAAATTACTTGTTAGATTTACCATGATTTAATTTTGGACCTATTTATATCATTGATAGGAACCCATATATTTGTTATTTTAGATTTATTTTCATGAATTATGGATTGAATTCTTAAAAGGATAAAGAAATTGGATAATCATTTTTCAAGGAACTCTGATATAGCCTTACATGAAAAACCTGATTTTTTATTTATTTTTATAAACCATGGTATAAAAGAATCCTAAATTTCTGTTTCAGCACTTAAATTTTCTTGAACACAAAATAATTCAATTGAAACATATATTAAAAAGAATCAATAAGAAACTTGAAGAAAACCGGTCTTTATAATATGATGTCATTGTATAATGGTTATCATGAATTTTTTTCATAGGCCACGGTATTAAATAATTTGTACCATGGTATAGTCAATTTCATTCAATAAATATAGAGATTTATAAATTTTAACTTGAAATAACTAGTCGTGGATGATTGAATTATCCAGATTGGTTAAATAGAAATGAAATGAAAACCCAAAATGACATCACTAAAATTGAAATTTAATCCCCATTACCAAATCATAAAAATGAATAAATTATAAAAAATTGTATTACATGAAATTCCTCCATTAAATGAAATTAAATGTATGTATATAAGAGATTAAAGGACATGTGTTTTTATAAAATGGAATAGTGTTACCCATTACACGTATACTACCTAGAAAAAACTATGTTTTGTTGAAGAAGGTTTGGATAATTTTGTTTACAATTATATCTTTTAAAAATTATTAAAAAAATTACAGCGTTGGACACAAACAATATTAGAAGGGGTGCTTTAAATCTAACCAAAATTTCATTAGTGGGTACGATATTTGTTTAATGTAGATTTAATAGTCGATTATTTTTAAAAGTGTTTATAAAATATAAAATATGTTTTAAAAAATTATATATATATATATATATTTATTTATTTATGAATTGATTATAAATGTAATTGTAAATTGATTATGTTGGGGTCTTATTTGAAAAGTAATTTTATCCATCAAAAAGTATTTTTTGTTTATTTGATCATTTTTTAATATAAAATAAAATATTTGAAGTTTAATTAATTTAAGTTTTTTACATAAAATATAAATTAATTATTATTCTATAATAAACTTTTTCTAAGAATATATCACATTTTTGGATTATGAAGGATTTCATATTAAGACTATAAATGATAATCTGAAAAAGTTTATCATTGAGATGAGATAATAGTTGATTTTTATCCATGAAAGGATTAGTAAATTTAATTTTGAATTGTTCATAAATTTATCTCTCAAGTCAAAATTTATAAATTTTTTACTTCTTTTGTTCATTTCTAAAATTATTCAAGAATTGAAATGTTATCTTATGAATAGTGATGTATTGGTTAAATTAAATATGTCAGTTTTTTAAAAAAATTATGATACATGGATAATAGGAGTTAAAACCTAGGTATGTTAAATATTATTTATTTTTAATAAGCCTTGTAATCATATTGTTTTATGTTTTACCTTGAATTGAAAAGTTATTTGTACTTTAAGTATAATTTTTGTTAGAATTGTGATTGAATTAAAATATCAATAGATTAAAGTACCATGAGTATATGGAATTTCGGTTGGACATCAACAAACTAGGTAATCATAGAATAAGTCATTTTCATTAATTAATCTAATAGTTATATTCATTATCAAATTACTAAAAAATATTTTAAAATGAAAAGTGAAATATTTTAAAGTAAAACCTTTTATTAAAAATGATTTTTTAAAATTTAATTTTTTTTTAATTTTTAATTTTTAATTAAAAAAATTATTATCAATTATAAATAATAATATAAAAAATATACAAGGGTGCAATTTTCAGAGTTTTTTTTAGAATATTTTGTTTTTAGTGAATACTGAAAATACTATTTTTTATAGACATGTCATTTATTATAAATAAATTATATAACTTAAATCTCCCATTATATTTTCCATATGATTTAAGGTATAATAATTATAATATAGTTATATTTAGTCAAATTATTTACTTCTTAATCTAATTTATACTGTATTTTAGTGTATTATTATTTTTGGGTTTAACAATAGCATTTATCTAAATTTATTTAATGTGTAGAATGTTTCAACATTATAATTTTTTAAAAAACCATTAATAAGGAATGATTTAAATTAAATTTAATGATTATATAGAATAAATAATAATTTAAATTCACAAAGTTATTATTATAAGTCATGTAGTTAATATAATAACATCTTTTTGCGAAAAATGTACTTCTTGAAGACCTTCTATTTGGTCGCGTCAGTGTGTTTAATTTTAACATAAATTTTACCACTTCTAGGAATTTAATTTAGTAAAATGGATAAATTTATTTAAATTATAATGTTTTATATTATCTAATAGTTTTAAAATAATATTTATTAATAATGAATAGTGAAAATAGTAAAAATATTTCATTGTAGTTATGGTGAAAATTAATTTACCAGGTGTTAAAATAAAACGATAATGGTTAAAAAGAAAAAAAATGTTTAATATCCATTTTATGTCCATATTTTCAACTTATAATGTAGGATCCTCTATAATGGTTAATTTTATATCTTGCGGGACATGTGTAAACAATTATTACCATGATTTCTTTTTAAAATTTACATGTGTGACACTCACTTCACTTATAAAATGCTACACACTCTCCTCTCTAATTATAAACCAAAAATCTATTTATATTAGAAAATAATGAACAACATAGAATCATAAATTCAATACCTTTAAACTAAGAGAACATAGTTTGATCTTAAAATTGTTGTAAGATGTATTTTAGTGCTAACCTAAGGTGGTTATTCAAAGAATAGACATCATGCTTAACCAACCGTATTTATTTTATTTTTTCTTACACCTCCTTAAAATATTATTAAATTAGTTTTATATCATAAAACCTATATATCCCAAATAATAATTTTTTTTGTTAATTACATAATCAAAATACATCTCATCTTCCATCAAATGAAAAACAATATCATTAATTGTGTGTACAGAGGACTACCTCCTCGTGAACCGATGTCATTCATTTTACATCATCTCCTTGCATAAAATGTTTTCATTATTGATTGAAATTATATAAAAATGAAATTTTAAATATATTTATAATTCGGAAATTATTGTATCACATATACCTTTTTTACTTTCCACTCACTGGGGGGCATGGTAAAATCATTCATGTGTACGTTTGAATACCTCCTCATGAAGTAATGTGTTTCATTTTACAGTCACATTTTATTGAAGGCAATAAGGGTATATATACTAAATATATGTGAAATAATTATTAGATTAATTAAATATGTATTATCTTAAAAATATAATATATATTATTATTTCTTACATTTATACTTGTTAAAATTATAACTTCATTTTTGCGTACACATGGACTGCCACCTGCACGAAGCAATGTGGTTATTGTTTTCAGCACAACATCACATACATGATATATATTGATGTATATTTAATTATATAATGTGGTATATATTATATTATCATCATTATGGTAGAAAAAATATTAATTACCTTTTTCTATAATGATTGATGAAAAAATTAAAGGTCACTCATGCGTACATATGACCTATCATCCCCATGATTGTGGAGTAGTTTGTTTTTCATAACCATCAATCATGATTGTTTTTAAAAGTTTAATTTGTTTATAAAAATAACGATTATTTAATTATTATAACTAAATATATTTACAAATAAATACCACTTTAAACAAATTCTACATATGAAAGTCTTTTTTGACCCACAAGCTGAATATTTTCAAAACATACATCCTAAACTTAATCGATTAAGTAATACTATAGAACATGGTAATATGTTAAAATAAATGAATAATAAACTTCAATGGATATTGGAAAAGTAAATAATTTAAAACAAATTATTATTTCGGATGATACAGAACATATGTCATTAGTCGGATTCAACATAAGGGACTTCATCACAATTTCTATTAATTGAGGAATATTTTGATGGTATGCACCTGTATTGATTCATGAGGTGTATATAAAATCTATTTAATAATTGATATCTTGAATTTATATATTATAATGATATTTAATTTTATTTATACTATTATTCTTTTATTGGGATTATGATTCAAATGATTCCATGGTGGTAAGGGAGTTTTCTTTAAACCCCCACTTATATTTTATTCATTATACACTATTTTTATTGTATGGACATCTTTTTAAATGATTTTATTGATGTTATTAGGTGGGAATGTGATTTTTATTACGGGAAGATTTTCCTTTAGTTTGATATTTTTGAAAAAATTGAATTTTTGAATGGAATTATTGAATTTCTTTATAAATGAAAAATGTAATAATCAATATTAGTATATACGATGATGATGAATATTTCCACCACTATAACCATTAATTCGATGATTATATTAATGTAAGAGATTTCATTTTTTATTCATATAAAAAACGTCTTTCCCTTATTTTGAGTATTTCGGCACTTAATATTCATTTTTTAAAGGAAGGTGTATTTTATTATCCAAATGTGATTTTAATTTGAGTTTACAAGAGATTTTTCATATTTTTTATGATGAAAACATTTAAGAAAAACCTTTTATTCATGATATAGAACTCATGAGTTTTATGATAAATGGATGATCTTGATATAGCTTATATAGTGGTTCTGCCTAGATAGCATTGAGTGAGCCAGATATAGCATATTTAATGGGTGCTCCTAGATCGCACCAGGTTATCCTGATATAGATTATATGATGGGTGCACACGGATATTTCACCATTTCATTGTAAAATGCTCTTGGTATTAATATTCAACATGAAGGAGTTACCTGAGTGTTTCACTTATAGATTCAACTGGGATCCAGTTATTTCTAACATTGGTTTTAATGGAGTTATAAATGTGATGATATATATCTCCAAAAAGTTGGTTTTATTTTTTTCTATAGTTCTTAATAATTTTTTGAGTAAAATGTCTAATTTTTCATATGGAAATGATTTATATTATTCTATAAATGGACATTGGTATAATTCTAAACAGTTGATGGGCATTCATATTTTTCCCAGGATAAAAAATTTTATTTCATTCTAAAATCCTTTAACTAGAAATGTTATTCTCACCCCAAATTTTAAAATCATTTTTATTGGATATAAGGATGGGTACATAAAATGAATTTGAAATGATTAAATTCATAAATATTTTATTTAAAAATAAAAAACGTTTTATCTTAAATGGCTTATATCATGATAAAAATGGACACTTATCGGATGTGGTCACTTTTTATTATATGTTTTGATGATGTATGAGTTACTATAGAATTATCTAAAACAAAAAACATTAAAAGAACCTAAAATGTATAGAATGAATTTTTATCATTAAAACAATGATTATGTAATGTCTATGTCCATGTCTATATAGTTAGTATTGGAGGAATGGTTTAGATAAAATTATAGTTTAGGATAATATTAATAGCAAACCCTTGAAGGATTATACATTATGTTAAAGTTGAAATGATATGGAATTAAAATATTTTCATATTGAATAATATAATAAATATTTGTCCAGAATGGTTTTATACAGAGGAAATAGGTAATCTATAGTAAGAATGTATTGAGAGGAAAATATCCATCAAAATTAGGATCCAGATATTGTTAAAATTGGAACTCTGATGCTTGTTTCAATGATGGATTAGTTGAAATGGGATAAAAATAGTGATGGTAGAAATTCAATAGAGAATCTAGATTTTCTATTAAGGAGAATAATTATATTGGATAATTTTATTGGACAACATCCTCTATCTTTTAATGGATCCTCATGTCTAGTGGTTTGTAAATTTTGGGTCAATTAAAAGGAGAATATATGTGATGTCATGATGTCTTCATTATTGAAAAAGGTAATTTCTATTGTTTATCATTTTTAAGGTGAAGCTAATCAACAGTGGTCCTTATTTATGAATACAAGAGATAATGGTTATCTTGACTCCATGGAATGAGAAACATTTAAGTTTATTTTCATTGAGAAATACTTTTCTATGGTTATTTGACTATTAATAGAGAAACAATTCCAAGAATTGAAGAAAAAAATATAAATAATATATTTCCATGTATGTATAAAACATCAAAATATTGTCTAAGTATGGGTTGGATTTTATTCGATACACTGATAGAAAATTACTATATTTTACTAAAATTTTAAGCCAAATTCGTCATGTTATTTGGCTACACAAGAATTTAAAGGTTTTAAGAAACATGTTTTTGTGTTGAGAATGTTAAGGAGGTTTTTTCTGAATGTTATGTTCCATGATTTGACAAAGGTAAGAAAAGTTTAATGTTGTAGGAAACTTATAACAAAACAACTAATAATTCTTGAGTTAATCCCTCAAAATGTTCCAATATTGGTGAATAAAATTTTTGGGAATGTTTGAATCATATGCAATATGATTCCACTATTCTCAGTTTTGTGGATCATGACTACAATGAATGGAATTATAAACAATAAATGAATGGTGTAACAAATCTCCATTTAATGGTGAGGTGTTTTAGTGTCAATGGGTTGGTAATTATGTTATCTTGCATTCTATGTTAGTTTCACATGATGTAAATCATCGTGATCATAAATATAAAGGTATAGAAAATCCATTTTCCAGTACTAATATTGATGTTTAACTATAAAATAAATTTTTGATATGTGAAAAACATGTTTATTAAAATTATTCACATTCCCTTTTTGATAATGGATCAATTAATTCATTTATTGATGATAAATTTAGAAGAAAATGAGAATATCACCACATCAAATGTAGATATAAATTTTTGTGAGTACTCTAAGTGGAAATATTAAAGTAACCAAGATTTATTGGAATATATCTATGGTTATTTGTGGAATATTCGTCCCATAAAATCTAGATGATTTGTCCATAATAATGCTCGATTTATTTCATAGTATGCATTTTCATTCAATTCATCATGAAAATTTAAATTATCGAATTATGAAAGTTATGTTTAATGATTTCATGACATTTATAACCAATCAAGAAGAAGGTAAATTGATTAAAGAAGGTAGTGACATTTAACTATATTAAATTATCTAATAGAAAGAAACTACACAAATTAGTGATGTTATAGAAATGAAAGAATACATAGATGTTTTTTTGATGACTTATCAAGTGTTATTCTTGATATGGAAGATGAATTTACTATTGAATTATTTGATGATGATATGGAAATTTATAATCCCCTTATATATTGTCTCAATAATAACATTGATTACTATAAAATAAATTACAACAGTTGTGAGTTATTGTATTCATTCAACTTATAACATCACCATGGCGTGATTCTATTTTTTTTTAAAATGAAATATGGTTCATTGAGAATTTTCATTGACAATTAATCATTGAATAACATATCTATTAATATAACACATCATTTTCTAATATATATGATTTTTTATCATATATTGTGAGAAATTTATTTTATAAAGGTTGATTTGGGGTTGAGGTACCCACATATGAAGGTGTCAGAAGTTGAAATTACAGTGAATATGTTTCAAACTAGATATGAGAATTAAGACATTGTGGTTATTCCTTTTTTGACTAATGAACTAACATTATTTATTGATCTTATAAATATAGTTTTCCAATGGTTTTTTTATAAATATGTGGTTATGTTTATAGATTATATTTTTATATATTCAAAAAAGTTAATAGGAACATGAAAGAAACCTTCATATTTTTTTAAAATCCATATAAAAATAAACTAAAAGAAAAATGTCATAAGTGTTAATTTTTTTTTGTAGAAAATTTATTTCCATGATCATATTGGATCTAAATATGAAACAAATGTTTACCACATAAAAATATTTCTTTAAGAATGGCCAGGATCAATAAAATATCAAATAACTTTTTATTCTTTATAGATTCGTGGGTTACTATTGATGGTTTTTTAAAACATTTTTCATTTTTCAATCCCAATGACTATGTTAACTTGAAATGGATTTCAATTCATCTAGACAATTAAAACTAATTATTATTTTTAGGAACTAAAATGATGATTAGTGAATATGACATTTTTCCACTTCCTTACATAATTAGGTAATTTTCAACTATAGTGATTATTTATTTTAGTGGAATGGTTGTTTTGTGATTCTTAATGACTAGATAATTAGTTATTATTTACACTGGTTGAAACCTCATGTGTTAAATAAATATATATATTTTATGGGGGTGGATTCTACTATTTTTTTAAAATATTTAATGAATAATTTATGTGGAATAAATTGTGAAATATATTCTCCTCCTAAAGGGTTTAAGTATATATTTACTCTAAATGAATTGAAAATTACATAGATACAATTTCCAGTGCTGATCACACATTATGATTCCATAATTCATTACAATCATGGAAAATAAGAAAACGTGGATGATGCTTTGATTCAAAAAAAATAATGATGAATTAACCATGTAAAATATGAAAGATGACACTATAGATATTTATTTGATGAATTATGTCATAGAAATTATGATATTGGTACATCCATGGTTTTGTTTCAAGTTTTAGTCAAATACACCATGTTAAAAAGAATAAAGATAGCTATGAGGTTTGATCATTCCTTGAAGGAAAATTTATAATCTATTAAAACGGATTTGAAACATGAGATTAATGTCTATAATGGATATTTTATCATATTTTGAAAATGATAATGTGTACCTTTTGATTAATATTATAATTTAGAGTTTGCGATTAAAGCTCATAGTTCCCCATTTTCCATTCTTCCAAGAAGCACAAATATTTATATAGAACCTCAATAATATTACTCGTTTGATGTAATAAAAAGAGATATTTTGGGAGTTTACATGAAATTTTTGACCTGTTAGTACGTTAAAGAAAAAAAGGAAATTATAAAAGGGAATGATTCAAAATTTTACAGTGTTATTCAGTAAATTGAAAAATAAGTAAATGTATTTCATGGTGTGATTGAAAAAAATAATTCATGAGGTAACAATATGGTTTGACTAATTATTGATCAATTTTTTAAATCTATACATTTCCTTCCCATTCTATATATTATGAATTTAGATCAACATTTTCAATTGTATCTGAATGTTATATTTTTGTTACATGGATTTCATATCTCTATTATAATAGGTTGTTATCACATGTTCACATCTAATTTTTGGAATAGACTCTTGAAGTCATTGGGTACTGAATTAAATTATAGTTCAACATTTCATCCTCAACATAATGAATAGAATAATGAATGGATTCAAACCTTTGAAGTTATTTTTTCATTCAATGGATTACATGATAATTTATGATCAACATATTTCTTTGGTCGAGTATTGTTATAATAAAAAAATTTATTCCAAAATACAGATGACACCATTTGAGTAATTATCTAGAATGTCGTGTGGGATGCTAAATTTATGTGATGAAGTAGGAGAAATGATGTTGTTGAGATCACAGTTGGTAGAATAAATGGCTAATATGGTGATGATGATTCAGAAATATATGAGGATGGAATGGAGAAGATATAAAACTTATGTGGAATACTGGAGGGACATCTTTCATTAGAGGTTTGTTATATTGTTTTTCTAAAATTTTATCCATTAAAAATTGTTATTTACATTAGAAAATATGGAAATCAACGTTTTTATTTTAGTAGACCATATGAAATCCAAGATAATGTTGGATCATTTTCGTACTGAGTGGATTTTTCTTGGACTTTATCCCATGTACAAAATATAAATCATATTTTAATATTAATGAAATATGTCTTGGATTTAACTCATGTTTTGATTATGTTAATAGTTCCACTGTAAGAGAATATTTATTACAAGAAAAAAATATTCACTTTATTAAATTTATAGAGAACTCATTACACAATATGGTAGTTTACCATGTTAACTATTTATAGAAACCCCATTTCGTTGAAGAACCAACAAAGGAATGTAATAATGAAGTGAGTAAAAGATATCATAACATGTTTAATAAGTGAATAAAATTATGATGAAATAAATTAAATAAGGGGATGTTAAAACCTAGTTAATCATACAATAATTCATTTTAATTTATGATATTAATATTCATTTTTATTGTAAAAGTATTACGTAATTTTTGAAATCCAAAAGAAAATAGTTTTAATTAATCCACTGTATTAGAAGTTTTATTTAAACATTAAATTTAAAATCATTGAATAAAAATTTCCAAACAATATATAATTTTGGAAATCAACATATCAAAATAATATTTTGGTGAAATATTGTGCTTTTTGGTTGAATATAAATTTTTACTGAATAATTAAAAGTATCTATTTTTGTAAAAATATAATTTACTTTGAATATATTGTGTAATTTAAATGAAAAAAATGTGTTTTTAATATGATTTAATGTAACATTAATATTCCAAAGATATATATAATAAAAATAATTAATTTTAAATCAACATAATATTTGATATATATATATATATATATTCATTTTTGTGTTTCTAAAAAAGATTTTTCTAGAAACTATTTTAGGGTTTATAATGATTATCGGTCTTAATTAATTAAAAACCCTAAAAATGAATTATTTAATTGAAATTTATAGATTATATAAAAATAAATATTTATTTATATTCATAAATTATTAATACTAGCGATATATTAAATATAATATAATCTATTTTCATTTAAAATACACATATTGGGAAACCAATTTTTCATCACATCTATGAATTAAATTTTAAATTAAATTATTACACATTATTAAATTGAATTTGGTAAAATAGAATAAATATTTTGAATCAACAATATTTAAATTATCCAACAAGGGGGAATTAATTTTTTTCATAATGAATTGTAAAAAACTGCAAAATGTTTTTTCTACAGTTAAGGTGAAATTGAATTTACATAAGGTTAAACTAAAAAGGTAATGGATAAAATAAAATAAAACAATATATAAAATATATTTTATATCCATATATAGACCTTATCATTTCTAATTCCCAATAATTGCATTTTTTGGATCCTTGTGAGATTTCAAAAGCATGTTTACGCCTTTTTATTTTCAAAAATAACAATTGCTACACTCACCTAATTTTTTGAAGGATACCCACTACTTTCTACTCCTTATACAATGAAATAAATTTTTTATTATACAATACATAACCAAAATACTTCTTAACACCCATCCCTTATACATTGATCTATTTTTTGACCAAATGATCATCTTAGGAATTCTTTTGTTGTTGGCATAAAAAGGGTGTTCAAGGAAAAGCTATCATACTTAACCAAGAATATTTATTTTATTTATCCATGAACCTCCTTCAAATCATATTAAATTATTCTATTATAATATCAATATTATATATCATATATTAATGTGTTATTTTTTATTTGAATAACAAAAATCCAACTCTTTTTTTCTTTAAAAGGGAAATGATATCATCATTCGTCTGCATGGAAGACTACTTCTTCGTGAACATTTGCCATTAGTTTTTCATCATCACCTCCCATAAATTGTTATAATGATGGATTTAAAGTATAAATGTACGATAATTGTAACATAAAAATACATCAGGGTTTATTATATCACATAAAAAAAATTTAAATTCTATTCCATGGTTGATACTATAATATCGATCAAGTGTACGGCGATCTACTTCCTCGTGAAGCGATCTGTTTCATTTTACCAAAACACTTGTCATTGATGTTAATAAGAATAATGTTAATTAATATATTTGAAAAAATTATGATATTAAATAAATATTATCATTATAAAAATATAATAAATCTTTTTCATTCTTACATTTCCTCTCACTGAAAAATGATAACATTGTTCATCCGTTCCTGTGGACTACCACCTCCACGAAACAATTTGATTGTTTTTCACCACCACACCATGTGTATTATATATATATATGATTATTTATTGAATATATATTTTATTAATCATATAAAAATAATTAATTAATAAAAAAATTTACTAACCTCCTTTTTATAATGATCATTGAAAATGGAAACACCAATCATGCTTACATATGACCAATAATCATTATGATCATAAAATATTTCATTTTTCATTACCATGTTTCATAATTGATTTTAATAGTATAATTTAAGTATAAAAATGGTTATAATATCATCATTAATACTGTGGATATGTTTATATCATTTTCTCATTGACCATCATCAACCTATGAATTTCATTTTTAATACTTAAGGTGAATATAATCAAAACTTCTCAGATAAATTTATCAATTAGGTAAACCAATATTTTTTTTTAATAACTAAAATTCAAGGAATAATTAAATTGGTAAATGTTTTTATGAAATTAAATAATTAATATAAAATTATTATTCAGGATGATAATTAACATATATAGGGAGTCAAACCCTTGGTAAGGTACAACATCTCAATTTCATTTTATCAAAGAATATTTTTATTTTATGAATAAGTAATCTTTAATGAGGTTTATGTGAAAGACATTTATAAAATTATATCATGAATTTATCCATTATTTGGATATTTAATGTTTTTTTTAATGTAATTATTTCATGAAGTTTATGATTAAAAATTTTCTAAGGCTATAAGAAACTTTTATTTATGAATCATCTTTTAATGTATTCCTTCTAACACTATTATTATTCTATAGATATTTTTTCAAATTAATTAATTGTACTTAATTATTTTTAACTGAGAGTTTTATAAAGGTATTTTTTCTATTTTTTCAATGTTTTTCCATGAAAAAGGAAAATTTATATGATATGTTTTACTTTTTTTACAATTTGCAAAAGGAATTTTTAATTTTAACATCTATAAATAAAAAGGAATTTCCTTCCTCCATAACATTTATATGATGTTTTTATTCCTTTATATGATTTAATGGTTTCATTAATAAAAACCCTTCCTTGTCTTTTTCTAATTTTTTTATTGAAAATTGGTTTTTAAAAGAAAAATGTATTTTAATATCCCAATGTGATTTTTAGAAGAGTTTAAATGGGTTTTTAATGATTTATGTTAAAAAAGAAAAAGAAACCAACTTTTCATTCATCATTTGGTACATGAGAATTATATGATAAATTCATGAGCCCAATATACATTATACAATCGATGCCTCCTGATAGTAGCAGAAGAACATTATATATCTTATATGATTAGTGTCATAGATAGTATCGGGTGAGCTCGATATATATTATATAGAGCGTTCCCCTAAAGAGAAATACAATGCACTAGGTAGTGATCCAATTATTAATAGTAAAAAATAAGGTAGTTACGAGAGGTTTTATTTTCTTGATATGTGGTTTAATAATTTTTCATTAGAAAAAGGAGTGTTTATTTCATGTTGAGAATATTTATTTCATTCAATAAAATAACATTGAGATAAAGGTAAATATTTCATGGGATTTCATTATTTCATTGGGACTAATACTTTTTTTAACCAATAACATCAAAATTATATGCTCACACTATGTTATAAAAAAAATTCAAAGGATTTGAGGATGGTTAAGGGGTAGGAAGAAGTCATGATTAATGATGTGACAATTTTTCCTAAAAATAAATCATGTTTTTTATTAGTTTTTTATTCTGGAAAAAATTGATAATTATCAAATGTGTCGAATTTATATTATATTATTTTGTAATGTATGAGTTATGACTAAAATCTATAAAAAAAATAAACCAGATAATATCCTAAAATTTTGAATATTAATTATTGATTAAAAACCCAATATTACATAATATTTATGTCTGTATCCATATATTGATTTACCACTGTCATGGATGGTTATATCTTATCATGAAAAGTGGGGAATGAAAACATGTCTCTCCATGTTTTTTCTTATAGGGAGAATTGGTTTTATAGAATTACGATGAATTTTATAAAAGTGTTTCATTTACCGTATAAATGTGACACATTTTAGAATTTATAGATATTATTATTTTTCATTTGGGTTACTAACAAATAATATAATTTGGGTAAAAAGTTACACGTCAATGTGGTTTCAATATACAAATTTTTTGATTGAAAACATGATTCCTAACTAAATAATTATGATATTTTATAAATTTAAAGTGAATTCTATGATATATTATGGGATGATGACAAAAAATTTAAAATTCCAAATTTATCAATTCATTATAAATAAAACACATATAATGAACATGATCATTTAGTATGGGTGACCATAGCCGTTAAGTTTCAAAAACATGTCATATAAAAGAAAATTAGATTATAGGTGACCCTGACCATTAGGTTCATATACCAAAGGTGATATTTGGGTTAACCTTATTTGTTAAACCGTATATATTATGATACCATTAGAATAAATATTATTTGATCCATTTGAGTTATTTGGATAAAGGGTTATCAACTCAACTATCTAAACAAAAAATTTGATATGAATGGAATAATTGTCTACAGGAAATATTTTGGGATTATGTTATTATATTACCAGGGATAATTCATGATGAAATATAAAAATAAAACCTCTAATTTATATTATTTCTTTCTAAAGTTATTATCAATTTAGTGGATGTAATTTTAATAAATTACATTTGTAATTAAAAGTAAAACGTGATACTCATATAATAAAAACCATTACACAAGTTAAATGAAATCATAATAATAAAAAATTTATTTGAGATTAATAATTTATAATGAAAAATAAAATGAATTATATGTAAACTAAAAAAAATTTCTTATGAAAGTAACCAAAACAATATATGAGTAATAACTTCCTTTGTATTAATTTTTTTGTTATATGGAATATTTTAAGAGATTCTTTTAAGAAGAAAATAATAATTTCCTAAAGGATTGAAATTAAATGGAATCAACTGAACTAATGAAATTATCTATCTTGTATCACACACTAATTTTAATAGAGAATTCCAATGACATGTAGATATTGGATGTTTCCTTTAATGATTTTTTTTGTATATGGACATAAATCCATAAACCTTGTTGGAAATTTCAGGATTTTTTGAATGTGTTCAATTAATTTTTTATATATTTTTCAATGTGTTGTGGATAACTTAGAATCACATGGAATGTATATGCTATAGTGTTTTGTCAACATTATAGATGGGTAAATGTTTAAGAATTAATGACATTTTTGGATTTATCAATAGTTATCCTTGGTCATTGAAACATGAAAAATGAGAAATATTTTTATTAGATATAATAATATGTACTACTTGAATGAGTTTGATTTTTTTTATAAAATTCATTTCACACATTTTAGTTATATAAATAAATACCTTCATTTATAAGGATTTAGGATTCCAAATGTATATTTCATATGTATTGTAGTAATTGAGGAGTTCAAAATGAAAGAAATAATTGATGAAGGTCGTAGTTTTAATGAATGTGATGAAGAAATGGGTTATTAAAACATGGGGTTAAGTGTAAAGGGATATAGTTTAATATAGATTAATATAAATAATGTATTTTTATTATTTATATTATAAATCAATAAATGTTTTTTTAAGATGATTTATTATGAACAACATCATATTATTAATTTAAAGCAGAATATTTCTTATTCTTTAAATTTTATAATATTTTCTAGAATAAAATAATGATAAATATTGTTTTATCAAAGATAACATATTACATCTACGATATTAGTTAAAATATAATGAATCTTGATTTTATAACCCATCATTGGAATATTCTATGTAATAAATACTTATTTTCATTTTTTCATTAAACACAAAGAATTATACATTATATATTTTTTGTAAAATAATATTTGTTAGGTTTTAACAGTAATAGATATAAATATTTTTTTCTCAAACACAAATGAGTTTATGTATCTTATCATAGTATTCTTAAGAAAATATATTTTATAAGATGATAGTTGGTGTATGTTTTTACAATGTGAAGTTAATAATAAAACCAATAAAATATTGAACTAGTGAAATTCAAAAGTATTTACACTTAATATCCCAAAATTAAATAAGGTATTTCGATAAATAGAAATTTAAAGAGATACATTTATTTACAACAATAATGTGTTTATCAAATTATGTTATAAAACATTTAAGGGAATGTTGGTAAATAAAGATATATGTATAAAGAGTTACCTTACATAACAAATAATCTAAAAGAATTTTTTTACGAAAAGGTTTTAAAATAATTATATTAATGAACATAAAAAATATTTTTATATAGAAAATAGAAGTTTAAAACATCGTAACATTTGATGTTGTAAATTTTAAGAAGTTTTTATATTTAGTTTAGAGTGTTGATCACTTAGAATATGATTAAAAGGTATCACCATTATTGAAACTAATTGTAAGATCCCAGACATAAACATTACACAATCTTGAGTTTTGATCAAGAATGTTCATTTTTTCACATTGAGGATCTTTTTAGGTTTAGAGTTTTAGATAATTACACCATAAAAATTATAGTTCATCTCAAATATTTTAAAGTAGACAGTTCTACTCTATCCAATTTTTTCAAAATAATAAAAACCCTTTAAAAATAAGAATTCTCTTCATGATAAAAATATTCTTGAATTATTCCTTTCTATTACCCTCCTTATACCCTATGAAAAACTTTTTAAAAACAAGGGATGAGGATAAAAATATCATTAAGTGTTATAAAATAATTAATGAAAACATTAGTCCATGAATATATACAAATAAATCAAATCATAATTTTTATATATAAAACATAATCCCTTTAAAATACCTCATGAAATTATAAGATTTGTGAATAATTCATAGAAATCATAAATCATAATGATAACTTGTGACATCCATAACATACTTACATTGTATCTTTCCCAGCCACAAAGGGGGTAACCTTCATGGTTATGTTTGGAGTACCCATCACAGTATATTCCCTAAAGCTCATAGAAGAAACATTAACTGTTACCTCATTCATGTTAGCCAATTCATTGGAGATCTATCATTAGCTCACCCACCCTCGATTTATCACAAAACCACCTGTATATATATGTAATTCCCATGAACCATAACCTAATCATAGCACATGAACCAGCATAACGAAAAAATAACATTTCTACAATGCAATAAAAAGACATCATTTCAAAATATTGTTATAATCCATCCATTCTCACAAAAAAATTCAAACCAAAATTCCTAAATATGGTATTTACATTAATTTTTAAAAAAATTTCTTCTTTTAGAAGAAGCCAAATATAAAATAATGCTCGTGGTGGTGGAAAGGTCATTGTTTCCGTGTACGTTAAAAAGAAACATCCCTTTTGTCATTTAGAAAAAATATTTGTAGAAAAATATATTCCTTGTGAAAATTGTTGACTGAAATAAAAATAAAAATGGGTTAATTATACACTGTATAAAATAAGGTCATATATAAATGAAAATATGCCTCAGTAATATAATATTGAGATGAAGTACCTAACAAATATCATATCAATAAATTAAAGATAAATAAATGAAATAAATATGTGTGAAAAATATAAATACACCCAATATAAGTGGATATTCAGTGTAAATCATCAATAGGTTATTCACACATATTCTTGGAAAAACAAAACCAATGACATGTGTATTTAACTCAATAAATGAATATTGAGTTAAGATTTCACTCACCTCGAATCCAACATGTCTCATTCGTTCTTTATATTACTAAATAATAAAAATAGGATACTTTATACTTTCTGGACAACATTTTTCAAGTTTAGAATTACTTTAATATCACTTATTACCATGTTATAAAAATTATATAATTATTTAAGTTCATATTGGTCATTTTGTAGAAATTTGGTACTTGAGTTGAAAATGATGTTGTTTTATTTAAATTGTCTGAGTGTTCAATAGTCCATTATCTACAGAATAGTATTCATGATTTAAATATCATATATATACAATATATATGTATTTATAATAGTCCATTTCATTTGTAGATAATAAATGAAATACATGGTTCATGGAGACTATAGGTCATATGTATGCATGAACGCTTCTTTTATTTCATTGTTATATTAAAAGAATGAAAACTGAATGATAGAAAGATATAAATTAATTACAGAACAATAAATATGTTATATATGTTACATAAATTTATTTATGCTATATTTTATGTTCTCCATGTTTGGTTTGAACGAGTTATATCACATTGATGGGGCAGTAGTCCGAACTTCCACAAATTAAATTACAATATTTACACAATATGGAAAGCAAATATTTATATTCTAAATAAATATTAAATAAGTATGTAGTAAATATATATCATATATATCATATTTACTCAATCCATTCATGTATATAATCATTTTTAAATGAATATCAAGTAGAATGAACAGCATCACGTCATGGGGATGGTAGGCCACATGTACGCGCGAACGGTGATATCATTCACTTAATGGTTAAACGATATTGAATTGAAAGGAATATTAAATATACAGAATAATTATAATGTTATATTCATTATTTAAATCCATAATACTCATCATTATACCCATCCAAATTAAGTCTTGTTGAAAAACAAATTAGACCACGGCATGGAGATGGTAAGTTGTAGGTACGCACAAACAATGATATTGTTATTCGTATGATGGATAAAATGAGGTATAAGGTTGTACCATAATTATAAAAAAAAATACATCATTTATAATATATTGGATTTATTACTTTAGTATGGAAACAACATAAGAAGATAAAGTAGAAGAAGAAATGAATCTTCAAAGAGATGATAGAACACATACCTATTTTTCGAGTAACCCATTTTGATTTCCACAAAAGGTCTTCATGTGATGGATGTATTCCCAAATATTGGACACTATAGAAAAGGGATGGCCTTTGGGAGATTATTTTTTCAAATTTGTATGATCCAATTATCTTGAGAGGTGAGACTAAGTGGGTTGAGGTGGTGGCCTTTTTTAAGAGCGAGGAGTGGCACTTTTTGATAATCTTGAAATATTATTTTATTATAAAATTAATTTTGAATTATAATAGTTACAAAGATGTAAAATTCAAGGATAATATTAGTATGGGTCAAAAAACTCACAAAAAATAAGTTTTAGATAACTTTTTGTCACAAAATTAACATTATCCTTTAGCTTTAACCCTTAGTTAAAAAAATTAACTCTTACCATGTCTTCTTGTATCTTCATAATATATAATTAGTATAGTTACTGTAAATATACAATAGAACCATAAGTGGATAATTAATAAAAATTTAAACATTATATAAGTAAAATTTTATGAATATAATACAATTAGGACAATCAAATCTTATAATAAAATAGAATTTTTTTTTAAAACTCATTTATTCCAATTATGAAACAATTTAGTAAGGGATTTTTCAATCCATAAAAAAATTATTTCTTCAAACCAAAGGCACTAACTCATCCCTAACATATCAATATATTCCAAAAAAGTAGTGTATGGCTTTAAAATGTTCAAATTGTATTTAATTTAAAATTTTTATTATCAATTATTTGAATCTTTCATTAATAAGGTAATCACTACATCATCAATGTGTCACCAATAAATTTATTTATTTAATTTCTAAAAATTAGAAATAAAATCCCATGAAGGGGGGAAATATTTTTATATATTAAATTACTATTTATATCCAAATATATCTATTAAATAAACCAATATTTTAATTGTTTTATTAAAAGATAAAATTTTATGTCATATTTTCATTTTCTTTAAATTAAATATTATAAATTGTCATTTTCACACCCAAGATGCTCCCAAATTCCAAACGTACATACTAAGGATGATCATGGTCGAAAATAGCTCATCCAATATGATTTGGACATGTTTCTAGGTAGTTTTAGTATAACGGCCAATCTTTTATTAATGAATATTCATCTTGATCTTGTTAAATGTCTTATTATGTAAAATGGTTATATAAAACATATGCACTTCCCAAGTTTTATGTTTTTGGATTTAAAAATACCTTTATGAATTGTAACTATTTCTAATATAGTTATTGAACAGTGATCACATGATTTATATAAATATATGGATTTAATAAATCCAATTTACACAGACAAAGGAAGTGATGGCCTCATCTAGTAGAATTTCTCTATACGATGCCCATTTGTCAGAGCTCAGAAAGGAGGTATTGTCATTGGGCAACACTCTTGACCAATTCGAAGAAAAGCTTCAACATGATAATATTGATCGGAAAAACCTTTTGGAGAAATGGAAGATAATAGAAATTACCACCTGAGCAGTGTTATCTGAGCATCCGTAAGAGTTTTTCACCATTGCACATCTTACCCTTTGGTCTTATATGGCTGTTATAAGGGGTTATGTAACAAGACCTTAGAACTATGATTAGGTGAAATATTTTGTATAGAATAATGAGTATACATTCATTTTATTATTGTTACATTGTAAATAGTTTTTTAAGTACAAATAGTATTTTTAGTAAATATTCCATTAAGAAATCTATTTTGATGAATTAATGGATTTTTTAATTAAATAATATTTTAATAAAATATTATTAGAAAATAAAGTTTTAAATATAAATTATTGTGTAATTTTTATGAATACAATTGTAATTTATAATAGGATTTGGAAGTTGTTTTTGTCAAAACCCATGAATTTTTTATAAATGTCGATTTTAAATTTAAAAGTTATAATTCACATATTTAGAAAATTATTTACTTAAAAGGAATATTATTTTTGGATTCAGAAAATACGAATTATCTGACAGTGATTTTTTAATAATATTCTGAGACAGTCGAATTTTTGGGTACAAATTAAAAACAATTTAAATATATAATGTGATTTATGACATCATAATAACCCAAAAGTTATATAATAAACTAATATAAATGGTATATTAGACCAATATATTTTTTCCTTTGAAATAATGTGATTTTAGGTTTTTTTGATTTATTTTACAAATCATTAGTGGACACTCCAAAACCTATAAAACATTTTATCTTTTTAAAGTGATTTTCTTGACAGTGTGACTCACCTCCACATACGCAATCCTAGTATTTTAATAAGTTCGGTAATTGTCATTAAAAAATAATTTCTTCCACTCCCCTTTGGAGAAAACCATGGGAAAACCCATGATTTGGTTTTTGGTTTTGATAAGTTTAATGTGTAGTGTCCAAAAGCCTTTGGGATCACACTTCCAAGTAAGGGAATTATTCCTTTCTCATTTTGTCCAAATTTCATTATGTTTTTATACAATTTAATTCAAATAAAAATGTTGGGTTTTGATTTCAAACCTCCCTCATACTATCATCCTTTTGTTCGAATGATGAGAGACCTCTTTCTCTCTCATTAATGCCTCCCATGTACACCCATTACAATGCCTACATTCTGTAAGGAATATATATCTTCTCATTTGCATTCAAGAAAGTTTTTGTATTATGAATATAAATTTCATTACATAGGTTGGGAAATGTATATATATACCCCATTACACTCCAGTTCATGTACATATTATGAGACACCCCTTTCTCTCTCTTCAAACCATTTTTATGATTTCATATGTCACGTCATTAGGCTTCCGAAATTGCACTGCCATTTTCCAATCCAAAGTCACTGTGTAGTGAATACCATGCTCAATTATCTATCAAGGGTATTCAGATTTTTGAAAATTTACTTATTTATTATATAGTTTCAAGTATTAATTCAACATTTCTTTATCATGTAATAAATTATGATGTTTAATGTGTCCATGTTATATGTCATGAACCAACACGGGTCGACCCTGAACCGGTCACCCGAGCCGGTCCGTGACATGGCCCGAGAGGCATTCCCGATCCTCCTGGGCTGGCGACAAGAACCAGGTAATCAAAATAGAGCAAGAGGGAATGCTTTCTCCCAATGAAAATAAATAACGGTGTGGAACGAATATTAAACAACACAATGTAAATAAACAAAAAGAAAAGAATGAACGACCGAAAACAACAAACTAACCTAACCACGACTAAAACCCCTCGTGATTTTGAGAGTCACCCAAAAAACCACAACCAACTCTGGCCCACAGTGAGCAAGCTCGAACCAAACATGCAGAAAAACTAAAAACAAGAAAACACTATAGGCGTGAGTATTAAAACTCAGCAGGTAGGCCCGACTAATTCTATTCACAATACACATACCATTAAATAAATAATTCATTAATTCTAGTTTTGAACTAAACGATATAAAATATTGGTTCGCACACAGACTTTCATTTCTAAAACAAGTAACAGTCCATTTCCCTTTTTTATTAATGAACATGTTTAGTGTTTAGAAGAAATAGATGCATTACATTTTAAAACACTTTTTGCGAACAATTTAGAAATCCAAATTTTATTTGTTGGTAAAAGGGGAAAACAAAACACAACACACAACACACACTAAAAGAAATGGAAAAGAAAAGTGGCACACATGGGCCAAAAACTGAACTAGACCTCTCAATTGCCCCGCCACATAAAAATAAACCCTAAAGGAAACACGGGTCGAACCTAGGAGATCGTGAAAAATCTAGACCAGACTATACATGTGACTCATCCTGAAGGCATGCCTACTCTCGATGACGTCATAACACCCTAACGCCCGGTGTTTCCCTACATGGCCTAACTGAGGTGCCCAATCCCCTAGCATAGTGTCATCCATACTCAGGGCCACTAGCCAGTGCATAATCTAAACTCGTACAACAATCGTTATCAGAATACTCACTCACTATGCCAGGTTCCCATGTCAACACAAGCAATAAAAAGGGAAGCATCCACATTGTAAATCAATCAGTCACGATGCACAAAGATCACATACAGCTCACGCAATCATCCAACACCAAAGATCACCCCTGAGTGGGTTTTCCAAAATAATTTATTTGATTAATGTTCTAAACGAGGATTCACTAATTTTAAAGAAAAACCTCAATTCTTTAGAAAACCCTAAACACTTGTTCAGAAGAAATCATTTATCTTAAAAACTAGAACTACATTTGAAATTCTGTCAATTATGTTTAAAGGGAAAACATGTGTTCTTTCAATACTGGGTGTCCGCTCATCAAGAAAATGTTTCAAGTGTTTGGTATAAAATAAACGACTATTTTTACAACAAATAATCATTTAAAAATTAATTATCTTATATTACCTCTCATTTATTAAAATTAATAAAACAGAAAGAAATTAATAAATTTTAAATTTAAAGGCGAGTGTAGTGGGGTGCCTAACTCAACTCGAAGCTCAAACACAGTGGCGCGACACGCCTCGGAAAGACGTACAAGCATGCACAAGACGATGACTAGGGTGTCGCAGAGTGACCTCACCAACACACTACAAAAAACGCACAACATCTAAAATACATAAACACGGACCAAAAACACCACAAATGAACAACCAGCACAAAATAACCACCACGGTATGTTTTCAAAACACTACTCGCACCATAAATACTATTTACTAAACCACTATAAAATTTATGAAATAAAATTCAAAAAGTAACTCTCAAATTTACAAAAACTAGAATCATCCAAAAACACACTTTTGATCAAACACGCACCTATGTCCAACTAAAACAAAAATGCACGACGTTCGTGGTTAAATAAAACAATTGCACAATTTAAAAAAAATAACAATTAAACAACTCATAACTAGTTTCCATAAAAACGCATCTTAATCCACATGAACATGTTATAAGATATAAAACCCAAACTAAGTTCATTTTAAAAAAAAACTAAACTTCGCATCAAACTCATTAATCAAAAACGTGCCAAATTAAGTATCCAAATGAAGAAAAAACTCTAACCTCACCCTCGTGTGCATGCAAGCTCAAACAGTAGGGTCGCGCAAAAAGAAAAACGGTCGGCGCGAGGAATGCACGGCTAAAAAAAAGGTTCACACGGTGGCGCACTATAGAATTGGAGGCACACGTGGTCGGAGGTGCGCGTGATGACAGAAAAGGCGGGTGTGCGGTCGAATAGCTTCGTGATGGCCAAAAAAGGGGATGTGTCAGAGACAACCAGAGGGCAGGGGTTCTCCGGATAGAAAATTGTCCGGTAGGGGAGTTACTGACCGGAAAAGGGAGGTCGTTGGGGTTTTGAGTAGGAGGGCAGTGATGGGAAACAGGCATTGGAAGGAGGCGCAATGCAGTAGGGGGTGCCGAAGGCTGGTTCCGTGGACATGCGAATAGGGAGAAGCGGCGGCCCACGTGGAGAAGGATGGTGGGGCTTCCTAGGTAGTAGGCTGGGAAAGAGGCGATTTAGGTGGGATGAGGTAGTGGCATTGGACATGGCGGTTGGGCAGCCTACTACTAGAGTCACGCGAGGAAGGAGGGGGGCGCCAGTCTGCAAGGGACAATAAGGGAGGCCAAGGGCATCGTGGAGAGCTAGGTTTGCATGTTGTATCTAGTTGGCTATAGGGCAGAAGGGTGTGGGCTACTTCTGAGGGAAGAGCCAATGTTGGCTACGCTTGCGCAGCAAGGGCGACGGGAAGGCCAAGGGGGAGTCACCGGTCTGGAGAAGGGGGCTTTGGGTGATGCACATAAGAGGCTGGAAAGAGGTGTGTTAGGGCTGCAATGCGAGGAGGGTGTGCCATGAGGGGGAAGGAGAAGGGAGAGGATGAGGGTAGCGGCGCGATGATGGGGGAGAGAAAAGGAAAAGGGACCCAAAAAAACGGGGTGGGCTGCTAGGGATAGAGCAAAAAAAGAAAAATAAAAAAGAAACGAAAGTAAATCAAATAAAAATACAAAATAATAAAAATAATAATTTAATCTATAATATTAATAACAATAATAATAATATTAATAATTCACCTAATAATAATAAAACTGTAATAATAATATGAAAATGGTAAAAATAACAACTTTAATAACAAAAATTCTTTATTAATAATGTAAAAATGATAAAAATAATAATTCTAATAATAACAATTCATTAATAATAATCATACCGAAAAAATATAAATAATATAGATATTCATATCACTTCAAAAATAATAAAACTATTAAAAATAATTAATAACACATAAAATTACAAAAGTTTATCATTTTAATTTCCCGAAGATAAGCGGGTTGTGCCGTTGCATGGGTGAAGCCACACAGGGTATCCAAAACGCGCTCTGTCCGGGTGGTCAACGACGTCAACTCAAAAACCCGTGATTTTTAACATGAATCATATGTTTTTAGTCTGGGTCTCATCCAGAACCCCAAAAAAATTTCAAAAGTCAAAGAAAGTTATAAAATAAAATAAAATATTGGTCAGGGTGTGACAATATATGATCCTGGTGGAACACTTAAGCATGAAATGAAATGATTATGAATGGTGCACCCTGATTGTCCTCCAATGCATTAGGTAAATATTTGTATCATGATACGTCAAGTGCAATGATGGTATAGTCATGTTATTTCAAGTTCAATGATTGTTTACTCATGATCCATGTGCAATGATCCTTGGATCATGCAAATATCATGTTAAATATTGATTCCATATTTCTATTTTATGGTAATCCTGTTATATCATTTTTTTATGTTCATGTTTCTCTTGTGCGCCATTGATATTCCTAGTGCATAACATGAATTGTATTATTTATGTTATGGATTTATTACTACATTATTGGTCTTTATAGCTCACCATTTTCTTATGAATGTCGTCAGGTTATCTCAGGCAATGCTAAGTACAATGGAATGTTGTGGTCATGTAATATAATTTTTCAATAATGATCTTGTGTTTTATTTTCTATGTTTTTCTATAATGTTCCTAATTTTCAAATACACTAGACGTATCGATCCTTGCAGTTGTATTAAGGGATATTTTATGAAATAAATCATGTTTAAGTGTGTAATAAAGGGAAGGTTTTTTATAGTTGGTATCAGAGGATAGGTTTAGTTATTTTTTTGGATTGGGATTAGAAAACCCTTGTGAAAGCCTTAGGTATAAGGCCGAGTACACTACAAATATCCCTAAATTGTGGTGATTATTGAGTAAGTGGTTTATCAAGAAAATACATCCATGTCTAGATACAAGTAGGTATAAGAGGCTCTGACACAGATGGATCTATAGGTAAAACCCAAAAACACTACTTTGAGGTAGAATTGAATGGGAACTGGTGCATGAAAACGGGACTTACTGCACTCTCGGTTATGACCCTCCTTGGGGATCTTCTTTAATTAATTTATATTCTTAGTACGAACCATTATTAAGAGAATAGAAAAAATTACCCTAATAATATATGTATGTAAGTAGATCATGGATAACATAGATTTAAGCCTGTAAATTCATAAGTTAAGGAAATAAAATTAATTTATAAGTCACCAATTTTCGTGTTTGGATTACACTTTATGTGTTACCCCTAACTTTCCTTTTTTCCATCAAATGGCCAGTAATAGGAGGACTCAGGATAAAAACTGATGTGAAGATCCAAGTGATAACTATTCTAATGAGAATCTCTATCCTATAAGAGTGGGAATCGTAAAATTTGTCATGATACTCTCTTAGTTAACATAAGTTTTGAATAGAAATATGGGTCAATAAGAACATTAAAGGGCTTCTAAGAAGGAAAAAGTCACAATCAATACTTTCATGAGACAAAATCTTTCTACATTTAGTGGATCATATGATCCCTCAATTGTCGAATAATGGATCAACTCCATTGAACAGATCTTCTCCATTGAAAAGATCTTCTCCATCCTTCAATGTTCCGAATAAGAGAAGTTTCTTTTATCTTCTTATCGCATGGAGGGTGAAACTAGTCAGTGGTGTACATTGATAAAAAAAATATGAATCTTGAGGAGGAGGTTGAGGCATTGGAATGGAAGGATTTCCATAATTTTTTTTCGATAAATATTTTCCTCACACCCTATAACTTATGATTGAAAGGGAATTCCTTTCCCTTAAGCAAAAAAGATGAAAAATGGACTGAATCATACAAGGAAAACATCACAAGGCTTGCATGATATTCATCCAACTTTGTCCTTACCCCAGAATGCATGGTCGACCACTTCTTCGGTGGGTGAAAACATAGCGTATAGAAAACACTAGAGATCCATTACTTCGGGAGCTATGAGGAAATTTTTTTATGTTTCCTTATTGTTGAAATGGAGATCTAATAATCTCAAGGGTATCATTGGGATATGAAGCATAAAGAGGAAATTAATTCTAGTGATCTGATGGATAAATCCAATGGTGCAAAGAAAATCTAGCACCCCACTTTCCAATGGTGCGGAAAAAAGCACACAAGAAATTGCCTAAAGGGGCTGAGGAAATTCTTTAGGTGTGGAAGAGAAGGGAACCTAACCATTAACTGCCAACAAGAAAAACCTATGGTCGGGATATATGATAGTAACACTCCATTAAACCCCAAATGAGTTGTTTATTTCATAAACTTCAAAGAAACAAGGTACTTTTCAATCCATTTACATAAGCCAGGGGTTTTCATAAGCAACCAACAACCTCCAAGGCAGCAAGGGAAAGCTATTTCCATCACTACTGCTGAAGTGAAACCTGAAAAAAAAAGTGGTTATAGGTATTCTAGTTATTCATTCATGAATAGTGAATGTACTTATTTCAGTCTAGTTCTAGACATTCATTTATATCTTTAATGTTTAGTAGATCAATCCCAACACCACCGAAAATAATGGAAGTAATGATGTCGGCGAGAATGGAAAATGGGGAAATAATTGCGATGCATGAAAATAAATCCTACCCTATGTCAATTTATGGATTGAACATCCTAGACAACCTCTCCATACTTTCACTGGTGGAATTGTGTGCAATTCATGGAATAGATAGGATTTCCGTATATAGAGCCAACATAAATTTCTGTGAGAGGGAAATCACTCTATATATGGAGAATCGACCCCTGATTCTATAAAAGTGCAATAGGATGATGAATATTCTTTAGCACCATCATCTCAAGAATAGATATTACTACCCTATGAGCATGCATATCTTGCTCTGATGATTGTGTACAAGGAAGAAACCATCTTTTAAAACATACCTATTGTGAGGTAATTCGCTGAAGAGTTTCCCAAGGAATTTCTCAGTCTTCCTCCTAGAAAAGATATTGAATTGTCAATTGATCTTATACACAGGGTTTTGAAATTATCCAAGAATCCCTATATAATGGATATTGTGGAGCTTGAGGAGCTGAATAAATAACTACAGAAGATTCTAGATAAAGGGCTTATACACCCATGTGTTTCACTATGGGGTTCACCATCCCTCTTTGTCAAGAAGAATGATGGTTCAATGAGACTTTGCATTGATTATCGTGAGCTCAACAAAATCAAGATAAAGAATAAGTATCCTATACCCCGAATTGATGAATTGTTCAATCAGATACATGGATCACAATACTTTTCCAAGGTTGATATGTGGTCGGGATATTATTATATAAGGTTGAAGAAATAGGATATCCCCAAGACTATTTTTCGTACAAGATTGGGGCACATTGAATTCATAGTAATCCCTTTCATACTCACTAATGATCTATCAATCTTCATGTACATGACGAATAGATTCTTTAGATATTAGCTTTGCAAAGTTTTTATATATTTTATTAAAGATATTATTATATACTATAAAACCAAGGAGGAGTATGAGGATCATCTAAGAACTGTACTAGAGACCTTGCGAAAAGAGAATCTCTATGAAAAGTAAATCTAGTGTGAGTTCTAGTTTAAGGAGGTCTCATTCTTGGTTCATATCATCACAAGAAATGGGATATCTGTGGATCCCTCCAAGACACGTATAATTGAGCAATGGCTGAGGCCAACATCGTTAATGGATATCCATAGCTTCTAGGGGTTAACTGGATATTGTCACTGATTTGTGAGAAATTTATCATGATTGTCAAACCCCCTTACCATGATAACTCGGAAGGGAGTCAAGTTTTCTTAGAGTGATGAATGAATAGTTAACTTTACAGAGATGAAAAGGAGTCTTATCACTGAACCCATTCTCACAATACCCCCAAGTGGAGAACATTTTGTGGTATTCAGCGATGCTTCGAAGAAGGTACTAGGTTGTGTGTGGATGAAAAATGAAAATTTCATTGCCTATGCTTTAAGGAAATTAAAATTTCATGGGAAAAAATATCCAACACATGTTCTGGAGTTGGCTGTAGTGATCTTTTCTTTAAAATTTTTCTGGCATTACCTATTTGGGGAGATGTGTGAAATATATATGAGCCACAAAATCCTCGAGTATATATTCACACAGAAAGAGTTGAAGATATTCCAATGAATATGGTTAGAGCTGATCAAAGACTACGACTACATAATCCATTACCACCCTAGGAAAGCTAAAAAAGTGGAACATGCTCTATGTAGAATTGACCAAGTGATTCATTGAGTGATGAAAATTTAAAACGACACAATCATCTTAGATTTGTCTAATATGGACATTGGAATGATAAAGAAAGGAACATCATTAATCATTTAACAAATGATTGATCAACCATCTCTTTTTGAAAGGTTACATGATTCTCAAAAGGATGATGTCGGAATTCAAAAGAAAGATGAAACTATCAAAAATGGGAAATACATGGAGTTCAATGTTAATAAAGAAGGAATTTTGTGATTTGGGCCAAGACTATGTGTTCCATCAAATCTAGAGTTAAAGAATGATCTTTTTGGATGATGCGCGTAGTTTGAAATTCACCCTTTACCCAGGAAACAAAAATATGTATCAGGATCTCCGAAATCATTATTGATGGTATAACATGAAGAAGGAGGACACTGTGTATACATCAAAGTTTTGGGTATTTCAGCAAGTGAAGGTTGAGAGGTAGACGTCTAAGGGGATGATGCAACCATTACCCATACCAACATGGAAATGATAGAACATCACCATGGACTTTGTCACTGAACATCCAAATACATACAAAGAGAACAATTCTATCTGGGTTTTTGTGGATCATCTTACAATGACTGCACACTTCATTATAATTTGGGAGGATTTTGCATTGGATCAACTAGCATGGATATACATCAGAGATGTGGTAAGGCGTCATGTAGTACCACTATCAATTGTATCTGATCCAGATCCAAGATTCACCTCTATGTTCTAGAAGATTCTTCAACATGCTCTGTATACTGAGCTGAACTTCAGTATCGATTATCATCCTCAATCAAAGGGAAAATCTGAGCAGACAATCCAAAGACTTTATGACAAGTTGAGAGTGCTCTCAATGGACTTCAAAGTAGGATTCGATCAACACCTTCCTCTGGTTGAGTTCTCTTACAATAATACTTTCTACTCAGCCATCAAAATGGATCCTTATGATTCCCTTTATGGGAAGATGTGCAGAACACCAGCATGTTGGGATGAAGTAGGAGAGTGAAAAATCAATGGTCTAGAAATGGTTGAGATGTTTAAGACCATAAAACAACACATTAAATACCATTAGAGTAGAAAAATGATCTACACTAATAATTGTCGACAATACCAAGATTTTGATGTTGGAGACATGGTAATAATCCATATATTGTTGTGTAAGAGATTAATGAGATTTGGGAAGAAGGTAAAACTTAGTCCAAGGTCCATCAGCCCTGTTTAGATCCTTGATCGCATTAGAGAAGTGTCTTATCGACTAACACTCACACCAAACATGTCTTAATTACACGATGTATTCTATGTATCACTCTAGAGGAAGTACATACCTAACCCATCACATGTACTCAATATAAATGTGGTACCGTTGGAGAATGACATCTCTTATTATATTAATTCTTTGAATATCTTAGATCGTAGAGAAAAAGCTATACAAAATAAGATAATGCCCCTTGTCCAGGTGTTGTGGCGAAACTATAAGTTTAAAGAAGAAAATATGGGAATCAGACAAAGTGATGAAGCATGGTTACCCTCATCTGTTTTAGTATGGGGAAAGTAAATTTCGAGGTTGAAAATTTTTAAGGGGGGAAGATTGTAACATCCAAAATTTTTATTAATTAAAATACCTCTTGATCTAATTAAATGTATTATTATGTAAAATGGTTGTATAAAACATATTCACTTCCCTTATTTTATGTTTTTGGATTTAAGGATACCGTTAATAATTGTTATCATTTCTAATGTGGCCATTGAACTATGATCACTTGATTAGTATAAATATATGACTTTAAAAATCCAATTTTATCATATAGAGGAAGTGATGACTTCATCTAGTAGAATTGCTCCATAAGAATCCCATTTTTTAGTGCTCAGAAAGGAGGTAGTGTCATTGGGCTTCTCTCTTGTCCAATCCCAATCTGAGAATCATCACGTTAATCATTAGAAGAACCACCTATGAGAGAAGTATAAGTTAATAGAAATTACCACCCGAGTGATGTTATATGAGGCTCTCTAAGAGTCTGTCACCATTACACACCTTACCCTTAGGTCTTATGTGGTTGTTATAAGGGGTTCTGTATCAAGACCCTATCACTATGATTATGAGAACTATTTTTGTATAGAATAAATTATATACATTCATTTTATTATTGTTACACTGTAAATAGTTTTTAAAGCACAAATAGAATTTTTAGTTAATATTTAATAATGAAATATATTTTTATGAATTAATGGATTTAGGAATAACAAAATATTTTACTAATATATTATTACTAAACTAATTTTTAAATAAAAATTATTGAATAATTTTTAAATAAAAATTATTGAATAATTTTTATGAATACAATAGTAATTTTTATTTGGATTTGAAAGCAGTTTTTGTCAAAACACATGAATTTTTATAAATATCAGTTTTTATTTTAAAAGTGATAATTCACATATTTAGAAAATTATTTACATAAAATTAATATTATTTTTTGATTTGGGATGTTAAATTTATCTAAAAGTAAAGGTTTCATAATATTTTGAGACAGTCGAATATTTGTGTAAAAATTAAAAACCGTTTAAATATATAATGTGTTTTATGACATCATAATGACCAAATATTGATGTAATAAAATATTATAAATGGTTTTTTCATCCAATATATGTTTTATCATTAAAATAATATTATTTTATGTTTGTTTTATTTATTTTACAAAGCTATAGTAGACCCTCCAAAACTTATAAAACATTTAAAAATTTTAAAATGATTTCCTTGGTGGTGCGACTCACCCATACCTAAGAAAGTATATTATTTTAATTATTTCATCCAATATACCTATAAAATAATTTTGTACACTCCAATTTGTAAAAACCATGGGAAAAACTATGTGTTGGTTTGTGGTTTTTATTAGTTTAATGTGTGATGTCCAAAACCTAAATAATAAAGAATTCCACCTCTTTTCTTATATAAACCCACCAAAGCTCCCACTTCTCTTTACTAGAAACCCTTGTATCATGTCCCTAACCTACCATGTCATGACCCGTCCCCTGGGGCCCGTGTGGGGACTACCCCAAGCCCGCCATCCATAGGCCTGGGGCTGGCAACTAGCACCGAAAGGCGTATCCCCTAAAACCGGGAATGTACAACCTTTATAACTTGTAAACACTCTCAAACAAGAACACATAAAGATTCAAACACAAGGAAACTGTACAGAAAAAAGATATCTGAGAGTATGGGGGGTCAGAATAAAAGCCCAATAGTAAAGGTACAAGAACAACAGAAATACAGTACAACTGAAGAAAGATAAAGACAGCTACTGGGTCATCCTCTAAGGTTCTTACCTGAAGGGTGGGTATAGATCGCCTCCTCAGCACTCCACGTCTTCCTATCTCTCCTATGTACCGACACGCTGTATGGTCCACCTCTGGCACCGTCCAGTCCTGGTATCCTTATCCTTGATCAGCGTTGTCCGTCGTTTGCACAAAACACAGCAAGGTGCAGGTATAGCCCATGTAGGGGTGAGTATAATGATACTCAGTAGGGACACAAAGACACTAAAGGTCTAACAAAATCCACAAAAGATAAACCAAAAAGCATGAAATAAACGGACAACCCTACTTATGTATGTGCCCATACATATACCTAAGTTATCATGTAAACCCATTTCAATCATGAGGAATCACACGGTCCAACCCAAAATCCCAAAGATCAAATGTTACACAAAGGTAGGAATACCATGAAAGTAAGTACAACATAGGTACGACACACAGAAGAATACCACAAAGGTATTACCATGAAGGAAATTACCACACCGGTACAGAATCAGCTCACACTAGATATATCTTAGGTATAGTAATAGAGATGATTATATGTCACTTCTGAATCATCTTACTCAGACCCACGAAGGATCCCAAATTACAGACCTAGATAGGATCCCAGTACATCGTCAGACGCACACAGAATCATACTACATCGTCAGACCCACACAGGATCCTAGTACATCGTAAGACCCACACACGATCCTAGTACATCGTCAGACCCACACAGGATACTAGTACATCGTCAGACCCACATAGGATCCATGTATATCACCAGACCCACACAGGATCTGAGTACATCATTAGACCCACACAGGATCCTAGTACATCGTCAGACCCAGCTATATCATACCTGCACTAAGCTTTCTCGTCATCGGGTGATTCCGCTCCTGAAGCTAATGGTAAATACTCTAACTACCACGAATTCCCACGAAGAAGTTTGCCAATGGAACGCCATGTCATAGGGGTTTCAATGAAAGAGAAGTTGCGTCAATCGGATGCCCGATCTGAAAGTTTTTAGCCTTTTAGTCCTGAGGGCCCGGTGAGATTTGTGCTCGATCCAACCCAAACATGCACAAACATTATCCAAATATCATTTGTGGTATAAAAAATGGAGTATCTCTCTCTATGGTTTCTGGCGCCACAGACGGTTCGTCAAACGGAAACCCGAGGCCAATGTTATGGACTAATGAGCGGAAATGGGTCGAAACTGGTCGGGTCCGGTCCGACCTGGCCTGGGCCGACCTGACCCGGTTCTGATCGACCCGGCCCGCACTGGGCAACCCGTCTTGGCCGAATGCAAGGGGGAGTCACCCACCCCCCCCCCCCCCTCTTCCACTCACCGAATGGCCGAAGCCGTTTAGTCGTCGGCAGCTCACGGGACCCGCTGTGGGTCCCGCACATCCTGCCAGAATGGTCAGCCTCTTCTCCTCCCAGTGGCGCGTTGTGCACTGCTACTCCATGGATGGCTTCCCTCCCTTCGCTACCAGGACCCAAGTCCATGACCCTACACTTCTAGGTGGCTTAGACAGGAACCGCCTCCCCTTCGTGTGACCGGCCGCAGCCGCGGCCGATGGGCAGCGACCCTTCTCCGGTGGCGCGGTCGCAATGCCGCCTTTGTCGTGGCTGGCCGCTACTCTCAAGTTCCACCAATTCCAATTTCCAGCACCGGTCTTCATCCTCTTCAATTGTCAAGAACAAAAAATATATTACACAATGATTGGCTGAGTGGTCTGCCAATGTTCGTTTGGCCCACACCCTCCGCATTAGAGCTGTTACAAGTGGATCAATTATTTTGTGAATCATAATGAATTGTCATGAACGGGTAAGGGGGAAATTAAAAACAACAAACCCTACCTCAAAGGTTTTTGGACGTCGTGAGGAGGGAAGGACGGACGTTGGTTTTTTGTAGCTAAAGACATCCCACATTGGAGGATTTCATGAGGAAGAATCCAATGTCGTTGGAGAACGTGGTCATTCTTTGTTGGAGAAGAAGAATTCCTCCAATGTTATCTCTAAATTATCCTATTTTCCTATAATTCACCAAACAATATCTCTAAAGAAAAGTGCTTCCAATATAAATTAAAATAAGTATGTTAATTTATGTTTCCATAATTAAATGTTGACACATTTTATTAATTTAGTTGGCTCAAACAATTAAATGGGGATTTGAAAGGTTTTCTCCCATTAAAGAGGGTTTGGGTGGTCCCCACCACTACAAATTCAAATTGGGGGTTTTTAGTTCACGTGGTTCGCACCTCAATAACAATCATATGGGAGGTTTCAAAAATAAAAATGTTAGTATTTTTATTTTTCTCTTCCTCCATGAAAAAGACTAAAACTAATATTCACCCTCGACTAACTACAGTCGAGTTGAAGGTCACCTTAAGATAATATTGGTGTTGTGAGTTCAACGGTGTCCTCAGATTTCAATTTCGAGCAATGGTTTAAAAGTTACAACAACCGGCTCGCACGCTTACTGGACGTACCCGAAAAAAAGTTCAGAAAATTATTATCAGTCACCGTCGACCCACGTTGGTTGAGGTTAGGCTCTATCTAGGTGAAACATTCCCCAACAAACCCAATGGTACTCATGGATTTCCAGTCCGGGTTACCGTTTAAAAGTTATGGATTTTACAATAAAATAATTTTCAATTAATTATTTTATGTACGGCCAAAAACTAACTTTCACTGGTGGCCCCCACCGACCAATGTTAGTAGTTTCGTAAACAAAGAATACCCTCATGATTTCATTGGTTGTCTCATATTTTCAATCTGAGTTACCGTTTATGAGTTAAGAATTTGAAAAATAAAATAAATTATTCAATTAGTTTATTTACAATATGCCATTTTTTGGTTTTCTCACAGGAGGCTCATGGAGACCAAACATAAGTCGTGCCTAGGGTAATCCCGCCATTCGGAATGCAATGGTACCCTCATATTTCTGATCGGGGAAACCTTTTATGGGTTATTCCACTTTTTCAGGAAAACTACTTATGCACACTAATTTAAGTGTAACAAATACTTCGACGGATCATTCCAGGCAGTCTAGGCCTTGGAATCACGCACTGTCAGATTTTGTGGTCTTGTAATAATTCCACATAATTAAAATATATTTTACGGAATTTATGGGTCATTACATTCTCCCCACTTTAGGGATTTATGTCCTCAAAATCCACATTACCAAAACAAGGAAAAGAAGTGGGGGGGGGGGTACGGATCACGAATCTGAGCCTCTCGCTCCCATGTGCTCTCATAGAGGTTCCTATGCTGCCAATGCACACACACCAAAAGTATCGATCACCCAGGATGGACTCTCTCTTGTCCATCCTCAATCTCCACTGGAGCTTCTGAAAACGTCACCTCATCCTCGATGTCCATCTCGTCATGGTCGATGACATGAGATGGGTCGTGCATGTATCTCCTCAGTTAGAATATGTGGAAGACATCGTGCAGCTAGTGCAACTATGGGGGAAGTGCTAGGTGGTAAGCCACCTTTCCAACTCTGATGAGGACTTGGAAGTTTCCAATGAACCTCAGAGATAACTTTCCGCCCTGTCCAAATCTCTGCAAACCTCATCGAGGTGACACCCATAGAAAGACATGGTCACCATCCTCAAACTCTAGAGGTATCTGCCTTCTGTCAACATAAGTCTTCTGCTGGATCTGGGCAGTTTTCACTTTCTAACAAGTGAAACATCGTGATATAAAATCTAGCAATATTTTCTTCATCCCTGGCCCCTAGTACTAACGCTGAAGGTCCTGGTACCATGGTACATCCTCTAAAGAGGCCGTCGTTCTCCCGACCTTCACGAAATCCATGAGGTGCCTGCCCTGAGGATATATGAACACGTTGAGTCTCGCAGTCAGTGTCCCCACGTTGCACCTCCCTGACTTGCTCAAGAATAGGGAGAGTGATTGTGAGAGACTAAAGAAAGTTGACTTCATCTTGGTCCACAAAGGATATCCGTAAAGCAGCCACCTTATCCAACGCCTCACCTAGAATCAGTATATCATATCTATTAATGGGTGGACCTGCTACAATGTTCCCCTACCCAGGAGTATAGACTATCTCAAAGTCATAGTCCTGGAGGAACTCAATCCAACTTCGTTGTCTCAGGTTCAGGTCCAATTGAGAGATGGTATACCCGAGACACTTGTGGTCCGAGTAGACTGTAAAATGTTCTCCCATAAAGTAATACCACAACACCTTCAACGCAAAGACCACTGCTGCTAACTCTAGGTCATGGGTAGTGTATTTCTACTTGTCAGTCTTTATCTCATCTCTTTAATGCTCCACTAACACTTGTCTGTCCAAAAGAAAGGCTCCCCTTTTTTCGTCAAAGCTGATAAGGGTGCCACTACTATTAATTTTTGTTTTCAAATATCAAAACATTGTTTCATTTTTGCTATTAAAAATTCAATTTGATTTACTTTTATTATTTTTATGCATTTGGGATTCTGGAAAGTGGCTTTTTGTTCCTTGGGCTGCTTTTTTGCTAGGCTGGTTCTATGTTTTGGCCTGCTTATTATCTATCTTTTCCTTTTTCCTTAGGCGGGTTGGTAGCTGTGTTTCCACCATGGAAATCATATTTGCTTCACTTCATTCTGACCATTGATCAATGCTGATCCGACAGTGCTGGTTCTTCCATTTGTGTTTCATCGGTGATCCTATATGCGCAGTCCATTCGTTTGTAGCATGCCACGTGTCCCCCATTTTTTGCTTCCCTTTGTACTTGTCTGGACTTCAAGAATCTTCTTCCCATCTGATGTGTGCCGCGTGGCCTCGTCTGTTGCGCCTGTCAAGGCGTCGCTTCAGTTATGGTCTCCTTTACTTCATTCGGCCTTTTCATTTCCGATGGGAGCCCCTATTCTTCACATTTGTGAGAGCATTGTGTGGAGGTGATCCTCTGCTGGTTCAGTGACCTGTTTCTTGTATGCCGCCATCTCGACGTCGTTCCTATGATTTCCGATGGAGAACTATCTTGCGAGTTCTTTGGAGGCTACCTTTGGGAACAGAACCTCAACATCGGTATAGATCCATGGCCTTCAGTGCTTCTTTGTTGAGAGCATGTTCATTTATTTGTTGAGATCTATGTGCTGTATGTTCTGGTTTCTATTGTTGGAATTGTTCTAGAGTCGGGGTTGTGTGCATGAGTCCGTCCAGTTCGGGAGAGAACTGCGCTATCTCCGAGTTAGATTTCACCACTAGATCTTGGGGTACAGAGGTCTTTGTTCTTGGATAGTTTTCATGGTTTTCATGTGTGGTTTGTTTTATTTGTTGCTTCATTGATTGTATGCTCTATTTATGTTTTGTTTTGCATAATAATAAAGGATTTGTGTTGGTGTTCTTGCCGTGGAGTGGGACCATGTGGTCTGAACCACGTAAATCTCAATGTCCATTTTTAATTTCCTGCAAGTTTATTTTCTATTCTTGAGAATCTGTAAATCTAAATTTATTATTTCCATTTCTGATTTGTTCATTCAACAACCTGTTAAAAGAACTCGTTCCACAACAAGTGGTATCAAAGATTTCTATTCATTTTGTTTACAATATATGTTAAATTTGAAATTGATTAATTTGACGGAGAAAATGACTTTAGTTTGTGGAGAGTTAAAATGTGTGCTTTTATTTTTCATAATGGTCTTGTTGATTCTTTATACGGTAATAAGAAACATGTTGGTACTATTGCTGCTAACAGTGAGTCCACCACTACATATGTAGATGTTGACCCTACTGTATTAGAAATGTCTCACTAGACTCTCTTGTTAAAACTAGGTGATAAGGTTTTGCGTGAAGTTGCACATGAAACCACTCCTAATTATATATGGGTCAAACCTGGTCATTTGTACATGATGATGTCTCTGTTGGGGAGTCCGTATAAGAAAATGTGCATGTATAATATTAAAATATCTCATGGTACTTCTGTGCATGTTCACATAGATGATTTTAATAAAATTTTGTTAGACCTAGAAAACATTGACATTGAAGTTAAGGAAGAGGATCAGGCTTTTATTTTTTTAACCTCTCTAGATGATTCATTTAACTCATTAAGAGATTCTATGATGTATGGTCGGGATTCCATTACCTAAGATGAGGTTAAGTCTGATGTCTTGCCTCATGATCTTCAAACGCATGGTTTAAAAGAAGAGTCTAGTTCTGTTAAGAGTAAACCCCAATTGTTGTATGCTAAGGGTCTGATGCAAAACAAGGGTAGGAAAGATAAGAACTAGTTTAAAGGATTTTTGTGTTTTGAGTGTGGTTATATCGGCCACATTAAACATTATTGTCCTAATTTACTAAATAAGGACAATATGGCCCAGAAAAATGTGGTATGTCCCAGTTTTGACACTACAGAAGTCCTTTAGTTTTTTAACAAACCCTTCATTAGAACATTACATAGGTTCTATGTAGTTTTTTCTTGTGGTCCTAGGACTGGCTCCACTTGTCTTTGTGGAGGAATCACGGTTAAGAAAAAGTTTTGTGTGGGCTGGTCTAAGCTATTCGGGCTTAGGTGGAGTCTTCTTTTTCCTGTCTACTTCCTATTTGTTGTTTTTGTGTATTTTGTTTTACTGCTTTAATTTCTATTGAATTATATTGAGTTTTGTTTGTTTTACCATTTACTATTCTTTACCCCCAGGAAATGTTGTTGGTATTGTAGGTCTGCTTGCATTGTGGGAGTTTGTTTATGGATAAAACAATATATTGGGTAAGCTCTATTTGATTTCATTTTTCTTATTCTGTTTATTAAAATTATTCATAGAATGTTAGTAATTTGATTAGCAGTAGAACAGTAGTGTGGGTAGAACATGTGCCACTATCGGAACTTGCTAAGTGATGTTCATGCTGGGTGATCATTTGTAGACATGGGTTTTTCTGTTATATAAAATCTACCCACACTAGTGATAGATTGTATCGGTAGTTAGTTGTTTCCAATAAAACAATCTTTTTTGTGGTTTTAATATTGAAAAGGTGGGGATTTGTGATTTTTTTTCAAATATTAAAACATTGTTTCAGTTTTTATATGAAGAATTCAATTTGTTTTCCTTTTTTTATTATTAAGCATTTGGGCTTCTGGACTGTGCCCTATTGTTCCTTGGGCTGCTTTTTCACTAGGCTGGATCTGTGTTGTGGCCCACTTATTATCCAGCGTTTCTTGTTTTCTTGGACGGCTTGGTTGATGTGTTTCAATTGTGGTGATCCTATTTGATTTTATCCATTCTGGTCATTGATGAATGCTGATCTGACGGAGCTGGTTCTGCCATTTTTGATTCTTCGGTGATCCTATCTACGTCGTCCGTTCGTTCGTAGCATGCCGGGTGTCCTAGGTTTTTCAGCTGCCCGTTGTACTAGCCTGGCCTTCGATAATCTTCCACCCGTCCGATATGCACCGTGTGGCCTTTTCTTTTGTGCATGTCAGGGTGTCCCTTCAGTTCTGCTCACCTTTACTTCATTCGGCCTTTTCGTTTCCGATGGGGGCCCCAGTTTTTCATCTTCGGGAGAGCACTGTGAGGAGGTGAACCTCTGATGGTTCTGTGAACTGTCACCTATATGCCGCCATATCGATGCCGTTCTGGGGATTTCCGATGGAGAACTCTCTTACATGTTCTGTGGAGACTACCTTGGAGATTAGAACCTCATCATCGGCACAGATCCATGGCCTTTAGTGCTTCTTTGTTATGAGTCTGTTCTTTTCTTTGTTGAGATCTAGGAATTGTATGTTCGGGTTTCATTTGTTGGTCTTGTTATTGAGTCAGGGTTTTGTGCGTGAGTTCGTCCAGTTAGGGATAGAACTGTGATATCTCAGAGTCAGATTTCACCACTGGCTCTTAGGGTGTAGAGGTCTCCATTGTCGGATAGTTTTCATGGTCAGTGTGTGTGGTCTATTTTATTTGTTTCCTCTCTGATTTTATGCTCTTTTTCTATTTAATTTTGCATAATAATAAAGGAATTGTGGTGGTTTTCTTTCTGTGGAGTAGGACCAAGTGGTCCAAACCTTGTAAATCTCACTGTACATTTTTAATTTCCTGCATGTTTTTTTTCTGTTCTTGATAATCATAAAATCAAAACGTCTTATTTCCATTTCTGCTTTGTTCGTTCAACAAACTGTTAAATGAACTGCTTCCAAAACAGCTACCCTAGTGAATTTGGGTACAAATCTCAGGTAGTACCTAGACAAAGCAGACGTCCCTCTCCCTTTGAAGAGGTAATCCTAGAAACATCTTTTGAAAATATGTCATCAGGCACTTCCACTCCTGTTTGGAACTGAAAACTCAAAGCTCCTACTGCCACAAGGGTAAGTTTGGTAGACTCATGAGTGATCAGTTGTACCCTCCTATGCATGAGTCCATCCTGTGCTACCAGGGTTTCCTTTTCACTGACCAGGGAAAACCCCATTCCAACATTGTAGAGAAACCAAAACCTTTTTTCCTAATATAGTAAATCACAGTATGAACTATGGTTGCCCAGTCCATACCCAAACTAACGTCATAAGGCCTCGACGATTCCACCAAGAGGTTCCAACCGAAACACTCACCTAAAAGTTTAGATCACACCATCATCGTAAGTTTGATTATCACGTCTCCTCCCAAAGGTATCTCCAGATGTGAGGTTCAAGTCAATGGCTAAACCGGAAACTCTAGGTCTTGAATTGGATTCCTGGAATGAAGGAATGATTGGTACTTATGTCTATTGATCCGACATCTAGTAGTAGACACAGACTCTACCTCGAATCATTCCTATACCCTTTGGGTCACACTCCTTAACCACATGAAACTACTCCCTTCCCCTATCCTCTATCTCCTTGAGCCTGGTGAGGACCACATAGGGGGGTGGTTGTAACATGTTGAAATATACACCACCTCATGCTCCTCTCCTAGATCTGCTTCCTCGTCTTTAGCCCTGCAGATTCATTTATCCCTAACACTTCTTCCCAAAACATTTTTACATGCCCAAGCCTCTGAAACCGGTGCCAGTTTCATGTTTTCGCACTACTAAAATTCACTGGTTGTATCCGCTCAACCAAAGAACATTCAACCACAATGGTTCTCTCTAGTACCCCAACATGTGTAGGAATGAAAAGAGGAATGGTGCTAGCTCGTACTTCCTTAAAAAAACTATGTTTGAAAGTCTGATCCCCAAAGAAATGATCGTATCATATTAATCGAGTACCAGGAATGATTGGTACACCTCAATGAATACTCAGCAACTGACACGTCTTCCTCCCGAAGCTGTAGATGCTATATAGAACTCTCAGCCACCTCCTCAAGCCAGTACTCAACCGCCTATGAGTCAAGATCGCCTCAAAACCTGAGGGGTCTCTGATGCTGAATCATGCATAAGGCACTAAGCCTATATGTGTCCTCTACCGGTATTGCCGGTTGTAACTACTGACCAACATGAAGTGATATAGATGACACATTTCTCGAAGGTACTATCTCGAGAAATGGTCCACATACCGAAGCCTTATCACTATGTAGACCATCCTCACAGCCACTCATTGAAAAATTCTAGTAGCTAAGATCACCATCTCCTCTACTGGTGTCTCAAATAGAAGGAAAAATCTAGCAACTGCATCTAGCCAACCCTCTGTTGCGTGGGAAACTATCTCACCTAAAAATCTCAATGGTGTGTGCTGTTGGAACTCGTGCAACGTGCTCAGTCGGCGTGCACCGTCCGCCATTATGGAAGGTGGTATCTGCTTCCCAACGGGTGGTGGTGCTGCTGCTACACCACTGGAAGGTTCCAACATAGTAAGAGGGCCCTGTACTAGAGCCTCGTCACTCGGGGGGGAGTCATCATGTACTCTCTCAGGAATCCTTGCTGGTTGTCTACACAGTGGCATCCTGATAAAAAACAGGTGCACCACAGTCATTTAGTTATACCTAGTGATCTGACACAATAAAACACAAGAAAACTTTCCCAAACACACACGCAATCAATGCTTTCATTCACTGAGTCAGAAATCATAAGTCAGGGTCCTGGTGTATGGATACACCGATCACCGCACCAATACTGGATTACATAAACTGATAACCACACTCACAATACTTAACACTATTTCCATTAAAAATATTAGAGTCCAATGTTCTACAGTTGTACCGACTCCTCTGATACCAATTTGTCATGACCCATCCCCCAGGGCTCGTGTCGTGACTACCCCAATCCCACCTCCCATAGGGCAGGGTCTAGCAACTAGAACCAAAAGGCGTATCCCCTAAAATTGGTAAGGCATTGCCTTTATAACCTATAAACACAGTCAACCAACCACACATCAAGATACAAACACAAGAAAATTGTATAGAAAAAAGAGTGCTGAGAGTAAGAGGGGCTAGAATACAAGCCCAATAGTAAAGGTACAAGAACAACTGAAATACAATACAACTGAAGAAGGCGAAAGACAGCTACTGGGTCATCCTCAGGGGTTCCTAACTGAAGGGTAGGTACAAATCTCCTCCTCAGAACTCCACGTCCGCTCTTCTCTTCTGCATATTGACATGCCGTATGGTCCACCACCGGCATCGTCCAGTCCTGGTACCCTCAACCTCGGTCAGCGTTGTCTTTCATCTACACAAAACACAACAAGGTGTGGTCATTGGCCATTCAGGGGTGAGTATAACATTAATCAGTAGGAACCCTGAGACCCTCAAGGTCTCACGAAATCCACAAATGATAAACCACAAATCATGAAATCAACTGACAAACCTACTTAGGAATATGCCCATACATATACTAAGTTATCATGTAAACCCATCAAAATCATGAGGAATCATAGGGTCCAACCCAAAATCCCAAAGCTCAACTGTTCCACAAAGGTAGGAATACCATGAAGGTAAGTACCACACAAGTATGCCACACAGAATAATACCACAAAGGTATTACCATGAAGGAAAGTACCACAGAGGTACGAACTCGGCTCACACTAGGTATATATTAGGTACAATAGTAGGGATCATTGTATGTATCTTCTGAATCATCTTACTCTGTCAAGAGGCAAACCCACGAAGGATCCCAAATTACAGACCCACACAGGATCCTAGTACATAGTCAGACCCACACACGATCCTAGTACATCGTCAGACCCATAGAGGATCCTAGTACATCGTCAGACCCACACATGATCCTAGTACATCGTCAGACCCACACAGGATCCTAGTACATCGTGAGACCCACACAGGATCCATGTACATCATCAGACCCACATAGGATACTAGTACATCATCAGACCCACACTGGATCCTCGTACATCGTTAGAACCACACAGTATCCTAGTACATCGTTAGACCCACACATGATCCTAGAACATCGTCAGACCCACACAGGATCCTAGTACATCATCAGACCCAGCTACGGGGTACCCGCACTAAGCTTTGTCGTCTCTGAGAGAGTCACTCCTCAAGCTACTAGTCGATACTTAAACTTCCATGAATTCCCACAAAGAAGTATCCCAAAGTACCACCATGTAATTGGGGTCTCAACGCAATAGACAGTGCGTCAATCAGACGCTCGGGCTGTAAGTTATTACCATTTTAGTCCCAAGGTCCTGGTTGGATTCATGCTCAATCCAACCCAATCGTACCCAAAATTTATCCAAATATCATGTGGGGTATACCAAAAGGTATGTCTCACTCCAAGGTTTTTGGCGCCGCAGGTGGTTCGTCAAACGGACGCTCGGTGCCAAAGTTATGGCCAAAAGAGCAGAAATGGGTTGAAGCTGGATTGGGTTCGGTCTGACCCAGCCCGACCAGGCTTGGGCCGACCCGACCCGGTTCGGATCGACTCGGCCCCCTGGGTCCGGCCTGGCCCGCGCTGGGTGGCCCAGCCTGGCTGCATGCGGGGGGGGGGGGGGGGGGGATTCACGTGCCCCCCACTTCCTCTCACCGAACAACCGAAGTCGTTTGGTTTCCAATAGCTTGCGGGGCCCACCGTGGGCCCCGCTTGGTCCCACTCGGCCGACTGGAATGGCCGATCACTTCTCCTCCCGATGGTGCGTCGTGCTCCGCCACTCTGCTGCCAACATAATGCTGGCCGCCCTCCCTTCATTGTCACGACCCTTCTCCGCCGGGCATCGCGGACCCACACCACCACCACTTTGCACAGCCAGTCTCCAACAGCCGCCACCGCGGCCGCCATACTGCGGCCCTTCTCTGGCCGTGCGGATGTTCCGCCGCCTTGGTATCCCCTCGCTACGGTTCCATACACCACTCTCATGTACCACCGGTGCCAATTGTCAGCACTGGTCGTCATCCTCCTCCATTATGAAGAACTCAACATATATTACCCAATGATTTGCGGAGTGGTCGTTCCATGTTCATTTGACCTGCACCCTCTGTGTTAGATCAGTAGCAAGTGGCTCAATTATTTCTTGTATCACGAAGAATTGTCAAGAACGGGTAAGGGGGAAATTTAAAACATCAAACCCTACCTCAAAGCTTTGTTGACGTCGTGAGGAGGGAAGGACAGATGTCGGTTTGTCATTTATAATGATGTCCCATGTTGGAGGATGTCACGAGGAAGGAGCCGAAGTCGTTAGAAAATGTCGTCGTTCTTCATTGGAGAAGCTTTCTTCGTTGGAGAAGATGAATTCTTCCAAAGATCTCTCCCAATTATCCTCTTCTCCAATACTTCACTAACCAATCTCCCAAAAGAAAAGAGATACCAATATAAATTAAAATAAGTCGATTATTTTATGTTGGCACAATTAAATGTAGGCACATTTAATTTATTTAGTTTGTTCAAAAATTGAAAAAGGGAGTTGAATGGTTTTCTCCCATTAAAGAGGGTTTGGATGGACCCCACCACTACACATACAAATTGGGGGTTTTTAGTTCAGGTGGTTCCCAACTCTATAATATTTATATTGGTGGTTTCAAAAATAAAAATGTTATTATTTTAATTTTCTATTCCTCCACGAAACTGAAAAAAACTAACTTTCAACCTAGAACAACTAAGATCGAGGTGATGGTATGATTAAGAGAATACCGGTGATCCTAGTTCAATGGTGCCCTAAGATTTCAATTCTGGGCACCGGTTTAAAAGTTACAAAAACCCACTCGCACGCTTACTGAACGTACCGGGAAAAAATTTCGGAAAATTATTATCAGTCACCCTCGACCCGCGCTGGTCAAGGAGAGGCCCTTCCTAGGTGAAAAATGCCCCAACAATCACAAAGGTACTCTCCGATTTCCAAAATTTGTTACCGTTTAAAAGTTATGGATTTTAAAATAAAATAATTGTCAATTAATTAATTTATTTATGGCCAAAAACTAACTTTCACATGTGGCCCCCACTTGCCAAAGTTATTATATGCCTAAATAAATAATACCTTCATGAGTTCAGCAGTTATCTCGGATTTTCATTCTGAGTTACCTTTTGTGATTTATAAGAGTTTTAAGAATAAAATAATTTATTTAATTATTTTATTTACGATTATTCCATTTTTGGGTTTTCTTACAGGAGGCTCACGCCGACCAAACTAAAGTTGTTCCTTTGGTAAACCCACCATTTTGAACGTAATGGTGCCATACTATTTCTTATTCGGGAAACCATGGAAGAGTTATTCCACTTTTTCAGGGAACCTAGTTATGCATGCAAATTTAAGCGTAACAAAAACTTCTATGGATCATTCTGGGCACTCCGGGCCTCGGAATCACGTGACATCAGATTTTGCGGTCTCATAATAATTCTATATAATTAAAAAAATTATATGGAATTTCAATGAAATTATATGCCATCCTATTTATAGAATCCTCCCAAGGATCCTCAAGATCTCAAGAAGCCTCTATCAAGCCTCTACCAAGCCTTGGGGATCACACTACAATGTAATGGATTTCTACCTTTCTCACTTTTTGTAAAAATTTCATTATATTGTTATACCATTTTGTTTTCAATTAATAATTTTGGGGTATGATTTTGCACCTCATCCATTCTGCCCTATTTATATTTGAATTATTCGAGACATCTTTATCTCTCATTAATTCCTCTCATGAACAACCGTTACCATTCCAAAATTCTGTAAGGAATTTCTCTCTTCTAATTTATGTTCAAGAAATTATTTTGAATTATGAATAAAAATTATATTACATATGTTGGGAAATGTATCTATATGACCCCCTTATATTAAATTTCATGTACATATGATGAAACACTTCTTTCTCTGTCATCAACCATTTTTATGAATTCTTATGTCACGTCGTTATGCTATCAAAATTTCACTGCAATTTTTCAAGCCAAAGTCATTATGTAGTGAATAACATGCTCATTTCTCTCTCAAGGGTATTCACCTTTATGATGATTTACTTATTGATTGTAGAGTTTCATTTATGATTTCCAAATTCCATTATCGTGGAATAAATTATTATTTTTAATGAATCAATGTTATATTATCCATATGGCACACTTATGCATGAAATGAAATGATTATGAAGGGTGCACCCTGATAGAATTCAATGCATTAGGTAAATATTAGTATCATAATACATCATGTTCAATTAAGGTTTACTCATGATAATTCAAGTGAAATGAGGGTTTAATCATGCTACATGTTCAGTGAGCCTCAGATCATTTAAATATCATGTTAAATGTTGTTCCCACATTTCTATGTTATGATATTCATGCTATATCTTGCCATTATGTTCAAGTTTCTCTTGTGCTTTATTGATATTCCTACTGCCTAACATGTATTGTATTCAACATGTTATTCCTTTCTAACTCCCTTAATGGGCCTTATATCTTACCCTTTTCTTATTCATGTCCTCGGGTTATCTCATTCAATGATAAGTACGACGTAATTTTGTGGTCATGTAAAAAACGTTTTCAATAAAGTTGTTGGGTTTTATTTTCTAAGTTATTATGTAATGTTACTAATTTCAAAAGAAACTAGACCTCTAAATATATAAAGTTGTATTATGTGAAATTTTATGTAATAAATCATGTTTATGTTTGTAACAAAGACCGTGGTTGTTATATTTATATTTTTATAACATTATTTTTTACCCATATTTATCTGATTTACCCTTTAACCATGTTAAATAAAAATTATTACTGAAGTCACTATTCATAATGTCAAATAATAAAGGGTACTTATATACATATTTTGGACCTTATTATTCCAAATATGGAATATAATCTTCCAAAGTCAGAACATATATTTGGTAGAAATTAATTTAAAATTAATTCCCATGGTCAAAACTAGAAAATGGGGTTTTAAGAAGTAAATATTATGAAAATATTAACATGTGTTTATCTAAAATTAAAATGTGAAATTACATTCAATGAAAATCATTAGATTAAATGATAAGAACTTAATATAATTACACTTTAATACTAAATAAAAGGTTCATATAACTAATGTAAATAAATTAGATGAAAAGGTTGTTTTGAATTAAAATCCAGTATTTTTCACTATTCATTAAAAAATGAATTTTTTCAGAAAAATAACTAAAGTAAATTTTGATTTCCCTCTTATAAATACGAATTTTATTTTATAATATAGAACATATAATAGTGACACCAAAATTTTTTAAAAAGGGTTCTCCTTCAAAAATTGTAAAATGACCTATTAAAAATTTAAGAGTATTTTATGCTTCAAATTAGATTCATTCTAATTTTAAACCTCTAAAATTGATTTGATATATGTATAAAAAATTTACAAATAATTAAAAGTAATAATTTAGTTAATTATGTTCATTTTGTCCCATAAAAAGTCAATGAATTAACAACTAGTTAAAATAATAAAACTAGTTTTGTATTATTTTTCAGTATAACTCAGTGTTGTGTGCAACATCTAATTTTGGAGAAAATCATTGGTGCATGTTGGGTATACTATCGTACATAGTGTCCCCTTCAAACTTATTTTATTATTAAATTAAATTAAATATTAATATATATGAAAAGTATTATTCTATAAATACCAAGGATGTTACATCAATCCACCTTTTGAAAATTATGTCCTCATCATTTTAAAAGTGGGCTCAGAAACATCATTGAAAATATAATAAATGAAAAAGAGTCAATAAAACTATCACATTAAAATAAAAAAATAGAAGTAAAAATTTCACACAAGATAACAAATACTATGATTACATGTAGGAACACATGGATATGGAAGAGAAACTGACCATGTTGTAATGATGGAGAGTGATAGAAAAAGTGATTATGATAATGTTAACAACTAAACAGCCATAAACCTGTGATAGGTTCAATGATATTTGATTTCCCAGTAGGAAAACTAAATAGACAAAAATTTTGTTTTAAGGACCTTTTTATAATGTTCAGGCATTTATTTATGATGTTGATTAAGAACATAAGGAAATTTACTTACTTGTCATATAGAGTTTCATCCTTTAATAAATATCTACCACAAACTCATCTTTTCTCTAAATAATGAGTATTCATGAGGACATGGTCACACCTAAAGAAATAGAATCAACTTCTAGAGAATCACATAATCCACAAAAGATAAACTATATATTTCTCATGTATTTAGACATTAACACAAATGAAAATGGTTAGTACAAGATCAGATAATCCCCCAAAGGGATAATCCTTTATAAAAATAAATACTACTCTTAATATCAAAAATTCAACAAACAATACCCAAAGTTCAACAAAGACCATTCAATAAAACAATTTCCTTAAAATTCATCAATGTAATCCAAACATGGATTGAAACCCAAAATTTAAAAGGATTTGATCACCATTTCTTCCAAGATAAATATCAACATTTATCTCTAAATAACATCGTGTACTCTTGAAGTCTTATACATAAAAGTAATTAACCTAATCACATATTCTCCCTGGATGGTTAATAATTTCCATAAACAACCCAAATTTCCATGTGTCCATAATAAAAAAATAGATTCTTCCAAAATAAAATTCAACCATAACTCCAAAAATTAAATCTCATGGTATTCTATTATCCTTGGCATATAGTTCTCTCAAAAGAGCGAATTTATTCCAAAATAACATTTATCACTTAATCTCCAAATCATTTTCTTGTATTAAGGATATACATTTGATAAATCACAACTTCAAAAAATAAACTTATTCTTGATCCATAAAATCATTTAACTAAAAATGATAAGCCTTACAAACCAGGGGCTTCACATAGGCCGATGATATGCGATAAAACCTTATCGCACATTGGCCATGGGTTCGTTTCCCACAGCTTTGTCTGACGCGACGGGTTGTCACCATTATTATGGGTTATCCTTTTTCTAAAACTATATAATTCTTAATACAGTCCCAATATGTGATAAAATCATCAAAATAACTATAAGATAATTTAACCTCAAGTTTATCTCAAGCCTTTCATTTTATATCTCAAAATATAATAACCCATAATTGCCTCAAATTCAAGGATCATATAAACCATAAATTTTATTTATTACTATATCTATACAATAAAAGATAATTATTCCTCAATTAAAATTTTACACAACAAACATTACGGTTACAAAAACTAGAGAAAAATCTTCCAATTTAATCCCATCAACAAAAGACCATTAAAAATTTCATCACCCATAGATCTAACATAACTCTCAAATTTCTAAAATGTAGAAATCTTAAACTACCAAAATTCTTCATGATACATTAACTATGGTTTTCCAAAATATTCCACAGTACTTATTTTCTACAAACAAAACCACGAATCATCTCCTAAGATTCAATAAATTTAAAAAATGAGACAAGAAATAATCCATACCTTTTATATGTAATTTTTAGTTTCATCGTCTTCATTTGAAATAGCATTTGGTATTTATAAACATATATTTTTATTGTATTTCTGATCCCATTCCCGAACCGTCTTCCTGAGACATCGATTTTTATAATGACCGTACTCCCCAGAATTGAAAAATTCAATTAAAATATCAGAAAGAACTACATTCCCTTTCCTAGAGACAACTGAATACTTACTTTTTCCTGGGCAGGTTATTGATTTATGTCCTTTACTAACACATCTAAAATGTCATATCATCCCTTTGAAACATTTTCCAAGGAGATTCTTTCCAAATACTTGACACACAGGTTTCTGAATATACATACATTTATGATTATTACCTTAACATCCATAAGGATTCATTTCTCGCATATATGATGCCCTAGAAAAAATCACTATGGTTCCAGTGGTCAATCATGAATCCAAATAGTTGGTTAATAATAGCAACAAGAGTTCTCATTACAACTCCCATTTCATTCAGATTCTTATTAAGAAAACCACCACATTTTCTTTCACATCAATTATTAATTCGGCGCCTTCTAGATCCAACCAATAACTAAAACTAAAAAGGTCCATATGAGTATATCATTAAAATCATCATACACTATCTTATTAGGATGGTAAACATTAATATATACGTATTCATGTTATTTTAAACTCATTAAATTTATCTAATGTTATTAGAACTCTTTCTAGTATGCTAACCAATGTTGTTATTTAAAACATTTAACTTATTCTTAAATAACACTCTAACCTCTAATGTTATCTAAACCATCCTTTGATACCTACTATAAGGCCCCAGACATAAACATTACATATTATTTATTTTTAATCAAGAATTTACTTTATTTCACATTAAAGATATTTTTAGGTTTATAGTTTTAGAGAATTAGGCCATTACTATCACATTACATCTCAAATATTACAAAGTAGACACTTATACTCTATACAATTTTTTTCACAACAATAAAACTCCATAAAAACAAGAATTATTTTCTTGATAAAAATATTATTGAGTTATTCATTTATTTTACCCTTCCTTATACCCTGTGAAAAAAATTTAAAAAACATGGGATGAGCATAAAAAGATTAGTAAGGGATATAAAATAATGAATGAAAACATTAGTCTATGAATACATAAAAATCAATGAAATCATACTTTTTACTCATAAATCATATGCTCTTTAACATACCCCATGAAATCATAATATTTATGAATAATAAATATAAATCATAAATCATAATGGATACTTTTGGAATCCATAACTATCTTACATTGTATCTTTCATAACCACATAGGGAGTAACCATCATGGTTATGTTTGGAAAACCCATCATAGTATATTACCTAAATATATTAGGAGATGAATTAATGATTACCTCCATCATGTTACCCAATGCATTAGAGATCTATCATGGTCTACCCAGCCCTCAGTTTATCACAGAATTGACCATATATATAATCAATTCCCAGAAACCATAACATAATAATAACACATGAACAACTATAAACTAAAAATAACATTTTCACATTGTAATCGAACGACACCATTTTAAAAATATTGATATTATCAATCCATTATCAAAAACGTTTTCAAAACCAAAATACCATAATATGGTATTTACTTTTCTTTTTAAAAAACAATATTTCTTGTAGTGGAATCCAGATATAATTTAATGCATGCAATACTGAAAAGGTCATTGTCGTCGGGTATGTTAAAAAGAAACATTCATTTTTTTGTTTAGTAGAATTCTTCATAGAAAAAAAAAATATTCCTTGTGAAAACCGTTGAATGAAATTAAAATTCAAAGGGGACGATTATACACCGTATAAAATAAGGTCTTATATAAATCAAAATACGCCTCAAAGAAAGGAGATTGAGAGGAAGTCCCTTACAAAGATCATGTCATTAGATTAAGGATAAATTAATGAAATAAAACAAAACTAATAAGATTATATTACGTGTGGACTAACACCCCCTCATAAGTTTATATTACGTGTAAAACAATAATATTTCAGTCACAAATATTCCTGGAAAAACAAAACTAATGACATTGATACTTAACTCATTGAATGAATATTGAGTTAAGATTTCCCTAACCATGAATCTGAATTGTCTTGTTCATTGTTTATATTCCTGAATATTAAACATAGTATAATTTATACTTACTGGAGAAACATGTTCAATTTTATTATTACTTTTATATCACTAATTACCATGTTATAAAAATTTCAAAATTATTTATGTTCATATTGGTCTTTTTGTTAATATTCGGTACTTGAGTAAAAAATGAACTTGTTTGGTGTAAATTTTACATGTGGTCAAAAATACATCATATACAGAATATTATTCATGATTTAAATATCATATATATCTATAATATATGTATTTAAAATATTCCATAACATTTGGATATAATAAATGAAATACACCATTCATTGACACGATAGGCCGTACATACGCATGAACACTACTTTCATTTCATTGTCATATTAAAAGGAATGAAAAATAAATTATGCATAGGAATATTATAATTATAGTATAATAAATATGTTATATATGTTACATAAATTTATTAACTATATCATTTATACATTCCATGTATGTCATGAATGATTCATATCACTTTGAGGGGGTGGTAGTCCACACTTTCTCAAATGAAATTATCCTATTTACACGTTATGGAAATCATAAAGGTAAGTTATAAATTAAAATTATAGAAGAATAGAGTAGATATAAATATAATATATATCTTATTTATTCATTCAAATCATGTATATAATCATGGTTTAATGAATATCATGTAGAATTAATCGCATCACATCGTGGAGATGGTAGGTCGTACGTACGTATGAGCGACAATATCATTCACTTAATGGTTAAACAATATAAAATTGGATGTTATATTAATTTTACAAAATAATTATCATGTTATATTAATTATTTGAATCTATTATATGCATCATTATAGCCAACCAAATTATGTCATGTTGAATAAAAATTTACCCCACGTCGTGGAGAGGATAAGCCATACGTACACACTCATAGTGATATTGTTATTCATAAGATGGATAAAAGTTGGTATCAGGTGGTACGATAATTATAAAAACATCTTATAATGTATAATATAATAGATTTATTACATTGGAATGGAAATGACATAATAATAGTAACTAGAAGAAGAAAATAATTTTGAAAGAAGTGATAAAACAAATACATCTTTTTCAAGTATCTCTTTTTAATTTTCATAGAAGGTCTCTTTATGATGGATTTAATCCCAATGTGTGGACTCTATTAGGAAGTTAGGGATGTTCAGAGATTATTTTATCATAATTTGGATTATCTAATGTTCTTGAGAGAAGTGAGTAAGTGGGTAGAGTTGGTGTCCTTTTATAAGAGGAAAGAGGGACACTTTTAGAAAGTATTGAAATATTATTTTATTATAAAATTATTTTCAAATTATAATAGATACAAAGTGATAAATGTCTAGGATAATAAGTTTTTAGGTCTAAATCCTCTCAACCAATTGGTTTTATACCTGTTTATATAAAAAAATTAACATTATATTTTATCATTAACAATTTTTTAAAAACATTAACTCTAACAAGGTCTTCTTATATATTCATAATATATGGTTATTATAGTTACTATAAATTCTAATAGAACCAAAAGTTGATAAATAATTACATTTTTTACATTATATAATTTATTTGTCTTAATATTATATTTTAGGGCTATTATATTATTTAATAAAATAGTATTTATTTTAAAAACTCATTTATGTCCATTTTAATAATATTTTGCAATTGATTTTTCTTAAAGTCATAACAACTATATGAATTATAAAAAATGCATTATATCAACTATCATATGTCAATTTCTTCCAAAAAATTATCAGATGGCATCATAATTTTAAAATTTCATTTAATTTAATATTTATAATATCATTTATTTGAATATTTCATTAATAAGATAATCATTGCATCATCATTGTATCAAAAATAAATTCATTTATTTATTATCTAAAATTATAAATAAAATAACATGATTTATAAAATATATTTAGATTTCTAATGACCATTTATAGTCAAACATACCAATTATATAACCCTATATTAATATTGTTTTATTAAAAGATACGTGTTTCTGTTATATTTCTCTTTTCTTTAAAATTAATATTATAAAATATCATTTTCACACCCATGTGGATTTCAAATACCAAATGTTCATCTGAAGGATTCTCATGGTTTTACATATCTCATAAAATAGTATTAATTCATTTTTTAGGGTAGTTTTATATTATTATAATATTTTTACCCTTATTTAACTGATTTACTCTTCAACCATGGTAAATAAAAATAATTACAGAAGTTACTATTCATAATGTAAAAAAAAAGGGTAAATATTTACATAATTTCGACCTTCTGATTCCAAATATGGAATCTATTTTTCTAAATTAAAAATGATAATTTTTAGAAAATAATTTAAATTTAATTACCATTGTAAAAATCAGAAAACAAGTTTTTAAGAAGTAAAAGCTTTCAAAATATTGACATTTGTTTATATCCAATTAAAATGTAAAATTACTAATAACAACCATCATTGGATAAAATGATAAAAAATAATCCAATTACACATTAAAATCAATTAAAAGGACAGTATAACAATATAAAATAATTAGATAGAATGGATGTTTTGAGTTAAATCTAGTATTTTTAACTATTCATTAAAACGGAATTTTATCAGAAAAATACAAAAAGTATATTTTGATATCCTAATTCTAAAAAAGAAGTATATTTTATCATATTTTACATATAATAGTTACAAATAATATTTTTAAAAATGTTTTTCCATCCAAAGTCAGTAAAACAACCTTTTAATGATATTAGAGTATTTTATGCTTAAAATTGGATTCATTCACATTTTAAGACTCAAAAATCAATTGGATAAATGTATAATCATTTAAAAATATTTAAATTAATAATATATTTATTATTATTAATTCTCACTAATACAATAGCTAGACATTAACTACCATTTAGTATAATAATATTATTGTTGTATTATTTTCCGGTGTAGCTCTCTATTGTGTGAAACATAAGATTTCAGAGAAACCCATTGTTGCATGTCAAGTATTCTATCGTACATAGTTTCCCACATAAACAAAGATTAATATTAAATTAAAAAATATTTATAGAGATGAAAATGTAATATTTTGTAAATTCCTGTGATGTAACACTAACTCTCTTCTAAGACGTTTCTCACTAATGTATTTTAGTTCCTATGTTTTATAATTTAGTCACATAGATATATGAGAGAAATTAAAATCATATTTCATGAGATTACTAGAACATGAAAGGTGAAGTTAAAAAGGCCTCTCTAGTACTCTATCATATATGATATGATTACACCTGATTGTATATATGGTTTTTATAATTAATTAAGGCTATTAAGAATATAAAATGTTTTATATCATACAAAAGTATATCCCGATTTTATAATTCTTCCATGTTTTCTACATATATTCTTTGAAGTGAATTGATAACTGAACTATCAAAGTATTACATTGAGTTTTACTAAAAAACTATTTATCCTGATGTATTATTTGTTGTGATGAAATGTTAAAAAAATAATGAGTGGGACTTCATTTAGTGATTCACAATATTATCATGAGGAAAAGAATAGTTCTCTATAATCAATAACCCAAAAATTATACCACAACAAGTATCATACATTTTGTATTTTTAATTTTAGTGGGTTTATTTCATATTAAAATACTTATAACTATGCATAGTAATATATTTAGGTTGATAAAGTTTATAATTCTAAACATTTTTTATATAATCCTTGAATGTTATTTAACTATCGGGTTACAGGGTATGGTATTTATCATCTCAGTTATTCATGATTTAACAATAATATATTTTTTCTTCTCAAACTATTATTATGAAAACTTACTCTTAAATTGAGATATATTGATGAAATTTGGTGACATACACTGGTATGTTACATGTTAGGTAATTATATACTTTGGAGATGATCGTGGGATATGTTAATCCTCTTGGATGAATGACATGTGATTTTTTTTCTGACCATATTGGTATATAGTTAATTAATTGATAACATATAAGTCTTCAAAAGGGATTGAAATATTCTTCATCCTATGTTTTCATGACCCCCTCTATCCAAATATTATGAAATTATGTGATATAGCTAATGTCCCTTAAGGCCCTCCTGTAGTAGGCCTCAAGTTGGTGACTAGAACTGATGGTATTAAAATCTCATAAATGAGAGGAATTTCCCTCCATAACAAAATATGATTGGGAGATTATACAAATAAAGCACAAGAAATAGTATGATATAATATAAAAAATAAAACTAAAACTGTCGCATAATTAATCTATAAAGTGAACAGTGATACATAAATGTATCCAAAGTAATTACCTAAAAGAAAAATATAAGGAATCCAAACAAAAATAGTCTAAGGTTACAAGCTATTAATGTCCATCATGGTCGGTATAGTCATCATGGAAACAAAGAAATTGGTTTATATATTTAAGGACCTCATAATGTATAATCATTAGGAAAACTAATTTCTCTCCTGCACATGTGAAAAGATCATATTAATTCACCCACTAGTAAAAATTAGAACCAAACAACTCTTAAACAGATCGAATAATTAATCCCCATCCTCAACATGGAAAAATGACCAAATAAAATATCCATGTGTAAAAACATATTAAAAAGTATATAGATATAGGGTATCTTTTTTTGTAGTTCCATGAAATATGTGTCCTAGTTTTAAAAATCACTGCTTCGAGGCAGTTTTCATTGGATTTATTCATGGAACTGGAAACACCCAAAAATTCTTCATCTAAAAGGGACCTTCTTTCCAAAGGAAAGCTTTCATTAAGTTAGAACTTTATGATAATTTGGAACATACACTGGTCTAGAGGATGGGAGTTCAGACTCATCACACCCTTTTGTAGGGAAATATTATCTACTCAAGGATTCTATTTATAAATTTAAGATGTTTTCATGAATCCTTATTAATTTACCAAGTATAACATAATATTCCCTTGGAATTTCCCATCACCTATTAACATGTGTAAAATTTAAAGTCATCTGTATGTATTTGAGGTTCTTCATTAGTGGAGATATATGAATGTATTCAAGGTTCTCCATCAATGGAATCCTCTCATGTACTATATAGATGTTATTTTAATAATTATTATGATGATACTAGTTTTGAAGCCACTTAGTGGGGAAATCTGGAATTTTTTGTTGTACATGGAGATGAAGGTTTGTTTTGATATTGGGATTGTACCCATAAAATGGGATACATATGTATCCATTTGAATGTAATCAGAACCCTTGTTGTTTGGTGCTTCTTAATAGGAAAAATCAAACCTTTTAAGGTCCTGTTATAAGGACCTAACCGTACAGTTTAATGTCATTTGGTATGGACATCTAAGAAAAATTTTCATATTCAATGTTTTGTGTGGGACTTATACTGAAGAATCCAAAGGAACTTGGAAAGGTTATGGGCTTCCAAGTAAGATTATACCCTGTTAGTAATATGGAACAAGGAGAACAAGGTTTATTTGAAGTGTTGGGTTTGAACCTTAAGGAGGCTTCCTACATATCCGATGTGAATGGAAATAAAACCCATGTAGTTTGATGAGTCTCATATGAGAGTATAGAACTTTGAGAGAAATGAGTTTGGAATTACTTCCTGAAAAGGTTGTATTTGTGATTTGGGGGTTTAATGTGTGTATTATTCCTAAGGATGATTACCAGATCAAGGGAACCAGGGTTGGATTCCTCAAGAGGATATCCAATGAGCTCGGGACCAGAAAAGACTTCCTATGTATCCCGGTTTGAATATGAATCTGAGTTCTTGTATTTCAGGTGTTTGTGAAGATGTTGTGATCATGAAAAATCTCCAAGACCAAATGAGTCATGCTCTTTGTGAGAAACAAGAGGATGTAAAATATTCAACCAAGGCACCCACACTTTTCCTCCTCCACTGGTGGAAGAGGGTGCACCTATGATGGCCAAGGTGGATGAGGTCGAGTGGACCTAGGAACAGGGAGAGGTAATGAACCCTCCATCCATTCTCTTTACATTAGATAAAGTGTCCAATGGAAGGAAGGAGGGATGAAGGTTAGGGGATTACACTAGGATGGATGACCTAATATTGATCCTGGTAGGGGATAAAGACTTCACCTTTGTTTAAAAAAAATTAGTTGTGAACTGTACCTTCCCAACCAGAGACCTAAGGTTCCAGGTCTTTGATAAGGGATAGGTCAGGACCGAAACCCTAAACCTTTAAACCTAAAACTTCACAAAACTATTCTTGGGAGAATGGTCCATGAGACTACGGATATACATAACCAAAACACTCCATGAATCCTAACCCCATTATGAAACAAATGTGTGAAATCAATGATTACAGATATACAAACCCAAATAGGACACATGCTGACCTGCCTTTTTCAGAAGGTTTGATATGTATGGAGGTTTTGGTGGAGGTATCAAACGAATCCATTTCAAAAAATGGATCCAATGAATAATAATCCTTTCCATTAATGTCTTTGAAGTGTTCATAATGTATTATAGACTAAAAAGAGTAGGTTAATAAAAGAGGGTCACCCAGGTAAGTATTGGTGCACAGGTATAGGCACTCAAGTAGGCTTGGGCGACCTGATGTTCACTTAAGCGACGAACAACCTGGATTATAATACTTGTGTGAGACTTGACTCAAGACTTCAAGAGTATTCCAAAGTTTTTCTAGATGTGGGGTTCTCATGTTCTTGTGAAAGTAATAGGTGGCGCACAAGTGTTTCTTATTTACGATGGTTGGGTACCTTAGGCACTGAAGTGTTATGGTTTCAAACACTAAAAGACTTAATTCAAATGATCCTCCTTCAAATCCACCACTCTAGGTTTTAAAGTACAAAATTGAATGTTTTGAAACACTTAGGCAAAGCACTATGGTGTATAGAACAACAATTAGGATTTAGGGAGATTTTTTCATAAAAATGAAGGCCCCAAGGATCTATTTATATGAAAAATATGACCTTGAGAGAAATTAAATTCGGCGCACAAGTACCGTACACACCTACGGTTTTTTGTCTAGACTAAGGTGACACTTTTAGGAAATAACAAAAATTAATACTTCAATCCGCTCCAGCAAGGGGGCATGCAGGTGTTTGTGCGTAGGTATCTTGGTCGCCTCTTTGAGGAGTTAGCCAAAATAATTTCTCCATACTATAGGGCCTATGCCCCCGCACCCCTACTTGGGGTCAGTGTTGGGATTCGGTCCCAACCCTTATTCTGGTGCCTTTACTACCATCACTGACCCCCATAAAAAATTTAGAGTCACACCCCTAATTTTTCATGCCTAGTTGAGGGAATTTTGCGAAGTAGTGCATGGAGCACATTTCATGGTGTCTACAGTATCCCACACCACTATCCAACTAATCTTCTAGCCAATAATCCTAGTATCGTTCAACTTGGGGATCTCATCTCTTCCGAACACCACATGATATGAATCATACCACATAAAATTGGTCATTACATCAAATCTCACCTAAAGACGCCTATTACATCATCACACCTCATTCAAAATTATAAGAAGTGTAGTAGGTTATTGTAAACATGAATAAAATCAACACCATTCCCTCCTCCTACCTTGAATGACCCACAGCATAATCCATATTCTCACATCAATCCTCACTATAATTCACTTTTTATTTTTGGCCATCACATCCAGTGAATGTAATGATTACCTGGACCTGAGTGTCAGAAATTGTGGGTGGCAAGGTATTTATCCTCACAATTAGGATATTCGGGAAAACACCCCCCAAATATATAGGTTTCAATACATGGTGCATAACATGGGTAGGGTATGTATATAAAATCACAAGTAACATAATTGGAATATATATCTTCAAACAATTCCAACCGATGGTATGAGTTCACAAAAAAGAAATTACCAACTCATAACATCACCACCCAACCGCACAACACCGCCACATTTGATTCCACCATTATGTACAACACAACACAAAATAAACTAAAATCCCAAAGGCTACATTAAAAATTAATCCATTTTCTAGATTACCCATTACCAACCCATTTCAATACCTAACCCATCAATTTCATATTAACATTGACCCTATTTAATCAGAAATTCAATTTTTTTTACTAATTTATTATCAATTTTCATCCCATTAACCAAACCAATCTGTGAAATTTCAACACTAACATTACCATTTAATTATTACCATTACTACATGGGAAACTAACATATAAAATAACGTCATAATAATAGACATCCCATCATTCTCATGAAAACAAGCCCAAATAGCCATTGTCAGAACCACAACAACCACCTAGTCACCACCCCCACATCACCACCACTTTCTTTCACAACTAACTCATATTATAACCACACAACTCATCACATAAACACCTCACATAACAACCTTTATCTACCACACCAAAACACACCCACACCCCAACACATCACATTTGTGCATCAATATTTCATATTTAGTAAGGATGATTTTAATGTCAATGAATACTTTTATTTAGGGTAATTCTCACACATTCCATTATTTCAAAGGCATGATATTACATTAATAGGTGAAAAGTGGTTAGAAAATTTCATTTAGGGTGATTTTAAACAATCACAAATACAAGGTTTCTATAAAAATTCTAACTTAATAAGAACTAATCCCAAACTAACCATAATTTCATCAAGGAATCAATCTCGTACAATAAAAATATAAATAATAATATCAATCTATAAAAAATTTCATTTACTCTCATCTCCATTCAATTTTAATTATTCTAATTTTTAACATTCATTATGCTTGGTGCAGACCAGCTTCCCAATGATAACAAAAACATTAACCTCCTACATGATACAATTTAGTTGAATGGAAGGATACACTATGTGAAATAAAGAAGATTCATTGTAGTCATAGCACCAATATTGGGGTTCCACATAGAGGATGGAACCACTAATAGAAGAACATGAACTAAAAACAGAAATAGTGTCCCACAACACAAATGGAAATGCTCTGAAACTGAAAATATTGAGTGGAAATTAAAATTATGATGTATGGAAGGATCCATTTTTAAAATTAATATATATGAAACCATCAATATTTTAAATTGAAAATATAATACTAATTTAATGACAATATATATATCTTTAAATTCTATATGGAAGTGACATTTAATATCATATAACATTTACTGAAAGGTGTTTACAAATATCCACTTTTGGAATCGTTATTAATTTTCATAATTAAGGATTTTATTTGTTTGTAAAAATTTACATAAAAAGGGAAAAATATAAATTTTGGAAAAAATGGAACATTCTACGACTAGTTGCTCCTACCAGTATCTCCCACTAGAATTCTCTGCCAGAGTGTCTACTACCTCTAACATATACCACCATCCTGTACTAAAAGACCAAGGCTTCTACCAAAAACATCTAATGCATGAATCTACCAACAGACTACGTCTACTACCACAAGAATTTACTTCCAAACCAAGTATTCTACTACAAGAATCTACTACCGTAATAAGAATAATCCTACTAGATTCTACGGGAAACATCTACATCCCTAAATATTCTTTTATATCTAGCATATACTGCAAACATATACCACAAGAAATGTCTTATACCACCTTCATGTACTAATATCTTCAACTTTCAGCCTCTAAAATACGCATTTGGCAGCAACAGAATTTCAGATTATCATTGAAAAAGTCTTATAGGAACTTCAGAATTACATTTGATACCTATTAAAAAAATTAGAATCGTCAATAATTAATCCAAATATATGGATAAGGGATTGTAACAGGGTCATCGAAACAAACAACTTGTGAAATAGCTTGCTGGAATCCTATGTAAACTGGGACAATACCACCAACAAGACACTCAAACCACAAACCTCCACTCCTCCACATAACCACTTACAAATCCCTTTAATACCTCACACCAATCCATTATAGAACACCCAAAAAACAAAACATTGGATAAACCAAAGTAATATAATCAAGGACTTCCAAATCCCATGTCTATATATTATCCTCTTTTAGTGGAACAGATTATACCACAATATTTCAATCATGTCAATGTATGACACATCTAGATTAGGAATCATGTTTGACGTTATTTATATGCAATTATTATTTTAATCACACATAATATCAATAAGGTATGATAATGTCACATATAAAATATTAGAGTCAAAACATCACATCATCCAAAAAACAAGTAAAACATACATGCACAAAACAACTTAGGGTACTAGGAATGAATTTGCATCTCATACTCCCAAGTACTCTCGTCTAGGCCACCATTCCTCAAAATCACACAGACCATAGAATGGGGTTTCAATCGCATCACCTTATCTTGATGATATTAGATCTCTACAGGCTTATCTCTAAAAATCTTGACATCCTCAATTTACAACTCTTCCCAAATAGTGAAATGAAATCGTGAAGCTACTAATGGAGCTGGGAGACATGTAAGACATCATGAATCTGGTCGAGTATTTATGTAGGATCAATCTAATAATCTACATAACCAATACTCCCTAACACCTCAAAAGGCCAAATGAACTAAGGGAATATCTTAATCTCCCTTCCAAATATATTCATCCCATGTTAAGGGGAGACCATCAAGAACACATGGTCTCCATCCTTGAACCTTAATGGTCTCCTACTACAATTGGATGAATATTTATATCGATCCCTAACGTACAACATCCCCTCATAAAAAACCTAAACCATATCTATGAAGATCTACACCACCTCAGGTCTAGGAAATGCTAGGTCCCCAACCATGGACCAACACACTAGAGAACAACATGACAACCCATAAAAAGCCTCAAAAAAGTCTAGTACAATGGATGAGTGATATCTTTAGTTATAAGAAATCATAATGAAGGGAAAGTGTTTTTATAAGATCTATCAAAGTCAAATATGAATGTCCACAATATAAAATCTAGTGACTCGATAGTTCACTATGTCTGTCTATCCATATGACAGTGTAATGTGGTGCATAAATAATCCTATGTTCTAAAATAATGTAGAAATATCCTACAAAATAGTGAAGTAGAATTTTCACTATAATCAAAGAAAATTTACATCATTCTCCATGAAACTTCACTACCTCATCCACATATCGCCTCACCAAATTATACATGGCACTCAGCACCCTGATCGCTGCCAAGTAGGCTGATTTCATCAACCGATCCAGGATTACCCATATAACATCCAAACCCCCTAAGATATAGGTATCCTAGTGATGAAATACATCAATATTACATCCAAGTTCCCCTTAATAACACTCATGTGATACAATTAACATCTGTGAACACGATTCATAGCATTTACCTACTAGAAACCCAAACATCATTCACTAAACACCACCACTGCATGTTTCATTCTAGATAGCCAAATGAACATCCTCAATACACGGTATAAATTATAAACTCTTGGTTTTACCACTAAAGGATAGTTATGAACCTCATATAATAATTCCTCATGAAACTCTACTGGAATGAATGCAAAATCATGGAACAACATTTGGTTTTAACCATCCTTTAAACATCCCTCCAGAGCATCACCATACCTAAAAAGATCGCACATCACCTCCACATCTATGTATCCCCATTAAGAAACCTCTAAATAATACATAAAATATGATTTAACTATAATATGAAATAAGAAACCCCCCAAATCAATAATCCTCACATCCTGGATTAAGGCTACCAAATCCTCTATCATCCTCCAAGAAACACCAGACACCCAAACCAAATACTCCCATGGATTATATCTCATATCACCATCCATAACATTCCCATTTCCAAATTAATGGGATATGTCAACATGATCATCTGGAAGAAACTCATCCCCACTCTATTTTGACAGATTTAAATCATGATAAGAAAATATATATCTCAAGATCATGGGATTTGTGAAGACGAAAAAGATCTCTATAGTGATGTATTGCTACCACAACATTGGTGAAAACACAAAACGTATAATTTTAGATCATGGGTGGCTTAGTTATTCTCATGGAGGAATAACTACATATACCCATAGGGGATAAATTACTTCTAATTCATAAAGATGCATCCCATGCCAAAATAGTAGTTATCTAAAAACACATCAAACATCACCCCTTCTTATAGACACTGAAGCATTAGAGCACTGACCAAATGCCTCCTTAGGTAGTTAAACTCTATGTGAAACTATTTGGTCCCAATAAAATATTCCTCCTTCAATGTCAAATATTTCAACAGTTCTACAATCCATGTGATATTGGACTCGAATGTCTGTTAATATACTATATAGATAAGAAATCTATGAATTCCAACCACATTTGTGTGTGATTATAAGAAAAAACTTATTCAACCATCAATGTGTCCAGCACCACTCACTATTGAGACACTACAATCCCAGGTAAATTCACCTATTGTGTCCATAACATACACTAAAACAACATTTTATAGATCTGGTAGTGTCGAAGGACTTGCAAGACAACTATGAAGTCATCTACATGATAATCCTCTATATTTGAGTAGATCAATATGAAATTGACAAAAAAAATACAAATGTTAGAACCATTAATAGAAAACAGAGATAATGAGTCCCATTAATATAACTATTTCATTCATGAAATTGAATAGCGTGACCATATGATCAATGTGATTATACTTGAATATGAAGGAATCCTTCAAGACGTTATCATCTTTAACGCTCAGTTGGTGATATCCAGATTGAATATCAATAATAAATATCCATATATATCCCCTTAACTTGTTAAAAATATCATTGATACTCTGAATAAAATAGTGATTCTATATCGTCACCCGGTTTAACCTCCCATATCCCGTTCACAATTGCAGACTACCATCATTATTCTTAAATAATAACACTAGAAAGCCCTTTATAAACGTACTAGGATAGTTGAAACCATTCTATATCAGATCATCTATCTGAATACTCAACTCCAGTAACTCATAATGTAACATCTGATAAGAACCCATCAAAATAATAGAATCATTGGGTTTTATATCTATTCTAAACATGAAATCATGCCGAGGTGCAAGCATCACAACTTCCTCATTAAGAACATTAAGAAAATCCCAAATGATGATGGTAACCTCAACCATCTCAGTTTCGAATGGTCTTTTATAAATATAGTCCATTAAAAATGAGGTTCATGATACATATATTTCACAACTAAAAACTCATGTTTCTAAAGAAAAAAACATGCTTCCCATCCATCTTCCTAGAACATAACTCTCCTACAAAACTAGGGGATAAAAAAATATATAACTCATACTAAATATGAAATTTTATTGTTGAATATAACTCATGAATTGTCCAAATAGGATTTATGTGTCATAATAATTATTCTTGACCCGTAACACGCATCAAATAAGATAGTTTGGACTCCAAATGGAATCGTCGACACTAAGGGATTAAGAATCCTCCCTATATCGAGTCATATAGAAAAAAACTAGTGATGTTTAAACAAAGGTGTTCCATGATCCTGAATAAAAAAATTATAAAAAAGATTAAATGAAAATATCAGAACACCTAAAAATGAACTTTGGCCCAGTGGAACTAATGCCACTAATCATGAAACTGACCACACTGAGATTTTCTACCTCTCTATTGATGGAAACCTCTATTTTAATTATCAGTTCAAGGTCCATGAACTCAAGGAACCTCCTGAGGTCAACATATAATGGATAAAAATCCTCTCACTAGATCATATGGTTGATAATCGTGTAGATAATATTTTATAACTAGGAACAACTACTAAAAATCACATTGAACTAGACCACACCAACCAAAATGAACTTAAGAGACCATTGTGAAATGATCATGATGATGGCCAATAACCCCAAAAAAACCCTTTACCAAATCACCAATCAAGAGCATGGAAACCACTAGATATGTTTTAATCAAAAACAAAGTAACTGAATCGTCGATATATGGATGGAGTGACTCCTCAAGAAGACACATATGGGACCCCTAGTTCATAAAAATTTCTATGGGTAAATGTTGATTATCCATGAACTTGATCCTAACCTCTTTCACAAAAATGCTCCCTTGTTAAAGAGATTATAACTCATGCCTCTTGACTGGCACTAGGATCGATGAATGGAACACTTCTAAGAAATATTTCTCATTTCCATACCATGAAACATATGCATCCTTCTACTCACCAGGATATTGTGTCCACCACTAATGTAAAAATCCATAAATATGACTAACTTTTAGATGTATTGTGTACTCAGCTGGGACTCATATCAAACTTAATGAGATCTAGGACTCCTCCAATTTTTTCTCTATCTCTATTTTTGAAAAAATGGATCAATAATTTCCTAAAATACTTCTATTAAAAGGTATGAAATTCCATAATCCACTAATTATACTTCTCAATTGGTTGATTCCTCTAGTACTCGACCAGATTATCCTACAAAACCTCCACTTCCAAATCCCCACATGGATGATGACCGGGATCCATATTTGAAATCAAAAAAATAAATTCCTCTGGTAGATATTTGGGGATATTTTTAGGATTCAATTAAATCATTAGAACTTCCTAAAAACTACCGAATTAAGATAAGAAAACAAATAATCATGAAACATACACCACTACTGTGTATCTACCCTAAAAATGGAACCACATCACTTGGTTGTTCATAAAACCCATATTCTTTGCATCATATCTTAGGGGGCCCTAAAATTACTTGTCATTGCCAAAATTTGTTATCCTATGTCACATACCAATATCATATGACATTATTTCTATATTAACCCATTTTATCCTCACTTTACGTAAATCCAACCTATATCTTACATCTCATCCACAAGCCTTTGATACTATTCTGTCATGACCACCTCCATCTAGATATACAACAATGATGGGAGAGAGAAGGTGACACCATGAGTCCCTCATCTAGTATACACCATGTTTGAGACTAGCACTGTGGGTATTAAAATCTCATAAATGGGAGGAATTATAATCTATAATGATACAAGATTGAGATACAATATGAATAAACCATATAAAATCTAGTAAATAATATAAAAAAACTAAAAAAAATCCCAAAATGAATGTATAAAGAGAACATATATATGTAATTGTCTTAAATGTAAATAAAAATAATAATAGATAATGTAGACACATGATAACAATCAAAGGTTCTAATCATGTAATTTCCAACATGATCCGAATTTTTTCCTAAGAAACCTTAAATAATATTATATATATTGGGTGGCCTTACATGTATACTGTTTATGTAATCCAAATTACCTATGCACAGGGGAGAAGAGAATACCGATACAATAGTAAAATAAATAGAACTAAATATCACTAAACATGCAACCTAACCAATCCCGATCAACACCACAACACTGTCACCATAAACCACATCTAATTATAATAACATAATAAGAAAAATATCGATAAAGGGTACCTAACACTACTTTCCCACTAATTTTACTCCCACAAAACGCAAAAACATACGTCATGGCTCTCCAATATCTTCCAAACACCACATGATTCTAAGGACCAAATGTGAAACTGGTTATCACATCATATCTCACTCTATGAAACCTGGTCTATCATCACATGTCATCAAAATCCATAATGAGAGTAGTAGGGTATCCTGAACCTAAGGGAAATCACCCTTCTTCCCACCTATTCCCATGCAAGATCCCCACCTCAAGCCATATTATCATATAAAACCTAACTAAAGTTCACTTTTCACTTATATCCATCATTTCCTGTGCATGCAATCTTCACCTAGAAGTGAGAGTGTGAAATTTTTGGTGGCCAGCCAACTGTCCTCACCACCAAGATGTTATGGAAAACACCCCAAAATATATAGGTTACAACACATGGTGTTATATGAATGTGGGGTAAATATAAAAAACTAAACAAAAAACATGATATATATATATATATTCACCCAAAATACAAACATATGTGTTCACAATGATTAAAAAACCAAATCATAACATCCCTAACTAGCCTGACAACATCGCCACTTTCACTTCCACCCCTAATTACACCCCACAACAAAAGAAATAGAAATACATGAGCCACCATTACAAATTAATACATTTTCCATATTATTAATTACTACCCCATTTAATTACCAAGACCTTCCATTTAAAATTTAATATTTACCTATTTAATCACAGTTCTAGTTTCATTCATTATAAATTTCCATCTCATTAACAAAAAACCCATGTCATTTCAAAATCAACATCACCATTTAATTAATACCATTACTACCCAATAAACTAGCATAAAACAACACGTCACAACAACATATACCCTATTATTATCATTATAATAGGCCCATAGATACTCCACCATAGAAAAAACATCCTCATTATCACAACCACCATAACACCACCAAATTACCTCAAAACCTCACCATAGAATGCCCACACATCTCTTTAAATACCACCCCCCCCCCCAACAAAAAATCCACCTCCACATCCCCACAACATGGAACACTGCTACACATAACATTCATGCATTAATTTTTAAAATTTATCATGGGGGAATCTAATACACTTAATGTTTAAATATAAGGGTTTTTTCTTAGTATCGATTTTTTCCAGATGAAATTCTTCCCTAAACCAAATTCAAGTGGTTAGCCAATTTCATTTGGTGTGAAGTAAATCAATCGAAAAAAATGGAATCTGTAGCTCTACAATAATAGTGAATGAAAATACCCAAATGGCCAAAAATTTTAGAAAGTCATCAAGCCTACACTATCACGATATCAAAAGTAATATAAAAAAAATAAAATGTTATATGAACTCCTCTACCATAAATATTAATTAATATAATTATTTTATTTCATTAATTTTGGTGTGTCCCCTCATACCAAGGATAATAAAACACACCCCTCCATAATGATACAATTTATGAAAAATTAAGGATCCCCTAAAAGGAAGAAATAAGCCTCACATGATTTGATACAGAAAAACTAGTGTTACAAGAACATGACGGAACTACAACTAGAAAAAATTAAACACACTACAGAAACATGGTCCCACAACTCTAAGAGAAATGGATTCCAACCACTTATCATGAGGATAAAGACAAACAAGGAAAAAGTAAGTTTATTGATTTTATAATTATGATTTATAAAACAATCAGTATTTTTTATCACAAAAATGATTTTAATTGACAATTAATGTAAACCTCATTAAAATAAACACACAAGATCCACTAAAAAACAATCTTTTAATAAAATGAGAATATATATATATCCAGTTTTGAAAAAACTCTTACTTGTCTTAATTAAGGCATTAAAAACATTTTACATAAAATATATTTACAACGGAAAAAAAACTAAAAATTCTGGATAAACTGGCACTTGTTACTACCCGGTGCTACTGCTAGCATTTACCATTGACATCTACATCCATATTTTATTCTACCACCAACATTATCACAATCATCTGCCCCTTGGCTAGGATTCTTACTACCACCATCTAAGCAAGTATCATCATCCATAGGAGGTCTACTAACTAGGACATATAATTTCGGACTATGTATTTTGCTGCCAGCATCTACCTCCATAATATACAACAAGAATAAATCCACTATCACTAAAATCTTCCTTTAGAAAGTTTTTTATAACACTATCATCTACCACAAATATCTACCACCAAAATGTTTCTTTTAACACTATAATCCATTAGTAACTTCTATTCAAACCTCTAAAACACACAATAATCACCCAGAGAATAGAGGATAATCAATAAAAATGGTTCTAAGGAACAACATCATTAAATTTTATTACTTGAAAACTTAAATAGGTGTATTTTATAGTCATTAATATTTATATATAGTATAGGTCATGGTAAAAGGTACAAATATATGTGTTTTTAATAATGATAACTCTAGATCCATTAGTGGCTTCAGTAATATTCAATCTTTTATAGAGGCTGGTCTTTTCTTATTTTTTAGAATAAAAAATTTGTAATTGTTTTTAATGATATATAGGTTCATGAGATCACTATTTTTTTTGCCAATGTGGATAAAAAATATGAATCTCTATGAGTTGCATAAATATTTTTTTAAATTATTTCTATAAGAATTTTTGAATTTTTTTCATAATTTGTTACATATGATGTAACATGTGTAAAAATTATATGATATAATTTCCAAAAGGGGTATTCCATTAAATTTAAAAGGATTTATGTATATAATATTAAAAGATGTTTCAAATTATGTGACATAAGGTGAATGGATACTATGTCCAAGACACTTTAGGGTAAGTGATAGATGGTTTGAAATGTGCACTAAAGGTACCACAACATTGTGATAGTCATAATGTTCTAGTGGTTTATCCTTATTCTCACCATCTTGTTGTATTACAGACCATTCTTGGACGATCATTCATATCCATCAAAAATATTCCATAACATGTAAGACTAAATCTATGTAATATTTGAGTGTAATCATTATTTTTTGATCATTAATTGATAATTAATATAAGGAATTTAAACATATAAAATGATTATTTTATCATTAAACATATATTATTAGGTTTAAAATTGAATGTTACCAAATTTTAAGTGTTAGATAATTTTCTAAAACTAGAAATCAATGTTTTACCACCATTTATGATCTTCGAGACCTATATACTATGTTTTGATCATTCATAATGGATCCATGTTGGTTAAAACAGTACATAATTAATTCCACTAGTTTCGATATATCCTTTTAATGATGGTTATATTAGACTCAGTATATAAGAGTGGCCATTCTCATGAATAGATATATTCATGAAATTAGTGAATACACTTAGAGGAAGGTTTCATTTTTCTACTCCTTATAGGTCTCATTCAGACTCATATGGACTAGATTCAATAGGAGTGCATCAATAAGAATAAATATAATATAAAATTTTCATTTTTTTAATCTAACCAATATGAATAGAATATTCTATGTTTATATGTGTTATCATTATACTATTCTTCAATAATTAGATATGTGTTACCATACAAAATATCCACCAATTTTCTCATTCAAGGGGACAATGTGGTTGAATATGTATTAAGATGGTTAAAACCACCTAAAAAATATTAATCCACACATTATTTTAAGTTTGCAGTGGTTGTTCAGACATCAAAGAGTTAGATGAATTACATATTTATTGTAAAGTACATAGAATATTTTGAACATAATTTTCTAGGGTATATCTTCTCACAATGGGATTTAAAAATGTGATTTGAGTGATGTGTGGAGTATCAATAGAATATAGATTTCATTTCATCCTATACACTATATATGGGTAATAAGGAAAAAATGTACTATGTTGGAAATATAATGTGGTGAAGGAATCAAAGGAGTAGTGGTAGTTAATGTGTTTGATAGAAGTATTTCATCTATATGATCATAAAGAGTGAAGTGTAATTATTTTATTTCACATAAATATAAAATCTAAATTCTTGGATCTAGTAAAGGAGAGAAAAAATATTAATTCTGGGTGTAAGTATACTAATTATTACTTATATTTTTGGAGGCAACATAACGGTGGTTAATAGAGTTAGACATGAAATCATACTTTAGGAAAATAATAGTGGTTACATTGATATTGAGGAAGGATTTAATTTCTTCATTCCATAAATCCAATTTTTAATTTCATAATGGAGTGAAAAAATGTGTCGTGGAATTAGAAATATTGTTTGTTGAGTTCCAATAAAGAGAGTAATATCTAATTTTCTTTCAATATTCTTATACAATTTGAAACCATGTTGGCCAATCAATTATCTATGGGAAATTTTAAACCATTTTATATACATGTGAAAGAGGGAAGGAAAATATATATATTCCTTAACTTATTTCAAATATTCACTATGTATAAATTATGTGATATAGGTTACTGTAAATCAAGTCTTGAAGTATGAACACTTATTTCTTATTTGGGAGGCATTCTTAATTGTGGATCTGGGTAAGATATATGTAAATGATCTGATTTGGATTAATATAGTTCCTTTATATATTATGTTAGATAGAGATTTTATATATTGATTAGGTTTTAATAGAGAGTTGTAGAAGGATATGAGTACTGAGATGAATTTTATAACATCATTTCACCCTTAAATCACATCTACAAATATGGATTTTATCAGTGCTAGAAAAGTGCATTAACAGTGGTAAACAAATCATTGTTAATCGAGGTAGAGATAGGGGTTCCCTTTTATCAGTGCTAAAAAACGTGCTGATAAAATACCCTTTTATCAGTGCTAAAAAATCACTCCTAATGGACTCCTTTATCAGTGCTAGCACAAAAGAGATGATAAAATGGGTTCTTTAGCAGTTCTTTTTTTCGCGCTGACAAGGGACCCTTTTATAAAAGATTCTAAAAAGTAATGAAAAAAGTAAAAAAATTAAATAAATATATATATATATATATATATTATGCGGGGGAGATTTTAATATCACTTCACCCCCCCCTTATCAGTGCTAGGCAGAACCCCTCCCACTCTCCTATGTGCTACCCTTGCCCGCACATCGCCCATCATGCCTGTGTGCACCTCCTTGCTTCAACCAGAACTCGTACCCACGATCTCCCCCCCACCCTTGCGGGCCTGCACCTTTACCACTAACACATTTTTTGTTTTTCTATATTTAATGATATATATATATAGTTATATTTATTCATATATTAATATATATTTATATTAATATTAATATATTTAGTTCTATTAATTAATATATATTTATTCATTTGTTAATATGTATATATATATTTGTATATTAATATATATTAATATACATTTTTTATATATGTAGTTATATTTATTTGTATATTAATATAGATTCATATTTATTTATATATATATTTTTAGTTATAATTTTTAATCCATACTTCTATTTGTATATTAATATATATTTATAACATTAGTTTTAAATACATTTATAAAATATGTTTTTTTATGTGTGTTTATAAATAAATAAATACATACATACATACCTATATACAACACACACACACCCACAGACATACACACACAGAGATATATATATATTTACGAATAAATACATATATATATATATGTGTATTTGAAAAGCCATAGAATGATAAAATGACCATAACATCTAATCCAGAAGTCTGTTTCAACTCTACAACCAGTAAAACTGAATAAAATGAAACAATATTCGATAGGATATGTGGTATAGGCCTAGAGGTCATCCATATCATATGTTATACATGTTTGAATGTTAAAAAATCGGGGTATCCCTATTAAAAACTCAGTTTTGGAGGACTTATGGGCCTTCTTGTGCCTTAAAAAATGTGACCAAAGACTCCCTTGGGTCACTATCACATAGAGCTCACTGCAAGATTTGATTTGATATGTGGTAGGGCTCAAACGGACACTCGGATCAAAATTTATGGCTGTTTGAAGTTTGAGTTACATTTTCAACTTATTTTAGATCTTTATTCTTTTTTTTGATTTTTTGTGACTTCATATTATTATTAAATGATTATTTATCAATGATAAATAGGAAAATTTTAATTAATAATATTTTTTAAAATATTTTAAATCCATTTTCCCTAAATTGTTTATATATTAAATGTAATAGTCTATTTATACTCATCTAAAACATATTTTAAAAAATATATTTTATATTTATATCGATATAAATATACTAATATAAACATATATTATATTTCATGATTTTTTTAAATATAAATTTTATTAGAGATAGGAAAAAGTGATGATAAAGAACCCCTTTATCAGAGCTACTAAAAAACGTTGATGAAGGGGTCCCCTTTATCAGCACTAAAAAAAGCGCTGATAAAGATGGGGCCTTTATCAGCGCTAAAAAAGGTCTGATAAAGGGTCACTTTTTACCGTGCCTTTTTTAGCACTATTAAAAGTGCCCCTTTATCAGAGTTTTTTTAGCGCTGATAAAGGGTGGTACTTCCCTTTCCCATTATTGTTGTAGTAAATAGGAATCCAGATCTAATGTACCATGCCTATTTTAGAGGAAATGAATCATATTTTTGTGTAAAATTTTGGAGCATTGTGGAAGGATATTTTCCATGGGTAGATTTTGTTGACAAAAATAGTGATCATGTGGTTATTTAGCTATCTTCATTCCAATATCATTATGGTAGACCATGATGATCCCCGTTGTGTTTGTTAAAACATGTTTAATGGTTTCATTTTGAACTTATCTTGATATATGATATTATAAGTTAGGATCAATTAATATTGATGTTTTTAGTGATAGATAATACATTGAATAAGTATTATATAGATTTTCATTGATAGATACTAATGTTTATAGTTTTTGTGTAGCTTTATGATGAGTATTTCCACTATTGGGAGATAAATGAATTATGTTGATAGGAAGGTAAACACCCAAATATGTAAGTTAATTTTACTTTATGGGTAAAATTAGATAATTTTATTATCACAACGATTTTCCAGTGAAGAATGTCAAAATGAACGATATATTCCATGTTTCTTTAAATATTAAAATTAAAAACTAGACCAATCTCATGATCTTTCCTATGATGCAATGTATTTAGGATTATATGTGACCTTTTGGAAATAAATGCGAGTATTTTTTATCAGTAAGGTGAGATAATTAGAGGGTGAAATATTCGTCTACTTTGTATTTTGTGAAGGAATATTCTAATTCTAGATGAGATATAGAATAGAGATAATCAGATGAAAAAAATTGATGATATTGTTTGAGGATACCGAATATTGAGGAATTTTCATGGGAAAGAAGTCCTATAGCGGGTAGAATTGTGACATAATGGGTTTGATAGGTGATATTTACATGGATTTTTATTATTATTGGTTTTGTTTTAGTATTTAAAATTATTTATTGAACATTTCATAATCATGTTTCTTGATCCTAGAGACTATGTAGTCAGACCATTCCGGTCACCTGGGGAGGTAGGGGTAACAAAATACATAGTGAGCAGTCCCAGGTGATCATGAATATCAACCATGGATTACATGGTTTTTGGGTAGAAGTTCCTACAAGGATGGTGAAATGTTATGTCCATCCATGTAGACTATCTATGAAGTTAGTTTCATTTATAATTACATAATTATTAAAAAACATCATTCAACCCCCATTAGAACCATTCAAACCATTATTAGTAATTGGAAAGAGACGGGGTTTTTTGAGAAAAAAATGGTGATTCTCTTTTAGAAAAATGCTTATATCTCTACGATTAATCAAATTAACACTATATTTTTCATTTGATCTTGATTATATTGTTATTTATCAAATCTTTCATTATTTATCTGTAATTTTTCTACTTTGATAGATTTATAACATGTGATTTGATCAATGACTTTGGATTTTGATTCTAATTATTGAATGATATATTCATGATCTCATGCTCTTTCTTATAGGGTTTATAGAATTTTATTGTGATGATTGATGTTATATATAGTGTATAGGGATCATCACATGAGTTTTAAGGATATTGGATCATACACACTCCATATAGGATTATAATTCCTTCTGTAATTGGTGTTATGTTATGATTTTTTTATTTGAAATTAAAATATGATTTAATGATTTTACTGCATAGTTGACATTTTATAGGATTCATAACACATGTGAAATTTTAGAGTTTTAATCCACAACATGGGAGATTTGTTTGAAATTTCATTTTTAATTAGTGAATTCAATTTAACTACTAAAGGTTTTTTGTGAAATGAATTTTTAGTACCTAAAATTGGATTGATTTAACACATAGTTTTATTCAGTTTCTATGTTAAATAGTTTTTTAGGGGTAAAACTATTTATGAAATTGAATTTTTTTTGTATGAGTAATTAATAAAATGTGTTGATAATAGGCAAGTGGAATTAAATATTATGATGGATAATGAGATCCATATTCAATTATAGAACAAATGATATGGGAAATGAATTTTTGGAACAACTTTTGTGGGTGGGAGTACAGAATATGTGTATGTTATGAATATATGTATGCCATAATTTTAAATGTATATTTTTTTCTCATGTATCCATTGGTTATATTAGTTACATATTCGAGTTAAGATGCGGTTGATGTGGGGAGGGTTACCTAGTCTTGGAATATAATTTGTCAAATTATTTTCATACGATTCCTTTAGATTTATCTAGAGGAATGGAAAATTAATTTATTCAAATGTGATGACTTATTTTCAATGGAATTAGTATCATCGTTGGTAATTTTTTTCAATTTCTTTTATAATAATTATTTGGGGAATTATTACTAAGTATTCATACTATTCCCAACCCATAAATATTAAATTTTATGTATTACATTACCCAACCCATTAGGGCCCCGCTTGGGGATGGTAGTTATAAATGTGTCGAACCCCATGAAAGCTTCCAATATCCTAGTGGTTAGAGACTATCTCTGAATATTAATATTTAAATAAATGGTAGGTCCTATCCAAATGAACATGTAAACACATACACCTATATTTACACCATAATAATGCTAGATAATAAAAACTCAAGCAATTAAATAGAAAAACAAATCGACATAATAAACTATAAGAACAACTAGTTTGATTCAATATAAATATGTCTCAATAATGAAAGGGAAAATATAAATTAATAACAAGAAATAAATTATATTCCAAGAACCATCTAATGTGGAGGAAGATCCCTACATAGGAACTTTAAAACTGACCAATGTCAACGATCACTATCACCGAGTAACACTAAGATTGATCAATATCCTTCCCACAAAGGTTTATATCTGATTATATATCTTCATTATAATAAATTTCATGTGTAGGAAAATCCCATGAATATTTGAGTATATACATGACGAATAGGATTACCCAAACACCAAAGAATATGTTTCAAAAAATAGTCATCTCCACCCTTGAAACAAGAGGGAAGCAGCACATCAAATAGTTATAGTCCAAAAAATATTGATTTCAAAGGGAGAAAGAGAGGACTAAATCTTTATATCCAGCTATATAAAATAATTCTACACATAGCTAAAAGTGTTAGTGTTATCCTGATACTTTTATCTGAATGTAACCTCACGAGATTCATTATGGGGTACCCAAGCCTCGCTGACGGAATGCTAGGGTCGAGGGGGTACCAACCTATAGGGGAGGACCCATGAAATTTCTTTGTTCATAGAAGAGGGGGTACAGAATCTGCTAATAAAATACCCAATCCTTGAGTGTTTAATGTGGGTATTAAACTTATCTATACTAATGATGCGGAGGACCCATTCCATGAAATATATATTCCATCGTGGTTGTACCAACTAGAATGTCAATATCGATTTTTCACTCAAGTCCCAATGTTAAAAAACAATGTTGAAATTAGTGATATACTCAAACCACTTTAGGACATAACTCTTATATCAAAATAAAGGCCACCATTATTTCATGTAAAAAATTATACTCAATAATTATTACTCGTGAGTCCGTTTCCATGCCCCAAAGAAGGAGATATGGGATGTAGTTCTTTATGAATAAAGTATATAAGATATCCCTTGGGGTATATGTGGGTGTGATAAAATGTCAACATCAATTCATTCCCTGCCTCCCAACTCATAATGTGACTGTCCATTCACATAGTGTGCAGTAAAGGTCCCATGGAATGTGGAACCACCTATGGTTCTGAGGGTGTACTCCTCAAACACAATGATTTAGTTGGCTAGGGTCACATAGAGTGTGGTTATGAGTATATAGAATGTGATTTTTTTCTCTTCCTAAAACCATAGTCACTATAAAACATGGGATACAAATTAAGTGTTCATATGAACTACACATCATTTAGTTGGGATTTTTCTAAAAATTTACGTATTTTATCAGAATCATCATCATGTTCATTAGTATTACTCAAAATCCATCGTGTTCTTTATCCAGCACATTATACAAGGAAAATCACCTACTGGTTTCAAGATTTGAGCCACTCTTCAATTGAAAAAATCATTTCATTTTCCTTACATGATAATACATTTCACCCTAGGACATCACTTGAGTCTTAGTCACTCATCTTTCATTCATATTCCACTATCCTCCATTAACACTCTCACAAACCATTAGATTCCTCAATAATCACCCTAGACTAAACATGATTGATGTTTTATCCTTATTTGAAACTAACTAGTACTAAAATTTCCAAATTATCATATATCAAAATTTATGAAAAAATAATATAGGGAATAATTCAGATACAACAAATATATAATCATCAGTGGATGTTACAAAACTAGACACTAATAATAATAATGGGAAAATAATAGATGAATATTGTAGAGAATAGATAAATTTTAGTGATGATTAAATAGAAAAAGTAACAATGATATATGAAATGGGTGAATAACTAGGGATTCAAATTAAATAATAAATCCATTATTTAGTTTATAAATATATAGGAAATAATCCACCAAAAAAATCCCTAACATTCCAAAGGATCAATATCTGACATAAAACAAATTAGCATTAATGAAGTTAGTTCCCATTTACAATTAAATTAGTTGATCCTTGAGTTCCCATTGATTTCATATCAAATTCTCTCCTAACAATATAATTCCATCAATTCCCTGTGGTATGTGACAAACCCTAAATAATATACATAGAGGATATTAAATGGAGGGAGTAAATATGTTTATAAGATTAATCAAAAAATTAATTAATTAATTATCATCCAATTCAATTCCATTAAACCATACTTTGATGGAGAACTATTAGAGTACTTGATGAGAATATATTATATACTATTCATATGATTCACCTAGTGATATGAAATGATCTTCCCATGGATTAATATATTTAAAGTTTTCGATATATCAATGTTTTAGTTGTACAATACCCCAAACATTGAGACAAACCGAAATAAAAACTATAATTATTTTTATAAATATTCAAAGTGAAAATTTTCCAAAAAATAGAGTCATTATATTATCCCCAAATTTATATATCTTCACCTCAAAAATAATAAATGAAAAATGGATAGGTAATTAGACCAACATATGGTTCTTGCTCACCCAAAAAGTAGTTTTCAAAATCAAATAAAAATATAATTTTTAGTCTATGAGTGGCACACAATTTTTTTGCAATCATCTAAAAGTTCACCATCATAACCTATTCCTCATATTCCCCCATGAGTGATGACTTTATTATCTCCATCCATCATTGGGGTGATCTGTAGGGTCTACCATACATGTACAAAAATATTTACATACTGACTATACAGTGATAACTATTATTTTATGTGAAGTAAAGAAATTGTATGTGATCCTCCTTGCTCCAATCTAAGCACAACATGAATTCTCTCAACATATCATCCAAAACCTAAGTGGAACATTATTTATTGTCATCTATCTAACGGTGGACTGACATGCTCATCTATAACTGGGCATAGAAGACCACCGTAATTTTTATCTATAATGATAATTTGAACTGAGTTTCACAATTAGAGATAAATTTTTAGTTTAGCTGTGCAATAAACAAAATATCATGCCTATTCAAACACCCAAAACTCTCTATAGAAATATAATATTTGAAACAATGAATTTGATTTGGCATGTAATGTTGATAAAAAATCACCCTGAGAATGTTTTGATGTCCCATTATAAATATAATCCTTATCACTAAATACATTGATATATTTTTCCACTTCCACGATGGGATCCCAATATGTTTAGCTAATGATACTGGAACATAGTTTTCAACCCCCACCTGCTAACAAGTGATGAACCATGAAACTAGATCAAAACAACTCTACCACTTGGATAGACCCAAAATTTTTATTGAAGGTTGTAGTATATATTTTTAACCCCATGGTGTACTTTTAAGCATTTAGTATGAATCCATAAAATCACATCCTCACATAGGGAAGATGGCATAATAGTTTGTTAAGATGTTATAATTAAGTTCTGTTATTATATCTAATAAAGATATATAGTCATGCATAACTTAATAAATGTATTTTAAATGATATTATACCAAAAATTATAGAAAAACTATCATCTTATAGAGTTGATATGACTTTATATCATAATAAAAAGAGTTATAATGAGGCTAACTATTCTAACTTTCCCTACAATAAGTGATAATGAGACTTATAAGTAATGTAATTTTCAACCATGTTTCCATTTCTAATAGTATATTCTATCTCATAGTCATATCTTGATTGGTACTCTATTTAGTACATCTATCTTAGTTTAAGGTATCTTTTGGTAATGATATAAAAGATACTGTAGAGGTTTTAATAAACTAAAAACCACGAACCCATATTTTAATGTCTTAATTTCTTCTATGAAAAGAAAATTGTGGAAAACTATTTCTCATGGGTTACATAGTTATTTCCATATAGTCATAACTTCATAGAACCATATTCAGTCACCACCTGCCTCTGCAAATATGACTCTAAGACCAGATCTAGTGAAATCATACATGAAAGAATAAACTAAATCATTCTCCAGTATTCTTAGAATGGGAGAATTGGTTAACCTTTAACAAAACTCCAAAAAAGAATTCTAAAACTTCTCAATATAATATAATGAATTTTTCGTTAGTTTTAGAGAAGTCAAAGGGACAACAATTCTAGAAAAAACTACAACAAAAATCCAGTAAAACTATTCCAACCACGGATACTCCAATATATTGATATGTTCTTTGGTGGTTCAAAATATAGAATTTCCTCTATTTTCAATAGGTCTAAGACAACACCATGTCCTAAGATAACATATCCTATAATTTAAACACCTCTATTCTTGATAAGTAACATTACAATATTACCATATAATGGTTTCTCCTAGAGTATGTTGTGAACCACCCTTGAATGTTATATGTTCTCTTCTATTGATACAGAATAGAAAATAATGTCAATAATGATGAAAACACAAATTGATCCTAGAATGGTTGGAATAACTAGTTCATAAGTGAGGGGAAAATGATAGGGGAATTTATCACACCAATGGGAATCAATATTAAATCATAAATCATGTAGTTATATTTGAATTATATCTTTAGAATTTTCTCATTTTGATCTCGGAACTGGTGATAGCCGGACCTATGGCCATGTTTTTAGAACCATCTCACACCCTAAAACTATTTTAATATTCCATTGATTCATGATAATGGATACTGATTATTTATAATTACCACACTATGGTGATAATTATCAATAGATAACCAGAATATCTTGATTATCTTTTTAGTGAAAAACACTAGTATTTATCATGGGGTTATAGTTTGTCTAATAAGTCCATTAATTTAAAATTCCTCAAAATTCACTATCATCTCATGGTGCTCGAAAATGGCCATATGATATATCTTAGATGATATCAATGCTGTATTGGGGTGTAAGTTAATATAGTTGTTAACATATCATCAGTAATGTAATCCTATAACATCATTAGCAAAAAAAATTAAATTTAATCTTGTACTACCATAATATTGTTTGGTTCTAGAGAGACCACAGTATTATGAGATAAACTCACCAACTAATGGTAAATGGGATGCAACATCTAATGAAAAATCTATAATTTTTATACCAGTGGGTACTTTAATCCATAGAAGAACATTCTTGTCCCATCTTCCCATAGGAACCTTACTCTCATATGGTGGAATTATATGATGCCAAAAACCATATATGACTATTATAGAAATAAAATTATGTTAGATGACTTCATATTAACTACAAATAGATCTTATAATACAATTTCTCTAATCCCACAAGAAATGTTCTCTATTATGTGATATCTAGTTCATTCAAAAGCTATGGGAAATAGAGAAATCAAGCCTTGTAGGATTCATAAGTAATAGTGGATAGGATAAAGTCTCCATTGGATTCTCATGATATCTAAAACTGTATAGGAACATGATAGAATATATGACACATATTTCTACAAGTACTGGAGATAATGTAAACAAGGCATAGATCATACCTCAAATATTCTCATGAAAATATTAATCATACGCCTTCATAGCTTGGATATGATCATTCCCTCACCTTACTGGTCTCCATGTCTAGCACAAATTACCTAGAGGTGGTAGTTGGTGAAGAACATAGAATCGTCCTCAACATATAACTACACATCCAAGGGCTCCTCTACCACATCGGTCAATACCACATACCTGGGTGAAAAAATGGATCCCCTTAGGGTTAAACTAATCACAACTAAGAATTTATCTAAATGATATTTCAAATATTTGAGTTTACTAAAAAAAATATTGGTTCTAAAATTTACATTCCATGTGAGTATGCCTAAAAATAGCATAACACCATTCATCTCTCGGCTGACTAGATCCCCAGTGGGATTCCCGCACTATGAATCCCAAACACTAAGGGTTCCAATAGAAATACATATTGTGATAAGAAATTGAATTTTAATACTACTAAGTTATATTATAGGAGTCAAATCCATGATGTGAAATAAAATCTCCAACTACCCATCTATTCTATTCTAGTAATATATTTGTCACTAAGTCCTTCACCTATACTCCAATTTATGTGGGAATGAATAGAGAGGCACAACATTGTTAGATATCTCTAGGGAAGAACTTCTAAAACATATACCCTAAGAATTTCTAACCACATACCATATTTAAATAGTAACTCAAGAGGATAAAAATCCTTTATACATGCACTATGATAGTAATATCATTATTCCAAAACTCAATATGCTCCAAAATCCACACAAAAAATGATTATGGACAGTTTTAATTAATGAATAATTTATTAAAAATTTTATATAATTGAATTTCCTTATCAAGTGTCTCATTTATTAGACCCAATCATTGCTTTTCTACACTGTGAAGAAAATTAGTCATAAGTGACACCATATTATCAGACAGGGTTCATACGAGTTTGAACACTCGAAACAGTAATTCCAACTAATCCCCTACCAGATATGGTTTTTGATCTCCATATAAATTGAATTTTTTATACCTCCAAAAATCATATATAATGATCATAGAATACATATCATTGTCTCAGCCTATTGTAAAAATTGGCTACACATAGTGAAAACCAAGATCTTATTGAAATTTTGGTGGTGGGTTTACTAGTGGATCAATAAGTGGGGGAAGTAATATTTACCACCAGAAGTATACACCACATGAATACACCCTTGTATAAAACACTTTTCACTAAACTTTGCATCATTACTGACCAAACGTTTTATCTTAATTGGATATCATTATGGTGGAATCCCCAATTTTACAAGATGTACCATGATTATTTGATCATATTTTGTGAGATAACTCAAGAAGGAAATGTAATTAAAGGACATTTACTATAAGATACATGTATCATTAGTTTCATTACAACCAATTACAAAGTTTTCATGTAAAAAATGGTTATTAGAATCATAGCGTATGGATACATCGGTCATCACATCATCATTGGGTCCCCTATCTTGACTGCTGAACTCAAGAAACCTTAACTTAATTACCCTAATTTCCTAAACCAATCCTCAAAAAAAAATCCTCAATTCCTTCTCCTCATAAAACATCACTCCAATACCACTTTGACAAGACCCAACCCACAGTAGCTCCCCATCGACTGGAAGTGAGTTGAGTGTTAAACCCCCTAGTAATGATCAATAGTCTAGGGGCTGGTGGATAGATTTAGGTATATATATCACAAAAATGAAATTCCTTGTCCAAATTAACGAGTATATGTTTACACCTCCATTTATACCATAAAAATGTTGGATAATAAAAATTTCACCAAACCAAAAGAAAACCTCTAAGAATATGATGATTTCAATAATATAAATTTATCCCAAGAATAAAATGGGAATCATACATGACCAATAAGAAATAAAGTATATCCTAACATAATATTCAGTGAGGATGAGGATCCCTATTCATTAACTCCAAAACTAACCACTCTTTGTAACTACCATCACCATGTACCACTAGGCTTAACTAATACCAAGCCTTCCAAATTCATCATCTAACTAAATGTCGTATGCATATGGTAGGATGTGTTTGGTAAAATTTCATGTAGCGGGGAGTATTTACTTACCTATTACAAGACCGCTAAAAAAAGGGAATCAGTAGGAAATCCCAAGAATCATGACCCATGATATAAAAAATAAGAAATATATCCATCAAATATATGTACTTATAAAAAGACACATTTCAAATTGAGAAAGAGATGTACAGATCTTCATATCCAACTATATTGGTTGAGTATGCACATAGATCAAACTGAACGAACTATTTGAATGGAAATATTCTAATGTAACGTCACTATATCCTCTAGAGGGTACCTCTGCCTCACCTATGGAATGCCTTGGACAAGGGGGTACCAACCACTAGTGGAGCACTAAAGCCTCATATTATATCTTAATTGAGGTAATACTGACTCTATATATAGAAGAACCATGACCAAGTTGGTATTTGGTATGGGGGTATTGAACCAGTCTATACAATGTATTTGGGGGAACCACGCCCAAATATATACATACTTGCTAGGTAATTGACCCTAATGTATCTCCCAAGATCACACTCATGTCCTAATTTTATCCAACAATGTTGAAATAAGAGACCTTATTTTTCCACATCACTCCATATATATGATGTAAAAATTTTCCACTAATAAAGAATATACAGAATTGTACTCCCGAAGGACTACAGAAGTTTCCATATCTGAGGCCAAAAATAAGTCGATAAGGTAGATTGTTCATTCTGAATGAATTTCTTGATATGTCTTGTATGGTATATATGGTGTCTTCCCATTATAATATATATCTATGTACCTGTATCCCACTTGGAATTTGAATATCTAATTAAATATCATGTGTTCTAGGTTATATGACATATAAAATGACATGGGGTCCTAAGAATGCACTCCTAGTACACACATAGCTATTTGACCAGGCTTACATAAAATCTGGTCCTGACCACATAGAGTGTGATATTTTTCTCTACATGAAACACTATCCACCATAGCACCCGAGATAAATAGTTTTCATTCTTTCAAACTACACACTCGGAAGTGGTTTTTTTTTAAAAACAGTTCCCATCAATCCTTTTCACGTCCTTAAAACAAAAAAAAGTTCTATAAATATTATTATCTAATTAATTTAACAAGGATAAATCCCTACTAGTTAGTATATTTTCCACAATCACTAGTATGAAAATGTGTTTTTATTACCCTGTACAAGCCTTCATCATGACCCCTGGTAATTTCATATAATCAGTCACTCACTTTTTATCTAAAATCCACTATCCTATGGTAATAATACCGTAATCCATTACATCTATCATAAATCAGACATAAAAATTTAGGTCTGTTATATGATTATGATTCTAACAAGACTGATAGTCTAATTATAGTTCAATCAAGTGAATATAAAGAGTAAATGATGAATGAGGGGAGGTATGCTCATGTAACATCATAATAATAATCATTGGAATTTTCTAACCCAATAACCAAAATAATCATATAAAAAATAATATATAAAGAATCCAACACAACAAGTGAGTTTTAGGATCAATGAAAAAGATAAATTCCTAGAGTCATTTGAATTGAGTGGATAATATAGTATGTGATGAAGAAAATAATTCATTGATTTAATTATAAAAAATAGGAAATATTACAAAAATAGCATAGGAATACCACATGAAAATATCATTCATCGATGATGAATAGACCCGTTTTGATTTGATTTGTGATAATTTTGGATTTGATTCATTGATCAAAAAATTATAATTGATTTTCTATCAAAAACTCTTTTAATGGTGGATCTATCTCAATTATCTTGGTCATGGGGAAAACCACATAGAATTTACATAATAAAAATTAACTAGTAGGATTAATTAGATTTAAATAAATAATCAGCTAATTAATTATTAATTTTAATTCATTTAAATCTACCCATATGGAAAATTTTTACAGAACTCTATAGGAATAATTTTAATATCATTCCAAGGGATGACCAAATTAATTGTTTCAATAGAGGTCATTGTTTCTCCATCTGAGACTAAATTCAAGAGGGAATAAATTCATATTTAAATATTGTGCATGTGTGGTTTAATGATTTAAATATTTTTAGTATATCAATATCAAGGCTCTGAGAAACCTAAAAATCCACACTAACTCTAAAATAAAACCCAAAATAATTTTTAGAAATATCATAAGAGTCCAACTATAAAAATTTGAGTAATTATAATAGAGATTAATGAAGTTGTAATATAGGTAAAGAGAAGGCATTGATGTTATTATGAAATAGAGCTAAACATGTGATTAAATGGTTGATGTGGTGGTGTTCAACAATGTTTTAGGAAGGAATAAAACTATTCACCTCAAATAAGGTTCTTCTATATGCCTTTTCTGTTAGTATTTGAGACATGTGTATGTTTTATTTATTAAGGAACTATATATAGAAGATTTATATTAAATGGTATTATTAATGTTGGTTTAGGATTTCAAAAAAAGGATACCTTTATGGTTTATGCAGATTGTTATATTTATGAAGAAAATTCACTCCCTAATGGAATTTTTTTCTCTTGAAATTAGTTTATCGGCCTCTAGTTATCAAGTAATATTCTTGAGGAATTATAGAAACATCCTTAAATACTCAGAATTCAAGATCCATGATCAAGTCTATTACATAGATTTATTTATAATACTTTGTTAATTTGTTATTTTTTAAAAAAATATTAATTTTTATATAATATATATTTTTTCAGATATATTACATTTGATTAAATTATTAATTTATATAATTATTATTTATTTTTTCGAAATATAATTATTTAGATAATATAATTTTTTTATTTTAATTTTAGTAATTTGAATAAACAAATGAATATATTTTCATTTTGTTAAATGTTTTTTATTTTTCATATTTTTGAAATTAATTTAGTGATTATGAACTCGCTATAGAAGGTGTGTTCAAGAATGTCCATATTTTATAATAAATTATACAAGGTAAAATAGAATTTCGACTACAAAATTGTTCCAAAGATATTACCATGGTTGACGGAGGTGGGTTCTTGATGCTATGGATTTTTATTGAATGAAATTTAATATTAAAGCTCATTCCAAAGGATATAAATAACAATATTTGGTGTGACAATAAAATGTTATGGTTTTAGAGAGGTTATGAATCACAATGTAAAATTAGTGATGGAATGTGTTATGATAATTAATAAGCAATGAGAATGATATCACCATAGTGTAACTACTTCTTTGAATATGTGAAATGGAATTTTAGAGAGTTTGGATTCAAGAACCAAGCCATTTCAAATTTAATATTAATCATTTAAGTGTCTAGATTTTTACAAACCATGCTATTTACTATTTACATGGTTTTTTAATGTTTGGGGATATATATTTATTAATTTTATGGTTAGGGAAGGCTATTTTCATGTTGAATTGAGATATTAAGTGGATCTGAAATTTGTTTTGTTATTTATCAATTTTTGGGTTCTATTCTACATTTTGGAAAATTATGGAAATGAGCATCATATTTTATTTATGTGGATGAGGTTCTTAAATTACATCGTATTAAATTATATTACTTATTGAGATTTGGATAAGTATAAAGACAATGTATTACAAGTGGGATTGAAATTATATTAGATATATATTTTTCTTCAAATTGAAAACTACTACACATTTATACATTTTTTTATTTATTATTTTTTGGTAATGGAAAATATATTCAACATAATATAAATAGATATTATATAAGGAAAATATATTATATATCCTCAAAATTGCATAAAAATAAGTATTTTTTTTAAATTTAAAATAAATTACGTAATAAAATATCATACCAATTAAATTATTTTCAATGATAATTATCATATATTGAACATAGATATTATGCCTCTCAGTAAGTCCTTTTCCATTTTAAAATTTTTGATCGTTAGCTATTGAAAATATATTTATTATCGTTAAAAATAAATATATATTACATATCCTAATCACATTGATTTATTTTCCACATTTTTTTTAATTCTAAAACATAATATGTAATGAATATGTTACCTATTTAATGGTAAATGTTATATTTGTTAAATTTTTTGATAATAAATAATATCTTACTCTGTTCCATTTCCATAGAAGTGTAAGCACCATTTTTTAATCAATCATATTTTATGAATATAAATCCATTATTAGTCATAATATCGGGTATTATATGAATACATTAAAATTCATTGACCCCAAAATGTTCTATGATATAATTATAGTGAAATTAAATAATTATAATTTTTAAATAATCAACATGAATTTATTAATGTAAATTAAGAGATCTTGTTAAACGTTTTTGGAAATAATTCTTGTGATAATATCCCTAATGTTTTATTAATGTTATTTTAAAATTTATGAATCCCATCATTTATATCCTACTTGATTTCATGAACCTACATGGCTTGAAAGTCGTTGTTTGAGTTCATGGGGATCCCTAAGTAGTCTTGGAAGACAACATTAAGAGACCGTCTATGGTGATCAGAGTAAGAGTTGCCTTTTGGTTTTATGTCCTTGTGAACCACATACCTTCATTCATACTTGTGTGGAGTGAGTTTTTGATATTTCACGTCATGGTTTAGGATTCATGAACACTATTAATTATCAAATGTATATTTTGGAATTATCATTCTATTATTTAATTCTAACTAAATTTAATGAATTGTATTTGAAAAATAAATACTGAAATATTGATAATGAATGGAGAGAGACTATCAAAATGTAAATATATTATTTAATGCTATATTATGTTCTAAATAGAATATAGTGTGGTTATATTGTGTTCAATTCATGTTTCTATATTTATTTGTTGTTTCAAAACATGTTTTCTATTTTTTAAATTAAAAAATGTAATCACCTCTCATTAAATTATAATTAGAAAAGATAAAAATGAATGAGATTCTTAGAAAATTTATAATCAGAATATTATTTATGTAGAAAAAATAATATACATGGAAAAAAAGATGAAAATGTGATTTCATAATGGGTGTTTTTAATATTTTTTGTTTTTTTGTTATTTTTTGAATGGTTTATGGAGTAGTCTTGAATTGATTGTATTAGAAATATTTTTATATTTATTTTTCAACATAATAATTTGTTAAATTATATAACACTATTAATGATTTTTTTTGGATTTATAATTTACTATGAAAGAATGATGTAGTGGATGATTTCAGGTGACTGATTTGGAAGAAGATGAAAGGGTACTATGGGTTTCTTTTTAGAAATGCGTTGTGGCTATTATTATTGGATAGTGTGGTGATTTGTGAGAGAGTTGTATTGTTTTTGTGAATTTATGTTGTTTTTTCATGCTGGTATGTATATAGAAGGTTATTATATCATTGTAATGTGTATGGGATATAACATAAAAATAGTGGGCTAGAAGCAGGGGAATATAGAAAAATTGTTAAATTGAATGAATGTATAGTGGAAAGGAGAAATATTTGGTGATAAAAATATAAATAGTGTGATGGAATTTAATAAGTGGAATATATTAAGGAATTACGATGATATAAAATAGAATGGTATAGGATAGAAAGATTGTGGGCATTTTCTTTTGAGTGGATTTCCATTATTTATGGTTAATGAATGGTTTATAGACATCATATGGATAGTGAAATATAATCTAGATATGGTTAAATGTTATGACTAAAGATAATTTATTTTGGTTTATTTGGATGGTCTTTTGGATATAAATGGATTACATTATGTTGTATAAGTATTAATAGTTTTTAGCGAATATATTTTGAGGTGTGGTGATGTTTTTGTCATGTTGTATTCTAGTTCAATAAGAACACACTATTTGAGATTGTGTGTTTATTTGATATATATATATATATATATATATATATTGAAACACAGACACACACACAAACAATTTTCTTTTTGATTTCATATGCACCTCCCCTCTCCCCCCTAAGTTGGACTATTTTTTATGGTCAAACGTTTAGATTTAGATAACATTCAAAAAAATCTAGGTTAGAAAGGGAATGAATAACTAAATATTGCCTCTTACACTCTCCCCCTTTATACATTGTATTGGTTGTTTTAGATAATGATAGATTTTGGAATATGACATATAGTGAATTAAATTTATATTATTTGAAATACTAGATGAAAATGATATTTATTTTTAATATGATGATATATGGTTGTACCGAACCATGATTTTATTAAATAGTTTTTTTCATTAGATTAAGAGAGTATTGATATATTTTTCCAAAAAAACACCAAAAAACAATCATATAAATATTTTATAAGAAGTTTAAAAAATTAATAAATCATATGGTAGAAAAAAAATATTATACTCACATAAAAATAAAAAATAATAAGAAGAAGAATACATAATGATTTAAGTGGAAATTTTCAAAAATTATTTTTTCAACATATATTATATATTAATTTAAAAAATAATTTTACAGATTTTAGAATTTTTTTTCCAATGAACAATATTTTTAATTCACCATCATAAAATTTTGTTCTGGTAAATATTTGAGTCTTTTCTAAAATAATTGAATTTTTTGTGAATAGTGAATATATCTATTTTTCTAAAAACTCTTACAATTATGAAATTATCTAAATAGATGAAAGACTTAAAACTTTACAAAACCTTTTTTATATAAAATATAAGTCTTTAATAGTTTATATCAGTTATTTAAAAACACTATGTCTTATTTGTAGAATCTAGGATTAATGTATTGGTTGTTTCATAATATTTTAAACAAAAACAATTTTTATTCACATATACTAAAAAATTGTTTTAATAAATTATACAAGATAATTATAAAAAAATATAATTAATATTTTTAGTCATAATTTTCATATTATATAATATATTAAGATTCATTTTTATTCAAAAATGGGATCACCATGATAATTTTTAACTACAACGATTATTGTCAAATCGTAATTTTTTAACATTATATAAATTTTATATAAATCAATAAATTTATATATGTGTAATAATTAATATAATATGATTTTTAAACATATATATATTTATATTAACACAAATTTAATTGGTAATTAATGATCTATAATATTAATAATAGATAATGATAGAACATTTTTTTCATAAAACATGTTTTCAGAATATAAAATATTTTTAAATAAAATTTAATTTTATCTTATTTAGAAATTTAATTAGATGAAATCGAGGTCAAATTTGGGTTCATCAATTTTAATTTTTTTATTGGGGGATTTTTTATTTTTAGTAAAACATATATTTCTTTGTTGAAAACTAGTTACCTAGGTAAAAACAAAAAATAGTAAAAGGTAAAAACATAATGGTAAATGACATGAAGTATGTATAATTTATGAATTTAAATGATATGTAGAAGATTTTTAGACCTTGTCAGACTAAAAAATAGATTATTTCCAAATTTTTTATCATTTTACTATGTAATATTGTCAATTAATTATTGAAAAAAAGTGGTATTCACAATAGATCCATTTGTTTAGGCATAAAAGGGGGAAAATACCAACAATTAGTTTTAATTGTTTTCATTTTTATTTCATAATAAAAAATTTATGTTTTTCACCGTATATAAACCTATCACATTTTCTTAATCTAATGGTCTCAATTAATTTACCTAAGAAATTTTTTTCCAAAGATACTCTTAATAAAATATTCAGGGTCCCAAAATGATTATTACATATTCCTTATCTTTTTCTTATTAATATTTTCTTCCAAAAAATACCCAGGAAATAGTAAAATAATTTTCTACATAAAATTATTATACTAGATAATTTTTATAGTAATGTAAAAACCATTATTTATTCCATTCCACCATCTCATAAGAATAAAAGTAGTTCAATCATGTGTTTATGCGAAGCACTACCTCCACGAAGTGATTTCATCTATTTAAAACCACCATGTATATTAGTTGATTATATAGATTTTATTAAATAAAAAATGATATATATATTATAATAAATATTATTTTTTTATAAATTAAAATTCAAATTAATTTACAGTCATTAGTTTGGAAATGGAAAAGTAATTTTTTCATAATACGGTATACCACCTCCCCTAAGTAAGGATTTCTATTATTCATTTTGAATTTCATTATTTTAAAAAAAATTAATATTTTACCTGAAATAATAAAATTTTATATAATATCATTAAGGTTATTTAATAATGATATGATGCCAAAAATAAACAATTTCATAACCATACTCATCCATTAAATTAATGTATGTTTTTATTTGGGTAAGTCTGACCACCAACTTGAGCATTTTTATATAAATAAATCTTAAATTAATAAATGAAAATAAATTATAATATTATTATTATAAGTTAATTTGAAAACCTTTTTTTTAAATGTAACCTAGATAAACATACATAAATAATGAAATTAAAACATGTGATAATTATTACATCCATAAATAGTCCCACAACCCATGGACCTAATGGTTAACATCATGAAAACTAGAAACTAATATGACTTATTTTTCATTATGGGAATTTTTCTCAATAATATAAGTCCATTATTATAAATTCCATGAGACATATTCTAATTAAATGTTGTGTAAGGTAAAACATAAAAATGGGTAAGCTCAAATTCTCATTAAATGATAATGTATCGATGACCATAAATGATAGATCATAAAAAGTTAGAAAAGAATGTATAAGGAAAATTATTCAACATAAAATAACTTAAATCAATAATTTTTTACCATATGATCAAAATATAAACATAACAACTCCAATGATATAGCTTTTACCGTGGTATGAGAAAAATAAAACAAGGATCATAAAAGAGGTTCCAGGAAACCAAGAATATATCACTACGAAAAACATTGGATTTATTGTCATTCTGAATATATACACCTTCCAACACATTAAATTGTAATGTTATGGGTATCGATAAATTCCATAACAATAATTAATTTTAAAAATATATACTTTCTACCACATTAACAAAACATTTCTTTATCTTGAGATATAATCCTTTACCCAACTCATTAGTGGTGGATGTAGGTAACAACTATCTCATAATCCTTATATTTTTGTGACACTTGATAAAAATAATCACATCATGAAGAAAATAGATAAATAAATTTTGTTTCATTAAATTTTCAAATAATAATATAAAGAAACCAAGGAAATAAAATTGTTCTCTTATAAAATCTAGAGGAAAATAAATTAAATCTCTTGATTCCACAAACTCAGTGACCGAAAATACTCATATAATAAAATAAAAACCAAGTGTGCAACATGAAAAATTACTCTATTAGGGGTAGTTATTTTATTAATATAATGTAAACAAAATAAATAAAAGGATTTTCGAAAAATTTCTGTATTCATCTATGTAAAAGTGATAGTCAAGATTATTTTTTTAAAACATATCCATTGTTAAGATAACATAAATGAAAAAAATATTATAGAAATATAATTAGTTCAAAAATACTTTTTCCCAAGAATTAAAAAAATATCAGATCATTTAAAATGGAAAAAATTTGATAACATATGATTAAATTATAAATTTTACAACACAAATAATGGAATTTGTGTTACCAAGTCCCTTAATTTTTTCCATTGATTTCCACACAATGCCTCTAATATCTTGTATAATAGAGTTAAAAATGATAATTACCTATTTCATAATTGTATTAATATAAATTTACATTTATAATATTCACTAATAACAATTTACATGATTTATTATAGTCTAATATTCACTTTTCAGTATCGGTTATTAATAATCCTTACAATTTTAAACTATTTTCATGAAAGTGGTGTCGATGTTAGTTTTTCTCCAAAATATTATCGTTATAAATACATTACAGTTAATAAAATTTCTATTGTATAAATACATATTGTACAATAATTCCATTATGATGGATTTTTAGTCATTTTTTATAAAAAAAATTATAATTTACTATCTATGGGTAATTTAATAATATTGACGGATTACTTTATAACGATAAAAATATTTTCTGTCAAAAAATAAAAATTTTAATTATATATTTTACTCAGATATATATAACATACATACTCATCCACAATAAAATAAAATCAACCATTTTTTCACATGAATAAAAATATGTTGATTCATGGAGGTGGTAGTCCGCACTTTTCAAGATTATTTTTTTTATTACCCAACAAATGGGAGTGGTGGAGGTTGATAGTTAGTGAACATTTTATAATAATAACTACATTATATAAATCATTTTTATTCATCATTAACCTCACTAAATTTGGCCATGAGGGGTGGTTATGAATTATATATAGTGTCTCTTAATTGATGTAGTTAACCACACAAACACACTAATGAGGAATCTTGGTTTTCATAAAAGAAACAATAGAAAAATAATTTTTGTACCCTTATAATAACATCTTAAAAAAATGATTCTAAATTTATTATTTTACTATTTTTATTGTTATATTAGCGTATAATGAACAAGGATGAATTTTTAAGAAAAATGTGATACCTATGTTGAGACTATGATCTTCCTCATGAAAAAGGACATAGATTTGAGGAAATATGTCTAATTTTTTGTTTACAGAGGAAAAGGGAGTGAAATGGTCATAAATGTGAGTAAATATAGGTTGGGGGTAAATGAAATTTCAAAATATGTGTGGAGTATGAAAATGGTTTATATTATCCACCTTTTATAGGTAAAGAAAGTGGGACATTTATATGGAAAATAATGTTAATTAAGTGGTAATAATGTAATGAAAATAACGTTATTTGAGTAAGATGATGGAAGTGTGGTAAAAAAATTTGGTAATAACTTAATTCATACAATATTTTCTATAAGGTCCATGTTTCATGTTAATTTAGGAAAATTTTTTGACACCTTATATTAGTCATTTAAACACTTATTACTCATAATTAAATATTATTTGTGTCAATTATTATATTAATAAAAATATTCGTATACTATTGTTACCAAATTTAAATATTATAATTCTTAATATTTATCTATCTATACTAATTAAATTTCTAAATTGGAGAAAATTAACTTTGAAAACAAAACATATAATGAGATGAAAAATGTTCTTCTCTAAAAATTTAGTTTTAATAATTAAGTGTTCTTAATATTATTTTTAAATTAATAACCAATAAATGCATTTTAATTAATATAAATATGTTTCTAAACATTATGTTAGGTTTTTGAATTTAAAATTTATTCATTTAACTAATAAATTGTGTTTTACATTACTAACCTAAAAATAATTTTTTTTAGAAATCATAAAAAATTATTCATATGTTAATATGACCATCATAAATCCAAATTTGGGACTAATTTTTTCAAATTAATCTTCTGGAATTGATAAGGTTATGTTAAAAACAAGTAAAATAAAATACTTTTTAGAAACATGTATTTCTATTTTAAAAATTACATTTATTCTGTTATTCCCTTTTATATAGGTTCTAAAAAGTGGTTACTTTTGAGTATAATCGCCTATTTAATTTAATTTATGGTAATAAAATTATTTATTTATTTATTTGTTGCATGGAAGACATGCTACTCACCCACTACTTAATTTGTCAAAAGTGATTTCTAAAATCCGTTATCATTACATTATTCCCAACTAAAAAAATTTCTTTCATAAAATTTCATTACAAATAAGAAAGCATGTGATGGTACTTTTCTCTCAACACATCCTCAGTTTTCCACAAATCCTCCTCAGACATATAATTTTTATATATAACATTTACTAAATGAGTGGCCTTATTACACAGATCCTTGTCTATTTGATCCATGAACTCTATGGGTTATTATTCATAGAAGAGTAAATATTCCAGTCTTACAACTTATATGATTTGTACATGTAATTTATCTAATATTTACTCCCATAAAAAAATACATGTGTGACATCAATCACATTGGATAGGTACTTAGGGAGTTCTAAGGTATAATATATTACACTACATGATCAAGGATAATAAAAGGATATATGTATCTTGGGCTCAAAATCCCATAATTCCTTCATATCACAACCAAGATTCATAGATATATTACGAGAAATAAATTATCTCTAAATTAAAATAGTAGATCTTATCAGTGATTATATAAATAACTATTATATCAATTTTTAGATTCTTATATATTGAAATTAATGGTTCTATAATTCTACATAATTTCATGGAAATGGACATGACCAATCATCTTCCTCTATCTAACATCATCCTGTCATGTTGGAGTCTTGAATCTCTTCTCAAAAAGAGGCTCATGTGTTACTATTTAGACATTGGAATGAAACCTATTGGTATAAGATAACTCTATCATAGAAATATTTTGATCCCAATATCATTGTAATTCCATTGAATAATATATAAACATATCCTTTATGGTTTTAATGGTTATCTCAGATGGACCATCTATATGAGGATAATATGCAGGGGTAAATCAAAACATTGTCTCCATTCCATTATGAATACATCTCGATAACCTTGATGAAAAACTCATATCCCAATTATATATAGAAGATAAGGGTCCTCTATATTGAATTACAATTGATCATATACATATATTGGTGAGTCGTTCAAGCGAGATTATTGATTGATGGAAACAAATGCATTGACATTATAAAGCGGTCAACTATATAGTATATGTAATTTTCACATTTAGAGGTCAAGGGGATTCTTATGAGAAAATACATGGTTATAATTTCCCAATTCCATATATATATTATCAATGTTCAAATAATTCTTTAAGTATTTTATGACTCTTCCTTATCATTCTCACATACATAGGATCAACATATATACTCTTAGATTTCCATCTTCATGTTATCCCACTATATTTTTTTAGTAGATCTCTATATATCTTTATGACACCATGATAGATAGGGAAGGATAATATATTTGAATTATAAAAAAAATACGTCATTAATTCTGGTTTATATGGGAATCTTATCTATGTTCAAAGCCTTATAAATCCATCTTTATAAAAGTTGACCTCCTGAGTAGTCAATACCTTTTTGTAGCATAAAATCATCAATCTAGGCTTCTTTGATCATCAAAAGAATGTTTAGTTTGGTATTCACTTGGTTATGATATGATTTTATCCTCACCTTATGACATAATGATTCATCCTCTAAAAATCAATGTGTTTTGGTTCTTTTTCAATCCTCATCATGGATAGAGTAGAATAGTCTTTTCATCTAAGAGCATCAACCTGTTTTTTTCCATTTTCTATGTGATTATGTGTTATTAAATCATAATCATTTATTTAATTTATATATCACACTTATGAACATAATGGAAATTTTATGAATTTAAAATAAAAAAAAATCACTACCACTAATTCCAAATTGGGCATCAATTAATTTTTCTCATGAGTTTATATTGGAAGGAGGCTTAAGTAATTACCTTTTTATTTTCCCTGAGGACGCATCCTAAGACTTTTAATGTTTCACCACTCTAAATTACATAAACTTCACCACTATATGACAATGTAATAAATATTTTTATGACTATCCTTTCCTTGAGATCCTTGAATATTTCAAAATATTATTTCATCCAAAGGAACTTGAATCATTCTATGTTAAAATGGTTAATGGGGTTGAAATTTATGAGATAGTTTTTACGATGAAGTGGTAATGTTCTTATAAACTAATGAAATGATGTATTTTAATCACAATGTTTGGATTATTACATTTCTAAACAACCTTTTTCTTTGATGGATTTAAATATATACTTTCTTTTTTCATGACAACAATCAATAATCATATTATTTTTAAATAAAATTCATTAATTCCCGAATTGGAATACCGTATATCTTTATTCAATATAATTAACATAATCCACAAGTTATCTTCATGATCGTAATTAAATTTGGAGTATATAAGGATATAATCTATAAATACTACCACATATTGATCTACATTATCTCTAAAAAATATATTCATGATATCCATGATGATAGAATGGGAATTTATAAGTCCATATATCATCACTATACACACATAGTCTCCATACCTTATCCAGATTTCAATATTTAAAATTTCCTCTCAACTGTCCTTGAATAATAAGACCCATACCAACTATGAATCATTGATAATAATTTATCTCCTCTTTTTGAATTGAATATGTCATCAATAGAGAGAATATAATAATTTTTTATCTTGATTTAGTTGATCTCAAGATCATCAATTCGAAGGCACCTTAATACACCCTTCTTCTTTAAAAAAAGGACTAGTTAACCCCATGTTAAAGCACTAAGGAATAATAAACCCTTGTAAATATTCTCTTATAATATATAATTTAATTACTTTAATTATATGTAATCTATTATATATTGAGTCATTGAGATAGGAAATGATACAAGGATGATTTCAGTTGATAACTAAACCTCATGTTCCCGGGAACACCAGACAATTCATTAGGAAATACATCAAAATATTCTAATATAAAGGGAATGTTCATAATGTTCCATTACACCCAAATAAAATGAAATATGAACCCCCTATTTTTAGGTATCAAGACGCATATTATAAAATTTACTTCCAAATAATTTTCATGATCACACTTTCATGGATACATGATAACTAGATGACTATAGATATAAAAGAAATTTTTCATTTCTTGAAAATTTATATAATCTTTATATAATGAATGATATTAAATTACAAATTATATAATACTATACCATATGGAGGGGATCCATATTTTTTTGAAATATATCTCCACAAATATTGATTTTATAATATTTGTACACCATAGTTGTATTTACTAAGTGAATTTTTTTCATGGATAGCTGATATTAAAAATATCATGTGACGAATTAATAATATTTAATAAAATGTAATATATAAAAGAATTTGAAAAACTAGAATCATATAAGTCATTTATTGTTCTAGAGTAGGGAATGAGTGTACCTTTCACCAATTCAGTATTGTGGTCCACCTCTATTGTAGTGATTTAATATGCACACCCTTTCTCACCATGTTTAGAAGGATTGTGCTATCTACTCCCTTCAATAACACTAGGTTTAGGTAATTGATTAAAATAATTACAATATTCCTAGAATTTGAAACATTAAAGAGTGGTGGGAATCAACTAAGGAATTATTCTCCATGGTGATGTTATTCATCTTCTTTCCATTTATTTGATTGTAAATAATTAGGTTACTATCTCTACCACACTTGTAACCCCTCCCCAAACCCTTAAGGAAAACACCTATGTTTTTTATTCTGCATTTCTAACAAGTGGGTAATTGAACATTCATAACCCTATGATACTATTGATTATGGATTCTGTGATATTCCCCCTTTATTATCCTTTCAAAAAAATTACATGGTCATTTTTCATCCATTTCAACCATAAGGGATCATTCAATAACATCTTCAATGATTCCAAACCCTCTTATAGTAAATTACTTCGAAGAATAATTTTTAATCAAAAAAATAATGAATAAATGTTTTTGATAGGTGTGGATATAGACTCTAGGTACTCCTAGTATGTCATTTGAGTCCTACCACATAATATCCAATAGAATCATCTTGTATTTATTTAAAATTTATGAATTATATTACCATATTAGTATGAAAGTATGAGGATAATATATATTGAAGAATATTCCATTTAAATACTTCAACATCGTATAATCACAATATGTTGTTTTCATTGTACTCCTAGGAAGATTCCTTGTTTGGCCAGCCTCACCTTCTAGTCGATATATAGCCAAAAACACACTTTCATACTCCGATCGTTGATGGAATATAAACATTTTTTTTCATTTCATTAATCCATTCTATCTGTAACCAAGGAGGTAGAAGTCCCACTATTTGATGGTGTACATTTATTCATAAAACATTCGATAGAAATCTTGTACCCTCTATGTCTATCTGGGAGATCCACATTATTCATGTTATTATTCATAACATGAGATAATTTAGTTGAACTCACTATGATAATTTTAACTTCTGTTTATGGTTCATTTGGACATTCACCACATTATCATTTAAATAAATTATTATCTTAGTTCCATATTGTTCTGACCATTACCTTGATCATGGAACTTTCAGGGTGATGATACTGAAATTAATAAATTTATAATGTTGAGAGCTATAATCATAGAAGGAATAACTCAAAAAATAATTATTACATTATTCCTTAAAAACATCTCATGTTTAAATATGTTTTATCATTGATTATTTTGATACTAATTTTTTTGACCACGCTAGTTAGCATGATAAAAAAAATCCTTCATAACAGTATAAAAAGAATATTTATATTAAACTGATTATATCCCATCTGATTGTCAATCTCTGTGCATGGTAAGGGCCCATTTACCATGCATCATAACAATGGTCGAGATAAACTTGACCAAATCTTGTCAAAGTTATTATACCTAGATAATTTTTTCCAAAACAAAATTGAGTTTTAGTGTCTAGTAAAGTATTCATATATAGGAAAACCAAACTACATTATTTACTAAAAAGATGGATGTTCTCATATACTTAGTCTTATCCAAAGTGTTCTCAATAATTATTTTCATTATATTCACCAAAATAACATAACCCTGCATTGATACCAACTAAATCAACCCCAGGTAAACGTACTAAAATAGTACATTGATTGAGTGGTAAAATTATTAAACCCAAAAATAGTATCTCAAAACAAGAACCTAATTGTTTAATTTTTTGGGGACTAGAAACAAAAAACCAATTATTTCCCAATAAGCAATCATTTATCCATAATCAAAATCTACTCTTATAAATCCCATGAGACATAATATTCTTCAATCCATGGTGAAGGGCAAATATAAAAATGGGTGAGATAAAACTCTCAGTAGGGGATAATAAATCAAATATCATAATGTTCAGACAATACACATATGGAAAAGAATGTGTGGTAAAAAATAATTGATTTAATAGAATTTTAAATAATAGCTGTTTACCAAAAGCATATAAGATAAAAATAATATGTCAAATGATTATTCTATTACCATGGCCTGAGAATTATAAAACAAGAATCAAATAAAATTGGCTATATAATATAGGAAATAAAGTGGAATAATCATAAACAGGGGATTCTTTATCTTTTTTAACGAGGATACCCACCCACAAATTCAGTAATAAAATTGTGACTAGAGAAAAATTCTATGAAACTCATTATTTTTGAACCATGATACTTTCTGACCCACTCACAATACATTTCTATCTCATGATGTATATTCCACTACCTAATTAATTGAAGGGACATTTTGGCCCCACTAATCATAGAAACTATATATTTTTTTCTTACTTAAAAAAATACAATAATAAAATAACACATAGATATACAATGGGTTTCATGACATTTATGATTCATTATATGATGATCCCAAGCACATAAAATGGGTTTCGTAGAACATCCAAAATGAAATCATTTAATTTTCATAAGGAACCAAAGAAATAATATGAGTCTCAAAAGACATCCAAATAATGTCATAAATGAAATCACTTGATATCGAAAAAAAATCAACTGATATAATGACATAAAAATATATGTGGAAACATAACACCATTGTCTGTAGATAATTTTTTAATATATTTAAAATTAAATCCAAAAAGGTAAATTTTGGAAAACATTTTGTACTCGTCATTGTAAAAGTCATAGTCATGGGTCTCTTTTAAAATATATCCATTTATTTTTAGAAAAATGAAAACAAAACATTTCATTGAAATGGAATTGGTTAAAAAACTATTTTTACAGGGAAGGAGAAAAATTAAAATCATTTTATAGTGAATATTTTGTAAAAGCGATGTTCCAATAAGAAATTTTATATCTCAAAGAATTTATTTTTTGTTACGAAGTCCCGTACCATTACCCTTATGTCTACATAAGTTATTTTACCTAATTTTACCTAATGATATATGTATTAATTACATATTTTAGAAAACTATTTCAATAAATAAACATTTTCACTATTCATGAATAACAATTCCCTTCATGTATTAGGTTCTGGTAATCTCATTTCAATGTTAGGTGATAATAAACTTGACAATTTTCAACTAGGTTCACAAAAATGGAGTTAATAATAATTTTTATACAAAATATAATCATTCAAAATACATTAAAATAATTATAATTTATTTTTTATAAATATATATAATGTGAAAATACCATTACATGGGGTTTTAGTCGTGTTTTATGAAAACGAACATTGAAATGAACTAGATTTTTTATTATTTACTAATTTTGATGAATTTCATTATAACAATAATCACATTATTAGATATCCAAAAACAACTATATTGATGATATTTAATAATTACATATATCATATATACAAATCCATTATAAATTAACACCATCCAGGTTTTTTAGTGAAGGAATATGAGACATGTTTATTCACAAGTGTGGTAGTCGACAAAATGCATGATTTATGTTTTCTCCACATAAACAATGAGATCGGTGAAGGTGGATAGTATGTGATAATTTCATAATCATAAATATCTTATTTAAATAATATTTATTCATCTATAAAATAATTAAACCATTCATGAGTTTTGGTGATGAAAAAACGAAAGTGTCACTTCATAGAGCCTATAATTAACACACACACACTAACGATGACTCTTATTTATTTGAGTAGATGTAAGAGAACCAATAATTTTTGTAAAAGTTTCATAAATACATATAATCATATTAATTAATATGATTTTATTATTTTAATAATTTTATGAATGGTGTATATAATAATTAAGAAGAAATATATATTAAGAAAGACATAATACCTACGTTGATACCTTAAACATCCTCTTGATGAAGGACATATATTTGATGGACAGAAACTAATATGTGTAAAATAGGGTAATATGAAAGTTTAAATGAATTAAATTATATTAATATATAATTTAAGTTAATGGAAATTTCTAAATATGAGTAAAATATTGAAATAGTTGAAGTGATCCACCTTTTATTGGTGATTAAGAGGGAATTTTACATGGTTAAGAATGTTAGTCATGAGGTAAGAATAGAATTAAACGATATTTACATTATTAATGCGAGGTAAGGTTGGTAAAAAATGTAGGAAAGGAAATAAAACATAAAAATATATTTCTATAAAGTCTAAAATTCCCTGATAATTTCAGAAAATTACCACTATATTAGATTAGTCATTTAGAAACTTATTACTCTTAATTAAATATAAATCAAGTCACTTATTTTATTACAAAAAATAGGTAAAAATATATTAAAAAATAGAGTTTGAATTTGAATTTGGGATCAATTTATCATAATTCAATTTCCAAATACGAGAAAATTAAATCTTATATATAAACACATTATGTGTTGGAAAATTGTATTTATAGAAAAATATAATTTTAAACATATCATGTCTATAATTTTATATAACACTAATAATCATTAAATAAGTGTTATTTAATTTATATATAAGTTTTAACATCAAATTAAAGTGTAAATTTAAAATTAATTCATTTAATTTTTTAAATACACAGTATTAGGAAAAATATATTTCTTCAAAAATGATAATTTTTCCACTGTAACTAACATTTACATAGGGTAACATAATGTTTTTACATAAAAATAAAGTGACCTCATTACATTTTATGGATAAATTTATATTTAATTTAAAATCTCTTTTGATTGAATTTATAAAAATCAATTTTGATATAATAATATACATAAAACATTTTTTGAGAAAATATTACTAATACTCTAAAATATTAAATATGTGTTTGACATTAAAATATGATATTTTAAATTTATAATAATAAATAAAAGAAATATATTTAGTCAAGAAAATGTGTTTATTTTTTGGGGTTATTTTTATCTATTAAAACTCGTGGTATTTTAAAATATCAATTTCTCACTATTACCCTAAAAGTTTTACTTTTTTAGAAATAAATGAAAAATTAACCTTAATAAAATATGTCCATGGTAAATCAAAAAATAATATTAATTTTTTCAAATTAAACATATAAATGTGATAAAATTAAAGTTTATAAGCGACAACATAAACTAGTTTTATGAAACATATTTTTCTTTGTATAAAATGACATTTCTTTTTATATTATTTAATACAGTTTTTATGATGTAGTTACTTTTGGTGATACTCTCTAATTTAACAGCTCTAAAGGTTATACATTTAATTTTCCATTATAGTGTTTTATTCTACAAATGGTACCCACATGGATCTTAATTTCAAGAATTTAATTACTAAAATACTTTTTCATTACCGTTTTTTTGGTTCTAGAAAGGTCATATTATGTTTTTTAACTTATTATAATAATATCATCTCTGATCGCTGAAATTACCAAAATAAATGACATTAATTCAATTTTCATGAAATATAAAAAAAACTAAATTAATGAGTTGATATTTTTATAAATCAATATAATGTATCTATTTATTCACATTAAATAACCTAGGAATGATGAACTTTGGGAGAAGAATGTAGAAAAAATCACTCGTATGAAACTAGTTCTAAATTATCAACACAACTCACAAATAATATTGAAAATAGATTATAACTAAAAAATAAATATATTTAATACATATAAATGATTTCTATAAAAGTTTATAGACATAAATGGGGTTCGATAGTAGGTGATTAATTTGGGTATTTCGGATATAGAGGATATCCAAGCACATTAATTGAAGGCCTGAATAAAATTTCTCGTTATACACCACATTGTCTTTAAAATGGTGTGTCTACTATCCATTTCATATTTTATAAATCAAATACTCTCATTATTATAAAATTTTAATGTTTTTTTGGAAATATAATCCTTCATGTGTTTTGGATATGAATGTTTTAGTTTCTCTAAGGGTTTATTTGACTGATTTTCCAATCCATGAGACACATTTGATACTATGCGTAGTCATTTATATTATATCGTGTATCCACATTCATATTTCCATAATTTATAATTAATTTCTATGAATTTATTATATTTGAATTTATATTTCATGATAACCATACTATTATAATGTTTTCCTTACCATAATAATTTTTGTAACCCAATTATCTTTCATTGAGTTATCATGGTTCTTCATGATCATATTTCATATCTGTTGAGTATATTGTAATATTTGATTTTTTATATTGTATTTTTTTATTAATTTTCATTTAATTTATATTTTTACCACATAAGAAAATTCTAAATTTCTCTTCATTAATAAATTATGGAATCATTAATGGATTTTGTTAAATTAAATTTCCACTCTTCAAGATATAATGTTATTCCTTAAAAAACTTATTTTTTACAGAAATTATTCGAATTCATATTTCAAAATATATTTCATCTTTTTTATTTAATGAAAATGATTTTTAAAAAAAATGTGGTTTCTTAAATAATTTATTTCTCATAAAAGTTCAAAAAAATAGAAATTAATATCATCTCATTTACAATATTTCATTCTTCCATTTCCATGTTCATTATTACCATTTTTTTACTATGTTATTTTGAAACCCAAATATGTGTTTTCTCATGTGAACACCATATTTATTTTATCCAATTTTGGAAATTTATTTTTTATTACCACTTTTTCTGATTTGGGTTTAAAAAAATGCAATTCCCAATATTAAAATGGTTTTTTATCATTTTAAAATATAATTTTCTATCTTCAACATAATGTTCATTTTTTATAAAAAAAATTCATTCATAGAACTATTAATGATTATTCATTTATGATGTAAAATTTTATGAATTTTTTTCACATAAAATTTATGATACCACAATATATTTTGTATTTATTTAATATTTTTTTTTTGATATTAAAGGTATATAATTTAAAAAATATTCACATTATATTGTATAAAATGGAATTTAAAATAAATTCAAATTTCCCTTTTATAGTAAAATATTAATGCATTTTCTAAAAAAATAATTTATGATTTCACTTAAATTAACTTTTTATATATTTTTTATTTATTTCATGGAAAATTAATTTTCATTAATATCCCCCTAAATTTTATTATAAAATAATCATTTAGGATGATTTAGTTTTTGGGTATCAACTATTTACATTCATGAGGTCAATATGACTGATATTATTTTTAAATGATATGAAACCCATTTTCATTATATGGATTCTTATTTTTATGATATTAGATTTATTTTTTAATTAATTTTTGTTATATATTTTCATTATGAGATGGTTTGGTTCAAATAAATCTCTTAGATGGGTTGGGTCTGATAAAGTCTTGATGTAGTTTGGGTTAAAAAAACTCTGAGATCGTTTGGTTCTGAAAAATAACTAAGACTTTTGGGGTATGATAAAACAAATGGATGATTTGGATTGTATAAAACGTTATAAATTTTTTGTATGATAAATCACAGAGATAGTTAGAGTCTGATAAATCACTAAGATGTTTTTGTTCTAATAAATCCATGAGATGGTTTAGCTTCAGTAAATCCCTGAGATAGTTTCTGTACGATAATGAATAGATATGGTTGTCTCTGTATAATATCACTAATTAATTTTCTTATGTATATATATTAATATATACTGATTCTATTCAGGGATTTTTTCACAAAAGAAATCATAGATATTTTTTATTCATAATTAAAATCATTAACATTTAGTTTTGTTACAGTGTTATAATATCAATATGGTAATGATTCTACAAAAGTTATTTATTATGCTATGTTTCAAGATCATGGTGGATTTACATGTCCTATTCCATTTATTATTCTCTATAAATCATGTTTATTATAACATAATTCTATATTCCATTATTATAATTTAATTTTGTTCATTTTATAATACATTTCTTGTCAGGATTAATCGAAAAATCTTATTATTCCATTTCCTTTTTATAAGAAATTTCTTCATTGTACATTTTTTTCTCATATTCTTATGTGATAACCCTTTATTAATTTTTTTCTATTATTTTCCCTTACAAAGAATTTGAGCTAACCCAAATATTATGTTTTCTTTTACACAGGTTATAAAGATGATTGTAATCAATGAGGATTCTGGAATGGGGTTTAGTATGGATTGGTTATTGAAAAATGTTTACATGCTTTATAAAATAAGTCTCTACTGAAATTGAACGTCAAACATACTAAACCACAACGTTCTTTCAGTTATATATGATTTTTGTGAAATTTAATACTAATGTTAAATTTATAAAACTTTATTTTGGATCATCGCACTTGTTATCATTGTTAATATGTAAAAAATATTTAAAATGGAACTTAGATTGTGTTTATGTGGAATATTTTTTGGGATCAAAGGAGTGTTTAGTTATTATATAATATTACATTAGTTATTTTATATATAGATAACAAAACATTTTTCGGAAATTATAGGGGTATATATATATGAAAAGATATATATATTTGGTAACATCCTGTTGTTTTGGGAATCTAAAGATTACTTGTTTTCATGGAAATAACATATATGTGTGGATATTATAAATAAAATTGGGCTCTATAATAGATCCACATAAATAAAATGTCCCTAAAAGGCGTATCTTGGGTAATATCGAAACTATCACCTGTTGCGAGACAAATAGGTCTAAATACCGACACAGTTTGAATCTCAAAGGGGATATTATTTGTTAATTAACATTCTATTTTATATATAATTATGAAATAATTAAGTATAAAATTAACAAATTAGGTTATAGATCTTACAATAAAAATGATCATGTATAACCAAGTATTAAAAACTAGAGTAATATTTTAAAAATAAAGAATCATATTTTTAAAAAAGAAGGTTTTTTAGGGAAAGAAATATTTTAATTTATGAATTTAAATTCATATTTTGGATACTATCATAAAATTTTCGGATTTACATTTTTTTTGAAATAGGATGTTGACCATGAAATTCAAAAATGTATTTACAAAGAAACAACTATGTCTCATAACTGAATATTAGAGAATAATTGAATTGTTATGAATATTAGAATATACATATTTTGATATAAAATCTTATTTTCCTTGTCATACGTAAGGTAGTTATATTTATATTTTAATAAAGATTATCTCTTGAAACTCTATTATATTTTCATATGTGCATTATAATTATTGATGATATTGATGTGAAATATTCAAGTTTTTCTCCTCATTAATTTTTTTAAATGTTTGGAAATAGATATTAAATGATAACAATTATAATGAAAAAGGATTTTATAAAAAGGTCATAATTTTATAGATTACTATTGAATAACACCAGATTAAGGGATAGATCATCCTTAAGAATAAAAATTTGATTGATTTAAATAAAATATAGTACGACTGTATGTAAATATTTGGAATTGACTATTTGTGTAACAAAAATGTTTTCCATGATTTTTAGGTGATTTTTATATCATTTTAGGGATTGTGATATATATTAATTAAGTGCGACCATTTAAAATAGGACATAATACCATTTTTGGGTTAAATATTGAGTAATGTTTTGGAAGAATATATGGGTTCCATAAGGTTTAATGTGTTATTGATTTAAATTGTTTTATGAAACGTATATTTTTTAGAATGTATGATTATGATTTATACATAACCGAGATTACGATTATTTAAAAGATTGATGTTGTTTGATGAGAGATTAGAAACATAATATAGAAAAAGTGAGTATGGTTGATATCATATTAAGAGTAATATCCAACATGATTAAAATGTTTTCAATACCATTTCAAATTTTTTTTAGTGAATGGTATTTAAAATTTTGAGTATTTAATTTATTTAATGGAGTAGAATTTAACGACTAAATATTTTACTATATAATTTTTTATGATTAAATTAGCAAATATTTTATATATTATAAAACATGTAGAGCCAAAAAATCCAAGACATATTATATATACAAATTATGACAAGAATAAAAATATATAATGGAAAAAAGTATTTTAGTGATATATAAATTCATACAAAGTGAAAATAAGAATACTGATTGTTTTAAAAGGTATTATTTCAACAAAATAGGTTTTTCATTATATATAGTATTTTCATTTTACAAATAAATATTTAAATATCTAAATTTTAATTTTTTAATATGAAATTTATTTTTTAAATAATCATATTGAAATTAGAGTATGTAATATTCTTTATATTTTCAAAAAGTAATTAATTTTTTGGAAAAATTACAAATTATGATTTTGCTAAAAATTATAACATTTGAGAAATTATATTAAAAAAGCATGGATTAAAATATAATGAAATATTTCTTCTAAAAATGATATATATTAAATATGTAATAAAAATCATTTAAATATATTTATTGAATATATAAATTCCATGTTTAATGTTTTCGAAAATTGAGTAAACTTTTACAATAAAAACTATTTTTATTCTATTATATTAATTTTTTCATCACTATAGAAGATAAATATAAAAAGTTATATTTCAAGTTTTTCATCATACTTTTTATATTAATTAATAATTTTGGTATTATTTTTAGGAATAATAATGATATTACATTGATTAAATTTAATTATCATAACAATGGTGAAAAAATTATTTTTTTAACATCATGTAATTTTTGTCAAATAAATTAAATTGTTATATTTAAAACAAATAATAAATATTTATTTTTAAACATATATATAACTATATTAACAAATATTAAATTTGTTATCAATGCTAAATAATATTAAGATCACTTAATGGGATTTTTTTTTTCAAAAACGGTTTTCCATATATTTGTTGTTTTAACTTAAATATTATTTTTTTATAATATGTAAATTGAATTGGATGAAATAGAAGATAAATATATTTTTTGAGCACCCAAATTAGGAAAACAAATTATTTAATATTGTTAGTAAAACAATTACTACTTATTTATAAACTAGTTATCAATGTACAAATGAAATTGTCAAATGTAAAAGCCTAATGTGGAATGACATGAAACATGTTCAAAATTTGATTAAATGATATGTAGAGGATTACCCAACTTCATCAATACCTAAAATCCATTATTTATGATTGTTGGTATAATGATACATACCTTAAACAATACATAAACACATGATTTATAACATGTGTAACACCTCAAACTTCCATGGTATGCTCCTCTTTGAATAATAGAGCAGCGTGTGTTGTACGCAACCTCGAGTTCTAACACACTGTGACCAATAAAATTAGTAGTTATGAATAGTAATACCAACTTTTTGAAATTATATAAATTTTATATTTCAAAATTGAATTCATTTTTGGATTCAGAATATCGAAATTAGCCTATGTTGAATTTTTGGTATTTTTCTGAGAACTTTTAATTTTTGATGAATAGTGAAAAATACTTAAAAACAACTATTTTTAATCAAAATAATTTATAGTGATAAATTATACAATTGAGTGGTTATAAAGTTTAATTAGAATATATTTTTACCATTTTATCCAATGGTGGTCATTAGATTTAATTTCACTTTGAAATTGGACATAAACAATTGTCAATCTTTTGATTGATATTCTTTCTTAAAAAGATGCTATTTGTCATGACAGCGGGAATTAATTTTTAAATTATTTAATTCAACATATATTTTTTGAATTTTGTAAAATAGACATCATTTTTGAATTACGAATATCAAATATAGCTTAGGGTTAATTTTTGGTGTTGTTCTGAAAAACTTCGATTTTTGATGAATAGTGAAACCACTAAGTGGTAGTTAAAAAACTGATTATTCGTTTAAATGAAACATTACCACTTCTGTGATTTTATTTTCAAAAATCATAGATACATGGTTTTCATTAGGAATTAAAATTTGTTTCAATGGGATAAAAATAATTTTTTCGGTGAATAGTAACTTTTAAGTTTAATTAATCGCGATTAAAGGTAATTAGTGAAATTTTAGGTAAAATGATATTATAAAAATATGAAAATACCCTTATAATTGTCCTACCCTAATTTGATGAGTCATGGACGACCAATAAAATCCATGGGTCAACTTGGGGACCCCATGTAGCCACTTGGGTAAGAAAATGACATTAATAACTTTTTATTTAATGTAAAACTAAAATTGTCACAAACATGTGTTGTTTTAATAAAACAATTATTACATGGGGTTATATAAGTTAAAATTTAGACTATAAATATTAATTTCAAATCTAAAAATATTTCTTACATCATGATATTTTTTTTATAATTTTTAGACATTAAATAAATTAAATGTTTTATGACACCATGATGATGCAGCGATTACATCATTAATTAACGATTTAAAAAAATGAAATGATAATGTAAAATATAATACTTAAACTTGTCAAAAACCTATTGGATGAGTATATTTCGAACCCTTATAACCATATACTCTAAATATATAAGTGTGGGACCTTTAAAATCCGAAAATCATTATATAATAAAGTAACATTTCATGACTTTCCAAGAGTGCCCCTCCTCTCCTCTTATAGAAGGCCGCTACTACTACCACCATATTCACACCATAAAATCCATTTGGCTCGGCCAACCTCTGCCCCAATACTCTCTAAACATCCATCTATTACTCCTAGAAGCCTCACTTTGGGTAGAAGTCTTCCCAAGGAAGCTTTTGGGTCAAATCAAAAAAGGGTTACCCGAATTTAAGGTAATGTATTCTCTTATGTTATTTTGTTTTGCTTCTCCAAACCCTTAAAATATTTTTATTCCTTTATTTTGTAACAAAAACAGTATATTAAATATACTAGGATGTTGTTATGAGATTTATTTTATTTAAACTTACACACACCTCCATCTAATGGTTAAAGAATATACTATTTCTGTGGGTGGCGAAATACTACCTCACGAAATGATGATTATTCAATATTCTTTTAACACCTCTAATGGTGGCAATTATTATGACAGTATTTTTATATATGATATAAATTATGTTTTGGATTTCTTTATGATACTATATTTTTCATTTATGGAATACCTTTATGATTTCCATTATGGGTAAACGCGATAATTTCATTTTAGGAAGTGCGGACTACCGCCCCCTCAAAGTGATTTCAATCATTAATGCCATATGTGAGATGTATAAAGGATGGAGTAACTGATATTATTTATGATATTATACTGGAATTATAATATACCATAATATCATTATTATTTCATTCCATTAAATATGAAATAGATATGAAAATAGTGTTCATGCGTACGTATGACTTACCGTCTCCATGAACGGTGCATTTCATTTCTTAACCTTAAATGTTACGTAATATTATGAATGAATGTATATACTGGATATATATTATAAATATCATATATACATTATGGATATAATTTTGGAGATAATGGATATTCTACCACACAAACAACTTGTAATTATAAGAAGTTTATTGTTGACTCAAGTACCAAAGATCGACAAAACGACCGTTATTAACACAAATGACTACATAATTTTCGTAACATTGTAATAAGTGATATAAAAGGGGTAATGAACATTAAAAAGGTTTTTAATAAAGAAGATATTTACTCTAGTTTATTATTCAGGAGATTAAGGAATTTTTGAGTGAAGTCGGACACGAGGTAAGGGAACTTCTTAACCCAATTTCCGTTCTTTGGGTTAATCTCCTAATTTCAAATTATGTCATGATATTATTATGTCTTATCCTGTTTTTGTACTTTCATTATGTGTAAATATAGTGAATACACATAATATATCTATTTTATTTAAAAAATTATCTTTGTAAGGGACTTCGTCTCAATCTCCATTCATTGAGGCATATTTTGTTTTATACACAAATTTATTTTATACGGTGTGTAAACCCCTTTGACTTTTATGTTTATTCAAAAGGAATATTTTTAAACGATGTGTTTTAATAAATGAAAAAAAGGAATGTTTTTCTTTTCATGCATATGCGGCGACAATGAATTATACGCCACTGTGACCATTCATTGAGTTTCGGCTTCCTCTACAAGCCATAACTTATTTTTAAAATGAAAAATAAATAACAAGTTTTAATTTTATTTTATTTTGGTGTTGAATATGGTTTTGGCAGTGTTTTTATTATATCAAGGTTTTGAATTGATATATTGTGATTGAAATGTGGAAATGTTATGTTTCCTTTATGAATGTTTTATGTGATATGACTATGTTATGGTTTATGATATGTTTCAACATGTTCATATGAGGAATGCATTGGACTTAATAAGTGACTGGTGGAGCCCGCTATAGCTCCTCGATGCATCGGTAGGTCTCATGAGACAAACTAGTGTCTTGGTACGAGGCGTTGACAAAATCATATTTGTAGTCTTGGTACGAGGCCTTGGCTACGTGGTTTTGATAGTCTGGCATTATGCATTCCATCATTATGAATGTGGTTATTGATAATGCATGTGATTATTCGACTAGTATAATATCCATGTGAATAAGTAAATGCAATTATTTCATTTTATTTTTGCCATATTATGCTGAAGTTCAAGTTTAAAAGTATTTTGTTTTAGTTATACATTTCCTTAAATGTTAATGTTTATTTATGAAATCTTCTGCTATATTGTTATCCTTACTGAGAATCTGAGCTCACCCCTTTCATTTTTTTAATTTTTCCAGGATGTGAATAAGTATTTTAGGAATGAACTGCAGGGATATTCTGAACGGGATATGAGTGTGGAAAATAGAGACTATGTTATTTTAGTTTTTCACTTTATGATGTAATGTAACATTTATGAATGTATCTAGTGTTTCCAAGGCTACTAAACTAAACGGTCATTCAAGAAATGATCTTTTGTGATCATGCCGATGTTACGTAATAATGCACCGACTCTAGGTAACTGGGGTCAGGGCGTTACAGTTGGTATTAGAGGTAGTTTAGTACTAACCTTGGAAGCTATATTTAGATAAAATCTGATTAGAGCACATAGACCTAAGATAAAATTTGAGGATTAGTATAGAAGAACTTCCTTGAATTTTGTTATTATAGAGATTTTGTGAGTTTTTCGAGCAATACATCCCTATCTGGATATGAGCAGGTAGAGGCGACTCTGGCATAGATGTACCTAGGGGTAAAACCAGAAAACACCGCTTTGATTTAGACTCGAACGGGAACTGGTGCACGACAACGGGCCTTCCTGCACACATGGTTACGCCACTCCCGGGGTATATGCTTAGGACAATTATCATTTTCATTAGAAACCATTATGAAGGGTTTATGATTATATACTTCCTCAATGAAAACATTTTTGTGGTTATGGATTATATCCATAAATATTTCAATTTATGTTAAGTTTTTTACAAGTATGGATTTATGTATTTGATTCATAAATTAAACGAGTTTATGCCATTTTTTAGAAATGCCGCCTAGTGGGAGGAATGGAAACCGTATCAATGTACGTACTCCATGTAGGGATTCCCCTCCTGCTCAATATAATTACAGTGGAGCTGGAGATACAACTGGTGCTGATCAAATTATCACCATACCGGGAAAAATCACTCAGGATATGAATAATAACCTAACTCGTATGGAGCACCCTGATCCACAATGTGGAGGATCAATGTTAGACCACTTCATGAGGCAAGAACCGCCAAAATTAAATGGGGGTAAAAATCAATTAGTAGCTGAGAAATGGATAAACTCCATAGGGAAATTATTCCACACCTTGGAGAGTAGAGAAAGGGAGAAGGTTGTCATGGATGTTTACCGCCTCACTGGAGATGCCGATCAATGGTGGTCGCTGATTCAAAACACAAAGAAATATGAATAAGTATCAAGTATATAATGGAGAGAGTTCAAAGAGCTTTTCGTAGAAAAATAATTTCCACATGACCATCGGGCAGTTATGGAAAGGAAATTTCTGGGTCTGAGGAAGAAGGAGGATGAAAATGTCGCAAAGTATGAGGCCAACTTTACAAGGTTAGCAAGACATACTGCATGTTATATATGTAACCCAAGAAGTAAGATTTATCATTTCTCTGATGTGTTAAAACCATTTCTCCATCGATCTTTAGTATCACAATCTTTCTCAATATACGAAGATATAGTCTCATGTTCTATCAAGATAGAAAAGGAATTCTCTAAATCTTATGACAATAAAGTAAAGCAAGAGAAGAAGAGAATGGTGGAACAAGAGAAAGATAACGGGAAAAAGGTAAAGAAGGATTTTACATTATTTGATAATTGTGGGAAGAATCACCCTGGTACATGCCTAAAAGAAATGGGAGTTTGTTACAAGTGTGGAAAAAAAGGTCACGAGGCTCGTGATTGCAAGGGAAAGAAAGAGGCTATCAATGTTGAATGCTACAATTGTAGGTAAATGGGGAATTATGCAAATGAATGTCCTAAATTTCGGGGAAAATTACCTCAGAAAAGGCCAAGGGATCAAGGACAATCTTATGATGTTACTACAGTTGAAGTGGAATAATTAATGTATTGGTGTTTTCGGGAAAAAGGATTATATTCTGGTTATAAGAATAATGTGATATATATAAGTATTGTACTACAGTACTTGTTGTTTTCATTGAGATTTTAATATGATGAAGGTAATCATATTTTTAGTATATAAAAATAAGATAAACATAACTTTGTTTGAGGAATCTGTTGATACAATTTATTTTGGAATTTAGAGACCTTTTAGAGAAAGTATGGACCGAGGTATTTTGGATAACTATAAAGGTTGGAATGGATTAAGATGAAATTTGGATAGTATTGTTTAAGGTTAAAACATTTATGATGATTATTTTTGAAATATTATAATACTATAGTTTTAGTAAAAGGGCATCCTTCAGGTTTGGGGATAACTCGTCATGTCAGACAAAGCTGTAGGAATCGAACCCACAACCATAGTGCGACAGGCCTTTATTACCTACCACTAGCCTATAGAATGTCCCTAGATATTACAAAAAAGTTTTCCTATTCTAAATGGTATGTGTTAATATTTAGAAACTTATACAATTATGATAAATAGAATATTTTTGAGTTCTATTACCTTTTGGAGTGAAAGATGGGTTTGTGGTAAAAATTTATTAACGAATGAAAGTATAAATGAAAAGTAAGTATATTTTCTTACGTTCTTAGTAAATCTCCGAAATAAATTCCTCAAATTTATGAAAGGTAACTTAAAACAAAAATTTTGTCGGTTAACTTTTCCAATTGGGGAATCAATGACTGTTTAACCAATCACAAGTTTGTGATTTTCTTGTAGTAAACTTTCTCCTAATCCTGTTTTATACAACTCTCCATCAGACCTTGATGGTTTTTTTTCCTCCATATCCATATTTTCATAGTATCCGAGTATGGTCTATCTCGGGTGACCTTTGTACTTCGCTTTCTATATTTTAAAGTTATATTTTTATTAACCCTATTTTTGATGTGGGTTTTCCAAAAAGGTATTTTCTATTTTCAACCTATTATTGCGAGGACGCAATTTATTGAAGGAGGGGATAATGTAACACCCCAAGGTTACATGGTACGCTCCTCTTTGAATAATAGAGCAGCGTGTGTTGTATGGAACCTCGAGTTCTGAAACACCGTGTCCAATAAAAGTATCATTTATGAATAGTAATACCCACCTTTTGAAATTATATAAATTTTATATTTCAAAATTGACTTCATTTTTGGATTAGGAATATCAAAATTAGCCTATGTTGAATTTTTGGTATTTTTCTGAGAACATCCAATTTTTTATGAATAGTGAAAAATAATATAAAACAAATTTTTTTAATCAAAATAATTTATAGTGATAAATTATACAATTTAGTGGTTATAAAGTTTAATTAGAATATATTTTTACCATTTTATCCAATGGTGGTCATTATAATTAATTTCACTTTGAAATTGGACATAAGCATTTGTCAATCTTTTGATTGATATTCTTTCTTAAAAACACGTTGTTTGTTGTGACAGTGGGAATTAATTATTAAATTAAGTAATTCAACATATATGTTTTGAATTTATTAAAATATACATCATTTTTTAATTAATAATATCAAATATATCATAGGGTTAATTTTTCGTGTTGTTCTGAAAAACTTCAATTTTTGATGAATAGTGAAACCACTAAGTCGTAGTTAAAAAAGGATTTTTCGTTTAAATGAAACATTATCACTTCTGTGATTTGATTTTCCAAAATTCGACATACATGGTTGTCATTATGAAGTAAAATTTGGTTCAATGGGATTAAAATAATTTTTTGGTGAATAGTAACTTTTAAGTTTTATTAATCGCGATTAAAGGTAATTAGTGAAATTTACGGTGAAAATGATATTATAAAAATATGAAAATACCCTTAAACTTTTCATAAACATATTGTATGAGTCATGGCAGACCAAGAAAATACATGGGTTAACTTGGGTACCCCATGGAGCCACTTGGGTATGAAAGTGACATTAATAACTTTTTATTTAAAGTAAAAATAAAATTGTCACAAACATGTGTTGTTTTATTAAAACAATTATTACATGGGGTTATATAATTTAACTTTTAGACTCTAAATATTTATTATAAAGATAAAAATATTTCCTATATCATGATATTTCTTTTATAATTTTTAGACATTAAGTAAATTAAATTTTTTATGACACCATGATGATGCAGCGATTACCTCATTAATTAACGATTTTAAAGAAAATGAAACGATAATGTAAACTCTAAGACTTGCACTCGTCAAAAACCTATTGGATGACTAGATTTAGAACCCTTATCACCTTATCCTTGAAATATATATGTTTGGGACCTTTAAAATCCGAAAATCATTATATAATAATGTAACATTTCATGACTTTCCAAGAGTGCCCCTCCTCTCCTCTTATAAAAGGCCCCCACCTCTACCACCTTATTCACAACATCAATGCCATTTGGCTCGGCCAAAAACTTCCCGAATACTCTCTCAACTTCCCTCTCTTACTCCTAGAAGCCTCACTTTGGGAAGAATTCTTCCCAGGTAATCTTTTGTCTCAAATCAAAAAAGAGTTACCCGATTTTAAGTTAATGTCTTCTCTTATGTTATTTTGTTTTGCTTCTCCAACCCCTTAAACTATATTTATTACTTTATATTATAAAAAAAACAATATAATAAATATACTAGGATGTTTTTATGATATTTATTTTATTTACACTTACACACACCTCCGTCTAATGGTTAAAGAACATACTGTTTCTATGGGTGGTGAAATACTGCCTCACGAAATGATGATTGTTCAATATTCTTTTGACACCTCTAATAGTGGCCATTATGATGAAACTATTTTTTATATATGATATATATTATGTTTTAGTTTTCCTTATGATTAATTATTTTTTATTTATGGAATGCCTTTATGATTTCCATTATGAGTAAACACGATAATTTAATTTTAGGAAGTGCGGACTACCGCCCCCTCAAAGTTATTTGAATCGTTAATGTCATAAGTGGGATGTATAAAGGATGGAGTAAATAATATTATATATGATATTATAATGGAATTATAATATTAATTTATATCATTATGATTTCATTCCATTAAATACGAAATAGGAATGAAAGTAGCGTTCATGTATATGTACGGATTACCGTATCCATGAACGGTGCATTTCATTTGTTACCTCTAAATGTTACGTAATATTATGAATGAATGTTTATACTAGATATATATGATATATGTGATATCTAAATCATGTATATAATTCTGGAGATAATGGATATTCAACCACATAAACAACTTGTAATTATAAGAAGATTATGGTTGACTCAAGTACCAAGCATCGACAAAACGACCGTTATTAACTTAAATGACTACATAATTTTTGCAACATTGTAATAAGTGATATAAAAGGGACAATGAACTTTTAAAATGTTCTTCAGAAATTATATATTAACTCTAGTATATTATTCAAGATATTAAATAACGGTCAAGTGATGTCGGACACGAGGTAAGGGAACTTCTAAACCCAATTTCTGTTCTTTGGGTTAATCTCCTACTTTCAAATTATGTCATGATATTATTATCTCCTATCCTGTATTTGTACTTTATTTATGTGTACTTATAAGGAATACACATAATAAATCTATTATATTTAAAAAAAAAATTGTAAGGGACTTCGTCTAAATATCCATTCATTGAGGCAGATTTTTTTTATACACAAATTTCTTTTATACGGTGTATAAACCCCTTTGATGTTTACATTTATTCAAAATGAATATTTTTATATGATGCATTTTAATAAATGAAAAAAAGGAATTTTTTTCTTGTCATATGTATGCAGCGACAACGAATTCTCCACCATAGTGACCATTATTTGAGTTTCGGCTTCCTCTACAAGCCATAACTTTTTTTTAAAATGAAAAATAAATACCATGTTTTAATTTTCTTTTATTTTGTTGTTGAAAATGGTTTTGATAGTGTTTTTATTATATCAATGTGTTGAATTGATATATTTTGGTTGAAATGTGGAACTTTTATGTTTCCTTTATTCATTTTTATGTGATACGATTATGTTATGGTTTAGGATATGTTTAAACCTGTTCATATGAGGAATGCATTGGACTTAATAAGTGAAGGGTGGAGCCTGCTATAGCTCCTCGATGCATCAGTAGGTCTCATAAGACAAAATAGTGTCTTGGCACGAGGCCTTGACAAAATCTTATTTGTAGTCTTGGCACGAGGCCTTGGCTATGTGGTTATAATAGTCTGGCATTTTGCATTCCATCAGTATGAATGTGGTTACTGATATTGCATGTGATTATTCGACTAGTAGAATATCCATGTGAATAAGTAAATGGAATTATTTCATTTTATTTTTTCTATATTATGCTGAAGTTAAATTTTAAAAGGATTTTATTTTAGTTATACATTGCCTTAATTGTTAATGTTTATTTATGAAAGCTTCCACTATATTGTTATCCTTTCTGAGAATCTGAGCTCACCCTTTCAATGTTTTAATTTTTCCAGGATGTGAAGAAGTATTTTAGGAATGACCTGCAGGGATAGTCTGAAAGGGATATGAGTGTGGAAAATTGAGACTATGTTATTGTAGTTTTTCACTTTATGATGAATTGTAACATTTATGAATGTATATAGTGTTTCCAAGTCTACTAAACTAATAGGTATTTCGAGACATGCTCTTTTTTGATCATGTCGATGTTACGTAATATTGCACAGACTCTGGGTAACTGGGGTTGGGGCGTTACAACGAGGGTCTCAATTTTTTATATTTCTAGGATCTTTTTGGTTTGTAGTTTTAGAGAAATAGAAAAAAAATTAAATTACACAGGGAACAAAATAGTATAATGTCCATTTTTCTATAAAATTGGTATTCTTAAATTTATACTTTATCATTCAAAACATTTAGTCATCATTTAGAACACGCCACCATAATAGTAATTTTAACCATTCTATAGTTTCTACACATCCTTAGATCTTATTAAGAACATTAAAAAATAGGATAAGAAATGAAACTTAGTAATGGAGATAAAAAAGGAACATTATTAATCATGTGAATGACATGAAAACCGACTATAATGTTTACCTTTTCCATAATATAACTTTTATCACGAAAATAAAACACATCCACATCAAAAAATAAAAATTTTCTCAGTTAAATCCTTTGAAATACATTATAAATTAAAGGAAGACCACGATAGAATAATGAAAACATTTATTTGAAATATAAAACATCCACCCTTAAACGTATAAAGAAATTCATCACCTCATGAAATAAAGATATTTTTTGTATAAAACATTATTGTAATAGTCATAGAGTTTACTTGGAGGATAATATTAATAAACCATGTTCAGTCACTTATATTCCATTGAAAAATAATTTGATCCTATTTAATTCTATCATAATAACCTACCAGGTTATCTCGATCATTTTCCCATTAAAAAATATTCTATTATGAATGTATAGGAGAGCTATATTAGGTTCACCCATCATCATGTGAAATATCAGAATCACCCATCACCATATATAAATATCAATTACAATATAATGAAATTATTTTTTTAATATTTCAAAATTCTTGTAATAAAACTATTGATAAATTTATTTTAACGGATAAATAATGTACTTTCAATTTTCATATAAAAAGCGGGATAAATTTCACTTTCATTTAAAAACACTTTGATATGATATTTTACACTAAATAATAATAATTTAATTTCAATTTACAATATCATAATGGTATAATGTATACTATATATATATAATAAATGATATGATGGAGGGAAATTATTCTCAAACCTTATATATAAAAAAATTCACTTTGGTAAAATAATGTCAATATTTTCCCATGAGTAAAACATTTGAAATATTACCTATTAAACATTATCCTGAAATATAAAAATTAATGTTTAAAATTTGATGAATGTTAAAATAAAATTCATTTATTATTTAAAGGAATTTTATATGGAAGAGAAATATTATAAAAACATTGTTAACATTGTTTTTAATGAAAATCCACTACGACATACATAACTTATAAAAAATGTAATTAATGAATTGGTCATGAAATGGATTTATAAAATAGATTTATTTTGTAAATTAACAGTGAAAATTTTCAATAATGTATTCAAACTATAGATAATATAAAATATTTTTAGAAAATGGAATAAGACTCAATGAAAGAAAATTAAGATGAGAAATTCCTTACCTAACCCCCAACATACATGTTTGTTCTTTAACACTAGTATAATGAACGTATATTAATTATTTTCTATCTTAATAAAATTATTTTGGTTTATTTATATATCACAATCTATTTTATTTCATTTATTATATTATCAAATATATTTACTCTATCGATTAAGTTCTTGTGGAATGTTTTGAGGATTTTTGGTTCATATTCCCCAAATATACTTTTGTAGGATGAACAAGGTCAAAGAGTTCATTGTTTCATCATCTTTAGAATATTAATCATTATATTAATATCCTTTTTATACCTTAAATATAATTTCATAATCATCCATGAAAGGGATAAATGAAAATTTATGAACATAACATCAAGGAGGTGGTATTTCACACTTATGTGAGGGTGTCATTATCATTTCTAATGGGTGGAAGGGTAATATAGTAAGTAATATATTATATTTCTAGAATCATATTTTTTCATCAATATATTATATATTTGTTAAATATATCATAATAACATGACGTATTGGTCAATAATAATAAAAAGGAAATACATCGCTCTATGAAGGTGGTAGTCCAATCCTACCCAAAAATGATGTTTTAATTTCCCAAAAGAAAAAAAAGGATATGAAAAGTAATATAAAATTACATTAATAAAACATGTTCATATGTAAGATACCAATATTATAATATCATTATAGTTAAATAATATTTTGAGGATATGAATGAATAAATAAAATGAAAGAACTAGGTTAAGTGTTATACCTCTTATTTGGAGGCACACCTTTAGATACGTCATAATACTTTTTAGGGTATTATTTTTAGTTGTACCAAAAGTTATTAGATGAATGGAATGAATATTTAAATTTATTAGTGTAGGGAATTCATGATTTAGAACAATTAATGTATGTAAACCATGTAGGATATGTGGTTTCCTTTTATAAGTGAGGACAGGACACACATTGAATTATATAAATGATTTATATATAATTAAAATAATTCTCATGTAAAGTGTATAAAAATGGAAATTAAATCAAATAAAAAGAGTGTAAATTTCTAATATAATTAAAAAATTTGATATTATTTTTTTCTATGTCATTTCAATCCTTACACATTGGTTTAACAACTTTATTACCCCTTTTATAAAATTAGTATGGTGATGCCTTTTTATACATTAAGGGCTATAAATATACTTATAAGGTGATAAATCACTCAAATATTGTATAGGGATATCATTTTATATAATTTAACAAAACCAATTTTCCAATATTAATATATTTCTGACTTTTAAATTATTTAATAATATAGTTTTTTGACATTAAATATCATTAAATCCATTTTGGGATTATTCATAATACATGACTTCAAAGATATTATTGAAACAATGTATTTTGAATATAAAAAAATTACACATTAAATATAATTTATAATTATACATGATGATTATTTAACAAAATAATTCATCCATAATTTATTATTTTTATTATGTTTAAATCATTTACCTTAATTTTTCTACTATATTCACAATCACTCTATTAGAACTACATAATAATTAACATTAATTATATCATCATTGAAAATTAATAAAAAATTAATCTCATAAATATAGTTAATTTGTAGAATTATAAAACTATTATATTCATTCTTAAATTATTCTTATCCATTTGAAAATATATAATTTAAATTAAAATCAATTGAGTGACATTTTATATTAATTCTTTTAATAAAATAATATAATGTTTATAATTAAAGAAAAAATGTATCATGAATAATTAATATTATAAAATAATTTTATAAAGGTAGAAATAATATCGTAAAATAATAATTATAATAATATTGTGTGCCCTTATCACACTGATTTACCCTTAATTAACATGTGGTATACTTTACTGTGGTAACACATTTTCACCGTGGTTACCATTCATAATGAGCAAAAAATAAATTTCATGTTTTACTAAATATGATCCTTTCGAAAATAATATTGAATCCATTTTTCATTATTCAATGTTTAGTTGTTTTAGAAAATATGTTTAATATATGTGCATAAAATTCAATGAAAAATAATTGTTATAAAATTGTGTTTTAAGCAATAAAAATAACTAACAACAAAATCACATTAAATTTTCATTACTATGAATTTATTTTTATTATATTTACTAAAATAAATCATAAGTTTCTTTAATAGAAAATAAATTTTATAATAAGACATTAATTATTTTATTTATAAAATATAAATGATAGTTTTTAAAGAAAACATCATTTTCACTGTTAACTATAAAATTAAACTTCTTTGAAATAACACAAAATATCATCCTGATAATATAATGAAATAAATATTCCCTGAATTATTTCTGTTTTCTCAATTTTTTAAATTGTTTTAAAATGTACTTTCAATATACATTCATAAAATGCAATAAAAATTAATTTTGAAGAATTTTTTTATGCATAAAATGAATTTATTATCATTACATAAAAAATTAACATAATTAAATGAATTTAAACATCTTATATAGAATATATTAAGTAAAAATTAATAAAAATAATTCATTTACCATGATTAATTTCATTTCTTAAGAAAAAGAGAAATTTCTTGCAATAAAAATGATTTTCAAAAACAACACGTGTAACCTTAAAGTGATTAGATTTTATTTTATAACCAATGAATTCATTTTCTACATGTTTAAACAATAAATTTTTCATAATTTATATTTTAATTTTCATTCAAACTAATCCAATGCCTATGATATAACTATAACATTAAAAAAATGCTATATCATATTTTATTTCTTTAAAATATATGATACATGTAAAGAATGATTTCTAATATTTTAATTAATTAAAAAAATTAAAAAATCTGTGTTTCACATTATAACTCTTATATAAAGTAATTCAATGAAATATTATATCATTATTGGCAAAATAGATTTAATTCAATTCCATGGAGTATGTTATAAAAAATATATTCATGAAGGAAACCCCAATTTAACATTTAAAAATATATTTTTTTAAAACCTACAATATAAAAAGGGATAATAAAATATTCTTTTGGAAAATGGGGTGTATGAATACCACTTGTAATGACACATAATTGTGTTCCTAGATAAAGAGATCATTATCTGGAATTTAAAATATGTACATGGAGGAAAAATATAATGTCTATGGTATAATAGGGAGGGATATAGAACATGGTCATGATAAAGTTAATGCCCACCTTACTATAAATTAGTGGGGTTCAGAACATGTGGCTGCCACTTATGCATGCGAGTTGAATGTATGTTTGAGAGGGTATGGATTTGCCATCGGTTCTGTTCCCGTGCATTTTTCACGGGACAGCTTGTCAACTGGTCATGAATTGGTGATTGCTTATTGACACGATGTATTTGTTGGGCAGAGGCAGAGCCTGGTTATGCTTAGGGTTTTTTTTGTTGGTTTGGTTGTAATTTAGGATATGGTGGTTTTTCACTTTTCCCTTAAATGTGTTTCATTAATAAAAAATTAATATTCAGTCAGTTCATCATAAATTAATGTAGAAGGCTAATATTCTTATTTTAATATCATTTTCAAGGAGTTCAGGGAATGTTTTACTGTCATGAGAGAGAATGTAATGATATATATTTATATGATTTCTTACCACTAAATAAGAACAATTTAATCTTTTGGTTGGACTTAGGGATGTATTACCACATCTATCTCATCTATTAATCCAAAAAAATGAATATTAAAGATTAGTTTTTCAGGCCTAAACCTCCAATGTCTATGTATAACAGATCATGTTATCCAAAAAATGATAACTTGTTACTCCTCCTTCCTATAGAAATTACCCAAAACCAAAATTGTTAACATAAGATAAGATAATATCCCATATTAATAAACCTTGATTTTAAGTAATTCCAAATAAATCTCCAAAAACTATAAAATAATACACAACATTATATAATAAAAATTCCATTAATAACTAACCTTTAAACACTTATAAATATTTATGGCCGAGGTCACAACCCAAAAAATAGAAATATTTGATCACATATTCATCCATGATAAAGATAATACTTAACTAAAAATAACATTAATCACTCCTAAAGTTGAAAAAAACATTATATACCATAATCATATAATATCCAAAATAAGATAATATATTCCATAAATAACCCAATTCAGTAAAAATACACAATAAAATTAAATATAATCCACTCTTTAATCCACAAATAAACACCAATCAGAGCTAAAAGAAAATTTTAATTTACCTTATTCATATAATATTATCGAAATTGTGAACAATCACTTAGTAACCAAATCAACTTTTAGTCCTGTTTTTATCTATATGATAAATCATATATTCCCAAAAATATAATAAATCATTTAACCCAATTAGTCATAATTACCTAAACATTAATTATACTTGTTACCATAATAGTTATCAATACCTTTAAACTAATGTCTAAAAAAAACATCCTCAAATAGTGTTTTCACTAAAACGTATACTAACCAAAAGAGAACTATTGCCATAAATGACTCCAGGAATACCATTAATCATAAAAAATACTGATCACATGAATTCTCAAAAGCATAAATATTCAATAAAATTTTAATATCTCGTAGACATATTAACCCATAATTTTATTTAAAAATACTATAATACACTCATCTGCATCATCACTACCTATAATGATATCTAAACCATTACTTCAACAGAATAAATAATGAACCAGACCTTGAATAAATAAAAAATAAATGACTTATAACAAGTGTTGATCATATATATTTTGTAAATAATTTTAGAGAAACAAGAAAAAATTAAATTTCCTATGGAATAATCAACCCTAGTGTCTATTTTTTACCAAAAATATGGATTATTAAATTAAAACTATAGATTCATTCAAAACACTTAATCTTTTATGCCTAGTCAACACATAAGAAAAATTTTTCTTTATATAGTTTCCACATATTTTTAGATCTGATGAAAAATGATTGAAAATAAAGGGTGATAATATTAATATCATAAATTGATATAAAAACTAGATTCCTATTTTTTTTTGAAAAAAATTAAAAGCCCTGATAATGTTTACCTTTTTTACAGTTAATCATTGAGCACATAAATAAAAAAATATCTACATTATAAAATCAATCACTAATGAAATAAAAGCATTGAAACCCATTTCAAATAATATAAACACTACAAAAGAATAATAAAATCATTTATTTGAAAAACAAACCATTCAACTTTAATATTTCAAAACACTCCTTACCATAGGAATTTTTCACAAAAAATCCATTTTTGAAATAATAATATTGGTAACTTTGAAAATCATATTCAAAATCTATTTTCAAATTTTTTTAACATATTATATATGAAAGGAATACCATTTAATTTTATATGAGTAACTAAACTTATTATATCCCTCGTTTTCTCCATCGAATATTATTCATTACCTAATGCGTTAGAGGGATATATCGGGATCACATATCATCATAAGTTATATCATTCTCACCCATCATTATAAATAATGATCATGCATCATATAATGAGAGATAAATTTTTATCCTTATACTGTCTCATTATAAAATCCTTTTGGGCCTCATTTAATCCCATACAAATAGAACATTCCATTTTAATCTAAAAATAGAGATAAATAAATTGTTATTTTAATAACAATCTAAATTGATATATTGACCAAAATAGAAAATATTTTATATTATAAAATAATAAAAATAATTAAGTATAAGATATATAACAACGAAATTACAGGGTGGATGTAAATTCCACTTATATTGTAAACATTAAAAACAATCATTTTTTCCTTTTTAAAAAAGTATTAATTAAACAAAATAGAAACCATTGAAAATCCATTTTAAATTATTCTAATGAAAGTTAAATATAGTAAATAATTAAATTTACCAACCATTTTTATATATCGAAGAACAATTTTTAAACATTTAAAAAAATTATATGGAGGATAAACTCATTAAAACATTTTAAATAACGGTTTAAAATAATATTCCAGATAACTTATATAAATTCTAAAAAAATAATGTAATTAAATAATTGAGAATGAAATGGATTATTATAAACTATATTTTCCAAAAATGAATGATTATATACATCCATAAGGTAGTTCATTCCCAACAAAATAGAAATGAAGTAGTGAAAATTTCATTATTCTCAGTGAATAGAATTTGAGATGACAAATTCCTTACCTCATTTACCATATTTCCACGTACATTCATTAAATATGGTATAATAAAATTTTATATGTTATTTAATTTATTGAAAACATATTTTAGGTTTTTTATATATTATAATCTGTTTTAATTTTTTTCCATTTCTTATAAAGATACTAAATCAAATAAGTTCATATTAGATGTTTTGAAGATGTTTAGTTTATAATCCCTAAAACAACTTAGAATTGTTGAACAATTTCAAGGTGTTCAATTTCATAGAATATTAAAAATATTATTGATGAAATAATTTTAATTTTTAGATGTTAATTTTTTCATAATCATTTATGCGAGGAACACATGAATAAATAATCACATTTCTTGATAGGATGTGTTATTCAAAATATACACACGAGTGAAATTATATATTTTTTAATGAGAAGAATAATAATATATAAATTAATATTTTATATTTATAGAATCATAATTATCTCATGAATATCATATATATTTATTAAATCCATAATACTAATTTTCCATTTTAGGTTGTGATGAAAAACAAAACACAACTCTACGTTAATGTTGAAGTCCACTCATATATAATAATTATGTTTACATTTCCCATAAAATGGAAAAGGGTATCGGAAAAAATTATAACACACTCAAAATACTATTTTAGTAAATTTAAGATGCTTATTTTTTTTATTTCATTCAGTTTAATGAATATTTGAAGAGGTAAAAGAAGTAATCTACTGAAATAACTAAGTTAAGAGTTGTACCTCATCCATGGAAACCTTAATTTTTATACACATTAAGTCATTATTAGGTTGGTATTTTTGTGATAAAAAAAATCTTAGATGATGGTAAGGGATATTTTAATGTATTTGGGTAGGTATTGGTCGATAAAGAGGGCTTAATTTTTGTGAATAATGGATGATATGAAGTGTACTTTTATAAGTTATGGGAGGACACACAAAGAATTACATAAAATATTTAAATATAATTTATCTATTTATCATGAAAAAATATGAAAAATTGAAATAAATTTGAATAAAATGTTTCATTGTTAAAAAATAATCATGATAAAAAATTTATACACATTTTTGTGCAATTATAAACATTATCATTTATCTTTAGAAATTTGTGACCTCTTTTTACCCATAACCACGGTAACACATTATTTATACATTAAAGAAGGTAAATTTACTTTTCTTCTTAAAAGTGTCAAATAAGGGGTCAATGAAGGAAATATTAGACCTTTTACCATCCCAAATGTCCAATTTCAATATTGTTGTGATTTTAGAATCATTTAACAATTTTTTCTTTACATCAAATATCATTAAAATTATTTTTGGTACTATTCTTTTAATTTGTCTTCCACGAAATCCATAAAAAATGATATAAAATATAAACAAACTAAAACATTATTCATTATTTCAAATTACAAATTAAAATTATTTTATACCAATAATAATTAAAAAAATCATTAGTATTATTATTTTTAATTTCATTTACCTTAATTTTCACAAAATGTTCTAAAGCACTTTATAAACATTTCGTAAAACGATAAGGAGGATATAAAATGATAAAAATTTAAAAATAAATTAATATCTTAAAATAAATTTACTTATGTTCAATATGAAATTTTATATTCATTCATAACTTCATTTTAATGCTATGAAATCACATAAAATAAATTAATAATAAGAATGTGACACCTAGAATTTATCAGTTTAATAAAATTTAATAAATGATGTATTGAAATAAACACTCACTTAAGAAATTCCAAATAAAAAATAAGGTAATGAGGGTCTAAAAATAACATTAAAAATCTTAATATATTATTATGTGATCTTATCACATAGTTTTAATCAGAATTATCTTATTTTACCCATTATCTGGGAGACACATTATTACAACAGACTCCATTAATGAAAACTATGATTGAAAATATAATTTATACTAATTTTGAACCACCTTATTAATACTATTGAATCCATTATCGTATATTACAATTCTAGAGGTATATAAAAGTACATTAATTATATGTTTTCAAAATGAAATGAAAATATTTTTTAGAAAATTACGTTTTAATATAATAAGTAAAATTATACCAAAACAAAATAAAATATTTATTCTTATTAAATTATTTATTTTATTTTAAATAAATGGATATTATTTTAATTTATTTCTAAAAAAATAATTATATTTTGAAATAACATGATTTAAAGAAAAAAATTACAATTTTAGAAAAATCATCATTTCACTATTCAATGAAAAAAACAATCTGTCGAGAAAACCCCGAAAATTTAATACTAAGACTATTATTAAATTATTATTTAAAAAATTATTCCCATTTTTTTCAAAAAAATTTATCATTTATATAAATTAATTATTATATATATAACCATAATTCAATAAAATTCATTTTTTAATAAAATATATATTAGAGCATTAAATTAATTTATTCTGATTCCATGTTAAAATCCCTAATTAAATGAATTTTAATAAATTTTATTCAACATAAAATCTGAAAAATATCGTTAAAATCATTCATTAAGGTTGTTTAATTTAATTTATTAATATAATGAAACATTCCATGCAAAAAAGAAGTTTTTCAGAAAATATTAGTATTTTAACATTCAAATGATTTTATTTTCATTTTAGACCAATTAATAATAAATGAATTATTTTTAGATGTGATTAAATAATTCGTTGTTTCTAATTTATTTGGTTTAATTCTTATATTCCATTCCAATGTCTAGATAATAATTTTCGCATTAAATACTAATAATTCAATGGTACACCATAATTTGTTAATACTCAGGGTTGTGCATAATTAATTATATAGTATATATTTCTCATTAAAATTAATTCAAATATCACAGTGTCTTAAAATTTTAACATTTTATTCTTTAATAGTTTCATTCCATTATTAATAAATAATGGGTGTTAACAAAAGTTACTGATTCTTAAATTATGAAAATGGGATACTTCCACCACTTCATGCCACAACCATTCATTCAAATTTCTCCTTAAAACTCTACAATTTATTATACTCCTATAAAAATATTTAATGTAAATATTTCATTTAGTCTAAATTATTAATAGCAATCCCATCTTTTGGAAGAAAATTATTAAGATAAAGGTCAATGTTTCCATATTAAGATTATATAATCTTTATCATTTTCTTCTTAACATTTCCCTTCCAAAATAACACATGCCATGGTAATATAAAATTTTTGTTAATCATTAGTATATTTATGTGTTATTATATTATTGTGAAATAGTTATTTATACCATTTCATACACTTATTTAATCAAAATAACACTGATTGTGTGTTTTGTGGAAAACCGCCTCGAAGAAGTGACCTATTTCATTTCCCACCACTACCTCTTTTAGCTAGTTATAAAGATTCATTTTAAGAATAAATTTAAAATATTTAAAATACTTATTTTTTTAATAAATATATAGTAATCCACCTTTATTCCTTCTAATTATATTTTAAATGAAAACGTTAACTTTTCATTGTTTGGACTATCACCTCCCCGATGTAATATTTTTTTTGTTTTCTCTTCATGTTAATTATTTATAAAAACCACTGAAGATACTTATTCAAGAAAATAAATACATATAGTTTTATCATTATACTTATTTAGTAATTAAATTATAAATAAACAATCAATTAACCATACTCATTGATCTAATTATGGTGTGGGAAACTTTGGGTCGATCTAACCAACAAATTATAAAATGATATCAAACTCTTACATTGAGGAAAATTGGAACACAAGTAAAAATATTTTTATAATTTTATATGAAATTCATGGGCTTGTATTGTTTTGGAATCTTACGATTAATTGTTTATATTGTTATACAAATAACATCTCCAATTCATAAAATTACCAAAATAAGAGGACACTAAATCCATTTTAATACAAAATAACTAAAAAAATAATGGTATGGAATGATATATCTCTAAATAAATATATGTTATGTAAATAAATACATTAAATGATCTTGTAATGAATAAATTTTTTATATTAGTGGATAAACACACTAGTTTATGAAATTAGTCCAAAAATGATCATGCTAACTAGAACACAATACTAAAAATAGATAAATAATAATTTATATAATTGTAGATAATAATTATAAATGAGGTTTAAAAAAATATAGGTAAATTATACAATAAAATGAGAGATTAATTTTTTATACCAAATATCCATTTACATTAGTGAAGTTAGTAAATAAATATAGTTTTTATTTCCTAAAATTTAATTTCATGAGACATATTTATCATAATACGATATTTTTTCATTGTAATAGTATATAAAATTCCCCTTACATATTTTCTTATCGTGATATCCAATTTATTATGAATATTTATCCTTTTATTCAAAATGATATTATTTTAGGTGTTTTGATTCATAGGTTTCTAATTTCAAAAGGGTTTTATAGTCTCATTTTCAAATCCATGAGATATGATTGATATTTTACCCTATAATTTCATTTAAAAAACTATAACTACCCAATTTCGTTTAAGAATAATTAATATGCTTCCATTAATGATATTTTAATTTCCATTTCAAGGTAACCCTATTTTATTACCTTTACTGTAATTGTTTTCGGTAACCCAATTCTCATTCATTGAGTTATTATGGTTCATATTGAACCTATTTTATATAAACATCTATTTCATTGAAAATAGTGGTTTCCATAATGTAATTGGTTAACTCAAATTTCTTTAATTGAGATAAAATTGTATTCCATGAGTATTATTTTTCAATTTTTCAGAAATTATTCTTTCCCTATTTTTATAAGATATTACATCTTTTTTATTTGGGTAGAATGATTATTTTAACTCATAGATTACTTTTCATGACCTACCCCCTGTGGCCCGTGTCGTGAAATCCCCAATCCCACCTTCCATAGGCTAGGGATTGGCAACTAGCACTAGAAAGGCATTTCCCAAAAATGGGAAGGCATTTCCTCAAAACCTGTACACACACAATTAGGGTAATCAATGAAAATTAAAACACAATGGAAAAGTAAGGTACAACCACAACTAGTAACCACTACTTAGTGTAAAAGTAATTACTAAAAGAAAAGGGTCCGGAATACAAGCTCAACTGGAAAGATAAAACTATAAAAAAATATAAAATAGCTCCTGAAATCATCCACCAATGATCCTACCTGAAAGGTAGGTATAACTCATCTCCACTACTCTCCATGTCAACCAGTCACCTCCTTGTACCGCCTGGTCCTGACTCCTATAGTCTCATCTGAGTTGTTCGCCATCTGCAGAAGACAAACAATGAGTGAGAGTAACCCGTGCAGGGGTGAGTAATACAATAATCATTAGGGACCCCGAGACCCCCCTAAGGTTTCTTAGAATTCCATAGAGGAAAAATCACAGATCATGACCTCAATAACAAATTACAAAGCAATAGGCACAGCTCAAACGAGGTATAAGTGAAGTATATTAGTACAGATGATTTGTCATGAATCTAGATCATCTTATTCTGTCCAAATGCACTGATGAGGACCATACGGAGTTTTACCCACACTGGATAGATAGGTATTAACCTCCACAAGACCCACACATGATCTGACCCACCCGAAGTCGATAGGTACTAACCCCCGCTGACCCACACAGGATCTGACCCACACAGGATCGGTATGTGCTGACCCATATAGGATCACTAAGAACTGAACCATATTGGATATGACCCACATAGGATCGGTATGCAGTGACCCACACAAGATCGATGAGCGCAATACCACACAGGATCTGGCCCACACAAGAGCAGTGTTGATCCACACAGGATCGTTAGGTATTATCCTCCATATGATCTGTCTCCAACCTCTACCTCACTGCCATCCACTGGATTCCTGCTCCTAATATGCTTGATTCTAGGAGAACCACTCTTCAAGCCATTATTTGTATTTGAACCGTCATGATGCCCCATGAAGAAGTAACCCAATGATCCATGAAGATATAAGGGTCTTAATGCAACAAACGGGGTGTCAACCAGACGTCGGGTCTGTAAGTTATTGGAATTTTAGTACCGTGGTCCCGGTTTGATTTGGTGTTGATCCAACCTAGCCATACTACAAAATTCTCCAAAACTCCCTTGAATTATCTCAAAATTACCTTCTAAATCCAATTATATCAGTGTCATAGACGGTTTGTCAAATGGAAATCCGGTTCGCAAGATATGTCCCTTTAAGCATTTCGGGGCCCGAGAGGGGTCCGGGTCCACCCCGACCTTGTCGGACCGACCTGGGCCAACTCGGAATGGGAAAATATGACCTGATTTGGGTTGACTCGATGTAGCTCGGGTCTGACCTGGCCTGTCCTGGCATGCCGGCTTGGTTTGGACTAGTCTGCTGGCTGGCACAACCCGTGGGGGTTACGTGGTTGCTACTCCTGAACAGCTCAATGGATCAGTTTGGCTCCATTATATGGCGGCACCACATGGCACTGCCTCATCACCTATGGAACATGTTGGAGTTGGTCCCTTGTTAACTCTTCCATGTATTTTAATCCAGTACTATGTTCAACGTGGCACGCGACGGTGCACCACCTACACCTCATGGGTTGGCCACCCATCTGACCATCGTGGTGGCAATGGGCGCCGCCATTCCACCATAGCCAGTAGTTTCCGGCCACCGCTCCTGTCTTCCAGTGTCGGTTGTAGGAACTGCCGCACCGATGCTTCTTCTGTGAGGCTCTGGTGATGCCTTAGAGCTCTTTTTTCATTTCTTCATGTGTCTACGGGCTCCCAGGGATGACGCCAGTGCTACGAAGCTCTTGGATTCTAGATTCTGATAGATTGATTAATATTCCCTAGAAGAACGCAACAAAAATGAAGGGGCGGAGGGACCAGGCCATGTTTTTTTGGCATGTACCCTCTGCGTTAGCATTATAACAAGAGATTGTAATTTTAATTAATATTTAAATAATAAATTAACATCATTCAAATCACATGCAAAAAACTCCTGCAAAATCAATAATGACGAATAGAATCGATGGATTTTCTTGAAATAATAAAAAAACCCTACCTTGAGATCCACTAAAAGTGTTGCTGTTGTGATGGGTGGAGCTTCCACATTGGATGGAGGCATCAGCGTTCGTCGATCCCAGAACATTGCCTTCTGGTCATCCATCCTCCATCGGTGGATGTTGATGCCTAACTTTTCCTGAGTTTCCTTGCATGAAAAAATCGTGCCAAACCCCACCCTGAGATCCATTTAAATAGTAGGGAAAAAGGTGAGTAACACATTGAAGAATTAATGAGGTACATTTAATGAATGAACATCTTAATTATAAAATGGTGAGGTTACAAATAAATGAGATTCAAGCCATTAATTATCATGACAAGTCACCAGTCCCCACCACAGCTACTCATCCAATGGAGAAAAAGAAATAAATTAACATTTTAAGTTATATTATTATTTTAATGTAAGTAAAAAATTTATCTTTTTCTCCCAACCAACTATGTTTGAAGTGATGATTCCCTTAAGATAATCTCAGTGTTTCAGATTCAACAGTACCCCTAGATTCATAATACGAGAACCGGTTCAAAAGATAGAAAATGACACCCGCGAATTTACTAAACGTACCTTAAAAGTGATCAGAAAGTTATTCTAGGAACATCGGGCCTCAGAATCACGTATATTCAATTTTCATAGATTTTTAATAATCCGAAGTAAATTAAAAAATATACATGGAATTTTTGGGTCTTTACATTCTACCCACTATAGGACCTTTCTCCCCCGAAAGCTACACCAAAACAAGGAGAACAAATGGGGGTAGTGGGCATGAATCTGAGCCTCCTGCTCTTAGGTGCTCTCCTGGAGATTCCTATTCTTCCAAAAAACTCATACTAGAAGAATAGACAGACCAAAAAGGACCCACTCTTGTCGATCCTCAATCTCCACTGATAACTCCACAAAATTCTCCCCATCGTAAATGTCCAGCTCGCCCCAGTCGATAACGTGCGATGGATCATGCACGTATCTCCTCAACTTTGACACATGGAATTCATTATACACCAGATGCATCTGCGGGGGAAGATCTAGATAGTACGCCACCTCCCCCACTCTGCTGAGGACTTGGAAAGGTCTGATGATCCTTGGAGATAACTTTCCACCCTGACCAAACCTTAGTAATCCTCATCGGGGTGAGACCTATAGGAAGACATGGTCTTCATCCTAAAACTCCTAGGGTCTCTGTCTCTTGTCGACATAAGACTTCTTCCAGCTCTGTGCAGTCTTCATCCACTCTTGGATGACCTTCACCTTCTCTGTGGAAGCCTATACCAACTATGGACCCATAAGTTTTGACTCCCCTGGGTCTGTCCAACAACGAAGAGATCTGCATGGTTACCCATACAAGGCCTCAAATGGTGCCATTCCGATGGTGGATTGATAACTTCTATTTTATGTAAACTCCGCATGGGGTAGTTATTCCTCCTAATTATGGAAAAAGTCAAGTACACAAGCACGAAGCATGTCCTCGAGTGTCTTAATTTTCCACTCTGTCTGACCATCTGTCTAAGGATGGAAGGTGGTGCTCAAGCTTAGCTGAGTCATAAATTCCTCCTAAAATCCCTTGCACAAGAGGTATGTAAATTGAGTTTCATGATCTGGAACGATCTTTGACATAACTCTGTGATGTCGCATTATGTCCTGTATGTAGAGACATCCCAAGCTCTCTACTAATCTCTGCTCTTAGATGGGTTGGAAGTGGGCTGACTTGGTGAGTCCTGTCAATGATCACCTAGATGGAATCATTGCCCATGGACATACATGGTATCCCCATCACTAATTCCATATATATACCATCCCACATCCACTTTGGTACCTCGAGTGGCTGAGTTAAACCAGTTGGTATCTGATGCCTGACCTTCAATTGATGAAAAGTGAGGCATTGAGATACAAACACTATCATTGCCTTCTTCATCCCATGCCACCAGTACTGATGTCAGAGATCCTGTTACATCATTTCCACTCCAGGATACACCGCTAAGGGGGATTTGTGAAACTCCTTCAACACCTCCTCCTAGTGTGTCACTGATACCATGGTGCATTCTCTTAAGAGAACTACATGCTCCCCAGCTTTAGAAAATCTTTGAGAAGATCGTACTGAGGATATATGTAACGCCCCGACCCCAGCTACCCAGAGTCGGTGCAATAATTACATAACATTGGCATGATCACAAGAAAGATCAAATCTCGAAAGACCGATTGGTTTAGTAGCCTTGGAAACACTAGATATATTCATAAGTTTTACATTATATCATAAAATGAAAAACTACTACAACAACATAATGATTCCAACGTCCACACTATAATCCCCTCATAATATCCCTGCAAGTCAATCATAATTTACTTCTTCACTACCTGGGAAAAATAAAACATAGAAAAGGGGTGAGCTCAAATGCCCAGTAAGGATAACAATATAGCGGAACATTCAAAATAAGCATAAACATTTAAGGCAATGAATTACTAAAACAAAAGCCTTTTAAAATTGAACTTCAACATGGTATGGCAAAAGTAAAATGAAATAATGCCATTTACTTGTTCACATGGATATTCTACTAATCGAATAATCACATGCAATATCAATAACCACTTTCATAATGTTGGAATGCATAATGCCAGACTATCATAACCACATAGCCAAGGCCTTATGCCAAGACTACAAATAAGATTCTGTCAAGGCCTTGTGCCAAGACACTATTTTGTCTCATGAGACCTACCGATGCATCGAGGAGCTATAGCGGGCTCCACCCGTCACTTATTAAGTCCAATGCATTCCCATTTGAAAAGGTTTAAACATATCATAAACATTTGTATTAAAACTAGCATACGAAATGTCAATAATTTCACCATAAACTATGAATGGTATAAAAATAGCACATCCACAGTCAAACATATCACAAAACCTTCAATACAATATATAAGTTTTGTATCATAATAAATCAACTTCAAATAATCTTAAAACCCATCATAGATGAAATCAAAATTCTTTTTAAAGAAGTATCTCCTTTTATTTTGAAATCATTTAAGATCCATATAAAATAAAACATTTTCTTTGAAAATATTCTTATAAGCTTGTATGGAAAGCTTTGACGATTTTATAACGGCGGAAAATAACCGCACCCGCCGTATAAGTTAAAAAAAACATTCTTACCTCAATTCTGTCGAAAAGGTTAAAAATGACCTTGTTTTGAAAACGACGGAAAGATTCCTTTATAAAACCTCTTATAAAAAGTCAAACAAGGGTATAAATGACTTTAACCCATATTATTGTAAATAGTAAAAATGTTTTGAAATACATTTTGAAGAAACATGGATGTGGATGATAAAGAGATCCCAGTAGATTATTACATATAAACAACCTCGGATAATGAAGAGATTGTGAAATAACCCTTACCTTGAACTTTTCCTTGGTTGGGGTAGGTTAACCTCCTGTATAATAGTGAAATAATTGTTACTAAATTATACAAGAATCGTATACATTAATATGATATCATATATGATCTTTTAATATTGATTTGATAATAATATCTTAGTATTATCGCCGTTTCGGGTGTTAACTTACTCATTTTATTTATATGTTTTGTTACATAAGTCATGTTTGTTGTATCTTATTCATATCCAGAATGATATCAAGTCCTTAAAAATCATTTTTAAATCATTAAATGATAATTATACTTGAATGGATACGATGGAGAATGAATCTCATCGCGTTCGTGGAGACGGTAGTCCGTACGTACGCACGAACACTACTTCCATTTAATTTTTTATTTTAAAAGAATCGAATCCAAATGATACATAGGTATATTACTATTCCAGTATAATATAATATTTTATATATGTTACTTAAGTTCATTAACACCATCCTTTATACGTTCCATGTGTGGTATGAACGAGTCATATCATTTTAAGGGGGCGGTAGTCCGCACTTCCTCAAATGAAATTATCGTATGTATATACAACATGAAACGAATAATGGTATGAAATAAAATGGAATTACAGAAGCTTATATATATAATATATATCATTAATATCATATTTAATTACAGTGCCATCATAATGGATACCATGAGAGGCGGTAAGATGTATTTGAACAATCATCGTTTCGTGAGGCGTTAGTTTGCCATCCACAGAAACATTATGTTCATCATCCATTAGATGGAGTTGTGTGTATGTGTAGTTCGAATCCTTCTTATAACAACATCCTAGTATATTTAGGATACTGGTGTTGTTACAAACGAAAGGAAATAAAAAGAGTTTGGGAGTTGAAGAAGGAATATAAATGAAAATAATTTAAGAGAAAACGTTACCTTTAATTTAGGTAACTCACTTTGGTTGGAACCAAAGGACTTGTTGAAATGCTTTCTGCCTAAGGGGAAGCTTCAAGGAGGAGGAGAGGGATGTGGGGAGCTTAGTTGGGCAGAGTTTGGACGAGCCAAGTGGCTTGAGAGGTGTGAAGAAATGAGAAGGAGGAGTGCCCTTTTATAAGAGGTGTGAGGGGCACTTTTGGAAAAGCTAGAAATATTAATTTATAATAAATTCATATTCGGTTTCCAAAGGCTCCAAAGTTTACTATTCAAAGTTTGAGGTGGGGATAGGTCGCAAACAACTCATCCAATAGAATTTAGACAGGTTTGGGTACTTATATTAACCTTATCTTTATGTATTAACTCTAAGTTAATTAGTTTCACTTTTACAATGTCTCTTTGTATTTTTATATAATATGGTTAATAAACTTACTATATACATCCAAGCGACCCCCAAGTGGTACAGTAATTATTAACCTATCATAATATAAGTCTCTTGGCCGAACCTTAGATTTTTAGGAATTTAATATCAATTAATAATATAATATTTGTTTTAAGAACTCTTTTATGTCAATTTTGACACTATTCAATAGTTGATTTTTGTGAAACTTATAACAGATTGATTACTTCGAACAAAGTCAATTAACTCAATCCTAATATATCATATTATCCTATAAAATTAGTGTAATTAATTAAAAGTTTCATATTATATTTATTTGGGTATTTATAATATCAATTATGTTAATTTATTACTATTTTAGTAATTACTGCATCATCATTGTGTCATAAATAAAATAAATTATTTAATGTCTAAAAATTATAAATAAAACATCATTATGTAGGAAATCTTTTTAGCTTTCTAATGAATATTTATAATCGAAAATCCAACATGTATAACCCTATGTAAAAATTGTTCTTCTAAAAGATGTAAGCTTATGCCATTTTTATTTTTATTTTAACTTTATTAATATAATGTGTCCCTACCACATACAAGTGGCTCCAAGGGGTCCCCAAATTGACCCAAGGATGCCATTGGTCGGGTATGTGTCCACCAATAAGGTTAGGACACGTTTTAGGGTAATTTTGTATTATTATAATATTATTTTTTAACCCTTATTTACCGGATTTACCCTTTAACCATGGTAAATAAAATATTTACCGCAGTAATTATTCAAAATGTCTAAAAATAAAAGTTACCTATTTACACAATTTGAACATCCTGATTCCAAATATGGAATCCATTTTTCTAAATTCAAAACACAGAAGTGGCAGAAATTAATTTAAAATTAATTCCCGCTGTCAAAACAAAAAGCGTGTTTTTTAAGAGATAATAACTATCAAAAGATTGACACTTGTTTATGTTCGGTTTAATTGTAAAATTATGTCCAATGACCAACAATATATTAAATGGTAAAAATATATTCTAAATATACTTTAAAACCACTCAATTTCACAATTTATCACTATTAATTATTTTGATTAAAAAAGTTGTTTTTAATTAAAATTTAGTAATTTTCACTATTCATCAAAATATAAAAGTTATCTGAAAAGTACCAAAATTTCACCCTAGGCTAATTTCAATATTCCGAATCCAAAAATGAAGTCCATTTTCAAATATAAAATATATATAATTTCAAAAAGTAGGTATTACTATTCATAACGGCTAGTTTGATTAGTTGTGGTGTGTGTTAGAACTCGAGGTTGCGTACAACACACGCTATCGCATTATTCGAAGGGAAACGTACCGTAGAAGCTTGGGGTGTTACATTTTAAATTTTTGATGTCCCCATTTAGTCAAAAAGTTTAAAATATTTTATTTAAAAAGGTTTCACTATTAGAAGTTGATAAAAGTGAAATACTGAAAATGAATTTGTTCTTGCAATATGACTAAGAAACTCATAATAGGGATTCTAAAATTATAAGGATTATATAAAGTTCAAAATGTAGTTAACACTATTCATGACCTATTTTAATGGTGTGATTGAACTCGGTGTTGCGTGTAGTGCAAGTTATTGAATTATTTTTAAGAAATAACACACTCTGAAATCCTGGGGTGTTACATTCTCCCCTCCTTCAATAAATTGTGTCCTCGCAATTTGAAATTGTTCTTCGAAAATAAAAGGTTGAAAGTAGAAAATATATTTGTGGGAAAACCCACATCGGAAATTGGGTTACTAAAATTTAGTCTTAATATGACGAAAAGATAAATGAAAGGGTCACCACCTAATTATGATCTCGATTAGGAGAACATTGGTGGCAATTAGAGACATATAATTGGAGGAAAAACGTAAATATTTATAGGTAGTGATTGAGGTCATCAATCACAAACAAGTATAAAATTGAGGTCCTTAAACTCATCAATCTATGATGATTTGAAATACCATCAGTTCAACAAAACATAGGGTACTAGGATAACATATTTTTGACGTTTCAAAATATCTTAGTTGAAATCCCACATCGAAAAATGAATTAATGAGGCCTCTATTTTAAATAAAGAGTGGAAAGTATGAAGATTAACGAAAATAACACATACTAGGGTTCCATGTAGGAAAATATGGATATAGAAGAAAAATATAACCATCAATTATCTGATGGAGAGTGGTAGAGAACATGGCTATGAAAAGGCCAACAATCCCAAAGCCATAAATTAGTGATGATTTAAGGTACCATCTAGGACAACATTTTTGTTCTAAGTTCCTTTTCTTAATGATGAGGAATTTATTTATGATATTGGCTAAGATCATAAGGAGATATACTTACTTTAAAATTAGAGTTTTATCCCTTAATAAATTTCTACAAAAAACTCATCATTCACTCGTAAAAAAAAATTCTATTTATACTATTCATAGAGGGTTCCAAAATAAACGAATTTATAATTCATCTACCAGATCTTTTAAAAAACTACTTTATTTAATCCAGGACATCTCGTGGGCCAGTGGTAGGTGATACACCCTTGTCTCCCTTCGGTTACGGGTTCAAGTCTCGCAGTCTTGCCGGACGCGACGGGTTGCCGCCCGACCTCCGGGTTGTCCTTTTATGGCAATCCAAAATAATCCAAATAAGAACTATCCAAAATAATTCTATCCAAACTCACAGTCCAACATTTATAAGGAAGGTAAACATTATATAGATCCTTTTTACCCCGTAATAGCATATAAATACCTTCATCATGTATTACCATATTCCTTATTGATTACATTCATGATCCCTTATTCCATATAGAATGCTGGATATACTTCATTAATCCAAAAATGTTTTAAACCCCAACAATGATGGAATATACAAATCATTAATCAGTTCCAGGGTAGTCAAGAATATCCAATATAATTTATTCAAAACAATCACATATTATTCCAAAATCACTACCTCAGTATCAGAACTATATTATGATTTATCATTCTCTCAACCATATATTTTCCAAAAATTTATCCTGCTATTGAGTCACTTTTCTTTGTTCCACACAATCTCAAGTCCTTAATGAAATAGTACTGCAGTACAATCCTTATATACTCCATGATTATTGTAACAAGTACATTGTTGATACAACACTCAATTGACATAATCAACATAAGAACTATAATCATTCCTCTTCATCTGTGGTAGTATCATAACTTGATTATTATCCAATAACATCATTTGCGGCATAGTCTGATGACTGGGACATAGGTTTGCGTAGTGTCCAAACTCCTTGAAAATGAAGCATTGTACATTTAAAACCATTTTCTTACCCTTGCAGTCACGTACTTTGTGCCCTTTTCCTCCACACTTATAACAAACTCCCATTCCTTTCAGGCAAGTTCCAGGGTGTTTCTTTCCCCAGTTACCACATATGGGAAAATTCTTCTTTTCCCTCTTTCCTTTATCCATCTTTCTCTCTTCCATCCTTTTCCTCTCTTGCTTCCCTTCAAAGCCATAGGACTCAGTAAACTCTTTACATATCTTATCAACACATGATATTATTTCTTCATATGATGATAATACATGGGAGACTATTTCTCTTATAAATTCTAGCTTAAGACCATGAAAGATATGATCCTTCCTTCTCTTTGAATCATGTGTATTTCTGGAGTTCTCATTCCTTCTACTGGGTGCCATTTCTATACCATGGCATAAACTAGATCAGTTTATGAATCAAAACACATAATCCCATACTTATAAAACACTTAACATAAATTGAACTATTTATGGATATAATCCATAATCATAAAAATCTTTTCTTTGAGGAAGTATATACTCATAAACCCTTCATAATGATTTGTAAAGAAAATGAGAGTTATCCTAAGCATATCCCCCGGGAGTGTCGTAACCAAGAGTGCAGCAAGGCCCGTTGTCGTGCACCAGTTCCCGTTCGAGTCTAGCTCAAAGCAGTGTTTTCAGGTTTTACCCCTAGGTACATCTGTGCCAGAGCCGCCTCTACCTGCTCGTATCCAGACAGAGATTTATTGCTCGTAAAACTCACAAAATCTCTACAATACCAAAATTCTAGGAAGTTCTTCTATACTAATCCTCAAAGTTCATCTTAGGTCTACGTGCTCTAATCAGAGTTTATCTAAATCTAGCTTCCAAGGTTTGTACTAAACTTTCTCTGATACCAACTGTAACGCCCCGACCCCAGCTACCCAGAGTCGGTGCAATAATTACATAACATTGGCATGATCACAAGAAAGATCAAATCTCGAAAGACCGATTGGTTTAGTAGCCTTGGAAACACTAGATATATTCATAAGTTTTACATTACATCATAAAATGAAAAACTACTACAACAACATAATGTTTCCAACGTCCACACTATAATCCCCTCATAATATCCCTGCAAGTCAATCATAATTTACTTCTTCACTACCTGGGAAAAATAAAACATAGAAAAGGGGTGAGCTCAAATGCCCAGTAAGGATAACAATATAGCGGAACATTCAAAATAAGCATAAACATTTAAGGCAATGAATTACTAAAACAAAATCCTTTTAAAATTGAACTTCAACATGGTATGGCAAAAGTAAAATGAAATAATGCCATTTACTTGTTCACATGGATATTCTACTAATCGAATAATCACATGCAATATCAATAACCACTTTCATAATGTTGGAATGCATAATGCCAGACTATCATAACCACATAGCCAAGGCCTTGTGCCAAGACTACAAATAAGATTTTGTCAAGGCCTTGTGCCAAGACACTATTTTGTCTCATGAGACCTACCGATGCATCGAGGAGCTATAGCGGGCTCCACCCGTCACTTATTAAGTCCAATGCATTCCCATTTGAAAAGGTTTAAACATAAAATAAATATTCGTATTAAAACTAGCATACGAAATGTCAATAATTTCACCATAAACTATGAATGGTATAAAAATAGCACATCCACAGTCAAACATATCACAAAACCTTCAATACAATATATAAGTTTTGTATCATAATAAATCAACTTCAAATAATCTTAAAACCCATCATAGATGAAATCAAAATTCTTTTTAAAGAAGTATCTCCTTTTATTTTGAAATCATTTAAGATCCATATAAAATAAAACATTTTCTTTGAAAATATTCTTATAATCTTGTATGGAAAGCTTCGACGATTTTATAACGGCGGAAAATAACCGCACCCGCCGTATAAGTTAAAAAAAACATTCTTACCTCAATTCTGTCGAAAAGGTTAAAAATGACCTTGTTTTGAAAACGACGGAAAGATTCCTTTATAAAACCTCTTATAAAAAGTCAAACAAGGGTATAAATGACTTTAACCCATATTATTGTAAATAGTAAAAATGTTTTGAAATACATTTTGAAGAAACATGGATGTGGATGATAAAGAGATCCCAGTAGATTATTACATATAAACAACCTCGGATAATGAAGAGATTGTGAAATAACCCTTACCTTGAACTTTTCCTTGGTTGGGGTAGGTTAACCTCCTGTATAATAGTGAAATAATTGTTACTAAATTATACAAGAATCATATACATTAATATGATATCATATATGATCTTTTAATATTGATTTGATAATAATATCTTAGTATTATCGTCGTTTCGGGTGTTAACTTACTCATTTTATTTATATGTTTTGTTACATAAGTCATGTTTGTTGTATCTTATTCATATCCAGAATGATATCAAGTCCTTAAAAATCATTTTTAATTCATTAAATGATAATTATACTTGAATGGATACGATGGAGAATGAATCTCATCGCGTTCGTGGAGACGGTAGTCCGTACGTACGCACGAACACTACTTCCATTTAATTTTTTATTTTAAAAGAATCGAATCCAAATGATACATAGGTATATTACTATTCCAGTATAATATAATATTTTATATATGTTACATAAGTTCATTAACACCATCCTTTATACGTTCCATGTGTGGTATGAACGAGTCATATCATTTTAAGGGGGCGGTAGTCCGCACTTCCTCAAATGAAATTATCGTATGTATATACAACATGAAACGAATAATGGTATGAAATAAAATGGAATTACAGAAGCTTATATATATAATATATATCATTAATATCATATTTAATTACAGTGCCATCATAATGGATACCATGAGAGGCGGTAAGATGTATTTGAACACTCATCGTTTCGTGAGGCGTTAGTTTGCCATCCACAGAAACATTATGTTCATCATCCATTAGATGGAGTTGTGTGTATGTGTAGTTCGAATCCTTCTTATAACAACATCCTAGTAAATTTAGGATACTGGTGTTGTTACAAAAGAAAGGAAATAAAAAGAGTTTGGGAGTTGAAGAAGGAATATAAATGAAAATAATTTAAGAGAAAACGTTACCTTTAATTTAGGTAACTCACTTTGGTTGGAACCAAAGGACTTGTTGAAATGCTTTCTGCCTAAGGGGAAGCTTCAAGGAGGAGGAGAGGGATGTGGGGAGCTTAGTTGGGCAGAGTTTGGACGAGCCAAGTGGCTTGAGAGGTGTGAAGAAATGAGAAGGAGGAGTGCCCTTTTATAAGAGGGGTGAGGGGCACTTCTGGAAAAGCTAGAAATATTAATTTATAATAAATTCATATTCGGTTTCCAAAGGCTCCAAAGTTGACTATTCAAAGGATGAGGTGGGGATAGGTCGAAAACAACTCATCCAATAGAATTTAGACAGGTTTGGGTACTTATATTAACCTTATCTTTATGTATTAACTCTAAGTTAATTAGTTTCACTTTTACAATGTCTCTTTGTATTTTTATATAATATGGTTAATAAACATACTATATACATCCAAGCGACCCCCAAGTGGTACATTAATGATTAACCTATCATAATATAAGTCTCTTGGCCGAACCTTAGATTTTTAGGAATTTAATATCAATTAATAATATAATATTTGTTTTAAGAACTCTTTTATGTCAATTTTGACACTATTCAATAGTTGATTTTTGTGAAACTTATAACAGATTGATTACTTCGAACAAAGTCAATTAACTCAATCCTAATATATCATATTATCCTATAAAATTAGCGTAATTAATTAAAAGTTTCATATTATATTTATTTGGGTATTTATAATATCAATTATGTTAATTTATTACTATTTTAGTAATTACTGCATCATCATTGTGTCATAAATAAAATAAATTATTTAATGTCTAAAAATTATAAATAAAACACAATTATGTAGGAAAGCTTTTTATCTTTCTAATGAATATTTATAATCGAAAATCCAACATGTATAACCCTATGTAAAAATTGTTCTTCTAAAAGATGTAAGCTTATTCCATTTTTATTTTTATTTTAACTTTATTAATATAATGTGTCCCTACCACATACAAGTGGCTCCAAGGGGTCCCCAAATTGACCCAAGGATGCCCATGGTCGGGTATGTGTCCACCAATAAGGTTAGGACACGTTTTAGGGTAATTTTGTATTATTATAATATTATTTTTTAACCCTTATTTACCGGATTTACCCTTTAACCATGGTAAATAAAATATTTACCGCAGTAATTATTCAAAATGTCTAAAAATAAAAGTTGCCTATTTACACAATTTGAACATCCTGATTCCAAATATGGAATCCATTTTTCTAAATTCAAAACACAGAAGTGGCAGAAATTAATTTAAAATTAATTCCCGCTGTCAAAACAAAAAGCGTGTTTTTTAAGAGATAATAACTATCAAAAGATTGACACTTGTTTATGTTCGGTTTAATTGTAAAATTATGTCCAATGACCAACATTATATTAAATGGTAAAAATATATTCTAAATATACTTTAAAACCACTCAAATTCACAATTTATCACTATTAATTATTTTGATTAAAAAAGTTGTTTTTAATTAAAATTTAGTAATTTTCACTATTCATCAAAATATAAAAGTTATCTGAAAAGTACCAAAATTTCACCCTAGGCTAATTTCAATATTCCGAATCCAAAAATGAAGTCCATTTTCAAATATAAAATATATATAATTTCAAAAAGTAGGTATTACTATTCATAACGGCTAGTTTGATTAGTTGTGGTGTGTGTTAGAACTCGAGGTTGCGTACAACACACGCTATCGCATTATTCGAAGGGAAACGTACCGTAGAAGCTTGGGGTGTTACATTTTAAATTTTTGATGTCCCCATTTAGTCAAAAAGTTTAAAATATTTTATTTAAAAAGGTTTCACTATTAGAAGTTGATAAAAGTGAAATACTGAAAATGAATCTGTTCTTGCAATATGACTAAGAAACTCATAATAGGGATTCTAAAATTATAAGGATTATATAAAGTTCAAAATGTAGTTAATACTATTCATGACCTCTTTTAATGGTGTGATTGAACTCGGTGTTGCGTGTAGTGCAAGTTATTGAATTATTTTTAAGAAATAACACACTCTGAAATCCTGGGGTGTTACAATATATGAGCATATCGAGCCTCGCAGTCAACATCCCCAAGATGTGCCTTTTGAACACACTACATGATTGGGGGAGTAAATATCATAGACTGAAGGTTAGCTGCTCTAGCTCTATCCACAAAGGATATCTGCAATGCAGCTAGCTGATCTATCACCTCACTCAGCAGTTGTAGACCAAACCTCTTACTTAGTGCGTCTACTACTACATTCCCCTTCCCAGGAGTATATACTCTCTCAAATTCATAGTCCTAGAAGAACCCTAGACATCATTGCTATATCAGGTTCATGCCCTTCTATGAGAATATATTCCTGAGACTCTTGTGATCAGAGTAGACAGTAAAATGTTCACCCATAAAGTAGTGCTACCATATCTTCAGCACAAAGACCACTGCTACAAACTCCAGGTCATGGGTAGCTTAGTTCTTCGTGTGTTGTCTAAAATTCTTTGAGTCAAAGTCAATCACTTCTTGCTCCAGCATTATGACACAACCTAATATGGTCCCTGATGCATCGTAGTAGAATACATACCCAACTTCCACTTCTAGTACCCTCAAGATGGGGGAACTAGTCAATATCTGACTTCGCTCCTAGAAGCTCTACTGGTACATCTCCATCCATAGTAAATGATGCCCTTTTTTTGACATGTCTGATAAGGGTTTCGTAACTCTGGAAAAGTCGGGTATGAATATCTGGTAGTACCCAGCCAATCCTAGTAAACTTCTCACTTCGGTCACACTCCTGGGTTGATCTCAAGAAAGTATTGCCTCTATCTTTTCTAGATCTACAACAACTCTTGCCTTTGAGATGACGTTCCCCAAGAAGTTTACATCTCGTATCTAGAACAATTACTTAAATATCTTTCCATAAAGATGGTGCTCTCAGAGTTTATCCAGGACTATCTATTGGTGTTTGGCGTGCTCCTCCTCTAACGTCGTGTAAATAAAGATGACATTGATGAAGACCACCACAAAGAGATCGAGTTATAGTGGAAAGATCATATTCATGATCCCCATGAACAGTACCTGAGCGTTTTTTCATGCTGAATGGAATCACAAAGAACTCGTAATAGACATACCGGCATCTGAATGCAGTCTTTGGTATGTCCTCATCCCATATTTTGAGTTGATGATAGCTTGATCTGAGGAAAATCTTCAAAAACCATCAAGATCCCTTTAGCTGGATGAAGAGATCATCAATCCTCGGTAGTGGATACTTTTTCTTCACAGCACCTGGTTCAAGGGTCAATAATCCACACAAAGCCTCAATATCCCATTTTCCTTTTCGGAGAACTAGATTAGGGATGCCCATGGAGAAACAGTGGGCCTTGTAAACACCTTTCCATACAAGTCCTCTGGCTATAGTTGCATCTCACAAAGCTCTACATCTAATAAACTAGTGTAGATATTGGTGTTGTCTCGGGGTACAGGTTGATGTAAAAGTCTACCTCTCTGTGTGGAGGTAGTCCGAGAACATCATCAAGAAAGGGATCAGCATACTGGTCCACCACTATAGGATATCTCAAAATTCTCATATCTACTGCTCCAAGGGTGAGGCTAGCCAACTAATTAGTGATTGGATGCACCCTCCATTGATGAAGTCCATCGTGTGATGTAAAGGTTTACTTCTCACAGGTTAAGGAAATCATGATACCATCCTAGCAGACACACCACAATTTGCTCCTAAAATAGTCGATCTAAGCATGCACTATGGATAGTCAGTCCATACCCAAGATGACATAATAAGGCCTCGACGTTGCTACTTGGATATCCCAGTTGAATATCTCTCCTCCTATAGTAAGCTCACACTATTGGCACCAGTGTGCAGTTGTCGAATATAAACCCGTAAGAGTCCCTAATCGCAAATATCTAGCCAAAGACTCTATTATAATCATTGAGCTCTGAACAAGTGTCATGGAAATGAAAGAGTGATTGGCACATGTGTCTATAAGTACTATATCTAGGGTATAGTAGACATGGATCATACCTTTATTCCTATGTGGATCGTCATGGTCGTAGGGTTCTACTTCTTATAGCTGTACTCACCCTTGTCCATTTGCTCCCCGTGGTTGGGGTGGACCTCCAGGTTGTGGTGGTGGTGGTAGAACCTCTAATTTCCACCCACCGCCTACAACATGGCATGATCCTCTGCCTCATCAACTACCCTGTGGACCTCCTCACTCAAATCTCTACCTCTTCCTCAGTGGTCCCTCGACCATCTGTTGATCGTCAGTACGACAGGTCGAGCAGTCGTGAGCCATGTGGCCCTATCCACTGCACGTGAAGCACAGTATGCCTCCCATATCACCTTCTCTTCCTCATGAGTTCCGAACCTCCGACCTTGTGTCATGGGGTCGTCCACCAGTGGGTCTAGCTAGCTTGGACCTAAGTTTCATTTTTCTACTACCTCCTGCAGATGACTCGGCTACTTGTAGTCTAGTGGTGGCTCACACCTTCGGTGCCTCTTCACCTATGAAGCTCTCCACCAACAATTCTCTCTTGATAACTCTATCCTACATTAGGATATTTAGCGATATCATCAATGCTCTAATCTCCCATTATAGACCCTACACAAAGGCCCATGCCCTCGAGAATGGGTCACATCCCATGTTGGTGGAGTAACGAGAGAGGTCAAGGAATCTCACCGAGTACTGGGCAACTATCTGGCTTCCCTTCTGTAAGTGCAGGAGCTCCTGAATACGCACATAGCATAGTGTTTCTAGAACAAACTCTACCCTGAAGAGGCTCTCAAACTCCATCCAGGTGCTGGTCACCTCATCATGTGTCTGGAGCATCAGCCTCTACCATCTCCCTATTATTCCCTGTAAAAGGCTTGCGGCTATGATAACAATCTTCTTTGTTGTTGTCTCAAATATGAGAAAATCTCTAGCCACAGCCTCCAGCCAGACCTCAACTGCCTAGGGATCTATCTCACCTTGACACCGTAGAAGCCTTTATCTCTGGAACTCATGAAAAACGTTCACTCGGCGTGCACGATCTGCTGCTTTAGCTGGTGGCATCTGCTACCCAAGGGGTGGTGCTGCTTCTGGTGCACCACCCAAATGTGCTACCATAGTAAGAGAGCCTTGTACCAAAGCCTCGTCACTCGATGGGCTGTCATTGGGTACTCTATCAGGAATCTTAGTTAGCTTTCTACACAGAAACATCCTAAAATTAAATAGGTGGTTCACATTCAATAAGTTATACATGGTGAGCTATCTCAAAAGAGATCAAAAATAAAACATTTTCAAAACACAAAAAATCATTATTTCGGGGCACCGAGTCGGAAATCAGTATTCATGGTCCCGGTGTATTAATGCGTTGGCCGCCACACCAACACTGGTCTCCCCAAACTGAAAACCATACTCAAAATGCATAACACTATTTATCCATTAAAAATATTAGAGTCTTAGTTCTTTGATATAACCAACTCCTCTGATACAACTTTGTCATGACCCATCCCTTGGGATCATGCCGTTACTACCCCAAGCCTGCCTTCCATAGACTAGGGGTTGGAGACTAGGACCAGAAATGAATTTCTCCAAAATGGAAAGGCCATGCCTTAAAACCTGTACACACAAAATCATGGTACACTACACAATGTACAACACAACAGAAGAGTAATGTGAAACCACAACTTGTAACCACAACAAAGTCTAAAAGTAAGTACTGAATGTAATGGGTCTGAAATACTATCCCAAATAAAAATATACAAATAAAATAGAAAAAACGACAAAGATCAAACACCAATGATCCTACCTAAATGGTAGGTACATCTCATCTCCACTACTCTCCACATTTACCAGTCAGCTCTATGTACCTCCTGGTCCTGGGTCCTACAGTCTCAGCTGAGCTACTCATCGTCTACACAAGACACAACCAGGTGCGGGCAAAGCCCCTATAGGGGTGAGTATAACAATACTTAGTAGGGACCCCGAGACCCCTGAAGGTCTCTCAGAATTCTATAAGTGAAAATGCACAGAGCATGATCTCAATCACAAAGAACATAGAAATATACAAAGCTCAAACCAGGTATAAGTGATGTATAAAAGTACAAATGATTAGTTGAAAAGCTAGATCATCTTATTTTGTGAAGAGGCACTACTGCTGACCATACGGAGTCTGACCCACACAGGATTGATAGGTTCTAACCCACAAAATACCCAAATAGGATCCGACACGCCCATACTTGATAGGTACTAACCAACGCAGACCCACACTGGATCTGACCCTCACTAGATCGGTATGCGCTGACCCAGACATTATTGTTGAGCATAGACTGACACGAGATCAAGCCCACATAGGATTGGTATGCAGTGAACCACACAAGATCACTTAGCACTAACCCACATAGGATCTGACCCACACTAATTCCGTGTTGTTCTACATAGGATCGCTATGTACTAACCTCTGTATGATTTGTCTCCAACCTCCACCTCAATTCCATCCAATGGATTTCGTCTCATAGTACACATGATTCAAAGAGAACCACTCCTCATGAAATTTGTCATATTTCAATCGGCACAAATTCCCTTTAATAATTAACCTGATGATTCGTAATGTCATAAGGGTCCAATCCCAATAGACGACGTGCCAACTGAATGCCTAGTCTGTAAGTTATTGACATTGTAGTGCTGAGGGCCTAGATGGATTCAGAGTTGATCTAACCAGTTCATACTCTATCTTTTTCCAAAACTGTCATGGAGTATCTCAGAGGGGCAGTATCTCTCAAAGGATACCATCACTGCAGAAGATTTTTGAAATGGACGGCCGGTTAGGATGATATGGTCATTTAAGCATTTTTGGGTTCGATAGGGGTTTGGGTTCCGGGCTAACCCGTCCCGGTCCAGATTTGACCCAGTCGGGCCCGAACAAGCCTCGTCCAACCTTCTTGGACTGGGCCATGGCGGGATCGGCCCACCGGCGGGGCGCGACCCACTGCGTGGTTTGGGCCACTAGTCGGCGTGACCTGCGGGGGTCACACGGTCACCCCTCCCAACCGGCTCAATAGATCCTTTCAAATCCATTTAATAGCAGTGCCACATGGCACTACCTCATTTCCCACATGACCCTCTAGATTGGGTCCCTTTCTAGCTCCTCAGTGGCATGCGACAGCATGCCACATCCACCTCCGTGACTGATCTTAGTAGGCCGCGCATCTGACCACTAAGCCGCCAAGCAGCACCCCGCTTCCACCACAGCCACCGGTTTTCGGCCATCTCTCTTGTCATCTGGCCCTGGTCAATAGCGCTGCCGCACTGGAGAGACACCGACACTTCTTTCACGGGGCTTCTATGATGACCGGAGCTCCGTTTTCACTTCTTCTCACGTCTATGTGCTCCTCGGGATGCCGCAATTGCTGCAAAGCTACGATATTCTAGATTCTGGCAAGTTGAGGAATTTTCCCCTAAAGAAAGCAGCAAGAAAAAAGCAGCAGAGGGTCCGGGGACTGTTCATTTGGCCCGTACCCTTCATTTTAGCATTATAACAAGCAGGAGTAATTTTAATTTATCTTTCATAAATAAATAAACCCCTTTAAAATCCCCTGCAACAACCTCTCGCAAAATCAAGAACGGGGAATTTAATTGAGGGAATTTCTTGAATTAATAAATAACAACTACCTCTAGATCCACTGGAGGTGTCGTGGATGCAGTGGGATGAACATCCAAGTTGGATGGAGTCATCAGCATTCGTCGATCCTGGATCGTTGCGGCCTGAGCTTCCATCCTCCATCGGTGGATGTTACTGCATAACTTCACCAGAGTTTCCTATCCTAATGAAGTCCAGCCAAAACCCCACCCCAAGATCTATTTAAGTAGGAGGGGGAAAGGTCAGTAATGCATTGAGGAATTAATGTGGTTCATTTAATGAATGAACCTCTTAATTCCCCAATAGTTTAGTTACAAATAAAGGAGATTCAAGACATTAATTGGCTTGACAAGTCACCTGTCCCCACCACTACTGTGACACCCCAACCCCAGTTACCCAGAGTCGGTGAATTATTACTTAAAATTGGCATGATCACAATGAAATGATGTCTCAAAAGAGTGGTCAGTTTAGTATTATTGGAATCAATATTCATAAATAAGTTCAACTTTACAGCTTGAAATGAATTACAACATGAATTTATTCCATTGGAATCATCCAAGCATCCTAGATAATGTATGCAATTTACTCATAACTACCTTTTTCATATCCTGGGAAAATGAAACTTACGAAAGGGGTGACCTCAAACGCTCAGTAAGGGTACTCAATACAGTGGAAGATAACATAAAAATTAAGCATGATGAATAATTAAAACCTCATGCCTTTACCAATAATAATCATGAATACTTTTATGATAGGAATATGATCTAAGTAAATAATTCCATAATAACACATAATCAAGTGTATTCTACTAGTATAATGACTACATGAACCATCAATATTATTTCCATAATTAGGGAATGTATAATGTCAGACATTCTGTAACATTTTGTTAAGGCCTCGGCCAAGACGTCTAAAAAATGATTAAGGCCTCGGCCAAAACCATATATCAAATTAGGTAAGGCCTTGGCCAGTTCCACATCTAGTTGTCTCATTAAACCTATCGATGCATCGAGAATCTATACCGGCCTCCACCCATCACTTACTAAGTCCAATACATTCCTCATATGAAAAGGATGAAATATAACATAAACATTCGTATTAAAACTAGAATACGAAATGTCAATACATTAACCATAAACCATGAATTGTATAAAAATAGCTCATCCACAGTCAAACATATGACAAAACCTTCAATACAATATGGAAATTTTATATCATAATAAATCAACTTCAAATAATCTTAAAATCCATCAAAGGATGTTGACAAAGATGAAATCAAAACCTTTTTTTGAGAAATATCTCTTTCTATTTTGAAATATTTATGAGTCATGTAATTATAATGAAAACATTTATTTTTAAAATATTATTATAATATTGTAAGGGAATCTTCGATGATGTTATAATGGCGGAAAATTACCGCCCCGACGTATAAGTTAAAAAAACATTCTTATCTTAATTTTGTCGAAAAGGTCATAAAGTACCATATTTTGAAATCAACGGAAAGATTACTTTCGAAAACATATAAGGTTATAAATTAATTTACCCCTTTATCTAGTTGAAAAATGTCTTGAAATAAATTTTTAAGATACATGGATGTGGATGATAAAGATGTCCCAGTAGATAATTATTTATAAACAACCTCGGATAATGAAGAGATTGTGAAATAAACCCTTACCAATTTGGTAACTTATGAAACATACACCCCATGAAATAATTATAATACAATGAATATGTAAATACACATAAATTAAAGATTATTACACAAGGAATACCATTATGGGTATTACATACACCACACAAAAGAAAATAGTGGCAATATAGCATGAATCTCACGGGAATATGGAGTGAGATGAAAACCCCTTACATTGTACTTTTCCTTGCTCGAGGGTAGGATAACCTCATGTATAATGGTGAAATAATTGTTATCAAATTATACAAGAATCATATACATTAATATGATATCATATATTCTCTTTTATCATTACTTTGTTAATAATATCTTAGTATTATCGTCGTTTTGGGTGTTAACTGATTCGTTTTCCTTAATATGATTTCTTACATAAGTTGTATTTGTTATTGATGAAATGTATCATATTCATATCCAGAATGATATAAATTCTTTAAACATTATTTTTAATCATCAAATGAAAATTATTCTTGAATGGATACGATGGGGAATGAATCTCATCGTGTTCGTGGAGACGGTAATCCGTACGTACGCACGGGCGACAATATCATTGTTTTGATATTAAACTAATATATAATTGGATATTATATCATTTATATAGAATCATTATCATTTTATATTCATTATTTACATCAATTACACGTCATTATTATACCCATAAAAATAATAATGTATTGAATAACAATTACACCACGACGTGGAGACGATAATCCGTACATGCACACGTATGGTGACATGTCATTCAAAGGATGGATAGAATAATGAATATTGTTGTAACATATTTATAATAACATCATAGTATATAGAAGTTAATAGAGTTATTATTTTATAATGTAAATAACAAAGAAATAAGAAGTGGAAGAAGAAAATAACTTGAAAGAGGGTGGTGAAATTATTACCTCTTCTTCGGGTTCTTCCTTTTGATTTGATCAAAAGGGCTCCCTAAGTTGGATTTCTGGATAAAGTAAGGCATCTAGGATAAAAATAGGGAACTTAGAGGATATTTGGGCTGGGTTTGGCTAAGCCAAATGGCTTTGAAAGTGTTAATTAGAGAGAAGGGGGGTGTCTTTTTATAAGAGGGTGTGGGGCTCCTTAAGAAAAGCTAGAAATATTATTTTATAATAAACTCATATTCGGTTTATAATGTCTAAAAATGGATTATTTAAAGGATAAGGTTGGTATGGGTCGAACACCACTCAACCAATAGGTTTTAGACAAGTTTTGGACACTATATTAACTTTATCTTTTAGATTTAACTCTTAGTTAAATAGTTTGACATTTACCATGTCTGTTTGTATTTTTATATTATATGGTTTATAAACTTACTATATACTTCCATGAGAACCCAAAGTGGTTCATTAATGATACACCTATAATCATTTAAGTCCTTTTTCTGAACCTTATATTTTTAGGAATATAATATCAATTAATATAATATATTTGTTTTAAAAACTATTTTATGTCAATTTTGACACTATTTGGTATTTTGTTTTTTCTAAATTCATAACAGAATTATTAATTTGAAAAAAATTAATCTATCCAATCTTGATATGTCATATTAACCTAAAAAAATGATTTAATTCCTAAAAATTGTATAATTACATTTATTTGGGTATTTAAAATATGAATTATTTTAATATTTCATTAATAAGGTAATTACTACATCACCATTGTGTCATAAATAAATTTAATTTTTTAATGTCTAAAAATTATAAATAAAATAACATTATGTATGAAATCTTTTTATATTTATAATGAATATTTATAATCTAATTGATCTTATTTGTAACCATATATTAAAAATGTTCTAGTTATTAAAATTTGATTTTAACTCATTTAACTCTTCTTTGAATTAAATAATAATAAATGTCCTAAATTTATCCAAGTGGACCAAATAGGTTCATATTTTATTTATAAGGTTGTTTTAGTTCTAATTATACTTATCCAATAGAATTAGGACATGTGTTAGGGTAATAATAATATCATTATTACCCTTAAATACCCTATTTGCTTTTAATCGTGATAAATAAAAGTAAAAAAGTTACTATTCACCAAAAATTATTTTTATCTTATTGAACAACATTTTACTCCTTATATTAATTGTGTCTCTCTTATTTTTCAAATTCAACTCACAGAGGCGGTAAAATTATGTTTTATGTGAATTTTCAAAATCTCCTAGGAGGTGGGTAAAAGACGGTGAAAGTTCAATAAAAAATTTTATATATCTAAAATTATTATAAACTAACTCCAATGAATTAAATTGAAATATATAGGTATTATGTATCGATTTTGACCTAAAATAAATAATTATTTAAATAAAAAATCGATTTTATACTATAACTTAGTGTTTTTTACTATTCATCAAAAATTGAATGTTTTCAGAAAAATACAAAAAATTCACCCTAGGATAATTTATATATTCCAAAGCCAAAAATGATGTCTATTTTACCATATTAAAAACATTGATGTTTAATTTATAAATTTAAAATTAATTCCCATTATCAAAACCAAAAGGCGTATTTTTAAGATATAATATCTACCAAAAGATTGACAATTGTTTATCTCCATTTTCAAAGTAAAATTACTTACAATGACCAGAATTGGATTAAATGGTAAAAATATAATCTATTTATACTTCCAAGCTATTAAAATTTATAATTTAACACTATAAATTATTTTGATTAAAAAATTTGTTTTTAGTTAAAATATAGTATTTTCACTATTCACCCAAATATGAAAGTTATCAGAAAAACACAAAAAATTTATTGATACTAAATTCTTAAGTTCTGATTCTAAATAAGATGTTCATTTTGTCAAATTTAATATATAAAAGTTTCAAATATTGGATTTATAAAGGGTTCACCATCAAAAGGTGGTAAAAGTGCATTTTTTTTAAAAAATAATTCTTTTATCTGAAAAAATTAATTTGTTCTTACATTATGTATAAAAAATAGTAATATTGATTCTAAAATTATAAGGATTATATAAAGTTCAAATTTTAGTTAATACTATTCATAACCACTTTTGAACAGCTAATTTGGTAAGTCGTGGTGCGATTAAACTCGGTGTTGCGTGTAGTGTAAGTTATTGAATTACATTGAAGAAATAACATACTATGAAATCTTGGGGTGTTACAACTGCCGCTCATCCGTTAGAGAAAAATAATAAAATAACTTGTTAATATATATATATATATATAATTTTTTTTGTAAATTCCAAAATGTATCTTTTTTCCCTGACCTACTAAAGTTGAACTGAAGCTTCCCTTAAGAGAATCTTGGTGTTGTGGATTCAACGGTGCCCACATGTTTTTAATCTGAGCACAAGTTCAAAAGATAGAAAATGTTGCATGGATGTTAACTGAACGCACCAGAAAAAAAAAGTTCAAAAAATTATTCTGCGCACACATGGCCTTTAAATCACGTTCCATCAACTTCTGCAGACTCGTAATAAATCTTAATAATTTCAAAAAAATTACATGTAATTTTAAGGTCATTACATTACATCTCACTTTATATCATTCTCATAAAATATTAATATGTTTTTGAAAAAAATAATCTCCTTAAATATATGATTTCAACTATTTACATGTTCATTATTCATAAACAAGATTTCCATTCTTATTTGGTAGCCCAAATTTGTGTTTACTCATGTGACCTCAATATTTACAATCCATTCATTTTAAAAATATTTATTACTACCTATCTTTATGGTGAGGGTTTTCACAAATGGTATTTCAAAATATTCAAAAAAAATATCCTTTAAAAATAAAATTTCTATCTCCTACTATATGTCCCTTCTTGATAACCATCGTATCTTTTCATTAAAAATTTAATAGTGATTTTTTTAAATGTTAATGTTTTCAATGTGTTTTCATTTCACCTTCTGTAACCTTTGTATATGTTCAAAGGCTCTGCTATTGAAATATGATTTTAAAATTCATTTTTTTAATAGTTCTCACTTTACATTTTCAAAAATAACTTTCCAATGTTACCATATATTCATATTTTATGCTAATAAAAAAAGTATTTAGAAAAATTATGATTTCATTACAATTTCAAATTTATCTCTAAAGTATTTATTTCATTATAAATTATTTTCTATAAATATATATATATATTTATATATTTATATATTTATAAAAAAACTATTTTGGGGTGATTTAATTTTATCTATCATATATTTACATTCTGGATGAAAATTTGGGTGATAAAATTTAGAAATTATTTGAAACCCATTTTATTCCCATGGGTTATTTATTTTATGAAAGTCAATTGATTTTTTTTATCAAACACCTGTGTAATTAGTTATGATAGGGGATGGTTTTGTTCTAGTAATTCCTAGAACCTATTTGGGTTTGATAAATCCCAAAGTGATTTTTGGTATGATAAAATCCTAATATAGTATTGGTTTTGTAATTTACATAGAGGTTTTGGGTCTAATAAAACACTGAGATGGTTTTGGTATTATAAAATACATAGTTTTATAGGGCATGGTAATGTTCTGAGATGGTTTGTGCTAGATAAAATCCTGAGATATTTTGGGATTGATAAATCTAGGAGAGGGATTAGGTCTAATAAATTCCAAATTATGATTACGTTTGGTATGCCATGAAAGGGGTTGGGTCCATTAAATCCATCCAATTTACTGGTTTATGTTTATATATCATGATATGTGTATATTAAGGATGTTGTTAATTTTTTTAAATAGTTTTTGTGAATATTTTGTTTGTTTATCAAAGTAAACATGAAAATTTGTTTATTCATAGTGTTATAATTTTTATATTATAAAATTTGTGATATTTTTTAATTCAGGGTCTTTTTATATTTCTATGTAATAAGAAAACTATTATGCTTCGTGTTACATTTTTATCATCAAATTAATGCACATTATTTTTCCATGGTATATACTTATTCCTTCGATAATATGTTTGCTTCTATCATGATATGGTGGAAACTCAAATTATTACATGTTTTTTACTGAGAAATTTATACCTTTATAATGTCATCTCATTTTAGTATAATAAAATCCTTGATTACAATTTGATGATTTATTTTCACTTACTAATTATTTGAGGCCACCCCATTCAATAGGTTATGAAGGTAACTGTAACCAAAGGGAAGTCTAGAAGGGATTCTAGAATGGTTCAATTTTGTAGAAATGTTCATAGGTTTAGTGAAATATTTTTCATCTCTAATCTTTATAAAATTCATTAAACCAAATGGATCTCAAAGTTATGTTTTTTTATTTTGAGATTTAATACAACTATGAATTTTTTTCAATAATATATTGGATAATATCACATGGTATCAATGATAATTTAAACTGTCTGTATAGTATATCATTTGAGAGATAATATATGTGGAACCTCAATGATGGGGGCCCAGTATGGTTGGAGAAAAAAATTATTTTGATATTCTTTATGTTTATGATACCCTATTATAATTGTAAGAACTTGAATCTTCTTTTCAGGTATGTTTTTCTCTTTTCTGGTGTTTTTTAGAAAAAGAGGAGTTTGTGGAATTTTTTTAAGTACACACCATGTACTTATATGTACATGCCATGTACTCTTTTTCTACACATAGCCGTGTGCTAGCCGTCTAATAGTCGATCACACAGCCATGTGTGGTGACCTAGAGACCACCTATTGCAGGGGCATGTAAGGGCATGTACACACAATGTACTTATAAAGTACACATTGTATACTTTATTTTTTTTCTTTAAATGGACCGGGGTCACGTCTAATTGTCAGGCATGTCTTCTTTTTTGCCTTCTTCAACTGAGAGCATCCGTAAAATGTTGATCCTTCCCCAAACCCCTGATCGAGCATCTGTTCTCCGAATCAAACTTCGTCAGTTGTGTTGGAATCACATTGGTGATTTCTCTCTTCTTCTTGAACCTTGTTTTCTAATTTCTCTTCTCTTTTGAGTTATATTCAAGTGAAAATTTTATATGTTTTTGTAGATCTATTGTGTTCTAGGTCGATCCAAGGGCTGAATCCAAAGTATATCAATCATACGACACTGAGGTATCTGTTTTGTGTCTTTCCATAGATAGTCTTTGAGTTATATGTGAAAAAGTTCCCAATAACCATGATCGGGGTATTACATGTTTATGGTTTTAACCCTGTTACTTCCTACTGTGATTTATATTCTTGAGTGGAGGTCAATTGAATGTGAATAGGGTTAATTTCTATTATATGGATTTCTTTCCCATGATTGTATTGTTTTTGACTGTTTGGTCTTGCTTATCCTGTTAGGCTACTTGCTTTCTATTCTTAGTGCTGATAGGATGGAGTGATATTATTTATCTAACATGGTGTTATGTTGTAGACTGTTTAGCCTAGTAGTTCTTGAGATATACTTTGGCTGTTATATATTGTTTTGCTCGATTGAAATACACAGGGCTGTGAGAACCTAGTGTAGTAGACAATAGGGAGAATGGACGATAAGGGCTTCCCTAGAGTGTCTATTTACTATTACGATTTGAGACCATGGGGGAATGGATATAAGTGCTTCCTCAGAGTGTCTATAGTTCTACGATGAGGGCCATAGGGGGGATTGGACGTTGAGTGCTTCCCCAGAGCACCTTTTTGTTACTGATACGAGTTTATAGGGGGAATTGATGGTGAGTAATTCCTCAAATAGTTTATGAAAAAGCTGAACCATATGGGTTAGACTATGTGTACTACTGAGAGGGTTGCTTGTGTTTGTTTTGGTTGGAACATAGGGGTTAAGCATTGAGTACATCCTAAAGGGTTCCCTACTTATGATTAGCAGCTTACTTGATATCTAATAATTGAATGCATTTTAAACTGTTGGATTGTTTACTTTTGAGTACTTCCTTGTTTACTACTTCATTTTGATTATAAACTGCCATATATATTCACTGACTATTTGGCACAGATATTTGGGGTGGTTTCCTACTGGGATCTTGTCTCACACCTTATTTGGGACATGATTTTGGGCCCAAATAGATTATATTGTTGCAGGTAAAGATAAGGGAAAGTGCCTGCCTACTTCAGGTACTTCATTGTTGCGGAGCTCGGGAGCATGGGACTAAGCTAAGGCTTGTGATGTTGTTGAGCATTTTATCTGTTCTTCTATCATACTTTGGTTTAGTATTGTATTACAACATTGTGACTTATTTGGAAGCTTTTCTATACATATGTATCATGCATGATATATATATATATATATATATCTGTGTGTGTGTGTGTGTGTGATAGTGTAGAATCTAGTTGTTTATTACTTCTATTGTTTACTTATTGTATGTTTTACTGCTTCAACTATTTCTGTTTGTTTTACTTCTGATGTCTTACTCCGCAAATGAGGGCATAGTTTCCCCACTATCACACCCAAGGCCCTCACAGCTAGTCGGTAGCCTTTTGCGTTCAGGGAAATTCACTTGAGGGTATGTTACCAACCTGGTATAAGGAACCTCTGGGCGGCTTCTAGAACTAGGACGTTACAAAGTGGTATCAAAAAAATTATTTTCTTCTTGACTTACTTTTTGGAGCCTATATCTAGGGATAGGAAGGAATAGGTACTTGGTAATAAGTTGTGCTCAGGTGTAGATAACTCGTGTACAGGGAAAAGCCAATCTACCTTGTTATTTCAATTTTTCTGGTTATATAATTTTACAGTTTATTTGATTCCACCATTGGGTGATTTACATGTTTTTTGAAGTTATTGTTGATATTATTGAGGTTCTATTTCTTTTTCAACCTATTGAGATAGGGGTATGCCATGTCATTCATCATGTAGGATCTTTCTAGATATCACATGTCATGAATTCTAGCCATGCCATTTAGGGTTCATTAGTGATTGCATGTTGTTGTGGTAGAGATGGTGTTAGATATGCATGTTGTTGTGATTGATTCCTTGATAGAATACCTGCTTTTTTATAAGGTATTGGTTGTGTATTTTTTTGTTTCAATGAATGCCCAAATTTGGTTCTTGATTTGTTATGGGCCATCGTGGACCAGAATTTGTGGATCAATGCACTATTATCCTGGTTAATGACATATATGAGATTCCAATATTTGATTCGTGGGGAGTGTGGGACCTCACATATCGTAATTTGGCACTTAAATGTTCATTTAAGTGTTTTTTATATGTTTTGGAGTAGTATCTGAGGCTTAATGTCAAGAAGAACCCATCATACATGGCGTGTAATGATGAATACATGTCATGTGTCCTTCTATTTAGGAAGGAATTGTTGTTCTGGAGTACAAATCGTGTACTTTAAGTACACACTGTTTAGTCTCTAACTGTGTCACTGACTATGTGGGCAGAGACATAGGGTTTAGAAATCATTGGTGGAACACACCATGTACTGGTCGTACACAGTGTGTTGTGTAGTCCTTGTGTCCACCCATGTGACTAATGACACAGAGGGATAAAAGCATAAATTATACATGATGTGTCATGTTTTAACACGTCGTGTCATGTAACCCAGGTAACCGGCCGTGTGACTAACAACACGGGTTGGTGAAGTTCATATAGTACATGCCATGTATAGAACTTACACGCCATGTAGTCTTGTTCTAGGAGAACCATGTGGCTTAACCGTGTAGAAGAACTTGGGTAGTGGAAGAGGATTCTAGTACACGCTGTGTGTTAGGACAACATGCCGTGTGTATGGGGTGTTACACGAACTAGGTTGGAAATAGTACACGCCCATATGAAGGCTTAAGGGAACAAAACATGTAATCATTATAAACGATGTGTTTTCATGTTTTAAAAAACATAAATGCTTTCTTTATCTTGTTCCCTTCTCACACTACTATGTTTGAACCCTTATTAATCTTGATCTAAGGTGTGAACTTGACCTTTCAGAGTCATGCCACTGAGACGTCCTCCAGTTTTCCATCAGTTATCGGGTAGTGATCAGAAATTTGATATGGCTGATCTGGGACCATAATGTCTTAGAGATGACAGGCTATGATTTTATTCCCAGAATGGACTAGTTTGGTTCCTTCTAGGAAGTTGTCAATTCCTATCACTGTAGGGTGTTTTTCACATCACCAGAGGGCAGATAATTTATTCACAAGGGAGAATGGGATGCCCAAGAGAGCAGAGCGGGATCTGAGCTTGAAGGGTTGGGAGGAGTTACAGCCTAGATTTCTAGACTTTATTTGGATGAATAGGGTACATCACAGATGGACTTTCCTTTAGTGGTGGATCGTTTTAGGGATTTATTTCCTGAGGACTTTTCAAGTTGTCCACTGGAGTGAGAGTTGGAATTTTCTATTATGATTGTGCCTGGAGCGACACTAGTGTCCATTCCTCTTTATAGGATAACAAAACCAGAGTTGCAGGAGATTAAGAAGTAGTTGCAGGAGTTGCAGGCAAAGGGTTTCATCCGACATAGTGCTTCTCCTTGGGGTTCTCCTTTCTTGTTTTCAAAGAAGGCGGATGGTACCCTCAGGCTTTGTGTGGATTATTTGAATATGAACCAATTGACGGTCAAGAACCGATATCTGTTGTTGAGGATTGATGATCTATTTTATCATCTTCGAGGAGCCCGAGTGTTCTCAATGATTGACTTGATATCCAGTTACCATTAGTTGCACATTATACCATCATATGTACCTTTTAAAACCTTTCAGAGTAGGTATGGCCAATATGAGCATATTTTCATGCCATTCAGTCTCACGAACGTACCTGTAGTTTTCATGGAACTAATGAACCGAGTATTCCATACATAAATGTATTATTTTGTGGTAGTCTTCGTGGATGATATCTTGGTGTACTCTCACACTCGACACGACTATTCCTCACATCTTTAGATCATTTTGAGTACACAAAGAGAGCTTCAGTTATACGCTAAGCTCTCAAAATGCCACTTTTGGATGGACTAGATTCACTTCTTGGGTCATGTTATCTCAGATACCATAGTATCATTAGACACAAAGAAAGTGAGAGCAGTAGTTTCCTAGGATCAGTCAAATAATGTCTATGAGTTACGAAATTTTCTAGGGTTTTCTAGTTACTACAGTCATTTCATACAGGAATTTTCACACTTAGCAGCACCACTGACGGGCCTGAATAAGAAGTGAGAAAGGTTCTCGTGGTCAGACTTTAGTGATTTAGCCTTTCAGGAGTTGAATGGGAGGTTGACTTCAGCACCAATACTAGTATTTCTAGACCTAGGAAAAAGATATACTATTTACTATGAGGCATCAGATATCAGACTGATAGAAGTTCTTATGCAAGGGGAAGGGGTTGTTTTGTACAAGTCTAGATAGTTGATGACACATGAGAGGAACTAACCGATGTACGATTTTGATCTGGCTGCAGTTTTTCATAATTTACATTGTTGGAGACATTATCTCTTGGGAGAGCATTTTGTGGTTTTCACCAACCATAAGAATCTCAAGTATATATTCACTTAGAGCGATATAATTCTGAGACAGCGAAAGTGGGTTAATTACCTTCAATCCATTGAATTTGAGATTTCCTACACACCTTGGAAGGGAAATGATGTGGCTGATGCATTGAGCAGGAGGACTCAGATATATGCAGTTCAGGAAGCCAGCAGTGAGTGGAAGCTTATGACCCTATTCTCCAAGATGCATATAGAGGTTCATGACAGGCAGGGGTATACTTTTCATTCTTATGTAGTAGTTACCTTGACACTACATGATCATGTGTGAATGTGGCAGCTATCCGATTCAGAAGTCCTGGTCCTACAAGAATTTTTGTCAGTAGTGGACCCTATTCCTGGATGGACCATAGGTGAGGATGAGATCTTGTGTCTTCATGGGTGCGTATGGGTGCCAACAGACATACGTGAGGAGTTGATGCAAGACTTTCATTCCTCAGTTTGGCCAGTTCATCCCGGCATTAATAATATGTATCATGATCTACACTATCAGTATTGGTGGCTTGGTATGAAAAAATATCTTTCTAGATTCGTCATGAGGTGTTCCACCTGTCAGCTGGTAAAGGCAGAGCATCAGCGACCAACAGAGCTATTGCAGCAGTTTCCCATTCCCGAGTGGAAGTGGAACGATGTCGTGATGTATTTATTGACAGTTTTACCAAGGTTTCCTTGATGGAACGATGCAGTGTGGGTTGTCATTGACAAACTCACGAAGGTTGCTCACCTCTTGCTGATCAAGGATACCTTCAATGTTGATGGTCTGGAAAGGTTTTACATCTGAGAGATTGTACGTTTAGGTGGAGTTCCACACTCCATTGTTTCTGATACAGATGCTAATTTTACTTCTCAGGTCTGGTAGGGATTAGAGAAGGATTTGGGTACACAGGTTCTTCTGAGTACGACATACCATCCTCAGACAGATGGCCAATATGAGCATACAATTCAAGTGCTTGAGGACATGCTTCGAGCATGCATCCTAGATTTTGGAGGTTCGTGGGAGAAGAAAATACCTCTTGAGGAGTTTTCCTACAATAATAATTTTCATGCAACTATTATGATGACACCTAATGTGGTATTATACGGTAGTCCATGCCGATCACCCTTATGCTGTATGGAGGCAAGAGAGGCAGCTATACTAGGACCTTGTCTTGTCTAGGAGACCACAGAGCAAATAGAGTTGATTTGGAAGAGGATGGATACGGCATAGTCTCGACAGAATTCTTATGTTGATCGATGGATATGACCTATAGAGTTCGAGTTCAGGGATCAGGTTATCCTATGTGTCACACAGAGGTTAGAACTCAGGAGGATTACGAGACAAGGTAAGCTTTCATCGAGGTACGTCAGGCCGTTTGAGGTGTTGGAGAGAGTTGGGTTGTTTGCCTATTGGTTGTAGTTACCTCAAAGGTACCTGGAAATGCATAACGTCTTCCACATTTCTCATCTTTGATGTTACTTCTCAGACCAGGATCATGTTTTTCTACCAGAGAAGGTTGAGTTAGAGGTGGATACCTCATTTGACGAGCATCCTATCTAGATTTTTGATCGATGTATGAAAGTTCTCCATTACCAGTTTGTTCCTCTGGTCTGAGTTTTATGGTATCACGGGAGTGTTTAGGAGGAGTCCTAAGAGAGGGATAATGGTGTAAGATCGTAGTGGCTGGATCTTTTAGAGGATTCTTCTTCTACGCCGCCTTTCTAGGGAATTTCAAGGACAAATTTCCTTAAGGGGGGAAGTTTGTATGAACCCAGATCTTTTTTTTCAGGATTGTTTTTCTCTTTTCTGGTGTTTTTTATAAAAAGATGAGTTTCTGGTAAATTTTGAAATACACACTGGTTACTTATATGTAAACGTTGTGTACTCTTTTGTTGCTCGTAGTCATGTGATATCCATGTAATGGACGAGCTCACAGCCGTGTGTGTTGACCTAGAGACTGCCTTATACGGCGGTTGGTAAGGGTAAGTACATGCCATGTACTTCTAAAGTACACGTCATGTACATTATTTGTTTCTTTGAATGGACCAAGGTCATGTCTAATTGGAAAAAGTGTCTTATTCTTCGACTTCTTCGACTGAGAGCATCTTTATGATATTGATCCTTCCATGAGCCCTTGATCGAGCATCCATTATCTGAATCTAAATCTGTCAGTTGCATTGGAATCACATCAGTGAGTTCTCTCTTCTTATTGATCGTTGTTTCCGGATTTCCCTTCTCTCATGAGTTATCCTCAGTTGAACGTTTTAGATTTTTTTGTGGATATACCACATTCTAGGACGATCCAAGGGCCGGAACCGAAGTATATTGATCATATGATGCTGAGGTAGGTGTTTTTTTCCTTTCTATAGATATTTTTTGAGTTATATGTAAAACAGTGCCCAATACCCTTGGTCGGGGTATTGCATGTTTACTGTTGTAGCTCTGTTATTGCCTGTTATGATTTATATTCTTGAGTAGAGGTCAATTGATTGTGAATAGGGTAAAATTCAATGCAATGGATGTCATTCCCATATTTGTATTGTGTATAGTCGTTTGTTCATGCTTATCCCGTTAGGTTTCTTGATTTCCATTCCTATTGTGGACAGGATAGAGTGATATTATTTATCTGACATGTTTTTATGATGTAGACTGTTTTTTCAAGAACTTCTTGAGGTATACTTTGGTAGTTATATATCTTTGTGCTTGATTGACTTACATAGGGTCGTTATAACCTGGTGTAGTAGAAAATAGAGAGAATGGACGTTGAGGGATTCTCCAGAGTGTCTATTTACTATTACAATGTGAGACTTTAGGGGGAATGGATGTAAGTGCTTCCTCAGAGTGTCTATAGTTCCTCAATTTGGGCTATAGGGGGAATTTGATGTTGAGTGCTTCACTAGAGTGCCTTTTTGTTACCGATACAAGACTATAGGGGGAATTGATGTTGAGTGCTTCCTCAGAGAGTTTGTGAAAAAGTTGAACATGAGGGGTTAGACTATGTGTACTTCCCATAGGTTTTCCTCTGATTTCTTTGGTTGGACCAGATGGGATAGGCTGTGAGTACTTCCCATAGGGTTACCTAGTTATGATTAGCTAATTACTTGATATCTGAAAATTGAATGCATTTGAAATTGTAGGATTTTTTTCTTTTGAGTACTTCCTTGTTTACTGCTTCATTTTTATTATAGACTCCCATATTTATTCACTAACTATTAGGCACAGATCTTTGGGGTTTTTTCCACTGGTATGCAGTCTCACACCATGTTTGGGTCATGCCTTTAGGCCCAAAAAGATTTTATTATTGCAGGTATAGATAAGGGAAAGCTCCCTTATACTTCAAGTACTTGATTTCTGTGGATCTGGGGAGCATGGGACCAATCTTAGGCTTGCGATGCAGTGGAGAATTTTATTTGTTCTTCTATCGTACTTTGGTTTAGTATTGTATTCCAGCATTTTGACTTGTTTGGATACTTTCCTAGGCATATGTATCATGCATCATATATATGAGTTTGTGTGTGTGTGTGTGTGAGTTACAGTTGTTTATTACTTTCGTTGTTTACTTATTGAATGTTTTTCTGCTTCTACTATTACTATCTGTCTACTTCTGTTGTGTTACTATGTCAATGAGGAAATAGTTTCCCCAATATCACACCCAAGGCCCTCGCTGCTAGTCGGTAGCCTCGGGTGTTCAGGGAAATGGGCTTGAGCCCATGTGACCAATAGGGTATGATGCACCTCTGGGAAACTTCTGGAATTGGGACGTTACAATAATGAATTTGTTTTATGTGGTAATAATATGGATATGTTAATGGTTCTAGTATTTTTTATATAGTTTAGAGACAACTAGATCTTTAGACCCTACAAGTGTTCGGTATTGTAGGTATTTAGTTCATCTATCATATACTATGAAATGATATATATATATATATATATATATTTTAATGCATATATATATTAATTTGATGTAAGAACAAGTTGTTTTTTAGTCTTTCATGGTTGTAAGAAACTGATAGGTATATTGTTGCGGGGTGACCTAGTTTACCTAGAATAAGTTCATTCTGGTTCTTCTATTTATTATTTGAGCCTTTAGTAGGATTCATTTATATTTTTATGAGAGGTATTTAGGGGGATCATGATGATTGTAAATGTATTCTCATCCATATATATAATTTTTTTTTATTTTTTTTGTTTTAAATTGGAGATTGAACTAAAAATTACTAGCTTATAGGATGAAGTTGTTTTCGAAGTTCATACCCAAGGTGTTAAATATTATTATTTTATTTTATATAATCTTAAATGAATAAAATTTATATACGTCATTATTATTTTTTAATATTCACTTTATTTATATTTTTTAGTTGATTGGTGGTTCTAATTTTATATTACATTTATTTAAAGTTATTCACCCATATTTCTATGTCTTATACCCTTAGTGCTAGTCACAAACTTTGGAATTATTGTAGATAGTATTATATAGTAAATATTATACTACCTATAATATTTTGAAGGTTTTATGGTAGATTCGGTTCATGAAAATTTTGTATTAGCACTATGTATGAGAGTGAGGTAAATTATGGTGTTAGGATTTGGTGAGGTTTGTATCAGATTAGCAGGGAGACAATAATAGTTTAATGGGAAATGTGATTTCAAAGTGGGGTGGACTAGGGCACATGAATTTAGCCCCCCCCATGTGATCTATTGAAAGGAAAATATGATTATTTAACATTCTAGAAAAAATAATGATAATTTTTAGGTATAAATCTAGATGTGTAACATTCTTCATACATGTTTTCACTTATGGATGAATTAGGGAACCCCTAAGGGAAGAGGTAAAAGGAAGATAATTAAGTAATATGATGTTAAATTCTATTCCCCAGGGATATGGATTCTATTAATGTTTATCACATATATTATCATTTTAGGGATATGAAAGTGTGGTTATTGTAGTTCTCACTGATGGATCTTTTTCCACCTTAAGATTTTGTTTGTGTAGTTTTAATTTGTGTTGTTGGATAACTCTTGTATGCATTTATTTTTCTTATTCAATTGATTTATATATGCTAATATGTCTGAAATATTATTTTCCTGTATTGTTTAAAGGAAGTTATCTTTAATATTATATTATAACCGAATGATGTAATGAATTTAACTTGAAGTAAATGGTATATTCAATCTGATTCATTGTTAAAACAAATTTTATGTTTGGTAAAATTTTGGGTGTTTGTGATGGTTTGTTTTTTATGATTTATGATGTGGTAGAAACATAAATATAATTTAAATAAAATAAAATTAATTAAGTCTCCCTATTGTTTTACGAATCATATATATTATGGGTTAATCTATGATTCCTTTTTTTATTTACACACATAGATACTAATTTGGAAACAATTCATGTAACAACATCATGGTTTGAGATAAAAATACGAATAAGTCATGAAATATGTCTAGTCTAATACATGTGAGTTAATAATAGATTAATTTTAAAAAATGGCATGTTGGTAATCATGATTGTTATACTTAAAATATTATATGGGTTTTAGATAGAAGCATATTTTTCATTTAATGTAATATTGACTAAACAGTTAGTACCTTGACACTCCTAATAAGTTAAATTGGTAAATTTATTAAGCGGATAATTATATTTAAATTATAATGAAATGTTTTTTGAAATTGATCTAGGATTTAAAAATTATTATCATGAGATATTTGTCTTTTTTTCCATATAATGTGTAGTTTTTGGTTTATAAATTCATACATTACTGGTTAAATAGTGGTGTTATTTTATACAATATAATTTCTTTAATAAAGGGTAAAATTATTCTAACAATTGTTTTGATTTTAATATATCATCTTGTTTTATGGGTTGAGAGTGGTGTAAAAATGGGTTTTTCTTGACTCTTTTTTAAATAAATATTATTTGTTTTTCATTTAAATGTTTTTGAGGAAAATTAAGAGTTTTAATTGAGAATAATTGATTTATTTTAAATTTTTAGGGGTTTTTGTGGATTGATTTCATGTTATAAATTATAAAATATATTAATATGAAATTTAAATCAATGTGTTGATGAATAATTAAAAAAATATTGGATTTATTGGAATTTAATTTCAGAATGATATCATATAATTAAAATCAGTATAGAGTTATGGATTATTCACATGTTTGAATCAGTGAATTATTCTTATGAATGATTTGGTTATTGTAAATCGCATGGATTTTTTTAAATTCAAAAAATGATAAATTATTTTAGAATTATAGAATATATTTTTTGCGTTAATTAGTGTTTATGTTGGGTGGATCCTTGAACCAAATTATGTTTTGATAATTATAATTCATTATTTTATTTATTTCCTTAAAAGGTCTTAATAATTTTATTTTTGTTTTATTTAAACTATGCTTAATTATAATCACATCATAATATTTAGTTTTTTAATAATGTTTTTAGTTTTTAATTTTTTATAGTTGAAAACATGTAATAAATGTCTGATGTTGGGTTTCGAGGAAAAATAAATCATTTTAGACTATTTATGAAGAAAATATTATTGATGAAAAACAAAATGGTCTGATGAGGATTGAGCAATATATCCCTTTTATCTTATGAAGGAAGTGTTGTAGTTTATGTCTGATTCATGTTGGGTATACCATTTTGGATTCCGATGAAAATTTCATGACACGATGATTGATTACAAGGATTGAGTTTTGTGAAATCAATTTATATCAGACATATTATCATCTAATGGTCTCCAATGGGTTTGTTTGTTAATCCAGAAACACCAAATGACTCTCACATCCTTGCTTCATGGACATTATTTCTAATTTTATGAGTTTTTTGGATGATTTTTAAAATGACACTTAAGTTCTCACATTAGCCGATAGGATGGGAACTCAGGCCCATCTCACCCTATTTTGGGGGGGGATATCAACTATTTAAAGACTCTCTCATAGATCTTAGCTATGTTCATATGTTCCTTAATACTTAGTTCATTCTCAAGCTTGTGTCTGCAGGTTAACCTCAAGAATGATTGATCAAAAATACACATGGGTTTAAAATTATCTCTATGTATCTGAGGATCTCCACTAGTGAGGATATTTTTATGTATTCAAGGTTCTTCATCAATGATACTCTTTAGTAGAAATACCATTATTCACATAGACGTTTACTATGAAAAATATGGGTTTAAGTCATATGGGATATCACTCTGATATTTACCATCTTCCAGGGGGATATTAGTAGTTTCTATGTTAGGATCGATCCCATAAGATGGGATTCTTTTATGTCCTTGTGAGAAGAATCTGAACCCACATATTCGGTGTGGCTTTACTGGACACATCACCTTTTCATGTAATGTGACAAGGACCTAACCATGAAGTTTAACGTTACATAGAGATGACATCCAAGAGAAATGTTTCTTGGTAAAGATAGTGCGGGACTTCCATTGAGACATCACGAGATGCTCGGAAGAGATATGATATCTTGGGTGCCTGTGAGCCTACAAAGAATGTGGGATGGACAAAGCTACGGTGATTTGGGTGCCAAGATTGTACCTCATAGAGGATTCCTACGTATCCCATTTAGTTTAGAATCAAATTCCTCATTGTTCAATTTTAGTTAGGTATTGCAGTCTGGAGGAGGCCCACTAAGGGATCGTGATTGAGGCGTACACATTCTAGGAGGACCAGGATTGAATTTGGGGCTTAAATATATGTATAAATCCAATTACCTTGATATCATATAGATTACATAATTTCTATTAACCTCTAATTCCACACGATTCATGCTCGGTGTGAGAAACAAGAGGTGGTAATGGATCTGAAGATCACATGTCCCACTTCATATGCTAATATGTGGTATTGAAACACAAAGGGGGAGAGAGAGGGGCTTTGAGTTCACCAATCTCTTCTCTTGACTTTATATACATGATAGTCATGTCAGGACATCTATCTAAATATGTCCCAGGCTGAGGGGAAGAGGGGAAGGAATCTCATCTCCAACATGAAAGGCTAGGGGATTACCTTAGTTGGATTTACCTGCATTTGGCTTTAGAGAAAATGGAATAATGTTGAACATTTTCCCTCATAGAATGGAATGGAAAGAGGTTCCCATTAATCCTTTTAATGTGGAGGTTAACATTATTATCTCATATTCAGAACCATCATTACCATGGTAATGTACACTCAAGGTCATTCTGGGGGTCCACCTCACTACTGGGGTTCCAGCATGACTTCACTTACCATGGGTATGTAAATTACAAAGGCCATACCGGTGTGACCTATGGTCACATCACACATGTCTAGTAGCTTTGGGAGAGGAATTGTCATGATACTATTGGATTGGATTAAGAGGGGCTTCCAATGATAAGATGGAAATAGAATGAAATGATTATATCCTAAGGGTTGAACTCCCTATGAAACCACATTCTGCCTAGTATATCATTATTTGGTATAGGGTTTCCTCAGCATAAAATACTTCTATGTGGGTATGTGGACCGTCTTCAAGCCATACTGGTATGCAGACCCAGGTTAGATCTGTATAGTGTTTTTCTATGCATATCCATGTTTTGTCAATGTAGCATGATGCTTGGTTGGGTTGATTTCCATCCATGTAGAAATTATCTACACATAGCAGGTTTCCAACCAAACATCTATTTGTTATGTGGGATTTTTTGGGTGAAAAGAGGTCATTGGTTCAGAACATCATAGGGAATATGCCCGTAGAGGTCTGTTTATTTAAAATCTTCCAATTGGTTTTAGTTTTTTTCCACCTTGATGCTCTGTGGTGGGGCTTCACGTACATGGAAACATCAAAAGAGTATATATATTTTATTGATATAATCCTTCATTCCTTACTCAATCAACCAAACCTCTGATTGTCGATCAATAAAAATCTATTCCTCTCAATATAATTATAGAGGAGTAGGGAACTGGTTATTGCTGAAGCCATTCAGCTACAATGAGGTAGTGGTCCTTCTTTTTTGGAATCCTGCATGAAGAAACATGTCTTGTGGATGACTTATTCAGTGGTGGAAAAGTTACATCATATGCGGGGGTGAGGATCACTACCTCAGACCTACGAATGATATTTTTTCATTTAACTATTCAGTGAATTCACCTTTCCTAAGAACTATTTTTGTTTACAAGTGATGTTCTGTGGGGGGGAATATATTTCTGCCTCTTTTTTAAATGATTTTGTTTGTGGGTAATTGTTGTCACTACCTTTCACCTATGAACTTCTTATTTTATAGGTGTCTTGCGATATATGTCACCCTTTCAAGCAGCGTTCCTCAAATGGTTTATACTCTACGGCCTTCATTTTTTCCTTTTCCTTTTTTTCACCTTAAAAATATTTTCCTTCAAATCATTTATATTTTTTTTATTCCTTTTTAAAATCCATGGTATAACATCAATTCCCCCTGAAAGGATTTCAGGACCCAACAAATTTGACATATTAAAATAGGTTTAAATTGGGGAGAAGTGGATGATATTATAATGTATAAAGTGGTCCTAAATTAAACTGGATTGTGGTATAAGGGTGGACATGTAGAAGTGGACCACATGTCTATATAGGGGGACCATTTAATTTTTATTTAATCATATTTCCTAGAAAACTCAATGATCCCAGGGATTCCCGTGTCTTCCTTACTTCCACAAACTACAACCATTTGTAGACTCCTTCACCTAAGAACTAAAAATAGGAATATGCAAACTGAATAGATTTCATCCACGAACAATGGGTTTAACCTTCTATATAGTGGGGGTTTGGTGTGTGGTTTCCCATTCCATGAACTCTCTATTCTCTATCCAATGCTTTGTGAGATATCATTTTGTATACTTCCGCTAAATTTTGTGAAATTTTCGTTTGAATATGGTGCCTTCACGGACTATTAGTATTTAGACTAGTTGTTTTCAATCATTTATTGATTTCAAAAAATATTACATTTTATAATCCATTTCTAGAATGAAAATATATCTCACTCTTAATTCAATGAATGTGACCAGAAAAAGGGAATCTATAGTTGAGAACATTGAAGAAAATATAAGGTCTTATGTTGTCCTTATAGAGAGTTGAATGAAATATATTATTATACTATAACTTATGGCCTACCCATTTTATAGAATATTTTGATTTTATAACTTCATACTCCCTGATTATGCTATATTTCCATCGGTTGACTGAAACTACCTTACTGTCCGTCTTAAAAACCATTAAGGGCATGATCGGGAAAATATTTTGGCCAAGGGGTATATCATAAATGATTTTATCCAAAAGGTCGTAATCATTCTGAATGGATTCATGTGGATGTAGAGTAATTGATGTAACTATAACACATCCTTGTAATCTATTATCCATGATTATCCTTCAAGAGTCAACCTTTAACAAGGTTCTCCCAATAGAGGGTGGATCTCCAAACTGTATTTTCAGTCTAGATGATGCTTTTCTAATGAGTGTGCTTGGGCATTTTAGCTACACCAAAACTTCTTTGAACTTCTAAAACAGTTTTAGGTTGTTATCTTATACCATGTAGTGTGGGTTTTTCAATTCAAAAACTATTCACTTAGAAATATGTTTCCTATACTTCTTATTCAATGTTTTCCAAGCTCCATCACATTCCACTTGATGCATGGGAAAGTAGTAATTTCCTTGTGGGATTTCTAACATATAGGGGTAATTTCTTTCCTCAGTGGTATGTATGAAAAATTATTACCAGTATCCAATACTTGGGAGAATGTTGAGAAGGTTTCCCCACTAGAGAGGGACTGGTTCTTCATGGCTAGGGAACTGTTTGGTTAACCACACCATGCTCAATCAGTCATTCCATTTTAGTCATGGATAAAACCATTTTTGAAGGTGAACAGATCGTGACTGAATGTCTGTCATAACTAGACACATCCAACTGAAAAATCATGATGTTGTATAGGATCATAATATGCTACCTTTTAGGCAGGCCGAGGCACCTCATGGGGTTACGAGGATCAATTATATGTGTTATTTGATATTAGACTAGCTATTTATTTCCATGTTCTTGAGAAGATGGATTTTCCCCTCTCGTTTCCTCTACACTGGTGTTAGATTTTGCACCAAATTGATGGAAGAAAAATTAGCATAAAGATATATCATCAACTAATCCATCCCCACCATGACCTGCATTTATGAATTACTGGGGAAGATGCATTAATGTAGATCACTATGTCATTTTTCATACCATTAAAAATATTTTACACATGGATGACTGAGCATTTTCATTACTATGAATATCAAAATATCACAATGTTTCCTCATATTGATTTCCATTCAGCCATACTCAACATCACCAACGTTTGCCCTAAATCTCGGAGTTACAACAACATAATTGAATTTGGGAGTGATTTTTTTCCTTTCTCTTTTGTGCCTCACCATCTGCCTCAGGGAGAAGTGGTAGATGACGAGAGAGGATCATTAAAAGAACATTTCTACATAATCCTGCTACGATATGGAATCATATCTACTTTTATAGACTGTGTAACCATCTGCCAACCATATACTCCTTATTGGTTTTACATGAAATTCCAATGTATGCAGCAAGTCACAAATCTCCGGGTTACTCAGGTTAAGAGGTTTTCTCACCCAATAAGTAGTCTTCAATTATGGATAATAATGTTGCATGAAGAACCTAGTATAAAAATACTTATTCCATGCTCAACAACCTCTACCTACTTATCATGTGAATATGCTAAATGTGGTCAATTTACTATCCTTACATATTATTGATGAGGATAGTTAAACAAGTTCAGAGACCATTTGATCTTTACCATCTTATGCTTTCTACACCATCAACCTCCACTTCTACTGTTAGGATGTGTTATTATCTCCATCATATTCATTCAAAATGGACTATATCTACACCTCTTATCTTCATAGAGAGTAAATCATACCAAATTTCATTGACTAATATTATTGGAAATACTACTGAGGCATGCAAAAATGGGACATCACTGGGAATTATTGAAATCTCATCCAACCGCACGTGCTTAGCTTTAGATATTGGACCACCAATAGAGCGGGAGGGTTTTCTTTCTTGGGTAAATCAACATAATGTATACATTTAATCTTTGATGGAACTTCCTAATTATATCCCCTTTTCATTGGAGTGGAAAACTCAGGTTTCAATGTGGTTAAGGGTCACCGAGATATTTAGAGATGATCATGGATTCAAATCTATACTATCATCATAAAAACTACCCTAGAATAATTTGCGGATAACGAGGACACCCTTTTGATATTTCCCCTTGATTTGGGATTGGTTAGCTTTAACTATGAGAACATTCACCTCTATTCATACCAAGTCATCATAGAACGGTAGGATCTAGTTTCTCATAAAGGAAACTTTGTTTAATTAATCACCTCCCAATATTATGCAGATACCTTTAGGGATATTATTGATCAGTTTCATCATTTGGTGGATGAGGAAAAATTTTATACGACCAAATGATTTCCCAAACAGAAATGATATGAGAGTGTGGGGATCATGTAGACAAATTGAAGGTGAAAATTTCATCCAAAAGTGTAATTTTGGAGGCCATAAAATAAAAAAGATGAAATCCTAGGGACATTTCTAAACAAGTGTGACCATTGGTTGAAGCTATAGAGGAATAGAGGGCCACAATAGAAAATTCCCTTAACGGCCCACATCATAAGGTGGTTAATTTTAAAACCCAAGAGAGCCATGATTCGTTATAATAATATTTCTCTATTCATTCCCCCCATTCTATTGATGAGGAGAGGCACTAGGGTAGCGATTATCATCCACTCCCATTTAATGGAAAAAAAAATTCTTTCTCTCCAACTCTTCTTTACCATTTCTTGTCTTTCCAATCAAATATAATTGACTATACTCTAAATGATGATCCTCACCAAGTACCAATTTGAATCATGACCTAGGATAATTAAATTGAAATAACCACATTAAGATCTATTTTTTTCCTCAATCAAGTGATTCAAAGAGCATAGTTTGACTATTATGAGGGTTGCATGAAAAAATCATATAAACCTCATGTATTTTCGGTAAGTATCCTTTTTTTCTTAAACCCCAAGTAGTATGGGTTAGCGGGTAAAACATGACTTTTTCAAAGGCCTCCATTTATTATTCTTTTACCTAACAATCTTTTTTGTCTCTTCAATTATCGATAGCTTGATATTTTTCTTAAACCATGGAAAAAATTTTATTATTGATCTAGCACTCAAAATTTATCCTGGGTTCCCTTTATGGGTTTTCATCCTAGTGAGTTTTATGTCACTTTAAAAGGAATGTTTAGATTTTTACAAACTGGAACTATCATTACTAATGTTTTAGGTCGAATAGTTGTGACCATGACTAATGATTTAGGTCAAATAGTTTGGAACAACAATTATGGGGAAAGGTCCCTAAAATAGGGGTTGTAAGCTAATAATGTCCCAATATTTTTCATATATTCCTACTGGATTTTCTTGACCATAATTTATGATTTAAGGATATGAGACATGATATGATGAAAGAGATATATTGAGATATATGGAAGTAGGAAAAATACTCTCTTAAGGATTATTTTTTCTTTGGTTAATAAGACATTTTTTTGTAACTTATACAAATCCACTAGGGCATATTGTGCATAGTCAAACAAAGGTGACCTCAGGAAACTAGCCTTCTATTTATGATGGTTATGTAATTTTATAAGAATTGTGATTTATGAAGACCACCATGGGTGTTATGTGAAAGAAGTGGTGTCTAAAAATTATGAGGTCATTTTCATCAATTGTAATTGTGAATGGGAGACCACTCTTAAGTGTATTTATCTTGTGTGTTAGAGGGTTGAATCTTGGTATAGATTAGAATTATTAAAATAGGACATTTAAGGATTATGAATTAAATATTTTCGTTTTTAAAAGGGGATTAATAAATTGACTTTATCATGGTAGTCTAACCAGGAATGCTACCTCATTTTCATACATGAAAGGGGGAAAATATGTGAACTGAAATTCCTAGGATTTTTGAAACCAGGGGGTGAGTTTGGATGTAAACCTCATTGGGATGTAAACTTTTTGGAAAATCTTATCCTAGGGAAGAATTTTCCTTTGGTTAATGACGATTTGTTTTAGATATATATGCATATCCACTAATGCATATTGTGCATAGCCAACCAAAGGTATGCTCTGGACAATAAATACCAATTTCTAATGCCCTTGGATGGTTATGTGGATTTGTTTCTTTCTAGGAAAATATTTTGGTTTGTGAAAAGGGAGTGAATGAACATGAATGCATAATTTCAAGAAGAAATTTCCCAAGAATAAGTAGATATGTTCTCCCCATATTGGTGTGAGGAGTTTCCCTATACATTTTTGACCAAGTCACGGAAGAAGAGAGGCGAATTTTGATTCATGGATGGATACAAGGTATGGGATTTTTCTGTCAATATATATCATATGATAATAGGAATCAAGACATATGAAGTTATATTAATGTTTCTCTATGTGCTGATCTATTTCACACATTGGGGTGGGGAAATATTTTCTTGTATACAATCTCACCAATGAGGTGGGGCTCATATCAGACTTTCCTATGTGGATTTATTTCATGCATAGGAATATTGGTCTATGATCCTTTTCTTTAATTGTAAATATCCCTTGCAGGTTTGATATATACAACAAGATGTGGGTATTTTAAATTTTTGATACGGGTGGGCCTAAAAACAAACATTGGGTATCAACCATCATGTTATCTTAGTTTAATATGATTAGGATATTTATATAGAATCCATGATTAACTAGAGTACAACTCGGCTTGAACATCCTGACATGCCTAAGACGTGAGGGGGAATGAGAGTGTAAACCATTGTTTTAGGGGTTCTTGGATCAGGAGAGATGGTATGGGTTATGGAATCCATTGAGCGTACGGATGTAGGAAATTCATCTAATGAGGAAAAAGTTTATAACGTTTGACATGCATTTTTGTGGGAAAATTATGCAGATCCACCAGAGATTTTTTTTGAATAGTAAAACAAAGGTGCTCTCAAGACGTTGACATTACACTTCTTATGGCTATGTAGGTTTATGAAGATTCGAGATTTCCTGAATCATGGAGTTTGATAAATGTAAATGGTGTGTCTAGACATATTAGAAACATTCAATCTAGGATGACCCATAGAGTTTGGAACTACCTAATTAGATCTGACTTTTATGTTAGGGAATTTTGATTCTTTTGTTGAAGTAGGATCAGAGTTTGATGTTCTAGGTGTCACTATTTATCCTACCATAATAGGCATCAAAACACACATATTTCTTGTTGCTATAATTCCAACATGAGTTCAGCCCATGAACATGGAGAGGGTAATTTTTTATCCATTGATATGGTTCCTTGGGAAATCCACTTTTGAGGTCCCTCAGTCCATATGAGTTATGCTCGGAGTGAGAAAAAGGGGATGCAAAAGTTTTAATCCACCATATAGGGATGGAATAACAAAGGATATAATCATTTTACATTTGAGGTGGATAGACCAGGATAATGATGCAATCATTAATATATATCCTTCTAGGGTACGAATCAAGAAAGATGGTGTTCTTTAACATATCATGGTTGGTAAACAGTGTCAGGGGAAATGTCATCCTGAATGAGAAAATTTTGATATAATTTATTTTAATTTCATAGTGTAGGGAAATTTTATCAAGTAGTTGAACATAAAATGATTAAGAAAATTTCCATTTAGTTTAGAATTGTGTGAAATTGACGTAGATAAGCTGACATGAAAGAGGGAAATTTTTTGTATTCTTGGAATGGTCCTACAAATAGGGCCCATTTGGGAGTCTCCTATACTATCTTGGTTTGAATACAGAAGAGTGTAAATTTTTCATTCCTTCCATGGTTGGGCTCGGGTCAGAGATTATGTGCATCACTATATATCATGTTTGGGATCAAATCAAGCCACATGTAGTTCTATATAGAAATAACACTTCATATTTCTAGCTGTTACATAGGGAATAATTCAATATTAGGGTGGATAGATGAGTATTAATGTCTAGGTGTCACTATATAACCTACCCAGGTAGTGATAGAGACATATGTAGTTCTATAATATCCTTTCATAGGTCTTACCTAAAAATTGGGAAGGGATATTTTGTTTTTTTGGTGGGAGGTGGCTGGACCCAGATTTGAAATATAGGAATCTCTTCACATCCTATTTAGATAGGAATCAAGACATGTGTAGTAATGTGACATGACCTGGTAGGTGGATGATGATTAAGTCAATTTCCTCTTAGTTGAGAACAATTTGGTGTTATTCAAGTTAACCTCATGTAATGAGGACATTTTAACCATTTAGTTTAATGTCATGTTGTGAGGATGTTGGAATAACAGTTTAATGTCATGTCTCTAGGATGAATTTTCATAGAAAACATGATTTATTGGAGGATAATCAAGATGATATACTCTGGAATAGCGTAGATGCAAAGTGGAAAGAATTTTCAAACCATGGTTCAAGGAATTTGTAGATCAGGAGAGATGGTACGGGGCTTAGAAGCCATTGAGAATACGGGGGTAAGAAAAACCCTATCACGAGGATTAATTTCGCATTGGTTGATAAGACTTCCATGTGGGAAACTTGAGAAAATAAACTAGGGAATATTATGAATATTAAAACAACGTTGTCTTTAGGACATTTATCTTCCAATTCTGGTGTCTATGGAGATTTATGATGATATGAGATTTCTAGAAGCATAGTATTTGATAAATGAAAAAGGTGTATCCTATAATGCAATAAATATCTCGATAATAATTATTCACGAGTTATGTATTTTTCTACATATATATTACTCATATGTAAGGATAGCCTTTTGATTCATTAATATTTCCCAACTATGGGATCTAGGTTTTGTAATCTTCTGCATAGATTTTCATTTGTGTGCAAGAGATGGGGACATTTTTATTTGTGCGGCTAAACCTAGGCATATGGTACAAGAATAACTACTTATATAATTATGCTAATAATCAATCCATGTGTATTTCCTGACATACCATACTGTTTAGTGTCATATGATAAGGGCATAGGTTCCCTATTGTGAAGGTGAAATACAAAATATTTTTTTTAAAGTCTTATATCTAGGACAGTAGAAACCCTGTTATGGATTAATAAAACATGACAAAGTAGGGAATCCCCTGTCCAAACTCATAATTTCACATGGGCCATGCTCGGAGTGATAAAAAAGGGACAAAAAGGATTATTCCATCACCAAAGGATGGTGTAACCAAGAATGGGGAAACTTAACATTTGATCATTTGTTGCAACTAGGCTCGATTTCGGAGATCATGGTGTTACTAAGTATTTTTTTGGGATGAGAATCAATCCAGATATAGTTCTATGAATTTTTATGGTCATGTTCTACCCATACGTAGGGAATGGTCATTTCATCTCATTTTTTGATAGATTGTTCAAGATGTTGAATTTGGGTGTCACTGCATATCTCGTTAAAGAAGGAATCAAGCCACAATTAGTTCAAGGTGTATATTCCTCATACATGTCTAACCCATGAAAAGAGAGGGGAAAATTTAACCATTCTTTTGAGATGATAGAAATTTCATGTACCTTTATTCCTATCTCATGTAGGGGTAAACCCTCAATTACGGTTCATAATCTCACGTAAGTTATTCTCAGTGTGAGAAATAAGGAATAGAAAGGGTTTCTATCACAACATAGAGGCAGTTGAGAGTATATTAGATGATTTTTTATATCATGTGGTGGTTATAAAAATATATAGGATCAAGGAATCTCTATTTATCTCATTATAAATGATAATGAAGACTTAGGTAGTTTTTTAAGAAACCTATCCACATTGGTTCAATCCATACATAAGGAGGGGAGTATTTTTTTTTGGGTGGCAGCCAGTCCAGGACATAGAGTCTAGGCATCACTACGTTTCCCATAGGGGTGGGAGTCAATCCACAAGTGGTTTTGTAATTTGTAATGGTAGGTGACCATTGCTGGAGGTAACGTCCTCTCATGTGAGAAAAATATTATGCCTTTCAGTTTAACATCATATGGTGAGGACATTGTCTGCGCAATTAAATGTCATGTTATAGGGATGAATTCTATACAGGTTAACATCATGTGGAAAGGAAATATATACTGTTCAGTTTAATTTCATACAACAAGGATGGGGTTTCCATGTAGTTAATCATAATTTGGTGAATTCATTACCTTCTATGTAGTTTAACATCATACATCAAGGAATTTTTATCCTAAAATTTAATTTTATGTCATCAGGAAATATTCTTTTATATACAAGAAATATTTCATCAAAAATATTTCATTGGTAAGAACATTAATAAGATGTCCATCCATTGAAATTAATGAATATGATTCATTGGAGTATAGATTTTTTTTTAAATACTGTCCCTCTCATTTTGGTTCGAATTTTCGAGGATTCTTTCTGATTATCATTGGAGTTATGAGGACCAACACCAATTCTCCTTCAAGGAAAGGCCGAAGGAAAACCTTTTTTATTGAAGGTTCATTCAATCCAGTTTTGGTTAACATCCAAATGATACAAGGTATGTAATCTTTTCTCATCCAGTTTCCCCAACACATCAATTCATTTTTGTTTTTCTCATATATAGATATCTAATCACATGCGGCAATGCAGAGGGAGGGTAATTGAACATCGACGGGTAGAACTGCCTCCATCTTGTATTCTATGAGTAATGGGTTGCTCGAGTAGTAGTGTTGGTCGAGGTCAGGTAATCTAGAAAAGCATGGAGGATCATATAGAATAATTATTTATTTTCATTGTATACCATATTCTAGAGTATATATGATATGATCTTCTTAAAGGCCACTATCTATCTATTGGTCACTGCATGGAAGTGGGATGAATGGCTGGTCTTGATACCATACTCCTTATATAGTTTCTCCAATTCAACTGAATAGAAATTGGATTTGTTATACATTTTTATTGTTTGAGAGGTGCCAAATATGGTGATGATATTATCTTTCAAAAAGCTGAAGATTCTTTTTTCCCTGATCTCTTTGAGGGGTAAGAATTTTTTACATTCGAAAAATAGGTATTCTTTTATGAGAATATACTTGAATTTCATGGTTATAGTAGGAGGATACGGTCCCATGAACCTTATTCCACATTTTAAAAAAATAGATAGGATTACTTAGCAGTGTCTGGTACCTTCGGTGATTGGTAGATGAATTTGGCATGAACCAGACATGAATGGAACTTATTTTAGAATTTTTTCATAATTCTTCATTATATTAGGCCAATAGTGTCCAATCCTTAAAATTTGATGATATTTCCTAGATCATGATTTATTTTCACCACATGGTTCGGCATGAACTTCCTTCATAACATCGATAGTTTCATATACATTAACACATCTGAGAAGGATCCCATAAAGTTCTTGCATGTAGATGCCCTTCTATTGATTTGTGCCATCATTAAAAATTGAATTGATTGACTCTCTTTGGATTTACTCCCTTCTAGCTTTATTTGGTAGGAGTTCTCCCATTTTATGATAATACACAATGGGATTCATCTAGCCGATGGTAGGACCATATGGGTTAGGTATGGGAATAATCTCATCGATTTATTTTGTGTTGTTCTGAATGAACAATAAGACTATATCATAGTGGGATATGATGATGACATTCTAATTTTGATCTGGATTAGCCAGATCTATGGAAGTATATTCTAATGTATGGACCTATTCATTTTTTTACTAGGAGATATGAGTTAATAGTGGCTCTATGGGTAACTCTTCCATTAACCCTGAGACATCATTATACGTGAGATTAAATATACATCACGTTGTGGTCGATAGTGCCTTATATTTTGGACCAAAATGATTATCACCACATATCCATTTTCAATAGTTGAATATTGATTCTAAAAATTAATCATGGTTCAGATGAGATAGTTAAGGTTATTTGTTTCTACTAGTGTCATTCATCTATGTAAGGAATCTTCCCAGGGATTGCTTCAAGGAATTCATGCACAAAATTGTGGTCCTCCCTTGATGGTTGGAATTAGAACTAGATACATTAAGAGATATTTATTAATAATATAAAATTAATATTGAAAATAATTAGTTTTTTGAGTTTCTACACCCCTTTTCATCAACCCAGTGAAGGGAAACATTTTCCTTCAATGTTATATATCAAGAACTGAATGTAAGAAAATTTTCCTTGAATCCCCCTCAAATATTTGAGGTTTCCAAGAGGTAACATACCACAGATATTCTATGTATTTTTAATGTTTAATTTGATTCTACAAATGCATAGGATAAGGGGATGAATTTGACTATGGTAATCCCAAAATCACATTTTATGGGGTTTATTTTCTGATTGTGATGCCGCAGTTTACAGAAAAGGACTTCATGATATTATAGGCGATCCAAGCATTATTGTGATTTTACAACCAAGTCATCAACATAGCATTCAATGAATATTCCCAGGAAGGGATTGATGTTGTGAGGCATGGAACATTGATATGTGGTTCCAACATTTTTCAGACTGAAGGGAATTACCTTGTTGAAAAATAATTCTTGTGGAGCCGTGAAGATGGTATATTTTTCATAGTCATGGGCCATTTGGATTTGGTATTATCCTAAATAGTGTTTCTGAATGAGAGATTTAGAAAATTTATAGATTCATCAATCAAGAGTTCTATAATTGGAATGGGAATTCATATTTTATAAAGTGCCTATTATGATCCCCAAATACGATGAAGACTCTAATTTTTTCATTATTCTTTTTTAATACGAAAATATTGGCTAAATGGATGGGATATTGGACCTCTTGAATGATTTTTTCTATGATGATCTTGCCTACTTCAGCCTCTATTGTGGCAGCATGTGTGGGTTATGTCTTCTTAAATGTTTTCTTATAGCCACGATGATCTTATGAAAGGCTAAAGTGGTGAGTGGCCACGAATGGATCAAGGACATGAATTTTTGAATAGTTCCATGACAATAAAATGTCGATTATTCCTTAGAAAGGACGTGTATAACTCTTACTCTTTGTAATACATGGATTCACTGATTTTAGTTGGTCGTGGGTCTTCTCTGGTACCCTGGTTATTTATATAAGTTCATGAATGGTGGTATAGCCACCCTCCTAAAATTATAGAGGGGATCCCTAAGGTATTATTCCTCTTGATATTATACATCTTCCTGGTCTTATTATTCTTTTTGTTGGTAAATAATCCTTGATATGAGATCTTCCGAGTTAAAATAAGAGTCATAATTTCAGCATTTAGAATATGGAGCAACTATTTCCGAACTGGCTGATAGTATGGAATTTTATGGAGAGGATGGTGCAAGGTACATAGAATGGATTCTTTCTATTCTACCTTAGATGGTGAGGTAGGGATTATCTGGAGCTCTAAAGATGCATTGAGAAAATTTTCATTCACGCATTCGCCATTATTTGGGGTACCGGTGGGTTTCTATACACTACTAGGCTTGGTTCCCATGACTATATTCATGAATACTGCTGAATACAAATCTAAAATTGGACTCAATAACCCCACCTAATTGATGGAAAATACATATTCTTCATCGATCTACTAGATGGGGTCAGAATAGACTATTTTCGTGTTGTTTGGGGCAATGAACCAATCAATACCATCAACTGAGGGTAACTTTACTTATATCTCATAGAATCATGCATCAATATATTGTGGCTCACATGATTCTAATGGGGACTTATCAGCATACAATGTATTATTTTTTCATTTGTGTAAATTTTGATTCCCTAGTTGTAGGATGAAGGAATCTCAGCATGCTGATGCAACCAAGTCTTTCATAGCATAACGTTGGAGGTCGTGTTGTTTTGGAACCACCAAAAATCGTTAATCATCTACAAGGTCAGAAAATCACATTTTGATCTTGATTTGGCCCCATAGTATTTTATCAATTATTTCATAACCCAAAAAGGATGACCCTGAGGGTTTTTGGTTATTTTTATTTTAGTTCAATAAATGAGGTTTTTACACAGGGATTAGACTAGCTCCCAAGACATTATCAATGAAGAATTTTCTATAATCTAAACCATTTATCATTTTGGTCATGTACAGGGGTCTGATGTGTCCCTCCATATTAGTTTCTTCATATATATCTATGAAGGAGATAACCACTTGGAATTATGTAGGACATGTCTCTGTATTATAGACTTCAATGGAGGAATATTTGGATACAAACTCTCAGTGGCTTAACAAAGCTTCTATAAGTACCTCCCTAAGATCTTTCGAAAAATTTAGGGAATCCAAGATCCATAGTTTATTGCTACTGAAACCAATTTCTTCATAATATCTTAATTCTATTCTAATGTATTTCACTTTCCAACTTGGGGATTAAAATTAATTGGCACTTTAGGGACATGTGCATTGGACGAGGATGGACTGATACCAAATACATGAGCTTGTGGTGCTTATGTGCCTTGTGGGTTCAACCAAGTAGGTCTAACTACACATCATGGGAAATTGAAAAAAATTTCTTCTTCTGATGGATATTCTAGGATGATAGGTCCAGGGTGTATTTTAACAGGATCAGTGGAATTTTCCTCTTCCTGTTGGGTTTTCCAAAGAACTCTTCCATGAGTTTCTATAGTATAACTATTTGAGCCAATATTCAGAAATATATTTTGTTTTTTCCATGACTATAAATTATTGGGTATCCTTTGCTCATGTTGCCTATTCCACTAGCACCCCAATTGGGTGTGGTGAACCCAGGTTTGAAGACATACACTTCATTGTAAAGGGGATTCATTAATTTCATCACATTAATAGTGCGGGATATCAGTTCCTCGTCTAGTGATGTGTATTCTTTATTGATTAATTTTGATGGTTTTGTTGGGGCGGTTCAAATGATTTAGGATCTATTGGAATAAAATCTGATACTACCGTATCTATATTTTACCTTGACATGAGTTCATCTTATTTCACTTTTTTTCCTTTTTGGTTGATCTATTTCTTGTACAGTCAAATCTAGCAGTATTTTGGGCACAAGGATGTCAAATGTATTGCATTAGATGATATTGGGGGAACTATTGATTGCTTGAACTATGATCAGAGTAATCCATGAGATCAGTTTTCTATTTTCCAAGTCACACAACTATTGAAATTCATATTCTTTTTTCAAACCACTTGTTTCCACTCCTCTCCTCCACCCAGAACAGTGGTAGAAACATATGACACTTGTGCTGGCAGAGGTCCCATTTTGATTTGTCAGGAATCTATCATTCTTTGTATGAGGACTTTGAAGATGAAACACTCTTGGATGGTGTGTCTCAGTATCATGGGTAGGGGAAAACAAACTAGCAAATCATTAAGACCAACTTCATCAACCCACTTTGGATCTAGAATATGGATAATGTTTCAATTCATAGAGGCTTAAAAGTATCCATGGACTAGTTCAATTGAGAAGGAGTAAATTATATTCCTTCATTCCTCAAATTTATTTCTCCTAGGTCACCTCTGCAAGTCTTATCGAGGAAATGGATACTTTTTATATCAAGGAGGCCCTACATGATTCGGTGTAGACCTTTGAGTTGGTGCTGGTGAGGGGTGATTTAATCGTAACAGTGTATGCTTTAACTCTTCCCACTCTATTTCCTAGGGCCTATGGGGCTACCCAAGACTTGAGGCATGTCCACTATTACAAATATTAACTTGTTTGGGAAGTGGTAGAGAAATCCCAAAATCATATTTTATATTAAATATGGATGAGTGGCATTTTCAGCTCTTTCCAGAGGTTATCAATGCACATAACAGGAATATTATATTTTGGAAGTTGCTGATTCAATGATTATGTTAGACATTTTCCTCTAGTAATTAAATATAATTCTCTTCCATTATATTCTCATTTCCAATTCATGAGGTATCCGACTATTTTCTTGGGTAATATGGAGATGAATAGGAAGGAGAACTGCCACCGGAGATCTTCCCAACCTATTATCGACTTAGCCGAAAAAATGGTAAACCATAATAATGATGAAACATATAGAGTTCACATGAAGCATTTGAGTTTCATTGCTTCTTGTTGTTCTGGGGTTCCAATGATGGGATCATAGTATGATGCATAATACATTAGATGTTGTTTTGGGCCACCTGAGCCATTGAAAATGTGGAACACGAGATTCACAAAATTTATTAGAAATGGAACGTTACTCACCCAGTTAGGGTAAGGCATCTATTCTAGTTGTATCGAAGCACTCCATCCCTCCACGTCCATCAAATGAGCTTCTAATTACTAAATGGTATTAACTATACCTTGATTCTTGTTTATTTTAAAATGGACATGGGAATGTGCAGTAGAGGGAAACATTGGTCGTGCCTGAGCTATTGGTACTTGTGGTGGATACCAGAACAGGGGTATACTTTGTGGATTTTCATGAATCCTTTTCGAGTGTTTCTTTAATGGATGTAAATGTTCATATCCTTCTTGTATTTGATTTAGGTAGATTGATGGTCACGAAACTATCTGTGATGATCATTCTAGCATTGCTTCATTTACCGGGTTAATCCATTGTGGATAGGTACACATACTAGAAGTGTATATTGAGACTCTTCTAGAGGAACCACATGAGCATATTCCATAGAATGGGATCGTTGGAGTATCTCTGTATTGATTTTCCACAAATATTCCATTTCTTCCTCTTATCTAACAAATCTATCCTCAATCATTAAGGGTTAGTTTTCATTTAGAGGATGTGGTGGGTTATAGGTGACCGTGTTTTTGTGATTCCCTTTATTAGTGATTCACAAAGGAAGTAATTAGGGATTAGTTTGGGGGGTTCCCTAATTTAGGGATTTTATCTGGTTCTGGGTATACACACCTATGGGTTTGGTGTGGATTGTATTCTAAGAAGAACCATCCTCTCCATATTCGTCTGCATTTTCATCCTTTTTGGTGTGGCCTGTAAGATTGACATCCATGATGGTCACTAATGCATAAAACATTTTTGGTTCCATACTAGGTGTTGAGTGGTAGGAGATCTTTTTTCATCATTTTTTGGATCTTCCTTTTCCATTTTGGGGTCCTCCTAGAGTTTCATGGTGAATAGTAACTCAAAGGGAACCTTTATATGCCCTTGGAGAATTCCTCCCTTCATGGGGAAATAAATCATGATATGTGATAGAAAGGGGTACTTCCCTACTCTTTTTTCACACTAATCTGGAAATGATTGATGTCTGATGGGTATGTGGTTGAGTTAAAAATGCCACCATTGTTGTGGGATAGGGTTGATCATGTTCCCTTGTTATAATTCCTCGGCCTGAATTTGTTTGTATTTTATGGGAAATATGGTTTACAAATTCCCCCAAACCCATGGGTTAGGTCACATACCATATTGTGGTCATTGCAAATACTATTTCCACTTTCTTGATCTCGTTAATTCGAATTCGAGTGTGAGACAAATATGGTATCATTTTTTTATGTGAATTACATGTTTTTTAGAATGTGAGAAATTTTTTTTGATTGGATTCCATTAGGAGAGAATCTTGATGAATATTCTCGATCACCTGGTTCATGAGTTCTTCAATAGATCACTCTTATTGGGATTGACCCATTTAAGTCTTATTGTTGGTAGGTTCGTGTCAAACATGATGCCTTCCTAGAACAAGGATTTCATTTGATCACTGTCTTGGGATAATGACATTGCAATATTTCATTTCCAACGAGTTTTACTAGACTAGAAGTGGGGTGATGTGAAAATATCCATGATCTCCCCACCAAATAAAAACACTAGATGGGGAATCGTCGAAAAGGAAACACAACTTATGCAATGCAAGAAGGATGGAAAATTAATGATATCTCATTCACCTCTTTGATTGTGGCCATTGTGAAGATGGTAGGGATTCTAAGGCAAATTTAGGGTGAATCTATCCCACTATTTTTTCAGGGTCTACATACCAATCATAGGTTTGGAATCATACTTTCATGTGGAGGAAGATTTTCTAGATATTGAGGGGAATTTTTTGTATAAATTCCTCTAACAATTTTCTTGGTATGTCTAATTGAGACTTTTTTGGGACAAAACATAATGTTATGTAATTCTTGTATAATTATTTTTTAATGAGAAACATGTCCTTTTTTACCAAAAATTCCTCTACTTTATTTACCCATCTTGGATGTTTCATGATGAATTTTTTCCAATAATTATAGCTGTTATAAGTCTCAATAACATGTGAATGGTCTAGAGGTGGCTTGAAAGATGATAATGGAACTTGGCTATCTCCTGATTGGAAAATTATATCTCTTGTTATTTGAAGGGTGGTTGACATAATTGACCCTATCCTTCCAAGAACCTCATCATATGAGGTGTTTCTTACCTTTGATTTGAAAAGGGAGGTCCTTACAACTGATATAGAACTTAACTGCATGGAGGAACTTCACAGTTGGTGCTATAATGGTGATGACTTCTATCATATCTTGGTACCCGACCACAAGGATAATTTCTATATGGTGCATCCTGAGAAGGACCCTCAGGAGGGACTTTAATAAGGGGAGGACCTTCCTGGTACTTGATGTCATTAGGGCGAGGTCATTCGAAGTGACTTCCATCCTAGCGAAGACTACCTTAATAGCTCGACATTCGACAGGAGGGAAAATTTATGTAGTGTATACCATGGGGAGGTCCATAAGGGAAATATGAAACATCGGGAGTACCTTCCTTATATTTGATCTTCTGTTCATAAGGAGGGTTATCATTATTATTATTAGGATATATACTCTAATGACCGATCATTTCATTCTTAGGAATTAATACTTCATGGGATCCCTAAGGAGGACCTTCAGAGATGATGGAAACAATATTATAGGGAGGACCTTTTCAACTCCGCCTGCTACTTCTATAAATTTTTAATAGATTGATAGGATCCTGGTACTTTATTGACATGTTTTCTAAAGCTTCAATATCTAAATCTTTTAATTGAGTTGGGTCATGAATATGCTTTTCATTTTTCTGTTTCCTTTGGCTTGATTTATTTTTGGGTGGTATCTTGTGGGAGATTGGGGCCGCCAACTTATAGTAACAAAATTCATATACGACTTCTTATTTGAGTGGTTCTTATGGTGAAGCTGGGATACGCAGATGAACATCATGAGTTTTAGCATGGATATATGCCTTCCCTATAGAGGTCACCATAGAGGATCGATATCCCCTAGTTGTAATAGTTATTTGTTCACGATATTATTTTCATTTTTTCATAGAATATGGCTGAAGACCCTACTGTACAAGGTCATGGATTATAGTCTACTCTTGAGTGACAATTTTATTTTTTCGATAAGTCACCCCACATGAGGAGAAAGGATTGTGGTGATAACTCATTACTATTATTGCAGATGCAATTACATCTTGATAGGTCTGGAGGATATGATCATGAATTTATGTATGATCCTCCATAATCGTAAAGATATGATTAGATGCAATATTTGGATTGAATAGGGATATATTCTTATTCTGATGTCGGAGTTGGATTGTTGCATTTTCCAATCCTCGATGTTATACTAGTGGGTACTAATAGTTCTCCTATGTCATGGGAGATTAATATATCTGCCCCTAATTTTTTTCTAGGCCATTCAATCTATTTTCTCCAGTTTCAATTATACGTGTAATGACCCACCCCTTCCTCATTGTCTGGAGAAGGCGGTGAGATGCTACTTGGCCACATGTGATGTTCCCATGGCAGGAAATGCTGGAAATAAATGCTGAGGGATTCAAGATCAATTAGGGACCAATTTTCCATTATATTAATACCAACCAATGAAAACTACATGATGAATTTATATAAGGTAAACCATAATAACACATTACTAAGATACAAAAAAACAACCAACTCTTCCATAACAATTCCTAGAAACCAATAAACTAAATCACAAAAGTCTCAGCATCAGAGTACCAAGAAAAATACTCAACAACAATACCCCAAGGAAACAATGACACACTCCACTACTTCTCAGAAAACTCCATGCTCCAAGCACCATAATACCACCCAAGAATCACGATGAACATCTAGAAAAATGAGATGCTTTACCTTTTCTTATGTCCCAGAAAATGACTTTTGCAAAAGCACCAAAGTGACAATATAGGGGGTGAGTATAAAAATTCAGTAGGTTTTCCCCAAATGACATCCCTACACATTCCACTTGGATAAATCTATGAGCACTTTTATATAAAATAGTTTATACTGAGAACTAGATAGTGCAAAAATTACAACAATACATACACACACTTAAAGAGGCACCTTTACCTATATTCACACAAAATGTGGGAAAGACAAAAAACCATTACATAATCCATTTAAGAATCGCACATTATCAAAACCATTTCCATCTAATATAAAAAAACACACAAGGAAACTAAACATGGTGGAACTTCCCATCCAAGGCCATTAACTACATTCCCAATCTAGTGGTACTTCCTTAACTTTTGTGCTTAATGGTAACCCTTCCATTCACTATACATTACATTTTATAGTGAGAGTTCCTACAAACTTCACACACAATCAAAAAAATCCACAATACATAACCAACCAACAAGCATAAAGAACACCAAGTCCGCACTTCATGAACACAACCATTTCCAATACATGCCAAATCACTTCTATAAATCACCCATTTATTAAAAACACACTATAACAATTTTCCATGACAGAACACATTTTAATAAATAAAAATATTTATTGAAATTAATAGATTATAAAAATTCTCTATAATTTAACCATTATTGATTTAAAAATCAACTTTTTAAAATCACATAATAAACCCCCTTTTGCAATAATATCCCATTTTACCCAAAATCCCTAATTCATCACTAAAAGGGTTTCCACCAAGATTCTCACATCATATTCAAAATTATTTTAAATAAAATAAAATTAATTTAAAATAAAGCCACAAGTTCAATAAAAGTGTAGTCGAGAGAGAATCCACATACCTTAGGGTTTCGGTAAGATCAACCCACCGCACAACTTACCCCGAATCTGGGTAAAACATGCACAGAAATGCCTTAGATCCCCTTCTCTATCATCAACAAGCCCAAATATAAACACTTTAAAAAAAATAACACTATATATATATATCAAATGGGTGTAGATCTAGAGAACTGGATGAGAGAGCAGACTAGATCTAAGGAAAACCAAGAGAGATCTATGAGTAGAGACTTACCCGAAGAGAATCACCTTCACCGCACCTAAAAAACCCATCAAATCACTTCTATAATGAGTGGAAGGTATCCTCTAAACCTTGATAACAAAAAATCATCAGTGTGGCTCAAGTGGGAGGAATAATGAAGGGTTTTAGGCATATCCTAACCAAGCCTAGAATTAAAACCCTATTTTGATTTTTGTGCATGGTTAGCTACCACAATTAAGAAAATCATGTGTTAACCATGCTCTTGCTACTTACTCAAAAGGGAATTTTCAAGGACTCCTCACATGGTTATATGAAACATGTTAAAACCTTGAATTATCCCACTATCTCATGTCACACGGTTACCTGGGGATTCTGCATGGTTTACCCTAACCATGCTCAAACTGTGCTCCCTTTACAAAACTTAGAAACATCCAAAACTCTCCCAAATATTACCCAACAACTTTAAAAACATAAAAAGTACTAAACAAGGGTAACATACATAAATATTGTGGTTCTAAATTATCCCTAACATTGGAATTTTTGTCGATATAATATAGAGAACCATTTCTTTTCTGAAAGATATGGGGCCATTACTTGGCCATATCTTTCCCTCACTCCCAAGTATCCTTATAGATCAGGCCATGCTACCAAAAAATCTGAACTAAACCGATTATTGTAACACTCAAGACTTTCTATGGCCTATCCACAATCTGCACCGGAATGTGCTCCAAGGAAGCATCCAAATCCAGCTCAACATGATCCCATCGAATCACATTGTCAAGATCTTAACAATAATTCTTCAACAGAGAAACATGGAACACATTGTGCACCATACCAAACTACGGTGAAAAAACACACCTATATTCCACCTCTCTAAAAAAATCAAGTATCTCGAAAGGCCGAATATACCTCGGAGATAACATTCTATTCTTCCCAAACTGATGATGTCCACACCTAGGAGAGATTCTCAAGAACCCAAGATCACCCAACTCGAAGGGAAACTGTCATCAATGATGGTCCATATATGATTGTTGATGACTATTTTCTCTCTCCATTCTCTTCCTGATCAAATTTATCTTCTCTAAGTTCTCGTGGAGAAGTTTTAGTGCATCCATAAAAGTTTCACATGTTTCCACCCAATAATGTAGAGAACGGCATGGATGCCCATATAGGGCTTCAAAAGAAGCCATCTGTATTGAGGTCTGATAATTTTTATTATATGATAAGTCCACTAATGGAAATTTCTCATCCCAAGATCCACTAAAATACATCACACAAGCCCGTAACATATCTTCCAATGTTTGTATCATCCTCTTATATTACCCATCCATCTGAGGAGGATACGTCATGTTCACCATCAACTAGGTCCCAAGGGATTTCTATAAGGATTTCCAAAAACAAGATGTAAACCATGGATCTCTATCTGATACAATTAAAACTAAAACACCATGCATCTTTATGACTTCGCAGGAATAGATTTTGGACCGATCCTCCACTATATGAGATTCATGAATACATATGAAATGGGCTAACTTTGTGACCCAATCCACTATCACCCATATGAATCATGTTTTCTAAACATTCTTGGGAGACCTGTAACAAAATTAATCTCTATGTGTTATATCTTCATTACAATAATAGGCCAATATTTCAACATACATGCCAATCGCTAATGCTCTGCCTTGACATGCTAACAAGTCAAGAATATGGAAACAAACACTTTTACATTCCTTTTTTAATGGGGAACCATAACGGATATTTGAATTATTTATACATTTTTAGAATTCCATGGTAGAAAACCCACCTATAATGATGATATTCCTTGATAATTCATCCTAACAAGAAACTGGTAAAACTATATGATTTGGAAAACACAAAACATAATTCCAATTCAGTTCCCAGCACTCAATGGTCAACCAACCATTGAGTTTCGACCTTATCTCCATACACTCTGAAGTTGATGCTTGTGCCTCTTTAACCAAACTAACCAAATCAAGAAGAAACAAAACAGAATAGAAAACCACTCTATCACCCTGATCCTCCCATTCCATCCACATGTCGATTATAACTGACATCAACTACCACTGATCTGATGCCACTTTCACCATTTGAGCATATGAATTACTACTTAATTAATTCTCCACTGAATTTCCCTTTCCAATTGTGTACATTAATTAAAAATAGAACATATCTAGATACTCTATCCATATCCTATGAATAAGGTTCTAATATCATTGTGAGAAAATATTATTCAAACTCTTATGATCAGAAAACACCATGAATTTCATACTGAAGAGATAATGATGCCAAATTTTCAAAGCATTACCCACTATTGGAAACTCAAAATCATGTTTTGGGTAGTTATTATCATGAACCCAAAATTTTCAAGATACATATGAAACCACGAGATCCCCATGCATGAGAAGAAATCTGAATCCTGATCCTGATGCCTCATAATACACCACAGACCCTTTCCTTGGCCCTGGAATAACCAGGACTGGTGAAGATGTAATATAACCCTTAAACACTTCAAAACCAATTACATTTATCTTAACATTGAAATGGACCATTCTTACTTGTTAAAGATTTCATTATTGAGGCCAACCATGAGAAATCATGAACAAAATGCCAATAATAACCAGCTAGACCAGGGAATAATTGTATCTCAAAAACATTATTTGGTGGTTTCCATGAAATAACATCCCCTATCATTTTCGAATCATCTAAAAGACACTTATTGTAATTCATATGCTTATGAAATCGAACAACATGTATCCAGAAATCACACTTCAAAAATTTGGTGTACATTCGATGGTCTCTCATGATCCCCAACAATATTTCTAAGTGGTCCTCTTGCTCCACCCTTGTCCTGGAATACACCAATATATCGTCAATGAATACCACCATGAAATAATACAAGTATCCCTGAAATATCTAATTCATCAATTCCATGAACACCACTAGTGCATTTGTTATACAAATGGGCATAACCACGTACTCATAATGTCCATATATACTCATAAAGGCTATTTTTGGAATATATTCCTTTCACACTTGTAATTGATGATATCCTGACCAAACATTAATCATGGAGAACCACTGAGCTCCCCTAAAATGGTCAAAAACATCAATGTGCGGGAGTGGATATCAATTCTTTATCATAACAGGATTAAGACTACGATAATTAATACATCGTTGAAGAGTTCCCTCTACCTTTTTAACAAAGAAAATCAGTGATGCCCACGAAGATGTGCTAGGATGGATTTAACCTTTGTTTTCTAACTCCTCCAACTTCACTTTCAATTCCATCAATTCTATTAGTGTCATTTGGTAAGATTGAAGTGAGATTGGACTGGTCCCATGAAGGAGATCCATCATAAACACCACTTCTCTCATGGATGGAAACCCTAAGAATTCTTCTGGAAATACATACAAAAACTAATAAACCACCTATGGAAAGACTCTCTAATATATTTCTAACATTGATTCCAATGACAATTCCCCTAACTAATATGATATCATGCCAACATATGGTGACAAAAAATCCATTTCACCCAGTTTTTCATTCTTCTCGACTCTAAAGAGATGTGTGATGCCATCATCAATTGTAAAACTAATCGTTCATGCATAATTGTCGATGTGGTCCTTAAAAATTTCCAACCAATATATTCCTAGTATTACATCATAAGTATCCATCTCAATCACTAGTAAATCCCATACAATCTCCACCCCATCCATAACTAAACAACATGATCTACACATAAAGGCTTGACACTATCTTTGACCTAGAAAAGTTTGAAATTTTAAAATAGAAGGCATCATTTCCATATGTAATAATATAAAACAAAAATTATGGTATGAAATATTGGAATTGAAAGAATCCATGTCAATAAAAGATTTAATCAATGTGGAATTCTATATAATTTCACCTTGTATCGTGGATAGTCTCGACAGATCATTCATCACAACTTACTCAGCACCAAACAACTTCTTGATAGCCACACTCTGCTCATTATTTCTCTATTAAGGAGTCGTGGTGTACCTAGAATCACCATGAATAAATTTACTCTGTTGATGAATGGTATTCTACTACCCTTGTCCTATTGGGGTATATCGCACCTGTGACCCCTGAGGAGTGTCACGAACACCCTACATCGGAGTATTCTGACAATACCACTAATGATTCTTCATATTATTATAGTTATAGAATGATCAAGGATATTTTATACAGACCCACTTTATGTGACCAATATAGCCACACTAAAAACATCCAGACTTACTCTAAGGCTTTGGAGGAAGATTTACCGATCCTACCATCAGATTCTATACTATACTTCCATCCTAGAAATTAGTGTCCCTCTTCCTCTTGAACCCTAGATTGGAGTTCCCACTATTCCCTATGGGTACCAACACACTTCCCATTTCTGTAGCCCTTATGATATCCCATTCATATATTGTTTCTCTATTTACCATTTCTATATAATCACTAATAGACTGCACCACTATATTAGAATGAATTTCTTGCCTCAATTCATCTTAAAAAATTTGTGCCTTCAACGAAGTACTACCTTCCACATTGGGTGAAAACTGCACTAATATCATGAACGTAGCTACATATTTGGTTACAGACATGTTCCTTTGATTCAAGTATATGAAATCCATTGTGTGCTGAACTCTAAACGTATGAGGGTAGATTTTTTTATTAAACAATTATTCAAAACCCTCCCATGTCGCCCCTTGGACAATTCCATCTTGGACCACCAACTCCCACCATTTTAGGTAAATATCTTCTAGCATGTATGTTTATAGTTTCAATTTCAGCTCGACAAGTGTTCCAAATAATTCAAATATCTTATTCATTCTATTCAACCACACTTCTGCCCTTTTTTTCTATGAATCACCCTTATAGATGTGTGTATTATGCTTTTGAAACTGAGCTGCATGATCAACATGATTTGGTTAATCTAGGTTATTCCCACTTTCCATAGCTTGGAAATATTTCACTATAATATGCACTAGCTGCTGGTTCACCTGGGGCTTAGGTGCAACCACATTTTCATCACTCTCCTCTAGTTGGTCTCTATGACACCGACGTAGTGCCATTTCTATCAATAAAAAACAACCATAAGTGTCACCCCCTTAGTAAGAAAAGTTTTTCCATTTAAAATTCAATTTCATTTCAACTATCACAAACAGGATTTTCCACAAGTTCATATTTACCATTTCGCATCATTTTTAATAAAAAAATCCACCATGTTTTGAATACTGACAAATTTTCAAAATACCACAACTATCCATGTTTTAAATCCATCCATTTGAAAATCCATTTAGATTTTCCAAATTCATATATTTATATCACACCATAAATCATTATACCCAATGAAATATTCATACTAGTGAGAATTAATTTCTACCATGCCTTCCATGCTCATCTCATTGGCTACACCCACGACAGTGAGATTCTGAATGCCTATAATTGTCTCCAAAACAATTTTGTACCCAACTCCATGGTAACATGATGTTTAGGATAAAATGGTTATCTATATACTTTTTTGTTATACATTTCATGTTTCAAAAATACTATGCCTTGCTACCATTTAAAAAAATAATAATAGACCAATAATGAATGTCTATACCAAGACAAATAATCAACACCAGAGGACAGAACGACTAATTTCACTTGATTGTCAAGGAATGAACAAACTGATACCACTTTTAATTACCTTCCCCATCCTCATTATATTGAGATGATGGTTAGATGATACAAGGACTTAGTTGAAGATCCCAAGATTTCAAAGGCTAAAAATAAATTTTGAAGGCTTCAAGATCAATTGATGAATGATTTCCCTTAGAATAAAACCAACCAAACAAAACTACATGATGCATCCTAACAAGGTAAACCATAATAACACATTACCAAGAGACAAATAAACAACCAAATCTGCCATAAAAATTCCCAAAAATCAATACAACTAAATCACAATAGTCTCAGTATCAGAGTACCAAGCATAAGACTCGACAAAATTAGCCTAATCAAACCATGACACACTCCACTTCTTCTCACCAAGATCCATGCTCCAAGAACCACAATACCAAAAAAGCATCGTGATGAACTACTAGTAAAATGAGATTCATTACCTTTTCATGTGTCCCATACAATGATATTTGAAAAAGCACCAATGTTCCAAAGTTTGGAGTGAGTACAAATACTCAGTAGTTTTTTCCCAAATAACATCCCTACATACACCAATAGGTTAAAACTCTGAGAACCTTTATATAAATAGTTTATACAAAGCATTAAATAGTTATGCAATTACCATAATCCAAATGTAATCATACTAAGATACATTTACCCATATCCACAAAAAACAAGGGAAATCCAAAAAACCATTCCATAAGCTGTTTCACCATCACACATTTGCACAACCATTTCTGTCTCACATAAAAACACACATGAGGCAACTATATAAGGTGGAACATTCCTCCCAAGATCGTTCACTAAATTCCCAATCTACTGGTACTTCCCGGCCAATTATCCTTAATGGTGGATGTTCCTTCCACTATCCATCATCTTTTATGGTGACTCTTCTCACACACTTCACACAAAATCAATAGAATCCATAATTCATTGCAAACCAACAAGAAAAAAAATCAAACCAAGGCCACACATCATTAACAGAACCATTTCCAACACATTCGAAATCACTTTAATAAATCACCCATTTATTAAAAACACTATTTAACCCTTTTCCATTCCAAACCACATTTCAATAAAATAACATATTTATTAATATTCAACTTTCATAAAACATTTTCCTTAATTCAAACCCTTATGGAATTTAAAATCATAATTTTAATATCATGCAATAAAACCCCTTTTGCAACAATGTCCCAATTTACACAAATCCCTAAATAATCGCAAAATGGTTTTCTGAAAATATTCACACATCATATTTACAATTAATTTCAATAAATACTAATTAATCACAAAAAATGTCTCAATTAAAAGTAATGTGGTGTCAAGAGAGAATCCACTTACCTTAGGGTTTTGGTGAAATCGACCCACTGTACACCCACATACCAGATATGGGTAAAAATTCCACAAAACCACCATAAATACCATTACCTATCATTAAAATTCAGAAATATCAATAATTTTGGAAACAACGACTATAGATCTACATGAAACAGGTGTGGATATTGAAAATGGTGGGAGAGGGAGAACTAGATCTATGGAAAACGAAGAGAGAACCAAGAGTAAAGACTTACTAGAAGATAATCACCTTAATTGTAGTATAAAACCCCCTCGAATCGCTCTTGGAATGATTGGAAAATATCCACTAACCCTTTAGAACCAAAAATCCTGAGCGAGGCTCAAGTGGGAGGAATAATGGAGGGTTTGGGCAAATCCTGACCAATCCCATATTTAAAATCCTGTTTTTATTTCCACACAAAGTTTGCTTGAAATGTTAGGAAAACTATACAATATCTATGTACAAGATACTACCTCAAAGGGAAATTCTCATGGGATCCTCACATAGTTATAAAAATTGTGCACAAGCCACGTGCTGGCCCACGGTCAGATGCCGCATGGTTACCTGGGGATTCTACACGGTTTCCCCTAACCATGCTCAAACTGTGAACCCTTAAAAATCATCTATACCATTCATAAACCTTCCCAAGCTCGCCCAAACATTACCCAACAACTTTAAACACATGAAAAGGAATAAAAAATGGTTACATTCCTCAAATTGAGGTTTCTAAAATATTTTACTGTAGGAATTTATATTTTCAAGTTGGGATTTGTGTCTCCTCATTTGCTGCTATATTTTTCTTATAGATTGATATACATCTGGGGGATTCTGACTCGTCTTGTTTGTGATTACCATAATATTTTACTGATGTGATTTATATGATTTATTATGTATTTAAATCTTTTTTACTTGATTACCACCATATTTAACTGGTGGGATCTTTATTCCTAGTTAGGAATATGTTTCTGCATGTAGTTTTCCATCCTATTTGAATGAAGATATTGATATGAATCAGTAGTGATTTTTATCTTCCCATATCTGGTTGAAACCCTATTTGGAATATAGTCTTCATATGAAATGGTAAGGATTTTCATCTTCCTATAATTCTCCACCCTATTAGTTAGGCGACCATGGTGGGCATTGGTGAGAATTTTCACTTGCTCATAATTTGCCGCAATATTTTCATGGAGGTAGTCAGAAAAGGGAGAAAAAATATAAGAATTCCCATATATTTATATGGAATTTTCATGTAATATATCTTCCTCAATAACTAGGGTGATGACCTATTCTTGATAATTTGTTTAACTCCCTTTGAAGGGAAGCTCAGGGGATCTGTGTTCGTTGAACTTTAGTGGGTGTCTTCAGTGTGATATATTATTCAGAATGAGGATACTAGAATTCATGAAATTGGTAGTGATGTATTACAGATTGAGAACATGGAGGGATCCCCATTTAGCAGGGAGATAGTCATTATAGATGAATTCATCTACCTCCCTAAGATAGGGGAGGTACTCATTGCTACATTGTTGGGACAAGCTCCTGAAATGATTAGAGACGGATAGTTAAGCCACCTGGTTCAGGGCTGCTAACTGCCATTGAGTTAGAGGAAGGAAGGATTTCATCGACTATGGGGACTATCTCGACTGCCTCTAGTGTATATAGAGTACCATTGTGATTATTTTCTCGGATTAGTGAATTTGAGACCCAATATTGGAGACGTTGGGTTGCCGATGAAGTCATATTCTTCTTGAGGGCATGCGTGCTCCGATGGTTGAAAACTGTGTCTATGAGAAGTTATGGGAGGGTGTTGTATTGAAAGAATCTATGAATAATTCCTATCATATAAGTTACAATTACAGACAAAAAAATCATTCCAAAACATCATCCCATGACCACATGTATAACTGATGATCATTCATGGCCCTCATCCCTTTGGAATGTGAAAGCGGTCTAAGGCTGGGTAAAATCACCCCCTTGGTTAAGGATTCATGTTAGGTTCATTATTTTTGTTTCCAATGAACATTTTATTGATGAAAAAAATGGTTCAATAAGGACTAGGCATTATATCATTTTTATCTTCTGAAGGATGTGTCGTAGTCTATGTTTGATTCACGTCGGGTTCACCATTTTGGGTTCTGATAAATTTTTTTGACCCAATGATCTGATTTAATGATTTTGTTTTGTGAAATTAATCTATATCAAGCATACTATAATTGAATGTTCTTCAACGGGTTTGTTCGCAGAGATAGAAACACCCAACAACTCTCACATCAATCATTCATGGACCTTCATTCCAAAGGCAAGCGTTTATTGGATGATTTGGCCAATGAAAATTAAGAGCACACATTGGCTGAGAGGATGTGGACTCAGAGTCATCTCACCCTTTTGAGGAGACTATTACCTATTCTAGGACAGTCTTATAGATTTCATCTATGTTCTGGTGTTAATGAATCCTTCATTCATTCCCAAGAATGTGTCTGTAGGTTACCCCAATGTAAGACCGATCACAAATACACATAGGTTTGGAATAATCTGTATATATTTGAGGTGATCCATTAATAATGACATTTGTAGTTATTTTAGGTTCTTTATCAATGATACCCTTTTGGACATATTAGGGATTCCTTAGTAATTCACTAATATAATGCTGGTTTTAAGCCATGTTGGTTAATGCTCTAGATTTTACCATCATCTAGGGGGACATGAGTTGTTTATATGTCTGGATTGAACCCAGAAGGCATGCCTCATATCCATCCTTGTGAGAAGAATCATAACCCACATATTTTGGGGTCGCTTTACTGGATACATCACCTTTGAAGATCGTGTGACAAGGGCCTAACCAAATAGTTTAACATCATATGGAAAGGACATCAAGAAATAAAGGTTTCCTATAAAATATATTGTGGGTCTTACATCGAGAATTACTGAGATTACTAGAAGATTTATGATCTATTTGGTGCATTTGACCATACTAGGGATGTGGCCTTGACAACATTATAGAGATTTGGGTGTCTATCTTGGACCTGAGAGAGCCTTCCTATATAATTCAATAAGTTTTCAATCAAAGATCTCTTAGTTCAGTTTGAGTTGGGTCTTATAATTTGGAGGAGGTCCATTAAGGAAGCATTATTGGGGATTACACCTTCTAGTAGGCCCATTACGGGACTATTATTAGGAATTACACCTTCTAAGAGGCCCATAAGGGAGCATTGTTGGGGCTTAAACCTATTTGGAGGCTTATGATGGAATTTGTGGCTTACATATATAAAGAAATATCTTTTCTTGTGATTATATAGATTTCAAAATTACCACCAACATCTAAACCGACTTGGTTCATCCTCAATGTGATAAAAAAGTGGGTGTAGTGGATCTGAAGACCACACATCACACTTCATCAGATGATAGATGGTAATGAAGCCTGGTGGGGGAGAGGGAGAGTCTTTGAGTGTTCATGTCACCTCTCTTGTATTCATATCTAGGATAGTCATGTTTAGTGATCTATCTAGATACACTTTTGGTAGAGGCAAAGAGGGGAAAGAGTGTCATCTCCCATAAGAATGGAAAGAGGATTACCTCTGTGGGAGTGCTCTACATTTTGTTCCATGGAAAAGGGAAGAATATTTAATACATCCCCTCATTAAAGGGAAATGATATTGGTTACCCATAATCCCTAGAATGAGGAGGTTCATGATAGTATCCAATGGTCAGAACCCTCTTAACCATGAGAATGTAATTTCTAGGACACTCTTGGGGTGCGCCTCACTATTGGGGTAACCAACACGACTCTTCTTACCAAGTGTATGTAAACTCCAAAGGGCACACTGTTTTGCCTGATGGTCTCATCATATTTGTCTGGTGTCTTTGGGAGAGGCTTGTCCAGATGTCGTTAAACTGTCTTGTAGAGGGCTACTAATGATGTGATGTAAAGAAAAGGAAATGACTGGATCCTAAGGATAGAACACCCTAGGACACCCCATTCTACATAGATTATCATTATTTAGGATGGGGCTTCCTCCAAATAGATTATTTATATTCAAGTAAGAGGACTATATGCTTACCATGGTAATATGTGGACCTGGTTTTGAGCTACATATTTCATTCTACATGGTACTAGGTTCTATCTACATAGCATGATGCTACACAATGCTTAGGTACTGATATGTAGTGATTTTCTATGACGATCTAGCTTCCACCTGTGTAGGAGTTTTCTATGTGCGGTTACTTTTTGAAAAGTGTCCATTGGTTTAGTAACTTTTGGGGAATATGTCTCTAGAGGTTTTTATAGTTCATTTATAGCCAATTGGTTTTAAATTTTTTTCACCTTATATTTATGCGGTGGGGCATGACCTACAAGGAATCATCAATAGCGTCTTTCTTTTATAGTGATCCCATCTTATGTTTATTCATTAATAATCCAATCCTCATATCACTAATCTTAAATATTTCCTCCCTTTAACTCTATTTATAGAGTACAAGGTTACTGGATACCACTATACTCAGTTTCCTGTGATGAGTTCATGATCCATCTTTTATGGAATCAAATAGAAGAAACTCGGACTGCAATGAATTAGTCAGTTGGGGATTGAGTTCATCATTTTCAGTGGTGAGGATCATTAAATCAAACCCGCAAATGAGTTTTTTTCAGGGATATGACGAATTATAATTTCCTACAAAAAATTTCAGTTCATGGTGTATTTCATGTGCATGGTGCATATTTTCTCTTCCTTTTCGCATACAATTTTGTATATGGGGAACTGGCACTAATTCCTTTATCCCATGAATTTCTTAGTTTGTGGGAATATTGAAAATGGGACCTCTATGTGGAGTGGAAGTCTATGAGAAAATTTTACTCAGTGGCCTGACTTTTTCCTTTTCCATTTTCGCACCTTCAAAATTTTTCCTTCAACTCTTTCATGTTTTTTATTCCTTTTCCAAATCCATGGGATAACATTAATTTCCATTTAAATGTTTTCATGACCCAACAAATACCATAAAATATCATTTTTCATATTTTTGTAATAAAATTTGGCAATGTATGTAAATTTAAAATTTGGGAAGGCCTAGAGCAAACTATGAAAATTTCCTATGTGAACAAAATGTGATAACCAACCATAAAAACTGATCATGATTACTAACCATTAAAACGAACTCTAAATAGTGATCATGAGTACCATCCATGATTACTGAAAATGAGTACCACTTATGAGAACAAACCATTATTGAAAATTCAGAAAATTCTGGAACCAATAGTGAGAACTAATCATTAGTGAAATTATCTTCTTTATATTGAGTATAAAATGAAATTAAAAACTCCAAAATTAATTATTATTTTTATATGAAGATATAAATATATTATATAAGTTTAATTATAAATAATCTAACTATTAATCAATTTCTATAATTAATGCAATTATATTGAATTCACAATATTTTTTTAGTCTAAATTTTTTTCATTTCAATCAAAAAAATTCTATAATATTTTAGGATATAATTATATATATAAATATAATTAAAATGAATATTGATTCTATAAAAATGTAATGAAATTATATTAATATAATTAAACAAGATATTAATCATATTCTATATTTATTAAGGTATGATTTATGTATGAAACATTATATGTGAATATATCTATTAATTTCGAGAGTCACTTATATGAAATATTTTACGCGAAACACCTATAATATTTTTATTAGATGAAATTAGGTATGTGAGTTGCATTACATATATTAATATATATAGATTCATATACCTTAATCCTTTATGTGAATTACATTCATAGAATTTTTTATGTGAATTATTCATTATCTACAGGATGTTGTAAAAGCTAAAGATATTATCTATTTTCATATTTTTTAACATTTCAATTAACTATAAGTATTTAATATATTTTTGTCTTTTTAATTTACCTTATATTTTTGGCTAATTTTATATAGTCCACATTAACATTTTGTATATTTTTTATGATGGATTAATAATAATTTATATGGAATAAACAATGTAATGATATTTGTGTAGATATTTTAGAACATGATACTGCATAATTCATACCAGACGAAATATATATAGTTTCTCATGAATATTGTTAGTGAATTTTTCAATAATAATATTATAGATTATCATATACAATATTAACATGATTTCAAGACATGTTTCCTTGGATATTAATTATCTATATTTTCAGGAAAACTCATTTGAATCAATAATCTAGAAAATAATCATGAGCAAATTTCAAATTTGACTTTTGAATATCAAGAGTTTTTCCCACATGAAATATGGGAGTATTTTAAGGACTTCATTATCAAAATTTATAGATATATTTAATACTATATTAATTTTTTTTCGAAATATTATTTGTGTATAAAATGGTTTTAATTTTAAATGTATAATAAAAATATTCTTCCAAATTATGTTCTCTATCATTTGAATTTTTAAGGTAAATTCATGGATTTTAATGTGAAACAATTACTATTTATGTTTTAGAATATAAAAATATTTGACCCATGTAGATAAGTACATATGAATGACTCATATTTTACACTTTATTAATACACAATGAGAAATAGAGTCTCGAAACATCTCTATTAAACTTATTTCTTGAGTAAATTATTGGTTTCTCGAGCTTCACTATTTTAAAATCATGAATTTTATGATCCTTAAGTGATTTATTTCATACAAACACCTTTAAAAACAATTCATTATGTTAAATTGTTTTATTAATTCATTGTGTTGTAACCCTATATAATGAATTTTCTCACTTAGATTATCATGCATGGGGTTATACAACCCAAAAAAAATTACAACTTGGTTTAATCTATTCCCTTATAAGAACTAGTTCCATATAACCTAAAAAACATTAGAGGAGGGGAATACTTATAGAATATTTAATGTTTATTCTATCCACTTATATGAATGGGTTCTTCTTGACCTTTATCATAGAATTGGTTAGGATTGATCCCATGAAATCCTAGACTGGGTCTGCACCTATAAAATATAGGGTTATCTTTTCACCTAAGAAATTTTGGGTTCTCTCTAATCATGACAAAGTAATAAGGTTAGGATTGATCCTATAAATTTTTAGGATTCTTCTTCCGCAGTAAAAGGAGGGTTTTTTTCCTAAACCCATAAAAGTAAATAGAATTTTTTCGATCCTCCAAATGTGAAAAGTGTATATGTAATGAGTTTTCACTCTCTTTAAAAATTGGTATACCATAGTGTGTTCTATCCCTCTTAGCTCATGAGAGGGGTAAAGAATTTACTAGGATCATTTAGATCAGAACCACTATAATAATATATTTTCTTCATATTTTATATTATTTATTTTCGTTTCTTTATCATTTATTATATCAATGTGGATGAGTTAATTGTAACTTTTACTAACAAATTTACTCTAATAAATTTCAAACATTTGTTATGTGTTAATGAAATACAATTCCCCCCTCTTGATCATTTCTTTAACCCCTCTGGTACCTAACACTTGACATTAGAGAGGTAATCTTTTAATAGTTTACCAAAATCATTTTTATCCTAATACCTAACAATTGGTATCAGATATTTGATCATTTCAATATATGTTTCTTTGGATAATCTATCTGATGCCTAAAACATGGTATCAGAACCAGAAAATATTTTGAAAAAATATTTTGTCACTATGTTTATTAGCTCCTATATGATATTAGAGGTGGGTTCATTTAAGATACATATTTCAATTTTTTTTAATATTAATTAGGATATATTTTTATCCAAATTTTTAACAAGTATTAGGGGAAGATAATTTTAGTGAAATATGACTTGAGAAATAAAAATGGATTGAACCCTATGTTTACACCACAATTCAATAGTAGTAATTATACTCATTGGAAGATTTTAATGGAATCTTATCCAAAGAATATTGATTTTAAATTTATATATTGTGATTAAATCTTATGATTTAACTCAATATTATAATATTGATTTGAAAATAGATGATTCGTATAATCTATTCATAATTATATGGCCATGAATATTAATTATTTTTCATTTGATGGAATTTTTTTACTAAATTTTTTGTTTCATCACTACTAATGAGATTTGTAAATATCATAAGATAGATAAATTTGAATTAGTTGATTCTAATATTTCTATTTTCTCTAATACAAAAATGTTTGGAAGCATAAAATAGGTATATCCAACCATGAAAATGTAAAAACAATTACTGAAGAAGATATCATTCATGGTAAATTACATATGAATTTCAATTTTTAAAATGTAATTATTATGATTATATGAAGATATGAAATATTAATCACCACTTTCCAATTATCAAAAGTATGAGAATGGGAAAAATTTTACGGAAATATGTGGCTTTATTGAGTGATTTTGAATTAAATTGCAATAAGGATGAATATCTAAATGAAACTATTAATTTTCGATTTCATGAATAATATTAAAATGTAAAATTTTATCCTCAAAATTAGTTTTATAGTTATGTTTGTTAATATTCAAAAAAGTATTGAAATAAATATGTGAAATGTATGACTAAAGACTGTTATTTTTTGTTGTGAATCGCATACTTATCTCAACTCAAGAAATGATGAGCCAAATATTATAGATCTAAAGTAAATTTGTGATTCATATTAAGATAAAAATAAATAAATTACCTATATACATGTAATAATGAAATATAAATATAAAAGGGTTATGGAAAATATAAGGGTTTTATCTTATATATTTACGTGTTTTTGATGATTGGAATTTTTAATATTTATAAATTTATAGACTGAGAAATACAAATGATGATCCTGAAATAATGAATCTTAATGATAAAAACGATAGGGTTAAGGATTTTCTTTCCCTGAATAATTAATATCATGAATTTATATTTTATAAAATGTTGAAAGACATTACTAAAGGTGAGGGTCAATGAAAAAAATTTAAAAATCAAACTAAAAATCATAGAAACTCAACTTCATTGACACCTGAAAAGGATTATGATGATTTTGAATTTTATCAAAATGAAAATGTAATGATAATCAATAAATTATAAAAAATGTCAAATAAAATGGTTTTCTTGAAAACTCCAATTTATAATAAATGTACATAAAATGTTAATTATTAAAAGGATTCTTCCTTCAATAATTGTAATGTCAAAAAGAATGATCTTAGTTGATATTTATTTTTTCCTTGTAAATTTAAAATTAATTTTCTAAAATTAATATATGGTGGAATTTCATGAGATAATTTCTTTTAATTTGGATCTTATGGTCATTATGATTTTGATTTCCCTTTCATTTTCACTCAATATTTGGATACAGATGGAATTTTATATCAAAATTTGATTTAAAGGCCTAATTTTCCGTACCATCTAGTGTTTGGGTGCCTAAATGAATGTATTAATATCCATGTAAAATCAATCCGTTATTTATACCCATTTAATGTGAATTTCTTGATTCTGATATCTGGAACTAAATTTATTGAAGATTTATGCAAATAATTTTGTCATAATCATTATAGCATTTAGTATCGCAATCTGGATGGAATAAAATAATTTACATTGTTAAGGGATTCAACCAAATCATTGTGGAATATGGTCAATATCATTTTATGTATAGTGAATAAGATATTCTAGTTTACTTTTATTATATTATAATTTGGTTTCTTACAAAGTTCATTGGATGGGATATTACATGTTTTATTTATCCTTTTGATATTAAATTATTTTTTTAGTATTATTTGATGTTGGAATTAAAAATCTATACATAATGATTTTATATTTTCATTTATAAAATATAGAATTAGTTTATTGGGAGATACTATTGTTTTTAAATATGGTACATAAATATAATTTTAGTTATGTAATTTGTTTTCTACATGGTATCTAAACTTGAATTGGGGTGGATATTAGCATTTGAAATTTAAATTACTTAAATTGATATATAGAATTCATAAATTAAGGGGACGAAACATTAATTAAGTTTTGAAATTATTTTCCTAAAATATTTCTTTCCAAAATTCTATCTTTATCATGTTGGATAAAAAAAATTTCTTTGTGAAAAATAAAATTTTTCATTAGTGCCACATGATAAGTCCAGGGGATGCAAATATTTTTTTTATTATTTAACTTTTGTCATGAAATTTTATGTTCAGAATATGAATGTTTTTAACTCTATTACACTCAAGTAGAATAATATTAATTTCTCAAATTTGAATAGAGTTTGTGTTTTTTGTGTTGAAAGTTACATAAATCTATACAGTTATATTATGATGAAATTTATTGGTTTTTATGAAATTTGTAATATATAGAATCTATTTTTCTGTATACTATTTCTTTATATATGTAAAAAAATTATTATATAACAGTTTTAAGACTTATTGTATATACAATTTTATTAACATAACATATAAACACTGAGTTAGCATAAAATGGTATTTATTTAGGGGTTTTTAATTATTTTTTACAAAAAAAATTAAACTATGCTTGTTGAATAGTGGATTATTGATACATGTCTTGAATAAGGAAGGAATTTTGGTGGATCCATGATGCATGATTTTAAAAACTAATATTTAATAAATGTGTGGAATAAAATTCTTTTTTCATGTATATTTTATTTTGAAGGAAATTATTTTTTAATTATTAATTTCAATAGGATAATTATTCTATTGAAACTTTTTGATAATTTCAAAAAGATGAACATTTTTTGAAATTATACATTGTTTTTTTACTTAAAAAAATACATAAATTGTAGGTTTATATTTGAAATAGATTATTTTTTTACAATTAAAATAATATTGTTCGTTTATTTCCATTAATATTATTAATGATTTCAATTAAGTATTATTTAAACCTTGTTTCATAATTATCATATTATAATATTTATTTCATAAAACCTTCTTATTTTATTAGTCTTTATAGTTAATAAAATGTATTATAAGGTTTATGAAGTGTTTCTTGGATGGATAATTCACTTGAGACCTTAATATATCATTATTCTTCTTTTGGTACTAAAATACCGCAATGAAAATTGAAAGATGGAATGTTTTAGAACTAAATGTGACAACTTACCGTGAAATTTGACCACGAGTACTGATAGTGAAAACTAAAAATTATTTATAATTGTGGAAATTTAAATGTGTACTAACTATGTGTATATAATATGATTAAGGACCATGAGTACCAAAAAAATTTCCGGACTATGAGTATTGAATGTGAGAACTATCCATGAGTGAAAATTTGGAAATGTCTAGAACTGATTGTTAAAAATGAAAATGAGTGCCATTTTCTTCTTTTTATTGGCTATATAATGGAATAAATAACATCAAGTTATTTTATTAAAGTTTATTTTGAATGGTAATTAAATTATCTATATTTAATTAGAATAAATCAATCTCTAAATCAATCTCTATAATTAATAAAACTATATTAAATTCAGTTCAATATTCAATCTAAATTCTTTAGTTTCCCATAACCAATTTGATTTTTTAGTTTGAGGATAAAACAAGTTATATAAGTCCAATTAAAAATACTCTTGAATATTTTCTAATATAATAAAATATTATAAATATAATTCAACAATTGGAAAATCTTATTCTGATGTATTTAAGGTATTATTTAATTCTAATAATTTTTAAGTCACGTTGTCTTCAAATTTCGAGAGTCTTCTATGTGAAATATTGTAGGTGAAATGCCTAAATGGTTTCACTTATGTGAAATTATTTATGTGAGTTCAACTAAATAAATTTGGACTCATATATTCTCCTAAATAAATCCCCAATGTGAATCTCATACATGTATTTTCCTATATAGAATTATTATTTTCAATATGATGTTTTAGAACTAGAAATTATGATCTATTATATGTATTGTTTCAAATGTAAATTTACTGCATGTTTTTTAATGATTTTTTATGGTTTTATTTTTACTAAAATTGCATACTAATTATCTATTGTCCCTGAAAATAGGTATCAAATTTTTTTATGAAGTATTAAATGGTATTCATTTGGGATAAAGCATTATTGTATATTCACATTGAGTTTTTAGAACATGGAATATTCAAATTCTAACCATTTGGTATATATTGATATTCTATTGAATATATTTAGTGAGTTTTAAAGAATATTAACACAGATTATTAATAATTGTGTTGATATAATTTCATAACACAGTTTCTGTAGATATTAATTTTATCTCTTTTCTAAAAAATACATGTGTGTCAGTAATGTCAAATATAAGAATGTGAAATGTTTAAATTTTAATATTAAATATAAATATTTTGTACTATATGAATTAGGATAGTATTTCAAGGAATTTATTATCAATTTTTTGGGATATATATACTACTATATTAATAATTAATTTCTCCAAAAATTATGTGTGTACAATATGTTTTTTATTATCACTAATATAATTAAATGTTTCTTCGACATGATTTTTTTATCATTTTAATTAATGGGGGATATTTATAGAATTTAATATGGTGATAATAACCATTTTTATAATGCTATATAAAATGAACAAAGGCTTTTATTGAAGTATATATACTTGACTCTACATTTACTCTTTCATGTTGCATAGTTCGAAATTGAGTTCTTGAGCATCATTATTCAAAATCTTATTATAGTAAACATCTCGTTATTCTAGATTCACTATTTAAATATCTTGAAGGGATTGAGAAAAACATATTTTATTTTCTTTAATCTTTATCCACAATCATTCACAAGGTTAAATTTTTTTATTCATTCATTTTCCTATAATTGTATATACTGTATAGTACCATTTTGAATGACTTGACCAAGGTTATAAAATACGAAAAAAGATTGTGTGTTGGTTTATTATATCCCCTTATAAGACCAGGTTCCACTTATCCTATAAAATAATATAGGAAAGTACTACTTTTATAAGATTCTTATTTTAGTGTGTCTATATAAAATAAAATGTTCCTCTAGACCAATAAGATATAAGATGTTATGACTAAGCCTATGAATGTAAATTCTAGTTCTAGAATTATAAAATTATAGAGTAGTTTTTCTCCAATAAAACAATAAATTCCATCTAAAATTGAAAAGGAAAATAGTTTAGGATTAATCCTGTGAAAGTCTAGGTTAGGTATTCTCTTATAATAGATAGGTTTTTATTCAGAACCTATCCAAGACAATGCAATTGGGTTTAGCCTCTATGTTTAAAAATTACGATGTAAAGACTGTTGAGTATCCTTCATATTAGATATACCATAGTGTGTTCCATCCCTCTCACTTCATGAGAGGGGTAATGATTAGAGTATGACCATTTAGATGTAAACCACGAAAATAAAATTCATGTGCTCATATTTTTATTTTTACATTTTATTTTCATTCCAAGTTTATATATTAGTGTAGTTGAATTTTTTAATATTTATAATGATACAATTCCTCTCATAATGTTGAAACACTAATTATTTTTTAATGAATTAAAATTCACCATCCTCAAGTCCATTTCTATAACCCCTCCAGAACCAAACATTTAATTATAGGTTGAGGAATAGGATTTATAGATGTTACAACATGGTTTATATTTTCTACATGATTCATTAGGACATATTTTTAATAAGTATAAATATTGAAATAGATCATGTGTAAATGTAATGATGAATTATAAGAATCATGAGAAATTTTATGTCAGTAAGTTGTAAGTAACACTATATGATTAATGTAATTGTGTTGAAATCACACCAAATATTACTTTAAATATGAGATGCTTTCTTTCTATTAAATGTTCTACTAACCAACGGTTTGATATGATGTTTTTATTGAAATTGGTTTCTTATTGTTAAAATACTATAATTACCTATCGAATTCATGTCTTTATAAAACCACAAGATTGATTATTTTGGCCTTTAAATTACTATTCCATGAAAAAGTTATATGAAAAAGTTCATTACAATGAATTTCGTGAAATATTTGGTATAATTTTTATGATATAGTATGGGGAATATAGTTGATGATATAATATTATTCCTAAAATATAAATTTAATAAGAAACAAATTATGATTAGTTTGATATAGGGGTGGTGGTGAGCTGAAGATTTTTCATTTGTTAGCATCTGTTTGTTAAACTCTAGCAGTTATTTTAAAATTGTATTCTATGATATAGTATTTCATTGTGGTTATTTATTTATGTGTATAAAGCTTCCAAAATTAATTAATATTATTAGTTTTATTTTGGGATGAAACAAGATAATAAATAGAATTATTTAATTAATTTGTTAATGAAAGGATTATGTATACGAAATTAATGAATGTTATACAATTATGTTATATCCCTACATGCATAAAAGAATAAGTGACCTTAGTGATGATATATTATTTATTTTTTGAAATTTATTACTATCGATATCATGAACCTTACTAAAATATATTCTATAATAATTAACACCAACTATAAATTTTTAGGTATGTATTCAAGGTTTAGTGCATCTGGTCATCTACCCCATTCTCTAGGTTTTGCAATGAAACCTCATAAAGACTAATGTATTGAGGCTCAATGTATATCTTATTATTCATTGGGAAGATAAATATGGATTGGAATTGGGTTTTTTTATAGTTTTTTGACATTATTCTATATTTAAAAAACTCTAATATGATTATGGAAGTTCAAACTAAAATAAAATTAAATAAAAAGTTTGAATTGATTTATTTAAAAATATAATAATTCCTTATTTATTGTAATTTTTCAATGAATTTTAAAAGTGTTTTATGGGGGTTTTTCTCATGATATTAAAAGGATTCAAAATAATGTTTTTCTTATTTAATTTGGATAATTATTTTAAAATATATATATCTCTTAATATTTTTCTTCTTATAGTGATTAGGCTTGTTTTTTGGGGTATTTCCCCTAGATTTGATATTTCAGGGTGTTTCCATATTGAATGTTAGTTATAATTATACCTCTATTTGATAAAAAATTGATGGTAGAATTTATTATTTTTATTTGATATGCATTGTATCCTTTTAGATACTATGATATGGTTCATTACTATTTCATGTTGGGTTTGGAATCTTGAGAATATGATTAGATTAATAGGTATCTCTCACAATATCCAGAATATTCTTGAATGCATCATTCTACTATCTCATGATATGTTTTTGTTTTTGGGATATTTTATGGATGTTTTAGTAGATGTAGAATGTTATTATTGATTATATTTTCGTTTCTAATTGAATATTTAATTTCTCAGTTCTGATCCAAGTATTCGAAAAACTAATAATTCAGTTTTATGATTTATTATTATAATTGATATAAATACTATATAAGAATAAATTTTGTTACATAATGACATATAGAAAATTAATTAATATTATAAATTTCATGTGGGTTTTAAAATATATTAGATATGGATTTTCTCAAATTAAATAATACTACACATTAAAAAATTACCTTACACATTGTATTTATTTAATGGAAAATAATATTACGTATCAAATAAATATATATTACATAGTGTAAAATATGTAAAATGTCGAATTTCTATATAATATAAATATACTAAATATTCCATATATTTCTTATATCCTGATGTAATAATGGTAAAAATATATTATGAATTAAAATGTCTTACGTATTGAATTATTTTCAAAATAAAATATCTTACATGTGGAATTATATATTATGCATTATACTGGGAGATTATACGTCATCACATTTCATACATTTTTCACATGAAAACGTAATATCTAACTTCAAAAATTATAAGGTCCTGATATTTCAAAATAAAACTATGTTTGATATAATATACCACAACCAACATCGATCTCACAAAAACTATGAAATATTATTATTAAAATATTTTAGTTATAACCAAGATATTAAATTTAATGTTTTTAATTATATTAAATGAAATGTGAAATATATATGAATTTCAATCTTCATATAAAATTATTGATTAAAGTATAGTTAATGAGCACCAAATTTTGTGTAATGTTATTTTATTCTTCCAAAATATGTTTTCTTCAAAAATGAATTTTATTATTACATTTTTTGAGAAAATATTATTATTATTTTCTAGAAATTTTAGAATATGTATTTTATAGAATTATCATTATTTTGGAATTCTTCATGTTAACATTTTCTTAATAATAATTATTGATAATTATCTAAATTGTTGGATTTTCAATTAATTTTAAAAACTACTTACATTTATGGAAAATGGTATTTTATTTTAGAGTACATACAATGTCTCATTATATTTTTTATTATAATTTAAATTTAATTTTTTCATTATTTGTAAATGAAACCCATTAATAATTATCTTCATCAAAATTATACTTGAATTCGATAAACAAATTATATATAAAATAGTATTTTTCGAAAGAAAAATATTTTTTATCACATTTTTCAATGTCAATATTAAATTAGATTATGAAACTTTATAAAATTGTATCATAAATAATGGATTAATTATTTTTAATTTGGGTGTCAAAATTTCTAAATAGTTATCTTTTATTTTTTTCATTATAAATTTTCACGATAATAAATTTTTGTTACCATAATATTGTTAAAACAAGTTAATTAGGGTAAAAACTAATGTCATAAGGCTTCAAATTCATTCAAAAAATTTAAATTATTTCATTATATGAGTATATTGCATATTTAATAATTAAAATTTCAAAAATATAACTTTTTTTTCAATTTACCCTTGATTTTGATCATTATAATATTTGAGTAAATGTTATAGTTAAATAGAAAATCTCTTGATTTTAACATCGATAATAGATTTTGATAAGGACAAAAATAACTTATGTTATATTATAAATTTTTATATGAAAATTTAAACAATATTTTTTATGAAAAATTATTTTTAAATTTTAATGATGAAATAATAAGCCCGAGTTCTTATACAATGATAACTCATGGCTTGTTCAAGTAGTATAAAAATTATTTAAATGATCTTAAAATATAATAACAATAATATTTTTTAGTGTTTTATATTTTTCAAAAACTTTTATATATAATAATAGCATATTTTTTATGATTTAATTATTATATTCTAATGATATTTTTTTCATTATGATATCAATGTCCTAATAAATGAGTAGTTCCCAAAATAAAGTTAATTTCAATTTATAATTGAAAATATTTTATTAAATGAATCAAAATAACTAAAAATACTATCATAATCCAAGTGAATCAGATAAGGCTTAAAATTTCAACCATAATCCATGTATTGACCACTTTTCCTTTTACTCTAACTTGTATGGCCCTTAATGAGTAAAAAAAAGTGATATCACAATAGTTTTCAAAAGGTTTTACAGAGGTTAAAACAAATAGATAAGGTTAAAAACTTATATATGTGTCCAAATTTTTTTAGATGAGTTTATGTAGACTCATAATCATCTTATATTATAATTATATACATTTTTATCCATTTTCAGAAAAAATATTTTGTCACGACCCGTCCTCGGGGCTCGTGCCGTGACAACCCCAAGCCCACCTCTCATAGGCCAGGGGATCGCGACTAGCACCAAAGGAGTGAATCCCGATAAAAGGGAAGGCATTGTCTTTATAAATAAAACAAATAGAACAGAGTACGCAAACTAAAGTAACACTATGTAAACTGAAAACATAAGTATGTGATGGAAAGTAATGGGCCATTATACAAACCCAACTGAAAGTGCAATACAACTGAGAAGAATGTACAACAACTGAAAAGTAAGCAGCAACCAGCAAGCCATCCTCCGGAACTCCCACATGAAGGGTGAGTATAGATAGTCTTGTCAGATCCTCGAGTCCAGTCGTACTCTCTGTGTATGTCCTACCTGATAGACCACCTCCAGGTACTGTCCCGCTCCTCAAGCCTCAATCACGATCAGCAATGTCTGTCATCTACAACCAATACAATGTAGTGCGAGCGTAGCCCGTGCAGGGGTGAGTATATGATACTCAGTAAGGACCCCGAAATTCTCATAGGTCTCCCAAAATACAAAATGGATAAACCAAAAAAGAAATATACGAACACAAGTATCAACCAACACTACTTAGGTATATGCCCATACATATACCTAAGTCATCAATTACAGTTCTGCCCCAACTCACGAGGTAAAGTACAACTCAATCCACAGAAGAATGTATAACTCAATCCACACAAAAAAGTATGTCCCAATCCACATTAGAAAGAAAGTCAATCATATTGAAGATAATGATTGAAAATCAAGACTCATATCACACAGGTATACTACTCACGAAGAGGGGTGGAGATGATTAGATGTATCCTCTGAATCATCTCCTCTGCCAAACCCACATATGATCCTAGTACCGAATTCATCGCTGTGAAACCCACGTAGGATCCTAGTATAGTATCCATCACTGCCGAAACCATATAGGATCCAAGTACATTCGTCATCGCTGTCGAACCCACGAAGGATCCCAATACAGTCGTCCTCACTGTCGAACCCACGTAGGATCCAAGTACAGTCGCCATTGTCGTCAAAGTCGCAGCCAGCTCTAGGGTTCCCGCACATAGCACGCTTGATTCCATGAGGGTCCGCTCCACGAGCCAAGGGGGGTCGATACATCAACAGTCACGAAAACTAGAGCTGATGCATCACAATGTTCTGTCTTGTCAATAGGAACTCAACATGATAGACGACGCGTGAATCGGACGGTCGGTCTGAGAGTTATTGGTTTTTTTGTTCCTAGGGCACAGTTGGTTTTTAAGCTAAAACCAACCCATTCATACCCAACTGCATCCAAATCTCGAGCGGAGTAATCCAAAAGAACCGTCTCACTATGAAAATTCAACAATTTCGACGGCACATCAATCGGAAATCCGGAGCTCACGTTATAAGCGTTTCTGCTTCGAGGGCCCGGTTGGTTTCGTGTTCAAACCGACCCGGCCATCCCAATGTTCTCCTAAACCTTAATTGTAATATACCTAAATGATCTTCTCTATCCAATGATCTCATCACAACTGACGGCGCGTCGATCAGAGATCCGTAGCCCATGTTATGGGTGTTAGAACGGATCTGTCCGAAAACAGGGGGTTGGGCACGGTCCGACCCGACCCAATACCCCCTGGGTCGGCCCGAACCGGGTCGACCCGACCCGGGTCCGGGTCCGGCCCATTTGGGTGTGGCCCAGCCCAGGTGGCGCAGCTCAGCCCCGTCGGCGTGGCCCGGCCTGGTGCGGGGGTCAGGCCCGGTGCGGGCGGTCCGGCCTGGCGCGGGCGAACCGGCCCAGTGCGGGCGCCCGTGCGCTGAGCGGACGCAGAAGTGGGTGGGGGAGCCGCCTCCCTGTTTTCCTGAAATGGCCGACCTGTGGGGTCTGCCCTAGTTGCCTGCCGGGGGTTTGAAACCCCCAGTCCTCTTGGAAACGGTCGGCCATTTTGGCCTGCCGGTGAGCTATTGCAGGAACCCTGCGGGTCCCGCCTCCTGAAGCACCAGTGGCCGGTGGATTCCGGCCACTCCCTTGCCGAACCTCCACGGCTCATGCCCATCCGGTGCAGTGCGACGGCGACCCACCCCTCCGTCGTGTCCCGCCCCAGCCATAGCTCTCCATGCTGCTCCGGCGCGGGGCAACAACGCCTCACCCCTCTGTCGCGACCCTCTCTTGGCCACAGCCTCCTGTGGCATCACCGCCGCTGCACAACGGCGCCGCTCTCCTTCACTGCAGCCTACACTGGCAACGGTTCCCTTGTTCTCGTGCGGTGCAACGACACCACATCACCTCCGTTTCAAGCCACAAATAAGATCAACCACAAAAGGGGATGAGGATCGGCCGTGTTTGTGTGGTCCAACCTCCTCCCGTTATATTGATAACAAGCGGCCAATAATTAACAAGGAACGTCAAAATAATCATGAACGTAAAATCAACCCCTACCTCATAGAAATTCACGGAAGCTAGAGTCATGGGGGTGGTTTCGATGACGGCGTTGGCATGCATCCAAGAAGGGGATGGAGTCACACACTGGCTGTGGAGAAGAGAAGGAACGGCACGTCGATCTCTACTTGCGGTGACAATGTTCTTTGTCGAAGTCTTGACGTTCTTCAAAGAAGGTGATGACGTTCATCAAGACTTAGAGTTTTCTCCCCTAAATTCCCCACCCAACGAAACAACCAAAATAAAATAAGGCTTTTTCCTTATTTTATTTACTTATTCCAACATTTCAATACTTCAAAAGTTGAATTCACTTAATTAATCTTGAGTTGTCAAAATGAATGGGGTGTTAAGTTGGCAACATTAATGTGGATGGGGAGAAGCCACAACATTAATGACAATAGAGGTTTAAAAAGATTTTATGGGGTTGAGGGGAATGTGAAAAGGTGGGGGGGCTTGTGTGGGCCCTACCTCCCTCATAACCACACATGGGAAGTTGGGTGGTCATGGGCCCCACCTACAACTTCCCATGATAGAGTTTAACTACCAAGGGTAAAATAAAATTGCACACAATTTTATTTTACTTATCATTTAATCCCAAATTTTTTTACAACTCCTCCCGAGAAAACGAAACCCTAGTTAAGGTATTCTTAAGAAATTATTGGCGCTACGGTTTCATCGGTGCCCTCGGTTTTTGATTCCGAGCACCGGTTCAGAAGTTAGAAAAACGTGCTCATTCGTTCACTGAACGTACCAGAGCTAAACTTCGGAAATTGATTCCGGGCACACCGGGCCTCGGAATCAGGTTCCGTCAGAAACTGCATACCTGTAAAGTCCCAAATAATTTAAGAAAAAAATTTCCTTGAAATTTACAGGTATTTACATTACTCCCACATCAGGGATTTACATCATTGTAAAGATAAAACATAAACTAGGGAAACAAATGAGGGTACTAAGCACACATCTGAGCCTCCCACTCCCATGTGCTCTCCTAGAGATTCTCGTACTGCCACCTGAGGCACACTAGAGGTATCGACCATCCACGTAGGACCTGCTCCTGTCGATTCTTGATCTCCATTGGGAACTCCACAAAAGTTTCCCCTTCATCAATGCCTAGCTCCCCATGATCGATGACATGCGTTAGGTCGTGCACGTATCTCCTCAGCTGAGATACGTGGAAGACATCGTGCACCCAGTGCAAATGAGTTGGAAGAGCCAGGCGATAAGACTCCTTTCCTATCCTGCTGAGAACCTGGAATGGTCTGATGAAGCGTAGAGATAACATTCCACCTCGGCCAAATCTCCGTATTCCACGTCGAGGTGATACTCATAAGAAAACTTGGTCGCTATCCTTGAACTCTAGTGGTATCCTCCACCTTCCATCATAGGACTTCTGTTGGCTCTGATAAGTCCTCATCTGCTCCTGGATGATATGTACCTTCTTCGTCGTGGCTTGGACCATCTCTGGTCCTACAAGTGCTGACTCCCCAAGGTCTGTCCAACACAGAGGTGATCTGCAAGGTCGGCCGTACAATGCCTCGTATGGTGCCATCCCGATGGTGGAATGAAAGATGTTATTGTATGCAAAATATATCAGATTTAGGTGATCCTCCAAGCTACAACCAAATTCGAGGGCACATGCACAAAGCATGACCTTGAGAGTTTGAATGGTCCTCTCCATCTGACCATCTGTCTGAGGGTGAAAGGCGGTGCTCAGGCGTAGCTGCATCCCAAATTCCTCCTAGAACCCCTTCCAAGGCCAGGAAGTAAAGCAAGCATCTCGATCGGAGATGATAGATGATGTAACACCATGAAGCCGTACGATCTCTTGAATGTATAGGTGTCCCAAGATCTCCACTAGGACCTGCTCTCTGATGTTTAAGAAGTGGGACGACTTGGTGAGTCAGTCGACAATCACCCAAATAGAGTCATGTCCTCTGGAAGTACGTGGTAGTCCAGTAATAAAATCCATAGATATCCCATCCCACATTTACTCTGGGACCCCCAAGGGTTGTACCAAGCCTGCTGGTACCTAGTGCTCTACCTTCACCTGTTGACAGATGATGCATCGAGAAATGAACTATACCACAACCTTCTTCATACCTGGAAAATAGTACTTTCGTCTGAGATGCTGGTACATCTTTTTCCACTCCTAGATGTACCACCAAAGGGGATGTATGAAACTCCCTCAGCACCTCCTCCTACAAAGCAGCTGGTACCATGGTACGTCCTCTGAAAAGGACGTCGTTCTCTCCTCCTACAGAAAATCCATCAGGTGTTTGTCCTAAGAAAATCTGTGCATGCCGCGTCTCACAGTCAATGTCCCCACGTCGTTCCTCTCTAAAACGATGATGAAGTGGAAGGTGTGATTGTGAGAGACGGTTGAAAGGATACCCCATCTATATCTACAAAGGATATCTGCAAAGCGGCTAACTTCTCTGTCACCTCTCCAAGTAGCTGAATTCCTGACCACCTACTGAGAGCATCAGCCACTACGTTCTCCTTCCCAGGAGTATAGACTAGCTCAATGTCATAGTCCTAGAGGAACTCGAGCAATCGCTGCTGTCTCAGGGTCAGGTCCTTCTGCGAGAAGATGTACCTGAGACTCTTTTGGTCAGAGTAGAATATAAAATGCTCGCCCATCAGATAGTGCTGCCACATCTTCCAAGCGAAGACCACTACTACTAACTCCAGGTCATGGGTAGTGTAGTTCTACTCATGCTACCTCAACTTTAATGATCCATAGGTGATCACTGCCTGCTCCAGAATTAGGACACACCCGAGTTCAGTCCCTGATGCATCGTAGTAAACTACGTACCCCACACCCTCCTCCGGTAGCCTCAAGATGGGTGCACTGGTCAATCTCTGTCTCAGCTCCTGGAAACTCTACTGACATCTATCTGACCAGACGAAGGGTTTATCCTTATTCGTCAAAGCTGAAATTGGTGCTGAAACTCTGGAGAAGTCTGGAAGATATCTCTGATAGTACCCAGCTAGACCCAGGAAACTCCACACCTCCGTCACGCTCCTTGGTGGCTCCCAAGCTAGCACTGCCTCAATATTCGCAGGATCCACTGCAAGTCCTGCCTCAGAGATATCGTACCCCAATAAGTGGACCTCACGTATCCAAAACTAACACTTTGAGAGCTTACCATAAAGTTGGTGCTCTCAGACTGTGTCCAGTACAACCCACATGTGGTAGGCGTGCTCCTCCTCAATGGTCGAGTAAATCAATATGTCGTCGATGAAGGCTAGACAAATCGATCAAGGTAAAGCTAGAAGATCCTCTTCATGAGACTCATGAACACTGCTGGAGTGTTGGTTACACTGAAAGGCATAACCAAGAACTCATAGTGTCCATACCGACATCTGAAAGCCATCTTCTGCACATCCTCATCTCAAAATCTGAGCGGATGATAGCCTGACCTGAGGTCTATCTTCGAAAACCACTGTACTCCCTTGAGCTAATCGAAGTGGTCTTAAATCCTCAGAAGTGGGTACATGTTGTTCACGGTCACCTGGTTCAGGCGACGGTAATAGACACACAGTCGCAAGCCCTCATACGCCTTCTTGGTGAACAAAACCGGGGAAGCCCAGGGTGAAACACTAGGTCGAATGAATCCCTTTCCCTGCAAGTCTTCCAGCTATACCTTTAGCTATTGAAGCTCAGCGGGAGCCATCCGATATGCTTCAGTAGATATTGAGGCTATCCTGGGGAACATGTCAATGTAGAAGTCTATGTCTCTATGAGGAGGTAGCCTTGGAATGACGTCAGGAAAAACGTCTGCATACTGATCCACCACAACAGGAAAACTCGGACTCTGCACGTCAACTGCTCTTAGGATGAGGCTAGCCAACTGATGAGTGATCAGCTATCCTCTCTTCTGCCTGAGTCCGTCCTGGGCTTCAAAGGCTCCCCTCTCGCTGGTGAAGGTAAACCTGCTCTCATCGGTGCGAACACACTACACCTGGATTCTAACACAGTCGATCTGAGCATGGACTGTAGATAACCAATCCATGCCCAGGATGACATTGTAAGGCCTCTATGCCGCTACAAGAATATCTCAAACGAAGCTCTCGCCTCCTAGAGTAATCTCACACTTCCAGAACTAGTGTGTAATCATCGAGTCTGCTCACATAGCAGTCTCTAGCCATAAGGATCGAGCCAACGACTCCGTCGGAATCTCCGAGCTCTGAAAAAGGGAAGCGACAATAAAAGAATGACTCACTCCAGTATCTATAAGAACTTCAGCAAGGGCAGATTAGACATAGATTGTACCTCGAATCATCTCTAGTGCACTGTGGTCATAGGCCTCCACTGCCTGGAGCTGAGCATGCCTCTGTCCTCCAGCTCCATGTGGTTGGGGTGGACCTCCTGGTGGTGGTGGTGGTGGTAGAGCCTCAAAATGTCATCCACCACATGCTGCTTAGCCAGCTCCACTGCCTCATCTGCATGCTCCCTATGGACTGCCACTATCGAACCTCTACCTCTGCCTGGGTGGTCCATCAACCGTCTGTTGCTCCTCTGCATGGCGGTTCGGGCAGTCACGGGCCATGTGGCCCTACCTACCGCATGCATAGCATTGTGTGCCTCTCGTATGACTGGATCTACTGCATGTACCCTGCACCTCTGAGCCAGTATCCTGAGGTCTCCCACCTGATGGTCTAGTCCTCTTGGACCCTTGTGAAATCTGTCGACTTCCAGATGTAGATGACTCTACTACGTGCCACCCTGCGGTTGGTCTCCCTACTGGTGTAGGCTCAACAAAAAGCTCTCTACAAGAAGGGCTCGCTCTAGTACTCCTGCATGCGTCGGTATGCTGAGGGAGATCATCGAAGCCCTGATCTCATGCATCTGTCCCTGCTCGAAGGTCCGGTCCCGGAAGAATGGGTCCCGTACCATGTCCGTGGAGTAGCATGAGAGATCAGTAAACCTTGCCGAGTACTGGGCAACTGTCATGATACCCTGCTGCAGCTGTAGCAAGTCTTTAATGCGCACCGCACGAAGGGTGGCTAGAACGAACTCCGAGCGGAAGAGGATCTCAAAGTATGTCCAATGAAGTGATGCCTCGTCGTGCACTAGGAGCATCAAGCACCACCATGTACCTATTTCCGTGTGTAGGAGACTCGCTGCAAGGATCACCATGAGATCTGCTGGTGTCCCTACCAGACTTAAAACTCGAACAAAAGCCTCCAGCCAATCCTCGGTTGCCTGAGGGTCCGTCTCCCTGCTGAACCTGGGTGTTCTCTGATGCTCAAACTAGTGCAGTGCACTAAGGAGATGTGCTCTCTCAACTTCTGGGGCTGGTGGCATCGGTGGCTTTGGGGGTAGTGGTACCGCTGGTGCCTCCGCTATAATGGGGACCTGCACCGAGGCCTCGTCGCTCGGTGGGATGCCATCTCACACAAAGCTCAGAACCCTAGCTGGCTGCCATCGTTGGGCCATCCTAAAATGAAACAGGTGCGCCACGGTCAATACAGTATACCTGGTGATCTGACACCAAGTAATCACAAATAAAACTTTTGAAACACATATGCAATCAATGTTTTCGTGAACTGAGTCAGAAATCAGAGGACATGGTCCTGGTGTATGGATACGTCGGCCGCCGCACCAACACTAGACTCCATGGACTAATAACCACACTCAATACCCTTAACACTATTTCTTCACATAGAAGAGAGATCAGAGTCCTGAGTTCTGCAGTAGAACCAAACTCCTCTGATGCCAATTTGTCACAACCCGTCCTCGGGGCCTGTGTCGTGACTACCCCAAGCCCGCCTCCCATAGGCCAGGGGCTGGCGACTAGCACCAAAGGCATGAATCCCGATTAAAGGGAAGGTATTGCCTTTATAAAGAAAACAAACACAACATAGTACGCAAACTAAAGTAAACACTAAGTAAACTGAAAACACAAGTAAGTGATGGAATGTAATGGGCCAGTATACAAACCCAGATAAAAGTGCAGTACAACTGTGAAGAAAGTAAAACAACTGAAAAGTAAGTAGGAACCACCAAGCCATCCTCCGGAACTCCCACCTGAAAGGTGAGTACATATAGTCTCGTCGGATCCTCGAGTCCATCCGCCCTCTCCATGTACATCCCACTTGATAGAACACCTCCGGGTACCACCACGCTCCTCAAGTATCAACCACGATCAGTGTTGTCCGTCATCTGCAACCAACACAACATAGTGCGGGCGTATCCCGTGCATGGGTGAGTATACGATACTATGTAGGGACCCCGAGACTCTCGTAGGTCTCCTAAAATCCACAAAGGATAAAACACAAAGTAAAGATACGAACACACGTATCAACCAACACTACTTAGGTATATGCCCATACATATACCTAATTCATCAATTCCAGTTCTCCTCCAACTCACAAGCTCAAGTAAAACTCACTCTACAGAGGAATGTATAACTCAATCCACACAGGAAAGTACGTCCCAATCCACATAGGAAAGATACTTAATTATATCAAAGATAATGATTGAAATTCAAGAGTCATCTCACATAGGTATACTACTCACGAAGAGGGGTGGAGATGATTAGATGTAGCCTCTGAATCATCTCCTCTACCGAACCCACATAGGATCCTAGTATAGAAGTCGTCCCTACCGAACCCACTTAGGATCCAAGTACAATAACCATCGCTTCCGAACCCACGTAGGATCCAAGTACAATAACCATCACTTCCGAACCCACGTAGGATCCAAGTACAGTCGTCATCACTACTGAACCCACAGAGGATCCTAGTACAGACGTCCTCGCTGCCGAACCCACATAGGATCCATGTACTGTCACCATTGTCGTCGAAGTCGCAGCCAGCTCTAGGGTTCCCGCACACAGCACACTCGATTCTAGGAGGGTCCTCTCCACGAGCCAAGGGGGTTAAATACATCAACTGTCACAAAAACCAGAGTTGATGTATCACAAAGTTCCGTCTTGTCAATAGTAACTCAACACGACAGACGGCGAGTCAATCGGACGCCCGGTCTAATAGTTATTGGCTTTTTCTTTCTAAGGGCCCAGTTGGTTTTTAAGATAAAACCAACCTGTCCATACTCCAGATGCATCCAAACATTGAGAGGAGTAAGCCAAAAGAACCCTCTCACTAATTGGAATCCATCAAATTCGACGGAACATCAATCAAATGTCTGGAGCTCATGTTATAAGTGTTTCCGTTCCGAGAGAGAGGTTGGTTTCGTGTTCGAACCAACCCGGCCATACCCGAAGTTCTCCAAAAAATGAGTTTAATATATTGAAATTTCCGTCTCGATCCAAGGATTTCATCGCAACTGACGGTGCTTCGATCGGATGTATGTAGCCCATGTTATTGGTGTTTGAACGGATCTGTCCGAAAAGAGGGGGTTTGGGCCCGGTGCGACCCGACCCAATACCCCATGGGTCGGCCCAAACTGGGTTGACCCGACCCGGGTGTAGGTCCTGCCAGTTTGGGTGGGGCCCATCCTGGGTGGCGTGGCGTAGCCCAGCCGGCACGGCCCGACCCGGGGCGGGGGTCCGGCCCAGCACGAGCGGCATGGCCCGGCGCGGGTGGCCCGGCCCGACGCGGGCAAAATGACCCGGTACGGGCGCCCGTGCGCTGAGCAGACGCAGAAGGGGGGGGGGAGGGGCGCCCCCCGGTTTTCCCTAAACGGTGGACCTATGGGGTCTGACCTATTTGTATTCCGGGGGTTTCAAACCCCCGGTCTTCTTAGAAACGGTCGGCCGTTATGGCCGGCCTGTGAGCTACTGCGGGACCCCCGTGGGTCCTGCCTCCTGAAACGTCGGCGGCCAAAGCATGCGGCTTTTGTTCATTCATCGTGGCACGATGGCGCCACGCCCCTCCACCACATCCTCCTTTGGCTTTACCTCCATGGCGTAACGGCAACACGCTCCTTCGCCGCGGCCCGCTCCTGCTGTGGATCTCTTGTTCCCGCGCAGTGCAACGGCACCGCGTCGCCTCCATTTCAAGCCACAAAGAATATCAAAAACAAAAGGGGAGGAGGATCTGTCATGTTTGTGCGGACCAACCTCCTCCCGTTATATTGATAACAAGCGGCCAATAATTAACGAAGAACCTCAAAAAAATCTTGAACGTAAAATCTACCCCTACCTCCAAGAAATTCGTGGAAGCTAGCATCGCGGGGGTGGTTTTGATGACGACATTGAAGTGCATCCAAGAAGGGGATGGCGTCACACACTGGCTATGAAGAGGAGAAGGAAAGGCATGTCAATCTCTCCTTGCAGTGACGGTGTTCTTCGTCAAAGTATTGACATTCTTCAATAAAGGTGATGGAGTTCTTCAAGACATAGAGTTTTCTCCCCCAACGTCTCCACACAACAAAACAACCAAAATAAAATAAGGCTTTTGCCTTATTTTATTTACTTATAGACAATATTTCATAACTTCAAAAGTTGAATTCACTTAATTAATCTTGGGTTGTCAAAATGAATGGGGTGTTAAGTTGGCTACATTAATGTGGAAGAGGAGAAGCCATAACATTAATAACAAAGGAGGTTTAAAAAGAGTTTAAGGGGTTATGGGGAATGTGAAAAGGTGGGGGATAATGTGGGCCCCACTTCCCTCATAACCACACATGGGAAGTTGGGTGGTTGTGGGACCCACCTAAAACTTCCCATGAGAGGGTTTAACTACCAAGGATAAAATAAAATTGAACACAATTTTTTTTACTTATCATTTAACCCCCAATTTTTTTACAGCTCCTCCAAAGCAAACGCAACCCCAGTAAATGTCTTCTTAAGAAATTACCGATGATGCGGTTTCATCGGTGCCCTTGGTTTTCGATTCTGAGCACCGGTTCAAAAGTTAGAAAAACCCACTCGTTCATTCACTGAACATACCTGAGCTAAACTTCAGAAATTGATTCCGAGAACACCGGGCGTTGGAATCAGGTGCCGTCAATAACTACATACTCGTAAAATCCCAAACAATTTAAGAAAAAAATTTCCTTCAAATTTACGGGTCTTTACATATTTTAATATTAATTTAATATTTTAATTAATTCCATAAATGTTGCTTTGACTTACTAATGGGAACATCCTCTACTCTATTCGTCAAATTTTCTGAGAACATTATCTTATTCAATACCTACCAAAATCCCATCCCAAAATACCTACCCATGAAATATGTGTATTAATTTATGAAAAAAAAAATTTCCTTATAAGGATTAAGGTTTAAAGGAAATAATGCTTTCAAAAGAGGATGTATAATTTTTAACTGAATGTTTTTGTTTTATTTCTTCATTGAACATCATTAATTATTATTATAGCATGATTAAATAAAAAAATATCTTCCACATAATTATATGATATTAATTTAATTTAATAACCTTTATCAATCAAATAATTCATTATGTGGGAAATGAAACAATTGTTCATGTGTGTGAGAGACTAGAGCTTTGCGAACCAATGTAATTCATTTTCCCTTGACACCTATTAAAGATGTTTATAATTATGAATTTCATGCCTATATATTATATTAATGAAATTATTATTATTTCAAAAAGATAAAATATTAAATTTTCTCTTACCTTTCCTTCCATTGAAAAATGATAATGTTGTTCGTGCATACGTGTGGATTTCCACCTCAATGAAGCGATGCGATTTTTTTCATCACCACATCAACTGAATGATATATAAAAACTATTTAAAGTAAATATATTATAGTTATTATATAATTATAATTTTTTTAAGTTAAAATGATATATATCTTCTTTCTATCAGCATTTTTGAAAAAAATGAAATGCTACTATGTGTACGTACAACCAACTATCTCCATAATTGCATCATAGTTTACATTTCATAATCATATTTAATGTTGTTTTTTGAAATTACTATTAATGTATTAAAATATTAAATATTTCTTTATTATTACATATGATATTATGTAATAATGAACCTTGGACCAAATTTAACAAATGAAATTATTTTTCATAATATAAACTAAACATCCTTAAAACACTCGACGTAGAAATTAATTATTAATTAATTAAAAATATAATTTAAATAAATAAAAAATTATATAATAAAAATTTGAAAAACATATATAAGTTTGTTAAAAATTTAATTAATTGATATTAGTTTATTATATAATAATTGTTGGGTATACCTAGAATGTATGTACTTTGGCTAAGATATTTCATCCCAATTTTCCTTCATTGATTCCAATTTTACTATTATTAAAATACTTTATTTTATAAGGTGTATATAAATCCTTTTTCATATTATATCAAGAATTATTTATAAAAAAATTATTTTAAGTTTCAATTCAAATTATTTAATCCCATGTGATTTTACATGAAATTAACCAATTCCTAAGTGGTTCATTAACACAATTTCCAATTAGTGGGTTATATCACTTCTTCATTTTTAATATTATATAATTATTATGAGAGGAATTGAATTTTATAATTTTTGATGTATTTTCAGTTTTTATATATGTATTTAAATTAATTGAAGATAATATATCCTTTCATTATTTCTCAATTCAATAATAGGATCTTTTTAAATATTGTTTGTCTCCAATTTTTATTCTTAAGGAAAATCATTTATGTTATTAACCTATATTTTTTAAGAGGTTTGTATACTACTTATTTTACATGTAACATAACTGATTTACTTTTTTTCATGATATTCAATTATTTATTTTATGTTTTTCTTTCATGGGTCTTATGATTGAAAAGTAATCCATGTGTTATGGAGTTTGCAATTAAATCCCTTTATAATTGAGATTATTTATAATTGAATTTGATTTTTGAAAAATAAATGATCTTTATTTGATAAACTCGTTAACTTTTTTATCCAACTATACATATTTATGGAATATTTTTTTAGGTTCAAATTTTTTCACTTTGGTACTCAAAATATTTCAAGAAATATCGTTAAGAAAATCCAACCTCATTTGTCCTTATTTGTTCTGAAAACCTTTTTATTCAATATCTATGTTTTCCTATATGTTTTTTATAATTAGAAGTATAATTATCCAATGAGTTTTTAATTTCATTATTACCAAACATTTAATTTTAAAAAATTAAAAAAAACTTATTTTCATTTTCTAAAGATGGAACTTTTTACTAATGGTGTGAATATAGTCATTGTTTTAATAACTATTACATGAATGGATTTTCTAACCATAATGACCACTCAATCATGTGATGATTTTGTTACATGTTTCCATTGTTATTTTCAAATAAATTTTATTTCTTAATATTCACTTATTTTTTACTTTTTAAAAGATATTTTACATGTGAAAATGGAAATTTACTCATGATTTTTTTAATGATATTATAATGGTATTTCAATTAATCATTGAGAATATCCCTTAATGTTACCTATACAAAATTGGGGATTTTCATTAATGATATCTTCCTTATTCTTTCTCGTGTAGATATTTATTTCTTCAAATCCATTGTAATGGAAGCTGTTTATTTTCGATGAGTTAATATTATGATGAAAAGAATAATGTTTTACTCTATGAGTTTCATGATGAAATAAAATAACTATGTACTTTATTATTATTATGGTTCTTGGAAAAGTTTTATAATGATTGAATGTTCAATTATAGATCAAGGATGAGTTTTTCTATTATAAACCATGTGTGCATGGTTATGTTAAAAAAAGTATGGTTGGGTCTATTATATACCTCCAATAGATTGGGTAATCTCAAAGAGATAATTGGTTATATTATTATCCTAATAGTTTTTTTGGAATTTACTATATAAGTTATTCTATTTTAATTAGTGATTTTAAGAGTGATTTTATGGTGATGTTCTGAGATACCAACTCATTTTCTTTATGAATTCTATGAGCACCTATTTTTTTATTTGACAATAATTTGTATCAAAAGGCTAGTGATTATTGATTCATATCACTCCTAACATTGTTAAATATTTATGTTTTCTTTTATTTTATTATAAATAAATTTAGGGGTAGGAATTATATTTTTTGAGGATTATTCCCTTTGATTAAGTCACTATACCCTTATGTTCATATTATTCACTATGACGAAATTCATTTTTTTAATTATTATGATTTCCCCCTCTATGATTTTGACCACACACTTAATATGTTTCATTTTCTGAAGTTTTTAATGATTGTTTTTATGAAATTTTGTATTATTAATGTTACTAGAAGTTAATAACATAGTTAGAGATAATGTACATTTTGATGAAATAATTATTTATGTATCATTGTTGATACATAACTATTTTTTAAAATTATATAAAACTCTAAAACTAAATGTTTATTAGTATTTTGAGTGATCCAATATTTTCCTTTTGATTCTATAAGTATTGGATCATTTAAATTGGGTCATATTTATTTGTATAAAGTCCATAAATTTGAATATAATTCTTATAAAACCATAACCAGTAGTGAGGGTTCTATATTTTTATAGTTGGTATCAAAGAATGGATTAGGTGACATTGAATATTATGATTTTTTAATACAATGTTAATATAACATTTTTGGATTCTATAATTTTTTTAAATGTTTTAGTTTGAAAATAAATTAATAGGAATAAACATCCCTTTTGATGATTTACGTGATGTGTTTTTAATGTTATTAATGATATTTTTGGGGGTGTTTTAATTAGGTTGAGTTAAATATAACCCTTATGTTTAACATGAAGTATTATTTTAAAATAATTTCTTATCATTTTTGGGGATTTATTTCATAATTTATGATACAAATATTGAGGTTAAAAAATATTTATTGTTGATGTTATTATGGTTAATTCAGATATAGTGATATTTATTGATCTATGAAAAAAATTGGTGTTATTGTTTAAATTAGAATATTAATATATTATATATTAATATGAATTTTTCTTAATTTTGGGTATTATCTTATCATATTCTTAAATTTTTTTATTGATATATTGGTATCCTTTTTTTGGATTATATGATCAATTAGAAGTTGATTTTAGCTCTTAAAGAATGAAAAATTCATCTTCAATACTCCTCATTTGGAGAAAAGTATCACACTGTGGTGGAAATTGAATAAAATATTAAATTCAACATGTTATGTAATTATATTTTCATATTTATTTAGTATAAATCATAAAGTAAATACATATGTAATGCCCCGGTTTCGGGAGCGGGCCAGAGCTTCCGCATACACAGTTGGTCACGTGTCCTCAAGTGATTTTCCCCAAAATCTAGAGGTTGCCGACTAGCAGTGATGTCCTTGGTGTGATAGTGGGGAATATATGACCTCATTGGTAGAGTAATGCTACAGAAATAAACAAATAACAATAGAGTAAGTTTCAATAACATGCAATATGTAAACAACGGAAGACTGAAAGTAATAAACAACTAGAGTACACATATATATATATGATGCCTGATATATATTTCTAGGAAAGAATCCAAACAAGTCACAATGTAAGAATACAGTCTTAAACCAATGTACAGAGAAAACAAATAAACTCTAGTAGCATCGCAAGCCTCATCTTGGTCCCATGCTCTCCATCTCAATTGCAATCAAGTACCCAGAGTAGAAGGGCGCTAACCCTTATCTATATATGTATAAATATAATGTATTTGAGACCAAAATCATGACTCATATAGGGTGTGAGATGATTCCTAGTAAGAATCCACCCAAATACCTGTTCCTAACAGTCAATGAATATATCTGACAGTCAATAAGCAAAATGAAGCAGTAAACAAGGAAGTACTCAAAAGTAAACAACCCTATATTTTCAATTTCATTCATTACCATATATCAATTGAGAAGAAAATAAAAAACAAGTAAACTTATGGGACGTAATCGTATCTTAACCCTTATAGTTATACCAATCTAACACAAGAAACCCTATGGGAAGTACTCACAGTCGAACCCCACTAGTTCAGCATTAGCAATGACATTGTGAGGAAGCACTCACTATCAATTCCCCATGTGGTCTTTTATTGGTAAACTACATACACTCTGGAGAAGCACTCAACATCCAATTCCCCATGTGGTCTCGCAATTTGTAACTACAGACACACTGTGGGAGCACTCACGTACATCCCCCCTATGGTCTCACAATGTGAAAAGTAAACAGTCACTCTGGAGAATCCCTCAGCATCCATTCTTTCTATGGTGTACTAAAATAGGTTCCCACATCCCTGTGTAAGTCAATCATGCACAACGATGTTTAACAGCCATATTGATCCTTAAGAAATACTTGGATAAATAACTACAAAGCATAGTATAAGCATGTCAAATAAAATTAACTACATCCTAACAATACTAGGTATTGACAGCCAAATAAGTAATTCATGACCCAAGGGACAATATAAAATCAAACATAGGAAAGCACATCCATAGCCAGGTAAAAACCCCTAACTATAATCAACAACCCATACTAATGTAAAAAAATCATGGAAGACATTAACAGGGTTAAAATCCTTAAAAACTCAATACCACGTTCTAGGGTATTGGGTACATTTGCACATAATATTCAAATACTAACTATAGAAAGGCACAAAACACCTACCTCGACTTTGTAAGATCACTATCTACTCTGGAATCATCCCTTGAATAAAATTAGAACATGATATATCTATGAAAATGACTAGAAAGTTCAAACAAAGATATCTCACAAAAGAAGAGAAATCTGGAAACGAGTCTCTAGGAGAAAGAAGAACTCACTTTGGAGATTCCAACACAATAAATGGAGATTGATTTGGAGAATGGACAGTGGGTCAGTGGCTTAGAGAAGATTTTTTTGCTTTGGGTACTCCTGGACGAGACATTCCAAGAAGAATGGTTTTCTGTTGATTAGACGCGACCCCAGTCCGATGTAAAAATTAAAAATAAAAGTACACTGTGTGTCTTTTAAAAGTACATGATGTGTACATGTCTTTACCAGGACACACAATAGGTAGTCTCTAGGTCACCCTATAAGGCTATGTACACGGCCATTACATGACCAGTACAAGGTCACACGCGACAACCGCGTACATGGCGTGTACTCCAATGTGCAAGGCATATAATCCTTAATTTTCCAAAATATCTTCTTTTTCTCAAAAACACCATTAAAGAAAAACATGTACCTGAAATGAAGCTCTAGGTTCTTACAAAATTCTCCCTTAAAAAATGTGTCCCCAAATTTCCCTAGCAATGTGGCATAGAAGAAGAATCCTTGAACAACATGGGGCATTGTGGTCGTAAATCAGCCTTCCTATCCCAAGTCTCATCCTATACTCGCTCTTGCTACCATAGAACTTGTACAAGTAGAATAGACCAGTCATGGATAACCTTCACTCTACTATCAAAAATCCGGAGAGGATTCTCCTCGATCGAGGCACCCACCTCCCACTCATCCTCCTTGGGTTGGAAGACATGAGATCGGTATGAGAAAAAATGTCATAGGTTAGAAATGTGGAAGATGTTGTGCATATCTTAGTACCTCTGATGTAATGGAAACCGATAGGCAATTGACCTGACTCTCTCCAAAACCTTAAATGGTCCAATATATATCTAGGAAAGATTTCCCTATCTTTTAATACCCCTATGTCCCTACCCTAGTGTGACTTGTAGAAAAACCTGATCTCCAACCTCAAACTCGAGAGGTCATCTCTGTCGGTCAGTATAAGACTTATTTCATGACTATGCTAAATCCTTCATCTTCTGAATCAACTCCACCTTATCAAGGGTCTCCTGGACAAGATGATATCCCAACATCACTGCCTCTCCTACCTCTACCCAACATAATAGTGATCGGTATGGCCTACCATTCAAAGCCTCATATGGTTCTATCTGAATAGTTGCTTGAAAACAATTATTATAGGAAATCTCCACAAGAGGTATGTGCTTCTCCCAAAAACCACCAAAATATAGGACTCATGCTCGAATCATGTCTTCTAGCACCTGAATTGTATGCTCAGACTAGCCATCTATCTAGGGAGGGTAAGCTGTACTCAGACATACATGTGTACCCAAAGCCTTCTGTAGTCCCTACCAGACCCGAGAAGTAAAAGGTGCATCCCTATCTAAAACAAATAAGTGTGTAACTACTTATAAACATACAATATCTCATATTTACAACCTTCTTATATCATCTACACTAAAGGTATCCATGATCAATACAAAGTGAGAATCCTTCATGAGTCTGTCAATGAAAACCTATACTTCATCATTCCATCAAGGCGTCCTATTTATACATGTCACAAAGTCCATCGTGACCTCATTCAACTTCCACTCAGTAATGGGTAACTTCTGTTCATTGATGCTCTACGTTTACTTGCTGACAGGAGGAATACCTCATGACAAAACCAGCAACATCTCTCTTCATACTTGGCCACCAATACTGATGGTGCAGATCTCAATACATCTTATTGACACCAGGATGAACTACCCAAACTGAGGAATGAAAGTCCCACATCAGCTCCTTGCGTATGTCTACTGACACCCATACACGCCCATGAAAATGCAAGATCTCATTCTCAACTACTATCCATCTAGGAATAGAGTCTTATCCTATCACACTCTCTCGAAGAACTAGGCCTTAAAATTCTGATAGTTGTCTCATTCGCACTCGATCAAGAGAAGTAGAGGTAACAACTACCAAAGAAAGAAACATATTCCCACGCCTATCATTAACCTCCAAATATATCTCTGAGAACAATGACATAAGCTACTACTCACTTCTAGCCTCTTAAACTGCATTTATCTGAGTCCTCCTACTCAACAAATAAACTACTGCATTTCCATTCCCCTACATATATGAAAAACTCAAAATCAAAAGATTGAAGGTACTCAATCCACCTTCTTTGTCTCAAATTCAGATCGCACTGAGTGAAGATTTACATGAGGATATTATGGTTGGAGAAAAACACAAAATACTCTCCCAACATATAATTTCACCAACATAGTAAGGCATGGAAAAGCGCATCCAACTTGAGATCGTGCGTCGGGTAATTCCTCTTATGTGGCCTCAAATACCGCGACCCATATAAAATGAATCCTTACCCTATATAAGCATTGATCTCAGCCCAATACTGGATGCATAACAGTAAACAATATATCTCTTTCTCAGCTCTAGAAAAACATGTATTAGTGATAAAGTCAACCTCCATTTCATCTCTTGAAAGGGTGACTCACAAGAATATGACCGCAAGTACATTGAACCTTTTTTAGTCAGACTCGTTAGTGGCATTACTAAGAAATTTTTTTAAAACATCTATAATATCCATCCAACCCAAGAAAACTTCATACCACAAAGACAATCTTTGGCTTCTCCAAGAAAACTATTACTCTCACTTTCCCTGAGTCTGCTGATACTCTTGTCTCTGAGATAACATCACCCAAGAAGTGAATTTGGTCCATCCAAAAGTGGCATTTTGAGAGCTTACCATATAATTGATGATCTCTCAGTGTAATGAAAACTATCTCAAGATGGGTAGCATGTTTGTGTCAAGTGTAAGAGTACACCATGATATCGTCCACAAAAAACAGTACAAAATAATCCATGTATGGATAGAAAATTTGGTTCATCAGAACCATAAAAACTGTAGGTGTGTTCATGAGACCGAATAGAAGAACCACATACTCGTATAGACTATACCTGCTCTAAAAGGCTATAAGAGGTGTTTCAGATGATCTAAAATGAAACTAATTATAACTGGATCTCTAGTTAATATTCAATAACTCCCAATCTCCTCAATGTTGATCAAAGATACCATCAATCCTTGGAAAGGGATATCGGTTCTTGACCGTCAACTGGTTCAGATTACAATAATCCACACAAAGTCGTAGGGTAATGTCCGCATTCTTCTCAAAAAGGACAAACAATCCCCAAGGAGAAGTACTGGGTCAGATTGATCCCTTCTCATATAACTCCTCTAACCGATTCTTGAGCTCCTTTATCTCTGGTGTAGCCATCCTATAAGGACGAATAGACACCAGTGCCTCTGCTGGAACAAGATCAAATGAAATGTCTACCTCTTGATATGAAGGAAAACCTGAAAATTATTCCAAAAAGACATACCCAAAATGACTGACCACTGGAAGAAAGTCCAACTATGAAGTCTCCTAGTCATCCATTTATAGACTAGCAATCTCGTATGTAATTCCTCTAAACCCATGATTCTTGGGTCCTTCTATGCTCACCTGAACATCCCATTCACCCTTATGTATAAATGATCTTCCATCTAGTGATGTAAAACTCACCCTAAAATGATGGAAATCAACAATAGCCTGGAAGGGAACTAACCAGACCATCATAAGATTGATGTCATAGCCCGTCATCTCTAAGACATAAAGGTATCATGAAAAGTGACACCCACCAACCTCAAGAGGGAACTCCTTGCACTAACGTGCAGTATCCGTTCTAGTCCCCAATGGAGTTTCCATCATCATGGAATCAACAGATGTAAATATACAGAGCCCAAGGCTCTTCACAATATCCAAATGTATGAAACTATGGGATCCTCCAGTATCAAAAAGTGAAAAAGCTAAGATTGAGGCAACTAGAATCATACCTCAGTCTTTAGAGGGTCCGAGATCCGGCTCCTGCTAGGTCTACTCCATGCTAAAGTATTTCCTGTACCACTACCCTATAACCCTACCTAACCACCCTAAGCTGATCCACCCTATACTCACAAAAATCCAACCATTTGGCTACCATGACCACGACCTCAACCTCAGCCTGAATGGATGGAAGAAATCCAATTCCTAGACTGTAGAGAATGTAGTGGCCCTGCTCTTGTATGAGGAGTCATAGCAGAACCTCATTCACCCACTGATAATGAAAAGATCTATAAATAACACTAAAATAAACAATCTTTCCATATGATCAGCACCCCACTGGGTCCCACGGTCAATGTGGCCCCATATTTCCACTCTTCCCACACTGGTAGCACACCACCTAGACACCAGAGGAAGTATTCTTCCTTCTCGAATATCCACATGTATACTCCCTACGACGCTTCCTAATATTAGTTAGAGGGGTCCAACTCTGGATGATGAGACACCTTGGATCATAGTTCCAAAATCCCTCATATTTCTTTCCATGATCAGCGCCTGGTTGACTATAGAGTTGATGGAAGTCAACCAGAAGATGTTCACCTAAGACCAGATGTTGTTCCTGAGACCATCCTCAGACTTCCGCACTAGGAATAACTAATATCCCCCTGGAATGGGTGTGAAGCACTACATCTCTTTGAAGTGAGAAGAATACTCCATGACTGAGAGAGTACCATGTTGCAGAATCATGAACTCTCAGGCTCAATCAGATCTCAATGTATTTGGGTAGAAGTAATCATAGAAGGAATGATGGAACTCATCCTAAGCCATAACTTGTTGGTGTCCCATCTGTGAGATCACATCCCACTATCTCTTGGCAGAATCCCATAGAATGTATGTAGCGAGCTTCACCCTCCTCTCTAGAGGCATCTCCAGATGAATTAAGATCAAAATCATGACCTCTAACCGTGATTTTGCAGTCTAAGGTCCTCCATCCCCTATGAAAGTAGGAGGAGGATGCTACTGAAAGACCCGCGCCAAATATTCCATTGATGGGGAAGGAGGCAGCACTCCCTTGAACGTATGTATAAACCTCATGAATCGCTTTCAGAACTATACATCAGCACCTATGTATGGAATGAATTTCGATTCGAAGACCGGCATGACTAGAGGATCTTCTGGCAGTTTCTGATATGCTATGTTCGATATCTAGTCACTTCCCTATAACTAGCGTACAACCAGAGGACGTCTTGATGGAATGACTCTGCAAGGTCAAACATAGACCTTATATCAAGATTGACAAGGACTGAAACTTAGAAGAGCAAGAATAGAACAATAGAAAGAAAGCATCCATGATTTCTAAAATGTTGATACACGGGGTGTACAACTCCTACACGTCTGGGTTCCCTTAAGATTTCAAATTGATGTTTACTCCTTCCAACCCTGGTCGTGTAACACCCCATACACACGGCGTGCTTTCCTAACACACGGAGTGCACTTGAATCCACTTCCCCTTCCAATGTTCTTATACATGACTTAACCCATATGGTTCTCCTATAGAAAGACTACATAGAGTGTTTGTGCTAGACACAACGTGTACTAGAATGATTTCACCAACTTGTGTTGTCAATCACACAGCTGGTTACACGGTTAGAGACTAAAATAAATGTACATACAATACACGGTGTGTACTTAACAAAAATAGTTCCTTCCCAAACAGAAGGACACATGGCAAGAATTTATCATTACACGCCATGTATTCCGGGTTTTTCCATATAGTAATCCTCAGAAACAACTCTGGAACCCATAAAAACACTAGAATGAACATTAAATTGCAAAATTATGATCTAGGAGGGCATATAATCCCCAAGAATCAAATCTTTTCATATTATACATGTCATATACAAGCATAACGGTGCAATGATCCACCAAATTCTAATCCATGAGGGCCCATAACACCTCAAGAAACAAAGTCTAGCGTTTATTAAAAAGAAACATTAATAATTAAAAAACCATATCAAACATCTAGAATTTTTTCAAGGAATCTATCACAACAGCATGCATATATTGCACAACATTTATCACAATAACATGTAATCAGTGATGCACCTAAATGGAATGACAATAATGGATGACATATAATCTCTAGCAAGTTTTTATATAATGCATGAGATGACATACCCTAATCTCATTGGGTTGAAACAAAAATAGAACCTAAATAATATCAATGATAACGACACAAAACATGTGAATCACCTAATGGTGAAATAAAATCAACTATAATAATTTCAAAACCAGAAAAATTATAATAATCAAGGTAAATCAACTTTTCCTTGTACATGGGTTAGCTACGCATGGGAAAAACTTATTAAAAACTACTTATTCCTTCCTATCCATAGATACATGCTCCAAACAATAAGTCAAGAAGAAAATAATTCTTCTGATACAGCCTTGTAACATCCCGATTTCAGGAGCCACCGAGAGGTTTCCCGTACTCGGTTGGTCAAATGGAATCAAGCGCATTTCCCCAAATGTCAGAGGCTGCCGAGTAGTAGTGAGGGCCTTGTGTGTGATAGTGAGGAAAGTATTCCATCTTGGGATTTGTAATGTAGTGGAAATAAATAGATAAAAATAGTGGAACAATAATAACATGAAATAAGTAAACAACATAAGACTCTAAATAATAAATAACTGGAGAACATATATATATATATATATAATGCATGATACATATTTCTAATAAAGCTGCCAAAAAATTTACAATGTTGTAATACAGTAATAAACCAAAGTAAAAAAAGAAAAAAATAAACTCTAGTAGCATCGCAGGCCTCATCTTGGTCTCATGCTCTCCAGCTCCACAGCAATCAAGTACTTATAGTAGAAGGGCACTTTCCCTTGTCTATACCAGCAGCAATATAATCTTTTTGGGCCCAAATGCATTACCAAAATAGGGTGTGTGATAAATTAATGTAGGCAACCACCCATTTTCTAATAGCCAATGAATATATCAGGTAGGCAATACAAAAAATGAGGTAGTAAACAAGGAATCACTCAAAAGTAAAAAACCCTAGAGTTTTAATTGAATTACTTTTAGCATATCAAGTAAGAATCAAATCAAAAACATGTAACCCAATGGAAAGTACTCATAGCCTATCCCCTTTGGTTCAACCATTCAAACACAAGTAACCCTCTTGGATGTACTCACACTCTAACCCCTCGAGTTCAGCTTAAACAAAGACATTCTATGGAAGCACTCATCATCAATTCCCCTATGGACTTTTATCTGTAAAATATAGAATCTCTAGGGAAGAAATCAACGTCCAATTCCACTTGTTGTCTCGCAATGTTGAACTATAGACACTCTAAGGGAGCACTCACGTTCATCCCCCCTGTTGTCTCTCAACCTGAAAAGTAAACAGTCACTCTGGAGAAGCCCTATGCATCCATTCTCTCTATGGACTACTACACCAGGTTCCCATAGCCCTGTGTTAGTCAATCGTGGACAACGATGTTTAATAGCCTAAGAAAACCTTAAGAACTACTTGGTTAAATAACTATAAATTATATTATAATAATATCATTTAAAATTAACTTCATCCTAAAAATACTAGGCATAAAAAGCATAACAACCAAACAGGCAATTCGAGACCCAACCACCAATACCAAATCAAACATAGAAAAGCACATACATAGCAAGGTAAAAAACCCTAATTACAATCAACAACCCATACTCAATCAAACAATCCATGGTAGACATTAAGAGGATTAAAATCCCTAAATAGGCAATACCCCATTCTAGGGTATTGGACATTTTGAACATAATATTCAAAGACTAACTACAGAAAGTCACAAACCACCTACCTCACCTTTTTATGATCGATATACTCTGGCATCATCCCTTTAATTGACCTAGAACGTAGTAGATCTACAAAATCATATAAAACGATTAATCAAGGATATCTAACGAGTGAATAGAAGTCAAGAAACAAGGCACTAGGAGAAGAAGAACTCACCGTGTTGATTCCAACGCAATCGATGGCGGTCGATTTAGTGAATAGACGGTGGGTCGGTGCTTTGGAGAATATCCATCGGCTTCAGTCGCTCCTGGATGAGAGACGCCTAGAATAAGGGTTTTCTATCGATTATAAGCGACCTTGGTCATATATAAAAATATAAAATAAAAGTGCAGGGCGTGTACATGCCTTTACCGAGCCCTTATTTAAGCGGTCCCCAGGTAACCCCACACGACCATGTACATGGCCACTACACGACTAGTAAATGGTCACTTTCGGCAACCCGGTACATGGCATGCACTCCAAAGTACATGGAATGTACTTCTTAATTTTACAGATTCTCCTATTTTTTAAAAAAACACCTGAAAAGAAAAACTCATACCCAAAACAAAGGTCTGGATTCTTACAACATAACTCTACGGAATATATCTTGAAATAAAATATTAACATATTAGCTTCACTTGGGATGATTTGATAGCCTTTTTTAAATCTCTTTAGTTTATGATTTTTCAGTCATAAAATTTATCATGATCATTCAATTTGATATGATCAATGAGCTATGCCACTCTCCATTATTATTTTTACATAAATTTGCCATAATTTCCACATTATCACTCTCGACTAATTTTCTCCAATATGTAAACCTATTTTTTTGTTATGTTGGATGACCATTTTATTTCTGTTTCCCTCTTTTTAAAGGAATGTTTTTAACCCTTTTTACAATTTGGATAATCATAATTGTATTTTCAAATTAATAACATTGATTACTAATATCAAGTTCAATATATGAGGGTGAAATTTATTAATGTATAGGAAAATTTAGTATCCTATGATTTTAAAAGAAAAATATGTATGCCAACATATATTATTATAAAGAACTATCTTAGACAAACCTTGAAAATTATTATTTAAATGTTATAGTTATAAAGTTTTAATTAATATGTTTTATGAATATTATTAATGGTATTATGAGATATATATAAATTTACTACAAAATAAAATCATTTTTCTAAATTATTAGGAAATAAGAAATTAATTTTCAATAAATCATTCAATTATTAAAAAATAATTGTTTTCATCAATTAATTTTTATTACATTTTGAAAGAATAGATTATAATTAATTTTCAAAACATTAAAAAAATTTGAAAAAAATAATAAAAAATTTAATCCACCATTAGAAATTATCTTAGGATTACCTTTTAATGATTTTATATTGGTTTGATTTTTCAATGTATTATGATAAATATTTTTTATTATTAGAAACATTGTTTTATTTTTAAGTAATCAATAAGTTACAATATATGTTTTTTTACTTTTAATTATTAATTATTTCCTTTTTATTAAATAAAATTAAATAAATATCATTATAATCAACAAAATAATTTAATTCCGCATAAAAACATTTTTATACATAAAATTCATTTTTATGAAAATCCAATCTTTGGCTTTTCTTAGGGTCTAGTCATAAACTAAATTCATCTAGTTCTATGAAATTAATGTTTAAATATTATTCCATAATTGTAATTAGGAGGGCCAAATTGTTAAATTGGTCCCTTTTATTTTTTTCATTATGAATAGTGATCTTAGTAATTTGTTTTTCCACTATAAGTGTAAAATGCGATAATTGGGGATGAAAATACACTTATAAGGCTTTAAATTAATTCAAAAACATTGTTTTATATTATTTTATGACAAAAGTTCATCCATAATCATCTAAAATATTAACTAATGTCATTTTCCATTTAGATTTAATTTTGACCATTTTTTACTCCTAACTAAAGGATAAAAGGAAAAATGTCACTCTCTTACTTGTAAAATCTATAATATTTTTTGATATGTGTAAAAACAACATTAAATCAATTCCATAAGGTTATTTAAAATTTAAATAATTTTTTATGGTTTTTTAACTAATTTTTTTATGAAATAAATACACTGAGCCTTAATACAACACTTACTCGATGCTTGGGTAAGTAGTGGATTAATCATGTTAACGATTTTAAGAAATCTAGAAGTAATAACCTGTTGGTGTGATATATTGTTCAAATAATATAATAGATAATAATAAAATATTATATATGTGTGGATGTGTTATATTATATTACATTGTTTATATTATTTTTAATATGTAAAATTAAATGAATAGATATAAAAATGAAATTAATGATAGTTTATGACAAATAATATTCTATTAGATAATATAAAATTTTTAAAAAACCAATATTCATAAAATTTAACTTTATATTGTTTTAAGTATAACCCATGTTTCATTAATTTTCCAATTTATCATTTATATTATATTTAATGAAACCTAAAGTGTAAAAAAACATAAAATCATGTTAATTGTGAAAAAGGTTAACAGGGGGGTTAAAAATAAATAAGGGTGAAAAATAACCTAAAATTATAAAAAAAATATTATATTGGAGTATATAGAAACATATGCATATAATATATTAATTATATAATTTTGGAGTCATTTTTCATATATAATTAATTTATATTAATTTTATACTTTAACTAATTGGAGGAATGTCCTTCCACTAACATATAAAATATAACCACTTATTCTCTATGAATCACACATATTAGGCACTATATTATATGGATTCCTAGAGAAATACATTTTTAAAAACACTATACATTTTCTTGTGGTCTTAATTTTAGTAGAATATCGTGCTCGGAGCGATAATGGTATAATGCAGTGGTGGTTTTTTGAAGAAGAGGTATAACTTTTAACTAAATGTTTTAGTTATATTTCCTCTTCCTTATCCTTAAATTATTCATAAAACATGAATAAATAATAATAAAATTTCTATTTCATATGACCAAATTTTATTATTTTATAATAATAACATATTTCCATCTCATATTTCATCAAATTGGAAATGAAACCATCGTTTCTGTGTACGGAGGACTACCGCCTCACGAACCAATATAAATCATTTTCTATAATTTCCTATTACATATGTTTATAATGATGTAATTAGGGTATATATTTTATATTCATATTAACAAATCACTATAAAATTATATGATATAATATTTTTTCATACAATTACATCAATTGAAATATGATAGCATCGTTCGTGTGTGTGTGTGTTTATTACCACCTACATGAAGTGATTTCATTCATTATTCATATCTGCATCACATGGATGATATATATAAAATATTTTAAGGAATAATTTTATATCTTTGATATAGTCATCATTTTTGAAAGGTAAAATGATACATACCTTCTAATCATCTTGATCATTGAAAAATTGAAGTGTTTCCCATGCATATGTATGACCTCTCATCTATATGATTGAAACACAGATCTTTCTCCATATTCATATTTAATGGATGTGTTTAAAAGTATAATTATTTTTTAAAAAATGGAAATTATTTTATGATTATCATTCTGGGGAAGTTGGAACAATGAAGCATTGTCAATGGTTAACATTCTAAAGTCATTATCAATTTATGAACTAACCATAGTAAAAAACACCCAATCTGTACATAATTAATTAATAAATTAAATATTTCATTGAAATTAATCACAAAATGGTGTAATGATAATTTATTAATAATAAAATGATTCTTTAATCATGAAGTTATTTATATATGTATGTTATACTAGATTTAAAGTTTATACATGGAATTTCAGTACTCGAGGTAAGAGATTTCATCTCAAATATCCTTCATTGATGGTTTTTTTATTATCATGAACCTAGTTTATTTTATAAGGTGTATATACATCCATTTTATTTGTTATATCACGAATCTATCATACTTCATGGTTTTTTATATTTCAATTCATATTATATATTCTAACGGGATTTGACTTTATTTTTACAAAGTGGTCACTATTTTCTAAATTCAATTTACATTAATTGGGTTATATCACCTAATCATTATTTATATTAGTTTAAGTTTATGTGTAAACTATAAATTTATTGATTTAAGGTTCAATTAAAAATTTATTTTCAGGCTTTACATTAGATACACATAATCTATCCATTGATTATTTCTCAATTCAATGATATTATATTTGGAATGGATATTCCTCTAAAATTTTCCTTCTTTGTGATATATATTTATTTTATAAAACTGTATTCTTTTTTGAGGTGAATATACTAACACCTAAATTTATAATATAATGAATCCAATTTTGTAAATGATTTTTAATGATTGTTTTGATGTTATTCATTCATGGGTAGTATGATTTAAAAGTTACCCAAGTGGTATAGGCTTTATGTTTCAATCCCATTTTAATCAGGATTGTTAATTTCATGATCCAACCCAACCTGGGGCCACAATTACCCCAAGCCCACCTCTATTGGCTAGAGGTGGGGAAAAGTTTCAATATAATAACTAACTCAAAGAGGCCTTTGCATAAGTATATGTACATGCAAACACACATAACCATCTCGATGAAACAATTAAGATGCAACGAATAAGAGATGAAACACTACTATATGGTAAACCAAGAATACATGAATCTCTAGATATTATAAAAGTAAGATAGTATAAACTAAAAATTAAAGGGGAAAAATATAGGAACAACCAGAAATGTGTCCCAAACCTGACCTAAAATTGGAAACGTATATTTCTTAAAGATATCCCAACTCATAAATCTCAAGCTACGACCACCATACACAATCTAAGCACCCAATATCCATAAACTTTATTGGAGTCATGGTCGAACCGTTTTTTGACTGCATAATACATGGAATGTATGGTGTAACCCAATGTTGGGGGTGAGTATATACATACCAAATACGAAACCCCAAATGATGAGGGAGAGCATAAAAAGTTACAATAGGAAATAAAGTGAGTCAACTCAAGATACAATCAAAGATTACTACTCAACCCAAAAAAGAGTAAAAGTAGGCTTGTCTAAACAAAAGGGGATAAACATGGTGAGTAGATGAACTACTCACCGAGCCATCTCTGCCTATAGCATGGGATTAGAATCTGCCAACCACAAGAATCTAATCACATAAAGCATATGGCATACCTCATGTGTCTTCTCTTATCCTTGAATGAGAGTATGCATATCCAAGGCATGGATATGGAACAATGTTTATTTATATGTTCCGTTAAAGAATCCAAAATGAGAGTGTAAAGGGATCTCCATCTCACAACTCAGTCCAAGAAGAAGAGTATCCAGCATTTCCAAAAGTCCATCAATACTGGTTAGCAGCCCACGTGTCTTCCCATAAGTAATCGTACAAGTCTAACAATTTCGTGTCGCTATATCACATAGTTGAGGAGCCACAAACATGAAGAAGAGGACCCAATCCCTATTTTTAAGGGGTTTACACTCTATAATTCATCAAGGATGACACTTCCCATCTATAATAGTGGAAAAAGTCGCTATCCATCAAAGAAGCCACTACTCTACTATGTTGGAGGGTAAACTCTACATCTGTAGAGGACTTCATGGCCTAATCTATGCTACAGGGTCAACTCGGTATCTGTTGAGGATGCCACTACCCAGCTATGGTAGAGGGTCAAATCGATATCTACTGAGGACTCCACTATGCAGTCTCTTCTAGAGGGTCAAGTCGGTATCTATCAATGACACAACTACCTAGTCTCTCTTAGTGGGTCCACTCAGAATGTGTTAGGACTCCACTAGTATGTCCCTACTAAAGGGTCTACTCGGAAAGTCTCTTGAGATCCTGAATGATCAATGTCATCATCGATAATCATCTATCCAGGAATCATGCCCAGAAGGTTACATATCATATCATTAAATCCAAAATAAATGGAACCCTCGTGTTCTTCATGAAAAAACACTCTTGATAGAGTACTTGTGTTCGAAAAATCCAACTTATAAAGAAGGAAATTTGGAACAAAAATGATTCCTTAAAAGAGGTGCATGTAACGTTGGCAACCCACATGATGTGTGGTACTGGTTAGACGCCTAGCCATGCCCTCACAACCACATGCCTTTCTAGCTATGTTGTAGTACATTGAGTGTAGGGATACTACACGATATGTCTCATCCAAATATCTATTTAACATTGAGGCTCATCGTAGGTCCGAAGTGGAGAAACATAATTCCACTAATATACCTATGAGAATGGCCTTGGATGGATAAACAAATCAAACTTTTGTGATCCTCATGGTGAAATTCTCAAGATATGCTATTCACATTTCCAAATTGGACACACGGAGAAAATTTCACATTTCAACATATAAAACACGAACAATGCTTCGTAATCTCGACCTATGGCTCCAAATTAAATACTCGGTATTGGTCTCAATGCATATGTCTCAATATCAGGGTCACAATGGATGGGATATTTTATCAAAAAAACACTACCACAAAATGGGGAAACGGAAGCGCTACCCCTTTATCAACGTTTTTTTATTAGCGCTGATAAAGGGGGATTTTATCAGCACGCATTTTCCTAGCGCTGAAAAATGTGTATATTTAAAAAAAATCATAAGAAATAATATATTGATATATAAGTATATTTATATTGATTTAAATATAATAAATATTTATTTAAATTTGTTTTATATCGGTTTGATATGTCATAGACCCAAAATGGACACACCGGAGTAGAAATTATGGTCGTTTTTAGGGATTAGAGACCTTTTCATACCTTGAAAAAAATGAGAAGGTGTTATAATGTTCACCGTAGTGTAGGTATAGTTGTAGGATTCGATTTGATATTTGGTTGAGGCAAAACGTACATCCAAAGTAGAACTTATCGCAAAACGGACCCTCCGAGGCAATCTTTTGACTGTTCAGAGGGTTTTTGGTCTTTTTTGAACTTTAAAAAACATGAGAAGGGGTTTCGATGATCACCGAAGTGTGTAAAAATTTTCATGATTTGATTTTATAAGTTGTAGATCCAAAATAGACACTCGGAGTAGAAGTTATTGTCGTTGGAAATTTTGCAACTCTTGTATCTCCTAAAAACCTAAGAAACTAAGAACTCACTAAAACGGGCATAAATTCTGCTCTGCTTTTCTGTTTGAGCACTGCGACTAGTCAAATCGATGCTCAAAAAAAAGTGATGACCATATCCAGTCTAAAACGTTAGAGTATCAGAGGAACGAAAGATATATCTGTTATAGAACTCCAAAAAAAGACTAACTTCAACAGCCATAGCTTTCACTCCGGGTGTTCATTTGGGCTCTACCACATATCAAATCGAAGATAGAAAATAGATCTACGATGAAAATCCAAAAAAAACACCAGAAGGCCTCCAAAACATAGTTTCCATGTCTGGTTCCCTGTCAAAGTTTTATTAAAATGGTCATAACTTCTGATATGTGTGTATGTTCGGCCTCCGACACCTGTGTTATCATAGATCGTTTCATGAGCTTCAGTTTTACTATTCACAGAGTTGAAATGGACTCTTGGAGAAGAAGTTAAGTATTTTTCAGTGACTCTATGATTTGATAGGTTTTTTGAGACCCCATTTCTAGCACTTTCGTATATTCATATTTATATATAATATTTGTAAATATATATAAATATGTATAATTATAGCACTGATAAATGGAGACTCCTCTTTATCCTCACCTCGATTAATAGCACTTTTATTTGCACTGTTAATCGACTTTTCTAACGCTGATAATAGTTATATTTTTAGTAGTGACAACACCATGTGAAGATGATGCCTGAAATCTGAGACCCTGTAACAATATTATTATTATTTTTATTGGGTGCTTTGTGGATATGGGTCATGAGAGAAAATTAAAAATCCAACATTGACCTTGAAACAACCATATCAATATCATGGTCACACTATTTTAGACGGTTCATTATTCTGATGTACCAGTTAAAAGATATACCCGAAATAAGAAAATAATAATAATAATATTATTAATAATAATACATTATTATAACTAGTATATTTATTAAATATATTAAAAGTATGAAAAAGGTGATCCACCCACTTTTTAGGCATGAAAAAACTCCCCATGTTCAACTTAGTCATGCATTGACCCCCCGCCCATAATTCTCATTTTCGTTTTATTTTCTTTAGATATTTTATTCATTATTAATAATTAGAAATAGAGTCTTCTTCTTTGAAACCCATTCAACCCTATCCGTTTTCTTCCCCATCCCGTACAAATATTCACATGGCATTCTATCCAACACGGCATAGAATTCTCATGGAACCACAGAGAATGAAGGCTCTTGAGATTACACATGCGGTACCCGAATATCACAAAATGCCTGTTAAAAATTATATCTGCACCCATAAATGCATGATATGTGGTGACGAAGCCTCACTATCGATTCATAACTATCACTATAATTTACTGGACATCACTGCCCCAGACTTTTGTAAGATTCTCCCCCTAACAACCGATATCGCTGCTCACATAGACAGCTGGGAGCCTCCATTCACTTCTGCTCACCAGGGACTACCGGATGCACACCGAATAAAGAGGGTTACACAACCTTCAGTCACCGGTCATTGTATCTATCACATTTGGCGCCATGAAATCATATCTATAACGCCCCACACTAGATCCAATTATTCATTGTCATCTGATCTCGATTCGTTAGTGGAGAATTTTAGAATAACTCTAGATTTCCCGTTGGGTTTAGATGAAAACCCTAAAGAAAATTTCCTGGAAGACATCTTATATGGTCATATATTGTGCAGAAAAAAAATTATTTAAATAATTCGTCCATTCATTTATTAAATGTGCATCCAACGACTTCCTTTATCAGACATTCTGCACCAACCTACTTTAGGTCATGCCTTGGGTAAACACAACATTATAAACTCAACAGTGGTCTTGGATTACCAATCTAAGTCTTTGTCTATGGGTTATTTGAGTTAGTGTTATTAAATAAATTAAATAATTATACAATACACCCAACAAACGATTCCCCATCTGAATGTCTGACACTGACCGAACTTAGGTCATTCCTAAGGTAAACTCCATGTTATAGTTTCAACTGTAGTTTCAGATTTCGGATCATATTCTCATTTTATTATATATTCCTCTTTTTTCTATAAAATCATGAACATGCATAATATTAATATATTTAATGTTTTTATAAAATTACTTTTGGGCACACCGAGCCTCACAATCATGTGCCATCTCTGCTCCTAGCTCCAAAACTATTCCTATCAATATTCCAAAGTCTTAAGCAAGAAATCCAAAGGCTCTAAATTAATCCCTTCATCAATGAATTTCCTGCCTAAAAATCACAAACTATAGATAAATGTTGGGATAATAATCCATTATATTGTTATTCCATACATATTTCCTACACTAGGATGTGTAGCTAATGGGGATGTGTGAAATCCACTTACCACCTCCTCTTATAATGTGACTGAAATCACAACTCTTCCCTAAAGAATTATGACATGATTCCATTATTTAGAAAATCCGTTAGGCAAAACTCTTAAGGATATCTTATCACTTAAAATCTCACAATCTATGTCCACCAGAAGACAGTGCCTCAACATTCTCAAGGTGAAGACTTCTGATGCCATCTTTAGGTAGTAAGTCACATAGTTCTATTCATGGGGTCTCAACTTCTATGAACCTTATGTGATAACTGTCTATTGCTACATCATGGTTGATGTAGACTATGAAACGGTACCAAAGATCAAGTAATGTTATTATACTCATCCAAACCATGAGAAACTAAACCCATACAGAACATGGAATACCTCGTGCATCTTTTACTCTCTTTAAAGGAGAGTATCCAAAAACTAGAAACTCAAGGACACCCCCTAGTGACATCCCATGAAAAAATGGTGAACCAAGAAAACTCAACTGGTAATGATAGGACCTTATCAGTCACTCCATGACACAATGTCACCCTAAATGCCGAAGTCTAAGGAACTCATTCACCACACCATGACACTTTCTGGTTTTAAAGACACTATCTCACCTAAGTGGTTTTTTTCATGTCACAAAAACTCATCATGGTGGGGAAAGCGACTCTCTTCCAAATGGGTACAATGATATGTCAAAATGAATCACATCCTCCTCGACAATCTCACATAAAATCCAACTCCAAGTGCATGAGGGTACTAACGAACAACAATGGCATTCCCAAACTCTCAACTAGTTCTTACAAGTCCTTCTGTTTGCAAATAAAAACACATCACCAAGCCCCAAACAAATAAGTCATAGGGACTCATCCACCACACCTTGATAATATCATCTTTGGGTTGCACTGACTCTCTGTCACAATGTTTCTCACAATGAAAAATGCTTCTCAGTGGGGTAAGAGTCCCTCCTCATCGTGAATTCAATGATATGTTTAACAACACTGACACATGTTCACCCCAATGCCCCACATCACCCTCGTTTAATTCTTGATCAAGGTGTTAAATGAAAAGGTTACTTCTCACAATGACTAAAAACATATAATTCAGAAAGTAGAAGAGAAACATATCTTACCTCTTATCATCTCCTATGTTATGGGATCATAAGAATGCACCTGTCCATGGCCCAAGCCTCCAGCTCCCTAGGCCTAACATGTTTCACCTAGGGGTGGTTTAGGAAGGATCTCATAGTGGAATCCACCACCCACATCTCCTTCTACTCCTTTACCAGCTCTACCTCCCTGAGGATAAACTCGTCAATGCCTCAGAGATCCCTTATTATAGTGATTCCTTTGTTGTGGTAGTGCATCATCTATCTGGTGGTTCAACTCAACATTTCTGGCTTGGAAGTCACACACCATGTGACCTCACCCAACAAAAGTAAAACAACGCTCCTTTATGGGATTCCTCTAACCATGTTCTTATGTCTGATTATGTAAGGATCTCTTACACCAAGATCATGACACATGGTGTCTAATAGAAACTCTAAACGTCCTAGCTCTGTGACTCCCACTGATAGCTCTAGCTGTCTGGACTCCCTCCAATAGAAATCTCTTTGTCAACAGTGCATTCACCAGAACCTCGTCATAGATGGGAAGCAAAGGGTAAAACACTGGCTCAGATCTCTCTATGGAGTCCCTACTCAAACATTAATGCTCATAAGTAGCTATTTCGGATCAGTTGAAGAGCGTAAATCATAAGTTCTGCAAAAGACGCTACATACTCAACTACTATCATACACCCATACTACATCTTCATAATCTCCTAGATCTAGACTGTGTGCAAGCATGAGGGGTAGTACTTCTCACGAAATAACAGCTGGTGGTCATCCCATGAAAGTGTCGACTCATCATGCATCTAATTAACAAGGATCCATCAATTCCTATGATCTACATGAAAAAGTTTGGCTTACAATGCCACAATCTGATCCTTCATGATCCGAAGAAGAGTGAAGATATAGACCATCGACTCTTTCCAATCCTATGATATCTGAGGATATATATCGTCATTGAGCCTCAGTGGAACATTGCAATGTCCTGGAAATTCTATATAATTTTTTTAATTATATGGAATTATTTTGAGACCGCGAAATCTGACGGCGTGCAATTCTGAGGCCCAGAGTGCCCGAAATGGTCCGTTAAAGTTTTGTTATGCTTTAATTAGCACATGTAAGCTATTTTCCAAAAAATGTGGAATAACTCTTAAACGGTTACTCAGATCAGAAATCTGAGGGCTCCATTGTGCTCAGGATGGTGGGTTTACCCTACGTGCGACTTAAGTTTAGTTGGCACGACCCTACTGTGAGAAAACATGAAAGAAAAAACCGTAAAAAAAATAATTAAATAAAATTATTATTTTTTTCAATTTCTTTTAACTCACGAATTCTAACTCGGATTAAAAATCAAAGACCACCACTAAAGTTGTGAGGGTATGCTCTCTTTAAAAATATTCTAACATTGGTCGGTGCGGTCCACCATTGAATGTTAGTTTTTGCTCATAAATAAAATTATTAAGTGACTATTATTTTATTTCAAAATCTATAAATTTTAAACAGTATCTCGGATTAGAAATCTAAGAGAACCGTAGGGTTCTTTGAGGTGTTTTTCACCTAGGTAGAGCCTAACCTCAACCGGAGTGGGTCAAGGGGGACTATTAATAATTTTCTTAACTTATTTTTGGGTATGTTCAGTAAACGCATGAGCGACATTTTCTAACTTTTGAACCATTTCTCAGATTAAAAATTCGAGGGCACCGTTGAATCCGCAACACTAGGATTCTATTAAGGAAGGCATAACTTCGACCGCAGTAGGTCGGGTGAAAATTTTATTTTTGTGGACTTTTGAAAGATTAATAAAATAACATGTTTTGTTATTTTATTTTCCTTCTTTCTTCCAATGGACTAATGATGCTAGCAGGACCAGCGACATCTCAAGATAATAAAAGGCTTTACTCTTCTTTTCATGTAACTGCACCAATTGTAATTCGGGAGGTTCATTAATTTAATGAAAATCATTAATTCCCCGAGCATTGCACACTCCTTCTCATCTCTTATTTATATGGAGCTCGAGGAGGGGTGTTGGAATGATTTCACTAAGCGATGAAGCCCTAGAAAAGTATCGTGACACCAACCACCCGGAGGAAGAGACTAGTTCCAACGAGCGGTGACGAGTTCCACCGATTCATGAACCAACGACAATGATGAAGGAGGTTCCATCGATCTTCATCAGCGGGCGTCTCTTCCATGTAGGGGGTTATTTTCATTTGTGTGTTTTTGATTCCCTCTTCCCCATTCTTGAAATTATACAAAAAAATGGGTCAACTAACTAATGGGTTGACCTGCGATTCATTCGTCTTTGTGGGAGGTTATTGTGGGGAATCTTGTGGGGTTAATCTTGTGTTCAATACAACTGTTTTTTAAACTCACTCAATATCCTCTATATTGTGAACTAATGATGATGGTTCGGGCCTAAAAAAAACATCCCAAACCCTCTTCTATCTTTCTTTCTTTATGCAACCTTGTTAGATCGAGAGCACATCGACGCACACCGCAAGAGGAGGGTCGCAGCTCGTCAGCCGTGACGAATGGAGGAGGCGGTCGACATGACGGTCGGCCGCAGGAAGGATGGCGTTGTGACAGTCAGTCCATAAACAATTGTATGCTGCAGGCAAAGCCGTGTAAGAGGCCGAACCCACCTCCAGTGGGTTCCGCGACAACCAAGCGGCACCCACACCGTGTCGCTGCCTCACCAACTGAATGGCCTCCGAGCTATTCGAGAATTCAGGTGACCCTGGGGTTACACCCCCCACCCCCATGTCGAACCGAACTGGGCCGCCGCCCTCGATCCGGGATGATTCCCTCACACCGGGACGCTTCCCTCACATAGGGTCGCCACCCTGGGAGCGGGCTTGCACCCTCGGACAGGGTTGCGGCCCATGCAGGCCGCCGCCCAGCGGGCTGGGCCACCCCCTTGCGGGCCGCCCTATTCTGGTCCGTCCACCATTGCAGGCCACCCTATTCTGATTGGTCTTCCCTTGTGGGCCGCCCCTCTTGCAGGATGAGTCCACCCCGGACCCTCCCTGACCGAGTCGAGCCAGGTCGGTCCGACCGGACCCGGGCCCAACCGGACCCAGGAACACATAAAGGGGCATATCTTGAGAACCAAACATTTGTTTAACGAACTGTCTGCAGTGTTGGGATCCTTCGATCAAGAAAGTCCTTTTGGAATACTCCACCTTATATCTTGTGAAATATGGAGTACGACCAGGTTGTATCAAACCCGAATCCAACTGGGCCCTTGGACCTAAAACTCTTATAACTCACATACCGGGCATCCTATTGACGCGTTTTCTATCGCGTTGGAACCCTAAAAACATGGTGGTTCTTCCGGTTACTCCTTTGTGTAGCTTAGTGGCGGTCGAGGTATGTCCAATGTCTCGAGGGGCAGATTTTATGGAACTCGAGGGCACCGGATGTGAGGAAACCTGTGGCAGGATGCAACGTGAAGAAAGAACATTGATCCTATGTGGGTCAACATATATCGATCTTGTGTGGGTTAGATCTTTTGTGGGTCAGTGCTCAGCGATCCTGTGTCATTCAATGCATACTGATCCTGTGTGAGCCAGATCCTGTGTGGGTTATCGGGGGTTAGTTACCTATGGATCATGTGTGGGTCAGAAGCAGTGCTTCTTAACAAAATAAGATGATCTAGTTTATGACCAATCATCTGTACTTTGGTACATAAGTTATACCTAATTGTGATTTGATTATTTTATCTATGTGGTACTTCAATATTCATGGTGTTACCTGTAATAACCCAGGTCTTCTTTTCAGGTACATTTTTCCTTTTTTTGAAGTTTTTGAGAAAAATGAATTTTTTGGAAATTTCAGAAGTACAAGTCGTGTACTTTCTGAGTACATGTCGTGTACTCTTCCCCGACCCGAAGCCGTGTGTTGGACATGTCTGGGCCACACACATGGTGTGTAAGGATGAGGTGGAGGCCGGTTATTTCAGATTACGGAAAAACTGAAGTACACGCCGTGTAATCAAGAAGTACACGTCGTGTGCTTTCTTTTCTTTCATTAAACAGACTGGGGTAGCGCCTAACCCCCAAAACCATATTCTTCTTTAGTTTTCGTCTATCCGAGAGTGACCGTATGGCCGGATCATCGACAAAATCCCGCCTCATCATCCGTTCTCCTATTCGAGCACGGTTGATTGCGTTGGAATCGCAGCGGTGAGTTCTTCCTTCTGCTTGAGCCTTGTTTCTTGATTCCTCCTTGTTTCCAAGTTATCGTGAGATGAATGTTTTGTGAATTTTCTTAGATCTATGTTGTTCTAAGGGGAATCTTTCGTCGAGGTTCATGTATATCGATCTCCTAGGATCGAGGTATGTGTATTGTGCCTTTCCGTAGAATGTCGATGAATATTGTGCGGAAATTCCACCAATACCCTTGAACGGGGTATTGCGTGTTTACTGTTTTTCCTTTGTTACTTGCCTTCTTTTCTTGATTTTATTAGTAGAGGTTATTTCTTGTGATTAGAGTAATTTGTTTGTGCTCAGATTGCTTTTCCATTCTTGTTCTTCCTGTTTGGCATTTTTCCAGTTGCCATGCCTAGTTGTAGGGTAGTGGATCTGTGGTTTTAAAATTGCTGTTGAGCCTTAGTTGTTATCCAATTAGTCCTTGTGGTTTACTTGGACGATACACGCACTGATCATGTTTAGTTATACTCAAGACTGTGAGAACCTATAGTAGTAGACTAAAGGGAGAATTGACGGAAGGGCTTCTCCAAAGTGTCTTTTTAATCATGATGTGAGACCAAGAGGAGAATTGGCGGAAGGGATTATATAGAGTGTCTTTTAATTACGACATGGGACACAAGGGGAATTAACGTTGAGTGATTCCCTAGAGAGCATTTAGTACGATACGAGACTATATGGGGGATTGACGGTGAGTGCTTCCCAGAGAGTTTGCTTATTTACGTAGATGAACCAGAGGGGTGAGACTGTGTGTGCTTCTCAAAGAGTTGTCTGTACTTAGAGGTTGAACCATAGATGTTAGATTGTGAGAGCTACCCAGAGGTTTACCTGTTTTCTTCCTGTTACTGACTCTTTACTTTTGTACCTTGTTTACTGGAACTGTGGATTGTAGCTGCTTGTGCTTTTCTATTTACTGCTTCTTGTTTCATTACTTCCATGTATTCATTGACTGTTAGGCACAAATCTTTGGGTGATTTCCTACTGGGATTGTATCTCACACCCTGTTTGGGCCATGCTTTTGGGCCCAAGCAGACTATGTTTCTGCAGGTATAGATAAGGGCAAGCTCCCTTCTACTTTAGGATCTTGATTGCACCAGGAGATGGGGAGCATGGGACCGAGCCGTGTCTCGCGGTGCTGAGGAGCTTACATTGTTTCTTTTGCACTTGGTTTCAGTTGTATTTCAGCATAGTTTCGTGTTTTCTATTTCCTTAGATACTTGTACCAGCTGCATCATTGTCATCCTAGTAATATATCTAAATATATTCCATTGTATGGTTTCTGTTTCTATGCATGTTGTTTACTGCTTCCGTTATTTGTTGTTGTTTTCTTACGTTGTATACCTTACCAAATGAGGGAATAGTTTCCCCACCGACTCAACAAGACCCTCGCAGCTAGTCGGTAGCCTCTAGCATTCGAGGAAACGTGCTTAAGGTCATGTGGATAACTAGGTATGGGGAACCAGTGGAGGGGCTCCAGACTCGGGTCATTACAAAGTGGTATTAGAGGAGTTCTTTTCTCTTGCCTTAATGTTTGGAGACATTAGCCAGGGATAGGATGTATTCGGTACTTGGTGTTAAGCTGTGACCGGGAGTAGCTAACCCTTGTACAGGGAAAAGCCATACTACCTCATTAATTTTAGTTTTCTGGTTTTGAGATATTATGGTTGGTATGTTTTCACCTAGAGTGATTCGTATGAATTGTGCAGTTATTGTTTTGATGTTTCAGTTCTATTTCTGTCGCAACCCGATGAGATGAGGGTATGCCATCTCATGAATCATATAGGAACTTTTAGAAATCACATGTCATGCATTCTTACCGTGCCATCTAGGGTGCATTTGCGATTTCATGCTGATGTGATAGACATTGTGTAGATTATTCATGATGTTGTGATTGTTTCTTGATAGATTCTCTGTTGTTGTGTTAGAAAACTATTTTTTTGTTCCTTGCTTAAAATGAATGCCAAATTTTGGTTCTTGAGGCATTATGGGCCCTCCCGGATCGGAATTTGGCATCTTTTTCCTTGACTTAGTGTTTCTGGAATTCTGCGCAGTTTCTGAGCTACTGCCTAGAAATACCGAGAATACACGGCGTGTACATTTCGGGCCCACGCCGTGTAGTTTTCAGGCCGTGTCACTAACCGTGTGAGCAGAACACGGTGTCGTGGGAGTAACTTCGGTAAAACTCTGTGTACCATCGATACACGCCGTGTGAGTTCGGAGCCATGTACCCGGCCATCTCACTAACAAAACGGGTCGGGGAAGCTTGGGTAGAATACGCCGTGTCCGTAGGGAACACGCCGTGTAGTGTTTTCTAGGTACCCGGACGTCTCACGAAAAACACGGGCCAACGTGACCTTATTTTCCGCACACCATGTTGGTTCGGAACATGCCATGTAGTCGTGTGCAGGTACTCAGCCGTGTCACGAACAACACGGGCCGACATTACCTTCCTTTTCACATGCCGTGTTTGTTCGGGACACGCCGTGTAGTCTTGCCCAGGTACCCTGCCGTGTCCCGAACAACACGGGACGGTGTCACCTTCTCCTATAAACACCGTGTTTGTTTGGAGCATGCCGTGTAAGGTCTAGCTGTGTAGATGGTTGTGTACTCAACAACTTGGACCGCCGAAGCCTTTTGTAGTGCACACCGTGTATATTTCGAACACGCCCTGTAGTCTAGGGTTGAGTCGGACCGTGTGGGGTAGCCATGTAAGGAATCTCGGGCATCAGAATAGTTTTCAATTACATGTCCTGTGTGGGGTTCAACACTCCATGTAGTTTTAAGTGTACACAACTTGTATGGTGAGAGTACACGCCCATGTCAGTGGTTTAAGAAGACACACCGTGTAGTTTTATACACGCTGTGTAGTAGTATTTTGCAATATTGTGTGTTTTTCTTCCCCGGATCCTATTTTGTACTCTCATGTTCCATGTCCTTGTTTTCTTGATCTCAGATGTGCTTTTGATCTTTCAGAGTTATGCCTCCGAGACGTCCTCCGGTCGTACGTCTATCGTCAGGCAGTGATCAGATGCCAGACAGGGCTGATTAAGGACTTCCCATCAATCCCCCAGCCAAGCCAGCCTTGGCACCGGTTGTTGTACCAGTTGCGGGCAATGATGCGTAGTTCAGGTGGGTTTCATGAGGATGATGCATGCCTTCTAGGGAGCAATGCCTCCTGCCTCATCTATGGAAGAAATGACGCGGGTCTTTCAGCAGAAGCATCCTCCCACGTTCTCAGGGGAGGGAGGACCTCAGGTTGTAGAGTCATGGTTGGAAGACATGCTGACTATATTCGAGAATCTGGAGACACCTCCAGACAGACGGGTCAAGATCGTCGCCTACATGCTCCGAGACTCTGCCAAGAGGTTGTGGGACGTGATCTCACAGGCGGGTTAGTAGCAGGCTATGACTTGGGAGGAGTTCCAGCGCATGTTATACGACTACTTCTACCCGGTGACACTGAGGGACGATCGATCACAGGAGTTCATGAGCATAGAATAGGGTACACTATCCATCATAGAGTATTCCTCTCGTTTCACTGAGCTGCATCGTTTTACACCCCTTCGGGATGGGAGTGGGGTGTTCTTGGCGAGGAAGTTTGAGGATGGACTCAGGCTGGAGATCTGCTCACAGGTGAACATCTTCCAGCTGACTTCCATTACTTCCATCGTCAACCAGGCACTGATTGCAGAGCGTAATCTAAGAGACTCTAGAGCTGCGAGTCAGGGCGGTTTTGCTTCCAGAGCTATCTTTCCTCCATATGACAGCAATAAGTGCCGTAGAGAGCATATATGTCGTGATTTGAGGAAGCGAGATGCATCATCAGGTAGCCATGTGACATGATATCAATGTAGCCAGACAGGGCACATGAGGCCGCAGTTCCAGAGGGACCCCATGGAGTGCCGATCTTGTGGAAATATGGGTCACCTTCAGCGTGTCTGCCAGGTTTTCTCACCAGAAATAGGTGATCGGGGTTCTTCCATGACTCCCCGTTCAGGAGTAGCCCCTCCAGTTTCTCACCAGTCAGGGAACTGGAGTTCTTCCGGCCGTTCGGGCCAAGGTGGAGGTCGAGGCTGTGGTGGTCAGCCACCAGTCCCTCAACACCAGCAGGGAGGTTCAGCTCAGAGTGCTCAGTTAGGGGCGCAGGGTCGTGGTGCAGGCCATTCTTTCGCCTTGGAGAAGACTTATCATTAGCAGGATCCCGACCATTCTACTATTCGAGGTACGATTTTAGTAGCCTTAGTTTTATCTTCATCCCTTTTCGATACTGGTGCTACGAATAGCTTTATCTCTGTTTCCATTGTGGAAAGCCTTGGACTCTGCATCTTTTCTTCTACCGACTCGTTGACACTAGACACACCCTTAGGAACAAGGACATATAGTGTACTCCAGTGTAGAGAGTGCCCTCTCAAGGTTGCAAGGTATCACTTCTTATGGGATCATGATGTCCTAGAGATGACAGGCTATGATGTCATCCTCAGCATGGACTAGTGGATTCCCTTCCAGGCAGTCGTTGACTGTTATTACCGCAGAGTCAGTTTAATTTCACCAGAAGGTGAATCTTTTGTTCATAGAGGTGAATGGGACGTTCGAGCGAGTCGGGCGGGACTCGAGCATCGTAGGCTAGGAGGGGTGACATCCTAGATTTCTAGCCTTTACCTGGATGATCAGGGGACTCCACAGTTGGACTTTCCTCCAGTGGTGGATCGCTTCAAGGATGTATTTCCGGAGGACTTTTCGGGTTTGCCTCTGGAGCGTGAGGTATACTTCTCTATTGACCTCGTGCCAGGAGCGGCACCAATGTCCATTACTCCTTATAAGATGGCCACTCCTGAGTTTCAGGATCTCAAGAAGCAGTTGGAGGAGTTACAGGCTAAGGGTTTCATCCAACCCTGTACTTCTCCTTGGGGTTCGCCTATTCTGTTTGTGAAGATGGACGACGATACCCTTCTGATTTGTGTAGATTATCGGAAGCTGAACCAGTTGACGTTCAAGAACTAATATCCTTTTCCAAGGATTGATGAACTTTTCGATCAGCTTCGAGGATCCCAGGTGTTCTCAAAGATCGACTTGAGGTCCAGTTATCATCAGTTGCGCAATAAACCATTAGATATACCTCTGACAGCCTTCAGGAGTAGGAATGGTCTTTACGTGTATACAGTCATGCCTTTCGGACTCATGAACGCACCTGTAGGTTTCATGGCACTGATGAACTGAGTGTTTCATCCTTACTTGGATTCCTTCGTCATGGTCTTCATGGACAATATCTTGGTGTACACTCACACTCGACACGACCATGCCACACATCATGAGATCGTTCTGAGTACACTGAGAGAGCATCAGCTTTATGCTAAACTCTCGAAGTACCACTTCTGGATGGATCAGATTAACTTCTTGGGTCACGTCATCTTAGAGGCAGGAGTATCTGTGGACCTAGAGAAAGTGGGAGCTGTAGTTTCCTAGGACCAGCTGAAGAATGTTTTTGATGTACGGAGCTTCCTAGGGCTGGATGGATACTACAGATGCTTCATTCAAGAATTTTCTCATCTAACAGCACCATTTACAGGTCTGACCAAGAAGGGGGCGAAGTACTTATGGTCAGATTCTTGTGAGTCAGCCTTTCAGGAGCTGAAAGGGAGTTTGACGTCAACACTGATACTAGTCTTGCCAGAGCTAGGAAAGAGCTACACTGTTTACTGTGATGATTCGAGTATTGGGCTAGGAGATATGCTTATGAAGGGAGATTGAGTTGTTGTGTATGGGTATCGGCAGTTGAGGCCACATGAGAGGAACTACCCTACGCAGGATCTGGAGTTGGCTGCTGTTGTTCATGCCTTGCGCTGTTAGAGAAATTATCTTCTGGGAGAGAACCTTGTGGTCTTCACTGACCACAAGAGTCTCAAGTATATCTTCACTCAACGTGATCTGAATCTGAGGCAGCGCAGGTGGGTTGAGTATCTACAATCTTTTGACTTCGAGCATGCCTATACGCTGGGTAAGGGAAACGCAGTGGCTGATGCGTTGAGTAGGAGAACACCAATTCAGGCAGTTCAGGAGGCCAGTAGTGAGTGGAAACTAATGGCTCTATTCTCTGTGATGCATCTAGAGGTGCAAGACAGATAGGGACATACCTTCCCATCTTCTTTAGTTGTTACCTCTACACTTCTTGATTGGGTATGGATGAGGCAGCTATCAAAATCATAAGGCTTAGTCTTGCGGGATAGTGTATCAAGAGAGGACCCTCTTCCTAGATGGACAGTGAGCGAGGATGAGATCTTGCATTTCCAAGGACGTGTATGGGTTCCAGCAGACATACGCAAGGAGCTGATGCGATATTTCCATTCCTCTGTTTGGGAATTACATCCTGGCGTCACCAAGATGTATCATGACCTTCATCGCTAATACTGGTGGCCAGGTAGGAAGAACGATGTTGCTAGTTTTGTCATGAGATGTTCTACTTGTCATTAAGTGAAAGAAGAGCATCAGCGACCAGCAGGCCCTTTACAGCAGTTACCCATTCTGTAGTTGGAGTGGAACGATGTTGAGATGGACTTCATGACCGGGTTAGTGAGATCAGCTTGAGGGAACGATGCTGTATGGGTTGTCATCAACTGACCTACGAAGTTTTATCACTAATTTTCAATCAAGGAGACCTTCAATGTTGATGATCTAGGATGACTTTACATCAGAAAGATCGTTCGTCTGCATGGAGTTCTGCACTCTATTGTTTCAGACAGAGATGCAGGCTTTACCTCTCAATTCAGGCAGGGACTTCAGAAGGCCTTGGGTACACATGTGCTTTTGAGTACAACATACCATCCATATACTGATGGCCAGTCCGAGCACACGATCCAGGTGCTTGAGGATATGCACCAGGATTGCATCCTTGACTTCGGCAGTTCTTGGGAGAAGCATATCCCTCTGGTAGAGTTCTCATACAACAACAGTTTCCAAGAGACCATTCAGATGGCGCTATATGAGGCTTTGTACGGTAGGCCATTCTGATCACCCTTATGCTAGCTGGAGGCAGGAGAGGCACCTTTTATGGGACCCCGTCTTGTTTAGGAGACTTCAGAGCAGATAGAGCTGATTCGGAAGAGGATGGCTATAGCGCAGTCTCGACAGAAGTCTTAGGCTGATCAGAGGAGACAACCTCTAGAGTTCGAGGTGGGTGATCAGGTTTTCCTGTGTGTCGCATCGAGGTTGGGACACAAATGGATTCAGATACAGGGTAAGCTTTCACCGTGGTACGTCTGACCATTTGAGGTCTTGGAGTGAGTTGGGCCGGTCACCTATCGGTTGCAGCTACCTCAGAGGTATCGGGCCATGCACGACGTCTTCCATGTCTCTCAACTCAGACGTTACTTTTCTTACCCTTCTCACATATTTCAACCTGAGGAAGTCGAGCTTGAAGAAGATGCGTCATTCGAGGAGCATTCTATCCGGATTGTCGATCGTAGTACGAAGGTTCTCCACGGGTGGTCTGTTCCTCTAGTACGAGTGCTATGGCAGCACAGGCGAGTACATGACGAGACCTGTGAGAGGGAGGCCTATGTACGATCTCAAAGGCCGGAGTTGTTCGGGGTTTTTCTTCTCCGAATTATTAGGGAAATTCGGGGAAGAATTTCTTTAAGGGGGGAAGTTTGTAAGAACCTGGATCTACTTTTCTGGTATGTATTTTCCTTTTTTGGAGTTTTTGAGAAAATTGAATTTTCTGGAAATATCAGAAGTACACGCCGGGTACTTTCAGAGTACACGCTGTGTACTCTTCCCCGACCGGAAGTTGTGTGCTGGCCGTGTCCGGGACACACACACGGTGTGTAAGGCTGTGGTGGAGGCCGGTTATTTCGGAGTATGAAAAAATTGAAGTACACACCGGGTACTCATGATGTACACGCCGTGTACATTGTCCTTTTTCATTAAACAGACCAGGGTCGCGCCTAACCCCCAAAACCATCTTCTTATTCAGTTTTCGTCCATCTGAGAGTGACCATACGGCCAGATTGTCGACGAACTCCCGCCTCGCCGTCCGTTCTCCGATTCGTGCACGATCGATTGCATTGGAATCGCAGTGGTGATTTCTTCCGTCTAATTGAGCATTGTTTCTTGATTCCACCTCGTTTCCATGTTATCGTGGGATGAATGCTTTGTGTGTTTTCTCAGATATACGTTGTTCTAAGGGGAATCTATCGTCGAGGTTCACGTATATCGATCTCCTAGGATCGAGGTAGGTGGTTTGTGCCTTTCCGTAGAAAGGTAATGAATATTATGTGAAAATTCCACCAATACACTTGAACGGGGCATTGCGTGTTTCTTTTTTTCCCTTGGTACTTTCTTTCTTTGATTAATTTCTTTAGTAGAGGTTATTTCTTTTGATTAGAGTAATTTGTTTGTGCTCAGATTTCTTTTCCATGCTTGTTCTGCCTGTTTGGCGTGTTGCCAGTTGCTATGCCTAGTTGTAGGATAGTGGATCTATGGTTTTATTATTGCTGTTGAGCCTTAGTTGTTAGCCAAGTAGTCCTTGAGGTTTACTTGGACGATACACGTGCACTGAGCATGTTTAGTTATATTCAAGACTATGAGAACCTATATTAGTAGACTAAAATGAGAATTGACGGAAGGACTTCTCCAGAGTGTCTTTTTAATAACGATGCGAGACCAAGGGGAGAATTGACGCAAGGTTTTCTCCAGATAATCTTTTAATTACGACGTGGTCCACAAGGGGAATTGACGTTGACTGCATCCCTAGAGAGCCTATAGCACGATACGAGTCTATAGGGGGAATTTATGGTGGGTTCTTCCCTAGAGAGTCTGCTTATTTACGTAGTTGAACTAGAGGGGTGAGACTATGTGTTCTTCACAGAGGGTTACCTATGCTTAGAGGTTGAACCATAGGGTTTAGACTATGAGAGGTACCCGGAGGGATACCTGTTTTTTTTCCTGTTGCTGACTGTTTACTTGTGTACTTTGTTTCCCGGAACTGTGGATTGTAGCTGCTTGTGCTTTTCTTTTTACTGCTTCTTGTTTTATTACTGACATGTATTCATTGACTATAAGGCACAAATCTTTGGGTGATTGCCTACTGGGATTGTATCTCACACCCTGTTTGGGCCAAGCTTTTGGGCCCAAGAAGACTATGCTGCTGCAGGTATAGATAAGGGAAAGCGCCCTTCTACATCATGATCTTGATTGCACCAGGAGATGGGGAGCATGGGACCGAGCCATGGCTCGCGATGCTGAGGAGATTACTTTTGCTTCTTTTTCACTTGGTTTCAGTTGTATTTCATCACATTGTTGTGTTTTCTATTTCCTTAGATACTTGTACCTACTGCATCATTGTCATCATAGTTATATATCAACATTGATTCCGCTATTTGGTTTCTGTTACTATGCATGTTGTTTACTGCTTCCGCAGTTTATTGTTTTTTTCTTACCTTGTATACCTTACCAAATGAGGGAATAGTTTCCCCACAGACTCACCAAGGCCCTCGCTGCTAGTCGGCATCCTATGGCGATCAGGGAAACGCGCATGAGGTCATGTGGAAAACCGGGTACGGGGCACTAGTGGAGGGGCTCCGGACTCGGGTTGTTACATTATCTGTGTGGTAATTCTATATTCATGGTGTTACTTATGTGGTACTTCTATCTTCGTGGTTTTACCTCTGTCGTACTTCTATCTTCATGGTGTTACCTGTGTGGTACTTCTAGCTTCGTGGTATTACATGTGTGGTACTTCTACCTTTGTGGTATCATCTTCGTGGTGTTACCTGTGTCGTAATTCTATCCTGATGGTGTTACCTGTGTGGTACTTTTATCTTCATGGTGTTACCTATGTGATACTTTTTCCTTCGTGGTATTGTCCTTGTAGTGTTACCTGTGTGGTAATTCTATATTTTTGGTGTTACCTATGTGGTAATTATACCTTCATGGAGTTACCTTCATGGGTTTATCTTCATGGTGTTACCTGTGTGGTAATTCTACCTATGTGTTGTTACTTATGTGGTGTCCTTCTTTCATGTATGAGATGAGCATATTTTAATAATTTAGGTATTTTTATGGGAATATACCTAAGTAGAGTTGATGTATTTCTTTTTGGTTTTTCATTTGTGTTACTCTAGGAGACCTACGGTGGTCTTGGGGTCCCTACTGAGTATTGTAATACCCACCCATGCATGGGCATCACTTGCACCTTGTTTCGTCTAGTGCAGAAGACGTACATCATTGATCGAGGTTGAGGGAGCTAGGGCTGGATGGTGCTCGGAGGTGGACCATTCAGCGTAATGTGACACGGAGGAGACTGAAAGACGTGGAGTGGTGAGGAGGTGATTTGTACGTACCCTACATGTAGGAACCTCAGAGGATGAACCAGTAGTTGTTTTCCATTTTCATTTAGTTGTATTTTACTTCTAGTCAAAGTTGTACTTTTACAGTTGGGCTTGTATTCAGGCCCCTTTTTACTTTCAGCACTCTTTTACTACAACAGTTTACTTTGTGGTTGAATCTTATTGTGTTCTAGTGTTTGTTGTTGCTTCTTGTTGTGTTATTGGATTGTATTTATATATAGGTTAAAAAGGAAATGCATTCTCGTTTAAGGGATACGCCTTTACGGTGCTAGTCGCCTGCCCCTGGCCTATAGAAGATGGGATTGGGGTAGTCACGACATGGGCCCCGAGGGACGGGTCATGACAAAGTGGTATCTTAGGAGTTCAGTTATACTGAAGAAATATTACTCTGATATTTTTTGTGAAGCAATAGTTTTAAGTGTTATGAGCGTGGTTTTCAGTTCGGGGAGTCCAGTGTTAGTGCGGCGGCCGACGTATCCATACACAAGGACCATGAATTATGATTTCCGACTCAATGCATGAGAAAACTGATTGCATGTGTTTTTGAAATGATTTTATTTTGATTTCTTTGGATTCTAGTCAACATGTATAACTTAATGACCATGGTGCACCTATTCTTTATCAGGATGCCGCCACAAAGACAACCGCCGAGGTTTCCTGAGAGAGTACATGATGACGTCCTACCGAGCGATGAGGATCTGGTGCAGGGCCCTCTTACTACGATGGTACCTTCGGGTGGTGTACCCGTATCACCACCACCCCTTGGGCAGAAGTTCCAACTAGTGGTACCGGTAGAGTACAGAATAAGGATTAGTGCCTTACACTTGTTTTAGCATCAGATACCCCTTAGGTTCTGAGGCGAACCCGACTCACAGTTGGTTGAGGACTGGCATGAGGATGTTGCTAAGAATTCTCTAGAGCTTCTACAGCTTCATCAAGACGACATGTCGGTATCTGAGTATTCATTGAGGCGTACCGACCATTCCAGGTACTCGATGAATACGATACAATCAGTGCTTCAGGGCTTGGAATTCCGAGCGTGGTGTGTTTAAGGATGTTTGAGCCAACACTATTCCTCTATACATTCCTGCCTATGTTAGGGTGCTAGATAGAACCTTGGTGGTTGAATGTTATTTGGATGATTGGATACATCCAGTGAATGTTAGTAGTAAGAATGCAATAAACTGGTGCTAGTCTCAGATAATTGGGCATGTAAAACCATTTTGGGAAGAATAAGTGTTAGGGACACATGAATCTACAGGGCTACATATGGGGAAGCAAAGCTTGGAGAGCAGCATGAGGTGGTGTACGTTTCGACATGTTACAACCACCCCCTTTGTGGTCCTCACAAGTCTCATGGAGCTGGAGGATAGAAGAAGGGAGTAGCTACATATGGTAAAGGGGGTGACCCAAGGGCTCTAGGAATGATTCGATGAACGGTCTATGTCTACTACTAGTTGTCGTTTTTATAGTCAAAGGTACCAATCATTCCTTCCTTTCACAAATATTGTCTAAAACCGAGAGTTTCTGATTAATCCGTTGACTTGACCCCCGCGTCTGGAGGTACCTTTGGGAGGAGACTCAATAATCCCACTTACACCGACGATGTGATCTGACCCTTGAGGCGAGAGTTTCAGTTGGAACCTCTGGGTGGCAGCGTTGAGGGTTTACGACATTGGTTTGGGTATGGTCTGGACATCGACAGTTCATAGTCAGATTTACTGTATGAGGAAAAATGGTTTTGTTTTACCTACAATGTTGGAATGAGATTTTCCTTGGTTGGAAAGAAAGGAAACATAGGAAGCATAGGAAAAACTCGTGAAAATGAGGGTGCAGCCGATCACGCTTGAGTAGGCCAGCCCTACCCACATGGAAGCGGGAGTTTTGAGTTTTCAGTTCCCAGTAGAAGCAGAATACTGTGTGGGACATGATTTCAAAAGATGTTTCCAGGTTTTCCTCCCTGAAAGGGGGAGTTAATTTTTCTTGGGATGGGTACTACCAGAGTTTTTGACCAGACTTCTTCAGGGTAGCAACACTATTGTCAGTTTTGACAAAAACGGGCGAGTCTTTCCTATGGATGGAGAAGTGTCAGCAGAGGTTTCAGGAGTTGAGACAAAGACTAATGAGTAGAACTATCCTACCCATACCTGGAGTTCGCAACAGTAGTCATTGCGCTAAAGATGTGGTGACACTACATGATGGGTGAACATTTTACAGTCTACTCTGATCACAATATTCTCAGGTATAGCTTCTCTCGGAAATACCTAAACCTAAGACAAAAACGATGGCCAGAGTTCCTCAAGGACTATAACTTTGAGTAGTATATACTCCTGGGAAGGAGAACGTAGTAGCAGATGCACTTAGTAGAAGATCTGGAATATAGTTGCTGAGTTAGGTGATAGATAATCTAGCCACTTTGGTGATATCTTACGTGGATCGAGATGGAACATCTTATCTTCAATCTCTGACAGTCACTCCCCAATCCTTCAGTGATTCAGGGAGGCGCATCTTGGGGGCACTGATTGCAAGTGTCGACGTGCTAAGATATCCACAGGACATGCACCTGATTGATTTTTTGAAGGCGGGGAGCACGTCATCCTCTTCAGAGGAAGTACTATGGTACCAATGGCGCTACATGAGGAAGTGTTGAGAAAGTTCCATACATCCCCACTAGAAGTACATCTTGGAGTGGTTAGGATGTACCAGGATCTCCGACGTTAGTACTGGTGGCCATGGATGAAGAAAGTAGTGGCAGAGTTTGTATCACGATGTATAACTTTTCATCAAGTTAAGATTGCATAGAGTTGTCATAAGTATTATGTTGACAAGAGACAAATACCCTTCGAGTTTCAGGAGGGGGGACCACATTTTCTTCTGAATCTCCCCTCAACAGGCACTATGGAGATTAGGCCGAGGCGGCAAGTTATCACTGAGGTTTATCGGACCATTTCCATTACTTCAGAGGATTGGCAAGGAGGAATACAGCTTGGCACTACCACCATTGTTGGAGTGGGTTCACGAACTCATCCATGTATCCCAACTGAGGAGATAAATTCATGACCCTTATCAAGTCATCGACCATGGAGATTTGAACTTAGAAGATGGGGTGATGTTTACAGAGGTTCCAATAGATATTGAGGATTGATAGGAGTGGGTCATTCATGGGAGGTAAATACATCTGCTGTGCATTCACTGGCAGCACGGGAACCTCTGGGAGAGCACATGGGAGCGGGACGCTCAGATCCATACTCAGTACCCCCATTTGTTTCCTTAGTCTATGTTGTGAAATTTAGGGAAGTAAATCCCTACTGTGGCTAGAATGTAATGTCATGAAAATTCTGTATATATTTTTTAATTATATCGAATTATTTTGAGACCGTGAAATTTGACGGTGTGCGATTCTGAGGCCCAGAGTGCCCGGAATTATCCTTCAATGTTTTGTTAAGCTTTAATTAGCACACTTAAGTAGTTCTATATAAAAAGTGGAATAACACTTAAATGGTTACTCGAATAAAAAATTTAAGGTCACTGTTGAACTCAGGATGGTGGGTTTACCCTAGGTGCGACTTATGTTTAGTCGAAGCAGGCATCCTGTGAGAAAACCCGCAATGGCATAACTGTAAATAAAACTATTAAATAAAATTATTTTATTTTACAAATGCTTATAACTCACGAACAGTAACTCAGATATAAAATACAAGACCACCGCTGAACTCGTGAGGGTATTCTCTCTTTTGGAAGATATTAACATTTGTCGGTGTGGGCCACCTGTGAAAGTTAGTTTTTGGCCATAAATAAAATAATTAGGTGAAAATTATTTTATTGAAAAATCCATAACTTTGAAACGGTAACTCGGATTGGAAATCCGAGAGTACCGTTGGGTTCGTTGGGGCTTTTTTCACTTAGGCGAGCCTAACCTCGACTGACACGGGTCAAGGGTGAATTTTAATAATTTTTGGAACTTTTTTTTTGTGTATGTTCAGTAAACACGTGAACGACATTTTCGAACATTTGAACTGTAGCTCAGATTAAAAATATGATTGCACCGTTAAATCCACAGTGCCGAAATTCATTTAACAGAGGCATACCTTTGACTACAGTAGGTCGGGTGAAAATTATTTTTGTGGAATTTTGAATGATTAATAAAATAACATGTTTTATTACTTTATTTTCCTTCTTTCCTCCAATGGATGAATGATGCTGGAAGGACTGAAAACGTGTCAATCCAATAAATGGCTTGAAACTTATTTTTTTATAACTGCACCATAGGTTAATCAAAAGTTTAATTAATTAAATGAACCTCATTATTTCCCCGAGAATTTCACACTCCTTCTCCTCTCCTATTTATACGGAGCTCGGGGAAGGGTGTTGCCACGGTTTAACCAAGCGACGAAGCCTTGGAAAAGTATCATGACACCAACCACATGGAGGAAAAGAATGGTTCCAACGATTGGTGATGAGTGCCACTGAGTCACGAACTGATGACAATGATGAAGGAGGTTCTGTCGACCATCATCAGTGAACTTCTCTTCCAGGTAGGGGGTTATTTTCATTTGCCCGTTTTTGATTTCCTCTTCCCTATTCGTGAAATTATACGAAGAGCACGTGTCTACTGAATAATGGGTTGACCCGCGATTCATTCGTATTTGCGGGAGGTTATTGCGTGGAATATTGTGGGGTTAATATTATATTCAATACAAATGTCTATTGAACTCCCTTAATACCCTCCATATTGTGAGATAACATGGAGGTTGCGGACCTAACGAACCCAGCATGAACCCTCTGCTATATTGTTTTCCTTACGCCACCTAGGAATACCACGAGAACGTCGACGCACGCTACAAGAGGAGGGTCACGGGTCATCAGCCGTGGTGAATGGTGTAGGCGGTCGACATAATGACCGACTGTGGGAAGGTAGGTGATGCGACAGCTGTGCCGTCGACGAATGGAAGCCGCAGACGAAGCCATGGAGGAGGCCGAACCCACCTCCAACGAGTTATGTGAAAACCAATAGGTGCCCATACAGAGCCGTCTCCTCGCCAACCGAACGGCCTCCAGGCAGTTCGGGAATCTGGTTGACCGGGGCGTTACACCCCCCCCCCTCGCGTTAGATCGAACCAGGCTGTCGGTCTCGAGTCGAGTGGTAGCCCTCGCACCAGGCCGACGCCCTCGGATTGGGACACCGCCCTAAGACCGGGCCTCCACCTTGGGAGTGGACAACCGCCCTCAGACTGGGTCGCAGCTCATGCAGGCCGCCGCCCAGCAGGCCGGGCCGCCCCCTTGCGGGCCTCCCTATTCTGGTCGGGCAGCCCCTCTTGTAGGCCGCCCCCCTTCCGGGCACCCCCCAAGCAGGACTTCATATTCTAGCCAGGCCACCCCACTTGTAGTCCAATTCCACCCTGGCCCAGCCCATACCAAGCTGGGTCGGGTCGGTCCAACCAAGTTGAACCGGACCCAGGCCCAACCGGACCCAGGAACACCTAAAGGGGCATATCCTGAGAACCCGATGTCTGTTTGACAAACTGTCTGCAGGGTTGGGATCCTTATATTGATATATTCCTTATGATACAATGCATTTGATATTTTGAGAAATATAGAGTATTTCTAGGTTGGATCGAACTTGAATCCAATTAGGCCCTCGGAGCTAAAATGCTTATAACTCACAGACCGGGTGTCCGATTAACGCATCGTACGTCACATTGGAACCCTTATGACATGATATTTCTTTGGGTTACTCCATTCTGGAGAATAGTGGAAGTCGAGGTACTAACGATATCTCGAGGGGTAGATTCTACAGAAGTCGAGCGCACTGGATGCGAGGAAACGTGTAGCGGGCTCCAACGTGAAAAATGTACATCGATCCTATGTGAGTCAGTACTTATCGATCCTATGTGGGTCAGATCCTATGTGTGTCAAATCTCAGCTACACTTTGAGTTTTATCACATACCGATCTTGTGTGGGTCTGCGGGGGTTAGTTACATATCTATCCTGTATGGGTCAGTAGTAGTACGTCTTAATTGAATAAGATGATCTAGTTTACAACTAATCATCTATACTTCTATACTTAAGTTATACCTAATTTTGATTTGAGTCTTTCACCTTTTTGGTACTTCAATCTTGGTTGTGTTACCTGTGTGGTACTTTTATCTTCACGTTGTTGCATGTGTGGTACTTCTATCTTCGTGGTGTTACCTCTATGGTAAATCTATCTTCGCGGTGTTACCTATGTGGTACTTATAGCTTCTTGGTGTTACATGTGTGGTACTTCTACCATTGTGGTATCGTCTTTGTGGTGTTACCTATGTGCTAGTTATATCCTCGTGGTATTACCTGTGTGGTACTTCTATCTTCGTGGTGTTACCTTTGTGATACTTATGCCATTTTGGTATTGTATTTGTGGTGTTAATTGTGTGGTAATTCTCTCTTTGTGGTGTTACCTATGTGGTACTTCTACCTTCATGGAGTTACCTTCATGGTTTTATCTTTATGGTGTTATCTGTGTGGTACTTCTACCTTTGTGGTGTTACCTATGTGGTGTCTTTCTCTCATGTATGAGATGAGTATATTTTGAAAACTTAGGTATATGTATGGGAATATACCTTAGTATAGTTGATGTCTTGATTTGTGGTTTTTCCTTTATGGAACTCTAGGAGACCTATGGGGGTCTTGGGGTCCCTACTGAGTATTGTTATACTCACCCCTACACAGGCTTCACCCGCACCTTGTTGTGTCTAGTACAGATGACATACATCATTGATCGAGGCCGAGGGAGCTAGGACTGGAAGGTGCTCGGAGGTCGACAATTTGACATTACGTGATGCGGAGGATACTGACAGACGTGGAGTGCTGAGGAGGTGATATGTACCTACCCTACATGTAGGATCCCCGGATGACGACCCAGTAGTTGTTTTCCTTTTTCTTTCAGTTGTATTGTACTTCCAGTCGTACTTGTACTTTTACAGTTGAGCTTGTATTCTGGACCCTTTTTACATTTAACACTCTTTTACTATAGTAGAGGAAAATATCTCATGGTCTGAACGCTGAACATTGGCCCCATCACTCATAAAATTGTCTTCATGATCCAAAAGATGATAAATTGGATATCTATCTTCACATATCCATATCAGAAGTGATTGAGATATACCACGATCAAATGATCATGTGTTGGTGTACATGTATATATATATATATATATCAAAAAATGGGGATCCGACTTAAGAAGAATAATCAAAGACTCAATAATATATTATGCATGTATAATTATTCCATGCAACAAATGTCTCAGTATTTTTATTTTCAAAGAAGTTAGTCAAGGTCCTCATGAATGGATACTTTATCTGCCACACCATCACTGGATTCCATTCCCTGAGAGACACACTGCAGACATTTTTACATTATTTTTATAAATGAAACCAAATCTTCTTAAGGGTAAATGTTTGAAAAAAATCCCAAGGAATGAACATGACCTGATAACAATATTTCATGACCAAACCCAAGTTGAGACTCAATCCACAACTACCCTAAACACACCTTCATAGGCTAGGGGTGGAAACATGCATCGAAGGCATAACTAGCTTGGGGATGACTTTTCCTCAGTACCCAGACACACACACACACATATCCATGACAATGAAAAAGTGAATAGGAAAATAATAAAATACGTAACACTTATATATGGTAAACCAATATTGCATGAACCTATAGAGAGTACAATAGTATGGTTGAGTAAATTGAAAATTGAAGTGGAAAAAAATATTCCAAAACAGAAATGTGTCCTAACCTGATAGAAAACTAGAAAATTAAACAGCATAAAGAGAGCTTAGCTCCTGAATCTCATGATACAACCATCATATACAGTTGAAGCACCATGAATACCTAAGATCCTTTGAAATCATGGTCGACCTGTCTGTCATCTTCATAAGACACGAGACGTGTGAGAAAATTCCATGCAGGTGTGGGTATATAAAACTATAGTAGTACACCCAAAAAGTCAGGGGTTCCATAAGAGGTGATGGAGGAAAAAACATAGTAGATATACGATATAGTCACAGAGTGAATCCCAGCCCAATAAAGAGTTAAAGTAATCTCTTCAAAAAATAGTCTAAACATAGTGAGAATATGAACAACTAGTCAAGCCTTCTCCACCAATAGGAGAGGAGTAGACTCGTCCAACGATAATAATTTAATCATGGAAGGAACGTGGCATACCCCATGCATCTATGCCTCTACTGTAATGAGAGTATCCAAATCCATGGTGTGGATATAGTATAAATTATTTATGTATGTATGTATATATATATATATATTTATATGATCAGTCATGGATTTCCAAGTGAGAGAGTAATGGGATATTCATCTCACAGTTCAACCCAAGAAGATGGGTAGAAAATAGTTCCAAATGTACACCAACAATGCCCAACATCCATGTCGTCTTCTTAGAAGTATGTGTAAAAGTCTAAACAAACCTCTTCACTGTTCCACATAGTCGAGGTCCACAATCATGATATAGTGGTCCCACTCCCTAGTGCGTTACAAGGATTCCTATATGTATGTTATAATGGACACCACATCCCATATCTATCGGTGGATCAAATCAGTATCTTTTGAGGACATCACTACCCATCTATACTAGTGTGTTAACATGGTATCTGTCAAGGATGTGGCTACGCAAATATGATGGATCATCATCATGATATTCTATCAATACTCTGATGCCCAGTCTCTGATGGATGGTATACCTAGTGTCCATCGAGGAAGACACAACCCAACAATACTGGATGGTCAACATGATATCTGTCATGGAATCCACATCTCAATATCTCTTCTAGGGTCTACTCGAAAAGCATCGAGAACTCAACTACCTAGTAACTACTATAGGGTCTACTCAGAATGCCATTGGTGATCCTGCGCAATCAATTTCGTTGTCGAGTGTCTCTTAACCAAGATTCATGATCCGAACATTTCAAATCATATCTCAAAATCCAAAATGATGTATACCATCATGTTCTTCATGAGAAAACACCCATGATTGGCTACTCACGTGCAAAAATATATGTAAAAAAAGAATGAAATATGGAACCTTGATGTTTAATCATAAGTTGTACATAGCATGTCAAAGACCCAGATGACATCTGGTCCCACTCTGATGCATGTTCGTTTCCTATCTAGTACACGTATTGTTATTTATGTCATACCACATGGTGTGTAGGGATACTACGTGACATTTCTCGACCAAAAGTATAATCGACGCATGAGGATCATCATAGGTCTGAAGGGTAAAAACATCATTCAAATATTATGCCTTTGAAAATTACCCTAGATGGATAATCAGATCACACCATTGCGATCCTCAAGGGAAAATGATCGAAATAGGCTATTCACTTTCCCAAATCGGATTTCCAGTGAAAACGTCACATTTCACCATATAAGGCTAAAACGGTGCTTCATGCACCCCAACAACAACTCCAAATTAAATATTGGACATTCGTCTTAATACATCAGTTTCAATATCATGATCATGATAGCATGGAAAGTTCATCAATATGGAATTGTGTGAAGAAGATACGTCAGATCCTAGATCATGCAATAATAATAATAATAATAACAATCGGTGATTTTTGGACCCTGATCATGAGCCCGAATTAAAAACCCAACATTGGTCTTGAAATGATAGTCTCAATGTCAGGGTTACGCTGTCGTAGATGGTTCATCATTATAATGTCTCAGTTAGAAGATATACCCCAAACAATAAATTAATAACAATATCATTATTATATGTTATTATTATAATTAATATATTTATTAAATATATTAAAATTTAGAAAAAGAGTGTTCCTCCACCTTTTTAGGTGTGCAGCAAACTACCCCTATTCACCTATGACATGCATCGACCTCCCCCCTCCCATAACTCCCATTTCTATTTTATTTTGGTAGTATTTTCATTGTTAATAATCCAAAATTAAATCTTCTTCTTCATTTAAACCGACTCCAATGGTTATATATATATATGAGTTTTTAAAAAAATAATCAATAATGGATAGTGTTTGAAGTATTTTTAAAAATGGATCTTTAGATGCGTGAACCCTATTCACGCATCTTCTTCTCCGCCAAATGTGTGAACGAGGTTCATGCATCCTTTACCCGATCTTCAAAGGATGTGTGAACCCCATTCACGCATCCTATAGAAAGGTTAAAAAAATATCATTTATTTAGAAGCAAAATATTCTTATGTATTTCATTAATTCAATTTATAAACCCTTTCTATTCAGTATTTTGTGTTAACAAAGGGAGAGGGATTTAGAAAAACCATTATATTCCAATAACAGGATCTTCTTGAATGTTCTTAATTATTTAGATTTGATTATAATTGATATATTTATTCTGGAATTAATTTAATACTTCTTTGTTTACCTCCCCCTAAAGAGAAACACTCATAAACATCAGTTTTGAAATCTTATATAACTTCACCAAGGATGATCTTCTTCAATACTTATTCTTAGATATGCTAACAGGTTCTTAACCCTCTTAAGGATTGTTTCTCATTTTAGAAGAATATGAAATTAATATTTTCATAATTTCTATAAATTTATCACATGATGGAGGTATTTTAACAGTAAACTCCTCCAGTGAAGATTGTGTAACAGTAGAACATGTGTCATTTTATAATGTTTGAATATTTATTTTCTCAAAATTGGCCAAATGACCTTATAATTCCATACATCTCATATTGTGGTTTTTCTGATCTTAAATCATAATTATATACTCTTCACAATTATTCATTATTCATTGCAATTATTCTTTATGAAATTTAATTTTTTAAACAAAGAATCATTTTCCATGATTTTAGGATTAAAATCATTGAGATCAATAATATTTTTCAAGATTTCGGGATATTCACTGATCTTTTCATCCAGAGTATTAATATATATTAACGAATACCAAATAGAAATTATCAATTTTGGAAGATAATTTTATGACAGTTAGACAATTGTTAAAAAAAGTAAAACTCTATAAATAATAATCTTAATTCACATACATAGTGTATTGTAAATCACAAATAAACCAAATATATGCCTCTGACATGGATTCTCTGTCCCACAACCAGGTGTATACTGGACGCTTCCACATCATGTTCGTCTCTGTCTATTCTTTGGCGTATGCTACACATCATCATTAGCAGCCACCCCCACATCCTACTGTGTGATAGGCGGTGGATGTACAGTCTCACCGTATGTACCCTGTAATGCATCTAATGATAGTGGATGCTGGCTGGAACTCTCACCAACATGGAAAGTAGATGGCTGTTGTGCTGAGGATGTCTGTAATAAAGAATCAAGCTCAACCCAGTCATCGACTGTATCTACCTATGGTTGAGCTTGAGAAGATGGAGGAGCAGATGATTGATCATGCGGAACACCCTCCTCCTATGGAACAACAACATCTGACTGATCAATTTAAACATCCTCCTCCTATGGAAGAACAAGATCCATAACAGGGTCGTCCCCCTGGTACATCTATATGAGCCTCAGTAGGCCCCGAAGCCCTCTGAGCATGTGGTGAATCAAAGAAAATTCCATGATAAATCTTGTCCATCGAAGGAATCAACTCTGATATAAGGGTGTGAAAATATGATGGGTTAAATACGGTGTGCTCTACTGGATCAGAAATGTGTAGTAGATGACAGATACGAGCATACTATGAAAAAAAATATGTTTTTAAGTAACATGAAGAAACATTTCACTGAAATGTTGAAGGAACTATGTATACCATCTCATGAAAGCCTCATCTATGTCATGTTAGAAATTTGATAGGGGACCTGTAGTACCAAACTGCATAATCCATCTGATCCATCAAATGAAAAATCATTGTCCCCACCCCCACACAAATGGATGTCCCGTCATCTATCCCATAAATCAATATATCTGGTGTGGTATCTCCTCCAATAAAAATCTCTCTTCCCTGACATATTCAAGGAATGCAGTGAATCTAACTGACTGGGCAGGTCATGAATAGGCTGAACGAATCCGAACTGCCTCATAACTCTGTCGGTCTGATGCCACTCGACTATATGAAAATGAATCAATGGACCCCTATAAGAGCTGATAGGAAACATCTACGTACAGTACGGTGGAAGACTCTGGATAATAGCGTCTGTATTTGACATCCATAAAATCTGAAAGAAAAAATAAATAATCAATTTATAAATGAATACATGTATAGTAAAGAATAAATATTTAACAATATAAATAATAATTACTTACATCGTGTGGTCGAATGTTGTCCAACATAAGTATGTAGTCGTGGATGTCGTGTTTAGGGGAATCTGAATGTTGATGTGCCTAAATACACCTCTAGATAATATTTTTATATTTACATTTCATAATAGAAAGTTATACAATTATGTTAGACAATATAAGGAAGGTATAACATACGAACGTCCACGTGGAGCCTCTGCTACAATATCTACTAGTAATGGCACACAAGCATGTGGAGCTAAATGAGGGATGTGCTCCCATACCCACATCTATAGAAGAACCATGAATCCTGTGATCTGCATATTATCGATGCGACATGCACTACATAACACTCTATATGTACATGATAGACAAGAAGACCCCCATCTATATCATCCATCCTCATCCAAATCCTCCAAAAAAGATAAATACATCAAAGGTACGAAAGTAGTGGAGTGATCAACGGAAAGGGTTCCACCCATCAGCCTCAAAATATATGCATGTGAAAATCGCAGCACGGTGATCACATCAGCATCCCCTACTAACTTTGTGATGTGATGGTCTAACCAAGGAATGCTTAATTGACCACCAAAGATGGTCCTGCCATCATCAGGGACCTCTATGTATAGAAGTATATGAACAAGATTCGACAAATCTACTTCAACTCCGCCAGTCAGAGTCGCACCATCGATGGGGAGGCCCAACATAATAGCCATATCCTGAAATGTAATAGTTATATCCCCCTCTCTAAAATGGAATTTTTGTGAATCTGTCTTTTATCTCTCTACAAGTGCAGCAATGAGATGATGATCGAGAAAGGTGAAGTCACACATCGCTACACCATAGAATCCAGCACGACGAAGACGAGAGATGATAGCGGGAGGTGGTGCGGTATGATGGAAATGGTGAGATCTGCATACACTCAACGGAGGCACTTGACATCCCTCTAAAAGAAGTCATGATACACGAGTAACCTGATATGTGAGCAACAGAAAATCTTCCATCTACACAAGTAATATCATCGTTACTTGATTATAGTGAATTCAATAAAAATTTTCAACTAATATTTAAATAAATATAGAATAATGAAATGAAAATTTATTGTGTTAATATTTTAGATATATACTTGATTTGTTATGTGTGGATTAATGTTTTTAATAATTGACCAATCCCCTCACTAAATAAATCACCCTATTACCAAATTTTGAGATTCAATATTTTTGAGGTCTACATTAATTAAAACTTATAGAGGTCTTCTAAGCATTGAATGTGGACTTCCATAAGCTAGTTATTTCATTCTACATTGTTTTTTTTTGAATAGTTTGAGTATCAAAAAAATCTATATTAGAGAATAAAAAAATGAGACAAACCAAAATTGAAACTTGTTAGAAATAGAGTAAGTCAAGAAATAAAAGGATTCATTACTGAAACTTCCACATACAAATTAACATATACATATTCGTGATACAATACACAAACTCGATCATGGATGACGAGATGTGGAGCTCTGGGCTACCATTAGGGACATCTATATTGAGTATATCCTACTGCATGACAAATACTGCATCGTATTCTCCCTACTCATTGTCGAGGCCAATCCATTTCATTTTCTAATTCAACTTGATTTTGGTATTCCTTGAGGCCGTAACCTAGTAGTTTGAATCCAATAATTTAAAAAACTGACAGACATTAAATAAATGATAAATGAAAATAGAAACAAATTTTGAAACCTGGAAATAACAGAGATGATGGTCGGCTAATCAGTAGGCAATGAGATAGACTGAATGTCACCAACAGGCATCCAAGGTACACTATAACAGTTCACCATAGTTCCCATGCGATCCACTGGGTCAAAATATGGCTCCCATGATATATTTACTGATGCACAAGCTGTGATAACATGTGCACATGGATATCTAAATGCCTGAACGTTTTTTCAATCACAGTATCTGTTATCTAACATCACTAAAAACACTCGACCACTAGTGCATGCAACCTGATCATAGCACAATCTAACATGAAAGCTCGTCTTTTCCTTGTCAAAGGCTAGAACAGTCCATCTTGAAGCCCCATTCAGTATCGAATCAATATCACTTTGGAAATCCTGGGTAAAACGAATTATGTTTTCCGTCTCTTGATAGGCCTTTTGGGACCGGTCAACAATGTAGTGAACAAATTTATAAAATATCTCCTGCACTAACCCTGTGATAGGAAGTTTGTGCACACCCATGAGGACCCCATTTATGTACTCCACTATATTAGTGGTCATATGGCTATATCTTCTTCCACCATCATAAGCAAATGACCATTTCTCCTTCGAAATCTGCATCATATATTCATACACATCTTCATCAGCAGTTTGGATCTCTTCAAGGAATCGATCAAAACATTCATGTTGGAGCTCATATACTGAAACCATAAGAGAATAATATATTAAAATGGAGAATTAATTTTTATAAAAAAAATAATTTTAGAAAAACATACCCATCTTGAGGATTGTCTTCTTTATGGAATCATCTCTGAAATGCTTATGCACATTACTCGCAATATGTCTAATGAAATAACGATGATAAGCATTCAGATTAGTCCATGAAACCCCATCACTAACTAGACCTGTATAATCGGTCAATCGCGATTAGATATCAGACACACGCCTTGGTTTTGTGAGACATGAACACGTACACATGCCAAAAACCAGCTCCAACATTCAGAATTCTTCTTTTTAACAATAGAAAAATAATGTGGTAGAGGATCACGATTTGTATCCTATGTGGGAAAAATGAGTAGAACACCTGTATACTTACCATACAAGAAAGTGTCATCGACATGAATAAATTGTTTACAATAGTAAAATGGAGCAATGCTTGGCCTGAATGCCCAAAAAACCCTAATGAACTTCAACTCGGTGATTGGGGGATACATACTCAATAGTTTCCAACTGATAAACAATCTGATTGTTGAGAGATTACAAATCCATAAGTTGTGGAAACATAACATAAGATTCATCCCAATCACCATACACTTTTAGAATTTCCTTATGTTTTGCATTCCATGCTTTGGTATATGATATGTTGTAGTTATACAACTTTTGAATTATTTCCTAAAAAATGGTAACGAGAACATCCTGACATGTTCATATCATCTCAAAAATAACATTTGATATAAAATCTGAATCAAGGGAAGAGTGATCCTGTGAAAAGTTACAATACACACAAGTGTGTGTCCCATTTAATTTGGTTATCCTCCAACATTGAAATAAATTATCAAATATTTCCCTTAATAAAAATTTACATTATGGCCTATATTTTTCACAATGAATGATATGTTTTGCCTTATTTTACTCATCAACCACAAATGGGAAATGTCATTCAAGGTGGTTTTGATTTATCAAAATTTTCATGAGCAATTTACTTTCGAACTACTTCCCGAAAAAGATGGCATTGTCATTTGATGCAGACAAATTCCCTATAATTTCAGGGAATTTAGAAGCTGGTTTAATGACATCCTAATAAAAATGTTGTTCACGAGACATTCCTTTAACTAAGGAACTCAATACTGAATGATGATTACCACTAACCGGTTGATGTCGTGGATTTCTGTCTCTCAATGGAACCTCAGAAGGTTTATTGCCCACATCACCCTAACCCACATCTCTCAAAGGAACCTCAGAAGGTTCATTCCCCACATCACCCTCACCCACATCATCTCCTGATGGTTCCCTAGATTCTTCTTCTTTAGATAAACTTTCATTCACTATATCAGCACATAAAGGGATTTCATCTACATTTCCTTCTACATTTTGAATATATTATTCATAATTTTCATCTATTACTGGAGTCAAATGAGAAGGAAGCAATGCAAAAGTCTGATGTGAAGGACCAAATTGTACAGAGCTCACAAAACACGGTTCTGTAGTAGTCAGTTTCCACACATCTCTATCAAAAATCACCACATAAAACTCCATCAAACCGTTAGCACACTATTGTCTAAATAAAGAAGATGCATGCATCCTATCATCATCATCAACCAAAGCGTACTCGGTGTTCCGGAAACATTCAGGATGTTGTAGATGTCTATATGTGATTGAAGAAATGGATTAATTAACCCTCAGTTTTAACCGATTATGAATCTTATTGCAAACTGCATCCAATTTCATACATCCTTGATGATTTACCACTTTGACAGGTGGCACACTATAGCTAAATCCCTTCTCTGTATAAATGGTCTCATTGTTGCAATATATTTTCACAGACATTATTTCATATAAAAAATAATTAATAAAATATTATATACTACATTAATATTTTAAATTATTTAATATAAAATTATATATTTTAATTAGTTATGAATAATTAATCATGACTTGATCTTGAGACTTATGATTAGTTTATCATTATTTGATAAACTAACAAAAACCTATGGACTCATGGAGTCTTTATTATAAAATATTTCAGCAACCATTAGCGACCTTTCAAATAGAAATGCATCATGTCGAACGCCTCTTTGGAGACACCTCTACGGGGATGCCTCTTCAAGGACACCTCTTGTTTATTGACTTTTAATTACAAATTTACTCACATGCTTGTTAGGGGGTCTAGGGGTATGAAATACATATCTTTTTTTAATGTGGACACACAGGTCCTTACATACTTAGTAAAAGATGACTCACATGTCATCAATACAAAAAATTGATTCAATTATTACAAATTTAATAACCACATTCACAAAACAAGACATGAAATTTCAATTATGCATCGGTCAGTCATCTCAAGATCAGTCATCACACAACTTACCATGTTTTAGGGTATACTTATTATATCTATTACTATATAAAATATACATTAAATATCTACAACTCTTTTATATTTAATAAGTTTAATTATAAATAATATAATTTAAAAGATTTATTTATACAAAACTGTTTTTATACCATTAACAGAAAAAGTTTTCTATATATTTTTTAATAAATTTAAATATGATACATATAAAAAATATATTACTCCAAAATTATATTTCTAGTGTATAAAAATATTATAATTTTTATTAATATTACTTTCCGAATAACATATTTTATAACATATATAATTTTCATAAACATTGAATACGAATTCATACAACAAACACATCGTTTATAAATTAAATCATACAAAAGACACTAATTTACACATCAATATATATGAAATAAATAAACCATACACATAATAACTAGTTTCTACATATCACAAATCAAAAAAAAATCATAAAAATGAAATAAATAAACACAATTAAACAACTGAAAATTTAAATATAAATTTTACCTTCTTAAAATCAACACAAATTTGTTGAGAAAGAAATTCTGCAGGGCTTCGCAGAAAAATCCAGAGGATAAGAATAAATTTGGGGGGGTGGGAGACCCTCTTTTATAGAACATGTTGGGAAGATGCATGAATGTGGTTCACTCATCCTTCACCCCAACTTTGAAGGATGCGTGAACCCCATTCATGCATCTTATGCCGTGCGGAAGATACATGAACGAGGTTCATGCTTCCTCGGTGCGGAGAGATGCGTGAACAGGGTTCATGTATCCTTCGAAGACGGGGTGACGGATGTGTGAACCCTATTCATACATCCATCCGAGAAGAAGATGTGTGAACTGGGTTCACGCATCAAAAGACCCATTTATAAAAATACTTCAAACCCTACCCCTTTTCAATAATTTTTCTTTAAAAACCCATATGTATAAAAACCCCACTCCAACCCTATCAGGGTTCTTTCTCACACCGCAAAAATCTTCACATATAAACCCATCCCATGCGGACCATAAATATAATGGAACCACCGAGTATGCGTCCTCCTAATGATATGCAAGCAATACCCGGATATCACAAAGCCCCCATATGCTATCTACACCCATAGATACATGATCTATGGTGACTAAGCCTCACCATCAAATCATCATCGTCGTCCTAGACCACCAGCCACCGCCACCCCATGCCATGGGAATCCTCTCTCCCCGAACGCCGATTACACTACTTTGCTACACCTATGGGGGCCTCTGCTCACCATTGTTTACAAGGGACTGATAGACACACACTGAAGGTGGGTACCACCACCTTTGGGCATTGGTCATCTTCTCAACCGTGTCTGGTGTTAAGAAACCAGATCTGGAACTTCCAATGCCTAATCTGACTCTGATTCATGTTTGAACTGTAGTCTCACATTAATATGGTTCAACTGTACACCCGATCTCGATCCTTATCTGTCGAAACACAATATGATGTGACAATGACTAGATGGGTTTTGGGTATATCAGAATTGTCGATCAAAAAATGCACCAATGACAATTGCATGATGAATTTTAGATTAAAAATATAACATATAACCCTGATGTATGTATCGATCCATAACCCTGTTCATTTGCCGATCGTCAATTGGGTTCGATAATGAGAAATTTTATCGAGTCAGAATAATTATTTCTAAATCAAATTCAACTAAGGAAAAAATCAGATAAACAACCATGGAAAGAAAAGTTACTCAATTGGGATTAAAAACCAAGTAATAATAAGAGCCACATCTAGATTGGATCACAACATAATGAAGAATTCACTCACGAATGAAGAATGAATATTTTATGCATTAGTTATGCATTGATTCTCCTTGATCCAATTATTCATTTTCTACTGATCTCGATTCACAAATAGACGAGGGTAAATGAACTATAGATTTCTCCAAGGATTCATGCATATGAACATGAATAAATTGGTCTACAATAACGTCAATATTTAATCCATTTCACGAAAAAACAAACTAATTAACTAAAAAATCCATTCATTCATTCATTAAAGGCACCGCCAACACATGTCATTACCAGACATCCTGCACTGACAAACATTAGGTCACATGTTGGGTAAAAACCACATTCCAAACTCAATAGTGGTATCCAATTTCTCATCTAAGTATTCATCTATGATTTATTTGAGTTATTTTTGTTAAATAAATAAATAAATTAATTTATTTATCAAATGAACCGACCAAATACCGCCACATAGGAACATCCTCCATTGACCAATATTAGGTCACACAATGGGTAAACTCAACATTCTGGATTCAACAGTGTTCTTAGATTTTTGATCAGATATTCCATTTAATAGATATTTTTTTTTAGGAAAATTGCATGCACCTTTAATTAAAATATATTTACTATATTTTGAAAATTAATTCCAAGCTAACCGGGCCATAGAATCACACAAAGTCTCATCACACGACTCCAAAAATATACCTATGAATATTCCAAAGCCTTAAATGGACAAACAATATCTTCTAAAGTTAATTTTATACATTAATTTTTACAATTTATAAAACAATTATTTAATAAACCAATTTAATTTACCTTCTCATTTGGAAATTTATAGCTTATGATGTTTATATTCCATTTTTTCTCTTTGGTACAGAAAATTGTTCAATGGTTTTTCTAAAATTCGACATTATCTATCATCTATTAGACATAAATAGCTTTTCTTACATATCCATGATTTCTAAAATGTTTTTAGAATTTTTTTTACTATTATAAAATTATTTTTGGAGACATTTTTCTATTTTTTTTATTTTTACTAAATGTTTTAAAATATATATTCTTGTTGTTTTAAAAAAATAGAAATAAATTCTGAAGGTTTGAATAGAATATTTGTTTTTAAATTTATTAAATGAATGAGATTTACTACATTATTGAGAAAAAAATTATTTTATTCTTCCACTAAATGTTTATATGGTTCATTAATTTTTTAGATATTCATGAATTTTTTAGTTTTAAGAAGTGATTTTCTATGTGATCAGGGCATTTTCCTTAGAAATGTTTTTAATTATATTTTAACGAAATTTCAATTCATCAATGAAAACAACCCCTAATTTTAAATATGATCCCTGGGGGTTATGATCTAATGATATGATCCTTATTATTTCACTAGATGAAGTATTAATGTTTCAGATACATTTTAATGGAAAATGGTCCTTTTCCCAGGTTTAATCAAGTTATAATAGAAATAATGGTTTCTTATATAAATGTTAGGATCACATGTAATTTCTATGTACATAACTAATGTTATGTTTCATGGAAGTTGTTTACGAGGAAAGGAGGTTCCATTAAAAATGAAGGATAAATGATTCCATTATAAAAATGGAGGGGTGGTTTGGATATAAACTAAGTATATTTGGATTCTTTTTAGCACTCTAATGAATTGGGTAAAGTGATGAAGCTATCTGGTTATAGTTTTCAACTAATATTTTTTTTAAATTTACAATGATGGTTATTCCATTTATAAGAGTGACTACAATAGTTATTTAATGAATAGCATCCATGATATGAACACAATTTCTTTATTCATTCTATATGTTATTATTACATCATTTGATAATTATTTATATCACATGTCTCATGATTATTTATTCCCATGACACATGAATCTATTAAATATTTCTTTCATGTATTATTTTTTATGATCTATGATTTTAGGCGTATGAATTATGTTATGTTTTCTTTATGAAATCCCATTATTTCATCATACCATTATTATCATGTTATTATGACTCAATTCATTAGAATTCAAAATTAATATGGTTAACCTTATTGAGTGTTTTCACTCGCCCTTATTTTCTTTTCTTTTCCCTAGCTTGTGAATAAATGTTTTAATTATGTTTTTCATAAGAAGGTCACTATACGTGATGAACGTAGTGAGTGATGATGTCTATTTTTATGAACTTGTTGTTTATGTATCCATGTTTGTATATAAGATATTTTTTTAATCATTGAAAAATTAAAATCAAAATGGTTCTTGGGTTTGTGAGTGATTGAATATTTTCCTTTTGGGTTTTTATTTCTTGTATGGTTACAGTAAGGTAAAATTTGTGATTATAAAGTCCAAAAATATAAATATAATGTTTTTAGAACAAGATTAGGGATTACGAGTTTGAGGCTATAATAAAAATAAATATAAATTAGTTATCCATTGTACTTAAATGATTTTCACACATTTCATTTGAATGAAAAATGTTTTATTCAATGTATATACTACCTACTAGTGGGATACCATTAACTTTTATGATACCTTAATGAAAAAATAATATCTTATGAAGATTCCATCGCTTCAAAACTGAAAGTTTCATTTTATGTACAATCATTTTTTATGATTTATAATTCCAATATTAATCATAAAATCATCAAATTAAGTTCTATGTTAAGATATAATAATTCTTTCACCCATGATTGATTTGGTCAATTATTATGGAGAAATTAAATTACAGCAACATAGAAGTAATGAAAAATTATATTTTAATAAGAATTATGTTATTCCACTAATTTTTTAGGAAATAATTTCAAGGAGAATCACAATTCCTATATGTATATTTTATTTGAAAATTTAGGATGACCCCCTTTTTTGATCCATCCTGATTTCTCGAGCATAAATTTTAGTAGATTCAATAATTGTGTCTAATGGATTCCCTTTAAAAAATGTCATCCCATGTCACCAAGAGATCATCAACATCAATCATAAAATAAGTCACCTCATGATTTTTTGGCCATATTAACCTCTCAATTATGTTCATACTTGTGTGTAGTGATTTATCTTGGCTTCGCATCCATGAAGTGGTTTCAAGAACTATCTTCTTTATTTTGGATAAATTTGAGAATTATATTGATCTTGATTTCATTAAAAAAATCAATGATTTGAACTACAAAATAAAAACTAAAATGAATATAATGAAGTGAAATAGATTATCAAATAATTAATATATTATTTTATAATATTTAATTTCATAAATAGATATTAACATGGATTGTTAGATTTATTTACTAATGTCATTTAATGTATTACTATAAAAAATGTTTTAAATTTTTGTGATTAAACTAAAGGAACATCATATCATAAAATAGTAATTACATAAAAATGGAATTGAATGAGATTCTTATAAATTCATTGAAGGGTAATGATGTTCATATTGACCATAAATAATTTATATTTGAAGAATTATTTAAAGTTGATTTCTTATAATGGTTTACTATTGTATTTGATGTTTAGTTCTATCATGTGACTGGTTTATGGAGGTGTACTAATGTGAAAGCATATGAAGCTTTAGTTAATAACTTATTTACCTTCATAATTGGTTAAATTTTGTAACAGAATTATTAAATTGGTTATATATGAATCTAAAAATATGGTTATTATTTTTAGTTGTTCAATTGTTATTTGGAATGAAATTATAATGTGGTACACAGTTTCATTAGATTGATGAAGAAATTGGTGAATGTGTGTATTGTTTTCAGTTTGTATATGTTTGTTGGATGTTTTCATTTTCTCATGTAGGGCTTGATGATATAGATATATTTTTATTACTGAGGTGTGTTATATATTTTTCTCATATCATGGATTTGGATGAAAATAATAAGAATGATAAAGGGTACATGATGAAATATAATAAATAGTGGGATTTAATTTGATAATGTTTGGATATTTTAAAGATGGTAATATTTGAAAAGAATGGATATTATATGGGAAACAATTTGGTGAAAAAAATATGTCAAACTAGGTGGAATTTGATAAGTGTAAATAATTAATGAAATATAATGATATTAAATGGGAATGTAATAGATAGAGGAAATATGAATGTTTTCTTACGAAAGAGTTATCAATAAATATGGTTAATGAATAACATAATAAAAATAATATAATATTATTGAAACCCCATTTTTTCACATAGATGAAAATATATTAAGGGGAAGGAAACAAGTAATGAAAATAATGCCATGGGTCACACCATTACCCCAAGACACTCAACCCAGGTCCCCCTAGAACTACATCAGCATGTAGGGTTGATCATAACATCCAATGGTACTGCAAATGACCTAAAATCTAGGTCACCCAGTGGCACCATGTAAGCAACACCTGGTCATAAGCCTATACACTAGGCCTAGATGAAATACCTTGATGATACACTCTCTTCACCCATGGTCCCAAATTTTCATTTAAATAAACCTTATATATCTTTATTTTAATGATGGAAAATCTGGAAGAACCCTAAAAGATATTATATCTCTAGTACATTAGCTATGACCTTATAAAACATTCAGATAAACCTCCAAAACCAAAGAGAATATTGAATTAAGGGGAAAATAGAGTGAATGTTCTTATACGGTACGACGTACAAGACCCTTGCATAAGGACCCAATTCCCCCATAGATGAAAAGAACCAGTGTGAAAGCCCCTTCATAATCCAAACAACTGCATGAGATCCTCCTAGGGACACCTGAGGAAACCATTGAGGGTTAGATAAAAGACACTTCAAATTGTTGTTTCCCATGTGGTCCATCGCTGAAACAACATTAGCTCACACATGAATACATGTGGGAATCTATTCCAGTCATCCCAGGTCTACCCTGCATGAGACCTCATTGTCTCTCCAAACCTTCACTTATGTGAGACACCTCTCAAGCCTTATCCCAAGATACTAATGGTATGGATACCCTTATTTTAGATCCCTAAACTGAGAGATACCAAATTGAAACCTCTACCAAATCCCCCAGACCAAAAATCCATGGTAAGAGGAACACCATAATGCCTCCCATTCAGATATTCATTATTTCAGTCATAGGATTCCCACACATTTCTTACATAATATGTAGGGTCCTCTGGGTGACTATAGATGGGAATTCACATGGACATGAGGACCCCCAGCCTTATAGGTAGTGTTAGAGATTTCCATGTTTTCCAGATAATTTCTAGGACTATGTACTTCCCTCATCATATTTTAGACTAGGGTCCTCTAGTTCTACCATGGTGGGGGAGGATCACTTATTCTTTTCCCTTTTAGGTGTTGGGAATTATCATCCCCCCTTACAAAGGATCCTGTTTTTTTGGAATCCCTCCAGGAGTAATCCCCTTGACATTTTTCAGGACCTCTTCCACTTCATTCCTTCCTACTTATCTATACATTTTCTCTTAATTCATGATGATAATGAGATGTGAATATCTATGATACAATTATAAGAGGAGTCATGAAGCATATACTTCTCTCTTTCCCACTTCAATTGGTTCTTGGTCTCTTCCCTCAGCAAATAAAGAATATTTTATGGTATCTCAAATCTACCACTCCCACTGGTTTCCCACACCGATCATGTATCACATGGGATTAGTGGTTGGTTTTGATTGAAAATTGTCCATATCCCATACCTTTTGGAATCAATTCATGTCTAAGCCCCAACAACCAAACATGAGAACCTACATGGAATAAGACCCAACAATGTCACCATACAACCTTAGGGAACCCTCATAGGTGTAATCCCTAACTCATTCCTCCAAAGAGACAGACTACCCTGTGAGAAAAAACATCAATTGGCCTTTATAATTCTGAGTCCTCATAAATGAACTATATTATATTTGATTCCTATCCAAATGGTATACAAAAAAATATCCATAAAGACCAAAACCCACCACAAAATCAACTCCATATTCCCTCTCAGGTACACTTCCAGTAGGGTCTTATCAATCATGGGATCTTATATCCATTATTGACCCCTTGGACTGATTTGGTATATGTACCACACTAAACATTGACTATGGACATTTCACCTTGTTTTTATTGTCTCCTGATGTTAAATTACACAATTTGGTTCTCATCACATGACCTAAAAGGGAATGTTGTGTCCCATTAAATTGAACTAAACTACATGGTTTCTAACTCATTTCACGAGGATACATATGAATACTATCTTATGTGTCCTATCCAGACATCAATAAATTCTCATATCTTTTGATGATGATAAAATCCAAAGCTCCCCAATGTGTGGATCAAAACAAGTATTGTAATATTAAAGGAAAAATAAATATCTTATCCTTAAATGGGTACCATTTATAGAGAACATCATATACATAAATATATTACCATTGATTTAGTACATAAACTATATTCAGATGATTCTGAATTCCATGAATGGTAATAGTTGATTGTTAATTATTAGTTTTCACATGTCTTACATGGGAATTAATGATGGATTTTTGATCATATCAATAATCTATAAGAGAGTCCCAAAATATAAGGAATAATTCCCCCCAAACGGTGTGATGATCGTGATAACAAATCCTCTCCACCAGTGTGTGTCCCTATGAATTGTTTGACCATTTTACAAAAACCTCAAACCTTTCTAACTAAGGTTCAAATAATAAAACCATAGGGTTTTAAGAACAATGAATAAAAACTGTTGGAATCCATTCAGAAATCATCAACTTGATATGACAGGTTGTGAACTATTCAAACCCACCAAAATAAATTTTAGGGGTCATGATTTTTTGTTAGAAAAAATGGATAAGTAAACTTGAATACTTAACAAATATGATGGTGTCACACACCTTCCAGGCCCCTTTCACTATCAATATTAAAGAGGTCGAGATGAGACAATAAATTTTGCATGTGTTTGTTTAATGATATACTTATTTTATGGGGTTTTCTTTTTTGATTTTTTGTCACCTATATTTTAGGAACACTAAATAAGATATCCCTTTAATCCAAATAACTTCACACCAACTCTCACATATGTTTTCTCTAACTAAAATTTACACCAGTTCCTCATCCTAGCAGTGGACACCATCACAAAACTAGCGTATTCAATGTGCGTTCTCAAATGAATTTGTCTGGGAGTACCACCAAAATGGTACTATATAAACCCTAGAGGCTTCTAGATAGGTCATAGAGCTCCCAAAAACCCCTAAGTCATCCTTTCAATGATGAATGGTGGTCCAGAAGTAGAGGACATAATTTTTAATCTCTAAAAATTTTGAGATCTTATCAACAAAAAGCAATAATCGACTTATCCCTTATCTTTGGGAGGTAGATAAAGAGGCCATAGATGTCCTCACACAAAATACACAATGTTATATTCAATGCGATCCTATCAAAAATAACCACGGTAAAAATTGTGTGGCACTGAACTGCCATCATGATGAGGGTTCCATTCTTAAAAGTCTATCCATATTCACCCATACCTTGTCACATAGGATGACACTTGAGGGGAAGCCACATGTCAACAGGGAACACAACTAAATCAATGTACCCTCCATAGAATACTACCAATAATTTTTTGTGGAAAATTATAAAATGAAACACAAACCTGCATTTAAAAATCAAAACTAAAGTAATTATCATATGGAGGTATCCAGATATTCCCAACAACCAAATATGGAAAAAATTGTTAAAAGGCACAAATACATGACCTCCCCAAGAAATACCACTACTCAATGATGCTGGAAAACATAGTGCATGGGTTTTTTTATTCTTAGTTGGAAGGTTCCAAAGATGTCTATTATCCATTCTTGGCTCAAACCCATGTGTAGGAACACACACCAACACACATTAATCAAACCAGCCATCAGTCTCATCTGAAAGTACATAATGAAGTCAGCTAGAAATTCCCGATGAAAAATAAGAGGAAGACTCAAATATCTATCCCCAAACATAATTAATGTCAGTATAAAATATATTGAAATTATTTAAAAGACCAATAAAATGACCCTAATTCATCCATGGAATGGGAATATGTCCCTTTTTCAGCTGGTGAATTTACTATGAACATCCTAACAATGGGGATGGGGAGGATGAAAATTCTTACGCACATCGTACAAGCCTAATAAGATATCATAATCTCACTAGTAGTGGTGGAGGGGCATATATACAGACCTCTTTCCCTACAAATGGGGTGACTCATGAACATGTCACTCTAGACACTATACAACGTATTCTCCCATCTATGAGGGTGGTGCAGAAAACTCCCCATGATATGTGGAAAACTGTACTGAGTCCAAACCCTTATTCCAACTAGAGATAATAGGACTATGTCAATGGACACTTCCTAAAAGGAAGAAACACATTCCAAACCCTAGAAGGAAGTTCAAAATTTCCAACATTCAAATGGGAGAAAATCAAACAAGATTCCATAATGGAAAACCACTTTTCCCAACAAATGACCATAGTCGCTCGTAAGAAGGAAACCAAAAAGAATCCTCACCAGAGAGAAGTGGAAATGGGGATATGATATATGATCCCAATATAATTCATGCTGGAGTTATTGAATTCCGATAATGATTATCTATGAACAATAAGGATCCTACTCTCTGGTTAACAAATTATGGGGAATGAAAAACTAATTTATAATATTCTCCCCATACACTTGACCCTAATTGTGTTCATCATGTATGTAATCTAATAGATCAGGAGAGTCCATATCCTAATGAGATTCATGATATCCCTCCATATTCCTAGAATTTCAAACATCAAGAAGGTATTCAATTGGATATAGTCCATCCAAAAGGTCCTCCATTTTGAATATGCTATAGGAATTTTCCATGGAGTTTGTCATCTAGCCATAATGATAGTCCACACCATAATGGATTTTTCAATGAAATTTATCTTTGTAGTAGAATGTATCATGGTCCAAAGAATCTTCTCCTTTGATATTTAATGATGATAAAGTCATCTTACCCTAAGGCACTTTGATAAATGATGCTGGTCATGTGTGATGACCTTTTAAGGGCAAGTGAAATACTTTCTTAGTCCAATGACACCCCAAATAGAGGGTCATTCTCTAAACCACAATTGAATCATATTCCCTCCAATATGATAGAGTAACTCCAAAAATATATTTTTATTTATGATAAAATAATAGAAAATAATCATATATGGTTGGACCATGTTAAGGAACCTCTAGAAAACGATGAAAACGACATGATAAACATGAGGAAACATCTTGATAAAGATGAAATACAGGTTATGTTTTATCCTTTTTCTGCAACACAATATAGCATTCCAAATGTGTTTTAGGAACAGTATGTGAATTAAATACACCTCAATATATGAAACACTCTTTGACCCTTAATAGAAAGTGTATTAACATATGGTGACTATAAAATGTTACATCCTGTTAATAAAATGGATAAAATTCTAAATTTACATAGAGACTCTCCTAGATACATGACATAAAAAACTATGGAAATATAATGGATCCCTTCAACAAACATGTCTCAATGCATTAAAATAATTTCTTTAGCTAATAATATATTACCAACCCATTTTTCACATCAAATGATGTGGTGAACTCTAAGTGTTTGAATTCACCATTCTCTCCAATCCATAAATCCCACCAATGATGGTATAATGAAATGCTACAGCTTCAGATAGACCTCCACAAATAAACTCTATTAAAAACAAATGATATTCTCAAAAAAGGACCCAATAAAATCTCATTGACATAAACCCAGAACATAGAAATAAATTGAAACGATTTTCCTTCACAAATCTGAAAATACCAATCATTCCTCACACATAAGGAAATTGAATCATTAGATAGAGAAAATTTATAAGACATCACAACGTCTTCAGATGTTGGGGGTTTAGGTGCTACCCAATTGATTCACCAAATCCATGTTCAAACATGACTCTATAAAACCAGGAATGTAATTGTGGCAGTTGTAGGAATGTAAATCCAAGAGCAACCCCAACCCATAGGTTTGAGGGATTTTTTAACGAAATATTCAACATCATCAAATAAGGACCATAGAGTTTCAAAAGTTGAACGAGAATGACCCCAAACCATAGAGATGATGAATGTTTTACCTAAATAATATCCTATACAGTGGATGTCAGTATTGCCCTGATTAAGGGGAACACTATAAATACAATCCTTCCAGTTTTCTCATCCATTGATTATGTATCATCATTGGGAAATGTGCCCAAAAAATATTTCTGTAGATTCTATTTTAATTACCATTTAGAAAAAGGCTCCATGATAACCAAAGAGGGAATGGAAAAGGACTCCTAGAGGTCACAGATAAAGGTAGACTCATAAAGATACTTATGAAGCACCTATGATTAATTATACATTGATTAATATCATAAAAACCAGCCCTATCGATCAAATAGAAAACAAGGTCAATATGGAGGAGCCGGAGGGGGTTTAGAATACAGTACAAACCATAACAATTGAAGGAGTTGTGCATACTAAAATGTAGAGTATTTTCATGAATTTTTGAATTCCTTCAATCATATCACCACTCCATCCTCATAGAGTGTCTCAAAAATAAAAGTGTACAAGTAAGGTGGTTCCCCACCCATCGCATGAAGAGGTTAAACTCCTTACTGTAACATCCCAGGTAAATAAAGAAATATGAAAATTTAATATTTATTAATATTTTGTGAATTAAATATTAATTTTACTTTAATGGGTTTTCTATGTTTGATGGCGTACCTGATACACAACAACGGGTTTCTATGAAATCTTTCATTGCACAGTAATAATATAATATTATTATTTTAAATTGTAGTTAACACCCAGCTGTTGTATTGGTCGGAATGAAAATAACTAACTAAAATAGGATTTTACATGTTTTTTAAATGTTTTTTCATTTATCCAAAAAACATTATAGGCTTAAAATGTGAATGAAAACAATTTTAAGCACAAATACTCTAATATTCTTTAAAAGTATGATTTACTGACTTTTGATGGATAACCCTTTTTAAATCTAGTTTCTATCACTTTTACATATCTTATTTGAAAAAAATATTATTCATTAGAATTGGGAAATCTAAATTCCCTTTGGGTAAGATTTTGGTATTATTCAGATAAAAATTCATTTTTTGATGAAAAGGGAAAAATACTGTATTTTAATTCAAAACTACTTTTTAATCTAATTTATTTATTTGGTTAGATTATATTTTTAATTGGTTTTAAAGTGTAATTAGATTATATTGTTACCACTTAATATATATTTTTATTGTAATTAATTTCACTTTGAAATTGGACATAAACGAGTATCAATCTTTTGATAGTTATTGTTTCTTAAAAACACGCATTTTGGTTTTACAGCGGGAAATAATTTTTAATTAAATTTTCTACTTTTGTGTTTTTAATTTAAATCAATTGATACCATATTTAGAATCCGGATATCCAAATTTTGTAAAGAGGTAACTTTTATTTTTAGACATTTTGAAAATTTACTTCAGTAAATATTTTATTAACCATGGTTAAAGGGTTAATCTGCTAAATAAGGGTAAACAAATATTAATAAACACTATTTTTACATGTTTTCAATTCATTTTGACATAATTTATCATGATATATGACTAATTTCCCTTATGAATGTCAATATACTATTAAAATCCATTCTTTCATGTAAAACATTGTGATTCTCTTTTGTTAGGCCTTATGATATAATTATGATGACCAATTACTTACATGGGTATCCATTATGCTTGACTCTTCACGTGGGACACATATGAATGAACATGTTATGATGGGTGTTCCCATATATATCTAAAATTTATTGGGTATTTTTTAGTCTTATTAGATGTCATTATTAGAGTAGGAGTGATTTTGATTCCACTGTGGGACCTTTTCCTCCATGTGAAACAGTCTTGGTAGTTAGCCTAGAATCTTGATTTTGTCATATTGTTTGTTTTTTCCACATGCCTATGTCTATATTTTTATAGTACACCATGTTCTATATGTTATTATTTCATAAGATTACTCATGTTCCATGCCTCTTTATTCCATTATTTTAGTCCTTCTAACTCATGTGCTTTTCATTATTCACTTGTTTATTCCCTTACTGGGATTTTTAGCTCATTTATTTATTTAATGATTCCCTAGTTTATCCTATGAATAATTAATATATAAAGAATTTAATATATATTTATGGATTTTAAATAAAATATGTTTTTATTTTGGCTTCATTCTATCTAAATATGTACATAATCTTCTAAAGACACTATAATTTATGATACTCCTCTTGTAATTAATGGTTAATTATGATTTATATCATGTAAAATTATGTGTAAAATGATAGGGACGTTATAGGTATCATTAAAGTTGGTTCACTATGACATATTTTTCATTGTGCTAAAATGAAACTTTTCCCATTACAATGAACACATGATTCCCTCTTGATATAATATGTGGGAGAAATATTAGGAAACCTAGTGCATAATCCTCATAGACTCCAAGTCCTAGTCACGTGACGTTAAAAAGTGAGATGTGTCTACATCACATGGTGTTAAACTATAAAATTCTTGATACATACCATATAAAGTTTAAATGTGTGTCCACCTTCCTCACTGTATGAGGAAAAATGTTGCATATATCATCATTTCTTCATGATGTAGAATTACAAGGCATCTTAGAAACATTCCAAAGAACCCTTCCTTCAATACTGGTCATCTACCACATTGCTCATGTGATTTCATCCATTGCTCAACATTCATGATGATTCCCCCTAAAAGACAATTCCCCCCCTTTTCAGAATGAAAAACCCAATCCCTATGTTTCCAAGTCAAGAGGGAATAATTATAAGAGTGTTTTTAATCCATTCAATCATTACATCAATTCATTTCCACGATTTGTGTGCCCCTCAAACGGATCCTCACCCCTTTACACATATAATGGGACCACCAATGGATTTTTTTAGGGCCAAGTAACACCAACCATCCATGGAAAACATCCCGACGAACTATGGATGTCATATAAGATAGGTTTTGTGATCAAAACATGATCAGCGGTCGACCCTCATTTGTTTTCCTCCATTCTCAACTAGGTGATATAGATGATTTGTTTATAAAATGGTCAGAAATTTTCTTATATCATGATTACTCCACATCTTGTTCCAAATATTAGAAATTTTGATTCAGACATTTCATTTCCATTTTTTACATAAAATTCAATTCTCCTAGATTCTTCAATTCATTAACTTTAGAATATTAAAGAAGCAAGTTAGTTTTGTAGAGTTCCACTCACTAGCCATGGCATTCTTACTCCTGACACTCCCAAATCTGGTCGATGTACCATTAAGATCCAATTATTTTACCCTATTTATAACCCTCATATAGTAATGCGATCAGAATATAGTGGTACTTAATGTTGGAGGTCTCCTATGTTCTATATTCATCATGGGGTTTTCCTCGCCCTTCTCATCCTTGTTGGACCACATTTTGAGGGGGAATTTATTGGAAATGGTAAAAATGTGTCTCATAAGGGATCATACACTAAAATATATGATCCAATAGTGTATCAAATTTCACATACTTCTATTTGAATGGTCATAATGTCTGAGTGCAGTTAATGATCATAAGTTATGATGTTTGATGTGAGGATACCAAAACAGGTCATAAAGCCTATTCATGAAGCGAGTTCATGAAATTTTAGTATGCGAAAGTCCAGTGACCAGAGGTTCAATTCATGAAAACCCCTTTTTCGACTACTCTAAGACTTGAAAATATCCTTTAAACAATGTATTTCTATATTTGTGAAGGTCCATTCTCTAACATGAGAATCATTGATGATAAACTTCATGTATCATCAATCGGATTTAGGGAGCCTCCGCTACTCGTGAAGCCCATATAGCATTTAAAAGACCTTTGTTCTTTTCAATGAACACACACAATAAATACACCACCATTCATTGATTTAGCAGGGAAGGCTTCGTCAGGCTATGACATTGTTCTACAAATTTTTGAAGCAATTGTGCTTCATGAGGCAGTATCGTGTGAATCCCCATGAAATCATGGAACCTTATCACATGTTCTCTTATAATCCTCCAAACTAGGTGGATATTAATTTAAAAAAGGTATATTCACTTTGTAAAGGATGATGGCCATATTAGGATCTTGTGGCTCTTCAAGGTATTCAGTCTTCATGAAGCACTACCACTAGAAATCAAGACATCAATTGCAAGACTCTGAGCTATGTGAAGCCCTGTCCTTTGATATTCCCTTAGCTATGTAAAGAACTATACTTATTAAGACCCATAATTATTTGAAACACTATTCCTCACGAGACTATAAGATCTAAGAAGCCCCATACTTCATCAATCCCTATCCATAATGAAGATCCAACCTCTACACCCATTGGTCCATACCACAAGGGTTTCTCCCCCACTATAGATCACTGGATGGATGTGTACACATACCTTTTTCCATGTCCATTATCTTCATTCATTGAACCACATTAAAAGTTGATAGTCTCATAATGATTTTTTCAGGTTTAGTTGATGAAATTTTCATTTTCACCATTTACAACCCCAACATCCACCAATAGATTACTATGATTCAAGAAACTCCTCTACATCCACTGAAATTATTTAATCCAGCCTTCTCCTCTTAGTCCAATTCAAATGTTATTAGTTTAGGTTACCATCTTGGGCTCCCTAAGTACCTTGAGTCGAATCTATCCTCACAAAACTCCAGAAACCCATCACCTAACTCCTATATCAGGTCAAATAAAAAAGGTCCACTCTTTCATAAGTCCCACATGATCAATTTCTAGTAATATTCACCCATTATTCATCACTAAAAGACTTTAAACTATTTCATACCCTATGATTCATGAATATGATGCCTGATGTGTAAGGAATAAGATTGCTTGTTCCATGATAATGAGAAGACATTATATAGTCCCCACTACATGAATATAAACTATATCATACCTTATCATTCATGAATTTGATGAATTATTCCTAAATAATAAGATTCATCATTACATGATCATGAGAAGAAATTATATAGTCCTCACTTTGTGACATTAGATTGTACCATACCCTATAAATCATAATATGATTACTTATGCATAAAGCATCACATGACTCATGTCGTGATAATTATAAGGCATTTCATAGTCCCCACTACATGAATTTACGGTATCTCATACACTATTACTCAAGAATAGGATGCATTGTACACCATGAATAATATGTATCATTCCATGATCATGAAAGGAAATTACATTTTCCTTAATAATGGCTACAAACTACAACATACCCTATAGGACAAACCTATGAAGACTCCTATAAAAAACATGAGATTCCATATGCTCAATTTGAAAGATTCTCTATCTAATAATTAATATATGACCAGAAGACAACATCCATCAACCTCCTTAAATGATTTTATCCCCAATAATATAACTTGATCCATTATCATATCCGGAGTACCTTATTAACTGAATCTAGGAAGACAAAATTGGAACCTCAATGCGTAATCCAAACACATCACATTCTTTAACATGATATTAAACTGTAATTATACATCTAAAATTCACATTAGATTCTGTTAGGACCTGAGATGAGGTGGAAATAATAGTTATCTCCCACATGTAAGGCCCATCCACATCATTAATGATCCATAGCGGAACCTGGGTCACTCCTATGCATAACCCCCAATGACATCCTCACATCTCCTAAAACCACATGTGCCTTCGGAGTAGGTGTAATCTCAAACCCATTTAGAACTATGTGGTGTTTGTTTTCTATTAACGTGGATAAGTAGGAAACCTCCATGCAGTATAGACCCAACATCCACATCCACAGCAATGTTATCCTGGTAACATCCTCAGTATGATTGTGCCCCTTCACCTAGGAGACCACAACTCCATTTAGTCCCTAATTCACCTCAATTATTATGACCCAAAAGAGTCCAAAAATGAAAAATCCTATTGTGAATAATAACTTGCATGCATTATCCCCACCCTATCCCATGTTGATGCTCCAATTTAAACTTGAATGTATGTACCAAATGATGTTAAACTGCATGGATCAGTACTACCAAAACACCTTAAACTATGGAATCAAAGTACATGGTGTTTGAACCCTGTGCTATAAACAAGGTACATAGGATGCCTACCCAAGGTTTAATATCAACCAATGGTAACCCTATCTTATCCCCCGTTGGGACATACCTCATTGATCAAAGTCCAGGGGTGTTATGGTCAACAATTTAGGTTAACCTTAAGGGACTTACAATGCAATGGTTAAACTAGGTTCTCCCTCCTATTGACATACATCTATGATCTTCCTAAAGGGTTGTTCTAATCAACTCTTCATGTTCACCTCAATGGGACTTCTGACCAATGGTAAACCTAGGATATCCCTCCTAGGGATATACATTGCTCATCCACCTCAAGGGGTTCTAATAAACTCTTCAGGTCTTCCTCACGGGGTTACATATCCAATAGAAATCATAGGTTCTCTCTCCTAGGATTGTAACTCCATTACCTACCTCAAGGGGTGTTTTGATTAACTCTTTGGGTTCACCTAAATAGGAATGACGACAAATGGTTAACCTAGGTTCAACCTCATAGGGATGTACGTACATGATATCCCTCTAGTGGTGTTGTGATCATCTATTCAGGTTAGCCCCAAGGGAAATCTTGAAAAATTGTAGTCCTAGGTTATCCCTCATAGGGATGTACCTCCCTGATCCAACTCAAGGGTGTTTTGATCAACTTATTGGGTATTCCACTAGGGTTATCCTGACTATTGGTAAACCAAAATACTCTCTTATTGGGATGTACCTCCATGATCCACCTTAAGGGGTGTCATGGTAATCTCTTTAGGTTTTCTTCAAGGGGAATCCCTACCAATGGTGAACCTAGTTTCTCCCTCTTAGGAACATACCTAACACATCTAACTTAAGGGGTTATTTAATCAAATTGTATACTTCTCCTCAAGGGGAATCCTGAATACAACTAAACATAGGTGCTTCCTCATATGGAAATACAATCTAGATTTTCCTTATGGGGAATTCTGATCCATAATCTCAAATAAACCGATGAGGGTGTTCAAATCTATCTATTTCAGATCTATCTCAAAGGGGTGTTCTGAAACACATATTCCATGTTTTCATCCCTGTGATTTCTCATATATTGGTAAACTATTTATCTATAACATATTACCTATTTTGGACACACCTCTTGGATCTTCCTATAGGTGTGTTCTAATCTATCTAACCTAGGATGGCCTCAAGGGGTGTCCTCGCCTATCAATCTTGGTGTGACATCATACCAAATACGGATTCCCCTCTTGTACATGCCTCCAAAGGATGTTATTATCAATCCTCCCTGTATTTACAAGATTTGAATCTCATTACCTGATCTGTCTCAACCAGTTATTCTAATATATCTCCCTAGGATGTATAACTTGAGACACAACCCAAACACATGTCCTATACATAGGTTTGGGATGCGTGAGGAATACATACATGGAAGAATTATGCATATGATGTCATAGCCTCATGATCAACATGAGATTCCATGGGTTACATGCAATAAGATTCCTTATATAATATGCCTTTAAATGGGAATAATATAGGATGTTAATGAACCTATTTTACATATATTACTACATATTCCTGATGTTACAATTTTCTCTGACTAAAGGCGACATCACTATCATGACATGAGAAGCATAATTAACTGGAATCCACAATAAGATATCACCCAGAATAAGTTTCAATAACACAAATCCAATCTATGCGGGGGTCATGGAATAGGAAATGATTTCCAAGGATGATTCCCTAGTAGGAGAAACTGACATCCCATATTACAATTTTGATCAAGGATCCAACATCACCATCCATGGTTGTAGAGGATTCCCACCTATTTAAAGAGAGAATGTGATGAAAAAAAATTTCATCATTATAAATCCTTTGTAGGTATATGTAATGATAAATTACATTCATATTCAATGAATATTTATTGAAAATGTATCTGGATTCAACTTCATTTTGATTCAAACACTTCATAAACTAGTTTACAGCATGTCCCACTTGTTCCTATATAATTTAATTCTATAGGGTTTTAAAAAGAGTGAGAAAACAACTCTTGTGAAAATCCCGCTAAGGATTAATTTTGGGGATCTTGTATCTAAAACTTAATTTAAAGTTATTCGGTATGATATAGATATCAACATTTTACTCAAAAGTATTTTCATACATTATTATGAAGATATTCCCTCACCATACCTCTAGTGCCTCAAATATTTTATTAGTGGTCCAATGGGGATATATCATTATGGTAGATCCCCATATAAATTTTGAAGATCACAACACATTTATGCATGATAACATCATAAGTAAGGGGAATATCTCATTATTGAAAATGTTTCATGAATTAAAGGCCCAAACAGTCAGGAAGTAACCCATTTCAATCCCTTCATGTATTTTAGTGTAGTGTATGTGATGAAAATCAATCATATTGAAGAGGGGATTCTGAATTTAGGCTCATTTATAGAATCATGCATGATGTCCATTATAATATTTGAAACTAGACATTTTGGAGATTCCATAAACTCCCTAAATATTAGAAATGTTTCGGGATAAATTTTATCCACTCTACCCCTAAACATTAATAATTAAACGACTCGTTGGCTGGGTCATAAGTAGTTTCTCTGTACATTGGATGTCAAAATATCAAATTCTCCTCAGACTCCAAGAAACATTCTTCCGCACCTGCTTACCCTAAGAGAAAAGTAAAGGGGGAATAAGAAATCATGTGGAAGAGAAAAAGGGTGAAGACTATAGGGATGTCCCTTCAGCATTTGAGGAAGGTGTCTCTACCAATGTTGATGAGATCCAATAAATAAATGTTCTTAAATACAAATATCCACGACCAAAATTCATAGCAAAATGATGAATTTGGAATAAAAATTGTTATACACCTACTTAATGGAGAAAAATCTAGACATGTTTTCCTAGAAGTACACATATATTCCAGTTCATGATCCTACGAGAGCCACTCATCACCTTGAATTTTCTAAAAACTAATTGGGTTAAAAAAGGAATCTAGAAGGACACACACAATTCACACTCTAAAATAGCAGAAAAAGTCAACAAGATAATCAATTATGACCACATCTGGGATGTTCAGTATTTAAAATGGTTGACCAAAATTATCCTTGTAATGCAGAAGAGTGGAAAAACTAGTGTTCTCATCATCTACAGATATCTCAATTGGAACTATCCAAAATATTACTTCTCAGATCCAATCATGAATCTACTAATTTACACAATGGTGGTTTCCAGGACCTATCCTTTACTGATGGATATGAAAGGTAAAAAAATTTACATGGACCTAAAATATGACAAATCCCCCTCCATTAGGGACTCCCTAGGTAGTATTTTTATATCATATAATGCCCTTAACCTTGAAGAATATAAATTATACATACCATCAAGCCATGAATCACATATTCAAACCCCTTATAGGAATGTTTATTTAATGTCATGTTGATGTTTTAGTGGTTATGTATTAGTATAATTATGACTACCAAGATGATTGTTTGGATGTATTTATCAAACTAAGATAAAAAAGCTTGAAAATAATCCTTTTTAATGGTTATTTTAGGGTAAACTGACGAAAATTTCTCAACTTCATCATCCACCATCAGGTAATCAATTTCAAACCTCAGAAGAATAATGTTATCCTCCACACATCGCCTCCTAGAAACCTCGAATATATAAGAGGATGTTAAGGAATATTGACTTACAATCATTAATTTATATTCAACCTTAAATGAAAATTTCATCCCTTATCCAAATTGATTAAGAAAGGGGTCACATATCAATGGAACGATGACTAACAGGAATCATTTCATAACGTCGTGAAATATCTCTTAATACCACCATATTCAATTCCACTAATTGTTGGAAATATGCTCATTTGTTATGTAATATACGATAAGATATCACTAGGCACATTAATTTCACAAAACTACAATACTGGGAATGGAAATATCATTTATTATATTAGTTGAACCATTATCAATGTTAATGCTCCTTATTTTGATGTCAATAAGTGTTTCCTTACATTGGTATTTATAGATTAGAAACTGAGGCATTACCTATAACACCATGAGATCCACTTTATCTCTCACACTGACCCATTCAAATATATCATTATTTTTCATATGTTGAAGGGAAATTTGACATGGTGGGTGGTTATCCTACAACATTTTGATTTATAGTTTGGCCTCGTAAGGTAGTGAAAGGATAGGATTTGGAAAATATTCTTATCTAACATCCTTTTTTAGAAATAATTTTTTAAAATTCTAAATTCATTGATGAATATATATTTTATATTAAATAATACCAAAAATGTAAGAAATTTATTTTTACTGTGCTTCCTGGAGAACATAAGGGAAGCGAATGGAAAATCATAAGCTCAATTAAGTCGGGTTAGGGGTCATGCTCATATCTCCAACAAATATTTTCGTTCATTACTCCTTCCTCTTTTCATAATTTTGTAGAAAAAATGATTTTGAATATCTTGATCTCATTTCAATCCATGAATTGGTCCTGAAAATTCCAATGGGACACCTATAGGATAAAGGAGATTCATAGTTGGTAATAAAATAAATCAATGGGGATTATGCCATCAAAAAAGAAGATCTAATATACCTTATTTACTATGTTCATGGGTTAATGTAAGAGTTCCCACTAGATACAAATTTGACTCATGTCTAATGATAACATAATTTTCAGGAATATACATTCTAAAACACATCAAATTCTTTGGTAGATCCAAATCAGTATGAAAAGATCATCTACACTATGAATCGCTGAATAGTCTCTCATTTTTCTCTTTCCAACATGGAATAGTTCAATGAAATCAGTCCTTTACATGATCCATATTGTTTTACCTCTAGGTGGATGATTACTATGATATAATACCTTCATAATATAGTAAACTGGTCATAAAAATATTAGAAATATAAAATCTAATGATGAGGAACGAACTTTAATCATTATGAAGACCTAGATCATCCAAAATTCTTCTATAAATGATGCCTTTATAGATTCCTTCTCAGATGTATCAATGGAGAATATTCTAATGTCATCATGAACGTAAACACATGAGTAGGTGGTACCCACCAGTAAATTTCATGTTTTCCCATAACATCTAAAGTCTTTCATACTAATTGTCGACTATGTGGAAGGATAACAGAATTGTCACCAAAAAGTTCCATCCCTACCATGTTCATGCCAAATTCATCCTTCAAACCTTGGAGGTTCTACATACGACGAAGTACATATAGTCATTTTACTTATGGGGAATGGATTATTTAGGGATATGGCCTCCTACCATGGATATGAATTTACTAGACATTAACTTTTTAACAACATTCTTCTTTATTTTAGGATGAGGCAATACCCATCAATGATATCAAGGACAAAATAATTTTCATCATTATGAAGGAAACCATCATTACCAGTTTCGAAGTCACTCATATTATATTGATGGATAATGAAACCAATTTTTGTTCTAATGAGTTGTGTTAAATGTATTAAGAGTGTAACATCAAATAAAACCACTCATCTTGCTATCATGAAATGGATAATGGAATGATAGATTCCATCAATACGACACTGTCAAACAAACTATAGAAGATGGTGGATAAATATAAAAAGTATTGTCGGGAAAATCTCTTGCATTCCCTGTGGACCTATGAAAACATAATTCATTTCCATTTGTGATTATAGATCTATAGACTAGAAATACCAAAAGAAACTATATGAATGCGAGTATCTTGATCAAGAAATATTTCATATCATTAAAATCTGGGAGGTCAAGAACAAATGGATTGAAAATAGATTTTACAAAAAAAATTACCACTATTAATTCCACTAAGAATAATTCGTAGTGGTCCTAAGAACCCTGATGATATGAAAAAATAACCCCCCAAATATTAAGCCAATTCAAGATGGATCTTATCCCATATACAAGGACTGCTCTAATGAATCTTATTCCCTAATATCGATGGATATAGATCTTACTATGTCCCCTACCATTGAATGGTTTCTCAAAAAGTACATTGTGTGATGGTAGAGCGATACATCTTAGCCGCATGAGTGTAAATAGTGTTTTTAGTCTTTTTTACAGGTATTAAAAAGAAATAAATGTCATCTATATCCCATGATGATAAACTACATGACACAAACATCCTTTTTGTATGAAATTAAATTGCATTAAATTATTGACTTATATGAATGACCTTAAAATTCACACCATATGGTCTTAGTCGTATGACCCAAAACTATAAGACATCATAGTCTGAGATAGAATACATCAAACTATGTATCCTCACATCCTAGTCATATGATATTTAACTATATTACATTTTATTTTCTACTTTATGTAAAACTACATGTCTTACATCCTTTCTACATGACAAAAAACCTCATTGCATTTCAATCGGTACATGAGTTTGTCACAAATATCGTTGTTGGTCTCCTAACCAGAGCATCATTCCAAAACAATGTATGGATAAATTTTTATATCAATGAGACACATAGTGAAACCTAGAACATATTTATTTTGTCTAACAATCATTATAAAAATTACAAAAGTATCACCATCTTCAATTCAAAACCTGATTGACACGAGGAACTATTTTCAAGAACATTTTATGGCTTGATTCTCATTCCCATGAGATACATACCGACATCAGGACTCAACATCTTGGTAAAGTTGTAACATAATGAAAACAAACCTCTCCTTTTATGGTTTAGCAATATATAAGTAACCTTTACAAAGCTATATATTGATTGATTATCACTATAAATGATGTTTATAGTGACTTATATAACCTACACCTATGTCCATCCCCCATAAAATCTATATGACCTTATCCTTCACATGTATCACCTTTGTGTCCTAGAAAAAACCTTTTCCACTCCATGTTTCACATAGAACGAATAAATCACATGGTCTTAGTTATTTTGGTTAAATATTTTCCCAATAATTAACGCATATCAATTCACATCAGGGTTATCTTGGTCCTGGTCACAATACCATAAAAGGGACACAAAATTTTCTGTTCTATATGAATTTAAACTACATGGTTCTTTATGAACTATGTAATTATTTATTCTCACTCCCATGAGAAACATATTGACACCTAAATCCTACAACATAGTGTAAAAAAAATACAAAAAATACCCACACCCTCCTATGTATGAGTCATATCTATATAAGAATATCCACTGTGGGTTCTCACCCAATTCGTGAAACCACATTCAAAAAAAATCCCTCCTCTACCCAAGAATCTAATTAGTATGGGGCATGTAATCTATAAATATATGTGGCATGATTATCATTTCCATGATATATGTAGTGACTCCCAGATCTTCTATTCTTGTCCAGTATCAATATTCCCTTTTCACATCAAGATGCATACACCCATAATGTATTATGTTGAACATCATGAATAGTGTCCTTTCCACATGACTATAAATTTAATGGTTCCTCAAGAAATAATTATGTCTTGATTATCATTATAGTGAGATACATTGTTATGCATAGTCCTAATATCCTATTCCCATCAACATGGCAGAGGAAAACACCCCTATCCTACTTGAAAAGAAATATCGATGGAGGATATATTAATTTAGGACCCCTTTTTCCAGGATCCCATAAGGAAACAAATATATCCCCTTCTAAATTTGATTCTGATCTATGCAATGGAATATTTACTTCAAGGGAAATTCTAAAACAAATTCTCTCCTTATTCCCAAATTTTTTCCTTCCACACATCATAATTCTAATTTAACACTTTAATATATTTATATTCATTCACTAGATACCTGAAATAGAATGTATTATACATGAGAAATCATTTTTCTAATAATATAGTAACATGAACCTATTTTATTTAAAAAATACTCACACCATAAATGGACATTCAGTTAATGGATTCCACTATTTGTCTATTTAATAACATGCCCAAGTTGGATTTTCAAATAGTCACCCATGAAACAAGTCTGTGAACTAGTGATACATTCATCATTGGGATAATCATGTTCTATCTTTGTAAACCCTACTGACATTGTGCTTTGACCCACTTATTTGGAAATAGTCATCCCTCATATATTTGACCATTATCATTTCTCTTTATCTGAGATCCCCCAATATCATGGTTTATAATTTCCTCCCTATATTCTAATGTATTTCAGAATATCCTTGATATGGTAGGCCACATATTACTTATTGTTTCAATAATAGTATGTTCTTATTCATAATACCTAAAAATATAGAAACCTTATCATCCTTTTTCATGATGTTAAATTTAACAATAAGTCCAAAAATAATACTTTAAAATGAATAATTTTCCAGAACAATGTATGGATTGAATCTCATTAAAATGAGATATGTAGTGACACATGAACACTGCGTTTTGGGAACAAAATCAATAAAAAACCCGAAATCTTTCAATTTTTGGTGTAGACCTATGTAGGGACCCTTTTACCCCATTCACTGGTAATATTGACTTGATATGACACTCCCATATTTAGGTAATTTCCTTCCACAAACCAAACTCTATGTCTCGGTTAAATCTGAATCTCCATAAATGTTTGTTGGCCATTGGAAATTAATGTTAAGAATTCATGAAAAGTTATTTTTTTGCCTATTTAGTAAAACACCCTTGTTGGATTGGAATAAGTTTCCCACATAATGGTCTTATCCAGTAGAGGATTCCAATTTTTGACTATGAAGCAACACGGTCCATTTGGATTTGAAAAAAATATCCCAAAAATAGGTTTTACAACTGGTGGTACATTATTCCTCATGAGAGACCTCCTCCAAATCCATGATCCCTTTACACCATATCACTTTTCTTATATGGAAACCCCATATTATAGCTTACAACCTTCCACCTTCTCACATGAAAATTATCACACATTTATAGGCATATTACTAAGGAAAGAGAGAATCATTAACCATTCGATCAGAGCTAATAGATTTTAAATCATTGCCCCCTATGTACGAGCTGTATTCAAACCCTGAATACATGATTGTCCCATGCATATAACCTTCAGAAACTAAATGAAAAGTGTATACCAATGACTTAGGATCAGACCCTCTTCTTCTTATCTGATCCAATCCTATGGGGTGGTGGGATTTTTTAACATTTCATTTTTTTCACATGGATGAAAATGTATTAAGGAAAAATAACTTAAAGAGAAGAAACTTAGAGAACAAAATAATTCCAAGGGTCACACCATTCACCCCAGCCCCTCGACATAGGATCCCTTATAACAATATCAATGGTAAGGGTTGACCTATATATCTAGTGGCCTTGCGTAGGCCCTAATAGCCATGTCATCGTATGGAACCACATAGGACACATCTACTCATTGGCATACACACAAGGTATATGTGAAACACCTTCATGATCTACTATTTTTACCCATAGTACCATATTTTCCTATAAATAATACCCTATGTATCATATTTTGAATGATGGGAAATACTGACATGTCCTTGAATATTTACTATCCCTAGTTCTTCACCCATTAATTCTTAATCTTTTTAAGTAGTTCATAAAAACATGAGAGAAGAGGTAATTCAGGTAGATAATGGAGTTAAATTTTTTCTAGGATTTTAATTACATGACACTTGTTCAATGAACACATTCCCCATATTTAGAAGCACATGAATTAAGGCCCCTTTCACAAGCATGGGGATATAATGAGATTCATCATCAAACACTTGAGTAGACCATTGAGGATAAGATAACATCATTTCAAAAGTGTTTTCCCATGTGGCCCATCCCTAAATAACCTTTAGATCATGCATGCATACTTGCATGAAGCACATCATGTCTTCCTAGGTCTACCCTATATAGGACCTCCTTGACTCACCCAACCAACACCTATGTGACTCACATCTAAAAACCTCTCTCCAGACACCAGTGTAAGGGATCCACTTCCTTTATATCCCTCGCTTTGGGAGGACCAAATTGAATTGTCCAAAAAAGTATCCGAACATGAATGACCATGGTAAGAGGAACACTAACATGTATACCTTTCATATATTCATTTTATATGTCATAAAAATCCCAAACAGGTACTACAATATAGTTATGGTCATTAGGGGTGAATGTAAATATGAATTACCACAATCAAGAGGACCCAAACTATAGAGGTGGATTCTTAGATTTCTAGATCATTGTTATGAGGTCTAGGACCTTGTCCTTCCCTTTCTGTCTCTATGAATACAGACCTCTCATAATAGTGGGGAGGGATAGGTTCACACCATCCATTACTTTTGAGGTGTACCACATTATCCACCTCCCTTCCCCATGAAATAGTTCATAGGGAATATCCCCTAGAGTAAGCAACTACCCTTTCTTACATCACCTCCCCAACTTAATTCCTTCATCCTTATCCGTAAATTTGTGGTGTATCCATATAGGTAGTGAAAAATGACTACTGCAGATATAATGATGGGAGGATATGGGTATATGACCCCACTCTAATTACCTTTCCCTTTGGTTATTGGTCTCATCCATCAGTGAATAATGTAGATTTTTTGGTTTCCTGGATATACCACTTTCTCTTGTTTCTCACTCTAAACATGACTCACACGATCTTAGAGGTTGGTGGTGATCATGAAATCCACATGATTCTAATCATTTGGGGATCATTTCAGGTCAAATCCACCAATAACAAAAAATAGGCCTCATACACAATAAAATCCCCAACAATGTCACCAAACAACATTTGGTAATCATCATAGGTTCAAATCAGAAATCAATCATCTCAATGGGCCATACTCCCATGTGAGAAAAACCATTGTAGGGTCTATATTGGTGTGGGACCTCATTATCAAACTACATGGTCTTTGATTCCCATCCAAATGGGATATAGAGAAATCCTCCCCAAGTTCCAAACCCAACCCCCAAAATCAACACTACATTATCTCTTGTCCACACTTCTAGTATTACCTTATCATATTAGGTACAATATTCGTTATATAACCTCTTGGGATACTTTGTAATAATTCCCACACCAAAATTTAACTAGGTACCTTTTTCCTAGGAGTCCTTTTCTCATGGAATTAAATTGCACTGCTTAGTCCACATTACAAGCATTTAAAAGGTATGATGTCTCCCATTATGTGGTACTAAACTACATGGGTTTGGATCCATTTAAAAATTATCTGTAAGAATCCATTATTACGGGTCCAATATTGACATCAAAAAAAATCTTGTCTCTTTAGATAATGATATACTCCAGAGCACCCGACATGGTGGCTCAAAATAACATCATAATAATAAGCAAAAAATTAATCTCTAATCCAAAATTGGGTACCATTGATGAAGTACCACTTATACATATTTATATCTCCAATGATGGAGTACCTCATATACCTTTAAAGGATTCTAAATTCCATTCATGTTAATTTTTTATTGTCCATTATTGGTTGACCCAAGTCATAAATGATAATTAATGAATGATTAAAAGACATATATTGAATCTATAATAGAGTCTCAGAGTAGCAAACAATTCTTTAAAAAATGCTACAATGAGCACAAACAACCATCAACTTGGACAATTTGAGTTCCTAGGTATATTTAGATCATTTTACAACTACCTTATGACTTTAGAATGTAGGTTCAAATAAGGAAACTATTGGTTATTAATGAATCCCTTATAACATTCCACTATAAGACATTAAAAATTGATAAAACTGATGTGAATGATTGTAAAATAACCCCCTCAATCAATCACCAAAAACCTAATTTTTCATCACAAAATGTAGAGAAATTTTATTTTATAAATATTTATTTGTTATGTTTAAATTGAATTAATTGTTTTCCTTGGGAATGTTTTGATGAGAATAAAATGGTAGGGTGATGTTGTAGAATTGGAATATATTGTCAGAGAATGATTATATAGGCATGGTGGTTACTTTAGTTTGTGGTTTTGTTTTAATAAATATAATCCTTTTGTTTGGATTGTGTGTGTGGATATGATAATTATATATATACATAGTATTTTCCTTTATATTTCACAAGAACTCAACTTCCATTATATTCGTTGTGGCCATAAATTTTTTTTATGTTTCATGTTTTTTCCCAACACCATGTTTATCAATAAAATATATTGTTGACTACTCCATCTTTACAACTCTCCATTTATATGTGTTATGAGAAGTAATTTCTCAAGGTTCTAATAATGATATGATATCTAATACCTTAATATTTTTGTATTTTATATGTTGGTTGATAAGTATACAAAATTGTTATATGATGATATATGGTAGGGGTCATGAATGGTAGGATGAGGGTACAAGGTTTCTATCCCTTAGGTTCATGATACATAATATTATGGAACAATTATATTTGGAAGGAATATGGTAGTGGTTACGATTGTGGTATGGTTGATATATATTTATTACAAAAATAATGTCGGTCCCTCTAAGTTTTATGGAACGTAGGGCCAAGTCTATTCCACATCAATTATAATGTGATTTCTATATATTATAGGAATGTTTTTTTATTAAAGGCATATAAACATGGTTTGTATGTTTTTTGGGTTATGAGAGAGAAAAACTACTGTGTATTTAGTTTTCGGGTACCCTATTAATATATCCATTCATATAATTTTATTATACATAGATGTGATATTTGGTGACCAATCCTTACTAAGGTTTGGCTCGTTAACCTAATATAGGTTCATGGTGATACTACTATTTATTAACATTAGAATTGGTACTGTTCTTAAATATTTCATATGTGGTCTTGAGGAGTATCCTAATGGGAATATATGTATTCTCAACCCTATATAGATAACCGTATTTTTCATGTTTCTAGTAGGTATTTAATGATCATGATGGAAATTATTATCTCAATTATGGGGAAAATAGTTGGAGTTATATCATGAGGTTTTTTAATTTAGTACTTTATAGTAGATTCTAATAATTGTGAAAAATTACCGCATATAATGGAAATTATTGGTTATTAATTTTAATTTTATTATGATGTTTATTGGTTGTTTAATTTTTATATTTTCAAGATTTTAGGATAATTAAACAAATTTTTATGTCTTAAATACTTTGTGTTATTATCCAACATGTGACATTTTAGAGGAAGGTGTTAGGGGTCACTATCATCTTCAATATATAACCAAGAGGGGTTCCTATGTGTGGGGGGGGTCATAATATATCAATTTAAAATGATGTGTTTAGAAAGTATAAAATAAAGCAAAATCGTACACATCATTTTTATGAATTCATCATTTTATAGTTAAGATATAAATAAGGTATGAAAAATCTAAAAACCAATGATTAATAAAATAGACACCTATTTAATCAAAAAACATAACTAATGTAAAAAAGTGATTTAAATTTATTTTTTAATATATTTATATTATCATATTATTTCTTACCAAATAAAAATTATCACTATTAAAAATGATCACATAATGATTTAAGGGAAAATATATAATATTAAGGAGATATGGATAACCCATTCCATGGGTTTTTATACCACACTACAAGTCATGGATATATATTATTCTAATATTTCATTAGTAATAATTTAATAGGAGGGATAATAGTGTTATGAGGTACTAGAATCCAAAAATTCATTAGTCCTATAATATTTTGATAGAGAGAATCAAGACTGGTACTAGAGAGAAAAATTATAGTTGGATTTTATCTAGTTAGGATTCTGTTGAATAATTGGAGATATATTAATAAATATATCATCTAAATGATGATGTAATACAAAATTTAATTTTAGGATTATTAATTCCCTTTTTATAGAAATTTATGAGCGAGAATTATTTTACTTAAAATTTTTTTGGAATATTTTTTCAAAATAAACTAATTGTTTTTTATTTTTTATTTTTTAATTTATTTTTTTGTTTCTATATGAAGTTTATTTCACTAATAATTTATGGGAAATTAATTATAATAATTTAACCTAATAGAGGGTAGGATGTTTAATTTAAGAGGATATATACGTGAATTTTTTCTGTATTCACATATGAATTAATTTACATAATTATTATAATATTCCATTATATTTATTTAATTTAGTCATTATAAACCATTTGAAAAAAAAATTTAATGATAGAGGAACTTAATGTTTTTAGAGTAAATTAATTTCTAATCAATGAGTTGGTCTCCAAATTTTCAATTTTGATTTAAATATAAAAATAATTACTTTTTTATATTCAATAGATTATGACGATTTGATATATTTATGGTATTTTTGATAAATGTTGAACGCATAAATACTAACAAAAATAATAACAATCTAATAATAAAATTTAATAAATTTATTAAATAAGTTAAATTAGAAATTTTAATATATAGATACATTAATATTAATTCCTCTACAGAATTTTTTTTTTAAATTCATTGATGATTATTGATCAAAATTTTGAAAAAATTGCAACAATAAAAAAATTGGTTCAAATATTTTACCTATAACTGGATACTCCTCATTAAATAAACATCCTAATTATAATATACAATGTTATTTTAATTTTTAATAATGTTGAATATATAAATTTTTTTTACTTTTATGGTAATTGAGAATACTTATTGATATTTCATATCTTTATCCAATTTTATAGTGACAATGAAAAATACATATGATGAATAGAATTTTTTACATCAATAATATTATTAAACCATTTATATTTAACTTTTCATTCCTTTTGTGATTGTTTTTCATTATATTTTTATATCTTATGTTATCTATGAATGATCCCCCCCCCAAAACTCAATTGGATAAAAATAAAAAAATCTTATAAATCATTTGATTTGTATCATAAAATCCTGTAATTATTTATCAGCTGTTTTAAATTATCTTTGATAGTAAAAATCCCATGTTATAATGAGAAAAAGTGAAATAACACGTGGGCTAATGAAACAGTTCTCTCAAATAAATTTCTAACACAATTATTTTATTTTTTTAGTTCATAGAATCCACATATTAGCCTAAAAAATCATGTGGAATGATATAAAAAGAAACAAAAACATATAAAGTATTATTTTTTAAAATTTTTATCGACTATTTGAACATTTTTAGTCCTTGGTGATCACTAGATGTTATATCACATCACACTATCATTGTTTTATTATTAAATAAGAGGTAATTGAGTATGAAAATAGTCTTTAACACATTATATTGATTTCTACTGAAAATCAAATTGTTCCACCCACACATTAAAATATAACATTTTTATAAAAAAATAAATAATGATATTTAAAGAACTCATGAAAATACTAATTATCTTATTACTTCCTCAATGATTTATCGTAATACACTAAAGATTAATACACATTATATTCCATAAGAAAATATATGTGGTCTTTTAATAATTCTCTGTGTAAATTTTGGGTAGTTATCACATATTTCTACAAGATAATTTTAAAATATTTATATTGAGACAAAATAAATTAAATGAAATGTGTAATTTTGATAGAATCTATAGTCAACCTTATATTCTAAAATAATGGATCAAATATCATTATTAATCCCATACAATTAGTATCTAACTATATAAAATTTTTAGTAGATATCAATATTATTATGATATGAATTATGAAACGAAAATATAATTACATATTTCACCTATAATGATTATTTTAAATTTTTACATGATGATTTACTCATATTAAAAAGAATGAGAACCTAAAATATAGCACCTATTATAATTTTATTTACAAAACATATTGATGACTAAATTCATAGTCTAATAAAAAATAGGGTAATACTAAAAATTAATGTGGTACATGGGTGATCCTAAACTATAATAGCCATAATATTGTCCTCTTTATAACATATAAAAATATTTTGTTGTTTTTTGTTAAACTATGATTGTTTTATATATTATGGAGTAATAATATCTTGGTGTTAAGAAGTAATAAAATTATCCCAACTTATTCATTCTCTATAAGTTCTTCACATCTCACAATATTATATATGATAATAAAAAATTAAATATACTATAATGTCATCATAATATTGAACACCGTTTTCCACTCACAAATCAAATTTATGAAAAATATTCAGAAATTATTATGGAATTTTGAAATCATTTTAGTGATCAATTTTGAAATTTTTATGAAATAATCATTCTTTTTTATCTTATGATGCATAAAAATCAAACAATACCCATATAATGTTGACAATAATGATAAAATTTATAAAATTTTAAATCAAATGAATAATAATCTTTTGGGAAAAAACCATAATATGATCACGATGCAATAGTTATCTAAAGAACACATTATATGAAAAATTATTGTTTATTAGGAAATTCCATATAATTATGTAACAAAAAGAACTACATAGACTATTTCTCATTAAATAAGTTATGTCTTAAATATTCCCTAAACATACTTCTCATGTTTCTTCAATTTCCCCGATAATAATTCATGATTATTAAGTGATATTCAATTTCTATCTTTTTATTTTTTTGAAACATGAATTCAACTCAAAAAAACATTCAATCATGTCCTCATGGCCCTCCCTTCAAGGAAACACCTTATAATTTTTTTTATCTTTGTTATCTCCCCCTTTAGTTAGTAATTCTTTCCATTTTTGGAAAACATGAAATCTATTCCTCCATTTTATCATTAAATGAAAATGAATGCTTTATAAAAAAATAAAATATATAATAGTAGTAATTTTCTAATAGAAAATACATTGAGAAACACTAAAAAGATCTAAAGTAAATAATTCATCTTGGGTTTATATATCCATTAGATTTAATTTTTTATAAACACATCTCAAACCTACTTATCTACATTTCATTAACTCTATAATGATATTGTATTTTTTTCAAATATAAATTGAAATTGAATATTTCACTACATTTATTAAAAAGTATAGAATATTGTTTATTTCACACCCAAAAAAAAATGGTTATATTAATTTTATTCTCATGTAATCATGCTACACTTTGATATATATCATTTATTTTTTGGATTTTGATACTATAATAAAATAAAAACTGTCTAATTCAATGTGTTAATTAATTCTTATTCTTAGAGTAATTATAAATATATCTTGTTTTGATATTTAATATTCTACCAGATGTTGACTATTGATATTCAAAATCACATTCCACATCTGCATTATAATAATTATAAATCTAAATAACATTATATTTATCTAAAAACAATTTGTAAAAAGGAGTTATATTAACATAATAAAAGATCACATTCACTAAAATAATATGAGATTTTTTTTGGATTTCTATAGAATCATTCACATAAATCTAAAATATACAAAATTTACTATTTTGAGGTCTGTAAATTTTAAAAAATTCTTATTAAAAGTAAAAAAAAATTTAATCTACACCCCGTACCTTAATATTTATTGTAAGGTATACCAATATTAAAGTATTCCATTAAAAACACATTAAAAGTGATGATTATATTTTGACTGTGATATAAAAATGTAATTTTCCTTGTCAAATACACAAAAACCCAATAAAAATCCATCTCACTAATTATAGAAATCTCAATGTGTTTCTTCATTGGGGATGAAAAGTTTAAAAAATTTCACAACATTTTTGGGAAATAGGATTTCATAAAGATTAATAATAAAAATAAGTGAATTAATATATTTTTTTATTTGATATAAATATTTTAATTTACTTCACATATTATTAGAATCATGATCTTCAATAATCTATCTTGATTTAAATACCATATCTGAGGCACTTATTTAATCATCTAGGGTGATTTTTAAGCATTAACAGTTGACTAATATCATTATATTGAATAAATACCTCTATTTATTCAATGTAAACCTTCTTATTAATTACACTAATTAATAATGATGGATTACTTATTTTTTTAACATATTAATTATATATTTGATAATAAATAATAATAAATGTTTTTATCATTGGAAGAACTAAAATTGAAGAAAATGCCTCATCGAAATATATGACCTAAATAAGATAATATACTTCAAAATATTTATGAGATTTTTTTCCTGAAACCTTACATTTATCTTTTATTTTATTCTAGAAAACCCAATTAATTCATATCAAGTTTTCTTATTTTCTATATTACACTTACTAAAAACTATCATTATTCTAATATTTTTTACTCTTCTTCCATAATTGTTATGAAATTATGGAGCATTAATACTTCTTTTTCTTTTTTTCATTCACATTGAAAAGAGAAACTAATTTGATTGGAACACCTTAATTTAAATTGATATTTGGAATTCAAAATTTTTATATTAAATAATATTTCTCATGATCAGAGATTTTGTAATCCTTATGTTTTTGTTATACATTTCTATTTTTCAACATTATAAATTAAAATATTAGAATAAACATGTGTTTTATAAAAATGATCTCTAATGATATATAATGTATTTATACTTGATTTTATTCAAATTCACTATCAAATGTTAATGATTTATATTGAGTTTTATGTTATTAAACTATAATAAAATTTTAACTTCCCACAACCTCCAGTAAATTTATTTTTTAAGGCCTATAAATTCTTCCTCTTAGAGAAAATCTATGAAGAACATCCCTAAAAAACTTTTATCGACCATTACATGATATGTTCATTTGATATTATAATTCATGGTCTATAAATATATAACAACCTATTTTTTATATTTTTTTAAATCCATATCTTATAGTGCTCGATAATTGAATTTGGTTGATGTGAAGACCATTTTTTAATTATGATAGTTATTTTTTTGGATTCCCAATAAACAAAAATTGATGTTAAATGGTATGATAACATAGAAGTTACTCTTTAAAAAACTATAAAATTTAAATTAAGAACCATTATTTTGTATAGGTGTTTATATAAATAATTTTTAATTAATTAGTGTGTAGTTATCATGAAATAATTCAAACTCATGATTTTTGTATTAAAATCGATTGTTAAATAGTGATATTTTTATGTGATTTCTTGTTTTCTTCTAAAAATATCATTAGTATCCTTAGAAAGTTTCAAGTGCTAGTGAATTACTCAAAAAAATGAAATATTAATCATATTACTTAAATAATAAAGGGATGTTATGAATTACATATCCTCATTGATTTAATTCAAACTCATTATTACATATACATATGATTGAATTAGTTTATGTGAAATTAATTTCTTGATCTCTACCTACTTGTTATTTTTAATTCAATATATACCATTTATAAAATTACAAAAATAAATTATTATTTCCTATTTTAGGATTTATTTTATCCTAAAAAAATACATGTGGACATGTATTCTACTGTTTTAGGCCCAATACCTAAGTCCCTAGTGTGATATCTCATTAACATCTTTTAAAATAAAGATATAAGAATCTTTTTTATTCTTGACTTGAAATAAATTACGGCATGGTCATTGTCTTCTCATGATATTATAAACATAAATTAATCATATAATGATAGATTTGTATTTATAAAATATCACATTATTCCCATTACATAGTAATTTTAATACGCTCAATTAATTATGTAAAAAAACATAAATGGGGTGAACAAATATTGGTGTTATTATTTATCACTGATTCGAGTGATTCCATCACTATTAACATTTACATAGATGTCATTTTCAAAATGTATAACACTTGTAAATTATTTTTAAATACCTTAAATATATTTCTAACCAGTCATGTGGGATGAGAAACCAACACTACTACAAAACATGGTTTAACCAGTGTTAGGGATTTAATAGCGCTACCTAAAAATGTTGTTAAAGACCACCTTTATCAGTGCTTAAAAAAGAGTTACTGAAGGGGCTCTTTAAAATCACTTTCTATAAGTGATATAAAATGGGGTCTTTAATGGAGATAAAAATTGATTCTTGGGGAGTTCCTTTTTTGCGCTATTTCATGAACGCTGATAATGGCACACCCTTTATCAAAGAAACTGAAAAGGCATTGATAAAGAAAGTCTTTTATCTACAGTTTTTTACAAGCGCCGATAAAAGTATACTTAAAAAAAATTATATTTCATTAAAAATAATATATAAATATATAAATATATTTATAATATATAAATATAATTATAATATAATTATAATATATATTTTTTAAAATATGTTTTAGATTATGTACATTGGAATTTACAGTTAATATATAAGAAATTTATTGGAAATAACATATAATATTAATTTCAAAAAATATATTAAATTAATAATTTATTTATTATTACCATATAATAGTCATTTAATATAAATATAAAGAGGAAAAAAATCAAGAAATTAATCAAAGATCCAAAATAAGTTAAAAATGGAACATGAATATCAAACGACCATATGTTTTGACTGATGTGTCCATTTGAGATCTACCACATATCAAATCGAAGTCTACGATGAGATATACACCCTTGGTGAGAGTGGTAAACCCATGAAACGTTTTACAAGGCCAAAAGGCCCACTAGTCCTATAAAATTGAATTTCTATTTGGATTACCTTTATTTTTTGAACATTCGATGGATATTTAGGCACATTTATAGTGGTTTATTCTTCTTTTTGGGTGGGGAATAAACTTATTCCCATATATTATATTCATATTTGTATTATGGTTTTAAAATTTTATCATTTTTCATAATGTACTGTTATTTATATTCAAATATAAAATAATATATAAATATTTGTTATATAATTTACACATACAAATTCAATTTTAAAATAAATAATTAATCATATTTAACAATAAAAGATATTAATTAATATATAAACTTATATATAAATAAATATATAAATATTTGGATAAAAAAAATGAAATTTATATTAATATATAGATTTATCATATTATGTGAAACAAAATTGTATAAGGGAGTGGAAAAGGATTTGATGTATATACTTGAGGTCGAGGGTTCAAAACTCGATGGAGGCAGGTTTGCATGTAGGAGGGTGAGTTTATATAATGTTCTGATAAAGGGGTTAGGTGGGGAAGTGTTGAAAATGGGTGGAAGGGTGGGAAGCCAAGATGAAGGGGGTTGTGTGGGGTGAGGAGAAAAATATATACCCTTGATCAGTAGGGCCTTTATGAGTGCTTTTTTTAATGTTGTTAAGGGACCCCATTAACAACACTAAAAATGATAATAAAAGGGGCCTTTTATAGTGATAAAAATGAGCTGTTAAAAGACCCTTTTAACCGAACTTTTTGTAATTCCATTAATGGGGGCCTTTAAAACATTTTTTTTGCATTGATATATGCCATGGGAGTTTAACCACACTCAAATTATCAGCTCTTTTTTAACACTGATAAAGGCCAATTCTAAAAATGTTAAAGGATATTTTTATAGTAGTATAATTTCTAATATCTAGGTACTTTTCACATTAATTCATTGAATAAATATATAATATCCTTTATTTATTATCCATTACATTAAATTTTCTGATATTTTTAAATAATACATTGTTTTACATTCAATAGTAGAATCCTGAGATATAATTACTAGACTATCCTTTCTGTTTTCATCACAAAAAATCTTCTCAACTGAATTTATGATTTATTCACATTCACTAAATGTTTTAGTTGTTAATTTGGAATGTTTCTTATGTTTATTTATTTTACCTCCCCAGATTGAAAGATCATAGAGGGATAAGAGAAAGATATATATTACTAATACTTAATTTAATTTTATTCATATACTCTACAACTCTTTCTTCATCCCACATATTCTTATCTATTTATAAGTTATTTTTTTGGAAAAATACATCTTTCTTATTTTTCACATGTTATAATATCTATTATTTTCACTTAACATGCACTTATATAGTTAAATGTTTCCTCTCAATAGATTTTGAATTTATTGATAGATAAAATCCACTTTATTCTATAAACAATTATTATTATAATTTTCAATATAATCACATGATATTGAACTATCTAGAAAAAAGTTTCTAGGAGAAATAATAAATACATTAATATTATATTCATTAATGTTAATGAATTTTCTAAATCCTTATACATCCAACCAAATTGTTCATAAATTATAGAACAATGATAATGTTTATTAATTTATTTTAGGACTTTTTGTTTATTATTATGATTCAGAAAATGAATTTACAATAATTTAAAAATAAAAAACTTACGATAATTTATATAATCATAAAATATTTCTCCAAATGAGTGATCATCCATTTTTGGGTATAAAAATGATATTTTTTTCATGAATGATCATATGTATTTAATATATAATTAAACTAAAATCTTAATTTTTGGGGAGAAACATTCCACCTTATTAACATAGATTTTATATATTTTATGAGATAATTAATTTTATAAAAAATGAATTAAATTCCTTATTTTTGGAAATATTTTTAATGAAAATATAGAGCATCTTTTTTAGTATTTCTCCATATTCTATTTCTTATAATTCATCATAGTCTTCCAATTTTATTATTCGGCAGTGGATTAATGTGTTGAATTTGTTCAAAAAAACCATGATAACCTTCATCCCCCAAGAATTATACTTTTTAATTACTTTTTACAACGAATTATGGGACATATTATTTATCTTTCAAACTCAAATTTTAAAAAAATGGTGATTTTTCCCTTTTCCGGTAGAAAATATTATTCAACCACTATCATAAGACATTTTTCTTACTTTTATATGAACATTTTGATTTATCATCATTTTCCACTATCTCATTCTCTATTGATTAATTTTTTGTAATTTTCATATATTTATATAACTATTAAATTTAAATGAAGTTCTACATTTATATATAGAATTTCCATTCCAAAATAAATTATTTACATGTGATATAAACTAATTCTAAGCCATGTTTGTTAATAAAACTCAAATTCTATCTCATGAAATATCTTTGGGTAATTTATATTAAATCCTTTAAAGTATTTCAAATTAATCTATTTTTCAGTTATAGTTTTTTTATTTAGTTTGAGTCCTCTTCTAAAACCACAATAAATTGTGAAATTACAAATTTTTTAATAATTAAATCATTTAAATATTGAACCCCAAAAAATAAAATTTTCACATCAATTTTTTATTATAATTCACATCTACGTCTTCATGATAGTTCAATAGTAAAGATATTTTCTATAGGTAGTAAGTAAATTAAAAATATTAATCACCTATTTAAAAACTCATCAATTGATTCATCCCCAGCCATAATTGTGTATTTAAGTTAATTATTAAAATCTTGATGTCATTACTCTATAAAAATAATATCTTTTACCAAATATACATAAATTAATCCCATATTAAATCTTATATTCTAAAAGACATCACATTTTTAGTTCATTATCTTAGAGTGATGAGAGAATAAGTTGTGAACTCTATATCATCTCTAATATTTTTCTGATACAAAAATATATATGTTCCAACTTATCCTGGTAGAGTAAATCCCTTCATAGTGGTTTCTAAATTTTATAACGCAATTGATACAATTAATATAATCATCCTCTCACTCCATATAGGAAATCCATTTCTATCAAATGATGGAATTCCATTGGTATTGAAATAATCCATACAATCATTCACAAAGAATATAATTGAATGTAATATGAGTAATATAACATCAGTTAAAGATCCATATGAATAAAAATATCTCTAGTATTAGTTAATATGTGTGTGTGGGATAAAGGATCACTTATAAAGGGGGTCTGTGGTTAATTATTACACATAATATATTCCCAGAAGTTACAATTCTACTATTACTCATTAGGGAATATGACTCTCCACTCGACCTATAAAATTTTGATAAACTATAACACACAAAAATAAAATCATGGTTTTTATAAGGTTTTATTACTATTTTCTATTTTCTTTGTAAATATGATCAAAGAGTGTTATTCTATATCACATAGTCTTTGTAATATTTTCTTTCATGGGACAATTGAGTAGGATCATATGCCTAATTTTTTCAAAATAATGCCTCCCAACAATCACACCATTATTGTAAGATAAAAATTAATCATATTTTTGGTAAATAAATTTAATTAATATCCCCACAATTTTATTTAGGTATGTTTGATAATGATTCAGACTTAATATTCACTTAATTTAATTTTCTAAATATAGAAAAATTCATTCAAAATTGAAATTATTATGAATTTGTTAATGTCTAAAAATAATATGAATGTTTGGATTCTTATCATAATTTTATATTTTTGTTATAAAATGATAATAATGATGGGAAATGAACCTATGGTGATACTTATGATTAAAAATATAAATCATTCATGTGTTATATGAATAAAAAGTACCACTAAAAGATTGGAATGATCAATGAAGATTTCAGAAACCTTTGTAAAATTAACTAAATCACTTGACAATATATTTTCAACTTAATGAGGGATTTTTTAAGGATATATTTGTGAAACCAATAATATTTAAATAATAATGCGAATCTTTAAAAGTGGAAGTACATCAATGTAGCTACCATATAAGAGTATTATCCAGCAACATGTGATCAATATATAAAAATTAAATTCCACACTAGTTATTATATAGTGACCCATATCATTTATACATGATTAATACATAATTTTTAGGATAAAATACATAATAATACACATCCATTTTTTATAATCGTTTTATGTCATGTGAAAATTAGTTTCAAATAATATTAATACGTATAAATCATTAAAAATAAAATAATTCATTATTCAAAGAAATCAAAAATGATTGTATGATATCCTAAGTTCATGTAATCACATGATTACATAAATCAATGAAACGGTGAGATAAAACCATAGAAATGGGAGGGATACAAAGAAAGAATATAGGAAATGATTATATTGGACAACATCGGTGAACATAATTTCCATCACCATATCATTTCTATAGTATAAAAAATCGAACCACTTGAAAATAATTTGGAGAAAAAATGAAATTTATAAATGTATAATAAAAAAATTATAAGATATTTTTATAATTTCTAGACATAGATTATCAAAAAATATAGCATCATATTCACATAAAACATTTGTACACAAATTATAGTACATCAAATGAGAACAAATGTAGAATAATTATTTCATAAATATATTACATGATAATGTTCCAATATTTTAGGAATGTTGTGTTTAATTAAAATGATGTTTTGAAAATTCTCTATGTTTATTTAGAATAGGTGTTGAAAAATATTTCAACAGTCTCTATTGTTTTTTGTATGTTTTTATCATAAAATAAATTGACATTATTTTTTCAATAGTTTTATTCATGGACCGTGATGGAAAGTACATAGACCATGCAGACAATCCACAAAACACCTGATCATATTAATGGACTGTTAGGTGAATTTAAACAATAATGAAGGAATCTCACATTTGGTAAAATTTGAGGTAATATTTATGGAATCATAAATGAATTTTTTGATTGGTGGATTATATGGTAATATATGAAGACCATGATTCAAGTACATATATTATCTATTGGATTTTGAGGACATACGGGAGTAATTTTTTGGCAACCGTGAAGTGAGTACAAAAATTGTAGAGAGAGTTGGAAAATGGGAGATTGTTATTGATAACTTATAAAGGAAATGAGTTGTTATTAGATTTATTTTCAATGTTTGAATAATTTTTTTATTAGCATATATATTAAATGTTATTTTCATAAATAAGGACTAATTATAAATTCATTTTTATGGTTCGAATTCTATTAGAGAACATTGTCAACCTAGAAACCTATCTATGTATGAATTTGTTTTTGGGAAGCATAAAACATGAATGGAGTTCCTATAAATGAAAATTTGGGAGTCAGTATTTAATGTAGAAGTCTATAGAGGGGGTGGTTTATGAAATTTCTCAATTAAGTAGGAATATTCATGTAAATTTTAGTATGTATGTCTGTAAAAGAGATGTTGGCGGAGTATGTCCATACATTTTGGGTATGTGTTGAATATACAATATGAATATGAGTTCATAGTAAGTAGTAATATAAAAATTGGAATTAATAGTGAATATTTTTCAATGAAGAAAAATTCATAGTAGATAAATTCACAATGATATGGGAGTACATTGAAAATCACAATTTTTAAGGGACATGGGAATTCATCTCCCAAAGGAAAAATTATCTTAATGGAACACCTATTTCCATGTGAACCAAATTAGATATAATATTGGAATATAGAATTATGTTATGAGGTAGTTTTGAATCCACATTATTATAGAGAGTTGTGATATTTATAAACATGATTAGTTATAAAGCACATTTATAGTGATTTTTCACTATGAGTTTTAACAATTATGATGTTTAATGATTATTATTTATCATAAATTTTCCTTTGTATTCATCATATACTAAGATGGTTTGGGTAAACCATGTAAATATTTTGTCTTCAGAATGATTTTACATTCAATTATTTGTTGTCATATGAATGATTAGGAATTTTTTTTATGATGAATCAATATCCCTATTTATTGTCATTTTAATCATAAATTATTTGATTCACCCTCTAAAATTTATTTAACCAAGTATGGGAAAAAATTCATATCTGATCTAAAAATTAAATTTGCGTGAATTTCTCTTAGTTGATTCCAGGAATTTAAATCATAAATAGAATCAAATATTATAGGGAAACAATTTTTAAATCTTAATTAATCATATGGAAAACTACTTCGGATCATTTGTAAAGTATTTAAATACAACTATACCAAATATAAATTTAGTTAGTATTTATATTGGGTACTTTTCTAAATAAGAAAAATGAGAATGGAATGTTGATTCTAGAGGGATTAATGAATTAGTAAGAAATTTACCCAACAAAATATACACAATGTTGAAGTTATATACAAAATCACATTCTTTTTAGGAAAATAAAATTAAAATATATTAAGGTGATTAAAAATTAAAAAAATACAAAATCTTGGTTTTATTGAATAATTATAATCACATGAGGATGTGTCCTAATAAATATGTTGATGATATCTTTGATTAGGGGATTATTTTTATGGAGTACATACATGGTCTAGTAGAAACCCACAATGATATAAAAAATCATCAAAGCATCCCGAGAATATTTCCACCCCAGTTCAATCCAATAGTATTTGTAGTTGAGTGATAAAAATCAAAAGATGAATATATTGTAATGTTCACACATTATATATATCATGAATGAGTTTAGAAATAATGATAACGACACTATATAAAATAGGATGTCTTAAAAGAAATCATTCACGGGAATGATGAAACGAACAAAGAGGATAGCCTTGAAGATGACGTGGTTGATGATATCATGTAAATACATTACTCAAAATTCCAAAGGGGAAGATGAATTTTTAATTATAAATTTACACTTATGTTCATATGACATATAGTGGATGGAGATATTATAAAAAATGTGTAAATGTTTTTTTAAATAATATGGTGTATGATTGTGGGCCTATGAAGAATTATTAATCCAAGGTGAAAAGTATGAAAAGTAAAAAATTCTTCTTCTTCATGACTAAGATAATAAATTTTCAAGAAATAATTCATTCGAAACTGATATATAATATGTTAAGTAATTTAACTTCTATAGAGAAGATGATATGATGGATTTCATGGGTAGTTTTGAAATAAGATAGGGAATATATGTTAATGATTTTTATCTTCATGGATATGTAAATATATAGGATAAATTAGAGACTGACCATGCTGATATAGAAATTTGAAGAAGTTAAATGAAGAAATAAAATTGAGTGGTTCATGAGTCCAAACATAATATACATCGTCAAGATTACAACAAGTCTATGTTGAAGAAATAAATTTAAAATCATAAATCTGTAAATATACATTACATTTAGAATTCAATTTATTTCATACTGAATGTTAAAGGATTGCTTGGGATTTGTAATGATTTGACTAACATATTTATTGAATGATTGAAGAAAATATATCTTCATGTTGTAAAAGTTTTTTTTTAAGGAAATTAAATAATCAAGAGAATATATAAAATCCCATTATGAAATTAATAATAAATTATATGAAACTTAATATAAAATTTAAATGAGGATATTTTAGGTCCAATAAAAAATGAAAATGAATTTTTGTATATGAAAAATACACATTCAAATGATAAATATATTATACAGATTGATTGAAAATAAAATTATATGATAGTTTATGAATTACCATAACAACCCACTACAATGTTGAAGGAAAATATGTTTATGACATAAAATAAGAATAAAATTGAAACTTATGCGTGAAAAAAGTATTATAACAAAGAGACACAATAATTCACCTCATATCATTTATTATTACTGAGAAAGGATAGGTAATTCCCATAATTATCATTCTATATCCAAGAGATACATAAGGTAACTAGAGAAATAAAGGATGTCTAGAAAATGAAATAATGTCTAGGTTGATTAAAAATAAAATTATTTATTATATACATTATTTGTACATATGGACAAGTAATTATCACAATAAATATAAGGGAATGTTTTATAGAAGACCCAAAGTAGTCATACACAACTCAAGGATTAATCAAGATATACAAAATGAAACATTAAATGTAAATATTTTAAGATGAATATATTCTATCATAGAAATATGATGATGAATAAGGTCATACACTGATAGTTGAGAAGTCAAAGGAATGAATCAAATGGAAAATAGTTGAGACGGTAGTCGTTATTGTGATTTATCTAAAGAAATTTGGTCATGATCATGAATGGATCCTTGAAAATGGATACACCTCCGACATGATTGAAAATAATGACCTAGTTAAAGGTATTATGTATTATAAAGAAGGTTTTATCTGAAATAGAAATTTTTAATGCCTAAATTTAATAGTCATAAGAAATTAAATTTCTGAGAAATGAATATGAAACATGAAAATGCCATGGTTTTGGGAGCACTCACTCACAATTTTTTATGTTCTAGTTAAATGTGTGACTCGAGGCATTTAACAAAATTTTCAAATATGGTATATATCTTTAAAGGTAGAGGTGGTGCAATTGTTATGCACATTAAATTCACAAAGTGGGTTCTCTAACATTTTATTAGGGAAGAAGGTATGTGAATTCTATCCAATGATAATGAAAATAGGTTGTCTCATAATCATCATTGTCATTTTTTCAAACATCATGAGAATATACAATAAAAATTGATGGATCTTGAGATATCTATAATTTATCATGTGATCACATAGACACGTGTAATTCTTTAAAAAATGATAAGATCAATCAAAATATATATAAATAAAAAAAATGGATTTCAAGTGTTCTTAAACTGGTTCATGTTAATGTGTATGGACCTATATCACCTTAATTAAATAATGAGAGGATATATTATATACATTTGGTTAACTATTATTATAGTATTGCATGAATAGTTTCCGCATACCACAAGATTTAGGTATTCATATTCATTACTATGTATGATAGGAACATTAAAAAAAATAATTTTGTAGAACATTATGAAAATATGAAATGATAGTGGTATTTATTTTACTAACATCAATGTGAGGGATTTTCTTATGAGGAATGATATAATGAACGAGGTCCTAGTAGTGAGAAATAATAAATAGAATTTTGTAGTTGAGAGGAAAAACTATATCATAATCAAAAGGTAAATAGAAATTTATAGTGAAAATTTTATACCTAAGATGTTTTTTTAAATAAGGAATACATCCATATATCTATATTTAAAAATATATTTGCTATGTTTTGTAGATAAAAATAATCCATACAAGATGCAGTGTGGATATAAACTGATTTTGAAGAACATTTTCATCATTAGAAGAAATTGTTTCATTATCAATATGAAGAAACACCTGAAGATTTAATCCCATGGATACAAAGCTATTTTACTTGGATACTCTAGAAATATAAATGGAAAAAAAATTCTCAAATAAGTTAATAGGAATGGTTTTCCAAAAAATTGATGCTACTATATTAAAGATTGAGTATGGTATACAATAATATATTGAATAGTTTCCCAATGAAATATTAGTGGAGATGATCATAGTAGTGAGAGAACAAGTGGAAAATTATGATTTGTAAGAAGAATAGATAATGAAAATTATGAACTCATTCCAGTATATTTATAGAACCTAAAAAGTTCATAAGTAATTGATTTTTTGAATATCGTTATTGACCAAACATCTCTTGGGAAATGATGATAATAAATTATTTATAAAAAATATATCATATATAATTAGAGATTTTTTTTGAAGCTATATATGATACAAATTGTGTTCAATATTTGAATGAAGATATTGAATACATCGATAATAACAGAACAATTGAGATTTTATTGAGGATGATTGACATGAATGTTTTCAGGATTAAATGTGTATTTTATAAAAATCCGAATTAAGATAATAGAGTGATTCAAAATAGAAGAAAACTAATTTTCAAGTGGTAATAACATATTTAAGGCATAGAAATTAATGTGACATTTGAACCCATATATGGATTGAATCAAATTCAAATATTGTAAGCCTTATAAGTGAAATGTCAAATCATAGTTTTCATGATGGACATGTAATTTTTTTTAATAGAGATATAAAATAATTGTTTCACCTCAAATAGGTTGATTATTATTTTTCCACTAACATGACACACAGGTATTTCAGGTGAAGATGGCATTGTATCATCTGTATCATGAACAAAGAGCATTGTATTCTCAACAAGATCAATAAATGATGAATCTTGGATTATAGGATAGTGCAGTTGACTAAAATATCTATTTATATAAATAAAATGATCATAATATTATGGTGATAATGTATAAAGATTAAAAAAATCCATAGATTACATGTTGTATAATTCAATGAGTTTGAATAATTCATGATATGAGAGTACAAAATGGAAATGATTGCTAAGTTGAAATTTTAAATGGATTATATGTTATATAAATAAGTCATGGAATATTTATTTCTCAACATAAAAATTCATAATTGGTTTTATAATAATTAAGAATTATGTTTCTAAAGAGATAAAAACTCTAGTATCTACCAATATAAAAATTTAAATGGATGGTGATGAAGCATTTGAAAATGTAATAAAATATTGGTATATCATTGGAATAATTATATAAATAATAGTGGAATAAACTAATATTTTTCTTTCCACATGCTAGGTTGCATGGTATCCTAGTACCCCCAATAAATTCTTTATGCATATAGTGAATATTATAATACAAAATACTTATGGAATAGTTAATTATGACTTTATTTACAATGAAACAACCAAACATGAGTTATTATGATATAAATTTTATTATTGAGATGATTTAGTAAATTAAATAAAGTCAAAATCTATTGGTTAATTATATATTAGTATAATGTATATTTCTTAGATTGGGGAAAAAATATTTAATTTCTCATAGAACCATAGAATATAAATATAATGTATCCACTCAGGATTTTATTCAATTACTATGGATAAAACAATAGTGTAATGAAATGGGACTTGAAGTGATGTCTCTAAATAGAATCATATATGATAATTGCATTACTATAAATCATATAAAATATCTATCTCTCTACTCAGGAAAAAATGACACTAAAATAAAAAATAATTTTTTAAGGGGAATACAAAATATGTGTTCATGAATTGTTAGTCCCAAAAATTATAATGAAACCATCACCCACTAATGCTTTTAAAAGTCATCAGTTCTTTCTTAGAGTCTATTCATCTCTCCACACATTAACAATGTAGTTTTTGTATCGTCACACCCCATGGTCAATTATTAATTTTATTATATGATTATTTTTATTCCTATACATGTTTGCGGCGACCAATAAGTGACCATTATGTTCACCAAAAATGGGGGAGAAGTAGATTTCATGAATGGAGAAATGGTGATGATAGGGGGATGGATATTCTATGATGTATTAAGTGGATAAGATAAATATGTTGAGTATTAATAATTAGAACTATGATGAAATGATTTGGTTATTGAATACATATAAAAAAATCACGAGTCTTGGTTCATTAGGAAATCATTTTACCAGATTTGGTTATCAAAGTAGTGTAGAGAGTGAAAATATTCACTGATTATAATTATATGTAACTCTTATTTCTTATACATATCATGAATCATTCAGTGATAGATTATTTATAGGGAATGTCTGTTAGTGATTTATGTTATCATAATGTGAGAATATTTGATGAATAGGGAAACATAATTGTTTTTTCAATATAACATGTTTAGTGTTTTTGATGAGTTTTTGAAAAATAAAAGAGAGGTATATTATCATGAAAACATACCTCATGATGATGTTTTGGTATTTTTGTGTTGTTTTGTTTTTTCAATGATGATCAATAATGTTCTTAAATTTTCCAAGAATTGGAGTTGAATATGCATACATTTACATAATTTTTCCATATTAATGGTTATGATAATCTACGGAAAAGAAATTTTCTATGAAGTATGTACGTCGAATGTGATTTCATTTATGTGTATTGTGATTTCAATTACATGTATTGAATGTTAACATTCATGGACATGTAATTATGTTAATGGGATTGAAAAGGATGCTCATGGATGGTGGGATACGACTTCAAGTTCATGGACCATGAGGTAAAGTTGAATGATTCATAGAAGATGATCATAGATAATGTACATTAATAAGAAGTTTTACACGCATGAAGTATGTCTATAGATCATCATGGTGTATGTGGAGATAATTCTATTATTTTTGGTTTTTTCCTAACATGGGTAGAAGAAATATGAATAGAATTAATGAATGGCAGTTCATGGTGGATATCTTATAAAAGAAAAGAGTATATAAAAGATTATTTGTGAAAGAATGAAAATTTATAATGGTTATAATTTTGGGTATATGGATTTGGATCCCATAATTTCAATAATATATTATTGATTTTGATTCTCAAAAAACCCTCATCTATTTTAAAAATGTTATTTCATTAAGTGAATTTAAGGATTATATTTATTTAGTATTTATTTTTATTTACCGATAATTATTAATGTATTTTGGTTAAATGTTTATTTTATATTATATTCGATGTACTAGTTAGATTTTGAATAATTCTATAATTATTGTTTAAAACTCTCTTATTAAGTTATGTTTTAGTTTTAGGGACCTATCATTCAATGATGATCAATACCATTAAACCCTAGGTTTGAAGTGAATGTAAGGATTGAGAACCTAAAATCTAGGAATAACCCTATCATTGAGTATTTAATATAATGTTTTTACCTAACATATTGATTTAAAAGCACATTGTGTACCGTAATTTTAATGACTTCATATGAAGATAAACATCTCTGTTTAATTAGTCATATAAAAAATTTAAAATTCCGATATTTGTTTATGATTTATGTAATTCTATTGTTGGACTATTTATATCATTTAAATCCATTAAAAGATTTGTTTGAATACAATTCAATAATAGATTTAATCATTCCTATATCAACGATATATTATGATTTTCATCAATATATTATATTGAAAAACATTGATTCATTTCTTTTTTAAATATTTATATTGATATCAAGATATTTCGGGCTGTTTTTCTGACATAATCAATTCATAATAATACTATAATCACTATATATTTTTCATGGGATAAAAAACCCCAGTGACATGAGATTTATATGTACTAAATAGTCAATCATAGAAGAAATGTTTTTATTTGATGCTTGATAATAAACCAATCCTTCTACATTTTTTACATTGGTTTCATATTTTGAAAAAGTATTACTTTATATAAATTGGAGCTAATGTACTATATTTTTAATTATCTAAAGTCCTTCATCAAGGATTTCAGGACTACACTTTTATACATATATATTATGATATACTTTTGTGTGTTCATCCTACTATAATGAAAAGTTATTCAATTTTTTCAGTAATCATTGATGATATTTTTCCATAAAATATCACTATAGAGTTTTATGTACCTGAAGATATTATTATCTGAAAAAATGTTCTATCTACTTTCAATTTATGTTGTAACTATGTGTCGAAGATTCCGTGAATTATAATTTTTCTAAATTTTTTGTAGTTTTGAATGATTATACATATTCATGGGATAGATTTATCTTCTAATACTATGCTATGGATAACAGGGCTCCCTGTAAAATAACATGACTTTTTCTATGGTGTCAACTACCCACACTCATTTATAGTGGTTCCCTGGAAAAAGAAATATTTCTTGAAAATATATATGCTCACAAAGTATGTTTTGGTGGAGTGGACTAAATGATATTAATTCCCCAAACCACTAAAACAATTATGTGTCCATGTGATTAATTTTCCACTAAATTATATATTTGAATAAAAAGGAAAAATATATACATCTACATAAAAAATGGGGATAGATTTTAATTTATCCAGGATGTTTTTAAAAGGATTCAATTCACCCCTCTTGTTCCATTATATTTTTTTGAGCAAACAATTGGTATCAGATGAGTGATATTCTAAAGTATTATAGTAATAACTAGCATGATTATGTTAAATTATTATACAATGAAAATAAATATATAGATGATCTCATAAAATTCATATCAATGTATAGAGATCCATACTTTAATATTAAAAATAATTAATTTTGGAAAACATGTTTATTTATTTATATAAGAATCACTATTTTAAAGTTTATTTGAAGATTTTAAAACCTGAATTATCTTAGATTTTTACCCTCAAAATTGAAGAAATCCATTCTTATATTAAAAAATCAACTCCAATTAAAAATTGGGTTATGAGAGAATTTATCATTACTCTAATGATATTTGAGGATGAAATACCACCTTAAAGAAAATATATTAAATTGATCAATAAAAAGAATACATATTTAATTTAATATATTATAGAAAGATGAAATAAATAACAAGGATGATGTTACAAGATAAATTAATTTTTATAGTTCATCATCTAGAGTGAGAAAACTAATCGAGCTAGAATATTTAGTATGTTCTATAACGATTTGATAATAATAAAGACATATTTTAATTATTTCAAGAGATAAAATCTTAGAAAGAATGATGTTCGGTGTTATGTGTGAACAAATGGAGACTATTGTACCTAATTTCCCATAGATGAAAGTGCAGTGATGATAACTGAATAAAAAATTGACAATGTTCCGATCTATTAATTATTTTGAGTGAAAAGGAAACAATGAAATGAAGGCTTCATGGAGTGTTTCTAAAGACTCCAAAATCACTTCGTGTTCAGATTCAAAACATGTAAAATCAAATAAGAATGAAAAAATGTAATTTATGGAATGGAATATGAGTTAAAATATAATAACTCATATATTTCTAATTTCTAAAGAAAATAAAATATTAAATTATCTTTATACTACTCTGTTTTTATGAATAAATATGAATCTCTGTTAAAGAAATTAAATCCATAAATAATATTCATAATTTGGGATAAATGGGAAAATACACTGTGTTAAAAAATTTCATAGAATTAACAAAAAACAATGAAAACATGCTTTACTCTACACTATGAATGTTACTAAAATTAAAGAATTCCAGTCTCATGTAGAATCATTTTAATGTGCTAATAGTATATTAAATAAGGGAGAAGAATCATTAATCCTGATTCCAAGAAATAATGATCAAATAAATGAAATATATGGTATTATATGTAAGGATTACTATCCCAAGTTATATATAAATTACTTCATTTTTAACTAATGTAATTACAACAATTATAATGTTTCATACTTTAATTGTGGTACAAAAGGTCATTATGATAAAAAGAATACACAAGTAATTACCAGATTAGTAGTGTAATGGAGGATGATATTCTTATAATATTACATAATTTACTTTACAATTTATAGAAAATTTATGACAATTTGATTATCTAGATATTTTTATACTGACACGGATAAAACCAATATCAATTGTATCAAAATTTGGTTTTTTTGATATTTTTGAAGTTAAAAAGACACATGGAAAACATGGAAATATCATATATGGATAACATAGGATCATGGAATATGGGTGAAGACATTTCCCATTTTCATAACGATTCAAAATTAAATGGATTCTTGGTTAACATTATTTGATAATTCTAAAGTAAATATCATTGGAGTTGGATAAGTGGAAGACCTAAAAACATACTAGAAAAACAATGGTCTTTATATTCAAGGAATTATTCAAAATCTAATAAGAATTTCACATACCTGTTATGATGAATTATTTATTTGTTTTTATAAAAATTATTAATCTATATTTAAATATCTTCTTCTCTAGTTTAGAGAACCTAAAAATTAAAATCATTATACTTTGGGCCTTTGTTTCTTGGGTAAATAACAATTCCATTTTTAAACTACATTAAAAATGAATTCTAGAAATGTCATTAGAGACCTGTATATTGAAATATATTTTCCCATATCTCCGTTGTCCATGAATAAATTAGTGTCAGATCTTCTTAGTCATATGTTTGATTAAAATAGACTTTTCTATGCATGCAAAATATGCCAGAAACATAGGAAATATTTTACATAATTTAATTGGGTTTCAACATCTAACCTATTAGAACTCATCCACATGATTTTTTTGGACCATAAAGTGTTTGAATATTGTATGGAACACTCAATATATTTCGTTTTATGTTTTTTTCCAATTTTACGTTGTTTTTTATACAGAAAAATAGTGATGTTTTTTTTTGTTTTTTCTATGTCTATTAACAATGAAACTAATTTCGATATAATAATTTTAATAAGAAATCATTAATGAGAGTTTTAGAATAATGACTTAAATTTTTCCCCAAATAAATGTGCAACACAATCATTATCTTCTCCAAAAACACCTCAATATAATGGAATTATAGAAATAATAAATAGTAATATTCAATAATTGACAAGAACTAGGTTGAATGTATACATTATGCCACAATATGTTTTGGTAAAATAAATTCATAATTCATTTCATATCATCATTATAGTTTTAATTTGGACTTTTTTAAAAAATAAAAATTCTGAGTTATGTAATAACAAGAATCAAAAAATATAAACACATTAATAGTTTTTGGATGAAAGTGTATATTATAAATTTGAAAAAAACATAGAAAATTTTTACCGAAGGATTATAAAAAAATTGATATTGGATATTATGCTACATTTTAATCTTATAATGTGTATAATAAAAAGTAAATGATAATTGATGATTTAGTTCATGTAACGATTTATGATGTTGATCTGTTTGATTACACCAACAATAAATAGATGAAATTAATAATTTCATTAATAATATGCGAATTGAATCTTATAAATATTATTTAATGTAAATTTGTATATGATTAGAATCAATCCAATTTGTAGGAACATGAAAATGCTGAAAATTAAAGTGTCTTACAATATTTCATAGAAAATTACAGGAAAATCCATTATAAAATATTTTTATAATCCAATATATAAGAGTTAGTACTTGAGTGGGTGTATAAATCCCAATATATTTCACTTCATTCTTATTTCAATTTGATCCATAGTTAATTGAAGAAACAATAGATAATGTGTTTTAGAGTATATCTATACTAGATGAACTAAACTAGTTTAAGAGGAAAAAAGTTTATGAGTAACTTGATAGGACCTCAAAATATTGAGTGACATTAAACAACTATTCCTTTAGAAATAATAACAAAGATCAATGGATTATTATTCGGAATAAGTATAGGCTATCTGATAAGTGTTAAAACTCGTAAGTAGGAATAAAATATAAGGATACATATTTTCTAGATTATAGGATTAAATCCATAACATAATTTCAGAATATAAAACTCATAAAAACATTAAATTATCTCATTTGGATGTAAAATACCAAATAGTTTGAGGACCAAGCATGCCCAATCCTCAAAAAATAATGAATAAAATTAAAAGAAAAAATCATATGGAAGGTTCACAAACACATGTATGGATCCCCCCCCCCCATATATGAATCCATTAAGGGAACACATACGACCTAACTAATGTCCACCATAATCCCCATTCAACAATTTATTTTTTTAAAGTGCATCATCCACCATGTTCAAATCCTTATCAGAATGTGTTACATTAATAATAATATTCTAATAAACATTTATACAATCAATCCAATATATAATAACTTTCCATGGAACAATTTTGGATTTTTTTCTTTAAATCCTCAACTTCCAACATCGATTAAAATTCAAATAAATTATTTTCCACCCATATTTAACATAAAACATTAAATATATTCATTATTTACCATTTTTATTCCTCATATTCTTATACATTTACAATGAAATGGTAGAGTAACCCTTTAAAAAATCCATGATCTGTGTGAAAGTTACCACAGAATCTTGAGGGATTATGTGAACCTAAAGCTAAGCCGTCAATGTTGACCTCAATCCATGATAGTATTAGGAGAATCCATTGAGTATACTTTAATACATGTGTCTTTTTTATCTTTCTATAAACTCCATGTATTTTAAAAATAAATAAAACAATGACATCATTTTACATTGAACATTTTTTATACTATATTCCACATGAGACTCTTTTTCTATGGACACTGAGCCAACATGAAATGATATTCTTCTGTTTTCAAATGCAGCCACATTTCTGGACGTCTAGGTATATTCCATAACTATGGAAGACACTATAAGTTAATGATTTTGTACCTATTCAATGAGATCTAGTTGAGCGACTCACTTTGAACGGTCCACCCCATAGTTGTCCAGGTGTAGATTGATTTTGAACAGGTCCTGGAAATATTCCCAAAGAATCGACACAATCCTACTATTTACAAAGAGTTTTAGAACATTTTCTTCATCTTTCATAATGAGGTGGCATGTATAGTGGAATTACATTATTATTTTATTTAGTTGATCATAGTGGGGAAGCCAGTTTTTCAATATTTTCCATAACAGCTGATCAATTGATGGTGGGATTAAGGGCCTCCAAATTATTGATATGTATACAAGAACATGTATTTCATGAGAACATTTGTGTATTTAATAGAGTATTTATTTAAAATTCCAGACAAATTTTAGTTTCTAGATGAGGGTGTGAGTTTAAATACAGGAGTGCCTCTTGATCTCCAAGATGGTGTGTTTCACGATAATTTTAGTTAGATATTAAATTTGATTGTTGAGTTCAAAAATATAATTTTGTATTATATTATGGAGAGGAATTATAATCTCATCGAATATCATATCCATAAATGTGTAATATAGAAATTAAAACTAGAGTTATTTGATACCTCTCATTTTGAACAGTTAATGATGTGAGAAAATTAAAATATGAGGGCCGAACAGATGAAATATTATATATACTTTGAGTATCCATTGAATTGAATTCTAGTGAAACTATCTCTATGAAAATCCATATCATCATCCTAAAATGTAATCAATATATTGGAAAAATTTTCAATGACCGCATCATTAAATTTAAATAAATCCAAGATACATATTCTACCCATATCGATAGGTTTGGTTTAATTTTTCAATGACATGGAAACCAATTTTCTTTAATTTAATCATTCAGTCCAAACAAAATATATAATCATGGAATGAACTTCTTTAATAAGACTTCTGATCCATATATAAATGGATAAATTTAATTGGTACACACTACCACATGGGACATACTTTTTCATTTCTAATTGGATATAGGATTATTGATCTTGACACAGTTTCTCTCTATGTTAAAACAACTAAACATCCCCCGAAAAGAGAGGGATACTAAGACACAAAAAGGGAAAGGATACCCTATTCAAACCAAGATTTCTTTATATTCTAATTATCCGGACTATGAAATTACAATACCAATGGAAATAAAAGATTTATTATAGCTTATTGATTTACCTTATACTTTTATATAATGATTGAATACAATTTTTATTGATTCTATAGTTATGTTTGATGCCTATCCAAATAAAATATTATCATCCACAAAAAGAAGGTGGGAAAGAATATAATAGTTTCTTCCTTCCCTTATCTATGTATATAATCTATTGTGGGAAATATCATTAACACGTCAGATTAAATAATCAATGGTAATAGAAAATCGGTGGCCTAAAATTGGATCACCCTATCTACCACCATGGGAGGACTTGAAAACACCACATAGAGATCCATTGATAATAAATAACATCCTATAACTTGGTAATAAGTTGGAGAAATTTTTTTTAAAATCATTTGGGAAACCAGATTTCATATGGACATTGAAGATCAAACTCTAGTTTATGATGTAAATTTCAATCATGATTTACATTTTTAAGGAAATGTTCTCATCCATCTCTTTCATCGTCATGATGTGGATTCCTTCTGAGGAAGTGTTGACGAAATATACAATGCTATGACTAGGGACAAACCCAAATTGGTTATGGGTTGTAATGTTCCATAGAGTCTTTCCGATAGTAATGGTCAATATTTTATTACTAATCTTTAAAATGTTTTTCCAAGGGTGACTGGCCAAAAGATCCTTATTTAAAGTCTATTTTCTATCTCTTTAATTATATAAATAAAATTGGATTTTATTCCTCAATGTGTTGGTTTTGATTTTAAAAAATTATTAATTTCATTTATGATCTCCACGTGAATGATATCCATGTAAAACATGAAGAAATTGATGTTAAATCCATCTAGGACCATAAAACATTCCATATTTAGTTAGAATAGTGAATATTTCATCTCCTCTTCAATGAGTTTGTAATTTGAACGTGGTAATGATGGTCATAAACACCTGAAATAATGGAATTAGTAAATTGAATAGAATATCTATTTCAATAACCATTGTTAATATTATTAAAAAACATTAGTATGAAATTTATATTACTACTCTCAGATGTGAAGAGAGAGTTTCTAATTCAAATTACAATCACTCATCTCTTAAACATTTCTCCATATGAAAATAGGTGGAAGAACTTAATGTTATTATCACCAAATTTGAGCATATTAACATAGAATTGTTTCCCAAAAATCCTTTCCATGAGAATAATGAGGCCATCTATCTTGGATGGAAGTCAGATATCCCCATGAGAAGGGAGGTCATTCTAATTTTAGAAATTATAGACTATGTGAAGATGGATTTCAACAAACATTATGTCCTCATCCAACCTAGAAAAAATATACATTCCCCCATTCTCTCAATAGGACATTGAATTTTATGAGCATGGAGGTCACAAAAATGATATGGATGCTAGAGTAAATGTTATTGAAACCATTTATATATATTTACATGCCTTTGGGTAATCAAGAGCCATGAATTATTGTTCAAAAAATATAATTCATACACCCTCATAGTATCCACCCAGATGATAAATACAATTCAATTTTAATTTGGGTTGGGTTAGTCTAGATTTATCCATGGTAGAAATCCTATGATTCATCTGATGGATGAATATATCATGATTCAATTATTACCATTAATTCTTAGTGAAACATCTATTGGTGAATTCAAATTTATTGACGGTAACCTTAATAAAATTATAGTCATCAATGCCGAAGGAGAACTCGTCCCCACTGAATCATTTGAATTTTGTTTAACAATATCCTATGGTCTCAAAATGGTATTAATTTCTCTAATAATGTTCTAGTTTTGGTTAATTTTCTCATTCGTTTGAGTCAATTCTCTCAAAATATCTCATCTCATGGTCTACAATATAGAGGAATATACAAAGAAAATAATTAAGGATGTTCCATGATTATAAGATGATAGGGATATTAGTCGATGACTCTTCTAATATGAGAGGACATTATTGTCATCACACCTCATCACCCAAAGTGTATCCACTGTATTATCAGTCATGTTGAGGGAGACAAAAGAGTAACCAAGGTTGGCCTAGTCAAAAGCCTTCCAAATCTTAATATTCATCACTAGTTCTACAATAAAAAAAAATTAACTCATTGGATTCATGAATTTCACTACTAGATAAAGATATAGATGTGACCCTAGAGACATTACATAATTCAATATTTTCAGTTTTTCAATGATTCTCAACCTCTGGTGTGAGGCAAGTTCACTTTTTATGCATCATAACAGGTTTTTCAACATTTCCCTTATCCTTTAATTCCCTTTTATATGGTCCACCATATAAGTTTCATGGAGGTAATAGATTCCCTTCATTCTTAAATTCTATCATCACCATTTTGGGTTGAGTTTTTTCATCATCAGAAATCATGTATTTATAACCGACTAGAGTGTGTTTTTAATAGAATTCACCCATACATTGGAAGTTTATGCACCCAAATTCTTTTTTGAAGCCTTCTATGAGGACACAATTATTAAGGTTTCCCCACCCAATTCCATTATTGAAGGTTTTTTTGGTGTGATTCACCATTCAGCAGCATAATAGGAGGCTACTTCCATAATTTCGAGATTTGTCCTATCAAGCACAAAGCATGGATATTGCGTGAAGTCTTTCTCTTTATCATAGGTGGAATAAAATTCCATTGTTCCATCATGATAAGTGAAATACAGTGTATGAATGGGGTTCTCAACAATTAATTTTAGGGAAGGAGGTGAGTCCAAAAACACATGTACTTCATGACAAGTTTCTCACTACCTCATTTATGGTCATATAAGAAGTTATTTTCAATAAAATATCCATCATATTAATTCTTTCCTAGATATGATCCATAGAATAAAAGTCATTGGTATTAGATACATCATATGTATGATGCTTAGGCTATAAAAAATTTAGTCTGAGAATATATTCCATAATAATGGGTTGAGAGAAATTGAAAACTGCTTCATTTTTATTATCATAGGTGCATTTTTTCACTTCATTTGTCTTCACCTCTATGGGATTAGGATTCTATGTCTGTTACAAGATATCTAGGTCAAATACATTCACATTGTTCTATATATATAATGAAATGGGTTTGGGTTCCCTAGTCATTGCATGAGGGTAAAACATCTTTATTCTCTATGTGGGTGGGCTTAGTCAACTTGGTGTCATAGGTTAAGGCCTTGGGTTATATAACCTCAAGATGATCCGAGGAGATGTTGGAGGTGGGGGTTGATCAGAGACCTTATCCTTACCCTTCCTAGGGTTCCAATGTTAGTTTCTATCATCAATCCCTAATGATTGTAGACATTATGAAAATTAAATATCTTTGATTAAAAGGTGAGATGACCAAATATATTCCAATATGTATAGAGTTTTGGTCATGTTCTAAAATTGATCTTCTGGTTGAGGTTATCCTCCAGAGAAGTAAAAATAACACCTTAGACTAGGTTGGTCCCCTTCTCAACTTCATCATGAACTCTAGAAATGTTTACTTCTCTTAGATTTTTAGAATCTCTATCAATCTGATTAGTGTAGATGAATGAATATGAAATTTACGACAAAATCGAAGTTTTCTCGTAAATCATGTTCATATTGCATATAATAATCAATAGATTTGTGAATTTTTTCTTTAAATTGGATGGTTTAGTGTTCCCATTATAATACTAGATGTCTAGGACTCTTAGATTGAGCGAGTGTGAACCAAAACTCCATGTCTTCTTTTTTAGTTCATCTAGAGGGAATATGATTTGGATGTTTACCCACCTGATAGACATCATAATACATTTACCAAAGCCTCCGATTTTTTCCATCATGTTGGTGAGTTCATCAAACTTCCAAAGCCTCTCCCCTTTTGGGGATAGAATAAACATGAAAATAGACAATTTTAATGGGTTTATTCCTACCTTCGCTACCTCCTCTATTTAAAAAATGTACCATAAACTCCATCATGATTACTCTTCCCAAAAAAGGGATACAAAAATTAGATAATAATAATGATTATGATCCTTTAAATACCACTATGAAGTTATTTCTCAACCAACCCATCTAGAAAAATGTGAGATGGTTATTTTACATCGATTTCCTAGAGGTACAAATATAGAATATTATTTTGAGAAAACTAATATTCTTCAAAACCCTCATATAATAAATTCTATTTTCAATATATATAAACTCGCTACATACATAAAAAAATATCATGGTATTGGTATGAAATACTGAGTTCTTTTCTTTCAATTTTTTTTCCAGTACGATTGGAGGATCCAAATTTTTTATGAAAAATTCTATTAATTATACTTTAGTATTTCAAATCTATATAGATTATGAAATTTCTATATTAATTAATAAAAATATTCATAATGATTTTAAAAAACAAATTATTTTTTTAAAATTAGTTTGATGGGAGAAATGAATTTTTTTCTTTGATTTGAAATTTATCAAAAGGATTATGGAAATTTTTCTATTTAATGAAATCATATAATTGATTTGTTGAAAATTATTGTTCGTGAAAATGAAATGTCATATGAAACCCCCATGTTTACTAATATATAACTTGAAATAATTGTAGCTAAAAACATTTATATAATAAGTTATTTATAGGTATGATTGGTAGTTTTCTATATCATACGTCTAGTAGAGAAGAAATAATGTTTTAATTTTTGTAAAATATTTCTATCATAACCAAAAGAATATCATATAAATATAATTAAAAGTATTTTTATATAATTAAAATGAAATATTTTTATATATTCACATTATCTAATTTTTTTAAATTTAATTTCTCATTCAGATGATAAATTTCAAGGGTGTATGATCATTAAAAAATGCACCTCATGTACATGCTAATTTCCAAGAATGCCACAAGTTTCATGGTCTCCTAAAAAGTTTCATGAGTTATTTCTTAAAAATTTATGTCCAAATAGATATTTGGACGTTATTTATGTTCAAGTATATTATGTATTAAATAGATTCTTATAGACTATATACTTGGTCATAATCATATTTTTATTTTATGTCATAATACTAGTGCTATTAATATTTAATAAAATACCATTATTCATTATAGGACAAATAATATTGATATAATTATATCAATACTAAATATAATATTTTATATATCCTCACAATAAACATTAAACATCTATTTATTATTATATTTTTGTAGAGTTGGGTTTATATAATTTTATGTAAAAATTTTAACCATTTCGAATTATTCTTAGTTTTTTTTATTTTTTTATATTTTTAATGCCAAAAATATTTCTATTAATTATTTAGTTATAAAATATAAAATTAAAAATTTATGATTAAAGAGTTTATTTTTGAAAATTATCTATTAAAATGTATAAATTCCAATTGATTTCATGGAAATCATGGCTCTAGAAACTGAAACATCACTTGAAAAATATCAGAGTAGAACCCTTATATTTTTATCATTTGAACTCATAAAATTTTGTTCTTATGAGCTATAAAACTCTTCCAACATCCATGAGCATTGATAAATTAAATTTTTATAGAAACATAGAGTTTTGTGCAGGTTGAGAACTTCAATATCAAAGATCAAATCTGAGTTTGGGATTATTCCCCATACTTGAAATCTGCCATGGTAATGTATATAGATCTGAGTGCGAAAAAGATAATCAGCTTCCCTAACATGCATACCCAGTACTGTAACATCCCAGGTAAATTAAGAGATAATAAAATTTCTTTTTAATTAATATTTTGTGAATTCAATATTAATTTTACTTTAAAGGTGAGGTTATGTTCAATGGTGTACCTGATACGAAAAAACAGGTTTCTTTGAAATCTTACGTTGCACAATAATAATATAATATTATTATTTTAAATGGTAGTTGACTCCTAGCCATTTTATTGGATTTAATGAACATAACTAACTAAAATATGATTATACATGTTTTTTAAATGTTTTTTCATTTATCAAAAAAAATTTAGAGTCTTGAAATGTGAATGAATATAATTTTAAGCATAATTTAGTTTAAAAGGTTGATTTACAGCCTTTTGATGGAGAACCCTATTTAAATGTAGTTTTGGCCACTATTATTTGTTTTATTTCACCAAATAAAATTATTCATTAGAATCATCACATCAAAATTCACTTTGGGTAAATTTTTAGGTATTTTTCTGATAAAATTCAATTTTTAATGAAAAGTGAAAAATGATGTATTTTAATTCAAAACTGCAATTTATTCAAATTTATTTATATAGTGATATTATCATTTTAATTGGTTTTAAAGTTTAATTATATTATTTTTTACGATTTAATCAATTTTTGGATAATTAAATTAATTTCATTTTGAAATTGGACCTAAACAAGTGTCAGTCTTTTGATAGTTATTATTTCTTAAAAACACATCTTTTGTTTTGAAAGCGGGAATTAATTTTAAATTAATTTCTACAACTTTTTTGTTTTGAATTGGGAAAAATGGATTCCATATTTGGAATTATGAGGTCTGAATTGTGTAAATATGTTACTTTTTTTTAGACATTAGGAATATTTATTTCAGTAAATAATTTATTTACCATGGTTAAAGGGTAAATATGGTAAATAAGGGTAAATAAGTATTACTATAATAAAATAAATTTACCCTAAAATGTGTCATAATACTATTGGTAGATACACTTCCAACCTTGGGTATCCTTGGGTCGATTTTTGGACCACATGGGGCCACATGGGAGTGATAATGACACTTTATTTTAATTAACTTAAAGTAAAGACAAAAATGACATAAACAAATATATTTTAGTAAATTAATTTTTCTTTAGGGTTATATATGTTATATTTTTGACTATAAATATTATTAAGAGGGTAAATTATTTCATACTTCATGGTAATATTTTATAATTTTTGAACACCATATAAATTAAATTGTTTATGACACAATAATGATGCAGTGTTTACCTTATAAAAAAAAGATTTAAATAAAAAAGATTATAAAGATTAAAATAATATCCAAAACCTATCCACTTATAATTGTATGTTTTTATTTCGACCATTATTTATTATATAATATAATTTAATATGTTTTTGACATTTATGAACTGAAAATCATTATGTATTAAAACAATATTTTCACACTTTCCTAAAAAGTCCCTCCTCCCCATTATAAAAATCACTCACCTATAACCCATTCCTCACACCTCTCAAGCACATTGGATTGCGCACAATCTGACCAATTAAGCTATATACATCTCTCTACTCATCATAGAATCCTTAACATCGGTATAATACACTTCAACAAATCTTTTTGGTTCAAACCAAAGAGAGCTACCTGATTTAATGGTAACATGTTCTCGTAAGTTCTTTTGTTTTATTTTACTTTTCCAACCCCTAAAATCATTTTATTCATTTTTTATAAAAACAATAGTATACTAAATATACTAGGATGTTTTTATGAGAAGGATTCAAACTACACTTACACACACACCTCCATCTAATGGGTAAATAACATACTGTTTCTGTGGAAGGAAAACTAATGCCTCACGAAATGATGATTGTTCAATTATCTACTAGTGCCTCTCATGGTCTCCATTATGATGGAACTGTATTTATATATGATATATATTATGTTTATGTTTTCTTTATTCTTTTTATTTTCCATTTATATCATACATTTATGGTTTCCATTATGGCTAAATTCGATAATTTCAATTAAGGAAGTGCGGACTACCACCACCTCAAAGTGATATGACTCATTAATGCAATATGTGGGACAAATAAAGGATGGAGTTAATGATATTATATATGATATTTTACTGTAATTATATTATACCAATGAATCATTATGTTTTAATTCCATAAAAAAAAATAGAAATTCAAGTAGCGTTTATGCGTATGTACGACTTACCGTCTCCACGAATGGTTCATTTAATTTTTTATCTCTAAATGTAAGGTAATATTATAAATACCTACATATAATGGATATATATGATATATATGACATCTAAATCATGAATATAAATCAAGATATAGTTTATATTTTAACATATGAACAAATTGTAATTATAATAAGTTCATTTTCGACTCAAGTAACAAATATTTGCAAAATGTCCATTATTAACATAAATGATTACATAATGCTTGTAACATTGTAATATGTTCTATAAAATAAATAATAAACATGAAGAAGTATCTTAAGCATGTAGAAATTAACTTTAGTTTATTATTCATTTGATTAAAGAACGAACGGGTCAAATCAGACACGAGGTATGTGACTTTTTCTCAATCTCCTTTCATTAAGTCATATTTTGTTGTAATATGTGACTTTATTTTATACGCTATATTAACACCATTGAATTTTCATTTCATTCAAATGCAATCTTTTTATATTCATAGTTTTACTAAACGACAAAAAAAGAATGTTTCTTTTTAATGGAAGCGGTGACAACAGCCTTTTCCGCCACCACGAGTACTATTTGATCTACGGCTTCCTTAACAAGAATTTATGTTTTTAATAGGAAAATAAATACCATAGACTCTTTTTCGTATTTTGGTATTGAAAATGGGTTTTATAATGGGTTTTTTATGCCAATATATTTATATGATATATTGGGATTGAAATGTGGAAATGTTATCTTTCCATTATGTTTGTTTTATATGTTATGAATATGTTATGGATCATGGGAATTGTTACATATATCGGTGGTTCCATGATAAAACTAGGGCGGGTGAGCTTGAGATATCTCTCCAATGCATTGGGTAACATGACAGAGGTAAATGTGAATGTTTCTCCTATGAGATTTTGGGAATATACCGTGATGGGTATTCCAATGTAACTCCATATATTGTTGTGATAGCTATAATGTAAGTATGATATGGATGCCACAAGTTACCTTTATAATTTATTATTTGTATGTGTTATTCATAAATCTTATGATTTCATGAGGTATATTAAATAGTTTATGTTACATATGTATTGATGAACTAATGTTTCCATTCCTTGTTTCATAACCCTTACTGATATTTTTACGCTCATCCCATGTTCCAAAATGTTTTTCATAGAACTTAAAGATGTTTAGGGTCAAGGATGTGATCAAGGGAAGGACATACTATCTAAAACAAGGAACTGTGAATGACTCTTTTTTTCAAGAGTTTTTTTTTATAAAAAAATGGAAGCAATGTAGAATTGTATAATTTCCAATTTTTGAGATGTAATGTAATTGTTCAGGCCTAAATCTCTAAAACTATAAACCTGAAAATATCCATAATGTGAATTCTCTATTTAATTAAATAATATGAAATGTTGTAAGTATGGGTCCTTATAGTTGATATTAGAGGTCAGTTTAGATGACTTTTAAAGTTGGGGTACTGTTAAATTAACACCCATAAATAAATTTATGGTAAGATTTAAGTGATATAGAATTTAAAAATTAATATGTTGCTTGAACTAAGATATTTCTGTTTTCATAATGGTTTTATGAAGAGGAAACATGGGAGATTTGTTGGGACGACGTTAGGAGGAATAAAACCTTCCAAATCAGCAACCTGAGATGGTCAAAATCAAAACTGAACAGTTTGTTGTAGTGATGGAATAGTTGAATCCGGCTATAAATGGTTGTGGTATCCATGCACGAGATCAGCCAGATCAACTAAAGAGGAAATTTTCAGTATTGGATCATTTAATGAGGCGACATCCCCCATCATTCAGAGGAACATTTGACCCTGTGCTAGAATAAGGGTGGATTAAAGTACCAGAGATGGTTTTTGATGTTAGGGGTTGTTCAGAACATCAAAAGGTTAGTCTCAATGTTTTCTATTTTGATGGTGAAACTGATTAGTGGTGGTCAATGGTGAAAAATATTAGGGAAAATGAGGAGATTGATTCTATTTATTGGGATTAATTCAATGGAATTTTTCTTTAAAAGTATTTTCCAAAGGTGTTTCATCTTTGAATGGAAAAAAATTCCTAGAATTGAGGCAGGGGGATGACTCAGTGGCTTTTTATGAAGCCAAATTCAATCTACTGGAAAGGTATGTTCTAAATTTCATATGAGATCTTGATAGTAAAATCAATATTTTTTACTTAGGATTAAAGACAAATTATCGAAGGGATTTAGCTTCTCGTGAGTTTAAAAATTATGAAAAACTTGATTGATGTGAGGAGAAGGTGCAAATGGAGTTTGTCGATGATCATGTGTTCTTTGAAAAATAATATAATAAGAGGTTAATGTGTTAGGTGAAAGGGAATGACTCTTAAAAAAGTATGATGGTAAGAAAATTAAGTTTACTATTTGTGAAAATTATGGTAAAAAGAATACTAGGGAATGTCTTTTGAATTCTGGTAAGTGCTACCGATGTGGTAAAATGGGTCATAAGGATCATAATTTCACTGAAAAATATTAGGGTAATGGTAAGAAAAAATATGATTTACAATTAGTAAAACGTTTTAAGTATAATGAAATGGGTCATTATACAAATGAGTGTCCAATGAAGAACTCAACTGAGGGATAGAAACTGGACTACATGAATAAAGGTGTGGTGAAGTCTGTTGCCACTACTTCAATAGATGTTGGTCCATTAGATGAAGTAGTATCATGTACACTATTTGTTTGTTCAGATTATGCCAATGTGTTGTTTGATTCGGGGTCTACACATTCGTTCATTTCTACGAAGTTTTCTAGTAAATTGGGAATTCCATCTCAATATATGAATCCTGAACATATGGTAAAAAGACATGGAGGAAATTTGAAACAAAAAGAAGTTATAAGAACCTTCTGGTCCTTCTGTGCGGAAAGAATCTACCTACAAACCTTATTGTTTTGCCTCTAGTAGAGTTTGATGTTATTTTGGGTATGGACTGGATTTATGTTTATTATGATATGATTGACTATAGATCTAATAAATTTTATTTTCATAAATAATTTTAGTTTGTGTACAAGAATGAACATTTACTTTTGATAACATATCAGGAAGCTGAGGAACTAGTAAAATATGGAAATGAATGTTACCTTTCACATATTGTTGGAAACAATGGAACTGTTCAGATTAATTATGTGCCCATTGTAAATGAGTACCTTGATGTTTTTCCTGATGATTTTTCTGGTATTATACCTAATTGGGAAGTTGAATTTACTATTGACTTAGTTTCTTATTCTTAGCCTATTTCAAATCCCCCTTATCGAATGGATGAAATTGAACTTTTAGAGTTCAAGAAGCATTTTTAGGAGTTATTAGATAAAGGATTCATTCGACCAAGCACATCACCATGTGGTTGTCCTATCTTATTTGTTAAAAAAAATATGGTTCAAAGAGACTTTGCATTGATTATAGATAATTGGATAACATCAATGTTATGAACAAGTATTCTTTTCCTCATATCGATGATTTGTTTGATCAGCTCTAGGGAACTCCTTATTTTTCGAAGATTGACTTGAGATCGGGTTACCATCAATTTTAATTAAAGGATTTAGACATTGAAAATATTACATTTCGTACTAGATATGGCCATTATGAATTTTTAGTTATGCCTTTTGGTTTAACAAATGAACCTTCTCTATTCATGGATCTTATGAATAGAATTTTCTATTAGTTCTTGGATAAGTTTGTGGTTGTTTTCATTGATGATATTTTGTTTAATTCTAAAAGTGAAGAGGAGTATGAAAGTCTTTTAAGGGTTGTCTTGCAGACCATAAAAGAAAAGAAACTATTTATGAAATTCAGAAATATTGAGTTTTGGTTACAAAAAATTTCATTCCTTGGTCACATTTTTTAAAAAAATGGCATAACTGTTAATCCTGGTAAAACAAAAGTTGTTGAAGAATGGCCAAGAACCAAAAATATAACTGAGATCTATAGTTTTCTTAGTTTGGAAGGTTATTACTAGAGGATTGTTGAAAATTTTGCATGGTTATCGAGCCCACTGACTATGTTAACTCGAAAAGGTGTTAAGTATGTTTGGACAAAACAATGTAATGATTGTTTTCCAGAATTGAAAATAATATTGTTGAATTCTCTAGTTTTGGCACTACCATCCAGAAATAGTGAGTTTTTTATTTATAGTGATACTTCATTGAAAGGAATTGGTTGTTTCATTATGTAAAATGATCAGGTAATTGCTTATGCTTTACGTTAGTTGAAATCTCATGAGTTAAATTAACCTACACATGATTTGGAATTACCTTCTATTGTTCATGATTTAAAAATTTGGATGCATCATTTTTATAGAGTAAAATGTGAAATATATACTGAACAAGAAATGTTTGAATTATACGTTCACTTAGAAAGAATTTAACATGAGACAGAGGAGATTGCTGGATTAATCAAGGATTGTGATTGCACAATCCTTTATCATATAAGAATGGAAAATAAAGTGGATGATTGTTTAAATTGAAAAGGTAATACTTTATTAAACATGTTATGTTCGGAACGAGATCCTTTGGTTTTTTATTTGATGAACATTGGAATAGAGGTTGTTAGTGCAGCAAATTCTTCTATTTTGTTTCAGGTGTTAGTAAAATCATCTCTATCAGAAAGAATAAAGCATGCACAGAAGGAAGACTGTGAGTTGCAGAAAAAGGTAGAGTTGGTTTAGTAGGGTAAGTTGCATGAATTTAACATGGATAAATATTTTTTTTTGAGATTTGGAAAGAGATTATGAATTCCTTGTGATTCACAGTTTAATAATGAGTTATTATGTGAAGCTCCTAGTTCCCCGTTTTCAGTTCATTTTAGCAGTACTAAGATGTAAAAAGATATTCAGGAGTATTACTGGTGGGATGGAATGAAAAAAAGATATTTTTGATTTTATTATGAAGGGTTTGACTTGTCAGTAGGTTAAAGAAGAGTGATAGTTACCGAAAGGGATGCTTCATCCTTTACCGGTTCCAGAGTGGAAATGGAAAAATATTTCCATGGTCTTCGTATTTGGATCACCAAAGATATCTCTAAGTAATAATAAAATCTGGGTTATTATTGATTGATTGACTAAATCATTTCATTTACTTCCTATTTAAGATACTTTCTCTCGAGATCATCTTTCTCAGTTGTATGTTTAAAAGATTGTCAGGTTGCATGGAGTTCCCTTAATTATTATATCTCTTCTTGATCCAAGGTTTACATCCAATTTCTGGAAAGGTGTTCATAATTTATTGGGTACTGAATTAAATTTTAGTACAACTTTTCATCCTCAATCAGATGGGTAATCAAAATGATCAATTCATACCATAGAGGACATTCTATGTGCTTTTTCACTAGATTACTAAGGATGTTGGGAACAACATCTTTCTCTGGTTGAATTTTCTTATAATAACAATTTTCATTCGAGTATACAGAGGGATCCATTTGATTCATTATATGGGAAGCGATGTCGAACTCCATCTTTTTTGGATGAAGTAGGTGAAAGGAATGATGATGGGACTAGAATTGTTAAAAGAGATGGTAGAAAAGGTTATGTTGATTTAGAAGCCATTGAGAACAACTCAGTGCATAAAGAAAATTTATGCGGATAACAAAAGGAAGGATCATTCTTTTAAGGTAGGTGATAATTTATTTCTCAATGTTTCTTCGTGGAAAAGAGTGATGTGTCTTGGTAAGAAGGGAAAGTTGAGTTCGAGGTTCATTGAAAATTATGAAATTTGGGATAATGTTGGATCAGTTGCGTACAGAGTGGCTTTACCTCAATGTTTACCCTAGGTACACAATGTTTTTAATGTTGTTATTTTGATAAAATATATTCCAGATCCATATCATGTTTTAAGTCCAATGATAGTTCCGTTTGAATAGATCCACTCTTATGAGGAACAACCAGTCAAAATTCTTGAATAAAGAGAGAAAGTATTGCGGAATAAGGTAATTGACTAGGTAAAGGTTTTGTGGAAAAACTATATGGTTGAAGAGGCAATGTGGGAATCTGAAAATTCTATGAGGGATAAATACACCCATTTATTTGATAAGTGAATAAAATTTCAAGGATGCAATTTCTAAAATGGGGAAGGATGCAACAACCCGGGAAATTAAAGAAATAATACATTTTCATTTTAACTAATATTTTGTGAATTAAATATTAATTTTACATTAAAGGGGTTGCTGTGATTGATGGCGTACCTGATACACAACAACGAGTTTTATTGAAACCTTACATTGCACTATAATAATATAATATTATTATTTTAAATGGTAGTTAAATCCTAGCCATTGTATTGGTGGGAATGAACAGAACTAACTACAATATGATTATACATGTTTTTTAAATATTTTTAAATTTATCCAATAAAATTTATAGGCTTAAAATGTGAATGAATCTAATTTTAAGCATAATTTGATTTAAAAGGGTGATTTACTGCCTTTTGATGGAAACCCCAATTTTAATATAGTTTTTGTAACTTTTATTTGTTATATTTACCAAATAAAATAATTATTTGGAATAGGGTCATCAACATTCACTTTTGGGTAAATTTTTGGTATTTTTCTGATAAAATTATATTTTTAATGAAAAGTAAAAAATGTTGTATTTTAATTAAAAAAATCTTTTTATTCCAATTTATTAATATGGATTGATTATATTCTTAATTGGTTTTAAAGTGTAATTAGATTATATTTTTACTATTTAATACAATTTTGGTAATTGAAATTTTTTTCACTTTGAAATTGGACATAAACAAGTGTCAATCTTCTGATAATTATTATTTCTTAAAAACACGGCTTTTAGTTTGACATCGAGAATTAATTTTAAATTTGTTATTGAAAATTTTGTGTTTTGAATTTGGAAAAATGGATTACATATTTGGAATAATGAGTGAGAAATTCTGTCAATAGGTATCTTTTATTTTTATACATTATAAATATTTAATTCAGTAAATATTTTACATACCATGGTTAAAGGGTAAAACAGGCAAATAAGGGTAAAGAAATATTACTATAATAATATTAAATTACCCTAACATGTGTCATAATCATATTGGTTGATACAATCCCGACCGTGGGAATCCTTGGGAAGATTTTGGGACCTAATGGGGCCACTTGAGAGTGATATTGACACTTTATTTTAGTTAACTTACAGTAAAGACAAAAATGACATAAACAAATATCTTTAAGTAAATTAATTTGTACATAGGGTTATATAAGTTTTATTTTCAACTATATATATTTTTTGGAAATATAAAAATATTTCCTATTCATGGTATTTTTTTATAATTTTTAGATATCAAATAAATTAAATTATTTATGACACAATAATGTTGCAGTTTTTAACTCATTAATAAAATATTTAAATAAATAAGATTATAATGATTAAAATAATATATAAAACCTATCCAATTATAATTGGAAGATTTTATTTATACCATGAGTCATCTTATCATAGACTATAATATGTTTTGGACCTTTTGAAACCGAATATCATTATGTAAGAAAATAATATTTTCACACTTTTCTAAAGAGCATCTCCCCCCACTTTTAAAAATCCCTCACCTCTAACCCATTACTCACACCACTAAAGCCCCTTGGATCACCACAAAACTACCCAATTAAGCTCCCTACATCCCTATACTACACTTAGAATCATTAACTTAGGCATAAGGAACTTCAAAAAACCCTTTTGGTTCAAACCAAAGGGAATTATCCGATTTAAAGGTAACATCTTCTCTTAAGTTCTTTTGTTTTATTTCACTTCTCCAAACCAATAAAATATTTTTATTCCTTTCATTTATAAAAAAACCAGTATCCTAAATATACTAGGATTTTATTATGATAAGGATTAAAACTACACTTACAAACACACCTCCATCTAATGGGTAAAGATCATACTGTTTCTGTTAATGGAAAACTTATGCCTCACGAAACGATGATTGTTCAATTATCTCCTAGAACCTCTAATGGTGGCCATTATGATGTCACTATATTTATATATAATATATATTATATTTATTTTTTCATTATGGTTCAGTATTTTCCATTTATAATAGTCCATTATGGTTTCCATTATGGGTAAACGTGATAATTTCATTTGAGGAAGTGCAGACTACCGCCCCCTCAAAGTGATATGACTCGTTAATTCCATTTTTGGGACATATAAAGGATGAATTTAATGATACTATATATGATATTATACTGGAATTATAATATACATATGTATCATTATGTTTTAATTCCATTAATATAATAAATATAAATTAAAGTAGTGTTTATGCGTACGTACGACTTACCGTCTCCAAGAACGATTCATTTCATTTCTTATCTATAATGGTTATGTACTATTATAAATGCTTAAATATAATGGATATATATTATATATATGATATCTAAATCATGAATATAATTTTGGATATAATGGATATTTTACCACATGGACAAATTGTAGTTATAATAAGTTTATTTTTGACTCAAGTATGAAATATTGACAAAAAGACTATTATTAAATTAAATGATTACAACACGTTGATAAAATTGTAATAAGTGATCTAAAAGAAATAAGAAACTTGGAAAAGGATCTCAATCAAGTATAAATTAACTTTATTTTATTATTCATGAGATTAAAGAATGAAAAGGTCAAATCAGATATGAGGTAAGGGACTTCATCTCAATCTCCTTTCATTGAGGAATATTTTGTTTCAATACATGAAATTATTTTATATTATATATAAACACCATTTAATTTTTAATTCATTAAATTGGAATCTATTTCTACGAATAATTTTACTAAACAACAAAGTTTTTTTTAATGAATGTGGTGACAACGACCTTTTCTTCCACCGCGGGTTGTATTTGATCTGTGGTTTCCATAACAAGCTGTAATGTATTTAAAATAAAAATAAATACCATATACTCTTTTACATATTTCGGTATTGAAAATGGTTTCTATAATATATTTGTTATGTTAAAATATATGAATGATATATTGTGTTTAAAATTTGGAAATGTTATCTTTCCTTTATGTTTGTTTTATGTGATATTAATATGTTATGGTTATTGGGAATTGTTACGTATACTGGTAGTTACTTGATAAATATAGGGCGGGTGAGCCCAAGATAACTCCACAATGCATCGGGTAACATTACAGAGGTAAACGTGAATGTTTCTCCTATGAGATTTAGGGAATATAGTGTGAGGGTTATTCCAACGTAACTCCCTATGTAGTTATGATAGCTACAATGTAAGTATGATATGGATTCCACATGTTTCCTTTATGATTTATGATTTATATGTGTTATTCATAAATCTTATGATTTCATGAGGTATGTTAAAGATATCATGTTATGTATGTACTGATTAACTAATGTTTTCTTTCTTTGTTTTATATCCCTTATTGATCTTTTTATTCTTATTCTATGTTTTGAAATGTATTTCACAGGACTTAATGATGAATAGGGTCAAGGATGGGATCAAGGGAAAGTCATGCCATCTAAAACATAGATATGGACATGACTCTTTTTTTCAACGGTTTTTATTTTATGAAAAAATGGAAACTGAATAGAAGTGTCTACTTTGTAATTTTTGAGATGTAATGTAACAGTTAAGTCCTAACACTCTAAAACTCTAAATATTAAAAGATCCTCCATGGTAATTATCCATTTAATTCAAGAATATGTAATGTTTTATGGTCTTTTCCTTATAAATATAGTATAAGAAAATGAATATTTTAGAAATTATTAATTAAGTGTTCATATTTTTGTGGGACATAATTTTTAAATTACAATTTTATAATTAATAAAAATTATTTAAAAGAAAATTCATTTTTCATAAAATTCATTCTTAAATAAATAAATTGTTTTATGATTCTTGGATAATTTTATGAGACAGTTCTTAACTATTGAAAGTGTTATAAAATCAATTATATATGTAAAATCTATATTTTTCGAATATATGATAGGTTGCATTAAAATTAAAATATCTCATATATAGAAAAATAATTTCATAAAATGGAATTCATTTTCGAATTTTAATCTGCCAAAAAATTTAGGGTTAATATTTGGGATTTTATAAAAATTCTTTGATTTTTGGTGATTATTGAAATATGATAATTTATGATAAATGATAAATATATGAATTATGGAGTCATATGTGATGTTTGGGTGAGGTAATAAACCTTTTTCAAAACTCAGATGAAAATATTACTATATTGTTTCAGAAGAATCAATAGTATTTCTTGTCTTGAGAAAAATAATAAAATAATGAATAAAATAATGAGAAATCACCCCCTCCTCAACTATAAATACCACCCCTCACCACCACTTTTCCTAACACCTTAAAACATTTTTATTTGTCAAATTTATACCCACTATTCTTCTCAAGCCTCTGCCTAATGTCTAGGAGATCTTGGTCTCATCAAAAGACCAAAACCAATCCCTTTAAGGAGGTTCTCAAGGAGTATTATTCAAGAGGTAAAATCCAATTCCTTTTACTTTTAATTTCTTTTTAATTTATTCTATTTTATTATTCTCTCCCCAACTATTTTGTAGAAATTATAATGATATGTTAATCATAATATATATAATATAATGATATTATTTTAATTGAACATCCTTCATCAAACTCATTCATCTCTCTCTCTTTTACTTAAAAATCAAATCATCATCAGTGAGGTGGTGATTCACAACCTTCATGGACAACAAATATTCCTTCTTCAATTTATCCGTAAAGACAAGTCATGAATCCGTTTTTTTGGTTTATAAAGGTTATATAAAATTTATTCAATATTATGAAATTTTCTATAACCACTATATATATATATATGAAAATAAATAGTAGAACAAAACTATTTTTTTGTGATACAAACACTGCAAAAATAAAGCTAATAGATTATCATTAACATGTTATCTAACGATTCATAATAATATATGGAAATAATAATACATAATACCAATTAAACTTTTTAATATTTATTAAAATCATATAAATTCAATTATGGTTAATTATACTCAATCTGTATGAACTTCCATACTCATACACAAGTATACTGATTGTGAAAACCAAGGAAACAAACTTTCGTGATAAATAAATTTGTATCTTATAACACATAAATAATGCTATAAATTAACTTAATAAAAAATAATGAATCAAATTCATGTATATAAGTTATTAATTATCTCATTAATGTATTTAATATTATTATATATGACATTTTGTTCATGTACAAAACACATTCAGACATTATGTAAGGGTTTCTACCCAAATATCTATTTTCATTCATGATACTCTTTTTCTCTCATTACCCAAATTGAATTATTTTTAATTATTATTTAATACTTGAAAATTGTGTGTGAACGTTCTATATATGTGTACCAATAATAAATCATGATTCTTTCATGAGTATTTACATGTTTTAAAAGGATATTTCTCAAATTCTTCCCAATAAACAAGCCTGATTCAAGGGAACTTCATGAATTCTTATCTATTTTCAAGTGAAATATATAATATGTATTAATAAATAATTGTTTTTCCTATAATAAAAAATAATTATGAAAAAATATCTTATTTCACTTATGGTTTTATAAAAATATTTTTCAAAAAAAAATCTCCTTTGCAATGTAAAAGAGTATTTCTCTAAAAAATTATTCTATGTTTTGATAAGAGTATTTTAATATATTTCAAAACACGTTTTTATTCTCATTATTAATTTGGATTAATATTTTATGATATCAAATATCATGTTATACAGATTTTTTATGATTAGTTTGATTTTGGATGGGCTATCTTGATTCAATTCACCATATTACCACGAATTAATAGTGTTTATTGTTACTAATTGGGAAAAGTTATTTACATTTCATATGTTAGTTTTAATATGTATGTATATGTTTGATATGATTCACCCCTTTTATATGTGGAATTCAATGTGCATAGTATGTGTTCGGTGGGACTGTTATATACCCTCGGTGCATTGGTAGGTCTCATGAGACAAACTAATTTTGGTTTTTACCTATTTCTGTATGGTCTTGGAACGAGGCCTTGATAGTATGGTTATGATTTCATGAATTATGCATTTAATCATTATGAAAGTCGAAATTGATAGGTCATGTGATTATTAATCTTTTAGAACATCCTTTTTTATTTATTGTTATGGAATTATTTAATCAATTTATATTTCTACCAAATTATACTCAAGATTTCATTTAATGGCATCTATTTTCATTCATTCACCATGAATTACTCATTATTTATTCTTTTGATATATTTCATACCCTTTATGACCATCTGTGCACACCCTTTAATTATGAATTACTTTCTCCCACAATACTAAGATGGGTATTTTGAATGACCTGTAGGGATAATCGAGGAGATTATGTGTGATAAAAAATAATTTTATATGTTCTATTTCATTTAATTTTCAAATGTAAAGTTCTTATATGAAATTTGTTTTTCCAAAACTAAAATACTATTAAATATTTTGGGATGTGTCTTCATTGATTACATGGAAATATAAAAAAATAAGGCACTACCTCTGGGATACTCATTTCGAGTTCTTTACAAAAGGAATGTATTTCAAAATCGAATGTTCTGCAATGGAATTTCACCGATTTCAAATGGATTTTCTAGAAACAAATTATTTTTTATGAAATTAATAAGATTCAAAAGACTTTATTACATGTTAAATGGGTGAAATATAGACTACATCCCAAACAGAGAAGTGAATTCATTTTATGAAACTATTTTGTACATTTTCTGTGATGTAGAATATGTCACCACATAAAATTTGAATGATAATAAATTTATGGTCTCAACTATGGATATGGAAATGATTTTCAGATACCCATATGATGTTGTGTTTCCATCAGATTGAGATTAATTGGGGATAATATTTACAAGTATGAATATAACATGTATTTTCTTTCTGTAACCTTAGAAACCATGAATATGCTCATGAACTATCATAAGTAAAATCATAATTCTTTGGAAATATTTTCTCTAACCCCTGTATTTCTAAGTATAGCTACATCAGAAAATTTTCTCACATATTACATGTCTATTATATTATTATTGTTGTGCTACATGAAACAAAATTATCATAGGCATATTCTATTATATAATCATAATTGTTTCTATAAGTATTCATTAATGTCCATGTATTGATAGGATAGTAAATTTTATATTATTATATACAAAAGTGGATTGATATGGGTAATTTATACTTTCCTGTGATTTCGACATAGCAATTTTTTTCATCTAGATTCATTATAATGTTTGGATTTTCATGATTTTAACTGAGGGTGGGATGATTGTTTTTGGTGTTGAGGAGGATGAAATATGATGATAAAATTCTTATGGAAGGTCATATAAGATTCAACTCAAATGGTTATTGGATAATTTCTATAGAATAAGTTGTTGAGTCTCGTGTTAAATTGAGATAGGGAGTATCTCATATGGATGTAAGTATAGATGATTCTTTTGTTGGAACTAGAAACATTGAAATTATTAACTGAGGAAGGAAAATAGGTAAAGATAATGTAACTACATATATGATGGGGGGGGGGGTATTTAGTTTCTCTAATCATTTTAATTATTCTTTACAAAAGAAAAATAGTATGTAATTATTTATTGGCTAAGAAGAAGTGAAGAGACTATTGAGTAGGTTGTGACTGATGTGGTTAAATAGGCAGATAAAACTATTTATATTCATAATTGTTTTAAGAGTATGTAGATTATATCATTGATGAAGGTATAATTGATAAGGATTTTAATTTTTTAGAAACATCCATACATGAAGCTATTTCCCTATCTTCTCAAAGAATAGAAGAGATTCAAGTTGTGAGAGATCACTATGGCATGAAAGTATGTACATAAATTACTACTATGGAATATGACCTAATTAGAGATAACTCTATTCAACTAATTGAAATGTCTATATGAAATACCGTTGAATAATTTTCTATAGTAATATATGTTCTTAGTTAACTATCTTCTCATTCAAATTAAGTGATATATGTTCAATCAGTTCATTTGATGGATGCTGGTGAGACATACATAAGGCCAAATTAATATTCATCAAACTATTATTTAATTAAATTCATTAGGAAATAATGATAATATTTTAATGTGTATGAATTTATAATAAAATAAGATAAAAGATGAAGTGGTAATATTTCAAGAAGATCATGAGATTTCTTGTAAGTCTTATGAAGAGTTCGAAAGTGTTCTGTTTACAGAAACAATTTGAATCTATTCAATTTTAGTATCATCTTCTATAGTAATGTTAATCTTCATTGAGAAATTTGATGATTTTAAGTCGGAGATGGCTGGTGAAGTTTGTCATATTAGAGGTGAAGAAGTTTCAATATAATATTTCATAGATCTGAAAATGTTTTCCCTAGCTAGTTTGAGATTATAGAACCCCAATTTTAGTCATGAAAGGTATTAAAATTCTAGAGGAAAATGAGTTTTAGATGTGGTGATAATTTTTTCGATTCAATGTAATGATATATATTGTTTGGATGAAATATTTTATTCTTCAATGTGATTTTGGTTTTTTGAACACTTTGGTAGAAAAATAAAAAAGGCATTTCTTCGATATTAACCTATAAAGTTCATTGTTTCCTGTTTTAAGTTAACCATCTTGGTGGAAAGATCATTATTTATGTTCATTCATATGAGAATATTAAACATTTTCTCAAAGTCAATATAGTAGAGGTACTATAAATGTGATAAGATTCAATAATGTTTATGAAGGAAGGGGTTGGGCTAAACAATAAAAATTTCAACCTATTTTTTGGATGTGTTAATGGATGTATATTAGACTGTATATGATTATGTCACCAAAACATCTTATTATGATGCATCAAAACATTTATACAATCCTATAACTTATCATATTGAATGTATTTAGATACAAAATAATTATAATATGAGATTATTAATAAAATTAAATTCACAGTTTAAAATATTTTTCATTGTCTTTATTCTCAAATATATATATATTAATTTTATGTTGATGATTATTCATTTTTTATGATTCATTCGATTTTCAAAGAACATTCCATTAAAAAATACATTTGTAAATAATTTTTCATGTATATATTAAATTTCATTTTGTTGAAACAAAAGGGAGATAAATTTTGATAAACACATTACTTCTATTTTATTCTTAGTTTTTAAAATAATTTCACTAATTTTTTATCATGGTTAAATTTTTATGATAAAATTTGGCTAAACAAAAAGATTTGATTTTTTTAATCCATTATCCAATTCGATTAATTTTTGTATATTTCAAAGTTTTTTAATCATCATCATAAAATGTGATATTGTTGGTAATACGATTAAAATACAAAAAATTAAATAATTTCGTATTTATTTTGATGCTCACAAACAACCTAATATATTTTATAAATGATGTTACATTTAGTTTAATTTCATGATTATATTTATTGCAATATTTAATTTTATTTCCATGTAATTCCATAATCTATTTAATTATATTTAGTTTATGTTTTCTATTCAATGTGTTCTAGATGTTTTGAGTAGTTCTAGAATAAATCTTCAAAACCATATGTTTAACTAAAACATTAGGCTTGGGAACAAAACATTCAATAAGGATCACTAATTCTAAACCCTATATTTTAAGAGAATGTAATTATTGGGAACCTAACTTTTGATAATAACCCTATGTTTTAGGATCAAAAATATTTTTTCTAAATCCCAAATTGGGAATTGATAATTTGTTTTTTTTGTACTTTTAAATGATCCATACATTGAGAAATCCCTATACTGAAGAAACTCTTTGTGAGATTTGAATTTTAGATATGATAAAGAATTTAAAAAATTATTTCTCTCCAATGAATATCTAATTTAAATATGTTCAAAGGCTAGTTTAATGACTATTAAATGATGGATTAAATCATTATTATTTTGAAGGGAGAGTACGATTTCTAGTATCAGATTAAAATTAGAATTTCACGTGAACTATGTCATGGAATATTATGATTTATTAGGTTATATTTTTGGATCTAGTTTACCAAAAAAAATAATATTTATCTTTATTCTAAAAATATTTATCACGAAATAAGACAATGTATAAGAATACATATGAAATTTCTAAGGGTGAATTATCAATAATAACAATTTGTTTTTCCGATAATATTTTTGATAAAAATAACCCACCCAATTTTTACATCAGTTTAATCTATTTATTAAGGGATAATTATTATCATTCAGATATAATGTGTTATTTTTTTAGTAATGTGAATTCTTTTATTTTAGAGTTTAGGAATTCACTTTGGAGACATGCATATTATCATATATTATTTTTTATTCATCATAATTATTTGATTTTTTTATTTTCTTACTCCTTGAATATAATATAAAAAATGTATTGATTTAGAGTTGTTTCTACTTGTCTATCTCATTTTTCAAAAAGATATATAAATACACTGTTAGAATCTTTTATAACTTGGTGAAAAAGATACTTCAATTTTTAATTCTTATCTTATAAACCTGGAGAATTTTCTGTTTGTAATCAATCATGGTGGAGTGTCATATTCTAATTCTACACTATATAAACTGAGTTTATTTTTAATAAAAATAGACTAATTTTAATGTTTAATATATCTTTATTATATTGTAGATGTCCACCTGAAAAGGAAATATTTTAGTGGGAATCAATTAGAACATATATAGAGTGTTAGTGGAGTGGACTAGGGAATTTTTATTCTTACTAAACTATAAATATTCTGTGGGTTATTCTATATTTTTCCACTGATCTATATTTTTAATGAAAATGTATGAACACATTATATATCACAATGTCTAATAAGATTTAATTTATCCACATATTTTTTAAATGGACCCAATTAACCATCCTATTAGGAATTTGTATAATTCTAACCAAAAATGGAGTTTTTTCGAAGGATTTTCCAATAATTTAACCCTAATAAATTCATTTACATAGTGTGACTTTTATTTGAGAACATCATCACTGATTAAATTTGAATAATTTCGAATGTTATCTATGATGTAAAAACGTCTAAGGGATTTTTTGGTAGATAAAATATAGGATATAGTTCATGAAGTACATGATCATGAAGGAATAGGTGCACATTGATTTTCTTCCAATTCTGATAATCTGCGATGTCTATGTAGGCTGGTCAATGGTGTAGGTGCACATTATGGTTTTATATACTGTATGAATATGTGGTAAATGTAGTATAAAAATGAGAGTTCATGTTGAACTGTAATATGTGAAGGAAAATTAATGGTTAATTTATTTTTTCATGATTTTGTGTCCATAGAAAATAAATTCACATAGAATAATTCTATTTTCATAAAGCACAAGTAACATGGGAAAGTGTATTTCCTCAATTGAATAGAAAATTGATTCATGTCACACCTATTTTAGTGGAAATCAAATAATAATTGATACTAGTCAACAAAATGATATTATGAGAAAATGTGTGTTCACTTCTATAGAGAGTAGTGAGATTTCTATGTGCGATTAGATGTAAACTAGGGGGATAGTTAGTCTGATCTAAATATTTTGTAAACCATGAACATGTTTAATTTTGGTACACTAACACATTGAATAAGTGTAATAATTGGACTAATCGAATTTGGGTGAACCAAGTATGAAATTATGTTTCACATTAATTATTTTATTTCAGTTTATTTATTTATTCCTATAATTATAGGTAAAATTATTCTAATTTATAATAAAACCAGTTCATAATGGTTTTTTTAATATAACATTCCATGGTTAACCCACCAACACTGGTTATTTCTCATAGTGGGGATATCAACCATGTTCACACATAACATGGAAAATATCTCGATATATATCACTTTACGCAATTTATTAGAGTGATATATAAATTTGGTCCCATACATAAATTCCTTAAATGATTATTATCCCACATGATTCAATGCTTGGAAACATACATCATTATAAACATAAAATGGGTCCCTGAGAAAATAACATATGTCATGGTAGATTCATATGGAAATATCAATGAATGAAAAATGGAGATTACCTAAATGAATAAGGTAACCAATAATTTTTTATTTATAATTACAGAAATAGATGAAATAATATTCTATTTCATTGATGGTGAAAGTAAACAACCGAACAATCAAAGGGAGTTTTTGAGAAAAAAAATTCATAAAAAATTAGGAAGGTTTCTTAGACATAACTCAATAATGTAGATAGTGTATATCAATATATGATAAATGGTAAATCATTTAATTTTATTTTGATGGTATTTGAAACAATCTAGTTAAAAATAGAGATAATTAGGTGATAAACCAATAAGGGAAGAGTTTGGTTAAGAGTCCCCTTGCCATAGATACAATTTTTTCACCACATTAATACCACTTTCATAATTAACTTATCTATATTAATACATTAATAATGATATATATTATACTAATTTTTTTCATTCATGATAAATTATAATATATATAATTTATTTATTAAAATTGGGTTTATGATATAATTAATTGAGGACATGTTTATCTAAATCATCCTGTTAATATATAATCATTATATTACTAGTACTGATACTGATAAGTGTGCCACAATTATAACCCATAAAAACATAAAACATAAAAACGAATTATTTGATCAATTAAACCCTCATTTTCCTTTTTTAAAATTTTGATAAATAAGGTCACCTATTATATAAAAACAATGATAGATAAACAATTTGATCCTAAAAATTTACATCATTGCCTCTAGAAACATTTTTATGCATAAAAAACCTAAAATTGTTCTTCACACCCTGGGGAAATGGATAACATTTGTACAAGGATATAAAATGATCTACAAGGGTAAACATAATAATTTACAATTGAATTTCATTAGTGATAATAATATTATAATAAAGGTATTATGGAATAATAAATGTTCATGAGCATAACATAAGAGAATTCAAACACATTAAATCATTGATCATAAAACATGAGACATGGAATAAAGCTTTATAAAAGGAATGAGTCTTGAGAATCAATAATAATGAGACATGTCATATAAATCATTATCTAAGTAACTATTGAAAACTATTTACAATTATCAAGAAAATGTGTTGGTAACTCAGAATATTTTCTTCATAGATCCATTAACCCCCCCCCTGAGATGGGATAAAAAGACCTGGTTAGTACAAATAATCTCTTATGGTAAAAAATTAAAATGGTTAACTCCATCATCTGTTAGGATTAACATATATTTTCTAATATATATTCATTACCCAAATCATTAAAGAGATCTATCAGGATCACCTGCCATCATGACCTATATCAGGTTCACCCAACATCATGCACTCAATCAAGATCCCCCATCACCATGAGTTACATTAGGACCACATATCAACATATAAATTTTCAATGAACCTTAACATAATAAAAATACATAAAAACAAACATTTTTTTTAAAATAAAAAGAAATATTTTTCTTTTATATCCTAATTTACCCATGGAAATGGTAATCGTTCCCTGAAAATATCATAATTTATCAATAGAATGAAAAAAGATAGTATCATTAAAATACATCTCCATTGGAGGATAATTAAAATAAATTTTATTTGTCATTTTTTAATATAAATACTAAAAAATAAATATATTAAAATCATTCTTTTGGAAAATACCATATCCAATTTGAAAATCATTTTCAAAAACTAAAAAATCAAAAAATATTATTGAAATATTTTTTTAAAAATATACATGGAATATTATAAATGGAGATTAATAAAATTAATGGAAAAAACAATGGAAAAATCCATTCATGTTGTAAATAATAAAAACTATCTTTACTTTCATTCTTTCGTAAACAGAGTTTAATGTTACACGTATGTAAAATGACAAGGAAATTGCATATAAGAATTTTTAAAATAATGTCAATTTTCCGGTAAAATAACTTTATAAAACAATTTATATTTATTAAATAATATTAGTTAATACATTTTATAGATAGTTCATATTAAAGAGAATTATTTCTAATCTAAAAGAATATAAAAGATCGATATCACCTATAAACATTTAATCATATTGACTTTATCAACAATAGTGTAAATGTAAAATAAACTCTAAAACATAATGAAATCATATTGTGAAGAAAATATTTTTTTTATTAAAAAAATTCAATTGATTTCTTATAAAGGTACCCTGATCAGAAAAATTCCATAAATAAATGAGATTATATCATAAATACTTCACAAATTTAGTAACATTTAAAATTAAAATTTATTTTAAGATATAAATTGATATGGATCTAAAAATACAATGAATTACAATAATAAATGTTTCAATATTAATAAAATGAAGTCATGGTGCACTTCATGAAGAATGCCTCAAGATGATTATATTGAGACCAGGAAAACTGTTCGAATGTTCAAAAATGCTAAATTTATTATTATTACATGAAACGAATTTTTAACATATGTAAATACAAATAAAACATGTTGAAATATACACTAAATTATTTTAGAGAAAAATTCTCACATTATCATGGTATAATAAAGTCAATGAAGTGGACCCAATGAATGAAATTTGAGTTATGAAACCCTTTACCACTTAGTAACATTCAATTGAAATGACATTAAATGAATTAATTTGAATTGTGGAACAAATTAACTTAACAAATGGATGATTTAATACAAAACATGAAAAAGTCATAGTATATACACCGTATAAATGAAATTATGCGGATAACATTAAAATATTCCTCAATGAAGTGAAATTGTGATGAAATTCCCTATATCTAGTCGATAGGCACCATGTAGGTCCTTCATTACCAATATTATAAAATTATTTAAATTATGAAAAAAAATAAAAAACTTTTTCATGTTTACTAAATTATAATTAATTTATTTGTTCATCTATATCAATGATATATTTAATTAATAAATTGATTGTGTATATGTCATGTGTTTTTAGAATGTTTGGTCTAAGTTGAAAAATGAATTCAGTATTTTGATGATGGTCAAGGAGGTAATTATTCTATAAACTCCAAAATAGAAATATTAACATAATTATAATTTTGAAAAATGATTTATTCAACTAAAAAAATATTAATGATAGGTATGAGAAGGTAGTTTTGTTACAATCATGGAGATGGTAGGTCATACATACACGTATGTAACGTTTCTATTTATAAATGAACATGAGAGAAATAAGGTATCAATTATTTTATATTTATTATATTGTTATAATATCATAAATACAAAATTATCCAATTTAATACTTTATATATACCGTCCCTATGATGATGTGATGAAAAATGAATCATATCTCTTAGTGGAGGTGGTAATCCACAATACACACAAATGATGTTAAACTTTTTCTATAGATTGAAAGGTAAGAAAATAGAAGATAAATTTACTTTAAGAATGATAATAATTTCATTTATATCATATATATTAATAAAATTAAACATTATAAATATCCATGTGTGCCATTAATGGAAAACGAAACACATTCTGTTATAGTGGTGACAATACATACGTATGCACAACTGATGGTTTCATTATCCCTACGATAAAAAATGATATGATAAAGGGTTATACCAAAGTCTTAAAATCATTTTAGTATATAGTATATACTTATGTTATTATATCATCATGTATTTGGACTATTTTAAGGAGGTAGATGAAGAGATATAATGAATGAGTTCGGTTTGGACAATTAACACTTCTTTGGAAGACCTCATATAGGTATTTTTTAAGTATGCATGGAATGTTAATATTTGAAGATATAAACATCTACATAACAGATATTGATATTGATAAGATAATTGGATAGTGGTTTGTTTTTATAGATGGATCAAAGAGGTGTTATGAACGAAAACGTGGGGTGTCCTTTTATATGGGATGGCAGGGGAAATTTTAAAAATTCATTAAACTTTATAATATGATATTTTTTAGCTCATATAATATGAATCCAAAATTATATGGCCTCAAAATTATGGATTATATGGTTTTAATATAATGATAAAATAAAATTTATATAGTGATATATTTTAGATTAAACCATATATTTTTAACCCCTTTCATAACAAATCATAATATTAATTATGCTAATAATATTTTTAATTATAATGTGTTATAATTTTATATATAAGGTGAAAATTGGATAGAATATAAAAAATTTATGGACTTTTATACTACTTCTAATCAAATTAATAATCTTGAAATATTTTTATGACTTTTAAATAATTTTATAAATAATGATTTAACATAAAATTTCATTAATGAAATTTATGACACTATTCATTTATTTTGAATTTAATGATAATAATATATTAATGTATTTAGAATATGAACCTTTAACAATGATTTAATTTGATATAAAAATCAAAAAAAAATTAATTTTACACTATAAATCCCCGCCAAACAAGTTTTTCAATTTTTATGAAATTATTTACCAGGTTTCTTTACTACATTCACAAGAACTATGTTTGGGATCCATAAGAATTTATGGTATTGATTCAATCATAAAAATACAAAATAAATTACTATGATTAAGAAATAATTTATATTTCAAATATAATTTTATATCCAAACAGAGGGTTTTAATATCCATTTCCAATGATACTAATGATATTGAAATAATGCCGGACATTTTTTAAAAATCTTTTTCTAGTTAAAATATATTTACAAGTTGAATAAAAATAAAATTTAAAAAAAATATTAATTTTTTACAATATTGGATGATTATCGATGAAATATAACTATCCATTAAAAATAATGATTGTTTTTAATGAGTTTTAAGACTTGTCACACTATTTTTAACATAGATACAACAATTTACCATTAGTGTGTTAACAAATCTATTATATGTATATTTCCAACGAACCTATACCCAAGTGTTAAAGGCTCTTTCTTGTAATCCAAAAGACCTAGGATAATAACTGGAAAGGGATGAATTTTAGGGGTACTGTCGTAGTATTGTAGCATGGCACTGTAGTAGCACTGTAGTAGTGACAGAACTATTGCATCAGTGGAACTGTAGTGGTAACATCCCAAGTAAGTAATGGAAAATAGATATTTTTATCTATGTCTATTAATGATTATGATAGTGTTTTAGAGGCTTAAAATGAAAATAAATCCAATCTTAAGCATGGAATACACTAATATTCTTAAAAGATTGTTTTACTGCCTTATGATGGAAAACCCTTTTTAAATCTATCTTCTGAAAATTTTAAAAACTATGTTTGTCAAAATAAACTTATTCTTTATGATTGGGACATCAAAATTTACCTTGTGTGAATTTTTGGTATTTTTCTGACAATGTTCATTTTTAATGAATAGTGAAAAATACTGCATTTTACATCAAAACTGCTTTTTAATCTAATTTGTTTATATCATTAGATTATGTTTTGAATTGGTTTTGAAGTGAAATTAGAATATATTTTTACTATTTAATCCAATGGTGGTCATTGGAATAAATTTCACTTTGAAATTGGACTTAAACTGGTGTCAAACTTTTGATACTTATTGTTTCATAAAAACACGCTATTTGCTCTGACAGCGGGAATTAATTATTAAATTAATTAATGTGACTTATATTTATTGAATTTTGTAAAATAGACTTCATTTTTGAATTCGGAATATCAAATATATCTTAGGGTGAATTTTTGGTAATTTTCTGAAAAACATCAATTTTTGATGAATAGTGAAACCACTAAGTGGTACTTATAAAAACTGATTTTCCGTTTAAATGAAATTTTTCCATCATTGTGTTTTGAATTTCAAAAATCTGACATACATGGTTTTCATTAAGAATTAAAATGTGGTTCAATGAGATTAAAATAATTTTTTGGTGAATAGTAACTTATTAAGTTTTAATCGCGGTTAGTGGTAATTAGTGTAGTTTAAGTTAAAAATAATGCTTTAATAAAATAAGATGAGCTTGACAAATGTCCTACCCTCATTGGTTGTGTCATGGCCGACCTAGACAAGCCATGGGTCAACTTGGGGACCCCATGGATCCACTTTGGTTGGGAAATGACATAAATAGATTTTTATTAAATGTTAAAGTAAAAATGACACAAACATAATATGTTTTACTAAAACAATTTTTACATGGGGTTATAATGATCATATTTTTTATTATAAATAGTCATTGGAAAGCTAAAACGATTTCCTACATCATATTATTTTTATTTGTAATTTTTATACTTTAAATAAATTAAATTATTTATGACAACATGATGATGCAGCGATGACCTCATTATTTAACGATTTAAATAAAATGGAAAGATAATGAAAAATCTAAACCCTACACAGGGAAAAAACCAATTTGGATGAGTGGATTTCGAAGCCTTATCACCTTTTCCTCTAATTATAGCAATGTGGGACCTTTTTAATCCGAAACTCGTTTTAAAACAAATTAACTTATCTTTACTTTCCAAAAGTTCCCCTCCTATCCTCTTATAAAAGGCCCCCACCGCTACCTCATTTCACACACTCCTCAATCCTTTGGCTCGGCCAAAACCTGCCCATTTACTCTCTCCACATCCCTCTCTTAATCCTATAGGATTCCCTTTGGGCAGAATCCTTTCAAAGGAAGCCTTTAGGATCAAATCAAAAGGAGTTACACTATTAAAGGTAATTCATTCTCTCAGGTTCATTTGTTTTATTTTGCTTCTCCAACCCCCTAAACTCTTTTTATTTAATTATTTTGTAACAAAAACAGTATATTCAATATACTAGGATGTATTTATAATATTTATTTGAGCTACACTATCACACAACTACATCAAATGGTTAAAGAACATACGGTTTCCGTGGATGGCGAAATTCTGCCTCCCTAAATGATGATTGTTCAATACTCATTTAACACCTTCAAAGGTGGCCATTATGATGTCACTATTTTTATATATGATATATAATACGTTTATGTTTTCCTTATGATTCTGTTTTTTTTTCATTTTGGGCATACCTTTATGGTTTCCATTATGGGTAAACACGATATCTTCATTTTAGGAAGTGCGGACTACCGCCCCCTGAAAGTGATTTGATTCGTTAATACCATATGTGGGATGTGTAAAGGATAAAGTTAATGATATTATATATGTTATTATACTGGAATTATAATATACTTTTATATCATTATGATTCCATTCCAGAAAATACGAAATATAAATGGAAGTAGCGTTCATCCTTACGTACGGCTTACCGTCTCCATGAACGATGCATTTCATTTCATAACTCTAAATGTGATGTAATATTATAAATACATGTATATGATGAATATATATGATATATATGTTATCCAAATCCATAATATTATTCTGTATATAATGAACCTTTGACCAAATTAACAACATGTAAGTGTAAGAAGTCTGTTTTTGACTTAAGAACCAAATACCGACAAAATGAACATTATTGACTTAAATGATTACATGATGTTCATAACATGGTATAAAAGGAATAATGAACTTGAAAAAGGTTCATAAGCAAGTTGAGATTAACTCAAGTTTATTATTCAGGATATTAAAGAACGGTCGGGTCAAGTCGGATACGAGGTATAGGACATCGTCTCAATCTCCTTTCATTGAGGCATATTTTTTTTTATACACAACCTTCTTTTATACGGTGTATAAACCCCTTTGACTTTTACGTTTATTCAAAAGGAATCTTTTTTATACGAAGCGTTTACTAAACGACAAAAGGGAATGTTTTTTCGTACGTATGCGGCGACAACGACTTCTCCTCCATCGTGACCGTTATTTGAGTTTCGGCTTTCTCTACAAGCCATACCTTCTTTTTAAAAGAAAAAAAATAAATCCCATGTTTTACTTTTCTTTTATTTTGGTATAAAAAATGGTTTTCATAATGTTTTTATATCAATTTGTTGTATTGATATCTTGTGATTGAAAGTTGGGAAGGTTATGTTTCCTTTATGCATGTTTTATGTGATATGATTATGTTGAGGTTCTTGGGAATTATTGTGAAAACGGGTGGTTCCGTGATAAACTAAGGGCGGGTGAGCCCGATATAGCTCTCTAATGCATTGGGTAATGCGAAGGAGTGAAAAGTTAAGGTTTCTCCGAAGAGATTTACGGAATATACTGTGATGGGTATTCCAAACGTAACCAAGAGGTTTACTCCCTACGTAAGAATGTTATGAATGCCTCAAGTTACCTTTATGTCTTATGATTTCAATGATTTACTCATGATTTTATGAGGTATGTTAATGTGCTTATGTTTTATGGGTAAAGTATGATTTCACTCTTATGTATATATGTACCCATGTTTCCTTTCCATGTTGTTATAACCCATACTGAGCTTTTTATGCTCATCCCAAGTTTTTTTGAAATGTTTTTCACAGGTCAAGGGAAAGGTACATGATATGATGATAATGTCAAGGAAGTTCCAAGAAATAATTCATGTTTTTTTAAATGTGTTTCCATTTATGGGAATGAAGAATACTATCTTTATGTAACCACTTTTTTTTATGTGGAATGTAATGCAAGTTTTATGATCTAATTCACTAAAACTCTAAACCCGAAAAGATCATCATTGTGTAATCTTGTAATAACTCAAGATTAAGTAAGGTTTAAGGATGGGGACTTATAGTTGGTATCAGAGGTCGGTTTAGATAACTTTGGGAGTTATAATTCTATTAAATAAATATCCAAAAATATTTTTTTTTGAAATGATATAGCATTTAATGACTACCATGTTGCTTCATCTAAGACATGTTTGTTCCGAATGGTTTTCCGCAGAGGAAACAGGGAAGCAGTGCTAGGAAGGCATACACAAGGAAATAACTTTCCGAATCAGCATCCAGATATGGTCGGAATTGGAACTGAACAGTTTGTTGCAGTAATGGCGCAGTTGACTCAAGCGATAAATGGTGGTGGTATCCATGCACGAGATCAGCCAGACCAACCGCAGAGGAACATGTCAGTGGTGGAACATTTCATGAGACAACATCCACCATCATTCAGAGGATCATCTAACCCTGTGCTAGCTGAAGGGTGGATTAAAGCACTGGAGAAGATTTTTGATGTCATGGGGTGTTCAGACAATCAAAAGGTTAGTCTTGCTATTTAACGTTTGGAGGGTGAAGCAGATCAGTGGTGGTCTATGGTTAAAAATATCAGGGACGCCGATGAGATTGATGCTCTTGACTGGGATGAATTCAAAGGTATGTTTCTTGAGAAGTATTTTACTAAGGCTGTTCAACTTAGGATGGAAAAGCAATTCTTGGAATTGAGGCAAGAGGAAGACTCAGTGGCTGCCTATGAAGAAAGGTTCACTCGATTGGCCAGGTATGCTCCAAATTTTATCCGAGACCTTGATAGTAAAAACAATCGTTTTTACTCAGGATTAAAGCCAAAATATCGAAGGGAATTAGCTTCTCGTGAGTTTAAATGTTATAAAAAGATTGTTCGATGTGATGAGAAGGTGGAAATGGAGTTTTCCGATGACCAAGTGTTCTATAACAACCAGCAGAATAAGAGACCGAGGTGGCAGGAGAAAGGTAAGAATTCTTCAAAAAAGTCTGATGGTAAGAGAACTATGTTTCCATTTTGTGATAAATGTGGAAAAAGGCATGCTGGGGAATGTCTTCTGAATTCTGGAAAGTGCTATCGATGTGGTAAGATGGGACATAAGGCTCGTGATTGCACTGAAAAGGATGAAGGTGAAGGTAAGAACAAATTTGATTTACAGTTAGTGAAATGTTATAAGTGCAATGAGCTGGGTCACTATGCAAACGAGTGTCCGACAAAGATCTTGAGTGATGGGAAGCAGTTAGACTACAATCAGAAAGGGGTGGTGAAATCCTTTGCAACTACATCAGCAGATGTTGGGCCATCAAATGAAGTTGTATCAGGTACTTTGTTTGTTTTTTCAGATTATGCTAGTGTGTTGTTTGATTCGGGGTCTACACATTCTTTCATCTCTGAAACCTTTTCTAGTAAAATGGGAATACCATCTCAAGAAATGAATCCTGAACTTTTGGTAAAAACACCTAGGGGAAATGTTGAGGCAAAAAGAATTTATAAGAATCTTCCTATCATTATCTGTGGAAAGAACCTACTTGAAAACCTTATTGTTCTACCTCTAGTAGAGTTTGATGTTATCCTGGGTATGGATTGGCTCTCTATTTACCATGCTAAGATTGACTGTAGAGCTAAATAAGTTTCTTTTCAGAAAGACGTTCATTTTGTTTACAAGAATGAACCCTTACTTTTGATAACATATCAAGAGGCCGAGAAACTCGTAAAAGATGGAAACGAATGTTACCTTGCAAATGTCATTGAAAATAAAGGAACTGTTCAGATTAATGATGTGCCAGTGGTAAATGAGTATCCTAATGTTTTTCCTGATGAGTTTCCTGGAATAATACCAGATCGAGAAGTTGAGTTTACTGTTGACATAGTTCCTGATGCTAAGACAATTTCAAAACCCCCTTATCGAATGGCACAAATTGAACTTTTAGAGTTGAAGGAGCAATTGCAAGATTTATTAGAGAAAGGTTTCATTCGACCTAGCACATCACCATGGGGTGCTCCTGTTTTAGTTGTTAAAAAGAAAGATGGTTCTATGAGACTTTGCATTGATTATAGAGCCTTGAATAATATAACTGTTAAGAACAAATATCCTTTGCCTCATATCGATGATTTGTTTGATCAGCTCCAGGGAGCTCAGTTTTTTTCAAAGATTGACCTAAGATCAGGGTACAATCAGCTGAAGGTAAAGGAGGCAGATATTCCGAAGACTGCGTTCCGTATGAGATATGGCCATTATGAATTTGTAGTAATGCCTTTTGGGCTAACCAATGCACCTACTATATAATTGGACTTAATGAATAGAATTTTCCATGAGTTCTTGGATAAGTTTGTGGTGGTTTTCATTGATGATATTTTGGTGTTTTATAAAAGTAAAGAGGAGCATGAAAGACATTTATGGGTTATCTTGCAAACCTTAAAAGAAAAGAAACTGTATGGGAAATTAAGCAAGTGTGAGTTTTGGTTGCAAAAAATTTCATTCCTTGGTCACATTGTTTCTAAAGATGGAATAATTGTTGATACTACAAAAACAAAAGTTGTGGATGAATGGCCAAGACCCACAAATGTAACCGAGATTCGTAGCTTCATTGGTTTGGCAGGCTATTACCGAAGGTTTATTAGAAATTTTTCATGGTTATCTAGTCCAATGACTAAGCTAACTCGGAAGGGTGTTATGTTTATCTGGACAAAAGAATGTGATGATTGTTTTCAGGAATTGAAAAGAAGATTGGTGAATTCTCTAGTTTTGGCACTACCTTCCAGGAATGGTGAGTTTGTTATATACAGTGATGCTTCATTGAAAGGACTTGGTTGTGTCCTAATGCAGAATGATCAGGTAATTGCTTATGCTTCACGACAGTTGAAAACTCATGAGGTAAATTACCCTACACATGATTTGGAATTAGCTGCTGTTGTTTTTGCTTTAAAAATTTGGAGGCATCATTTGTATGGAGTAAAGTGTGAAATATATACCGATTACAAAAGATTAATGTATATTTTCACTCAGAAAGAATTGAACATGAGACAAAGGATATGGCTAGAATTCATCAAGGATTATGATTATACAATTCATTACCATCCGGGAAAAGAAAATAAAGTGGCTGATGCTTTGAGTCGAAAAAGTAATGCTTCATTAACGATGTTGCGTTTGGAACGTGATCCTTTGGTTAAGGATTTGATGAACTTTGGCATAGAAGTTGTTGGTGCAGGAAGTCCTTCTGTTTTGTTTCAGGTATCAGTGAGATCTTCTCTATCAGATAGAATCAAGCAAGCACAGAAGCAAGACAGTGAGTTGCAGAAAAAGGTAGAGCTGGTTCAGAAAGGTAAGTTTCCTGAATTCAACATTGATAATGATTGTGTTTTGAGATTTGGGAAGAGATTGTGTGTTCCTTGTGATTCACATTTGAAGAAAGAGTTGTTATGTGAAGCTCATAGTTCTCCGTTTTCAGTTCATCTGGGCAGTACTATGATGTAAAGAGATCTGCGGGAGTATTACTGGTGGGATGGAATGAAAAGTGATATTGCTGATTTTACTGTGAAGTGTTTGACTTGTCAGCAGGTTAAAGCAGAGCGGCATTTACCGAAAGGGATGCTTCAGCCTTTACCAGTGCCAGAGTGGAAATGGGAGAATATATCCATGGACATTGTTGTGGGATTACCGAAGACATCTCGAGGTAACAATGCAATCTGGGTTATTGTTGATCACTTGACTTAATCTGCTCATTTCCTTGCTATACTAGATACTTTATCTCTTGATCAACTTTCCTGTTTTTATCTTAAAGAGATAGTCCGGTTACATGGAGTTCCTCTCTCCATTGTATCGGATCGTGATCCCAGATTTACTTCTAACTTTTGGGAAGGCCTTCAGAAGTCCTTGGGTACTAATTTAAATTTTAGTACAGCTTTTCATCCTCAATCAGATGGGCAGTCAGAATGAACAATTCAAACATAGGAGGATATGCTACGAGCTTGTTCTATGGATTATCAGGGAAGTTGGGACCAACATCTTTCTTTGATGAATTTTCATATAATAAAAGTTTTCATTACAGTATACAGATGGAACCATTTCATGCATTATATGGGAAGCAGTGTTGAACTCCAGCTTTCTAGGATGAAGTGAGTGAAAGGAAGTTAATGGGACCAGAATTGGTAGAAGAGATGGCAAAAAAAGTTCAGTTGATTCAGAAACACATGATAACAGCTCAGAGCAGGCAGAAGAGTTATGCGGACAACAAGAAGGAGGATCTCTCTTTCGAGGTAGGTGATCATGTTTTTCTCAAGGTTTCTCCTTGGAAAAGTGCGATAAGATTTGGTAAGAAAGGAAAGTTGAGTCCAAGGTTCATTGGACCATACAAAATTTTGGAGAGAGTTGGATCGGTTGCATACCGAGTGGCTTTACCTCTGAGTTTATCTCAGTTACACAATTTTTTTCACGTTTCGATATTGAGAAAGTATATGCCAGATTCATCTCATGTTTTGAGTCCAGAAGTAGTTCAACTGGATGAGAACCTGTCATATGAGGAACAACCGGTCCAGATTCTTGACCACAGGGAGCAAGTGTTACGGAATAAGGTGATTAATCAGGTAAAGGTTTTGTGGAAAAACCACATGATGGAAGAGGCAACATGGGAATCTGAAAATGTAATGAGGGATAAGTACCCCCACTTATTTGATAAGTAAATAAATTGTGGGGACACAATTTTCTAAAGGGGGAAGGATGTAACATCCCAAGTTAGTAATGGATAATATATATTTTTATCTATGTCTATTAATGATTAATATAGTGTTTTAGAGGCTTAAAATGAAAAGAAATCCAATCTTAAGAATGGAATACACTAATATTCTTAAAAGATTGTTTTACTGCCTTATGATGGAAAACCCTTTTAAATCTATCTTTTGACAATTTTATAAACTATGTTTGTCAAAATAAACTTATTCTTTATGATTGGGACATCAAAATTTACCTTGTGTGAATTTTTGGTATTTTCTGACAATGTTCATTTTTTAATGAATAGTGAAAAATACTGCATTTTACATCAAAACTGCTTTTCAATCTTATTTGTTTATATGATTAGATTATGTTTTGAATTGATTTTGAAGTGATGTTAGAATATATTTTTACCATTTAATCCAATGGTGGTCATTGGAATCAATTTCACTTTGAAATTGGACTTAATCTGGTGTCAATCTTTTGATACTTATTGTTTCATAAAAACACGCTATTTGCTCTGACAGCGGGAATTGATTATTAAATTAATTAATGTGACTTATATGTATTGAATTTTGTAAAATAGACTTCATTTTTGAATTCGGAATATCAAATATATCTTAGGGTTAATTTTTGGTAATTTTCTGAAAAACTTCAATTTTTGATGAATAGTGAAACCACTAAGTGGTACTTATAAAAACTGATTTTCTGTTTAAATGAAATTTTGCCATCATTGTGTTTTGAATTTCAAAAATCCAACATACATGGTTGTCATTAAGAAGTAAAATGTGGTTCAATGAGATTAAAATAATTTTTTGGTGAATAGTAACTTATTAAGTTTTAATCGCGATTAGTGGTAATTAGTGTAGTTTAAGGTAAAATTAATGCTTTAATAAAATAAGATGAGCTTGACACATGTCCTACCCTCATTGGTTGTGTCATGACAGACCAAGATAATCCATGGGTCAACTTGGGGACCCCATGGATCCACTCTGGTTGGGAAATGACATAAATAACTTTTTAATAAATGTTAAAGTAAAAATGACACAAACATAATATGTTTTACTAAAACAATTTTTACATGGGGTTATAAAGATCAGAGTTTTGATTATAAATAGTAATTGGAAAGATAAAAATATTTCCTACATCATAGTTTTTTTTTGTAATTTTTAGACTTGAAATAAATTAAATTATTTATGACATCATGATGATGCAGCGATGACCTCATTATTTAACGATTTAAATAAAATGGAAAGATAATAAAAAATCTAAAACCTACACATGTCCAAAACCAATTGGATGAGTGTTTTTCGAAGACTTATCACCTTATCCTCTAATTATAGAAATGTGGGACCTTTTGAATCCGAAACTCTTTTTAAAATAAAGTAACTTATCGTTACTTTCCAAAAGTGTCCCTCCTATCCTCTTATAAAAGGCCCCCACCTATACCTCATTTCACACACTCCTCAAGCCTTTGGCTCGGCCAACCCCTGACCATTTACTCTCTCCACATCCCTCTCTTCATCCTAGAGGATTCCCTTTGGGCAGAATCATTTCAAAGGAAGCCTTTAGGCTCAAATCAAAAGGAGTTACACTTTTAAAGGTAATTCATTCTCTCATGTTCATTTGTTTTATTTTGCTTCTCCAACCCCCTAAACTCTTTTTATTTACATATTTTGTAACAACACCAGTATCTTAAATATACTATGATGTTGTTATAAAATTTATTTGAGCTACACTCTCACACAACTATATCAAATGGTTAAAGAACATACGGTTTCCGTGGATGGTGAAATTCTGCCTCCCGAAACGATGATTGTTCAATACTCATTTAACACCTTCAAAGGTGGCCATTATGATGTCACTATTTTTATATATGATATATAATATGTTTATGTTTTCCTTAAGCTTCTGTTTTTTTTCATTTTGGGCATACCTTTATGGTTTCCATTATGGGTAAACACGATATATTCATTTTAGGAAGTGCGGACTACCGCCCCCTGAAAGTGATTTGATTCGTTAATACCATATGTGGGATGTGTAAAAGATAAATTTAATGATATTATATATGTTATTATACTGGAATTATAATGTACTCTTATATAATTATGATTCCATTCCAGAAAATACGAAATACAAATGGAAGTAGCGTTCATGCGTACGTACGGCTTACCGTCTCCATGAATGGTGCATTTCATTTCTTACCTCTAAATGTGATGTAATATTATAAATACATGTATATGATGAATATATATGATATATATGTTATCCAAATCATTAATATCATTCTGGATATAACGAAACTTTGAACAAATTAACAACATGTAAGTGTAAGAAGCCTATTTTTGACTTAAGAACCAAGTACCGACAAAATGAACATTATTAACTTAAATGATTACATGATGTTCATAACATGGTATAAAAGGAATAATGAACTTGAAAAAGGTTCATAAGAAAGTAGATATTAACTCAAGTTTATTATTCAGGAGATTATAGAACGGTCGGGTCAGGTCGGATACGAGGTATGGGACTTCGTCTCAATCTCCTTTCATTGAGGCATATTTTGTTTTATACACAACCTTCTTTTATACGGTGTATAAACCCCTTTGACTTTTATGTTTATTCAAAAGGAATATTTTTTATAAGAAGCGTTTACTAAATGACAAAAGGGAATGTTTTTGTCGTACGTATGTGGCGACAAAGACTTCTCCGCCATCGTGACCGTTATTTGAGTTTCGACATCCTCTACAAGCCATACCTTCTTTTTAAAAGAAAAAAATAAATACCATGTTTTACTTTTCTTTTATTTTGGTATCGAAAATGGTTTTCATAATTTTTTTATATCAATGTGTTGTATTGATATCTTGTGATTGAAAGGTGGGAAGGTTATGTTTCCTTTATGCATGTTTTATGTGATATGATTATGTTGAGGTTCTTGGGCATTATTATGAAAACGGGTGGTTCCGTGATAAACTAAGGGCGGGTGAGCCCGATATAGCTCTCCAATGCATTGGGTAACGCGAAGGAGTGAAACGTTAAGGTTTCTCCGAAGAGATTTAGGGAATATACTATGATGGGTATTCCAAACGTAACCAAGAGGGTTACTCCCTACGTAAGAATGTTATGAATGCCTCAAGTTACCTTTATGTCTTATGATTTCAATTATTTACTCATGATTTGATGAGGTATGTTAATTTGATTATGTTTTATGGGTAAAGTATGATTTCACTCTTATGTATATATGTACCCATGTTTCCTTTCCATGTTGTTATAACCCATACTGAGCTTTTTATGCTCATCCCAAGTTTTTTTGAAATGTTTTTCATAGGTCAAGGGAATGGTACATGATATGATGATAGTGTCAAGGAAGTGTCATGAAATAATCCATGTTTTATTTTAAATGTGTTTCCATTTATGGGAATGAAGAATACTATCTTTATGTAACCACTTTGTTTATATGTGGAATGTAATGCAAGTTTTATGATCTAATTCTCTAAAACTCTAAACCCGAAAAGATCCTTAATGTGTAATCTTGTAATAACTCAAGATTAATTAAGGTTTAAGGCTGGGGCCTTATAGTAGTGGCTGTGGCACTGTAACAGGTACTATAGTAGCCCGAATACTGTTGTTGTACAATTTAACAAAGGGCCTTTTCAGCCAAAAAATGGGCTTTTAGGCCTTTTATTCAGACCACTTGGTCTTGGGCCTTCAGGCTATGTAATGGGTCTCCCTCTACTCAGTTTAAAAGAGATATTTGATTTAAATAATAAATGATGCTTTGACCCCAACCAGATCTATAGATACTATTCATATGGAATAAAAATTAATTTTTCATATTACATAATATTAATTAATGTTATTCCCAGTATTGAATAATTTTTTTTTATCAAATTCAGTTCATTGAAGTGTAATAATTTAATTTAAAATTAAACTCCTAAAACGTGAAGAAGATATATTTTCCAAAAAAATGTTCTTTAAGTATAAAAATGTTTTCATACAAAATTCATTTATAATGTTAATTACAAAAAACATTTAATGGATTGTGATAAACTAAAATGATCTAATTACTATCTATAATTATCAAAAAATTCAATACAACATCGTATGCACATGGAAATAATAAATAGTTTCCAATAAAAATAAATATTTTTCACAATTAATTGAAAAGGAAAACAAGTCAATAAATATTCAAATATTAAACATAAGATAATTAGTAAAAGATTATTTAAATCTAATATAATTTTAAAAAAATAAAATTTACTTAAATTCCATATTTTTTTATAAAATTATCTAATACAAAGAATTGAGAACCATTTTGAATAATACATATTTTGGATGCATAAAATAAATTTACTGAAGAAATGAGTTATTATTTCCAAATAATTAAACAATACATTTATAATTATTAAAAACCTTGTATATATTCTATAATCTGGTTAATATAAATTATATATTCCAATTTTAAATCTATTTTATAATTATAACATTTAACTATAAATATTTTAGTGTTCGTTTAAGCTTAGTTTTGCATGTTTTATATGCCATCGAACAAAGACTTCATTTAATATATCGAGATATTTCCTTCTCCCCGCTTTAATGTAATGACCCAAAATATTTAAATGGTATTTTTTTCTTCATTAAATGTTTTTACATATTATATAATATTATAAATATGCAAAATAAAGAGAAACTAAAACAATTTATTAAATTAACAATGATCATTGCATTAGTTAGTTATGAGACCAATTAAATTTGAAACATTATAACTAGACAATGAATAAAAAATAAAATTGTTAAAATGAGATAGTATGTATTTCCCCAGTCTACTAGAATCATATCCCCTCTAATAATTCTATATAAATGAATCATAATATTTTTAAACCAATAAATATCTTATTAAATGAAATTATAGTGAATTTTATAGTGAAAGAATGAAGTGGTATTTATATTTTATAAAGGGAAAGTAAAATTTGACCATTGGGATTCAACTGTTATCTGATCGTTGATCAATATAACCGTTGTTCAATATTATTTTTGGAATCTAGACCCATTTTCGATAATTTTACCATTATAATTAGTGTTTAAAATTCATAATGAAAAGGTATAATTAATAAAAAAAATAGAATCAATTCCCTCAACTAGTGGAGTCACGTCGTTTGATGTCGATTTGTCTAAACATGGGAGGGAGATCACATCCGTAGGGTTTACCCTTGACCAAGCCTAAAACAAGATTCAACAAGTAAATTTTGAATAAAATATCCTATGGGAGAAATTAAAGTTAGTGGAGATTACCACTTGATAAAAGATAGTCAATACACCTAATGAAACTTTTAATATCACACACATTACACTTAGGGCGTATGTGGGTGTAATAAGGGGTTATATGTGCATAACGTACTATGAATTATTTTTTACAAATTAAATTTTTATTCTATAAATTCCTCTTATGAGTATTTTTTTCTTAACAAATTATATCTTTTTAATGGAGTTGAATTTTATAATTTCACCTTTAGACATAAATAACCCAAAATATTATTCTTCTAGAAAATTTATAAAATTTCTCTAATAAACCATGTTATTATAAATTATATTTTTTAATCAAATAGAACTTTATAAAACATTTATTTAATTATTGAATGTGAAAACAATTTTATAATGGACTATGAAAGTTTTTTTTGAATTTCAAAAATTTTATTGTACCTTAAAAACTATTATTTTTAAATAAATATGAATTTTTATATTAAAAAGTTAAAAATTTCATATTTAGATAATTATATAATAAAATAAGAATAATTTTTTGAACTCTTGATATTGAAATTAGGTTATGGTGAATTTATGGGAATTTTCTAAATTCCTTATTTTTTTTATTAAAATTAAAAAACAATATAGTATTAAGGATTCAATATATTTTATGACAACATATTTATGTCATAATGATGTAATAATTAATTAAAGAATATTCAGGACCTAAATCTTATAATTTATTAATATCATGTGTTTTAATATATTTATTGAAATTTTAGAACTATAACTAACATTCCAAAGATTAAAAATTAATGTTTGATTTTTAAAAACATTACTTTCTGAAAAAATTACTCTCCACACAAAAAGAAGTGTTTAAAAATGATTTTCTTTCTGGTCGATTAAAATAACATATAATGTGAACCAAATTCGTAAAAAAATTATAGTAAACTATAGATAATCTAATATATTTTCATTTTCCGCTACCTAGTTTTCCAAGACAAATATTTGGAAATTATTAAATAAATACTCCACTTTTTTTAGAAATACCCACCCATTTCTCTTCTCTCATTCACTCCAAATCCATCCTCCATGATTTTGTGGTGTTTGTTTCTCCCATACTGTCCCCATAAGGTTCTTATTTCCCCCTAGGGTTCAATCATCTTGTTTTAGTATCAAATAATAATGGTAAGGTAAAATCATCACTTATCTTCTCTTTACATATTCCCTTTTGTGGTATGTATTGTAAATACATGACTTTGTTTTTTTTTCACATTCTATTTCCAAATTACTCTAATAATATATTTTTATTAACGGTTTATCCTTTTCTTGTAACAACCTTAAATTTTTTGAATTATTATCTTTCCAATTAATTTACCCTTTATTATATTTTTAATTTCACATAACACTATAAATAGATTATTTTGTATTAAAGCACTGTGATTGTATTTCATTATATGGATCACTAAGTTAATAATCCACTAAAAACCATTAATTTTAGATTTCTCTACATGGAACACTAAGGTTAGCTTGCGAACTGACATAAATTACACACAATAGTGATTAGGTGTAAACAACAAACAACAATAACATGGAATACATTACTCACAACAATGAGTTTCTACAAAACGTATTTTTTTTTGATATAATTTTTTAAATGATAAAATTATAACATAACCATTAAACATATTAATATGAATACTGAGAAATACTTTTCAAATATTTTTTGTAATATATTTACATAAATAATAAATATTTTGTTGATGAAGGATATATTTTTTAGTAAAGTCCTCATATGTTTAAAATTATTGATTTCTCAAATAAATTACTTTTCAAACACTTCTATGAAAATAATAATAATTTTAGAAATAGTTAGAAATATAATTTGATAAATAAACTTCATTTTTGAATTTATTATTCTGAAATTATCTTAGAGATAATTCTTGTGATTTTTCTAAGAAACTCCATTTTGGGATGAATAGTGAATAACCAGATTTTAATTCAAAACTGCATTTTCATTTAATTTATTTATAAAGAAAATAATTTAATTTTAATTTGGTTTAAAAATTTAATTACATAATATTTTAATAAATTAATCCAAATTAGGTCCTTATATTAAATTTCACTTTGAAAATGGGTATAAAAACATAGCAAAAGTTTGGATGGTTTTACCTTAAAAACCTGTAGTGTTTTCCCATCACCGAGATTATTTTTAAATTAATCTCAAACAAATATGAGAATATAATTAGAAATAATGGATTAAAAATTTTCAATAATCATAATTTCTAATTTCTAATAACTTTAACGTTGTTCATGACCAAAAAAATTTGTGAAGTTGATTAAAATTAATTATATGGGTTAAGAGAAACATTATGTTAGGAAAGTACTAAAACAAAAATTTAGGGGCCAAATCGACCTCTAAACATGTAAAAATACATTTTATAGACACTATTCATAAATGAAAATTTAATTATTTATTTATGGTGGTTTTTTTATTAATTTTCTTGGTAAAAAAGTGGGTACACCTAACTTGTTTTCAAAAATAATAAGCATGGCCTTTCCCTTCCCTATAAACGGTCTCACATATCCCTCTTCTTCACACATATAAAACCACTTATTATGCGATAATAACATCCATATACACTTACCAACATCCCTATATACTTTATAAAGCCTCACATTGGGATTAAATAAATCCTTAGAAGGAGATTTAAACAAACCAAAAGGAGTCACTTGATTAAGAAGCAACGACTTCTCTCAAGATCCATTCATTTAATTAATTTATCCACCCCAACAAAATATTTATCCCATTATTTTATAACAACAAAATTATATGAAATATAATATTATTTTTTATTCTATGGTATCTATCTAAACATACACACACCTCCATCTAATCGGTAATGAACATATTGTTTATGTGTGCGGTGATTTACCGCCTCACAAAACGATGATTATTCATTTTTACTTTATTGAAAATCATGATGGTAATTATGATGTAAAATATATTTATATATGTCATTTATTAAATCTATTATGTCTTTAATCATAATTATTCGTTTTATATCACATATATTTTTACTTTCCATTTGGAGTAACTAAGATAATTTCATTGGAGGAAGTGTGGACTACCACCCCTCAATGTAATGTAATTCATTCACACTCTACATATAATTTATTAATATTGTATGTAATGAAATTATATGATATATATTATATAATAATTATAATTTAACATATATATATATACATTTTTTTCATTTTCATTCATTCTTTCAATACAATAATAAAAAAGGAAACAACATTCATGTGAACTTACGACTTACCATCTCCATGAACGATGTATTCCATTTCAAACATATATATTATATATATTATTATAATACATATATAAATAATATAAATGACATTTATATCATTTTTTAAATTATATAAATCATGATATATGTATAATTATAAACAATATAACAAATTCAGACTTATGTATAGAGGAAATTACCCAAAGTGAATCCTTAACATAGAATTGTTAAAAAAAAGGTAACATATGGTCATAATAAAACTATTTTTGAAAATAGATATATCAATATTCATTATTAGATTATTTATAATAAACTTTAATTTATCATATATGATTTTTTATGTGTGTGACGAGAGTCAAGACATAATCTAAGTGAATTTCATCTCACTTTTTATTTCCACGAGATACATGCTTTATTCACCACCCATTACTTTTGTGTGGTGTCTATACTTACCGTGGATGGATAATATGATTATTATAAAAATATTTATGGGTATTTACATATAAATTATATGATCTTTATTTCATGGGGTTAATGTTTCAAAAGTTATAAAATGGGTTAATTTTTTTGTTTAAAATTTCCTTCTTTGAGACCTATGTTTTGTGATACACGTAGGTTCCTTAATTTGGTGTATAAGATTCCAATTGGAATGTAACATATTGAATCTTCTTCATTTAATTATATTTTATGCATCATTTAATTTTATTTTTTAAATCAATATTATGATCCCATGTAACTAAGTTATAAGAGTTTAATGAAACATTCTCATCACTTTTCGAGATAGTTAATGGTTATGCTTCTTTTGATGAAATATTATGATTTATCTCTGAAGAAAACTCATGGATTTTATTCTCTTCTATTTATTCATGATATACTAATGTATATTTTCCCATTTTTCTAATATTTGGTATATAAGATATTATATAATCTGGGTGTAAGAAAATACTGACTTTATCCTATCTTTAACTGGGAATTTGTGTTTTCAAAAAAAATGTCTTCTAAAATGGATCCCATGTGTATTATACTATTCTGCTATAATATTTAAAATAAATTTTCACATTTTATTTCTTTTTCCAATTTTTTCAAATAAATATTCTTGTTAGATTCTGAATGAGGAATTTTCTATGATTTTTACCATGAAAAAAGGAATGTTTTATTTACCTCATATCACATGTATGGACTTACCCTCAATCGATTCATTGAATATTTCTTCTCTTGTATAAAAGGTTAATTTTTAAGAAATATTTTTTAATTTATATTTTCAATGAGATTTTTTTTAAACCATTTTCCAAAATTCTTTTTTATGTTATTAATTAAAATTGTTTTCTAAAGGTTTTATGTTTTAAAGATACTTTTTCAACGAAGAAAGGATGTTTACCAAAAAAAATGTTTTGAAAATATCCTTCCATGTAATTTTACATATAATATAACATCATAATATGTAACTAATTACATTATAGTAAATGATCCAATGGTTCTATTCATATTCCTTATTGAATGGTTTATATTTTTATGGAATAATTATTATGACACCTAATTCACTTCCATAGATTTTATGCTCTTGAATCCTACTTATTTTCATGGGTTATGCTTTTATGGAGTGATTATGAAATATATCTCCCTTTATAAGTGATGATGTTTTGAAATTTTAATGATACCACATTTAATTTCATGAGTAATGATTTGATGTTTATAAAACCTATATATTTTTATGGGTCATGATATTATGGATGTTTTACTATATTGTGGAATATGTATTAATGATCTTATTTTGAGATGGGTGGGACTTATATCTCCCTATAATGCACCGGGTAATGATAAGTCGTATATGAGCTCTGAGGGTACACATATTGTATCCCATGACAAAAAAAATTAGATGGGTTCTAGTCCAAGTCTAAAATGAATAAGGTACATGGGTTATTGCCCAACCCTAAAAACAATAATGTACATGGGTTGAAGCTCAAGCGTAAAAGTAAAAGGGTACACGAGATGTATCCCACACCCATAAAAAAGGTACATGGGTTTCATATAAAGCCTAAAAGTAAGAGGGTACATGGGTTGTTTTCACAGGCATGAAGAAGTTACACATGTTTTAGCCCATGTATAACATGTTTTAATGGCCTTGGTAGGTATCCTTGACATATAATTTTCTATTTTTATATGTATGAAAAAAATTCTATGTCTTATTCCTCAGTTACAATTTCTTGGCTCATGATGCTTATTTCCTCTATGATCCATGACTTATTAACATCCAATATTTATTTCACGTCTTATTACTATGATCATTGATATGTAAGGTGTGATATGAAAATGTTATTCTTAGGTTATAATATTGTTTCTTTCATGTTATGCTTACACATTTACATTATTTACCCTTAATGACAATTCAGGGTCACCCCTTTCACATGTTTCAATTACCCAGTTCATGATGAAATGTATAAGGTAGATGTACTAGAGGGGAAGATACTTATTGAAGACATTGATTTTCTTTCCCAAGTTATTATATTTTGTTCCATGTATCCATATACAATAAACTGTTATAGTCCTCAAGCATGTACTTTTGTAATATATAAATATTCAAAAAACATTATGTAGTATCCATTTATGTTAAGTGTGGATCACTATTTTTGGCATAAAATAAAAGTTTTAATCAACCATTGGAAACTAGTATTTGAAATACATAGTGAGATACCAATGAATATTTACAAGGATATGTATATGGATTTATCTAAGTATAAATATACAGATGATTAAATTTTTTAAAAAAATTCCTGGAATTTTGGTAAAGGATAGAGTGATTGGTTTCCGAGAAGTACTTCTCTGTCAAGATATTACAAGTGGATGTGGATCTGGCATAGATATAGCTAAGTGCAACATCTTTGAAAAGATGTTCTGATCCTGAATCAAGGCAATCTATTACATGACAATGAGCCTTTCTGCACCCCATGTTTAACACTCCAAGGGGATATTCATAGTAAATTCCAAAAATCTTTAAGAAACATCGTGGAAGATGTTTATTGAAGATGACTATGAATAACCCTGGATAAAACTATAAAGTCGTCAATTAAAAAATATTTTTCATGATTTAGACATCCTATAAGTAAATTTTCATGATTATGAGGTTTTCTTCAATGATATGCATTTATGACCCTGTGATTTCTAGTTATAGTAAGGGGAGAGAATTTGAATGAACAAGGTTAATGTTGAATATTTCCAATTTGTAATGTATAGGTTTTATGAATATTTATTTCCTAATTGGAATTATCATAATGATAATGAGGAAGGTGGTTTGAATATTGGTTATATTTGTGAAGATAAAGAGACCAAAAACAACATGTGACCGGTATGTGATGTTCTTCTAGTATTTTTTACATTAAACAAAATAAGCATGATTTCATTTTGGTTGAGGAACCTTAAGTCATGATTTACATTTCATATTCTATGAAAGATTTATTATGTAATAATTTTATGAATCATCAGTAATGGTTTATGAATAGGGTTGGATTAATGAAGTATTTATTTTTTGGAATTCAAAGATTATGTTATATGAATAATAAAATGTCTAATTATTTTCAATATGATTTTCTGTAAGTATTGAAAAGGACATGCTTAATGGTGATGAAGACATATAAAAGTGATTTCATGTAATGTTAATATATTTATTTTTGGAAGGTAATCATTAATTAATTCCTAAATTGAATGGTACATATTACCCTGATACTGATTATTGAATAATGGTAAATGACATCAAGGATGAATTTTATAACTTATTCAATATAAATAATATACACAGTATTCATTGGAATACGGAGTAATGTATGGATTCAAAAACAATTTTTGGTTATTTGGGTTATTACCATGATGCAAGAGAATATATGATGAGAGTATTCATATGGTTGGAATGTGACTAACTACAGGTACATTTTGATATATGTAGTAATAAATGTTAATATTATTTTGTGACTTTCTACAAATGTTATGGAGATTAATATTTCAGTAGGGTTATATGTTTAAACTTTCATGAAATAATTAAGATAAACTTTAGTTGAATTATTTATGTATTGAGAATGTATTGAAAACAATAGTTAAAATGATATATAGTGAATATCCTTATTTTAAAGATGTACATCATATTTTAGAAATTATATTTTTATGGTTTTAAAAAAAATCCATCATTTATATCAGTTTATAACCAATCATTTCCATCAAGATTCGAGTCTTGAACCCATGAACGAAGGACGATAAGGCCTTCAGGCCTACCACTAGCCTATGTGGTTTCATGGATGATGTATAATTTTTTTATGAATTTTTTTTGTTGAAATAATATTGTTATTTTTTATGTTTAGATATTAATTTATTAACCAAATTTATTGTTAATAAAAGTTATAGATTAATAATTAAAAATTTCATTCATTTATGGTCCTTAAGATATGTTAAAAGTGTATTTTATAACTTGAGGCATCAAATTTAATTTCATTATTTCCATTACATAAAGTAATGGATGAATTGGAAATTGATAAAATCACATTTATATAATTATCTTTTCTTCCTAGAAATATATCAAGTAATTATATTTCCTTATATTCTTGGTCAATAAAATAATTACCCAAAATTAGGATAATGATTAAAAAAAATCTATTGTCCTAATATAATACTTATTTTGGACCAATGAACTTTAAAATCATCATAGATTTCTGACTTTGAGGATCTCAAATTTTCATTCATAATTCACTTATTTTTGAATGATGACCTCAATCGCTCCCTATAAATATTTAAGCCTGTCCTCCATGCCCAATATTCACTCCCAACCGATGTTCTCATAAATGGAAGCCTAGTTATATATTACTTTAGGAAACTATTATGGTTCCAAATTTCCCTTTTAAAGGGAGGTTTTATTATCCATTTTCATGATGTCGGTTTCGATGAATTAAACTTTCATGTATTAAACCTTTAATAACTTAAATGAATTTTGAGGGTGAAATTAATTTTAAAAGTGGTAGAATGTAACACCCTAATATTTTTGGAATTATTATTATTAATGAATTAATTCGTCCATCATGTCATTTTTAATATCAAGTAACACTAAAAATAGTTTATATTATATTAAAGCAGTTATATGGATTGTGTTATGTGGAACAGAAAGTTAATCCCTCCAATACACACAAATTTTTTTATCTTACTCTATATGGATCATGAAGGCTAGAATGATACTCATTGTACATTACACGCAACATCAACTAGAATTATACAACATTAAACTCTATCTTGGTGTACGTTACACACAACACTCAGTTTCTGCGAAACATACTTTTATTATTATAATTATTTAAATGATATAAATATAATGTAGTAGTTAATCATAGTAACATGAATAGTGATAACTACTTTTAAATTATTTTTATTGGTTTTATATAAATAAAACATATTTATAATGAAAAAAATAATTTTTGGTAAAGTCCTTATATGTTTTAAAAAACTATTTTCTCAAATGAACTACTTTTCAAGACATTATGTGAAAAAAATAATTTTTGAAAAATCGGGAAACATAATTTTGTAAAATTAATCTAATTTTTTAATTTATAATGTATAAATTAGCTTAGGGATAATATTTGTGATTTTTATTGGAAACATCATTTTTTGATGAGTAGTGAAAAAACTAAATTTTAATTCCATAATGCCTTTACATATATTTTATTTATATTGTGAAATAATATTTTAATTTGGTTTAAAAGTTTAATTAGTTCATATTTTTATCAATGAAAAAAATTTATTTATTTTTAATCAATTTCACTTTTATCTTAGGCATAAAAACCTATAAAAAGATTGGACATTTTTTCTTTTAAAACTAGCAGTGTTGTCCCATCTGTGGAAATATTTTTAAATATATATATGCCAATTATGTGATTATAATTTCTATAAATGGATTCCATATTTGGAATAATAGTAATTTATATTTTATAATATTTTCAACTTTGTTTTTGAAAAAAAATATGAATAAATGTAATTAAAATTAATTAAAACAGTTAAGAGATAAATAAGGTTAATAAAGTACTAAACCTTAAATTTAAGACCAAAAAATACCAATAAAATTTTCAAAACCCATTGGTTGACCATTATTTGTAAAATAACCCTAAATTTTTTATCATGGTTTGTTTTATGAATTTTTTTAGCTAAAAACATTCATACACCTAACTTGTTTTCAAAAATGCCAAGTTTGCCCTTTCCCATCCCTATAAAAGGCCACTACATCTCCCTCTTCTTCACACATCTCAATCCAATTAGTTTAGTAGAATAATTTTCCAATAAAATTTCCAAAATACATACCTACCTCATATATTCCCCCCAGGTAAAGAATGTAATCTAAGGGAGCCTTTTGGAAGAAACCAAACTGAGTTACCCGATTAAGAGGCAACGACTTCTCCAAAGAACATTTCAATAATTTTATTTCTCCACCATTACACCATATTTAATTCATGATTTTATAAAAAAACCCAATATCTACAATATAATATTATTTTTTTATTCTAAATGTCCGATCTAAGCATACATAAACCTTTATCTAATGGGTAACAAACATATTGTTTATGTATGCGGAGAACTACCACCTCACTAAATAATGATTTTTCATTTTTCATTTACCACTTATCAAGGTAGACATTATTATGGAAACTATAATTATATATATAATATATTAAATTTATTATATCATTAATATAATTAAATATATTTTAATAAAAAATTTCTTTGTTACTTTCCATTTTGTGTAAATACGATAATTATTCCTGAGGAAGTGTGGACAACCACCCCAACAAAGTGATGTGATTTTTTCACATACTACATAGAATGTATTAAGAATGGGTTTTTTGAAATTAATTTATTTATTTTATATAATAATTATACATGGATAACCATATATATACATATAAACCTATATATCATTTTAATTATTTCTTTCCATACAACAACAAAAATGGAAACAACGTTCATGCGTAGGTACGACATACCGTCTCCATGAACGGTGAATTCCATTTCATACATATGTATTATATAGAATATTATATAACTAATATAATGTATATAAATGATATTTATATCATTTTTTAAATTATTTAAATTACGATATAATTATAAGGGTTAATTATATAATAATTTTAATAACATGGAAATAGTATATTACATAAAGTGAAACCTTACCATAGAAGTGTTAAAAAGAGGGTAATATGGGTTCATAATTAAAACATGTATGGAAATAGATAAAATAATATTATTCTATATAATATTTAAAATAAAATAAAAATTATTATATATGAATATTGTATGAGTACAATGAGATTGAAGACAAAAGGTGTGGGAATTTCATCTTGCTTTTTATTTCTTTGAGACGCATGATTTCATCACCACCCATTCCTTTTGTATGGTGTTTATAATTCCCATGGATTTATTCTATGATTATTATACCTAAATTTATGGTTATTTATAAATCCATTATAATATCATTATTATGTTGGGTTAATGATTCAAAAGATACCAAATAGGTAAAGTAATTTTTTCTCAAATTCCCTTCTTTAAGAGACATGTTTTATTACGCACCTAGGTTCGTTAAAAACGTGTATATGATTAAAACTGACATGTTATATAATTAATATAATCATTTTAATTATTCTTTATTATTCATGATATTTAATTTCCTTACGTTAATAGTATTATCCCAAGTAACCAAGTGGTAAGTGTTTATTGAATAATCACATAGATTTTCCTGATTATTGATGGATACACTTCATTTGATGAAATATTACAATACATATCTCAAGAACACTCTTGAATTTTTTTTTCTTATTTTTATTAATGATATAATAATTTATTTATACCATTATTAAAATATTTGGTACATAAGATAGTTAAGAATGTGTTTTAAATAAATCCTGACTTTACCAACTCTTTTTTTCGAAAATATATGTTCATTCAAAAATGTTTAAAAAAGGTTATCATGAATATTCTACTATTATAGTAAAATATTTAAATGAAATATTTACCTGTTTTTTAATTTACCAATTTTTTAAATGGTGTATTCTTGTCTCTTTCTGAATGAGGCATTTTTTTAACATTTCTACCGTGGAAATGGAATGTTGTTTTTACCTCATACGACATGTACGGACTTACCTTACAAATATTAATTAAGTACTTATTTTCTTGTTTAAAATGTTAAAGTATAATTTTTAATAAATATATTTTAAAGGATATGGTTTTCAAATAAATTTCAAACTTCTATGATATGTTTTTAAGGAAAATTGGTTTAAAAAATTTTATGTTTGAAAAAGCCTTTTATCCAAAGAAGAAAAGATATTTTACCTATGAATTGTTTTCAAAATATACTTGTATGTTTTTTCCTCTAAGATATCATTCAATGATATTAATAATTCACTTATATAAAATTATACGATGGTTCCATTCATATTATTTATTGAATGGTTTTTTTCATAGATTGATGCTTATGACACGTGTTTCACTTATTTGGGATGTATAATATCGAAACCCTCTTCTTTTCATGGTTTATGCTTCCATGGAGTTATTATAAAACATAATTGACTTTTTAGAGTTTATTATGTGATTAAATGTTATTTATTCCCATTTATTTTCATGGGTCATGATTTTATTTTTTTAAAACCTATATATTTTTATGGGTTATGATATGATGACCATTTTATTACCTTTTGTGACATATATGAATGTTTTTATTATGATATGGGTGGGAATTATATCTCTCTACAGCGAATTGGGTAATTATAATTTGTATATAATTTTAGAGGGTAAAGGTGTTGTAGGATAATCTTGAGAAAAGGAAGGTACTTGAGTTATTGTCGAAGACACAAAACAAGATGGTACATGGGTTGAAGCCCATGAAAAAATACAAAATGGTAAATAGGTTATATACCAAACCTAGAAGTAAGAGGGTAGACAGGTTGTAGACCATGAATAAAAACAAGAATAAAGATGTGTTTTTGTTCAATCCTAATATCAAGAAGACACATGACTATTTACCCAAAACAGAAATTAGGTACATGGATCATAGTCAAATCGTAACATGTTTTAGAGGTCTTTATAGGCACCCTTGACATAAAATTGCATATTATTATATGTATTCAAAAAATCATATGTTTTACTCCTCAGTTATTATTTCATGGATCATGATGTTTATTTCATTATGATTTATTTATTATTAACTTCAATTATTTATTCCATGTATCATGATTATGATCATTTATATGAAGGGTATGATCATCAAATGTAATTCTCATGGTCTCATACCACTATTTTAATGACAGTCATAAAAAATTGCATTATTTACCCTTACTAGGAATTCAAGATAAACCATTTGTTATGATTCCTTTCCCCTGGTTATGAGGGAATATTTTAGGTAGAATTACAAGACAATAAGATATTTACTGGAGATATTAAAGATATTAACCAAGTTTGAATATTTTTCCCATGTTTAAAAAACACATAACTATTACAATCCTCTAGAATTTACTTTTTTTAATATGATTGATATTCAAAACAAATGATGTAGCTTCCATATATGGTAATCCTAGGTCTCTATATCCCCCTCCATATTTATCCCTTTTCTAAAACCATGTTTTAAAGCCTCAACTTTCTGAATTTTCTTATCAAGTTATCATCTTTTACATGATAAATTCTATATTACATTTTTTAATACCAAAAACTATTTTCATTTAAATGGTTACTCAACTAGGTTTAAATATTTTTTTATTTGGGGATTAAAAATATGAAAATCACATTTTCTTCCATGGGATAATAATGAAATAATGATAATGTCATTAAGATCTATTTTATTAGAAGATTCTTAATATGAAACCCATTACGTATTATACAAAAGTAATTAATAAAATGATATATTATGATCAAAGTGAATAACAAGAAATTAATACATTTGAATTTTTCTCTTTGATATCACCCTAATAAGTTGGTTAAATAATTTAATCTCTATAGATGACATGTTTTACTATACCATGGTGATTAGGCATGGTAATTTTTATTTATGACAACATGATGTATAAAATTGGTGATATTATTATGATTGTTTCATTTAAAAGTTGTATTCAAGATTCCATGTTAGTATTCATGTTGTTATTATTATTATTATTATTATATGACTATTTCTCACTCCTTATCATTATGACTTATGTTATTGTTGATATGTCTCAAGATCACATGCTATATGTTAGTCTTTCTTATTCCAGTATTGGGATTCTTGATCACCCATTTCCTGTTGATGTAATATCCCAGGATATGCGATTCAATAAAATTATCCTAGAGTGAACCCATGAATATGTATTTTAAATGGATTTGTAAAAATTTATTTTCATTTAAATATTATGTATTTTATTGATAACAAACTAAACTTTAAAATATCCTACATTTGTACAAACATAATAAAAAGTTATGATGTAAAATTTTTTATATCATAATTGTTATTATAGGACGATTTATTTATATTTGGAAATTAGTAATTGTATGTATTATGAAGAACCATAGGGGAAATAATATATATAGAAAAAAACCATAGTATATTTTGAAGTAATATCTAATTGGTTCCTGAAAAAATAAATCCATGTATGTATATGATCAAGTGTATGTGGCATTGGAATAGATGTACCTATAGGTAACACCCAAAAACAGTGGGTTGAGCTAGATTAAACTAGAACTAGTGCATGAAAATGGTCGTTGATGCACTCTAGTTTTGACACCCCTTTGAGATATTTTGGGTTAATCTCAATCTTCAGATGAAGCATTATGAAATATATAAATATTTAACTTAATTTTAATTAGAGGATATTAATGAAATATTTAAGAGATATTTCATAAGACCTAAATCCCTCTATAATTAAATGGTTCATTGTTTTTCTTATTTTAGGTAAATGGTGGGAAATATGAAGAATGTCGTAAATGATGTGTGTAGTGGAAGATGCACTAAAATCTTCCAATGGATGTTGAAATGGAAAACATTCATGAGGATGACGAATCAAACAACTGAAGTTATAAAAAATATCATGAATGATGTTGAGATACCATATTCACCTTGATGGGAATGAAAATCTATTGAGTATTTAATTCTTCAATAAAAACCATCGTTTAGTGGATCTATTAAACCATTGATTTATATAAATTGAAAATATCCATAGAAAATCTCATTTCTATACTCCATTGTTCAAAGGAAGAGAATCTCACTAGATTAGTATATCACTTAGGAGAGGAAGATAATTAGTGGTGGACATTGATTAAAAACATGAATCCAATAAGGTAGTTCGATGATATGAAGTTGTATGAGTTAGGGGGAATGTATTTTAATATATGTATTCCCTATTTAATGTGATCATAAATGGAGAATGAATTACATGAACATATGTAGAAGGAAAATTTATCAGTGGGATGATTTTAGATGAACTTCAAAATACTTTCTTGATACACCTTTATCTTTGATATGGATTCTAATGGAAGGGTTGATATATTATTAAGTGGAATGAGATAGGATCATAAAAGGAATGAATAAAATAGAGACTATGAATTATATAATTATATATTTAAAAGTGTTATGAAGGTTGAATCGGAGTTTTCAAAGACACATTTGTTACATAGATTGAATAAGAATAAGAGATAATTGGATCCACACTCAAGGAAGAACTTTGATCAGAGAAGTGAGGAAAGGAATTGATACTTACCACTTGAAACTAAAATGGGAATAATTATTTAGGGAATTGATTTATTCAAAGTGGAATGTGATACCAAGGCAAAAGAGATGGAAATATAGCTTGAAATGTTCATGGTTAGGTAGAGCCTCAATTTCTCAACAATAACAAAAAAGGGAAGATGGTTCAAGCCCAACAAAATGTTTAATGGTTAATGTGTAGATAACAGGGGAACTTTTCCAAAAAATAATACAAATCAGAATATATTGGAGGGAGATCACCATCAAACTCACTATAGGCTATGAGAGAAAGGTATGGAAAATTCTATCATATTAGATAAAGTGTAATGTACACTAATTTTTATTTCAAATCTAGAAAGTATATTGTTTAATTCTTTTTCAACACATTCCTTTATTTTCAATCATGTTTGAAAAAAACATGGATTTGATTCCTAAACATATAGAGGAGGATTTATCAGTCATGACTCCTAGAATAATTATCATGGCATCAACAGTGTAGATTAACTATCGTATTAACTTTGGTGATTACAATCTCTTTGTAAATATATTAGTCATTATCATGGTGGAATTCGAAACTATAACAGGGATGGAAAAATATCCCAAAGTATAATTCTGATATCAACTAATTAATAAATAATATTTCATTAGTGTTGAATTTACACCCTACAATAATTTTCAAAGGAGGAATATCCCAACCCATGTTTTGACTAGGAGAACATTCCCCAATATTCTTTATAGAGATAATTACTAAAGAGGGAGAAAGTAATGAATGTATAATGATAAGAAGTGTCCCCATTATTCAGGAATACATTGATGTATTTCCTGATGAGTTATCGGTATATCCTCCAGAAAATATTTATAGTTATTTGTTGAACTCATACATGGATCAAAGATGATATCAAAAACCCCTCATTGGATGGAAAATATGGAGTTATAGGAATTAAAGAATCAAATTCAAGATATTATAGAGAATGGATTTATCCCAAAAAGTGGGTCTCCTTGGGGAGAAACTATTTTCTTCATGGAGAAAAATAATGGATCAATAAAGTAATGAAATGATTATAGAGAACATAGTGGTACCACAATAAAAAATGATTACCCACTCCCAAGGATTGATGATTTATTTGATTAGAATTATAGGGATAAATTATTCTCTAATATTTTCTTCCAATATATGTATCATCAATTGAGTTTGAATAAAGAATATATTCAAGAGAATACATTCTGAAAAAGATATGAGCATTATGATTCTTCTATTATGACATTTAGTTTGACTAAATCTCCTTCTATATTTATTGACTTGATGAATATAGTCATTAGGGTCTCCCTAAATAAATTTTTTATATCTTTTTATTATAAACATTATGATATACTCCAAAATTCTTGAGAAACATGATGACCATATAAGGGTTATCTTGGGAACTCTAATGAAGGAGGATATTTTAGGAAAAATCACAAAATGTAAATTCTGGTAATAATAGTTTAATTCTTTTATAAAATAATAACAAATAATGGATTATTGGTTGACTGTATGAATAAAAAGACTATATTGGAGTGGCCTCATCCTATAATAGTAACAGAGATTCATATTTTATTTTTATTAGCAAGATATTTTAAAATGTTTATGAAAAAAATTAAAGACTTTATAATCCTATAACAATGTTAACTTGAAAACAGGCTATGTTAATCTAGAAAAAGTAGCATGAAGATTGTTTCTAAAAACTGAATAATTGATTTTTTAGGGAACCTATGCTAACTCTACCCTTATCCAATGAATAATTATTTATTTATATTGATTCATATTTTAAAGGGCTTGGTGGCATCATCAAGAAAAATTACAAGGTGATTGATTATGGGTCTCAATAGTTCAAGCCTCACGAGAATAATTATCTATCACATGATCAAGAGTTTGTTGAAGTTATTATTTCTTTGATAATATTGAGGCATTATATTTATGGCGATAAATGTAAAATATGCACCAACCAGTAAAGTTTGAAGTATATTTTCACGAAAATGGAATTGAACATGATATAAAGAATATAGTTTGAAATTATTAAATACTATTAATGATCAATTAAATATCTCCTAAGAAGGGAAAAGTCAATCATTCATCAAGTAGGTATGACCCTATTGTGATTGCAATGATGAGTATTCAATGACATCATTTGATCCAGGACCTAGTAAAATTTCTCGTTGGACTCTTAAGGGAAGAGAAATCATTAACCCTAACAAAAATAATTTCTCAACCATCATTACTAGAGAAAATAAATAAAGATAAATGGTTAGATACTTTTTTAAAAATCATGATAGATTTTGCGAGGAATGGTATGTTTCTTGAGTTCAATATTGATCGGGATGGTGTAATAAAATTTCATACAAGGATATGTGTCCCATATATCCAAGAGATAATGAATGACCTAATAAAGAAAGATAATATCTCTAAATTACATATACATACTTGAAGAACTAAAATTTATAGGGACCTTTTTGATCATTATTGGTGGGATAATATGATAAGATAGATTTCTGACTACAATGATAGGTTTTAGTATATCAATAAGTGAAGGCAGAGTGATAATATCATAGGGGTATTGAAGCCACTACCCTTACCATCATATAAGTGGGGAAATATCTCTATGGAATTAATCAATAGTATCCAAAGAACATTCCATGTAAACAGTGAGATATGGGTTATATTTGATTATGTCACCAATAATTCCTGTTTCATCACTATTCATGAAGATTTCTCTCTTGGCCAACTTTCCAATTTATATATAGAGGATATGGTATGGTTGCATGGGGTGCCACTTTATATTATTTATGATCACAATCCCAAGTTCATATTAAAATTATATAGATTTATTCAACATCCTATAAATACTCAACTGAATTTCATTATGACCTATAACTCCCAATCTAATGGTCTATCGGAATGGAATTACTGGACACTTGAGGACATGCTGAGCACATGATCAATGGAATTTAAATGTGTATGAGATCAACACCCTCCATTAGTTTTGTTCACATACAATGATGACATCCACACAATTATTCAAATCTATTTATATGAAGCACTATATTTAAAGACATATAGGACTCCTATATGTTGTAATGTAAATGGTGAGAGTAAATTCCTTGGGCTCGTTCACATGTAAGAAATGTCAGAAAAGGATCATTCCAACCAAAAAAATATAAATCCCTATCAGTGTTGGGAGAAGAGTAATGCTGAAAATCATAAAATGGAATTAGAGTTTTATGTTTGCGATAGATTCTTGTTTTGAATATCACGATTGAAATGATTCATTTGATTTTGAAAGAAAAGTAATATCATCCTTAAGAACATTGGACACTTTGAAATACATGATCTTATAGAAGAAGTGTATTATCATATAGAAAATCCACTAAATATTTTTCATGATCATGATGTATTCCACATATATCTATTAGGATAGTACATACCATTTCTACACGTGTAATGAATCTAGTAATGGTAGAAAAGGAACATGACCTATCATATGAGTAACCTCTAGTGCAGATCTTAGACCGTAGAGATAAGGTTCTACAAAAAAATACCACACCCCTCACAAGTGTTTGGAGGAACCATAAAAATGTATAAGTAATGTGGGAAGAGTATTAGACAATGAGAAAGAAATACCCTCATGTTTTCTCAATTGATAAAATGTATTGAAATTCTAGGGGATAAATTTCTTAAGGGGAATAATGTAACGACCCAAAAATTTTAAATTATAATTCTTTCATAAATAAACTTTCATAAATGATTTATAATATTATACAAATATAATAAATAGAATCCCCAAAAAATTATATCTTTAACAAATTTTATTACCTTAGTTATATATAAAACGAATTAAAATTCCAAACATTAGAAGTAGAAAAAATATAAAATAGAACCACATAAGTGGGAGTGTATGGATCACCCCAATCTACTAGAATCATCACCCAAACTAAAAATTATCTAAATATGAAAAAAATACTATTAAACTATTAAAAATCTCATGAAATAAAAATATAACCTTACAGACAAATTTTTGTGAATTTTTTGGTGAATGAATGAAGTGGTGTTTATAGTGTATAAAGGAAAATATAAAGTTGGGATTCAATAGTATATGATTTTTGGTCAATATTTCCATTGATAAATATTAATGTAAGAAACTATACCATTGGCTGATAATTTTACTCTTATAATAAGTGATTATAATTATTAGTGAAAAATGATAATTGATATAGGAAGGAAATATGATGTCCTCAACTAGTAGAGTCATGTATTTTGAAGACTAATTTTCAAAAAATGGGAGGGGGAAATCATTGGGGTTCCCTATTAAACAATATAAATATGAGATTAAATATGTGAAGATTGAGCATAATACCCATTGGTATAACTTCAAGTTACCATAGATTACCTCTAAATTGATGTTCCCTAAGACACCACATGAAACTATCAATACCACAAACCTTACCCATATAGCGAATGTGGGTGTATTAATGGGTTACATTTCAAGACCATAGTGTAAATTAATTTGTATGAAAATAATATTTATTCAATAAATTGCTGTTAAGAATATTAATTATAAATAAACTATATTTTTTGGAGATAAACTGGATAATTTAATTTTGGACACAAATAAAACAGAGTTATAATTCCCTAGAAAATATACACATTTTTTATATCAAACTATGGTATTATAAATAATAATTTTTAAGTTATGTAGTATTTTAAAACACTTTTATTTAAATTATTAATGTAAAAAAAGTATAATGGCCTATGAAATGTTTTATAAGTGTCATAATTTTGATTGTTCCATGAAAACGACAATTTTTAAATAAAAATTGATTTTTATATTTAAATGATAAAATTCCCATATTTAGAGAATTTTTATGAAATAATAAGCATCATTTTTTAAATCAACATGTTTAATTATGTTATGATGAATTTATGCTAATTTTCTAATATAAATAATTTTATAGGGATAGTAAAAGAATATAGATTTATGGTTCCAATATATTATATGAAATTATTTTTATGTTATAATGATTTAATTATTAATTTTAACACAATCACTGACCTAAATAAATTTAATTTTTTTAAAATTATTTATTTTCCTAGATATAATCATTTTTTAAAACTATATGTCACTTTCCAAAGTCTAAATAATACTGTCTGATTTTTAAAAACATTACTTTCAAAAAATCGTATTTCTCCAAGCAAAAATATTTATTTAAAATGAAGATAGATTCTTGTGATTTAAAATAACATTAATTGTGACCAAACATCCAAACCCATGGGATGAAACACATAGTTAAGAAAATGGTTTTTCATTTTCTACAACCTAGATTTCCAAGACCAATATTGTTAAATTATTGAATAAATCCACCACTTTTGCTAAAAATACCCACCCATTTCACCTATAAAATTATCTCCCAATCCATTATAAATAAGATAATGGTGATATTTCAACACAATAAATCCCCCATGGTATCCTTAATCTCCCAATGTTACATCCATATGTATTCTGAAGAACTATTCAAGGGAAGGGAAAATCATCACTACTCTTTTTCATTCATGTTTTTTGTGGTATGTCTAATATATAACCAAGTATTCCCCTTTTTAAAATGTCTAATATCCCATTAAGATAATAATATTATTTTATTAACGGGATACCCTTATCCCATTCCATTTTCCTCTTTTCTAAAACCATGTTTTATACCCATCATGTTGTATAATTTTCATCTCAAATTTTCCTCTTTTACATGAGAAATTTTATTTATTTATTGTAATACCCAAAACATGTTTCTTTATAATGATTATTCAAATATATTTAAAGACAAATTTTTTTTTTGTTTTTTAAATATATCAAACACAAATTTCATTGTATGGGTTAATAATGGTGTAATGATCATAATTTTAAACTCTTTTGTATACCAAGAATCAGGACAAGAAACCCATTATTTATTCTCCATGGGTTATTAATGAAATGATTTATTATGATACATGTTTCTCACATGAAATTAAGACATATGAAGTGTGTACCTTGATAGCTCTCCAATGGATAGGATAATGAATTTAATCTCCATATATGGCATGTTTTAAGATACATCAGTGAATAAAAATGGTATTTCTTATTTATGACCCCTTGGTGACAAACTATGGTTATATTCCTATAAATGTCTCATTTAAATGATTTCGAAACATTTAAATTTTAGGATTCATGTTTTTATTATTATTATATACCACTTTTTCAAGCCTTATACTTATGCCTTATTTTTTATTGATATTTCCCAATATCACATGCTATATATCTATCTTGATTATTCCCTTAATAGGTTTATTATCACCCTCTATCCTTTGATATAAGTATCAAGGATATGAGATTCCTTAAAAATAACCAAGTTTAAACTGAAGAAAATATCCATCAAGCTATTTTAGAAGAATTTTTATGTTTTCATGTATTATATACCTTATTTAGAAGAACCTAAAATTTATAAGATCCTCTATTTATACCATATAATTAAAAGTTATGTAATAAACATTCAGGATTCCATGATTAACATAATATTTCCTTTCACTTGGGATTAATCTTGTTAATCAAGTGTTTTAAACTTTGAAATAAATTTATTTAAATACTATTGAAAAAAATCAATTATAAAATATTCTCTTAAAAATATTGAAATGGTAGAATGGTATTATTTTGGAATAAAACACAAATACATTTTAAAATAGGAGAAAATTACTGGGATATGAAAATATAGACATGGGGAAAAATATAATGTAGAAATAATTTTTTAGTGTGATAGTAAACATTGATCACAAGAATTTGAATTATCATGATCAAGTTAATGACAATGACAAAGTTAATGAAAACAACACCATTTACAAAAGAGATATGAAAAATACCATTAATTCATCATAAATGAATTTAATATGATAATTTTTTTATTTCAAGGTACCCATCTTATAGTTAGATATTTCTATTACCATATTGACTAATAAGAGAAGAAAAAATAAAAATTTGAAATCAATAATTTCATTCATTAATCAATTCCTAAAACATTTTAATATTTTTCTTCAAACAATGATTATTAGAAATGATTTTTTCATTCAGGGTGAACTAAAATAAAATCCTAAAAGAGTACCTATTTCAGAAATAGTATTACAAGATATTCCATCAATCTATATAATTTAACTAAATCTAAAATGGTTAGGAAAAAAATGATAATTCCCAAAATGAATAAACCATCATACAATGAAATGAAATATTATTTTCTAATTAATCTATAAAACACATACATTTCATATTATATCAATTTATAAATAAATATCATTAAAATTATAAAAATTATTCTCATTCATTATTGAGACCCAAAAAGATGCATGACTTGATCAAATATTCATATGATATTAATTTATCATTTATCTCCAACCAGCATTAGTCAACAAAAAAGTACAAAACCAAGAAAGGTAATACAATAATATATATACAATATATATTGTGAAACCTATGGGTATATATACCCCCAAATAATAAATCACCTACGAAAATTTAATTAATCATCTACAAACCCCTTAACAAAGTAAATGTAAATGGTTTTCTATGACTTTGATGCTTTGATCAACCATGAACATATAATCCCAAGATGGTATCAATCCCTCATAAGATAAAATCACCTGAAAAAATTATAATATCCACTGTTTTTAAACACTCATATTATACCAACAATAATATCCTCTTACCTATACTTCAAATCTACTTATAAAACACAATATTTGCATTTGTTTCATTGATACTAGTAAACGTCACCCAAAGATAATTCTTAAAAATATATAACATAAATAAACATTATTTGATCACATATATACCCAATTATATTTTTGGTTTGTTGTTTCATAAAATTAGGAAAAAACTAACATAAAAAATTTGGATACATAAACAACTAGTTCATAAAAATCTACATCATCAAATATATAACCGTCATAGGAACAAAAAATAGAAAACAATTTTTTAAAACATATGGAATTGGAAATTGTGAGAAGGGTGAACTCAAAATCTCAATAGATCTAAACACTATAATTACCAATTGAATATAATCAATTAGAATAATATGATAATAATTGTATAAAGACATAGTCAATATGTATGATCTTAAAATAAGATAATTCATACACATCAGAATATGAATCCTAAAATATGTGACATAGAATAACGATTTATGAAAGGAAATATTCATAAGAATCAATTATCATGAGCCAAGTGATATCAATCATGATCATTAGAACCATTAAATACTACTAGTATTACTAATGAAATTTTGTTTGTATCATAAAAAATTATCATCATAGAAAAATTACAAGAACCCTTATAAATGGGATAATCATACATGGTTAATACCCATATTCTCTTAAAAGTGACAAGTTAGAAGGATAACTTTAGTGTCTCTTAGGATTTATATATATTCTGTAAACTCAAATGTCATTACCTAATGAATTAGAGAACTATATCAATATCACCTATCATCATGAACTATATTAAGCTCACTAATCATCATGAGCTATATCAGGATCCCTTATCATAATGACCTATATCAGGATCACCCATCATCAAAAATAATTTCCATGTACTATAAAATAACCACAACACATTAAATATTTCATTTGTTAACATAACAATAACAATTGTTCATTCATATCTTAACTTACCCGTGGAAAATAAATTGGGACTGTGATATTATTATAATCTATTCATAAGAGAGAATATATATGACATCATTATAATATGTCCCTTGTGTATCATATATAAAAAATTGTTTGTATCATAGATGAATAAAAATACCATTAATTGAATATTAAAAATGTTCTCTTAGGAAGAAAACTTTTTAGTTCAAAAATTATTTTTAATATGTAAGAAATAAAAAAATATGGGAAAGAAATTTCCTTCAAAATATGTTTGAATTCTATAAAGAGTGATTCAATATCAATAAAATTCATTATATTGGGAAAACTATTAAATTTTATTGATGTGAAAAATAAATTTTATTTCTAATATTCTATAAAGAGATTCAAAGTGACCCATATAGAAAATTATAATGAATTTCCTTTTATAACACTTCAAAATAATTTTATAGTTCATATAAAAAACATAAGGAAATTATTTTTTTATATAAATAAATTCATAAAAACCATTTATAAAACATTGATATGGATGTGAAACTTTCCTGATTAATATAATGATACAAGAGTAGTATCAACTAAAAAAAGTATTAATTTTTCATTAATAAATAAGGATGGAAATAGAAAATAAATGTTTAAAAAATATTCATAACTAGAGGATAAGAAAATATATTTTGTTCATGAAAATAATATCAGACTATTTCATCCAATGGAACATTAACTGTGAAAAATATAGAAAATAAATTTTAATGAAACATATTTCCTTTTACAATTTGTTAACTTGATAAATAAAAATTCAATGAAAGAAATTATATGATATGGATATGGTAATTTATTGAATTAAATGAAGTAATATGTAAAAATTCATCCATGTTTAATTAATTAAACCATTCAATGAAAATATGGGGAATGATTTGAAACAATCTTAATAAAATGGGATTGAGACAAATAAAACTATTAAAAAGATAATAGAATTTGATGTGATAATTAATCCATGAATTTATTATGTATAAAAATTAAAATCTAAAAAAACAAGTAGAGAAAATAATTATTAAATGTGGAGATAAATTAATACAAAATCAAGTTATAACAGTTTCAATGAAGTAGTCATATAACATAAATAATGGAAATTAATTTATGAAACCACTTACAACTTAATAAAAAACATTTCAAATACTAGTGAATGAAATAATTTGCATGGTAACATAAAATTTCAAAAAAATTTAATGAATCATTATATAAATTGCATAAGGGTACATATATAATCCATATAAAAGAAAATATATTCATAAAATTAAATATTACTCAATGATAGGAAATTGAGAAAAAAAAACCCCTTACCTTGAGTCTAGTATTTCCAATCACATCATTTAGGTAATTTGTAATAATCATATATCAATTATTTAATTATTAACGAAATTTTTTCCTTTTTTGTTACATTTTCTTTCAACCATTTGTTTCATTTATCTCATTGACATATTTAATTACATAAATATTTGGTTCTACTTCATGTGTTTAGAGGATGTTAGATTCATTGTTTAAAAATGGCTTCATCATGTTGATCTGGTAAAATAGGTTACTATTCCATCATCACTAGAATAGTAATATTGAATTAATAATAATTTTTATATGTTAATTATTTTTTAAATCCATTTATAAAATATGGTTTGGGAAAATCAATTTCATTACAATCATATAGAAGATACGCTATACGTACGCAAGAGTAACATTTTCATTTCTCAATGAACATGAGAGAAAAAATGTAATTATTATTTTATCATTATGGATTTTTTATTATATAATAAATATCATATTATATATTTAAATAAATTGTATATAACATCTATTCGAGTTAGTGATGAAAAACAAATCACATTGTTTTCAGAAGGGGGTAATCTACAAGTACACAAGAATGAAATTATAAATTTTCAATGGATATAAAGGTATGGAAATAATGATATCATATCCTAAAAGATTTCTAATATTTTCATTAACGTATTTTATGTATATATATAATGAATCCAACATTATAAACATACATGATAGTCATTAATGGTAAATGAAACACGTCACTTCTTGGAGGTGGAAGTCCACATATACACACTGACAATGTTTTCAATCCCCATAATATGGAAAAGGATATGGAAAAGAATTATACCATAGAAATAATTTCATTATAGTATATAAAATATAATTATTTTATTTTATCATCTTTGTGTATGAAATTTAGTATTAGGTATTATAAGAAATAAATTAAAAGGGGTTGGCTTGGATAATTACCACTTTTCTGGTAGTCCTCCATCATATCCCTTAATAAAGACCGTTATAATGGGGTTTTAAGAAGACCAAAACATATAAATCATATATAATAAATTTTATAATAGAATATTTTGGGTTTTGTTTGGATATATGTCTTAGTATTTTTTAATGAAGAGAAATGAGGGGTGTCGTTTTATAAGAGAGATGAGGTTTTTTTTGGAAATTCATGAAATATTAAAATAATATATGTATCTAAATAAAGATATTAATTTTCTAAATGAAATGGATTATAAGATAAGGTGTAAATGGTCTTAATATATATATTAATTTCTTAGATGTTATTTTAAAAATTATCTTTTTTTAAACCCTTTGTTAAAGAAGTTTAACCTTAATTTTGCTGATGACATTTTCACTATTAACGTGTCATAATTTTACTTAATTGTTTAAAACTATCAGATAAATTTCCAATGGATGGAAATTTTGACCAGTTATACTCCTAATATTTCTCATGGAATATTCTTATTAATATTAAGTAATTTATAAAAATACTATTAATAATAAAATATCATTAACGACATTTTTACACAATTAATTTTGTTTTAATTTATTAAAATAGTATAGTAATTTTTTTATAATATATATATTAAAAAAATACTAGTATATAATATTGATCTATATAATTTTTGGGACACTAGAAATAAACAATTGAAAATTACATTTATTGCTTCTAAACTCTTATATTTGATTTTTATAGTTCTTTCACAGGCATCTGGTTGGGGTTGCATAAGAATTTAAGGTGGTTACATTGTCACAGATATTTAAAATTAAATTGTCCTTAAAAAAATAATATAGATTTAAAATTAAAATTTATAATATATTTTTTTATATACTAGTCAAAAAAATTTAAAATATTAAATCAAGAGAGTTATATGTTTTACTAAATCCTTTACATAAAATATTAAAAATCTCAAAATCATAATACAGTGGAAAAAGTCATATTTCCAAATGTTTTATGATTATTGATGAAATTGACTCAATAAAGGAAATAAGACATAGTTTTCAAAGAAATTTTATACATTATCACAGTAATTTTAATAAAAATTAACACATTTTACCTTTAGCATTATTAAGAAAATTACTATGGTTACTATTAATATTGACCAAAAAATAAGTTTACATTATAAGATAATATTAAAAAAGAAAATTAAAAATCTAAAATTAGTTTTTTCAAATTCATTTTAGAGATACATAATAATATAATTTAAAATTAATCCCAATAAATTTGATAAATAGATTTTTAAAAAAAATCCTTTTTACGTATAAAAATGTTTTTATACCAAATTAAATTATGATGTTAATTGAAGTAACATAATATTGTTAATTATTCATCCAATGAAAATAATTATTCTTTTTTATTAATCAAAAAATATAATATATGCTTTTATATTCCTCAAAATAGAAGACAGTTTCAATCCAAATAAGACCTTTTCATTTTATATTTAAAAATAATAGTTTTTAGAAAATTATAAAAAATTAGTACTAAGAAAAACTTTACATGATTAATTAAATAATGATATCGTTATTATAAAAATACATTTAATAAATTCCTTGAATATAAATATAATATTTTTAATCAACATTATAAACCATTATTGAAGAAAAAATAATTTAGAAGCATAAAATGACTTTAAAAATAAATTGTGTTCTTATTTCATAAGGGATAAAAAAATTGTATTAACTATGATGATTATTTAACTATATTTCAAAATGTAGTTAATCCTATTTATACCCACAAATTTAATGTATACATTAAAAAATTAACATTTAAATATTAATTGTCCATGGTTAGTTTAACATCAGAGCTGTATATTATATTCACTATTGAACATAGTGTTATATGATAACATTAACCATCTATGATATCATTTAAAATTAAATAATCATAAATATCCACCTAAGATGATAAAATAAAAAATTAATAGGATTTTACAAAAATTTGGTGTGGGAGAATATATATTATTAATGGTCTATAAATGGTGTACAATATCACAGTAACATAAGTTTTTTTAATTGTGAATTTAATTTTTAATACTATAGAAAATTAATGGATAATAAGAGTGTATGATTAATGAAAATATAATTAACAAGATTATGAGGTTACCTTATATTTTATACTTACACAATTTATATGGAAATAAATCATATGGCTTGGGGTTGGATGACCCCATAATTACCCTATATACATTGGGGGATTTTAAGAAGAAAATTGGTTAGATATTGGGATAATATTAGTGTCTCCGATGTCATTTTCCAAGGGTAGAGATAAATGGTATTTTTTGGGGTAAAATATTTAATAAATTTGTATTTAGAAATTAACAACATTAAATATTGGTATTCTTGATTTTACAAATTATTATTAATATTAATTAAATTTTTTTTGGCTTTATGACCCATTTAAAGAAGATTTTTTTTAAGAAAAATAATGGAAGGAAAAAATATTTTTATAAGGGTAGACATTATCATTTTAAACATTAGAAATAATTTTTATGTTTTCAAATATAATTTCATATTTTGTTTTAAATATTTATCATCTAAAATAATATTTTGTTTGAGATAACCATTTCATAGTTTATTGGACATTAAAAAATAGTTTTTATGTTATAAAACAAGTGTTATTTTAGAATATATATTATCACGAGTGACTATAATATTCTTTATTTTATTAAAATTATAAAAAAATCACACTTGGTCAATCTAGATGTGATAGTTTTACAATGAAATTTATTTTATTAAAATTTTTTTTGATCTCAGGAAATTGTATTATATGATATGGAAGTATGGGTTTTAAATATAATTTTATATTACAATTTTTAAAAAATGAATATATACCTTCTTTTTGTTTTATAATTTTAATATTTATTTCATATCATTATAAAATTTTCAATTACATATTCTAGTCATAGTAATTTTTATTTTCAAGGCATTTTAATATTTTTAATTGTAGTGTTATCATTCTAAATATCATGGGACTTTTCTTAAGGGTCGTCTTACTATTATTAATGGATGGATTATATTCTAATAAAAATTATGATTTTATAATTTTGATAAATTAATAATCATTCCTTTATGATAAATTAATTTCAATTAATCTCATGTATCTATAATCTTTAAAATGAAAATTTATGTTTTAATAAAAACATATTAATTTATTATAGTTTTATATGAAGCCATGATATTTCTTGGGGATATTGATGTTCCACAATATCAAATTCTAGTTATTATTATTATTTATTACCGAATCATACTAATTTAATTTTATAAAGTATAGTTGTTATCGATATAAGATTTTATATATTAATTAAATCATGAATTCCTAATTTTTATTTTTTGGATCTTGTGTTTATACTAAACCATATTTATAAATATAACACTCACGTATTTTTAGAAGGAAAACTCTATGTATAAAAGTATGGGATGTAACATTATGTTGTAGTCGAGGAAATTGAAAGGTGATACTTCCGATAAATAATTAATTTTATCATATAAAGTGATATGTATGATTAATAATATATTCCATAACTATGACTGGAACTTAAATAATAAAAAAAACATTTTCATGTGAAATTTAATATATTAGAATCTACAAAAAAGGCAGGATGACTTATAAAATAAGAAGATCCAATAATGTATCGCTCAATAATGTTTATGATCCACATGTTTAATATTCAATCACTTTGGAGTAAAATAATATTTCTAAGAACATTCCAAACCAAATGTGGAATGGATAAAACATTGTAGCAATATAGATTAAGATTTTGGGATGATATGGTATATAAAATATTAGGCATTGAAAACCACATTAAAAATAATTATTTTTAAAAAAAATAAATATGAAACATGGGGACACATATAACATTGAGTATGGGGGTTGATAATAAAGGGTTATAATTCAAGGGTTTCATAGTAGATATTATGATTATATTAATTTATTATGTTTTCTTTATTTAGTTATATTCTATTACACTTTTCTATTGCTATCTCAAAATTCATTTATTGACTAATGATAGTTGTTATTAATATAAAGGATTGATTTTTTTCAGGTTTTGAGTAAATTTATATTTTTTTTTCACTATTATAATATGATTACATGGTGAGTTGACCATGGGATTCTAGTTAGAGATCATCATTATTTATAATAATATATGCACCATTGTTTCTTCTCTTACTATAGATCAATCAATTTTTTCCTTATTTTCACATAAATAAAATTATGGTTCTTGATGAGTTAGTGGGTATTAGTTACATATTTAAAAAAATTTGAAACGGGGTAATCATATTCTATATATATTGTTAGGAGAAGGTACCTATATTCATTAACTTAATTATTGAATGAATTATATCGGGGTCCATATTAAGATAATAAATCCTTAAAACATGTCATATGAGTGGGTTTGAAATAAAAACTATGAATGTTAGTGCTAGTGAGGTGAAGGGTATGAGTCTTTTTTACTGAGTGAGAAATAAAGAAGAATAAAAACATTGAAAAATGAAATGATAGAAAACATATAAGAATAAATATTAGAATTTTGGTGACTATTATTACTAAAAATATAGTCAATTTATTTTTTTATTTTATATGAAATAACTCACTAACCCCACACAATATATATCCATTAATATCATTCCAAATAGTAAAAAAAGTATTAAAATTTTGGGTAAACTGGGTATATCATACTACCTCATTGGGTGATGAAACAAATATTTTGATTTACCACAATAATTTTTATTAATGAAAATTTTATTTTGATCATAAAATGACATGGTCAAGTTAGTGTCGAAAACAAGATATAATATAATAATATCAACACAATATGAAGAATGGTCTATAATAATTTAATGTAATCAAATATAATCTTTTTTTTTCTCTCCATTCTCATTGATCCACCAGTGTAGTATACATCTATTTCCCTACAAAATAATCTATTTTCTATTAATAAATATCTACGAAACATTTGGGTAATAATTAATTTGATCTAAAATAGACACATAAAATATTTATATTGATCCAAAAAATACATTGAAGAATTAAAACACAATGTAATCTTAATCAAACCACAAAATTTCAAATCATAGATTAATTTTTTAAAATAATCTAATAGATAAAGAAATTGATTCACTAAGATTACATGTAGATGTGAAATATATTATGAAATTATTTTTAAAAAAATATGATGTCATTAGTTCCTATAAATCAATGATATAAAATTAAAACATAATAATAATCTCATACTAAATATTGAGAATTCTAGAATTTAATAAATCTATTTCTAAGAAAAACATATCCTTTTTAGAAAATTGATTCTTTTAGAAACTCCATTTTTATATAGAACACACTGATAAGCTACCTCATACTTGTAATAATATCAATTTATTTCTAAAAATTATGGTGTCACTTTAATGTAACTCAACCAAAAAAGAAACACATGTTTTTTATTGAAACTATTTAAAAAAAATTATAATATCATTATTAAAATATTAATTTTTTTAGAGAATATAGTGAGATGGATTACTGGTGTTTTTCAACCCACACTATCTTATATTATTTATTATACAAAACTCATTTAATTATTTATACCTTATCCTAACAAAAAAATTATATTCATTACTACATATTGTTTATGTAATATTTAAATCATGTTGGTTAATGAATTAATCATTCTTCTATTGTAATACAAAATAATTTAAGTTCAAAATAGAAAATAATTATATTATGTAGAAATTATATTAAAATTTCATTTTCCATTTCATATAAAATATTTTTTACTCTATATTCTATGGGGATTTTCAATTTTTTATAAAATATTTATTACTCTATGTATTGTTGAATTCATGTTTTTTATATAATGACATGTTGTATCACTTAAAGTAAATTAATGGAAATATATTTTCATTAAATTATATTTTTATTGGAATATGGGATATGATATGATCGTAACTCCATTGAATATAGGTCTTACCCTGTTATCCTTCATTGATTGTAATTATGTTGGGTGGTGATGATATATTAAAACTAGAATGATTATGGTCACTTTTATAGAGATAAAGCAGATCAATCATATGATATATGATGGAGAACATGTATTTATATTGACTCTCCTAAGGTAAACCACCTAAAATATTCATATATGAGTACCTTGTATTTCTTAAGTGGTCATTGGTGATGAATCCTTTGAGTTTAGGTTGTCATATTTGGTCCCTATATATAGAGGTTCATTCTTAGATACCTATTTAATGGCATTAAATAATTTTAAATAATAAAATTTAATTGGGTATAAATATTATCATGTAGAAATATATCATTAACCAAGATAGGTTTTTAACCCATATGTTTGGTTAATAAAATGTGAAACTCTATTGAGTTTTGAAAAATTATGGGCATTTCCAAGATAATATAATTATATATGGTGTAATTATATGATATTTAGTAAACCATGAGATTAATAAAAGGGATATGTTATAGTGGAATGAAATTATCCATTCCTCAATAATAATCATGATGTGAAGAAAAAAATAACATTGATAATATTAATATAGTGGATTTGATCACATGAAATCCATTTATAATTTAGGTAGAAATCATACATTTATAGATAAAGGAGTTAGTTTAATATTTTCAATGATGTTCATAATTATCTCTAACATTATCCCAGGAACTCTCGGTGACCTATATGATCAATATAATTGGTATATTTGAAATAATATGAATATATTTTGAGATAAATGTCTTATGTTTTTTCTATAAAGAAGTGAGAATTCTATTTTTTGAATTTTAGATTTTGAATTCAATATCTTCAAAATTAAATAAATAATATTTTATTATAATTTAACTTATGATAACTTTATGTCATAAATGTACCAATATGAGATAATCACAAAGTCTAATTGAGTGTCATGACGAGGCTTGTAAAAATGGATTTTTAATCAATTACATGTTGAAAATTGATAAATATTATTTAAGAAACCATTTATGCACATCATTTTTTAGATTTAACAAATTTAGAATCTCATTAATATACCTATAATTGTGTTTTAAGACATACACCACATTTGGAGACTTTTTATGGCACCAAATGTCTATTGGAGGCTATTAATTAAACCTTAGTGTGTTTTCTATTGAATTTGATTCCCTAAAGTCTATTGAATATTATTCTACCAATAGATGCCAATGAGGATGTGTGTGATATTTTTACCATTGAGAGATACAAAAGGTGGTGCATATTGTTCTCAAGTGTTTAACATTCATGAGACCACACATGTTTTTATCATTCTAAATTTTCTCTATTTTATTTTACATTGGTTCTTTTATTATTTTTCTTCTAAATGTTACTAGAATAATATATATTGGACAAAGGATCCCACTAGGGAATTATGGAATAGTTTTATTAGTTGATATCAATGGATACATGATTTTTTCAATTATTTTGTGTTATAAATATACCAAAAACCATTCAAATGAATTTTAATTTATTTATTTTATATTTATGTTTTTTTTAAATTCATATTTATAGTTGGATTGTCTTACTAATTCAACTACATACAGAGTGTCAGTAATGTAATGAAAATTTTTCATTAATATCATTTGGACTTTTAGTTAATAGATAATATAAATGTTAAATCTATGTAAATGAGTTATTTTTATGATAAATTCACAATGTAAAATATATTTTAAGCCCCAGATGGAATAATTATAGAAATTTTGATGATAGGGTCAGCCGACTCAACTGTAATTATGGATAGTTTCTTTCAATTAGGCCCTTTTGTGAAATGTCACATTATCTATATTTTTGTTTATTCAAAACCATAATCATGGTGAATAACACATAATTGTGAAATTTTGTTAAAGACATATAATTCATATAGTCTATGTGAGTATTTTTCAAATATTATATATATTATAATTAGAAATAAATTAAGTAATTTTTATTATAAATAAGATTAAATATGTATTTCTATGATGCATGGAGTTGATTAATTTTTAATATAATCATATATGTGTATATATTTTTTATATATAATTTATAAACTAGGATAAAATATAAAATCCTTCATTAATTATGAATTAATTTATTTCCTTAAAGCGAGTTTAAAAATTCATGAAGAAAATGATCAATAAAATAATGGTTCATGGTTTTTAAAGAATTAAAAATATTTTTTATGTAATGTGTAAAGGTAAATAATAATCCTTATTTGACAGCTATGTGCAACTTGAATAGTTTATCTAACTAAGTTGGATCCTAGAGGCATGGTGTGGAGTTTTTTCTCATTTTTTTAGAGGAATTTGTTTAGTAAATAATATGGTAGTTATATTAGATAGTGTTAGTAATAGTTTTTTACATAAATATACATGGATAAGGGACTAACATAAAAGAATGAAAATGAATAGAAATATAAATCATCAATGAATAAATTTATTATGTTGAGGGATATTAATTTATTATAGTTTATTAAAGAAAAGGCCATATTGAATAATAATATTCATGATAATAATTTATACCATATAGTTTACTAATATTCAAGGAATAAAATACAAAATAAAATTATTCAACATGAAGAATTAACGTAATATTAGTAATTTCATTATTGGGTATCATAATTAGAGAAATATTCTCAAATAAAGGGGTAAATTATACATTCCTATCAAACCTGTGGAATATAATTATCTATCATCTTCCTTACAATATGAAATGAATTACTTTTAAATTTATCATAAATATATATATTAAATTATATTTCATGTGTTATATGACAAAATATACTATTTAGAAGCTATTAGAAGGAATTGAATACTTTAATGTGATTGAATGGATTAAGAAAAACTATTATATTCATTGAAGTTATGAATTTAACACTCTAGAAATCAGTTTCTAATACTTAATATAATGTGTATTATATATTGGATGCTCATTAAATATTTTTTATAATGTTTAATTTTTCCATGGGAGGAAATTTATTAAGGGAAAAGTGAACCTATGAGATGGAAATGGAGAATGGGATATAGAACTATCTATAGAGATAGATTGTTTGGTACTTCCTAGTAGATTTTATTTATTTATAGAATATTGTAAAAATGAACCATTAATAAAAAAAATTATTTCAATATCTTTCCCATATATGGTAGGATTTGATTTTTTGAAGGGGAAAAATTTTATTTAAACTTAAATGGATGAAATATTTAATTTTATGATAATATTTTTATTGGAGTATATATGTAATATATTGAAAATATAATTAATAATTTAAATAATAAAACGGTAAAATAAATTATTTGAATTATATTTATAATTATCATTCATCCCCATGATATATAAATAAGAATCACATCTAAAGACATAATTATGATAGATTATTATATTCAAATTATTATGAATCATATAAAAAATGTTAAACATTATTTATATAAAAAATAACCAAATATTCTTTTACGGGTAATCACAAATAAGGTAATGTTTCATTAGAACTCATATAGGTTGAACTATGTTGTCCTATTTTTATAGAATCTCAATGTGGATTTTTGTACATAATTATGTTTACAGATGGATTGAATATATTTGGGTTTATGTTTCTAAAGAAACACCATTATAAATCATTTGAAATGGAAATAATGTATAAAAAATGAAGAAAAAAATAAAAATGGAGAATTTATTAAAACTAATTGTTGTAATTGTGGTTCTAGTTATTTAGGTAAATAAGTTTATGACTACTGAGGAGATTGTGGTGTAGTATATAACTCACACAACCAGTTCCCCATAGTTAAATTGTGAGTCAAAAAGGATAAATGGAAATTTATTGGAAAATGTTTTCTCAATAAGGATTCATAAAAACCTTCTTATTTAATTTATGAGTTACTCCTTATAAGTTGTTTACATTTCACTAATCTGTGTTCCATAAATTTTTATTCAAAATACACTAAATGAAATGTGGATGAGAATGAAACCTAATTTTATTTTCATTATGAATTTCATTTTTTGAGTCATATTTATGTTGTTTTAACAAGGGTAAAATATAATACACATTAGATAAATGTTTATTTATTAGTTATAATAAATATAAATAATTATATTTTTTTATAATCAATCAGATCAAAATATTAACTTTTATCAAAATTATATTTTTTAGATAGGGAATTTCTTCCAAAATAATATGTGGGTATAAATTAGAACATGATAATGTTAAATAATATTGAGGTGAAATTATTTATTATTTGGGAGATTCTCAAAAATAATGGAATGATGAAAATAAACCGACATAGTATATATAATATCCACAAAGGCCTTATAATGTTTAGAAACAATCTCCATTGTGATGAATTTTATACAAAAATGGTAGAATACAATAATAATTATTACCAATATACCTTCTTAAATGTTCAAAACCATAAATTAACAAATTACATAAAAATTTAATTGGAATCCATGTACACTAGTCATGTCTTGAACGTGGTAGATCCAATTGATTTGGAAAAACCATTTTAGAATATGTTAGTCTTTTACATAAAGACTAATATAGATTGTAGAGTGATTATCTAAAAATACAACTTGGAAACTCTAGGTATTATGAAGACACATGGTATTTACTATGAAGTACCCTTTTCTCTACTGGTAACAATCAAATAAATTAGGATTATTTTATCGATAGTATCATATTACGATTATGTGTAATAACAAATGGATATAAAAAACATAATTCTATATCAATTGTTTTTCAATGATCTATATCTAATAATATATGAAGGGTTTGAGGAAGAAAAATGAATCTTTATTTTAAAGATACTATAATTCAGTTATTTGATGAATTACATATATTATTTTATGAATGTTCATTTTAATTATGTTATCAAAGAGATTGAATTTAATAAAAGTAAAGATAAATCTTCTATATATAATATGGTTAGTTGTATAAATATTTTTATTTTATGTTATATTTGGATTGTGTACTATTCATAATAAATTGAATCCAAACGTTATAATTTTTTATTTTTTTGGGATAATACTTTAAAAAAGTCTAGGAGAATCATGATAAATAATATATATGGAGACCGATAGATATAGAACTAAATAAAGGGTTGGAATCATATATAATGCATACATTAATAAGGTTGTAAAAAATTTTAACATGTAAATTTGATAAAAGGGATAATCATCAATGTTTTATAGATGATTCATTCAAAGAAACAATCTCTCTAAATTATTAAATAAAAAGAAAAACTGCGTATGATTATTTATTATTAATTTTTTTTATAAATCATTTAGGACATGCTTTTTTCCAATACAAATGAATCATATACATTACATATAATAATTTCATACATATAATATCCTAGTTAAATTACCTTTCTAGAAGTGAATAATATTATTGTGTGATTTAAAAGACATAAGGATGTATTCTTATTCACTAGTGACTTTGAAGAACTATTGGTTAAGGGATATTAAAATTATAGATTCCAAATAGACAAAGATGAATTTAGATCTCACTTATGATGTTAATTTTCACTAAATGGTATTGAAATAAACATGACATGTTCTAGGTAACCTTAAGCTTTGGTGTATATAATAGAGAATCAATATATAACATAATTCATTATGGATAAAAAGTTATTTAGATAAATAAGTTCATTATTAAATTGGAGAATATCCTCATAGTCAAGCATCTAATTAATCGTTACTATGATAATAGTTTATTGTTTTCACAAGCTAAGGAACTAAGTTATCATCATTGATAAAAATATAATCTTTATTGATTTTATCCTATGTGGGAGTTAACTAATGTATGTTATATTAATAGGTGTTTATTTCATAAAAAGAAAAATATTTTAGAACCTATAATAAAAACAATTACAAAATTTATTCATGAATTCCACACAAGTTATATTTATATTAAATAAATGGGTGAATAGATTTACTTCTTAAGGGAAATTGTTACTATTTTTTCCTACAAATTGGAAAAATATTTCATTATAACGAACTTTGGTATCCTTTAATGTATATAAATTTATAGAACTCCTTAATCATTTGTGTTTGGTTCATAAAACATCAATTATGATATGAAAATTAACCCTTGAATATATTTATTACTTTTCATTTTCCTTGATTGATGTACTTAATATCGGTTTTTGATGATATGTTAAAATCAATATGATTGATATCATTTTTTGAGATAAAATTGATCAATAATCTATTATAATATGTTTATCATTTATTTGGGCATACGTATATAAATTACACCACATGGATATCCATATATGTGTTATTATCGGTACAGAAGTGAACATTAACTAGGGAACCTTTGACATGATGTTACCAAATAATTTTCCTACTTGTAGGGATTAATTATTTTATTACTATATTAGGTATTTTGATAATTTTTATTAATATATGGTTATTTTTTATTATTATGATCATATAGATGGATTTGATTAATAATGATAGGGTTTAGTGACCTAATAATTTTATGGGTTATTTTCATGAATTTTTCTGTCCTGGAACAGGAGATAATTGATGATTTAGTATATGGATTTAGATTCTAATTAATGTAACATATCAAAAAGATGTTTCTTGATATTTATTTGGGTTGAATATTTTTATGTTTCTTGGGAATGTTTGGGAGTGAGGTTGGGGAGAATCCCCCATTTTTTGTTTTTTTACAGATGAATAGTCTTGTTGTGACACCATGGTCATGCGACAATGGTTTTTTGTGAGGGATTAATGTCATGTAGCATGGGATTCTATGATGTGATAGGAGAGGGTAGGTCATTTGGTTTTGGGGCACTCTTGGTGATGTTCCATCTTTTCATAACCCATATGGGTCGTGCTACAATGTTGTTCACCAATGTTTGAGGTACCCAATATTAGAGTAGTATCCCCACCACCTAAAGGGGCTATCATTTTATAGTGGTAGGATTAGGGATAGTACCCTTACCTATGTTATCCACACCATGACCCCCATGGTCTCACAATGGGAAATTAAGGTGAGTGAGGTCTTTCCCCCTGTACCAAGTGGTTATTTTGTTACCAACCCACTATAAAGTTATATTTATGTGGGTAGATTGGTAATTTACCGAGAGGGCATTTATTTCTAGCTCCCCTCCTCTATTCGATTACCTATTTATGGGGATGTTTTAATAGATATTTTATAATTGATTAATATTGTGTTATTCTACACACTCATCCATTATGGATCCTATCGTTATCTCTCTAACATTTTTACAAATCATTCTTTGTTTTTCATATTTATTTTACTATATAGTAGTGTAATTAGAGAAGGATAATTTTAAATTTTCCTATAATGTCTATAGGGGGTATTGAGAAAAATAATGCACATGGTTTTGGTTGATTTCATTGACTAGTCATTCTGTAGTGATATATATTTTTTCAATATTTCTAATTTTTTAAATGAAATTAATAATTATTGATGGTTATAATAAAATATTTGAGACTTTTTGGTTTATATTGGTTGTAAATAGGTTATATGAGCTTGTTTGATTCATGTAGGACCATAAATTATGGAATGTTGAGCATCATGAGGGTAACTCTGATTTGGAGGTAGGTGGTGAATATAAAATAAAATAATATATAAGATTATACATGATCATGAAAAAATTATGTTTTCATGGTGTTGAGTGAATCGATAGAGAGTGTTAGAGCATTGGGTAGAGGGAGAGGGTGTCTTTGAGCCACCTTAATATTGAATAAACACACCCAAGAACATTAGTTAATTTATTATCACTCATGACTATGTCTCTAAGGGAATGAGGGGATAGTTTATTTTTTAACACACCTCAGAAAGATCCTTGGAGTTAGGATGATTTAGGGGTATCATATGGTGATTCCTTTGTTTATATAGGAAGTAGTTTGAGCCTAGTAACAGTGGTGACAAGTGAGATGGTCATGTGTCTCATTATTTATTTGTGACTCCCTCTTGAAGGTGGAATGAAATATGGAATGTTATAGGAGTTGTAAAATTCCTTCTATGATTTATGTGGGCTTTATAGATATCTTATAGAAGATAAATAATGGTAATGATGCTTGGGTCTTGGTTAGTGAGACTGGTCTGTGGGGTGAAAACTAGTTTAGGATATGATCTACCGTCTAATATTAGTTTATAAGAGTCTATAGGCTATGAGATAACATTATGTTGTTTGATATGACTTAGTTTCAGTGATATGAAACCATTTTGGGTTTGAATCACTATAGAGGATGACTTTTGAAGGCATATGAGGATGTCGAGAGGCATTACATATTGTAATTTTGTGACTATGATGGTTTTCTGATGCATAGCCTAAGGGTTAGATAGAATTATCAGTTGTATTTCTTATTCAAGGATAGATCTATGTATATGAGAACCTATGAAATGTGTTAGTGGGATTGTGTGATGAGACACATTCAATATTTTTTTGTTGTAAACAAGTGCTTATTTTTAACTCTTGATAGGTAACGGATCATGATGTGGTAGATGATAGATCTTAAGTCCTAGACTCACACAGAGTGATATAGTTTTTTAGGATCCATACATTGACTGATAAATTATATTCTCTATGATATTTAAAACTTTTTTGAGTGATAATAGAGTGGGTATAAAAAGCCTCACTTATTGTGATAAGATACCATCAAACCCTTCCATGAGTGAACATGTAGTAGTCATAACATGATGCTTGGGACTACCATGATTTTATTATTTTGGAATGGGTAATAATATGGATATAACTTGATTGAGAAGGTGTTGGTTGGTAATACCTCATATGATTAGTATGATCTAGTTGGGAGGTTCAATGAGAAGTGGACAATGGACCATACCTTGTGTGATAAGGTAGTAGTCATGACATATGATTGGATACCTCTCTTGAGTGATAAGTTAGTGGGTGGGGATGGATGGATAAACTTCCTTGAATAATAATTTAGGGTCTAGGACTTAGACATCGGACCCTACACCATATTAATATGTATAATTGAATACTTGGGGACAATGTACACTACGTATTTAGATATACGTTTGATTATATAGCATGCGACAATTGGATTTTGGTCTATAAAAAATATGGTATGTTTGGGTGTAACGGTGGTCTATTTTTCACATGATGAGCTTATATGCATGAATTCATTGTGGTCATGTTAGCACATGTCATCTATATCACATTTTTTATCATGTTTATTTTCAGTCATTATTTGAGGACACCTATAATAAAATATATTATGGGACCATAATGAGACCATAATGAGAGGTATTTATCACAACCAACAAAGATACCCAGATATGAATGAAGAACAAATGTATTCTTTAAGGTCGAGAAAAACTTATGTAGTGTATTTTACTATATTATATTGATAGGATGAGTGACTTATTTGGTGATGTTCGGAGACGGTAATACAGAAGCAGTGTGGTTTTTTGATTTTATATTGTATTTTTGATTATCTTAGTGGGTGGTATACTGATGTATGATATTATTAATTATCATTGATTTGTTATGGAAATGTTTTTATTGGTTATTAATAATATTTTATTTTTTACAATCACTATTATTTTGATATTTGTACTATTTTTTTACTTTGATTTTTGGTTATAGTCACCCCATTATAGGATTTAGTCCCTCACCACTAGTTAGTTACCTCTGGCATATAGGGAGGCATGATTTGTGAAACATATACCTCCATCCCAATTTTCCTATCAAGTCTAGGGTGATACAATGTGGAATCGTAGTATTTTTTATTTATTTACTAATTAAGCTACAATATATATGGAATTGGGACTTGTAATAGATTGTCATGGACCTCAGAAAAAACTCATCATGAAAACTATTTCTAGACAGAATCCATGGTTACTAGGGACAACTATGTTAATATTGTTGGATATCATTTTTATGTTTGAAATTTTTATTCAGTTTTATGTGTTTTAAATAAGTTTTTATTTATTACTTTTAGATCTTGGAATTTTTTAATGTGTAATCTGTTCATGCATCATATTTGAAATAAAGGTATGAAATGACATACATGTGCTTGTTTTTGATTGATTTTGTTAACGATAGAATTTTGGATATTTAATGATTAAATGAAAACATGTAAGGCATTTTCCTTATAACTTTTGGTTGTAATTTAACTCATATGGATGATGATTTTACAACATATTCAATATTATATTTATATTTATCTTTGTTCTTATGTCGAGATGCTTTGTAGTGATGACTATACATTCTCTTCATGCATGGAATGTATAGATACCCTTGAAGGGTTGGTTCAAACATTGGATGTTTGAGATATGATTTTTGTATAGGCATGGGTTTCCATGGGGATACATATACACCCATGATAATGGATGAATTTATTAATTAAATGCCTCAGAATTCTTTGATGAGATAAACTCATGGTGATTTATGTATCAATGTTGTGTTCAGAGGTAATGATAGACTATATACCTAGACTAGTTTATTCATGATGTAAAATCAATAGGGTCAGTAGGATTTTGGAAGGATACATTATGGTTTTTGAATAATTATCATATAAGGGGTGATTGTGTGGTATACAATAGAATAATAGAGACTATAGAAGATTTTTGTATAGAAGGAAAATAGGTTATTCATGTGAGAAATTATTGACCTATGAATGGAAAAAGGCCCTTGGTTTTTGTCTTTGGTCCTATGTTTGATGGGACTTATCTCATGGGTGTCCGAGTCTAGTTGATAAATTAGGTTATATTGGATAATTGCCTCATTAGGTTTTGGTGAGACATAGGTGTATATCGGTAATAACCAATGAGAGGTTCTTCGGAGGTTCATAGAATTATTAGAGGATGAGTGTGATATTATTATTTATGTTCACTTTAAACCCTTATTTTTGGTTGGAAGAGAACAATATATATGTGTGGTGCCTAGTTATTTTTAATCGGTGAAAGACCTTATGAGTTTCCGGAACAAGGGGCTTCAAAAAAAAATCGGTATTTACTCTACAATATAAAGAGGCATCATGGATGTATTAGAGTACAGTGGTATGACCAATCAAAGCATTATTGTCGACATATTTTCTGGTATATGAGAATTCAAGGAGAGGCTTAAGGGAATACATATGGTTTATAAATAACTATTTCATCTCAGATGGTATGGACCTCATTTTGAATCAATTTTTTGTTGGTTGTAAGTATGATTTTCCTAATTATTTATAAATGAGTGTTGATTGATGTTTCATTCCACTAATCTTGTTTGTATCTGAAAACCACATCCAATGAATAAATTTTTTGATGGATAGACAATTGGTTTCAGATACATATTCTTTTTTTTCATGGTGATGATAATTATATTACTACAATATAGATAATCATATAGGCCATAATATGAAACTCATTTTATATAGTTCATTGGTACACTAAGACTGCTTGATGTGAGGTCATGATAACATTAGGATTGTTGAGTTTTGAAATATCTAATTTGAACTTTTTCCTTTATAAATATTATATTTAGTATTCCTATGTATTTTAATATTGATTTAAAGTATTGGAGTTGTTATAGATTTTGAATTTTTTGTGATTTTAGAGTAAGTTACATTAGATAATAACTTGTGCTCATGGATGGATAATTATGGAGGGTTTGAGTGGATATTGATCCGACCAAATAACTAAACCAAGTGTAGAGTTTAGAAATTTTATTGGGAGTTTGGATAATCACATGATTACTATGAGTTATATAGAATCATGATTTGGGGATCTGGTGGAATTTATATAGGTATGGTCATTCGTTTTCATGAAAATTCAACTAGAATATGATTAACTAGTTTTTTATTGAATAGGGTGTAGTGAGTTGGAATCCCAATGAGAATATAAATGGACTGATAAAATTATATTTCAATATTTGATTATTATGGCGGGGATAACTATAATATCTATGATGAATTGGTATATGAAACTATAATGTCTTAAGATAGTAAGGTGTGGTTGAACACTATCACTGTATTAGAGATGGAGATGAACAAGTAGCTTGATTTATGATGAATTGTGTTACATGATGTTTGGATGTGCACAATGGAAGCTTGTTCCTTATTTTGGGGATAGTGGGTTCATATTGAACCATGACCTTGGTATATCATGTGTGATGAAAGGAGTACAATTATGTATATTTGAAGAGAAAAATAATTTTAGTATAGTGTTTTTAATGACAAAAATTATTTTAAGGACAATTTTTAAAACAAAATTAGAAACTTTGGTCCCAAAGTAGGAGGAATTCAGTGGATTGGGGTTTTGATTGTGATTATGTGTTTTTTAAAATATTATTCATATTTTTATTGATATGTTTCATGGTAAAAATGTTGTTCTATATTCTTGAATGTGTGTAGTGGTAAAGTCGAGTTAAAAATTTTTCCATCATTTTTTCACTACAATAAACTAGCTATTGCTTAACCCCATCGTCATGATATGTCCACTTGGTCATGTTATGATTGAATGGCGTGAGGGTGTTATAAAATTTAGAAAATAAAAATACATTAGGATCATCTTTTTTATGATTGGTGGGTTTCATCTTCATATTGGTGAGCCACACAATGTCATAACCAATAACAGTCATTCCACAATGGCATTGGTTGATTTTTGTGGCACCTTTTCAAAAAACTATTCATTCCATGGCCCAGAGGGAAAATACTATGATAGTGGTGTGTAATTTTACCATATAAATTTATAGAATCTCTAGGCCTCAACCCCTTTAGTCGAATCATGACCTGATCCTGTGAAGGAGGTGTATCATTAGGAAGCATTTGGAAAAAATATAACCAACCCGGTTGTCTATTTTATAATGGTGATAGACTTGTAATTTACTAGTCAACCCCTTTAGGATTTTAAATTCAAGGGAAATCATGAGAGGGTAAATTTGACTAAATCTACCCTCCATCTTCAAAACATTCATTCCCCATTTCAATTGATGTTTTTATGGGGTTTATTTTGTGTCCATTATTTCTTTTATTCCTTTTTCTGGTTCCCATTTATATCCTTAAAATTTTTTGTTAACAAAATATTATTTTAGTATTAATTCCAACATATAATTTAATAATTGGGTGAGTATGATAGTGTTTTTCTTCAAATGTCTAGAGTAAGTCCATAGAGGATGAAGGACCTAGGTTCTTCTAATTCCAATGGTGTAAAGATACAACCATACATTCCAATAGAATATTTTTATTTGGATTCAATTTATTGATTAATTAAATATTTTAATAAATAATTTTTATTTCAATTTATCTTAATATAAGAGTTCACAATTTGACATGACCTTATATAAATCATATATGAGAATGTCTGAGGCTGTTCAGGGAATCACTATAATAATATATCTTTGTTCAGGGATGGTGGTCCCTATAATATAAAATAAATTTTTTTTATCATGTGAATTAATTCATGCATAATTGAAAGGTACTAGATAAGTGAATAGGGAAAGAGATAACCCCATTTAAATATGGAGTCTGTCTTTGAGATTCCATTAGTTTGGATAAGCTCATCCATTCAAATCTTTTAAATTGGGATTTTGTGACGGTAACATTGCTAAGCAGTGAAAGTGAAATTTTATTTCTTATGGACCTATGGTAGGTCCTGGGAGTCCTTATGTGTTATGTGTATCTTAAATTAATTTCGTAGAAAAAATAAGTCGGATTGAGAGGCTACAAAATAATGGTGATGAGTGATATATTCATATTTATTAAACTTTATGATTGACACACTTATGAGGGTAGATGGGACACTAGATATATTCTATTATATAATTGATACCTCTATGTATTTTTGTGGGTTGTTTTTAATTCTAGAGGGCGGTGGATGGTAGGACTTAAAGATGGGTTGGTGGGACAGTTTAATGATATGAGATTAGGTTTACAATGGTCTTGTAGTAAATTTATATGGAATAATCCATTTTTATTGGGATTGGGACATGATGTGGGAATAGAATAATGATTGGAACTATACTCAAGTCTTGGTTTATCTGATTATTTTGTCTATGATAACACAATAAGATGGAGGATATATCTTGGAGTTGATGAGATAACACTGAGATTAGGCTAATGGATCATGTAAATGTCTATGATGAGTGGGACAAGAATGATGAGGGGACTAACCTATTTTAATTATCAGATCAATATGATTTTCTGAGAAGTATAATAAAGGGATAAATATATGATGAGTTGTATATAAAGGTATGTTGGTAGGTTATAGGTGAGAGTCACCCATGCAATGAATAAATGAGCATGTAGTGAATTTTTTATTCCCTAAAACTTATTTAATTCATAGGTTGATCTAATTATTTTTTGATAAATAGAATATATAATAATGATTTTTGAGAAATTTCACGACCTCACCTCACTTTGAGTTATATGGTGTTGGTGGATCCCTACCATCAGTTATTCTGTAGAGGTTTTTACATGATTTCAATCCCTACCTAGATTGATAATTTACTAACAGGAATAAGGACTTAGATTGTGTAACACCCAAGGTAAACAAAGAATATGACATTTTCACATTTATCCATATTTTTGAATAAAATTTCAATATTAATTTAAAGGGAATGCTATGCTCAATGGCTTACCCAATACACAACAACGAGTTTCTTGGGAATCTTTCGTTGCACTCTAATAATAAAATAATATTATTTTAAATTGTAGTTAACTCCTAGACGTTGTAATGGCGGGAATGAACAAAACTAACTACAAAATTATTATATATGTTTGTCAAATATTTTTACTTTTTACAGTAAAAGTTAGAGGATTAAAAATGTGAATGAATCCAATTTTAATCGTAAACATTCTAATATTCTTTAAAATGTCGATTAACCGCCTTTTGATGATGAACCTCTTTTAAATCCACTTTTTGAAAATGTTATGTGTTATATTTTACAAAATAATATTCTTATTTAGAATCGGGACGTCAAAATTTACTTTGTGTAAATTTTTGTTATTTTTCCCACAAAGTTCATTTTTTAATAAATAGTGAAAATGTTGTATTTTAATTCAAAACATCTTTGTAATATAATTTATTTATATTATTAGATTATATTTTGAATTTGTTTTAAAGTTAAATTAGAATATATTTTTACCATTTTATCCAATATTGGTCGTTGGAATTAATTTCATCTTGAAATTGGACTTAAACTAGTGTCAATCTTTTAATACTTATTGTTTCATAAAAACACGCTATTTTCTCTGAAAGCAGGAATTAATTATTAAATTAATTAATGTAACATATATGTATTGAATTTTTTAAAATAGTCATTATTTTTTAATTCTGAATATCAAATATATCTTAGGGTGAATTTTTCTTATTTTTCGGGAAAACATCAATTTTTGATTAATAGTGAAACCAATAAGTGGTACTTAAAAAACTGATTTTTCGTTTAAATGAAATTTTACCACCTCTGTGTTTTGAATTTCAAAAATCCGACATACATGTTTTTCATTAAGAAGAAAAATTTGGTTCAATGGGATTAAAATAATTTTTTGGTGAATAGTAACTTTTATGTTTTAATCGCGATTAGAGGTAATAAGTGTAGTTTAAGGTAAAAATAATGTTTTAATAATATGAAATGACCTAGACACATGTCCTACCCACATTTTATGAGTCATGGAAGACCAAGAAAATATATGGGTCAACTTGGGGACCCCATGGAGCCACTATGATTGGAAAATGACATTAATACCTTTTTATTTAAAGTTAAAATTAAAATGTCACAAACATGTGTTGTTTTAATAAAACGATTTTTAGATGGGGTTATACAAGTAATATTTTTTACTATAAATATTCATTATAAAGATAAAAATATTTACTACATCATGATATTTTTTAACAATTTTTAGATATTAAATAAATTAATTTATTTATGACACTGTGATGATGTAGTGATTACCTCATAAATGAACGATTTAAATAAAATTAGAAGATAGGGTTAAATCTAAGTCTTACACTTGTAAAAATCCTATTTTATGGGTTTATTTAGAAACCTTATCACCTTATACTCGAAATATATCATTTTGGGACCTTTTAAATCCGAAAATCATTTTATAATAATGTAATATTTTATAACTTTCCAAGAGTGCCCCTCCTCTCCTCTTATAAAAGGCCCCCACCTCTACCACCTTACACACACCTCTCAAGCCTTTGACTTGGCAAAACCATGCCCATTTCATCTCTCCACATCCCTATCTTCATCATTGAATCCTCACATTGGGCATAATTCTTTCCAAGGAAGCCTTTGAGCTCAAATCAAAGAGAGTTACCCGATTTAAAGGTAATGTCTTCCCTTGTGTTCTTTTGATTTATTTTGCTTCTCCACCCCTCTTAAATTTTTTTATTCCTTTATTTTGTAACAAAACCAATATCTTAAATATACTATGATGTTTTTATGTGATGTATTCTCACTACACTTACACACACCTTCGTCTAATGTTTAAAGAACATACTGTTTCTGTGGATGGCGAATTTCTGCCTCACGAAACAATGATTTTTCAATCTTCTCTTATCACCATTCATGGTGGCCACTATGATGTCACTATATTTTTTATATATTATATATGGTATTTAATTTTTCTATATGCTTCTTAATTTTATATTTAAAACATGCCTTTATTCTTTTCATGTTGTGAAAATGCGATAATTTCATACGAGGAAGTGTGGACTACCGCCCCCTCAAGTGATGTAACTCGTTCATGCAATACATTGAATGTATAATGAATGAAATTAATGAACATATTTGACCTATATAACATATATATTATACTGGAATTATAATATATATATCCCTCAATTATTTTTAATTCCATTAATATGACAAAGAAATGAAAGTAGCTTTCATGCGTATGTACGGCCTACCGTCTCCATGAATGGTGCATTTCATTTATTTTTTATCTCCAGATGTTTTGGAATAGTATAAAATGAATATATACTACATATATATGATATTTAAAACATCAATAATATTCTGGATATTATTTAATTATAACTACAGGGAAATTTCATTTCCAACAAGTTCAATTTTTACTCATGTACCGAACATCGACAAAAACGTCTGATATGATCTCACTTTATTAACAAATTATTATAACCTTATAATATGTGACATGAACTGAATAATAATATTTAAATGAGGTCCTTAAGAAATCATAAATTGACCAAATTTTATTATTCAAGAATATAAAGAAATGAACAAGACAAGTCAGACTTGAGGTAAGGGATCCTACCTCTCTCTTTCTTTTATTATTCTAAATCTTTATCTTTAATGTCCATGTTTACAAAATGGTTTTTAGTATTTATTTATATGGACATTAATGTTTTAAAATTATAATTCCATTAAAATCTTCTAAGTTTTATGGGAACCTTTGATTCAAAAATCTATTTTAAATGGTTTTTGAAAATGGATTGATTAATTCAATATCTTGGAATTACTTATTATGATTGAAAATGAAATGTTGTTATTGAAATATTTATATTTTCAATATTTTATGTGTAATGATGGTACTTGGAAATCTTAAGGGTGGTTACGTGATAAACTGTATGACGGGTGGTGTCGTGAATACCAGGACGGGTGGTTACGTTATAACCTCCAATGCATTGGGTATGGAAGTCGGCCGTATGGCTATTCCATTAAGTATGTGTGGAAGTCGACTGTATGGTTATTCTATTTAAGTATTTTTATGTCCCAAGTTACCTTTATATGTTATGTGTTCTTTATATGGGTTTTATGGTAATATTTTGGTTACAAAAGGGTAAGTAATGATCTTTTATTCAGTAAAGAGTTTTTACTGCTTCATAAATCTGAAAAGTATTTCTTTGGTAAAGTATTCATGGTTTACTTGTTGTTTTGAAAAAATAACAGTTTCCCTTCTTTGTGTATCCTTTACTAGGATTTTTATGCTCATCCCATGTTTTTGAAATGTTTTCCACAGGACTTATAGTTCAATAGGGTAAAGGATGAGATCAAGGAAAGACATGTCATTTAAAACATGGAAATAGACATGTTTCTTTTTAAGTGTTTTTTTTATTTTATGGAAACTTAGTAGAAGTGTATACTAGGTAATCTTTTGAGATGTAATAGTTATGAACTAATTCTCTAAAAGTATAAACCTGAAAAGATCCTCAATGTGAATTATTCATTTAATTTAATATTAAGTAAGGTTTAAGGCCGGGCCTTATAGTTGGTATCAAAGGGAGGTTTAGATAACTTTAGAGGATAGGGTATCATCTAAGCATAAGTGACGTTACCATAATGGTTAGGATTTCAGAAAGAGTCCTAGTTTTAGAAAAAGTGAATGAGTAAGTATATATTAGTGTTTATCATCCTCATTAGTACATGATGGTTTTATTGATATACTCACACTGACAATTCTGTTTTTAGCAAATGGATGGATCTAGCAGGCACCAAAGTGACAATGGGTTTAAAGGAAACTATGGTGGTTCTCTGATTAAGAGACTGGATGAAATGGGGGATTCAATGAGGAATCTCATGGTTGTTATAAACCAACTATCAAGGAGTCATGATCAAACACCTGAACCTTGGTGAGTTCTCTAATGTATCATGTATGAGATGACCAAGTTGATGTGGAAGTTCAGGTAATAATTATAATGTTAACCATTAGGGATTATATGATCCTTAATTTTTAGGTAATTATGGGTTACTCTATGATATGATGGAATATGAAAGGAATGAGATAAATTTGAGGTTAAAATATGTTATGGTTATTTTTGAAGATTTTATCTTGTTTTGGGGAATGTTTTAAGAATTATATAGTTTTGGAAAAAGGAGAACACGCAGACCGTATGACAACCTATCGTGTCGGACAAAGCTGTGGGAATCAAACCCACAACCAAAGTGTGACTGGTATTTATCGCCTACCACTAGACTATGTGAAGTCCCTGGTTAGTTTGACTAATTCTTTTTAGTTATATTATTTTATGAATTAATAGTAAGTTGATTTTGGGTTATCTATGGAAATTATTATCCTATCATGGAGGATATGTGATTAGTGTAATTACTTTTCAATATTATACTTTAAGAGCAACTGATGTTATTTAGAGATAAGTGTTATTTTGTACCTTGGGAGACTATTTGATTAAATCCTTCAAATATTTGGGTTTCAATCTTAGTTTGGTTTACTTTGAAGAATTTTATGGAAATATTGTTTATCGAATGGTCTTCGTTGAACTTTGGGTTTTGTTGGACAAATTTTGGAGATTAAGAATAGATTTTCTTTTTATAAAGGGTTATCCTTTTCTGGATTATCTGATCTTGTACTAAACTTTTTGGTTTTTGTTTTGGTTAAAGACTAAACACATGGGAAGTATATTCTTCTATTTTGTGGATTAGGTGATTATCTAGAAGATTCTTATAGCTCTCTTAATGTAAACAAGTCATCCTAAATACTCATCTTTTGGAGAAAATACGAGTTCGTGTAAGAAATCTAGTAAAATTTGAAAGTCAACATGACAAGTAAGTATGTTTCCTTATGTTTTAGTTAAGCTCAAAAATAAATTCCTCAATGAAAACTTACTTAAAAAATGTTTTCCATCATCTTTTCCTACTGGGGAATCCAATACCGTTTAACCCATCACAAGTTTGTGGTTTTCTAGTGGTTAACTTTCTCCTAAACATGTTTTCTATCACACTCCCTCAGAACATGACCCTTTCTTTTTTCTTCCATATCCATGTTTTCATACATAGAATCCTAGTATGGGTTAACTTGGGTGACCTTTTCACTTCCCTTTCTTTCTTTTAAAGTGATAGTTTAATTTACTCTTTTTCCGATGTGGGGCTTTTAATGATGTTTCCGAGCCCAATTTTAAAATTGAGATGACGCAATTCCCAAAAGGGGGAAGGATGTAACAACCCAGGTAAATAAAGAATATAACATTTTCACATTTATCCATATTTTTGAATAAAATGTTAATATTAATTTAAAGGGAACGCTATGCTCGATGGCTTACCCAATACACAACAATGAGTTTCTTGGGAATCTTACGTTGCACTCTAATAATAAGATAATATTATTTTAAATTGTAGTTAATTCCTATCCGTTGTAATGGTGGGAATTAAAAGAACTAACTACAAAATGATTATATATGTTTGTCAAATATTTTTTCTTTTTACAATAAATGTTATAGGATTAAAAATGCGAATAAATCCAATTTTAAGCGTAAACATTCTAATATTCTTTAAAAGGTCGATTAACCGCCTTTTGATGACAAACCTCTTTAAAATCCACTTTTTGAAAATTTTATGTATTATATTTGACAAAATAAAATTCTTCTTTAGAATCGGGACATCATAATTTACTTTGTGTAAATTTTTGGTATTTTTTCGATAAAGTTCATTTTTAATGAATAGTGAAAATGTTGTATTTTAATTCAAAACCTATTTTTAATCTAATTTATTTATATTATTAGATTATATTTTTAATTGTTTTTAAAGTTAATTTAGAATATATTTTTACCATTTAATCCAATAGTGGTCGTTGGAATTAATTTCATCTTGAAATTAGACTTAAACTACTGTCAATCATTTGATACTTATTGTTTCATAAAAACACGCTATTTGCTCTGACAGTGGGAATTAATTATTAAATTAATTAATGTAACTTATATGTTTTGAATTTTGTAAAATAGACATCATTTTTGAATTCAGAATATCAAATATAGCTTAGGGTGATTTTTTTGTATTTTTCTGGAAAACATGAATTTTTGATGAATAATGAAACCACTAAGTGGTACTTAAAAAACTGATTTTTCGTTTAAATGAAATTTTACCACCTCAGTGTTTTGAATTTCAAAAATCTGACATAAATGGTTTTCTTTATGAAGTAAAATGTGGTTCAATGAGATTAAATTTTTTTGGGTGAATAGTAACTTTTAAGTTTTAATCGCGAATAGTGGTAATTAGTGTAGTTTAAGGTAAAAATAATGTTTTAATAATATTAAATGACCTAGACACATGTGATACCCTCTTTGGATGAGTCATGGAAGACTAAGAAAATCCATCGGTCAACTTGGGTACCCCATGGAGACACTTGGCTTGGAAAATGACATTAATAACTTTTTATTTAAAGTTAAAATTAAAATGTCACAAACATGTGTTGTTTTATAAAACTATTTTTAGGTGGGGTTATAAAAGTCATATTTTTTACTATTAATATTCATTAGAAATATAAAAGTATTTCCTACATCATGATATGTTTTTATAATTTTTAGATATTAAATAAATAAATTTATTTATGACACCGTGATGATGCAGTGATTGCCTCATAAATGAACGATTTAAATAAAATGAGAAGATAGGGTGATATCTAAGTCCTACACTTGTCACAAACCTATTGGATGGGTGGATTTCTAACCTTTATCGCCTTATCCTCGAAATATATCCTTTTGGGACCTTTTAAATACGAAAATCATTTTATAATAAAGTAATATTTTAAAACTTTCCAAGAGTGCCCTCCTCTCCTCTTATAAAAGGTCCCCACCTCTACCACCTTACACAAAACTCTCAAGGCTTTGGCTTGGACAACCCCTGCCCATTTCATCTCTCCACATCACTCTATTAATCATTGAAGCCTCACTTTGGGCATAATCCTTTCCAAGGAAGCCTTTGAGCTCAAATCAAAGAGAGTAACCCGGTTTAAAGGTAATGTCTTCCCTTGTGTTCTTTTGATTTATTTTTCTTCTACAACCCTCTAAAATATTTTTATTCCATTATTTTGTAACAAAACAAGAATAATAAATATACTAGGATGTTTTTATGTAAATTATTCTAGCTACACTTACACACACCTTAGTCTAATGGTTAAAAAACATACTGTTTCTGTGGATGGTGAATTTCTGCCTCACGAAATGATGATTGATCAATCTTCTCCTAACACCTTTCATGGTGGCCATTATGATGTAAATATATTTTATATATGATATATATGGTATTTATGTTTTCTATATGCTTCTTAATTTTATATTTAAACCATGCCTTTATGCTTTTCATGTTGTGCAAATGCGATAATTTCATACGAGGAAGTGTGGACTACCACCCCCTCAAGTGATGTGACTCGTTCATGGAATAAATGGAATGTATAAAGAATGAAATTAATGAAAATATGTGACCTGTATAACATGTATATTATACTGGAATTATAATATATATCTCTCTCAATTATTTTTAATTCCATTAATATGACAAAGAAATGAAAGTAGCGTTCATGCGTATGTATGGCCTACCGTCTCCATGAATGGTGCATTTCATTTATTTTTTATCTCAAAATGTTATGGAATAGTATAAAATGAATATATACTGGATATATATGATATTTAAAACATCAATACCATTCTGGATAAGATGTACCTCTAACTACATGGAAAATTCATTTCCAACAAGTTCAATTTTTACTCTTGTATCGAAGATCGACAAAAACGTCTGATATGAACTCAATTTATTAACCAATTATTATAACATTATAATATGTGATATGAACTGAATAAAAATATTTAAAGGAGGTACTTAAGAAATCATAAATTGAGCAAATTTTATTATTCATGAATATAAAGAAACGAACAAGGAAAGTCAGACTTGAGGTAAAGGATCCTACCTCTCTCTTTCTTTTTAAGTACTCCCTTTTATGTCATTTCTTTTAAGATCATCATTATTATGTTTGGGGACGTTATTTTATATTCCTAAGTATTTAATTTTTATGTTCATATTAAGAGAGACCCTATTGGATCACATAAATCCATTTTTGGATGTTTTAAGTGGCGTCGTTAGGCTGCCGATTTTCGTAAGGGATTTTTCATCTCACTTTTATTCCCATGAGATTTATGCTACATTTTCCACCATTTCCTTTGAGTGGTGTATTTACTGCCCATTATTCTAATAATTGAGTAATATTCTTTCGTTTATTAGTATTTACATCAATTTTATATATTTCTTATTTCATGGGGTGTACGTTTCGAAAGTTACCCAAGTCGGTAAGGGAACCTTTCACCCTCCTCTTTTTAAAACACTTATTTTGTTATGCCTTTTAATTTACATATTTTTTTGTTGGGATATGTTCTTATATATCCATATTTATGTAAAGTTAATGTACATGTTATGATATCCCATTCACTCTCTCGTCGACTAATTTTTCTGAGTTTTGAAGTGAGGCCGTTAGGCTGTCGAATTTTTACAAGGGAACGTATTAACCCAATTTCGATTTCTTTGGGTTTAACATGTACTTCTTGAACATGTCATCCAATGAATATGTGTGAATGACCTATGATTGTTTCACACTTAATATCCACTTATATTGGGTGCATTTATATTTCTCACACATAATTAGGTGGTAGATTTACCCTTAATTTAAGGATACCATCCTTATAATGGATTTCATCCCAATTTACATTTCCATTGAGACTTCATTGTTGTTATGCACCTATTCACTCTTATATGGTGTGTATACTGTCCTTTGACATATTATATCACGAATCCCTTTATTCTCATTATATTATACAGTTCAGATTAAATGTTATTCCGCAATTATTTGTATTCAAGATTCTCTCATTTTGTTAAAAACACTTTAACAAAAATATCATTTTAAATGTTTTAAAGATTTATTATTCTAAATCTTTATCTTTAATATCCATGTTTTCAAAATGGTTTTCAGTATTTATTTATATGTAAGTTAATGTTTTAAAATTATTATTCCATTAAAAGCTTCAAAGTGGTATGAGACACTTTGATTCAAAAATCTCTTTTAAATGGTTTTTTAAAATGGATTGATTAATTCAATATCTTGGAATTACTTATTATGATTGAAAATGAAATGTTGTTATTGAAATATTTATATTTTCATTATTTTATGTGTAATGATGGTACTTGGACATTTTACGGGTGGTTACGTGATAAACCATATGACGGGTGGTGCCGTGAATACCAGGACGGGTGGTTATGTTATAACCTCCAATGCATTGGGTATGGAAGTCAGCCGTATGGATATTCCATTAAGTATGTGTGGAATTCGACCGTATGGTTATTTTATTTAAGTATGTTTATGTCCCAAGTTACATTTATATGTTATGCGTTCTTTATATGGGTTTTATGGTAATATTTTGGTTACAAAAGCGTAAGTAATGGTCTTTTATTCAGTGAAGAGTTTTTACTGCTTCATAAAGGTGAAAAGTATTACTTTAGTAAAGTATTCATGGTTTACTTGTTGTTTTAAAAAACTAACTGTTTTCCTTCTTTGTATATCCTTTAATGGGCTTTTTATGCTCATCCCATGTTTTTGAAATGTTTTCCATAGGACTTAAGGTTCAATAGGGTCAAGGATGGGATCAAGGAAAGACATGATATCTAAAACATGGAAATAGACATGTTTCATTTTTGGTGTTTTTTTTTATTTTATGGAAACTTAGTTGAAGTGTCTACTAGGTAATATTTTGAGATGTAATAGTTATGACCTAATTATCTAAAACTCTAAACCTGAAAAGATCATCAATGTGAATTATTCATTTAATTAAATAATAAGTAAGGTTTAAGGCCGTGGCCTTATAGATTGGGTGATAATATATTGTTTTATCCCAACCCAAGGAGAGAATGTATTGTTTATGATGTGATTCCTATGATTTACTAGAGTTATAAGGCTTGAGTTTTAAAATTCTATGGTCTTAACATGAGTGTGAATTTTTTGGGAGTGATAAACTAGAGTGACAAGACTCATCTAATTATTATATACTATGAGTCATGGATGATATACCCTACCATGAGTAATAAGATATAAGTTGAGATATAAACATAGATCCCTATCATGCATGATAATGTTGTGGTCAATGATGTGTGAAATAACTCCCTTGATTGATAAGGAATTATCCACAACATTGATTCACGACCCTACTATACATCTTCAAGTAGTGGTTGGGGCTTAGTGACACACATAGCTGAGTATTTGAGTATGAGTAGGATCACAATGAATGAGGTGAATATATTCAATATTAGGATCACGAAGTAAAATTGGGTGTCATGATTGTTTGATTAGAACCTAGTGACCCGATTCACAATGAGTCATGGTAGCTGGTATAACACATGAACTCTTATGATCTTATGTTTGTATGTTTATTTACATTCACCATGAATACATGATTATTATATAATATATTAGTGTAATGTGGTGATACCAAAATGATATTTATTCTTGACACCATCTATAGTCCCCATGATGCGAATTCATACCTTATGTTTAATTTATGGTTGATCATATGGTTTGTGTAGTTCTGGATGGAGGACCTCTAAGGTATTATATACTAGCTTGTTGAGACTGAGGGATGGTAGCGGAGCCTTTATGTATTTCTTAGTTTTTATTTTTCCTTTTTGATTAGTCTAATGGGAAAATAGTTTAATGTATGCCTATCTGATTTTACATTCATTTTTCATAAAATTGTTGTTTATTGATTATTAATACTATGATTAATATTAATTGTGGATGTAATTTGTTCATTTCAGCTATTTTATTCAGTGATTCATTTTCATTGTATCACTAATGTATGATTTAGGCCTTTTCCACCAGTCAATTGAATCTAGTATACATGGAAGTATGCTTGAGGCCACTTGGATCTCCATATCAGATTGGCGATCTGGGTAAGGGCTTTAGAATAGGGGCTATCCACCCATATGATTGCATGTGAAATCATGGACCTAAATTGATTTATAACTATGTATGTGAATTTCCAATATTAAATTATTAAATTAGAATTAATTATATAATATTTAGATGAATAAGGAATATATAAAATAGATAATCTATAAATGATTGTTATTACCCTTTCCTTGTGCATAATCTTAATGTCATACACAAAAGAACATAGATAATTAAAATACATTGGGATAAATGACTATATTACCTATTTTAATTTTGATAACTCTGATGTGTTTCTTTCTACAACTCCTAGTTTTTTAAAATGTTTTTGATTCATCATTATTTAAAAATTTTCAAATATCATATTAGGTTAAATAAAAGATAATGATAATTGATAATTTTTTACTAGTATGTTTTGATCATATTAAGAAATATTTCTATTGACTATAAAATTAGATATTTGTTTTTCAAATTTGATATGTATAATTAAATATTTTTTAAAATAAATATTTAATTTCATATTAATATATAAATAATAATCTGTTTATATTTTAATTATATAAACATGATGAAATGAACAATAAAAAATGTGGTATTTTCATATTAATGGAATAATTTGTTTATAGGGACCATTAAATATTGTGAATTTGTAATCCAATATTGGGAGGACCTGCAAGTACTTAGTTTTTTACATTTATCGGGTATTATAAATGCACCTCCCAGTTTCTTTTCAGTCTATATTACCTTTTAGAGGATGTTTAATGAACCACATGTCTACTAGAGTTTATTAATACACCTTCTAAGGTCGGTTTTAGGATTATCATCCATGGTGTGTATTGAACATTTCTATTGGTCTATATATAAATCAGGTGTCTACTATTCTCCCTATAGATAGAAATAAAATTAGACATGGCATGTAATCAAGTGTTCTTAATTCAAGAGAGATCCCTACATTACATTATTTGATCTACTATATATTTCCACTCTCATTCCTTGTCACATATTTTTCCTTAGAGGGTTGAATTACATCCCTTGTAAGGGATGACGATCTTACCAAGAAATTGGTAATTAACGTTATTAGAGGATTATAAGGGAGACTAAATCATTCAAATTAAACTAGAACATAATTATTCCATATCAATTTAAAAGGTATTTTTATTTAATTTTTATTTTAATAGTAATGTTATATTTACTATCACAATACATCCTAGAGGGTCTCATGCCATGAATACCCCTAGATGACATCCAATAGGCTAGGGAAATGTGAATATAATTGAGTAGGAATATCCTATAAATGGGAGGAATTTTCATAAGTATCTATATGAACACATACTTCTCTAAGCCATAAATTCTGAAATGTATAAGTACTAAGTAAAAATTTCATGAAAACCACTATATACCACAATCATAATACAAGAGAGAAAGTACTAGAAAGTAAACATAGCCAAAATACTCGGACCAAAGTAAAAGAGTATGCAGCCACAAGTCCAACTTGTAATATAAGAGATACTGTGAATATCTTAAAAAATGTTTCTAGATCTCACCTTGGTATGTCCGGTCTCATAAGCCACCTCATGGTCCTACTCTTCCAGAATCTCCATTAAATATTCGATCATTTTCACAAGACATGACACATCTGGGAAAATCCCGTGTAGGGGTGAGTAAAACATTACTCTGTAAGACACCCCAAAATTAGAATGGAATACCAAAAATAAAATTAAAAAAAGGAAATACCATGAAATAATACCATAAAAGAATAAAAATAATAGAAACAACATGAAATAATACCACAAAGGAAATACCGTGAAGGAATACCACCAAGTAATACCACAACAGAATTTATATTCAGGTCCACAGAGATATTTTTCGATAGGGAATATATCAAGAATATATAGTTATAATCAATCCAAAAAGACACACATTCTCTATAAGAAACCCAGTCTACTTAAGACACATAGTCTCAATAAGACACATAGTCTCCATAAGACACATAGTCTCTATAGGACACATAGTCTCAATAAGACACACAGTCTCCAAAAGAAGGCATTCCTTATAAGACACATAGTCTCTAGGTCACAACCATCCAAATAAATGATTTCTCAAAGCATGCACATTCCAATAGAACTCACACATAAATCCATTATATCGTATTCACACTCCCTCAAAAACCTAGTTATGAAAATTTTAAATTATTGTATCATCATATGGGTCCCAAATCCACAGATGACTTATCAGACAGATGTCTTGTATGAAAGTTATGGAAGTAAAATGTTTTCATAAGGTGGTTCACATGACTCTGGACTGACTCTGGCAGTCGATGACACAGTGGCATCTCGATCATCCATGGAGGTTGACCACACAATAGCTATCATGGCCGTTCAACAGCTCTATCAACCGTGGCCCGGTCTGGCAACCTAGGTCTGTCCTAGGTTTGCTCTGACTATTGGGTCTGACCCTGCCTGATGGGTTGAACTAGCCCACAAGGCATTTCATTCTTTAACTGGGCCCGACCCAATAACCTTGCTAGCCAATCCTGCTCACCAAACATGGCCCGTTACTAGGTCAGTCTGCTCATGCAGACTCCCACGATGACTGGAACCACATCCCATGAGAATTCGTGTCGTGTCTCGTGGTATCCCAACCCATCGTGTGCCACCATTATTTCCACTCGTCACCCTTGATACAAATGTGAACTGTTATTCATCATTAGGGTGTGGAAACACTAAAACAAAATAACCTATATGATCCTCAGGTGCCGATATACTTTGATATGGCCTCTGTTTTGTCAGGCATCAAATATGGGGGGGCCCGATAACATTAAGAGCCTCCCAGCAAGTTGATCCACGATCATGAGGATCAAACAACAATGAACACCAAGAACAACATAGATAAAAATCACCAAGAATTCCAGAAAATTAAAATACAGAATTTGTTCTTACAGCATTTATTTTTACTCATTATAAGGACAAACAAAGATGTTAAACTAATCATCTGATAATCCTTCATCAATAACCTAACCTACAACAATGACCAAACCATGGATCTAATGTCACAAGCATAATGTACATAGAAATTACAATTATTTTATAGAATAATTAATTAAATAAACAAATATACACTTAAAGACCATATTAGTATAGTGTCATTGGAAACATGGAACATAATATTCTAACTTAATGAAATATCATAAAAATATCTTATAAAGATCATCCCCATTAGTTTTTCTACCAAGAACCATTCCTTAAATCTTGGGGAAAATAAAAAATAAAAATGGTGACCTAAAATTCTCAGTATTGGTAAACATGGAGAACATAAAACAAACCAAAAAATAAGAATTTAAAAATATGAACAAAGACGTTAAATATCAAAATATCGAGTCATTAAATAAATATTGGCAGTGTGTATGGAATATACCATAAAGAGACATTAACCATGATAAAATAGAATTGGCATAAATAATAGAGTTGTGGAAAACACATGTGCACATATTATGGTTTTTGTAGTATTCAAGACATTACTTCCATAACCATCATAGTGGAAAAAGTCCATTATTGAACTATGTTTACTTGTTGTTTAAGCCATGTATTACTGAACAAGATTAACTTGTCATTTCAGCCCTGTATTACTTAAATGTATTTTCATTCCATTCCATTAATGTATATCTTATGAGATATATGGAAATATAGGTCCCAACCATCTCATAATGAAATCATTCTTACATTTCCACAAAAACATAAATCATTCATTATAGAATAACCCTAGAAATAAAGTATGTTTCTTAAACATCATTCCATCATAACATAATCTATGTAAAACAAATGGATTTCATAAATAGAAGTACATCATAAAAAATCATACTATTAATATAAATAGAAACATAACCCTATTTAAATAATGTCTACTATGATGGAAAGAAATTTTTATGTAACACGTGAAATTAATTTTTGAGGAAAATATCCTTTCTTCTTCAAATAAGTTTTCATTTGTAAAAACTCCACACAATTTTAAATTAAAAGATTTTATTTGAAAATTAACTTGAAAACTAGTAAGTAAAGATTCATGGATATAATTCATCATGACACATTATAAATCCATTCATGTAGTATATGTTAAAAAACATTCTTCTTGTACTCCTTCCGAAAAAGTCCAAAAATACCTCGTATGGAAAACGAAAGAACGATTCCTTCCATAACATTTAATACACATTTACCAATGTGTAAATTCACTGTAAACATTATTATAAGAATATAAATAATATTATATATTTCTGAAACATGGATGTGGATGATAAATATACCCCAGTAAATTCATACGTATAAAAAATTGTGAAAAACAATGGGATTGCAAAATTATCCCTCACCTCAGGTCTGATTTCTTCCATATGTGTCCAAAACTCATATATTGTGGGTTTAAAAATATTATTAACTTTTAAAATTACTTTTATAATATCTATTATATCATATATGATTCACATATAACATAATATAATCCATTTATTTATCAATTTCATGTTAATGAAATGTTTTGTGTTGTAACTTTATTCTTTATCTTACTTGTTTAGAATTTTAATTCTTGATCTTATTACATAGATCATGATTTAATTAATTCTAAAATGTAAAATATTATTTATATATCGTTAATATTTAGTATAGAAATATATATAATATATATAAATGAAATTTAGTACACCGTTCAGGGAGACGGTAGGTCGTACGTTTTCATGAACGTTGTTTTCGTTTCCTCATTGAATTGAATGAATGAAATTAAATGACACGCACATATATATACATAAGCCTTATATAATTATAATTTCAATTATTTCATTATTATTTATTATATATACCATATAATCAGTCTTGAATGGTTATCAAGGATAATGAATCTCATTGCGTCGTGTAGATGGTAAGTCATTTATACGAATGAGAGACGATATCATTCACCTAATAGTTAAATGCTTTAAAATTGGATGATATATTAATTTTAATTAATAAGTATCATTTTATATTTACTATTTACATCCATTATAATCATCATTATACCCATCCAAATTATATATTTTTGAATAACAAATTACACCATCACGTGGAGACGGTAAGCCGAACGTACACACACAATGGTGATATTGTTATTCGTAGGATGAGTTAAAAGAGGTATAAGTTTTTAACATAAATATAATAACATAAAATCATTTATAATATAGAGTATTTATTACTTTATTATGGAAAATCATAAGATCATGATGTAGAAGAAGAATTTTTTTAAAAAGGTGATAATACCATTACATTTTTTAGTATCTCCTTTTTTATTTGAACAAAAGGTATCTATAGGATGGATTTATGACAAATTTATATCCTCTAGAGTGAATTTATGGATGTCGGTATAGTAAATGGGTAATGTTTGTCTAAGGATTTAGAGTTGTTATTAAAAGAGAAGGAGAAGTTCCCTTTTATAAGAGAGGTGAGTGGCACTTTAGGAAAGTCTTTAAATATTAATTAATTATAATTTATTCTGGTTTCTAATGGTCTCAAACTAATTAATTTATGAAAATAATAATAATATGGTTAAAAAACTCAACCAATTGGTTTTAAACATGTTTTTGTCACAAATGTAACCTTATTATTTATCTATAACGCTTATTTAAAAACATTAACTCTTACCATGTCTTCTTGTATTTTAATAATATATGGTCACTAAAGTTACTATAAAATGCCAAGAGAACATAATGTGGATCATTAATGAAATTTGTAACATTATATAAGACATTTGTTTGAATATTATATTTTTATGACTAGTATATCATTTAATAAAATTGTATTTGTTTTAAAAACTCATTTATTTGAATTTTGACACTATTTAGTAAGTGATTTTTTTTAAATTCGTAACAACCCGATTTCATAAAAACAAAGAAATTAAATCATCCCTCACATGTCACTATCATCCAAAAAAATTCTGGGTGGAATAAAAATGTTCAAATTACACTTATTTTAATATTTATGATATCATTTATTTGAATATTTCATTAATTAAGTAATCACTACATCATCATTATGTCAGAAATAAATTTATATATTTAATGTATATCAAATTTAAATAAAATAACATTATGTAGGAAATCATTTTATCTTTGATGTTACTATTTATAGTCAAATATATCAATTATATAAACCAAAATAAAATTTTTATAGTTAAAGGATACATTTTTATGTAATATTTAATTTTATTTTAAATTAATTATTATAACATGTCATTTTCACTCCCAAGTGGTTATCATATGCCAAAAATTCTGCCTAATCATTGTTTTAGTCACCCATTACTCATCCAATAGGATTATTACATGTTTTAGGGTAGTCTTATATGATTATAATATTATTTTGTTACTCTTATTTACTAGATTTAACCTTTAACCAAGGTAAATAAAAATAATTACTGAAGTTACTATTCATAATTTCCTAAAATAAAAGAGACCTATATAAAAACATTTCACCTTTTGATTACAAATATTGAATCCATTTTTCTAAATTCAAAATTTATAATTGGTAGAAATTAATTTAATATTAACTCATGTTGTCAATACCAGAAAGTAGGTTTTTAAGAAGTAAAAGCTATCAAAATACTGACATCTGTTTATGTTCAATTTAAATTTTAAATTACGTTAAATGAAAATAATTTTATTAAATGATAAATACATAATACAATTAATCTTTAAAATGAATTAAAAAGTTAATCGAACTATATTAATAAATTATATTAAAAGATATTATTAAATTAAAATGCAGTATTTTTCACTATTAATTAAAATATAAAATTATCAGAAAAAACAAAAAAATGAATCCAGAGTAAATTTTTATGTTCCACATACAATTAATAATTTTATTTTGTCAAATATAATATATAAAATTGTTAAAATATATATTTAAAATTGGTGTTCAATCAAAAGGTTGAAAATTTTCATTTTTTGAAAAATTCATCTGTTATCAAAAAATTTAATTTATTCTAAAATCATTTATAGAAAATAAATAATATAAATGTTAATTTTATATAAAATATAAAATTTGGTTATTAATATTCATAATTTCTAGCTAATATCCCACTAAATAATAATAATTTAATAATATATTGTTGTTTATTGAAACTCGGTATTGCGTACTACAAAAGTTATCGAGGAAGGTTTCTCTCGCATGTAATAAAATCCAAATAAGTGTTACATGTACTGAAATTTTCATTTGGTGTTACATATAACATAATCAAAATATAATTCTTTTATGCATTGTAAAAAATATATACTTAGTGTTTCATGTATCGTACGCCAACTCGGTGTTGCGTGTAACATATGACATGTCAGTTTTTTGTAAAAGAAATGTTTGACTTAGTGCATTGAAATATATAAATTAAAATTTTGATTTATTTGAAAATAATTCTCCTTAAAAACTCAGGGTGTTATAATATACCCCCCCTTAAAATGATTTTTCCCAAAAAAATCATTGGGGTTATAAAAGTTTTAATACTAGAATGTTTCATTCATGGAAATCCTCATCGTTAAAAGGAATTATAAAACATACTTTAAACATGGAAATTTAGAAACATAATGGTTACCCAAAGTACCTCATTAGTGGGTTTCCACATTGGAGAACATTGTTGAGAAGTTAAAACATAGATATGGAAAAAAAACCTTCCCATCATGTTCTGATGGGTAGTGATAGAGAACAAGGTTTGGAGAAAGATTATTACTAGAAACTCATAAATCTACAATGATTTAAGGGGCCATCTAATTAATTAGATAAGAAGGTACTAAGATAAAATTTTTGGTGTTGAAGTTCCATTACCTTAATTTGAATAATTTTTCATGAGATAAATACTTGATTTATTTTGGTAGAATCTCACCATTGTTATTTCCTTAAACAATTTCCTCTTCATCTCTTATTTAATGAAATGAAGTTGAATTTTTAATTTTTGAAGTGTTAGTTGTTAATGTGTTAGTATGATAGGTTATTACATCTATCTCAACAGAAAGGTTTGAATAGGTTATCAAATATTAATAAGTCTTCCTATAGTGAGATAATGCATTAATCTAACAATCTTAAACTGCAATATAACTTATACTCTCCATAAATGGATAACATTAAAATCCTACCAAAAACCAAAAATATAAAAATTATTAAATAGGTGAACTAAATTGACTTAACATTTCTCTCCCATATCTAAATAGGTATTCCATGGTTTTCACATTCCAAATAGGTGAATACATTAATCATGTATTCACCTGAACCATGATAATAAGATTAATTACCAAAGATCCATAGTAAAAACATGAATTTTTTAAAAATATACTCTTTCCACACACAAAAAATAAGAAAATTTCTATATACTAAAACCATGATATCAAATTATTTTTATATTAGTCATGAGGTCATTAAAACTATCAAACATCTCATTATCTCATTATCCAATCCTTATTCTTGTATCATGCATTTTTAAAAATATATGAATAACTTTTAATGGTTACCAGTGTCATTCAATATATATTTCCACGTACTTAAGGAAAAACAATAGTGCCACAATCCTTCGATGTTTCATTATTCTATAATACCATTAAATTACTTATACAACATTATTCTTGATAATCATGTAATCGTATCACTAATATCTTAAACCATTGACTGATTTCATCATTTTATTCATTAACACTTCTTTCATCTCATATATCATTTGTAGTCTCTTCATTCCATCAACATAAATACTACCCATATGAGACCTGATGATTCTATTCATGATATTTTCCCTTAGTTCATCAATTTTTATAATTATCATACATTCCACGTTTAAAAAATTTAACCAGTATTAATGTCTTAGAAATACCATTATCCTTGTTTATTATGTTAACTAATCCTTTTCCATTGAAATTACAGGCTTTGTATCCTTCTTTTCCACACCCTAATCTTCTTATAGTTCTTTTGAAACATTATCCTTCATGACTCATCCCATATTATTTACATGATGAAAATTGAACATTCATTCCTCTATGATAATCATGAAACTCTATATTTCTCTTATTAGATATGTCAGAAAACGCACTGAAGTTGAGATTATTGATCATATTATGAAATTGCGGATTAGGCATAATAATGATGTTTCACCTTCCAACCCCCATTTCATTTGGTTTCTCATGAATAATATCATTCCATTTTCCACAATATTTTCCATTAATAGGAATCCACTTATTCCAACCATTTTATAAAACAAAAAAAGAATATTGGGAGAGGAAAGAAGTATACTAGGGAAAATCATTATCAAGGGGGAGTACATGAACTCTCTAACATCTTATGTTTATTCATAAATTATTCGTGATAGTTAACCTAATTTTAGGAATTTAATTTATTGTTATACTTACGCTTAGGTATATCCCTTGACATACCTTAGAAATATCTCTATGGATATCACTAAAGTTTTCACATACTATTTTTCAAAGGTTAATTAAAACTTTACTCTGATAACAACTATAACGAACCAAGATTAACGTACATGGACGTTAGATTTATTTTTTGGAATTCATAATACATTACAAAAACATACACCCAAAGACCATATTAGTTTAGTGTATTTTTAAAAATGGAACATAATCTTCTAACTTGTGAAATATCATCAACATCTCTATTATTGATCTTCCCTATTTTTTTCCTACGTAAAATATTTTTCTAAATCCTATTTAAAGGAAAACATAAAAAGGGTGATCTTAAATGATCAGTATGTGTAAACATTGAGACCATAAAACAGACCATAAATATAAGAATATAAAAAATGAAAATATGGTTAAATATTATAATATTGGGTCATGAAATAAATCTTGAGAGTATATAAGGCATAGACTATAAAGTAACATTAACAATGGTAAAACAGCATTGGCATAAAACATGGAATTGTGGAAAACAGATAAGAAAATAACATTATTTCTATAGTATCCAATGCATTACTTATAAAACCATTATAGTGGAAAAAGTCCATTACTGAACTGGGTTTACAAGTCATTCCATCCATGTATTACTGAACCAAATCTACATATCTTTCCATCCACGTATTACTAAACTGTATTTACTTGTCATTCCAGTCATGTATATCTCCTGAGATAAAAATCCTTTCTAAATGAATTGGAGGAAGATATAGGTCCCACCTATCTCATAATAAAATCAATCATACATGTTCCACAAAAATATAAATTATTCATTATAGTATAACCCAAGAAATAAAATGGGTTTCTTAAATATCATTCCATCATAACATAATCCATGTAAATGAAATGGATTTCATAAAAATTATTCCATTATAAAAACAATAAAATAAAATTATTAATATGAGTTGAAACATAACCCTTTTAATGAATTTCATCATAGATGGAATGTAATTTTGATATAACACATGAAATTAATTCGTGACGAAAATATACACACATCATCAAACATTGTATCCTTTATCAAAACACCATGAAAATATAAAACAATTCATTGAAAAGTGACTAGAAAGTTTGTAAGGTAATAATCATAAATAAACTCATCACGAAATCAAAAAAAAATACATTAACACAGTATATGTTGAAAAAATATTCCTCTCATACTCTTCCGATAAATGTCAAAAAAATACCTTGTATAGAAAAGAAAGAATGACTACTTCTATACCATTTAATAAAAATTGAAAAATGGTTAAAATTAAATATAAATATAAGTATAATAATATAAATACTATTATATATATAGAAAACATGTATGTGGATGATAAATATACCCCATTAAATAATTACGTATAAACAATTTCAGAAAATAATGGGATTGATAAATGATCCCTTACCACAGGTCCAATTTCATTTTTATGTGTCTAAAACTACTGTATTATGGTTTGAAACATATTATTAACTTGTAAAATTACCATAATAACTTCTATGATATCATATATGATTCACTTAGGTCTTTATATTACCTGTTTATTTATTAATTCCATGTTAAAGAAACATCTTGGGAAATAATAATTTTACTTTTCCTACATTTTTTGGCTTTTTATTATTTATCTTATTACTAATTTATTGATTCAATTAATTATATAAGGTGAGACATGATTTATATATCATAAATATTCAGTATAGAAATATTTATAATAGATAAATAAATGAAATGGAATACACAATTCATGGAGACTATAGGCTGTACCTACTCATGAATGTTGTTTCTGTTTCCAAATTGAATTTAATATAAGAAAGTAAATGACACACATATATATATACATAAATAAAATAGAATTATTATTCCAATTTTATCATCCTTATTTGTTATATATACTTTATAATCATTCTTGAATGGTTAATGTAGAAAATGAATCTTATCGCATCGTGGAGACGGTAAGAAATACAGACACATGAACGATGATATCATTCAATTAATAGTTAAATGGTATGAAATTGGATGTTATTTTAATTATACATAATAATTATCATGTTATATTTGTTATTTACATCCATTATACTCATCATTATACCCATCCAAATTAACTATTATTGAATAAAAAATCACACCATAGCGTGGTGACAATATTTTGTACATACACACTCTTGGTGACATTTTTATTAATAGGATAGATAAAACTAGGTATATGGTTGTAACATAGTTATAATAAAATCTCAACATGTATAAGATACTGGATTTATTACATAATTATGGGAACAATATAAGAAGAGTAAGTAGAAGAAGAAAAGAACATAGAAAGTGGTGATAAAACAATTACATCTTTTTCGAGTATCTTTTTTGTATTTAGGAATGATGGAATAGTAAATTGGTTGTGTTTGGAAAAGTATAGGGTATTTATAGGTGTGATTAAAATAAAAGTATAATTTCCATTTAATAGGAGAGGTGAGGGGCACTTTAGGAATGTCATTAAATATAAATTTATTATAAATTAATTTTATGTTTCTAATGGTCCCAAAATCATTAATTTAGAATATAAGATGATTGTGGGTAGAAATAATTTCAACCAATAGGTTTTAGAGAAGTTTAGGTCACAAAATTAACCTTATCGTTTAGCTTCAACCCTTAGTTAAAAACATTAACTCTTACCATATCTTCTTGTATTTTCATAATACATGGTTACTATAGTTACATTTAAATGAAAAAAAAGTACTTAAAGTGGACAATTATTGAAATCTGTAACATTTTCTATGTTATTTGGATGAATCTTAGATATTTTGGACAAATATATCATTTAATAAAATAGTATTTGTTTTCAAAACTCGCTTATGTCAATTTTGACACTATTTAGTAATTGATTTTTGTTAAAATCATAAAAACTCGATTCCTCCAAAAAAAGAATTAAATTATCCCTAACTTGTCACTATAATACAAAAAAATCATGGAATGAATCAAAATGTTCAAATTACATTTATATTTATATTTATAATATTATTTATTAGAATATTTCATTATTAATGTAGTCACTACATCATCATTGTTTCCTAAATAAATATATTAATTTAATGTCGAAAAATTATAAATAAAATATCATGATGTGTGAAATATTTTTATATATAGTGACTATTTATACTCAAATATATCAATTATATAAACAAAAATAATTATTTTTAGTAAAAAGATACATGTTTATGCTATAATTCCATTAACTAAAAAATAATTATTATAACTTGTCATCTTCACAAGAAAGAGGTTATCAAATGCAACAACTTAGGCCTAAGGAATTTTTTGGTCACCCATGAATATTCTAATAGGATTTAGACATGTTTTATGGTAGTTTTATTTTATTATAATATTACTTGTTTACCTTTATTTACCCTTTAACCATGGTAAATAAAAGAAATTACTGAAGTTACTATTCATAATGTCCAAAAAATAAAAGAGACATATTTACATAATTTGGAACTTATGATTCCAAATATGGAATTAATTTTCTAAATTCATTATATATAATTGATAAAAATTAATTTAAAATTAATTACCATTGTCAAAATCAGAAAGCATGTTTTTATGAAGTAAAAATTATCAAATGATTGACTTGTGTTTATGTTTAATTTAAATATGATATTACTTTGAATGAAATAATTTTTATTAAATGATAAAAAAATACAATTACACTTTGAAACAAATTAAAAACATAATCTAACTATATAATCAAATTAGTTGAAAAAGTGGTTTTGAATTAAAAAGATTCATTTTCACTAGTCATTAAAATGTGAATTTTATCAAAAAAAGATGAAAAATTAAACCATAGTATGTTTTGATTTACCACATCCAAAGAATAAGTTTATTTTGTCAAATAGAATATATAAAAGTGTTAAAAACTATATTTAAAATGGGTGTTCCATCAAAAGGTGGGAAAACATCATTTTTTAAAAAATACTTCTTCTATCTAAAAAATTGAATTTGTTATTATATCATGTCTAAAAATAATAAGATTAATTTTAATGTTATATAAAATTTAAAATTTGGTTAATAATATTCAAAATGGCTGTTTTATATCCCTATAAATATTACTATTTTAATAATAAATTGTTGTTTAGTGAAACTCGGTATTTCTTACAACACAAGCCATCAAGGAAGGTCGCTCTTGCGTGTAATAAAAAACAAGTCAGTGTTCCATGTAGTTAAATATTCATTTGATATTATTTATAACATAATTCTTACATAATTCTTTTATACATTGAATATAATCTATACTCAGTGCACCAAACTCGGTGTTACGTGTAACATTTGAAATGTTGGTTTAGTGTGAAAAGAATGATTGACTCAGTGCATTGCAAGATATAAAGGAAACCTTTAATTTATTTGTAAACTGTGGACCATAAAAACTCTGGGTATTACAATGGATCAATATCTATGTGGGTCAACCCACATTTAACATGAAAATAAAGAACAGGGAAAGGAAAAAAATGGTAAAACTTCCCGACCTAGATTTTAGATTGTTTGTTGATGATGAACTGTTATGTTTCTATCATTGACGAGATCCTCAAGCATCATTGGAAAGAGAATACTTGATTCGTTGTCTGATTTTTCATCATTTGTTTTAGAGTATTCTTTCAATGCACCCAAGATGAATTATATGGTAATGGCTATAACCGTGGATTCCTAAAAATGATTAATAAAAAGAACTATTGGGTCAAATATAATACTTTTTATTTATATTATTTAATGATGATTACTTTTTTTTTGTTTTTCGATTGAAGAACCACGTCGATAAGACTTAAGTCATGCCTAAGGTAGAACTTTCATTCTGAGTTCAATGGTGCCCCCATATTTATGACCTGAGAAATTTTTTAGGAGTAATTCATATTTTATAGGAACATTGTGTGTGAGTGCTATTAAAATGTTTAATATTTTTCAAAAAAATTTCCGTGTAACACCGAGACTCGAAATTGCACAACTTCTCCATGCCTGGTCTAAAAATAAATGTATATAATTTATAAAAATAATAAATGGAAAATATTAGATGGTACATTATTCTAACATTTGGGCTTTACATCATCGAAATAAAAAACAAATGGTTATTCAAACAAATGATAGAATTGAGAATGAATGTGAACCTCATACTCTCATGTGCTCTTCTATAGGTTCTTATGTTGACACTGAACACACACCATAGGAATAGACCACCCATTAAGGATCCTCTCATATTGATCCTTGATCTCCACCTTGTACGCAGAAAATTTTTCCCCATCATTGATGTCTAACTCCCCCTAGAAAACGACATGTGATGGGTCATTCACATACCTCCATAGATATGACACATGTAATATGTCGTTTACATTCTCTAAATGAGGATTTAGAGCAAATGTATATGCCACATCGCTAACTCTATGTAGTTTTAGGAAAGGTTCGATGATCATCAAAGATATCTTGTTGCCCAAGAAAAATCTCTATAATCTGCATCTAGGAAAAACCAGATGAAACACATGGTTACCTTATGTGAACTCCAGAAACCTCCATCATCTATTATAATGAGACATTTGACGGCTCTTTTTAGTCTTCAACTTCTTTTCGATGATCTACACCTTCTCTGTATTCACCTGCACCAAATTCGGGCCCATGAGTGCTGACTCTCCTAGGTCCATCCAAAAATGTGGTGACATGTAGTGTCTTCTATATAAGAACTAAAATGAATCCATTACAATGGTGGTATCATATCATTTTTTTAAAATATCCATCAGGGCTAGGTTATCCTAAGAACTTTGGCCAAAATATTACACGAATTCCCATAACATATCATCCAGAACCTATATGGATGACTGAATCTGGTCATCCGTTTGTTGGTGAAACACTGGGCACAAGCGTAACTGAGTATGAAACGCCACATACAATCCCTTTAAAATTTGGGATGTAAATGTTTCATCATGATCGAAGACTATCATTGATGGAACTCCATGGAGTCTAATTATATCAGGCATGTCGAGGGGTCCCAAGATCTCTACCGAACTGTTTTCCTGATAATCTAGGAAGTGGGCCGACATGGTGAGTCAATCAATGATCATCTAGATGGGATCATTCCCCTTAGACATACAAGGTAATCATATATTTATGTAACTCAATAGCCAATCCCACATCCATTCCCACACCTCAGGGGGTTAACTCAATCTCGCTGGAACCTAGTGCTCAGCCATCACCTACTGGCTAGTGATGCATCATGAAACAGACTCTACAACTCCCTTTTTCATCCATGGACACCGAAATTAAAGTCATTGGTATTGGTACATCATCTCCAAACCAGGATATACCCCCAAAGGGTCTGTATGGAACTCCGTCAAAACCTCCTCCTGCAAGACCACTGGTACTATTGGGCGCCTACTAAAAATATTGATGTGCTCCCCACTCATAGAATATCAATCGTGGTAATTCCCTGTAGATATATAGACATGTAAAAACTCGCAGTCGATATCCGCAATCTATTCCTACCTAACTCACTATACGATTGGATGGGTTACAGCCATATACTGGAGGTAAGAGTCTTTATACCCACCCAAAAACAATATCTATAACGAGGAAAACTCTACTGATTCCTCATTCAACAACTAAAAATTAGATCCCAAGCTGAGAGTATCTTCCACAAAATTCCATTTCCTAATACTATAGAAAATATAAAGTTCATAGTTTTGGAGGAACTCTAGCCATCACCTCCATCTGAAGTTCAGATCCTTTTGGGAGAAGATATACTTCAAACTCTCGTGGTTAGAGTAGATGATAAACCTCTCTCCCATCAGGTAGTGTCTCCACATATTTAAATAGAATAATACTATTGAGAACTCAATTTCATGGTTCATGGAGTAATTCTTGTTTGGTATCAACTATTTTGATACATATGCAATAACTACATACCCATGCATCAGGACACAACCAAGCCTGGTTCCAGATGCATCACAAAACACTAAGTACTCGATACCCCCCTCTGGAAATCTAATTATGGGAGCACTAATCAATATCTTCCTCAACAATTCAAAACTCTCAGGGCACGTCTCCTTCCACATAAAAAGTATTTCGTTTCATGAAAATAGCTTTCAAGGTTGGGTAAACTCTAGAAAATTCCATTACAAACCTCTGGTAGTACCCAATGAATCCAAGGAGACTCTGCACCTCGGTAACACTCTTTGGTGGTTCCAAAGAAGGAACCACCTCAGTATTCCATGGATCCCTAGAAACACTAGTCTATGAAATGATATGTCCTAAAAAATGGTCCTCCCAAATTTATAATTTGTACTCGGAGAGTTTCCCCTAAAGTTGGTTCTCTTAGAGTGTGTCTAAGACTATCCTCAAGTGTTTCTCATGATCCTCTTCAAATGCTGAGTAAAATATGATTTCATCAATTAATACAACAAAAAATATGTCTATGTAGTGATGAATGATTTAGTTCATGAGTCCCATGAACACTATCAGGTCATTCTACATACCAAATACCATGACCATGTAATCATCGTAGGCATAATGACATCTAAAGGTCGTCATTGGTACATCCTCATCTCATACTCTTAGCTGTTGATAGCCAAATCTGAATTCATTCTTCAAGAACAACCAAACACAATTAAAATAATTGAATATTTCATCAATCTTCAGTAGTGGTTACATATTTTTTATAGTGACCTGGTTTTGGAACTATAAGTATACACATAACCTCAAGCTCTAGTATGCCTTCTTGGAAAACAAAACTAGGGATGTCCAAGGTGAAACACTAGTTCTCATAAATCACTTCCTCTAGAAGTCATCCATCTACAACCTCCACTCATGAAGCTATATGGGAGACATCTAATATGAACGTGTAGATATTGGCATCATAAAAGGGTTTATATCAATTTAGAAGACTACCTCTTTGATGGGAGGTAATCGTGGAACATCCTCCAGAAATATGTCCTCATGATCATCCCCCAATGCAAGAAACTATGGACTCAAATAATCTACTACATGATGGGTTAAGCTAGACAACTGATGAGTGATCAGCTATACCCTCCTTTTTGTGAGTACATCCAATACTGACTATATTTTCTTTTCCCCAATAAAAGAAAACCTGGTCCCAACACCACAGACACACTGCACTCTACACCTAAAACTGTCAATCTGAGCATCAATTATGAATAACAATTCTACAATGAGAATGAAGTCATAAAGAATTGATTCTTCTACCAAGATATCCAAATTGAAACTCTCGCATCCAAGTGTAATGTCACAGAATCATCACCAGTGTGTGATCATCAAATCTCCTTTGGTATGAGTCTCTAAACATAAGGGTCCAATCAATGGTTCAACCCTTGAACAACCATTTAACACCCTCCCTACTCCCCTGCGATGTCTACCTCACTTTTTAAAACACTAATACTACCTATGTCTCTGACTTGATGGCCCTTTAACCATATCCTAATAAGAAGTATGATGGGTCATTTAATCTCATAAAAGATGTCCCCATCCACCGCACGAGTAACATAGCCCATCCCTTAGCCAACTCGATCTACCACGAGTGCACCACAACATTGTTCAAATGTAATAGGACTATCTCCTGATTCATGCGACCCAATTGGGTCCCTCATTCTATCATCAACTACCTACTGATAAGTAATTAGCTACCTGGTTCTTTCTAGTAGCTCCCAAATTTGGTTCCTAGTCCGCTAGAAATGTCTTAAGTAGTTGGGCTTGCTAAAGTACCCTAGTATATATATAAATCATAAGGGATATCATGGATGTCATGATATCCTTTCATAAACCATGATTAAAGGTCTTAAACCTGATTAATGGGTCTCATACATATATCTAATTAATAGCATGAAAGACTTTTCAATTACCCTGAAATATTTTCCACAATCTAAATACCCCACTGCAGAGGAAGAATATCAAGTTTTATTACTGACCGCAATGTGGTTGGAAAGAACATATCTCTAAAGAGACACTCTAATTATAACAAATAGAGAGTTATATCATCCTCTTTTTTGGGTCACTAATCTCCCCCATCACCCCGTAGAGCCCTAAAAAATAATGATGAAAGGACTGTCATCTGGTTGGAATAACTCCTCACAAGGCGGAAGAAACAGGTAACTGCCTCCAGCCAATCCTCAGCGGCCTGGGGTTTATCTCACCCCAAAAATAGGTAGGTCATTTCCTCTAAAACATATGAAATGTGGTCAATCTATGTGAATCCTCATATGGTAGTGCTGGTTGTAACCTCTTCTATGTGGGTAGTGGTGTAGATCTTAAACCACATGTAGGTTCTATCTCTGGCACATTACCTTGTACGGATGCCTCATCACTAGGCGGACCACCATTGGGATCACATAATGGAATCATGGATGGCTGGCTATGTGGATGTAGCCTGTAATAATAAAATATGTACCATGGTCAATAGATATATCTCAATAGCTAACTCAAGAGGGACATGGAAGAAACAACTCATTCCTATATGATGCATGTACCTTTATATCCCTACTAATAGTGTTTCTATGTATTGAGTCAAAAATTAAGAGCCTAGAGTCCTGAAGTATGGATACATTGGACACTGCACTAAAAATAGATTCCCTAGCATAAAAGTTGAACTCCAAACACTTGACTATGTTTCCCCAAACCTACCTCATATACACTCGATCCTAATGTAAAATCGACCTCCTTTTATACCACCCGGTCATGACCCATCCCAGAGGGGGATGTTCCATGACTACCCCAAGACCACCTTCAGTAGTTCAGGGGCTTGTGACTACCACCTAATAAGAATACCCCACAGATGGGTGGCATTTGAATAATCCATATGCACATACAAAAATTCATTAAAAAATTAGGAAATGTAAAATAAATATGTAAATTGTGCATGAAAACTATTATATCCTTCAACTAGAGAACAATAGTGAAAGTACAAGATGGTAAACATGGTCAAAATACCAAAAGAAAAGAGTCTATTGCAACAAGTCTAACCAGTAATCTAAGAGGTACTAGGATTGTCGTTGAAAAAGCTACCATAACACACCTCATCATATCCATTCTCACAAGGAACCTCCTATTACTTGTCTACCTAGAACACCATCGATGAGTAGATCATCTATATAACACATGACACATGTAGGAAAAACCTATACATGGGTGATTAAAAAAATACTCATTAGGTCACCTTGAAACCATAAAGAAATACCACAAGGGAAATGCCATGAAGGAATACCAAAATGGAATTACCACAAAGAAAATACCCCAAAGGAATAACGATAAGGAATACCTATAAGGAATACCACAATGTAATGAATAGTCAGCTACCCATAGATATATATATTCAAAACATATATCTAGAACATTAAGATATATTCAATCTAATAAGACACATAGTCTAAAATGTACATATAGTCTTCATAAGACACACAGTCTCTATATACACATAGTCTCCATAAAACAAAAAGTCTTCAGAAGACACATTATGCCCCTAAGGCACACAATCACCATAAAACACATAGTCACTATAAGACTCACAATCTCTCAGTCACAACCAACCTTAGATACTTTTTCGCAAAGTGTTCTTGATCAAGGAGAAATCACTCCTCAAACCATTATGTTATATTCAAACTCCCTCAAACCCCCACTTATGTTATCTCTAAATTACTATCTCATTGTATGTGTCCCAACATCATAGATGTCTAGTCAAACCAATGTCTATTTGGATGGTTATTGTCATTTTAAAATTTTACAAGGGGGTTCACGGGGCTATTGGCCAACCGTGGTGGTCGACAACCACAATGGTTATCCTCCCCATGATAGCCCAATTTCCATGGTGGTTGACCATGGCCCATATTTCATGATTGTGCTGCTTCTTTGTGGACCATGGCCTAGTCCAGCCACCAGAGTCTACCCTGACCCACCAAACCCAAATCGCTGGGTCGATCCATCCCATTGGGCCTGACCTTCTCTAACTGGGCCTGGCCCACCTCACCATCCTAGCCCACCCCACCAGACCATTGTGCTCATTCAACCCTAGGAATTTCTTGTATTACCATAGTGACCACTGCTACATCTCATGCATTGTGACGCCGCATCCCAGGACCTCTGATTTTGTGTTCTCCACCGACTTGCATGTGGCCATCACCACATCCCACGTGGCACCACCACCACCACCTCCACTGCTACTCGCCACTCTCACAGCTTATGTGTGAAACCATTATTCTTCTAGTTCTTGAAAATCTATAATGAAAACTTCTATATGATCCTCGGGTCCCGATCTACAATGACTCAGTCTTTGTTTCAGGTTACATCCAATACAGGGGTATGATCACGTCCAGAGCCACCAGAAAAGTCGATCTGCGATCATGAGGATACAACATCAAATAATAGAGGTTATAAAATATCCATGAATTCCCACAAAATTAACCATGTCCTTTTTTCTTGTTGTCCTCAATTTTTTCATCTTATAAGGATAAACAGAGAGGATAATATAATCTATTAATAACCCCACTTCAATAATCCACCCCAAAATAATGACCAAACCATTGATCAGTCATTTTTTTGATTGACCCACATTCATCATAGAAATTAATAATGTGGAAAATAAATAATGATACAACTTCCCTACCTAGAGATTTTATTGGTCATTGGTGAGGAATAATTGTGTTGCTATCATTGACAAGATATTCCCACTATGTTGGTGAGATGATCCTTGATTCGTTTTCTGATCCATTGTTATTCTCTTAGGATGATTCTTTCTGCATTCCTTAGAGGGTGTATAGGGTTATGGGGATAACCATGGATTCCTAAAAAATGTTTAATGAAAAGGAAACAAGCCTTTGTATCACTGTTAAATTTTTTTATTTATGATTATGTCATATTTTTTTGTTTTTCCACAGAACAACTGCACCGAAAAAACATAAATCATTCCTATGGTAAAATACATTTCGTGTTCAATAGTTCCCTCAAATATATAATCCAGGCACCCATTTAAGAGTTCTTCCACTTCATTATGAAAACTATGTGTCTGTTTTATTAAAAAGATTAATATTTTTCAAACAATTGTTTTGAGCACACAGAGACCAAAGAATACACCTTCTCATTACATGGTCTAAAAATCAATCCATATAATATCTAGAAATAATATATGGAAAATATTAGACGTTACATTTAACATGATAAGACCCAACCCACTTAGGTTCCATTGGGATTGGTAGTGTACTAACTATGCCAATCCAATCCTATCTACAATGAACTAGGGTCTACTTACTAGCACCAAGTTTCCATGTCACAAAAAATCAGAGAATAATAGATAATTTAGCTATATAAAATTCCCAATCTCATTGAAACAATAAAATAATGAAATTATAGAAAAATAACCAACTATATTTGGAATAAATACATGAAACAAGTTAGGATCTATAGTGGTGTATCATTTTCATAATCTATAATGTGAAGGGAGAAAAAACATCCCTAAACCACAAAGGGGAATAAAACTAAACACACTATGTTGAAGGGACCTCCTTAGTGAACTTGCACAGTCAAAAACATTATCCACTAATGGTACCTCTAGGTACCCCAAGGCACCCTCTCCACAAATGAAATGTCAACTGATATTTCCACCAAACAATCAAAAAACATCTTTATAAAACACTAATGATTTCTAAAAGACTCAAAAACTAAATTCCGAGAATATATAATTATATGGTTATAACTAAAATTGTAGATAAATATAAGTGACATGTACTTTGTGAATCCAAACAACAAAATAATTAACCCCTACAAATAAACCTGCAATATATTCTATCTGGATTTGTAACATAGGTCATTTGTCTGATACGATAATGGGGAATCAATGCCTCATTGAGGTATGTGTTATTCAATGTTGTTACTCCCTAATATGGAGAACCCATACACCATATATTAGAACATGTCTTAAAATTATGTAACTGAATATATGGATATAAGACATATCCCATGATCATATGGGTGAGTACTGATCTCTTAATAGAATGAGGGGGACCTACTGCTTATCACTATTGTACATCGTTTGGAGTTCATAACCCCATTTCTACTCTAATATTCAAGAATGATCCAAATAATTGAGCATATGAAGATAAGGAAATAAATGTACATAAATCACATCACATATCACCCTAAGGATGAAGCATTATACATTATCACATTCTATATTGAAAAATTGTTATTGTGATATATTCATGTCTCCCAATTAGAGCCATAAGAAATAAAACATTAATATTTTCATGTCATGATAAATTATAGAGAATTTAATTTGGGGGTAGATAAAATATATTCCCTTAGTATATGTCTTTACAGTTACTAGTATCTTCATTCCATGAAGGGGGAGGGTTTGACTTATATGGTGTGTAAGATGGTGCACGTGACATGTTGGACCCATGGGGTACTAAAATATACATTAAAATTACAAGATGTGTGGTGACACTAGTAAATGTAATGTACCCTATAACCTTATGGATTGTGGTTTAAATGGAATCCTAGGTGTGTACTCAAGATACACCACAATTCAATGAACAAGGTCTAAATTTTTTTACTCTGAATAAAAAAACTATGAGATATTTAATGATAAATAATACACAAAAACCACAGGAAGGAAGTAAAAGGCTTTTGAATAATTGTTTCCCTCGGAATACGGGGATGACCGCCTTGATGGGAGGTTCAAACATTCCGATCAGTTTCTAACGGTTTTGTTCATAGAACTGGAAACATCCAATGATTCCACATCCATTCGGACCTACTTTCCAAAGGTAGGTGCTCATTAGTTTGTGGACTGATGAGGCTTAGGAATTTTCATTGGACGATATGATGGGAATTCGGACTCATCACACCTTTTAGAGGGGAATTATTGTCTACTCCAAGACCCTCTTTATAGATTTAAGTTATGTTCGTGAATACTTATTACATTACCAAGTATAAAATGAGCTTTCCTTCAGATCTGACAAGCAATGATTAAATTTTTAGGAATTTTAGAGAATATTTTGTATGTATTTGAGGTTCTTCATCGATAGAGAATAATCTGTATTTATTATTGATTTTTGGTCAATGGTACCCTTCGACGCATTTATATAGAAGTCTATTGGTCATTATGATGACCATGATGGTTTTAAAGACACTCAGTGGGGAGATTGAAGTTTATTTTCATTCAGAAGGACAAGGATTATTTTAGAGTTGGGATCGAACCCGTAGACGGGCTACCTACTTATCATTTGTTTAGAAAAAGGAATCAGAACCCACGTAGTTCAAGCAAGGGAGTATGATTTTTATGATTGATGACTCAAAGAAGGATGTCACAATTACTTTTACACTCTAAGCTCACGTGAGTCATGCTCGGTGTGAGAACCAAGAGGTATTGGTAAAAATTAGATAATTGTTCCATGAAAGATGCAATCATAAGAAATAATGTGGGGTTTATATATGTATGACTTCCCAGATAAATGAAGGTTAGGATTTACTTTAAGGATGAAATCCAAGAACAGGGTCCATAAAGTTATATGTGCTTCATGGAGATTTTGAATACTCTAACTTGGGGTTTACTTTTGAAAAGGAGGCCCAAATTAGGATAAGACTTATGATTGGTTTTACTCCTGAAAAGGAATCCCAGATCAAAGGTAAATTAGGACTGGTTAAGAGAAATTAAGATTGGGGATTACTTCTAAGGAGGATGCCCAGATTTGAGACTGGGGCTTACTCATGGAAAGGAGGCCCATGTTAAGGATTATGACTGGGGATTACTCTTAAAAAGGAGGCCCAGGTTAAGGGAATTAAGGTTTTGGGATTACTCCTAAGGAGGATGCCCAAATTAGGGGGTTGGGGCTGATTCCTAAAGAGGATGCCCATATTTGAGACTGGGGATTACACCTGAAAAGGAGGCCCAGGTTAAGGGATTTGGGGCTTACTCCTAAAGATGATGCCCAAAAATTTAGGGACATAGGGATTACTGCTAAAGAGGATTCCCAAATAAGAGGACATATGACTGGGGATTATTCCTGAAAAGGAGACCTAGGTTAAGGATTCTCTTATCTTAAAGGATGAGGTTGAATGAATGAATCTCAATTTTTAGTTACATAAAGATGTGTAAATCACTAGTTCTTGAGAGATATTCCACATAATTCCTTTCAGATAAGGAATTCAAATCAAGAAATCATTCCATAAATGGCTTTGAAGAGTGTCTTGAAGACTGAATATTGATTAGGAAAGGTGGAATGGCTTAAGAGGGTTGAAATAGGCAAGAAGGGAACCCAAAAAGGCAGGGGCGCACAAGTCCTGGCAGGCGTGCAGGTACTGTGTGGGCACGCAGGTACTGGTCGCACAGGTATGTCTGCGCAACACATGGTGTACTTGCACGACGGTTAACCAGCTGGGTAATACTTGAGAGACTCTTGATTAAAGCCTTTAGAATCCTCTTGAGGTTCTTCCAAAAAAGTGGGGCACACGTTATATTGAAGGAGTAAGGCGGCGCGCAAGTGTGGCCTTTTTCCCTTAAGGTATGGCCACTCAGGCGCACAAGTGTTGATGAGTTTCAACACTTAGGCCTACCTACCCCTCTTTAGATCTTCCGTTCTAGGTATGAAATTACATTAGAAGTGTTTCAGAAGCTTTGAGAAGAGACTAGGGCGCCGGGAGCTCAAATCTGAGTTTCTGTAAAAAATATCCCCCCCGAATGGGGGGCCCATAGGTTCTATTTATAGGCAGGAGAAGACCCAGGGTGTTTACCACATAGGTCACGCAAGTCACTTGCTCGACCACTAGGCGTCGCGCAGGTGGACATGCACGACAGTGATAGAACTTGCGCGGAACATGTGCTTTTGATCCCTTGGTCATGCCTTTGTCGATTTTTGATATTTTCTGCAAAGGATGAATCAATTTGTGATAAGTCATTTCCTTTTATATTCCTTTGGACTCTGTGACGAAAATGAGTGTCAACAAAAGTCCCCCCTCAGAGTTGGATCCAGAGATAAAAGAGTATTTGACTCTGAGGAAATCGAGAATCAAAAAGTAAATCTGGCAGTTTAAAGTCATGCATGTCGGACACAAAAAGGCTAATGTTTAAGGTCGAAATAGCTTTGACTAAAATCGATTAAAATTGACTCAATTCCTTGAAAATTCATCTGAAAACATATTACCATACTCATGTATGAGAGAAAATATGTAATCTATGACTTAAGAATATTTGAATCTGAGGAATGATATGAAAAAGAGCTAAAGGGCATTAGAAGAAGTAGTTTCCAAGAATGAAGTTTCCATTATTTAACAAACCCGTTAGGGGGTTGAATTATGCAGGGCCACCTAAGGGCATTGGCTGCATAGTTAAATAAAAATAGTATCTCTTGGCTAACAAGTCTATTATGTAGACTGTTAATGCAAGGCCGCCTATGGTAACGTGCTTCATAGTCAGGCAAAAGAACTCTCAGAAATTTACATACCTAGTGCTAAAAGCCAGTGAATGTTTATGGTGATTCAAATCTTCCAAAGTATAGAGTTTGCTCTATGGAAAGAGGTACTAGAATATGGAGAAGATATTTCCAAACAAGATTATCGAAGAACTGGATGAATATCACTCCTACGAATGTCTGACCCAAACGTAGGGAAGAAGAATATAAACCATAAACTAGAATACTTTCAGATCATGAATATGGATATGGGACAAATATGTTAAGGATGGAAAATTTTTTCGGATCCCTACATACTTTCATTTAAGACAATTAAGGATAAAAGAGTCAGTCATCCCAAGAATGAAGTTACCACTATCCGACAAACCGGTTAGGGGGTTTAATTATGCAGGGCCACCTAAGGGCATTGGTTGCATAGTCAAATAATAGTATATTTTGGCTAACAAGTCTGTTATGTAGACTGTTTATGCAAGGCCGCCTATGGGAACGTGCTGCATAGTCAGGCAAAAGAACTCTCAAAAGTTTGACATTTTTGTGACTAGAAGTCATGAAAAGGGTTATGAGGATCTGAAAATATTTAAGGTTAGGATTATGACACATAAAAATGGGTATTGTTCAATGTATAAAGAGATACATAGATCAATTCTAACCATAATCATGTTGTGGCTGGGTCTTAAATTGAAATGTTGGACTTCACTACGTATCCCATAAGGATGAGAATCAATACATACGTATTTCTTAAACTACATTTTAACGTCGTGTGGGACAAAAGGATTGCAGATCTTAGTTTAGGGTCATAGACCTTGGACCATTGTAAGAAATACACAGTGTGTGTTTTCATGGGGACTTTTCTGCCAAGGGACTGAAAGTGGAATTTGGGGTTAGGCCCAAAGACTTGGGACTGGATTCGAGGGACACTCGAACGTTCCTACGTATCCCATACGGATGGGAATCAAGCCCATGTAGTTCTAGAAATTCTCTTTGTACAAATTTGGTTCGTACATGTGAAGGGTGAAAGGGGACTTTAGTACAATGATGGTTTAACCCAAGATAAAAGGTTTGGGCGTTGCCATGTATGCACGTAGTCTTTGAAATGAAACATGATTAAAAAATCAATATAAATAATGGTTCCCTCTCAGTTGAGGGTATCAAAAAATATTTTCGTTTATTGTCATACTGGAAAAAAGTGTTGTATATTTTAATGTCGTATAATAAGGACAATAGTGAACCAATGTAAAGATATTGATTCTATGGGCGGTTTCACGAATCAACATTGTATGAAATATAGATGAACCAATGTGAAGATATTGGTTTTGGGCTTGAACCATGGGAGGTTGCCTACGTACCCAGCCTGGAAGGCAAGGATCAAAGTCCGCATAGTTCAATTAAAGAAAGAATTAATGATCAAGTTGTTATTGGGGACAACGACCTAGAAAATGATGTTGGGACTTACACATGGTTAGCGGCCCAGAGAGAGTGTTATGGTTGAGGTTTTCTCTAAGCTCATGTGAGTCATACTCGGTGTGAGAAACAAGAGGTAACAACAACCTTAACGATGCATAGTTTAATGTCATATAGGACATATTAAGGGACTATACTGTATAATGTCTTGCAGTTAGGACTATTAGTGCTGCATAGTCTAGTGTCATGTAGCAGGGACAAAATACAGTTTAATTTCATGTAGGACGTATCACAGACTTTCTGTACAGTTTAGCATCATGTAGTTAGGACGATGGGAACAATAGAGTTTAACGTCATGTTAGACGAAAGGGGGACTATGCAGTTTAATGTCATGCAGGGAGGACAAAAGAGTATACCATTTAACATCACGTTGGACACATTAGGGACTTTTTCATAGTTTAACATCTTGTTGGATGAAAAAGGTATGATACAGTTTAGCGTCATGCTGGAAGAAAGTGAGAATAGTTTAAGGTCATATGCATGGACCGTGGATGGTGCAGTTTAATGTCATGGTGGACGGTGGTGTAGTTTAAGGTCATACAGGACCTTTGATGATTATGTAGTTTAACGTCTTTTCGGACGTAAGGGACTTTTATACAGTTTAGCATCATGTAGTTAGGACTTCAATGTTTAACGTCTTGCTAGACGTAAGGGACTTGAAAATAGTTTAGGGTCATATGCATGGACTACTGATGATGCAGTTTAAGGTCATACAGGACCTAGTTGCAGTTTAAGGTCATACTGGACAATTTAGGGAACTTTTTCACAGTTTAGCATCATGTGGGATGAAAGTAAAAATAGTTTAAGGTCATATGTATGGACCGTTGATGGTGAAGTTTAAGGTCATACCAGACCTAGTTGCAGTTTAAGGTCATACTGGACCATTTACGGAACTCTTTCACAGTTTAACGTCGTGTCGGACGAAAGTACAAATAGTTTAAGGTCATATGTATGGACCGTTGATGGTTCAGTTTACGGTCATACAGGACCTAGTTACAGTTTAAGGTCATACTGGACCATTTAGGGAACTTTTTCACCATTTAACGTTGTGTGGGATGAAAGTAAAAATAGTTTAAGGTCATATTTATGGACCGTTGCTGTATAGTATACGTTATATAGCAAGGAAGAAAGAGGGACTATGTAGTTTAATGTCCTGCAGTGAGGACAAATTAGGGAATTTTATTTTCATAGTTTAACGTTGTGTGGGACAAAATTAGTACAAATAGTTTAAGTTCATATGTATGGACCGTTTTTGTATTGTTTAACTTCATATAACAAGGACCAAAGAGAGTACTTTGCAGTTTATACAAAATACTTCTTCAAAAATCTAGCATTGGTTGGAGTAGTGACGAGTTCTCCATCCATTGAGATTAATGAATAAGCTCCATTGGAGTGGACCCTATGTATTGAATAAGGTCCTTCCCATTTTGGCTCAATAATGGGAGGTTTATTTCCTTTTATCATTGTATTTCTGAGAACTAATACCAATTCTCCCTATGTGAATGAACGAAGATGAACTTTTTTGTTAAAAGCTCGTGCTATTCGATTCTGATAGACATCAAGTGGTGAAAAGTGCACAATATTTTCTCATCAAACTGTTCCAATTCATTCAATTTATTTTGGGATTGTTCATCTGTTGATGATTGATTACAAATGGAAACTCTGAGCGAGGGTATTTGAACTTCAATGGGTAAGACGGCTTCCGTTCCATATACCAATGAATATGGAGTTGACCGAGTTGTAGTGCTGGTGGTAGTCCGATAAGACCATAAAGCATGAAAGTGTTTATCAGGCCATGAACTCTTATCTTTAGCCACCATCTTTTGCAGTATATTTGAAAGATACTTGTTAAAGGCTTCTATCTGGTCGTTGGAAACTACATGATATCGAGATGAATGGTTGGATTATATGTTTTATTCTTCATACAACTTCTTCACCTCAGATGAACTGAAATTGGTGCCATTGTCCGTCAATATGGAATGAGGGACACCAAATCTGGTAATGATGTTAGACTTTATGAAGCTTAAAACGCATTTAGAACCAATTTATCATGACCCGTCCTCGGGGCCCGTGTCGTGACTACCCCAAGCCCGCCTTCCATAGGCCAGGGGCTGGCGACTAGCACTAAGGCGTAAATCTTGGAAAAAGGGAAGGCATTGCCTTTGTAAAGTTAACAACAAACACCACAGGTTAAGCAGGCAGAAGTAAACACTAAGTGAAAACTGGTACAACAGTAAGTGCGGAAGTAAGTGGGCCAGAATACAAACCCAAACTGAAAGTAAAGTACAACTCGAAAGGGAAAACATCAACTGAAATGTAAAGCCGCAACGTCGAGCTGTCCACTGAAGTCCCACCTGAAGGGTGGGTATAGATAGCCTCCACTGCTCCTCGGGTCCAGCCGACTGTTCCGAGTACGTCCCACCCAGTGGTCCACCTCCAGGTACCATCCTGCTCCGCAAGCCTCCACTACGATCAGCGCTGTCCGTCGTCTGCAACCAACACAACGTAGTGTGGGCATAGCCCATGCAGGGGTGAGTATAAGCTACTCAGTGGGGACCCCGAGACCCCTGAAGGTCTCCCAGAATCCACAAAGGATAACCCACAAAGGAAAGATACAATCACGAAGTAACATCCAACACTACATAGGTATATGACCATACATATATCTATGTTATCAATCCCAGATCAGCTCCATCATCTGAGCCCAAGTGCAACCCAGTCCACACAGGAAAAACATACCCAGTCCACAAAGAAAAACACAACTTAGTCCACACAGGAAACCACAACTCAGTCCACACAGGAAAGCACAACCCAATCATCTTGATGATGAGGGTTGAAAGTCAAGACTCAGCTCACACAAGAATACATCATCAAAAAGGTGAAAGAGATGATCAGATATAGATATTGGATCATCTAAGCTGGGACCCACATAGGATACAAGACCAACAGTCTTCATTGATTCATCTATGATGGGACCCACATAGGATACAAGACCAGCACTGAATCATCTAAGCTGGGACCCACATAGGATACAAGACCATCAGTCTTCATTGATTCATCTATGTTGGGACCCACATAGGATACAAGACCAGCACTGAATCATCTAAGCAGGGACCCACATAGGATACAAGACCAACAGTCTTCATTGATTCATCTATGCTGGGACCCACATAGGATATAAGAGCAGCACTGAATCATCTAAGCTGGGACCCACATAGGATACAAGACCGGCAGTCTTCATCGTCGCAAACGCAGCCAGCACTAGGGTTCCCGCACACAGCAAGCTCGTTCGAGAGGGTCCGCTCCACGAGTCGAGGGGCTGATACATCAACTGACACAAAGTCCGAAGTTGTCGTATCCAAATGTTTCGTATCGTTAACAGGAACTCAACGCAACAGATGGCGGGTCAATCGGACGCCCAGTCTGGATGTTATTGGCCTTTTCGTTCCAGGGGCCCGGTTGGTTTTTAAGACAAATCCAACTCGACCTTGCTCGAACTGCGTCCAAACCTCGACCGGAGTAAAAAAAATGGTCCGTCTCACTAAGAGGAATCCATCAAAGTCGACGGCACGTCAATCGGACGTCCGGAGCTCCAGTTATGAGCGTTTCCGCTCCGAGGGCCCGGTTGGTTTTGTGGACGAACCAACCCGGCCGAACCCAAAGTATTCTGAAACCTTGAGTGTAATATACCGAAACGACCGTCTCGATCAAGGGATCGCATCGCCACTGAAGGTACATCAAACGGAGGTCTGTAGCCCAAGATATGGGTGAAAAACCAAAACAGTCCGAAAACGGGGGGTCTGGGCCCGGACCGACCCGGCCCGACCCCCCTGGCTCGGCCCGAACCGGGTCAACCCCACCCGGGTCAAGGTCCGACCCAGTTTGGTGCGACCCGGCCCGGCCAGGGCGGCCCGGCCTGGCCTGGGCACGACCTGGCCCGGCGGGTCGGCTCGGCTCGGCTTGGCTCGGCCGAGCGGCCGAGCGAAGGAAGTACGGCCCCCGCGCGGGGGCAGCTCCGCAGCACCCGGACGCGGCATGCTGGCCGTGTCCCGCCTCCCGGTTCCGTGCGACCGCGGAACCGCCTCGCCACCACGACTTCAGCCGCGGCGGGTTTTGCCAGTGGCGCGCTGGCGTGGGACTCCGCAGACCACCGGACGCGCTTCGGTGGTCCGTTTGATGTGCGGTCTTCGCCAGTGGTCCTCCGGGGACCTGACCTTCACTACAAGGCCCTCAAATCGCCCTTGTGGCCCCGTTTGTCGTCATCTGACGTTCTACACAATAAGAACGAGAAAGAATGCGGTGGTTCGGACTAGTTCGTTGGTCTGCACCCACCGCGTTAGCGGTTTGAAACGACACCATAATAATTTCCATCATTTTGTTAAACCCAGAACCGCAATAATAATCCACGGACCAACTTGTTAATTGGTTGGTCTGTGTTCTTGCCTTGCAGAAAAATAAACATGGCTAAAACATTTTCAAAACGACCCCTACCTCAATGTCGTCATCGGACGTGAGTTCGTCGCGGAATTGACCGTCGCGGAAGAAAAGGATCGTCGCGTCACGGAAGGGCGTCACTGTCGTGCGGTACTCGGCGTCGCGCAGACAAACTCTGAGGATCAATAACATACAAATTTAATTATGACAATTAAATCCATGTTGATGTTATAATCCACAACGAATTAAAAGGACCGCAATCCTCTACCTTGTCGTTGTCGATCGAAGATTGTCCCGGGGTTGGATCGTCGTGGAAGAAGCGTTGCGGAGTGAGAATCGTCAACATCAATCTCCGGGGGTTCGGCGTTCTATGTCGCCCTTCGTAGGAGGCCGGCGTTCTTCGCGTTCTTCGCGTTCTTCACATTCTTCGCATTTTTCGCATTCTTCGCGTTCTTCGCGTAGGAGGATGAAGATCTTTAGAGATTCTCCAAAGGTCTAACACAACAAGCTGATAATAAAATAAGTCCTCATCTTATTTTATTATCAACTAACGAATTTGAAAAACAACGATAACTAACGAACAATTAATTCATTGAATTAATTGCAATGAAATAACCGCCCAAATAATAGGGGCGTTAAGAATTTAGAAAACACGTCTGTTGACTTTCGTTTAATTGGTGTTTTCGCGGGTGCGTTACTTAGCGAAAAAGAAATGGTGGGGATCATGCTGGCCCCACCTCACAAATATCCTATCAAGAGGGTATGATATTTTGTGTTCCACCCTATCCTCTTCAACTCAGCTTAAGCAGCTTTAAGTGGCTTTAAGCGGCTTTAAGTGTAAATAAAATAAAGTTTGTCGTACCACATTATTTTATTTCGTAACTTAAAGCCCAAAAATTTAAAAACCACACTTGAGCAAATGCAACTCTGGAAGAGGCGTTTCTAAGCAATTATCGGTGCTGCGATTCCATCGGTGCCCTCGGAATTTGATTCCGAGCACCGGTTCAAAAGTTAGAAAAACCCGCTCGTTCGTTCACTGAACATACCCGAGCCCAATCATCGGAAAATGATTCTGGGCACACCGGGCCTTAGAATCAGGTTCCGTCAGAAACTGCATTCTTGTAAAATTCCAAAGATAATTAAGAAAAAAATTTCCTTGAAATTTATGGGTCTTTATATAACTTCCTTGAGAGGTATTGCCTCTTCCCATTTGGAAAAGAAGTCAGTAGCAGTAAGAATGTACCTAAACTACTTGGCCATAGCTGAAGGGTAAGGTCCCACCACATCCATTCCCCATGTGGCAAATGGACATGATTATTTAGATGTATGAAGCAACTCTGGAGGTTGATGAATGAAGTTGGCATGTACTTGGCTTGAATGAAACTTCATTTTGAAATCGACACAATCTTGTATCATTGAAGGCCAAAAGTATCCAAGCCTTCGAATCTGATCAGACAGTCTATTTCCAGACTTGTGGGAACCACAGAATCCTGCATGCACTTCTTTCATGATAGCCATTGTCTCTTCACCATCAATGCATCTGAAATGAACTCCATCAAAACCACATTTGTAGAGAATTTTCTCTAAGTGATCTGGGCTATCATAAAGATTAAAATTAACCATATGTCGCCAGATTTGTTCTTTCTCAGCTCTATCAGGTGGAAATGTTCCATTTTGAAGGTATTCCCTGATAGGTGACATCTATCATGTAGTATGACCATACGGTTTAGGAATGGTACAAATTTCATTAATTTCCTCTGTTCTGATTCGAATATAAGGTGAAATTACACGACGATGGGAAATACTGATGGTTGTCTCATCCGGATTTTGATTTGCCAGAGCTCTGGCTATATTAGCCAATGCATCAGCTTGAGCATTTTTTGATCTTGGGACATAAGAAAATGTCGGTTCCAAAGGGAATTCCGCCATTAACTCTCTGACATAATCATACAAAGGTATTAGTTCTTCTTTTCTGATGGCATAATCCCCATTGACTTGTTTGATTACCAAGTCTGAATCACCTTTCACATTTAAGTGATTCACTTGTTCTTGGAGTGCTAATTCCAAACCTACGATGAGAGCTTGGTATTCTACTTCATTATTGGTACCACATTCCCAAAATAAGAAGGAATAAGGTAACACTGCCTTTTCTGGAGAAATGAGCACAATTCCTAAGCCAACTTTTTTGAATTTAGGATTTTCCATTTTCCTCTCTGTTGGACTTCCGGAATCACCATCAAAATACATTTCCCATGCCTGAGGACTTTCTTGAATAGAGAATACTTCCTCAATAGGGAGTTCAATATCTGAAGATGTGTCTTCCACTGAAGGGTGTTCAGCTAGGAAATCAGCTAGAGATTGGCCTTTTATCTCCTTTTGAGACACATACTGAATGTCAAATTGCTGCAAAATAACTTCCCACCTTGCCAGACGTCCTGTAAGCATTGGATAACATAGGATAAATTTGAGCGGATTATTGAGAGATACCAATTGGACCTCGTGATGTTGCAGGTAGTGTCTCAACTTCTGAACTGCAAATATTAATGCCAGGCAGCACTTCTCAATACTTGAATATCGTGTTTCTTCTTCAAGCATGGTTTGACTGAGATAGTAGCGGCTGTTTTCTATCCCAGAATCATTTTTTTGAGCAATTAAGGCACCCAATGATCACTCTAGAGCCGTCACGTAGAGGATAAGTGGTCTTCCTTCAATAGGTGTCATGGGTACTGGTGGACTCAAGATGTTTTTCTTGAGAATATTGAATGCTTATCGACATTCTTCAGTACACTGGTATGTGACTCCTTTCTTCATCAATTTGGTGAAGGGTAAACATTTTCCTACTAAATTGGCGATGAAACGCCAAATATAGGCTATGTTTCTTTGAAGTCCTCTTAATTCATTCAAATTTTGAGGAGGTGACATACCAAGGATTGACTTGGTCTTCTCAGGATCGACTTTAATACCACGATGGCGTACAACAAAGCCGAGAAATTTTCCTGAGGTTACCCCAAAAGCACATTTTAAGGGGTTCATCTTCAAATTATGTTGTCGAAGCTTGCATAATATGACTTCCAAATCAGCCAAGTGATTAGAACGTTGTTTGGATTTAACTACCAAATCATCAACATAGAATTCAACAAACTTCCCTAAGAAGGGTTTGATGATATAATGCCTGGCACGCAGATAAGCTGCACCTACATTCTTTAAGCCGAAGGGCATTACCCGGTAGAAAAACACACCATGAGGGGCTCTGAAGTCTATAGATTCCTCGTCATCTGGGGCCATTCAGATCTGATTATATCCGGAAAATCCATCCATGAAGGAATGTTCTTCATATCCAGATGTTTCATCAATTAGAAGTTCTGTAATCGGAACTGGGAAATCATCCTTAGGACAATGCCGATTAAGATCTCTGAAATCGATGAAATCTCTAATTTGTCTGTTATATTTCATTACAGGGACAATATTATCGAACCATTTGGGATATTTAACTTCTATGATGAAGTTATCTTTGATAAGATTATCCACTTCAGCTTCAATTTTGGAAGCATAAGTTGGGTGTGTTCTTCTCGCGGCTTCCTTAAATCCTTGATGTTCTTTAGGTAAACCCAAATGATGAGTAGAAACATCAGGATCAAGCCCAGGCATTTCTGTATAGTTCCAGGAAAATATATCTCTATTTTTTCTTTAGAAAAGCAATATACATCTCTTTCTCTTCAAGAGTCATGGCCACACTGATTAAAGTGGGGCGAGGATATCCTTTTGTACCCAGATTAATTTCTCTGAGTTCATCCACAGTGGTGGAGATACCCTCTTCAAATGCTGAAGGAGCATCTCTGAGATCTATCTCTTCTTACTCATCGTGTGTTATTTATTTCGTTTCTACTTGCTTAGTAGATGATAATGTAGAATTCTCATGATCCGAAGAGATGTCAAAATTTTCATATCTTGAAGAAGAAGCTTCCATTTTCGACGAGATTTATGATGAACGGTCTTCATTGGGTAATAAAGAGGAGATGATGGTTTGAGAATCGACATCATTGTTCACCTCCGATGTTGCAATAAATTCTTCTAGCCAAATTGGCGAAGCATATATTTTTTGGATTTCAGCAGATGAAATGAAGACATCACCATTTGTGTTTTCATCACTGCTTGGTAGATTACCAATTTCTCCCATGTTGTCTGGGTCGATTGTCATAATTCACATTATGGATCTTTCCATAAGGGTATTTTGATTTGGATCTATCTTGTCAATTTGACTGATAGGCAACACATAATATGTACTCACATGTGTAAACGGATTTACTGTAATTTTTTCCAAACCATATGGAGCATTAAATTTGGTAATCTCCTTTGTTATGGATTTCTCCCTTTGCTTCATGTGATAGAAATCCGCCTCAATGTATTGAGACTCACATGTCTTGAACGGGGCCTTATCACCATACAATGTCCCAACCTGACCATCGAAACAATATTTGAGACATTGATGGTATGATGAAGGGATAACCGCATGTTGATGTAGCTAGGGTCTTCCAAGAAAGATGTTGAAGGTTGAGTTTTGATCAACTACCATGAAATCTGAATTGGATACAAGATCTCCAAACCGAGTTCTGAGTGTAACTTCACCTAGTGGTTCTTGTTCATTTTTATCATATCCCTGTAGCATCATGGTGGAAGGAGATAAATCAGATTCCGTGAAGCCCAATCGACAAAGTGTACGAATGGTCATGAGTTTGACTCCTGAACCATTGTCAATGAATTCTCTTCGAACATCCACGCCATTGACCTTGCTAGATAAGTACAATGGTCTAATATGCCCATGAACAACATCAGCTTCATCTTCATCAGTAAAGGATATTATTGCATGGAATTCTGAAGGATTATTATGTATGTGATAGACTTCAACTGCAGTAATTTTAGTTTCAAACTCTTGAGGACTTGACAAAGCCTCGATGAGTGCTTCCTGAAGATCTTTTGATAGATTCAGAGCATCCAGAATTGCTAACTTTTCTGGTACTTGGGCCAAGTGTTTCAATATATCATAATTTTGATCCAGAGGTATGTGTTTCCCAATAGTAATATGTGGTTTAGCAGGTACCTTGGAAGCAGATGCTTTGGAAGTTGATGCATCTTGTATTGGGATAGGAGTTGGCAATATTCATGGTTTTGGAAGATTAGAACGATTAGATCCATTTACATGCTGAGAGGAAGAAGATGGAACCTTCAACTGGTCATCTAAAATAACTGTTCTAGGACTGAATTTGATATTGGTAGAAGAACTTGCTTGTTCTTGCTGAGCTCGCTGAAGGGCTCTACCACGAGTTTCTGCTGCCTACACAGTTCTAGCCGGGGTAGAATTAGAATAGTGTCTTCTGAAAGATCCACGTCTTCCCCTGTATCCTAAGCCCCTAGAACTTCCTCTGATTCCTCCATTTGATACAGGGAATTCAGGCTCATTGAAATCGAAACATCAACTAGCATATGGATCTGTTAATTTAATCATATTAATAGAACAAAATAATAATTCTTCGTCTGATGAAGACTCTTCCTAATTATACTGTTTAGGCTATGCCGTTTGGTGGGGCGGTGCCCGTGGCTTTGAAGTAGATGGTATGAAGTCCGCCAAAGTCAAAGACAACTTAGGCTTTGACACATACTCATCTTCTTCTGATTCTTTTTCTTTCATTGAATCATGTCGACTCATTGAGTACATTCTCTCTGACGAAGAGGGCTTTGCCGCAACATTCATGTAAGACGACACAATTGGTTTCCTTAATTGTGTTCGCAAAACATCATGAGTTCGATTAATTGACTTTCTGACCATCCTATAATCATAATTTGTTGCATTTTTGCTTTTGACTTCTTTCCATTCACCTTTCTCATCTGGAACTGTAGTTGTGAGACATGCTATCTGGGCTGAGGAGCCTTTCAATGTGACTTGTCCAAAGTCGACCAACTTTTGCAGGAGGTCTTTGAAGACAAAACACTCCTAGATGGGATTCCCCAACATTTGATTAAAAGGGAAATAATTAGGATGGTCTTCATCTCCTTTCTTGTTTGGCCTCTTGGGAATTGGCAATTGAACCAAATTGTTTTCCAGAGCCGAAATGAAATAACCAAGAACTTGTTCATTTTGGAAAGAGTATGTTTTGCTCTTCAGATCCTCAAATTGTTTTTGTCTTTGATTTTCTGGATCGTCTGGACGAAAAGGCCTTTGTTTTTGGTGCTCAGAAGGTGGAGCCCTTCGTCAAGATGAAGGTTTTGAGGCAGAAATAGGTACAGGTGCTTGTTTAAGCATAACTGTAGCAGTTTCTGCTTTACCCATTCTCCTTCCTATAGATGATGGAATTACAAGAGATTTAGCCTTAGACTGTATAAGGGAATCCTCAATCTGCTGAGTGATTGAAGTAAGGTCTCGAAACCCTCCTGTGTATTTCATAGGGATTAACAGCGTGTGTAATTCGTCACGCAGATTTTCCACACAGATTGGAAAAAATTCTTCTTTAGGGAGTTCTAAACTCAAGGAATATGTTAATCCCTTCCATCTAGAAATGTAATCAGAGACCCTTTCATTCTCCTTTTGCTTACAGTTTTTATGATTGAAAACTGTTGTCTTTGGAAATGTTGAGCTGAACTGAAGGGGGTATTTTTAGCGAAGATCCTCCTATCCGGTAATTGACCGGGATTGCAATCTTGTTTACAAAACAAAAGATGGCCCTTTCAAGGTTCGCACGAAGCATCTGAGTTTCACTACTTCTTTCTGCTCTAGAGTTCCCATCATAGGATCGCAACAAGACACGTAATGCGTCAAATGTTGTTCATGATCGCCTGATCCATTCAAAATAGGGAATACAGGGTTCCCAAAACTGGATGGAGGATAAATTGAATCTACCCATTCAGGGTAAACATTCTTTTCTGGTTGAACATGCACACGCTTCCATTCCATAGTTTCTAACCGAGATGTTAATGAATCAATAGTAGTTATTAAATTTTGAGAAACATCCGGTTGAACTTGGACTTGGGTCGGTGTAATGACTAGAGCTTGGAAAGATGTGCCGATTGGTGCTGCAACTGATGGTATCACTACCAACTATTGTTGCACTTTACCCATAGGATTAGACCTGTGAGGGTGTACTGATAGAGGAGGATATTCTTGATCAATCTCAGCAGCTGAAACAAATTTCTTTGGGTGACTGACTCCAGCATTCTTAAGAAGAAGACTACTCTGAAGTAGTTCGACATTCAAACTTCTTAATTCCTTCATTTCTTCCTCCTGTTGTGAAAACCTCTGCTATAGTGAGAGAGATTGTGCTTCTCGAGAGGAAGGATATCTAACCTGGTTCTTTCCCTTCCCTTTTTTGGATCCTTTTCAGAGAGGGGGAAGTGGGTTACTCAAATGATTACATAAGTTTTGAGTAATCCTTTGACTTCGTGTACGCACACCTTCTGCATTTGTGCTGGTGCGTACATCTTCTTGAGCAGGAACCTCTTCATCTGAGTCTCTTGAGTGAGCCTCATCTGGTGGATCAGTAAAAATGACATTGATGACATTGATTGATTCAAAACTCATCACATCCCTTCCATCATCATTTCTATGATTTTGTCTTCTTCCATGTCTTTGATGAGACATTGCCTTTTGTTGATTTGATCCCTCAGGAACTTTTTGACGAACCTTAATTTGGAAGGAATCTCCAGATAATTTGGCTCTTCTTTCCTCTTGAGGTTTCTTCCCCAATCGAGAAAATACCGACTTTCTCTGAAGAGGGGATTGATGATTTGAAAAAGTCCCCAGTCTAGTGGACTAGGGCTGTTCCTGCTGTTTTGGCTCAACTCCCCGAATCCTTTTTGTTGATTCCAAGGTTTGTTTTAAAAGAGTCCCCAGTCTGGCAAGATGGGGTGGTTCTTGACATCCTATGTCTGAGACTTTCTTGAAAGTCCTCCTAATCTTGCGAACCTTAGTCTAGAAATTAGCTGGATGCATTAACCTGTATCTGCTTTTATCACCTGGTTCAAAAGACTGTTGGATGATTTCAGACACTTCTGTCACATGGTGACGTGCTTGCTCCAAATGAGAGGCATGTTCAATATTATTGTTTTCTTGATGAAAGAGTAATTAGACAACTTTTTCTCTGTATTCTTGATTTTGAGAGGAACTAGTTGAAGCCTGTTCTTGGGAAAGATTTTGATTACAAACAAATCTCATTGATTGTGGCTGGCCATATGCAATAACATTGCATGAGACCATTTTCGGTGGGCTTTGCTGACTAGAGATCACCGTGAAATGCAATTCTCCATGAACAACCCATCCCCTGACACGAATACCAGATGGGGCATTGGATATTAACTGACGCAATCTTCTTAGTCCGCTAAGGCATGAACGTTGAAGGGATCTCTGCTGCTTTTCAGCCTTCGGATATCGAGAGAATAATAGAGACGCCAAATCAATCTGACATTGTAACCCTTATATTATCATAAGATGTTTTTCATATTCATCATAAGATAATACATTCTTTTTCAAATGAAAAAGATATTTCCATGTGTTGAGATGAATATCATGAATTTAATCTTCCATCAACATTTCTGGAATATTATACTGAGAGTCAGCCAGAGGCCAAAACATCACTGGCACTTCACCTTTCGCCAGTTGTTTCCTCATTCTCATCATTTCCTCTTTATAATTTGATGAAGATTCTTCTACCTGATTTGACCAGAGTTGGTGTTTCCTTATTGCTTCATTGGATTCAACAGGATTTGTAGAGAAATCATTGATCAAACTAGAAGATGCATGACTTAGGGGTGGTTCGGAGAATGACCTACACCTTGGTCTATCATCTGATTGAGAATGTATTTCACCTGCTAGCGATGAAGCTTCAGACATGACTGGTTTCGCATTTTCACGTGCCTCAAGATAAGAGGGGTTTCTCGGCACTACATTGTCCACTGGAGAATTTTTTGGGAAATGTGCATCACTACTACGGAGAGGACTTTCACATCAAAATTCATCATTATGGGGAGGACCACCATAATGGGTTATAGAAAAAGATGGGATCTCTTGCCCCTTGGTCTTCTGACCACACAGAGGGTTCCTGTGGCTCTCATCTAAAGATGAATCTTCGAGATCGACCGAATTGTCATGAATAAAGCCTTCATGAAGAAGTGTATGTTGAAGACCTTCGAAATTAATGTTCCCACTATTGGGAAATGAGGGAGTATAATCTTGAATTTCAACAGATAATTGCATGAGGGATTCAAGAACTCTAGCATCGGTCAAGGCCTTGTTAAAGATTAGCTCTTGATCTCCTGACTGTGCTGGGTGGGTCTTTTTCTTAGACGCCTTCTTACTTGCCTTGGAAACCACTTGTTGACGAAAGTGTTTTCTCTGAGCAGGTGTATATGCCTGATCAGGAAAGATGACCAGGTTAGGCTGACGATCTCTACTCAAATCAGGTGTATGTGTCTGACTTGGTTGTCTGTATAATATGGGGGAGTATTCCATACAACCATCTTAGACTGGAACAGATGTGTGTGTCTGTTCCAGAGTGAATTGTTGATGTGTCACTCAACTGGTAGGGATAGATTTATGTTTCTTTCCTTGATATGCCACTGAAATTGTTATAATATCTTGGCAGACATCCAGAATATGAGCAGGGATTTGCTTATGCTCTTTCACCATTGAAAGAATATGTTTGGTAACTTCAGGTGCCAGAACGGGAATATACATCCATTCCGGGCTTGGAGCAGGTGTATGTGAATGCTCGTGTCCTCCTTTTCCTGTCAGTGAATCCTGACAGTACTCAAGTGTGGGGGAAGAGAGTTGCGTCTGCCTCCTATTTGTTGTCGGGGCTTTCCGACTAACTTCTCTAAATGCTACCAAGTGAGACTGTTGGTAGGATTGATTAATACTAGTAGGTGTATGTGCCTTCTGATTTCACTTCGCCAAACGTGGTTGATGAGATCCATCATATGTATTCAGACAAGCCTTTTGACTAGCTGTTGATGTATAAACAGGTGTATGTTCCTGCCTATAGTACTCTGCCGGAATTGCCTGGCGGGATTGGCGTGATGTTGCCGGATGACTCTCCAAACAGCGGAATTAAAACAGGAAGGTGTATGTGCCTGCTCATAGCTTTCCACCATGATAGGTTGGTGGAATTCTCTGGAGATGGAAGAGATGATAACCTACTCACTGTTGACCAGATTCCGCCTCTGGTGGTTCATCATGCTTGCTCGGGTTCGAGGAACCTGAGCCAAATGCCTGGAGTCGGTACCCTCATCATGTTGAGGGCGCACAGCTGCACGAGTCTGGTTGTGATTGTTGGTGGGAGCCCACAGGAAGGACTCCTGTCTATTTGAATTAAGATCCTACGGTACCTTCTCATTCACCTCCCCAGAATAAGGGAGCGAATGGTGATTGCATTCCGGGGATAACGACCCGAAACGGTTGGAGACGGTAGTCAGCACCGCCTGCTTCTCGATCACTGGTTGTCGTTGTCCGGACGACTGATGTGAGTTATTTACTTGGAGGGCCTGTCAGGCAGCCTCCAGAGTTGGGATAGTACTGTGTTGATGGTACTCTTTAACCAGTGCGTTTGATACCCAGCGTTGAAGACGCTGAGTAGGTGATATCGTCCTTAGAGCGGACGACGATCCAACTGGAGTAGCAGTAGTGGCATTTACAGCAGCAGTATTCACAGGTGTGAACATGAGTGCAGCCATTCTAGAAATGCATAAGATCTTGGAAAAGAGTTCCTGTTTGATATAACATACGTAATCAAGATAAATTCATCCATAACATATTTTGGATGAGAACATATGTCAATGATTGTTTTTGTTGGCCCTCTTATTGAGTTTTAAATATGGGCCTAACAAATGGGTAAAACATTATTTTAACTTGGTTAAGGATTCACGTCGGGTTCACCATTTTTGTTTCCCTTGAAATCCGAGGATGACCGCCTTTATGGGAGGTTCAAACATTCCGATTGGTTTGTAATGGGTTTGTACGTAGAACCAGAAACATGAAATGATTCCACATCCATTCGGACCTACTTTCCAAAGGTAGGTGCTCATTAGTTTGTGGACTAATGAGGCTTATTAATTTTCATTTGTCGAGAGGATGGGAGGTCAGACTCATCACACCATTTTGAGGGGAATTATTGTCTACTCCAGGACTCTCTTTATAGATTTAAGTTATGTTTGTGATTCCTTATTACATTACCAAGTATAAAATGAGCTTTCCTTCAGATCTGAAAATCAATGATTAAATATGTAGGAAATTTAGAGAATCTTTTGTATGTATTCGATGTTTTTCATCGATAGTGAATCATCTGTATTTATTAGAGATTCTTGGTCAATGGTACCCTTTGACACATTTATATAGAAGTATCTTGGTCATTATGATGACCATGCTCGTTTTAAATCCACTCAGTGGGGCACTTGTAGTTTATTGTCATTCAGAAGGACATGAATTATTTTAGAGTTGGGATCGAACCCGTAGACGTGCTACCTATGTATCCTTTGTTTAGAAAAAGGAATCAGAACCCACGTTTTTTGAGTAAGGGAGTATGATGTTTATGATTTATGGCTCAAAGAAGGATGTCACAATTACTTTTACACACTAAGATCACGTGAGTCATGCTCGGTGTGAGAAACAAGAGATATTGGTAAAAATTAGACAATTGTGACATGAAAGATGCAATCATAAGAAATAATGTGGGGCTTATGTATGTATGACTACCCAGATAAAATGAAGGTTAGGATTTACTTTAAGGAAGAAATCTAGGAACAGGGTCCATAAAAGTATATGTGCTTCATGGATATTTTGAATACTCTAACTTGGGGCTTACTCCTGAAAAAGAGGCCCAAATTAAGAGAAGGCATATGATTGGGTTTTACTCCTGAAAAGGAATCCCAGATCAAAGGTAAATTAGGACTGGTTAAGGGAAATTATGACTGGGGCTTACTCCTAAGGAGGATGCCATGATTTGAGACTGGGGCTTACTCCTAAAAAGGAGGCCCACGTTAAGGATTATGACTGGGGCTTACTCCTGAAAAGGAGTCCCAGGTTATGGGAATTAAGGTTTGGGGCTTACTCCTGAAGAGGATTCCCAAATTAGGGGACTGGGGATGATTCTTGAAGAGGATGCCCATATTTGATACTAGGGATTACTTTTGAAAATGAGGCCCAGGTTAAGGGATCTGGGGCTTACTCCTAAAGAGGATACCCAAAAATTAAGGGAATTGGGGCTTACTCTTAATATGATGCCCAAATCAGAGGACTTATGACTGGGGATTATTCCTGAAATGGAGACCCAGGTTAAGGATTATCTCATCTTAAAGTATAAGGTTGAATGAATGAAATCGCAATCTTTAGTGACATAAAGATGTGTGAATCGCTAGGTCTTGAGAGATACTCCACTGAATTCCATTAAGATAAGGAAGTAAAATCAATAAATCATTCCATAAATGGATTTAAAGAGTGTCTTGAATACTAAATCATGAATAGGAAAGGTGGAATGTATTAAGAGGGGTGAAATAGGCAAAAAGGGCACCCAATAAGGCAAGGGTGCGCAAGTCCTAGCAGGCACGCAGGTACTGCGTGGGCACGCAAGTACTGGTCACATATGTATGCCCGCGTGACACATGGTGTACTTGCACGATGGTTAACCAGCAGGGTAATACTTGAGAGACTCTTGAATAAAGCCTTTAGAATCCTCTTAAGGTTCTTCCAAAAATGGGGTGCGCAAGTTCTATTGAAGGAGTAAGGCGGCACACAAATGTGGCCTTTTTCCCTTAAGGGCTGGCCACTCAGGCGCACAAGTGTTGATGAGTTTCAACACTTAGGCCTTCCTCCCCCTCTTTAGATCTTCTGTTCTAGGTATGAAATTACCTTAGAAGTTTTTCGGAATCTTTAATAAGAGACTAGGGTGTCGGGAGCTCAAATATGAGTTTTTGGAAACAAATCTCCCCAGGATGAGGGGACCACAGGGTCTATTTATAGGCACGAGAAGACCCCAGGCGGTTACCACTTAGGTCCCACAAGTCCCATGCGCGACCACTAGGCATCATGCAAGTGGACTTTCACGACAGTGATAGATCTTGCGCGGCACATGTGCTTTTGATCCCTTGTTCATGCCTTTGTCGATTTTTGATATTTTCTGCAATGTATGAATCAATTTGTGCTAAGTCGTTTACTTTTACATAATTTTGGACTCTGTGACAAAAAGTATCGTGAACAATAATGTATTTCATGACTTTTTATTATGAAAATAAATTATAGAAACTAAAGATACTCTAATATCACGCCTCTACCACTGATGTTTCCTCTTATTTCACAAAACATTCATCAAATATCCTCATCTGACATTACGACAACAAAAATGATCCTTTTATAGTATTCCATTACAAGAAATAATTTATCAAAACACTATAACACATCCCCAATTATATAAAAACTTGTACTATTTTGGAACTCCCAATGAACATCCACATATGATCTATTATCACTCATTAACCCTCTCACACGTCTCATTCATTGATTCAATTCCCAAATTAGTTTCTAGTGGAAATTGAAACTTATTATTTGATGATCTAGGATAATATATGTAAAAATATAGACCATGGAGATTTATGGGAAATAATTTATGATGAAATGTGTGGGGTAATTATTTAAATGTGAATATTTAATTATCAGTGGCCACTACAAAGGCCTAGACACTAATTTTCAAACCCATAATGTCCAACCAATAAGAATGCATGGAGATGGATTAAAAGTTGAATTTTTTTTATAAATTCATTAAAAAAATTTGACATCAAAAAATCGAATAAAATTATGTAATCACAAATAACAAAGTATAAAATTAAAAATAATAAACCCTACATGCTGATGATATTGCTCATTTGTGTTGTTCCCATCCTAACTAACAACATTTCCAATCCATGTTGAAAATTGTGGTCATTATCTCTACACATATACTTTCATCCAATGATATACCTCCCCATCGCTCCCTCTCTTAAACTAGGTATTATGGGTGATGAACATAGTAGGATAGTTTGTAGGTGAATAAATAAAGAGTAATAGATTTACATGAATATAATAAATTGGGAATTTTATTATTTAACATAATCAAATAATTACTCCCATGGTCTCCAAACCAAGTAGAGATGGATATAAAAAAATATTTTCACCATCCCCAAGGTGGTCAACTTTTTCAAGACACAACAAAACATTGGTTTCCCCATTATAGTCATTGATTAAGATTAAATTCCACTTTCCTATTATGTTACATGTGTTAACTAAAATCAATATATTGAATTTAATATATTATATTCATGTATCCAAAATACTAATTTTATTCCAATGTCTTAGTGACACATTTATAAAATACTATTTTAAATATTCAAAGGATCTTGGATGAAAAATATTAAGACATTCTATCCTACACTCATTAATGAAATTATATAAAAAATTTAACTTTATCAACATTTTGGGGGAAATGTGATTGAATTTTACAATTATTTTCTCATGATATTAGTTATATGTTCTAAAGATATCACCATATAGAAGTGGGTTGTATCACTCAATCATGATGGATCTTTTCCTATCAATCCTCGATCACCATTGAGTAAACATACAATAAAGTGTCATCCTCAATGTCTTTTCCATCATAGTTTATAAGATGGAATGGATTGTTCTTGTATCCCCTAAGTTATGGTAGAAGAAATATGTGTAACTCATACTATAACTATTTTGGTAAATCATGGTGGAAAGAAACCTCCCCCTCCCTTTTTATAATCTATAATGGACCAATAAACCATGGGAATGACATTATCTATCTGAATAAACCTCCAAAACTCATTTAAAGACAATACCTTCAAGAAATTGTTGATAAAATTAATCGATGTCCACAAGTTTTACCCATATGTCTATACTGGTATTATTCTTTATTGTAGATATACTCTTCAATTATTGGATCATTTGCACCCTCTCTTTTCCCATACACACATGGTTCAACCACATCAACAATTTCTCTCTGAACACCATACATCATAGGGGTGGCATGCAAGGTCTCACATAGAGCACTATGAAATGCTCTATTCCAATAGTGGAGTTTTTGTTTTCATTATTTCTTAACTCATCTAAATATCTCAACATTCTTATCCACCTATATGTGGATAGGACATGAATGTAATCCAAAATAATTTCTTGAATTCCACAAGGAATATTTTATAGACCTAATAAATTAATGGATATGAATAATCAAATAATGATTTTGGAGGTAAACCATCTAGAATTATGACCTCATCCACATATAAGAATCAAAAGATCTCCCATGATCTGTACTCCCAAATAGAGATAAATTACACTGAATTGGGAAAAAAATGATGATCAACTATATTGTTTCATGACCACTCTCTGAGATTTGAACTCATGTCAAAAGTAAATTTTTATAGCAATCATATTCCAATATGAACCGTTAATGTTTTGGTACGAAAACACATGAACGTGGTGTTATAAATTAAATTTTGTTTAGGTGAGACTCCTAAAGAAAAATAAAAAATCTCTCTAACACACACACAACCACCAATAATGATACTCGATGAATTTTAAAAACATCATAATGCATGGATGTACCACTAAGAGGGAAGTGTGTAACTACATCAGTACCTCATTATGTTGTGTGAATCATACCACTACCAATCCATAAAATTGACTGATGTCCTCTCCACATTTATGAAATCCATCTAGAACATATCATAAGGATATATGGTCACACGAGACCATGGATTTATTTTCTCTAAAATGGGCCTCCCTCTTGCATATTATAAGTAGTTTGGAAACCTCCAAAAGTTAATTATATTCAACTTCTTCCTCAGGAAATAAAAACAACCCTATGACTACCAATTTCATAGACACCTCCTCCATCAACCAATCATAGTGTTATATTAAGGGAATTTGATACCATGTCACCCTTTCCTAGAATATAAATAATGTTGATTAAATACCCCTATAAGAATCCTATATAATTAACCTTCCATATATTATGATATCACTTTACTATAATATCAATTACTCTTCCTGAATATGTATATAAAGGAGACCAATTTACATGGTGCGACAACCAGAAGGGGAGTTGGCATATGTGGTGCCGCCTTGATCACTTCCGGGCTAATTTTAGTGATCTTTTAGCTTTCCCAGCTGCAAAGGTCACCCACCTGGCCAGAGTAATTTCATACCACTCTCTCTTATTGGTTTCACTATCACCTGGTACAAGTCGTGGGGACATTTTTCTATACCATCTCCCATGGTCCGACTTCAATGGCTTCCTCCAAAATGTGCAATATTCGTGGGTGAAGCCTACTCAAGGTAGGCACTAGACCAAGTTACACCAAAATCTTTGACATCTATGAGATGACCTTCATCAGTGTGGCACCAATTATTCTTCCCAGCTGCAGGACTTGGATGTAATTAAAGTGGAGATTAAGCTTCTGGAAATTTCCTTGGAGAGTTTTTTGGATGAGTCTATATTTAGAGTGCTTGTTCACAAGAATGAAATGCTATCAGAGTTACTTCTCTTAGAGGAACGCCTCTCTTGGGAGAAGGATAGGGTCAACTGGCTATGAGAGGGAGACTGAAATTCTCATTATTTTAAGGCTTGTATTATGGAGAGAAGAAGGAAGACACTTATGAACATTGTTTAGCAGGACGAACCATACACTGATGACCCTACGGTGATTGATGACATGGTTATGAACCATTTCTCTACTCTGTTGGACGGGCCCATATCTAATAAGAAATATGGGTAACCCTTTGGGCATGCATACCTATTTGATGCTATCCCATTCCAAGTCTCTGACCAGGACAATTACATTCTCTCCTATAGTCCAGATGATGAGGATATTCTTGAGGCTGTCAAATATCTCAATCCAGAGAGTGCCCCAAGACCAGATATCCTCCCTGTATCTTTCTATATTGCCTATTGGGACAAAGTTAAGGAAAAACTCACTAATTCCACAAGATATTATTTCCGTGGTGGTCACCTCCCATGTGTGGCTAGCATCACCAAGCTTGTCCTTATTCCCAAGGTCAATCTCACATCCTCTCTCAATAAATTCAGACCTATCATCATGTGCAATTTCACACACAAACTACTGTCTACGGTTCTCAATAGACGGTTGTCATGTTACCTTCCTCAATGGATTTATTTGGTGCAGCACAACTTTGTCAAAGGGATAGCTATCCAGGGTGCGATTTGGTTTACTCAAGATATGGCTCACAACATCAATGAAAATGTGACTGGTTCAAATAATATTTTCAAAATATATATGGATAAAGCCTATGATATGCATGAGTGGAACTTTACCATCAAAGTGTTGTGGTGTATGGGTATCTCTTCCAGGTCCATTGACGTAATGTATATATATTTCAGCTCACCATGGTTTTCCATTTCATTTTTTGGGACCTATTATGGTTTCTCCAAATTAGTGTGTTGGTTAAGGCAAGGGGATCCATTATCACAAAATCCCTTTATCATTTCCCAAGATTCTCTCTCCAGGTACCTCAAGAAGATTATTACTGCTAGTGTCATCATTCCTTATCGTTGCATGCCTGCCTCAAAAGGAATTTTGCACCTGATGTTTGATGATGACTCTATCTTCTTTATTAATTCCAATCAGAGGTCCATCTGGGGCATCAACATGATCCTAGAGACCTATGGGAAGTGGAGTGGACAACATGTTAGCATGGATAAGAGAAGTTTATTTATTTCCAATAACTATCCAGGAAGAAGGTTGTGTAAAGTGGAACAAGGCCTGGGTATTCTCAAAAAATCCATCGCTTTTGACTAACTTAGTGCTATGATCTCTTCTTACAGTCTCAAGGTTCAGAATTTTGACAAGATTCTGTTTAAAATCTTTGATCGGATTTCCAACTGGAAAAACATATTTCTCTTTTTCAGTTGAAGGATTACTCTGGTTAATCATGTTCTTTATTTGATTCCCATTCATGTTATTTATTTTCTCATGGTCCCAAAGGGTGTCTTATATATTATTGAAAATATCTTCAACTCTATTATATGGGATGCACACTTTGACAGTAGAATCCATTGGGCATCCTGGTGGAGACTGGAAAGACCTGCTCAAGAGGGAGGCATTAATGTGAAAGATATAGCTACTATCATGGAATTCATGCTTGGGAAACTGGAATGGGAGGCCATCATGGGGGATAAACTATGGGGACAATTCATTTAAAAGAAGTATGGTAGTAATCTGGACTCGGTTAGGGGGACATCATCTCCTCTATGGCGTACTTTCTAGGCACACATTAGTACTCTACATGCGCATAATAGATATATTATTGAGAGGGTTGACATCAATTTATGGAACCACTACTGGGCTGAAACCAAACTCGCCATCTATGGGTGTCTGATCCCTTATATCTCTTTCAAGTAGGATAACATCTACCCTCAGATTATCAATGCGATTCTTGTTCTAAATGATGACTTGGATTGCTTTATATTTGAAGCTTCACTGGATGTTGTTTTCTCTAGCAAGGGATACCAACCACTTTTGGGAAATTACTCAGAAAAAGATTCGTGGGGTGACCTTCTATGGTGTAAGGAAGTCCAAGACAAGCTGAACTTCCTCCTATTGCGTGTTCGGAAGCGAGCCCTCTCCACCGATGATAATGTGAAGTGACATCGAATTTTCCTAGTTTCTAGATGTGCTTTTTATTCCAATAGCCAGTAAGAATCCGCAGCCCACCTATTCATTGAAGTCGCATCATCTCAGGCAGTATGGGAGGTCTTTGGTGCTTCTAGAAGCTTCTCAATCATTAACAGCACCGACTTCCTACAAGCATGGTTCCAGGGGGCTGATACTATCATCAAAAAGAATGCAAGGGTGGAAATCATGCTGGAATGATGCTGGAACATTTGGTATTCCGGGAATAATGTAGGGAATGAGGGTATCATCACTTCGTGGGCATCACTCCTCTTCATAACGAAGCCTATGATTTTTGATCTCGCACGACACATCAAGAATAGATAAGGGGTGCCCTCTTTTAGGACTTATTGGTGGCCAGAATTCCCATTCCTAGAACCCTACAAGGACACTGGGTGCATTGGATCCCACCAAGTGCTGACTTTAAGCTCAACTCTGATGGCGCTTGTGGGATGGTGGTCATACGAGGTGGAGGTATTATTAGGGACCATAATAGGTCTACAATACTAGATTTTTCGGCCTTCTATGGGAGTGGAAATTCCCTTTAAGCATTGGTGAAGTAATGATCACTGGACTTATTCTCCGCGGTGAGAGGAATTTCACCATATTGGTCATTGAGACTAATTCCACAGCTCTTCACCATTCTCTTCAAGGCGGTGTCATTACACCCTGGTGAATCACATATATTATCTGTAATTGGTGTTGTCTCATTTCCTCCTAGTTGGAGATTCTTCCCACATAGTGGGAGGGAAATAGAGTCTCATATTTTCTATCCTCTATGGAAGGCCCTAGTGAAGAGCTCACATGCTACTATAATCATAGATCCCTTCTGTCTAGGAGCATAGCTCTTTTCATTGGAGATTCCCTCGGTCTCCATTAATTTAGACCCTCATGACTTCTCTCTTGTGTCGTGTATCTCATTCTTCCTGTATGTATCTCTTTCATTAATATAAAATCTTTGGTTGTTATTAATATGTTTATGGGGATCTTACGGTCCTTGTTGAATACGATCCACTCACCAAGAATTTAATGATTTCATGTATTAGTAGAAAAAACATTTTCTGCTAGCTATAGATTTTGTGTCACGTTATTCTATTCATGATTTATAAATAACTGAGAGCTATATTGAATCACTACATAATTCTATATCAGTAAGAAACTAATCCCATATTCAATATAATAACATAACACCTTATAATATAGCCCTAATTATAGAATCCCTAGAATAATATCACTCATCAATCACAACATCAACATCTCAAAATTTATCTATCGTGACTAGAAAAATGGAGTGCTTCGACTTTCATGTAAGGGTAGTCATGGGGGATGCAATATTTTTGGTTTTCACAAAAAATATCATATAGTATGATTCCATACCTAAGAAACTTCTCACCATAAACACACTTATGATTAGATCCCTGAATGTACATCCTTTATTATCATAGGATCAATAAAGACCCAGTCTTAACATACAAAGAAATTACATAACATTTTTGGAATACATAAAACATTATACAAATAGATATCCAAATACTGTATTAGTCGAGTGACTTTGAAAATATGGAAACAAAAAACATTGTTTCCCATGCAAGGTAGATTATCTCTAACTAGGTTCTCCATAACTATAACCCTTCATAGAAATATCAAATATAATACAAATATTCTTAACCTATTGATGGAAACATAAATGGGTGAGCTCGAATTCTTATTAAGGGTAAAAAATGGATATATGTAATTATAATCATGAGGATTAGAGGATGAGAACATGATCATAAAAATATAATATCATACCATGTATATTAAATATCAAATACATGAATTATTTAATAAGGATTGGAAGTTCATAAGACATTACTCATATGGAAATAAAGAACATAATTCATGAAATAATTATATAGGAATAGAACATGGAATTTTAGAAAACACATAAGAATATAGTACATTTCCATAATTTTCAAGTAATCACTGCCAAGGACATATTAGTAGTATGGTTTCACTTCATATACTATATTGGCAGTCAGGGGTCCCTCACATGGCCATCTTAGTATCAAGATTTCACTCCTTATAGCATATTGGTAGTCATGGTTCAGTCCCATCGCCATATTAGTAGTAATAGTTTACTCAAAATACTATCCTAGTCTATATCAAGAGATATAAATAATTACCCAATGTATTGGAGGGAGATATAGGTACCAACCATCTCATAATGAAATCATACATACATGTTCTACAAATTCATAAAAAATTATATCTTATCCCAAGAAATGAAATGGATATAATAAACTTGGAATCATACCATAACCTGTGAAAAAAGGTGCAAGATTTATTATCATTTCATCAAAATCATAACCCGTAAAAAATTCGATTTCAAAAGCATATAACCCATCAAATCAAAACATGTTTCATAGCATTCATGAAATAAAATAAATAAACCATTCAGAGAAACAATTTGAATGGAACCTTTGGATAATTATCTTGAAATTAATGAGTAACATCAATATATATTATCTTAGATTGAAAATAACTTTGAAATAACATTCAATAACTTTTCTTGATGAAAATATCTTCTATTCAGCGAAAAAGTCATTTTAAAAAATAGAACCTTTGGAAAAACTTATTCCTTTAAAATAATTTCAAAACATTAAAAGAAGTCTAGAAATCATTTTGAAAACATTTTTCTTTGAGGAAGTATAAATTAATAGTGAATTAATTTTAGAAAACTATTTTTTATGACATATAAAATATGATTTAGAAGATTCTAAAAAATATTTTCTTTTAAAATGTATAAATAAATCATGATTTTATTATGAAAACAATTTTTTGGAAATTGAATTTGATAATTTATAAAGAATTTTGGGAAATGTTTTGAATACCATTTCATTGAAAACACATTGAATACATATAAGGAAATCATAAACTCATTTTGAAACCCATTTCGTTAAAAATCCTTAAAAATCATATAAATAAATCATTAAAATGTTATAAAATCAATTTTTTTGGAATAAATTTGAAAACATATAATTAAATATTTAAAAATAAAAAAGAATTTCAAATCATTTTTCTTTGAAAATGATCTTAAATTATCATTTGAAAACAATTTTTTATTTTTTTAAGAATGTGGTTTTTGAAATAAAACAGATTTTGACCAAAGAGAGAAATATGTTCAGATCTTTCTTAAAAACAAGTTATTAATTATATTATGTACTAAAGAGTGGAAACATGGAACTATTATATTTAGGTATCTTGAAAAAATAGAGTATATGGAAGCTCATGAGTTTCCTTGAGATATGGATCATAACATTTCATTAATAGAAGCATAATCATAAATAATCCCGATAAACCATGAGATTGATTTACCAAAATTTTACCACATAGTACCCTTGAACCATAATTTCTTTATAAGTTATTGAAATTAAATAACATAGAAAATATAATGAAAATAATGATATTATAGATATAAATTATCTAATGGAAGCATATAAACCAGGAAAAATAATTCAGGTTTGTAATAAAACAATAGTTTCAAAGAAGTCAACGTGAGACAAAACTATCTTGTCGATTTAGTATCTTTTGAATCATAAACCACATAAATGAAAGATAATAAAATGGATTTGTAAATTACCATAAATTTAAATATAATAATCATAAAATACACCTATGGTGACTATGTAAACCACGTAAAATACAAGAGTGGTTAAACGAGAGTGTATGTCATAGATATAAAACGTGAGATGAAATTCCCTTAACTAGTGACATAACTCTCATCATACTTGTAAAAAAATCCATTATAAAAACATAATTTTATTATACATCTATCACGGAATCATATTCTAATTTCTAATACCTAATATGGTTTTCATATGACTTTATATTTCCTTCTTGTTAAAAATTTTATGTTATGGTTTCACATTAGATAATATCTTCTTTGTTCTTTGCACATGTCTTAATTTGTTATATTTTTGTCCTTAAATGTATATAATGATCTACCAAATGTAAAAAATGATAAAAATATCATATATATTCTTTATATGTCTGATAAAATAATCTGTATAATATATAAGTATAAATTTAATAAAACATTCTTGGATATGGTAGGTCGTATGTGAACTTGAATGATGTTTCTATTAAGTTTTCATTCTGAAAGAAACAACAAAAATAAAATATGGGTATATATATAATATCCTTATAGTATCATTATTATGTCATATATATCATATAATTTTACAAATAGCATCCTTAATACAATCAATGTAGTGTGTGAATGAATCAAATAACTTTAAGGGGCAGTAGTCCACACTTCCTCAAACAAAATTATTATATCTACACAAAATGGAAAGTGTGAAGACATGTTTTGTAAATGATTTAAGTAATATTAGACATAATATTAAACATATATATCATATATAAATATTTTTCCATCATAATTCCAAACCATGAAAGGTCGTAAAGGAAAAAATGGACATTCATCATTTTGTGAGGCGGTAGTTCACCTTACACAAAAATATTAAATTTGTTACCCATTATACAGAAGTGTTTGTAAGTGTAGGTACAATCCTTAACATAACAACATATCATTATTTTTAGGATACTGTTGTTTTTTTCATCATTGAATAAGGATAGTGGATTGGGTGGACAATAAAAATATGACATGGGAGCCTGAGGAAGGATGTTACCTCTTCTTTAGGTAACTCATTTTGGTTTTTACCAAAGGGACATATTGGATTGATTTATTCCCAGGTGGAGGCAGAAATAATTAAGGGATGGATTTTGAGATGTTTATTGGCCTGATATTGGAAGAACCTAAGTGGTTTTATAGGTGTCAGGAGGGGGTGAGGTGGTTGGCTTTTAAAGAATAGGAAAATGGCTCACTTGGTATTTTCGAAAATGAATTAGGTATTATAATTTTTTTGAATAAATAAATTCTTCAAAAACTAAACCACACACATGTATTTAAAGTTAATGGACAAATAAGGTTCTGTAAATGGGTTTTGGAAAAGTGACTAGGTAATTTGGCCCCTTTTGTTTATGGTTTATCCCCTTTTGAATCTAAACTTCACTTTAATCATTGTGTTTAATTTTATTTACATAAACTAATCATTTTGGTAATAAACGTAGTTAAAAATATTATATATTATAAATTATTCATATAAAAACATATGAATACATTTTTCAAAATTACAATCCCTGATGTGGTCAAAATTTAATTAAATTTAATCGTATAGTCGGGTCGACAATCCGGTTTTTAATGTAAAAATGTAAAAAAAAATTCTGTGTTTTTATATTCGATTTCAAAGTCGAAATTATTCTAATTACCTCAATTGGATTTATTGAAAAAACATTAATCAATTAAAATTTTAAAATAAATTTATAATTTAATATAACACCATTAATAAATTATACTGAAAAGTAATTTTGATTTATAATTCATCATTTTTCATCTATTCACTAAAAAATTAAACCTTACAGAAAAATACCATAAGTTCATCCAAATATAATTATTGTGTTTCTAATTCAATTATTAGGTCTATTTTTACATATTAAATCTAAAAAGGTTTTAAAACATTTATCTAAATTGGCTTCTTCATTAAAAAGTAGTAAAAATACCTTTATAAAAATTTATGGTTTAATTTATAAAATTGGGAATGTTCTTATCATATTTCTATGAATTCATCATATATTTGGGTAGACCATATATTTTACTAATGTAGTTAATACTACTCCCAACCAATATTTTAACGTCTAGGTTATATCTTACTACATTAAATAATAATATATTAATGTTCGGTAAAACTCGGTCTTATGTGTTACACAATCCATTGAGGAAGGTCATTATTCGTGTAATGCAAGCTCACCTCAGTGTTCCATGTATTGAAAGACAAATTTTATTTTTCATGTAGTAACTATTTCAATTTTAGGCTATACCCATTATTTGTAACCAAGGATTTATTCCCAAAAACCATATAAATAGTTTATAGACACAGTTTAATGAACTGTGGCTAGTATTGGCATGGCTATAGGGAAATTCCAATAGCCATGGTTTGAAGCTGTGGCTAAATCCCTATTGCCCCTATTTGAAACCATCAAAGAAGATTAAGCCACAAAATGTTTGTAGCCATGGTTTGAAACTATGTCTATAGGTATTTATCCATTATTTAAACAATGTCTATAATCCTTCTCATTTCATAATGAAACACCCCACCCTCCCCCCTACACAACACCAACTCCCATTGCAATATCCCATATCCTTGAAAATCCCCCCACCAATCCACCTACAGACCCCTACCCCCATGTAATGTCCCCCTCCATTCCCCCTTGGATAGAACCCCACTCCTTGGTTAGACCCCACCCCCTGGAAAGAACCCCCTCTTTCCTAGATAAACCCTTTAATTCCTAGACATACCTCCTCTTCTTGCTAGATGACCCCCCTGTTTCCTAGACAAACACCCCTCCCCCCTATTTCATGGATAGACCCCCATCCTTTTTAGACATACCCCCTTCCTAGATAGACCACCCTCCATGGACCGCCCCCTAGATAGAACCCACACCCTCCCTGGATAAACCCCCCATCACAACCCCACCAATTCACATCCCCTACCTTGACAAACCCCCTCCTTCTTGGAAAGACCACCCCTCCTTCCTGAAAATACCCCCCATGCACTTCCGCCATGGAAAGACACCCCATATTTCATGAAAATTCACCCCATCCCTAGATATACCCCCTTCCTAGATCGACCCCATCCTTCCTGAAATGCCCCCTCCCAAGACAGACCCCCTCCTTGGACAGACCTCACCCCCTAGACAGACTCCCCCTTCCTAGATAGCCCCCCTTCCTAGGCAGACCCCCTCTTTCTTGGACAACCCCCATTCTTGGATAGACCCCCCTCACTGGACAGACCCATCCCCTCCCTGGACAGACCCACCTTGAACACCCCCACCCACGGCACACCCCTTCCCCCATGAAGACACCCTTGAACCCCCTCCCCTTACAAACCCCACATTAACCCACATGCGGACCCCCTAGTACCCCTCCCCCTGTAGACCCCCCTTTCCCCCTCCATTGGGTGAACCCCTATTCATTTCATGACTCAAGGGACAAGACTGTGGTTTGTGACTTGTTTGAGGGGGTGAAATCCCATTCCATCACATGAGTCAAGTGGTGAATCAGGTGATGAAACCCTATAATGTTTTTTGGAGGTCATTATTTCTTATGAAGTAATATCAATTTATTTTGTATCTCATAATTATGGGAGGGAACCTAGGTCTGGTTCATTAGTAAGATGTAGATCTTGAGGTTTTTTTCAACCTTTGAGGAGAAACTATATGGTTTGAGTTAATCAATCTATAATCCAACCATAGTAACAGAGGCATTTCCTACTGTACATATTTTAGGATATAATTAGTATCATACTGCCTAATTTGTTCAACTCTCATTGTTACTAAAACACCATAGGGTAGTCCACCAGTAGAAATTAAAGGTTCCCCTCCAAACACTTCCATCGTGAATTCCATCACGGTCAATAATCTGAATGATCTGAGGTTTAAAGATAAATATGGGGATTAGGGGAAGAAAATCCACTATAAGGACTGGTGCATCATTAATTTTTCCTTCCAATAGGTTCTGTCACTCAAAAATAGATTCATATTTTGGTTCATGGGAGTCCCACAAAGATGATTCTACCTTCTCGTTAGAATTTTATTAAAGGAATGGTAGTAGTTTATCGCATTTTCTAGTATTTGGATAATCCAGAAACCAAAGAAGACATTAGAATGGATGTTTTTCTCTCAGATATTGAGGGTTGAGAAAGGATGTCCATCAAACTACTCATGAAACAACACATTCCACAAGAAGATGTTTGAGGGGACCTTTCCTTCCACTAGCTGAGAAATCATCCCTCTTCAGCCAACCACCCAAGATCAAGGAGGGAGATCCTGAACATAAATTCAAGATAAATGTAGTTGTGTCTGGTCAACTGAGATATAACCCAGTATACCATGTGGGTCCTACCCTATACAACTATTGAAACTACGCACCTAGGAAAGAATATCCCTATTCTTGTAGGTCTAATAGGAGAGTAAAAGAAATAATGTATACAAAGACACATAAAGACAACATGATAACCGCACCCACCACCCATCGTGAGGCCTTAGAGTCACAAGAAGATAAAATATCAACGTACCGAAATTCATTTCCAGTTTTAGTGGACTACACTCACCCACCCCAATATCACCATAAGGTAATTCATAATGACTTTGTTTTAGGTAAAAACTAAAGATTATATTTAATCAACAACAAAGAAAAAAATTATTGAAGGGTAAATATACTTGGTGATTTTTGTTGAATAAAAAAGAAATTAAATGAAAAATTCATAGTGAAGAAATTATTAATAGGGAAATTCTTAAAAAAAATACTTATGGAAAGAAAATATCAATATGGATGGTGAAATCACTACATAAAAATCCAAATAATGAAAATAAACAACTACACATTAATTCCAAAATACAAACACTGAAAAGGGTGATAGAAAATAACTTTTTCAAAAAGAAAAATTGAAGCACTCATAAAAAGAATTTATCATAAAGGATGAGTGATATTATCATTTTTCAATTAGAAATTTCAAATGGATCATATGTTTCATCATAGTCATAGTGAAAAAAACCAAATGAAAAGAATTCGAATGAATTGTGCTGAGCAACCGTAGAATAAATACTGATAATACAATGAATTGAGAAATATGAAATTAGTAATCATCTATTTGAATAGTGTGAAAAACATGGCAGGTTATCATAATGTTTATAAACATGTCTAATAAAATATATCTGTAATTTTCATCTCATTACAAGGTATTTCACATCATTAACTATAAAATAAACTAATATACGGTTTATTGAATACAATATCAAAATTTGAGGTCTTGTTAGAATGATTCCCCCTCATCTACCCCTACCATGCATAACCCCTCCCCCTTCCACCATCACACCCATACCATGTACACCCCCACCGACACACCCCCTTCCCCTACCCCTACCCTTCACACCCCCACCACTACACCCCCTTCCCCTGCCCCTACCCCTACATCTGCACACCCCTTCCACCCCTCCTTCATCCCTGCACACCCCATGAACCCCGATGAAAACTCCTCTACCCCTTGCACCCTCGTCCCATACACACCTCCTACACTCTCGCCCCCAAATATTCATCATATCACTACTTCCAGGGGATCCCTTATCATGTTTTTATAGAAAACCCAACCATGCATCATAGAGCTACAAATTTAGAAATTCAATGTTCCTTTTTCTGTTTATGTATTTGGACTAAATATTGATTTGTGTGACAAGAATAAAAAATTAAAAATTACTTAGCATTGATGAAATATTTATTAATTTATAGTATTTTTATTCTAATGAATAATAACCCATTCCTAAACACAAACCAAACCAAAAACATAAATTTATGTATTAATTATGTTTTTTTTCAGAATATACTATTAGTATATAAACCACCAGTGAGAAATGTTAATTCCTAAATAGAAAATATGACCACTTATGTAGAAAATATCACCCTCATCCACCAATGAATCAATAATGATAGTTATCATTAACACCAATTAACTCAATTAAAAGATTCATCTAACCCAAAAAATACAGAAGTTCTGATGATCATTATATAGACATTATTGAAACCATGTAGCACAATTTCAATAAAAATTTACAAACATTTACTCAACCAAAAGAAATAGCTTAGGAAATGAAACAAATATATGAAGAATGAAAAAAAGATAAATTGGATCTAGAAACAATCAACTTAGGAAATGAAATAAATATATGATGAATGGAAAAAGATCAATTTATTCTATTACTAGAGCCCAACTCTAACATGTTGATTGAATTTTCCCTAAAATGTGTAGAATGATATCTAATTTTCATTCATCAATTCTAACAACCTTTCCTCACATATGCAGCTAGCACAGTCATATGCCTAGAAAAAGGAAAACCCGTGAAAAAATAAGTGAATAATATGTGTAGATCAGTGTTAGATATAAAAGTAATAAAATGATTTATAAAAGAAGAGAAAACTTATCAAAAAAGTGGTTTTTTAATTATTTTGTTTTTATTGAAAAAACACACTGCAGATTGTTATCATAGTGAACCAAAGGAATACCCTCATTACATGGAAGTCGGTGGTACATATCAGAATACAGAGAAAATAAAACAAAGGTCAGGCCTTCTTTATACAATATGGAGGAGAATATTTCAGAAAAAAATATCTATAAATAAATTTGATTGTTTTATCCTAAGTGTTGGATTCCACATTCAAATAAGAATTTCCCCACATATTTAAAAATATGATGTAACTGTATTATTTTTCACTCGAGTTAGATATTCATAAAACCCCTATATCTAGGTCCTCAACTGATAAACATTAACTGTATAACATTGAGGTTTTTATAACATGAATTTAAATTGTAGAACATTTGGGTACTCTTCATATGACAATAAACTGCACATCATGTGGTCTATCATGTAAAACCATAAACTTCTTGAAGTAGCATACTCTACATGGCCAAATTTTCCTAGATGAGAGCCCTATTAGTATAGGAGCACCCCCACCTGCACTGCCCCTCCAGTGCCCCTACACCTACACCCCCCACCTACACAATGTAACGTCCCGGACCTGAGTGCCACGCAACGGGTGCCCCAATCCCGGTTCCCCACGAGACCTCAAGCACATTTTTTTCAAACGCCAGAGGCTGCCGACTAGCAGTGAGAGACCATGTCTGATAGTGGGAAACTATTCCCTCATTTTTCAAAGTGTAGCGTAATGGAATACAAAATAAACATACACGACAACGGAAGCAGTAATCATACACAACTGAAATAACTACAGCAGTGGATATAACCAACAGTATATAAGTGATGATGCTACATGTTTCAAGTTTTAAGAAAATAGCCAGAACATGTTATACATCAATACAGTGCAACAAAGAGCAGAGTACAACAAAACAAAGAAAAATAGTTCGTAGTGGCATCGCGAGCCTAGGCTTGGTCCCATGCCCTCGTACTCCATAGCAACAGTCAACTACCTGTATAGGGACACTTTCCCCTGTCTACCCCTGCAGAAACGTAATCTGTTTGGGCCGAAAAACATTACCCAAACAGGGTGTGAGAAACATATCTCATTAGGCACCCACCAAAGACCCGTGCCCAACTGCGTGTAAAAATGCAACGATAGTGTGCTATAGTAAAATGCAATAAATTAATTAGTACTCAAATGCAACTCATTACCAGTTATATTGTAATTTTATTATCCATTTAATCTATTTAATCTATTTAATATAAGAAATCGCCACAATGAATTTCTAGTAAACAACTTGTGTCCTCAGACACGTAAACTCATACCCTCGGGTAACGAGTATTCAAAACAAGAATCTACCCTCAGGCATAATAGAGTTTTTCCCTTAGGCGTAGGTAGTGTCTCCCTCAGGCACTGAGTCAGCTGCCCACATGCACAGAAGAAGTTTCCCTAAGACCGAAATAACTACTGCCCATGGTATAAATAGTGTAGTGCCCATGGGCTAATCACAGCAATGCCCTCAGGCTAAATAGGTAATCGGGCCATGCCCAACATGTCAAAATGCAGTAAACATGCAATTCCTCTCGAGACAATTATATAATTACTACATTAAAGGCATACCCTCGGGTATCCTGTACAAACGACTAAACAGTGGAACACACCCCCGGGGTGGTTCCAGATCCAAGGATTGTACCCAAACAGCAGTTTTACAAATTATTCAATTACCTTTACAGTTCCACGTAGTTAATATATCCATGGCCTCACCCACATGACACCCCAACATGGGTTTGTGGCACAAAAATGCACAAAACACGCGACAGTTGGAAAAATTAACACAAATCCACCTACCTTATATGCCAACGAACGTTAAAATCAAATGCCAACTCCAAAAACTCCCATGAATGGCGTGGATATGATGAAGACCAAAACCCATTAAAACGTAAATAACTTTTGTTGGGTGAAGAATTTGTAAGAATGAATTAAGTAGGAGGAAGGGCTTACCCGTGCGGTTCCAACGAGATCGTCCGAAGCCGAATAGAATTTTAGACGAACACCTGGAATATCTTCAAAGGTCCGACCATCCTCCTTGGCTCCAAAATGTCTCAAACGCCTCCTCTTCCCAATGAGGAGGCTACAGCCTGTTTTAAGCCGAAAAAACAAAGTACACAGTGTGTACTTCTAAGTACACGACGTGTACTTATTTCATTTCACTGTTCATTTGGTGGCATCGCCACACTGTTCATCCGTCAACATGAGTACACGACATGTACTCCTGAGTACACGGCGTGTACTGTCACCCACCTGGCGGCGACTTCACCGCCTTACTATTTCAGCCTGCCGACTGAATACACGGTGTGTAAGGTACCACTACACGGCGTGTAGTCGGTTCCTACACCCCTCATCGCCGAAATGGCTACACGCCCCGTGTAATCATCCCAACACGGCCAAAAGGACACGACGTGTGGGCAAAGTACACAGCGTGTAGATCCAAAATTTAGGATTTTCCCCATTTTCCATATTATCTCAAAAACACTTAAGGAAAAGGAAAAAGAAGAAGCCCGTACCTCAAAAATAAGAACTGGTGTCTTAAAAACTTCCCCCCTTATAGCAATTCATCCCCGAATTGCCCTTCCAAGGGTGGTGAAGACAAAGCTCAGAACAGCTCTGGTCACTGAGCACGTATGTCGACCTCCCGCTCCCAGGTCTCATCCTTCACCCAACCATGCTGCCATAGCACCCGTACGAGGGGAACTGACCAGCCTCAAAGAACCCGCGTGCTACTGTCAACGATACAGATCAGATGCTCCTCAAAGCATGCATCCTGCTAAAGCCCAACCTCCTCTGGCTAAAAGGTGTGAGATGGGTCTGAATGATAGCGATGCAACTGAGACACGTGGAAAACGTCGTGAATGGCTCGGTACCGTTGTGGTAACTGCAACAGATAGGAAAGCATCCTTACACTCTCTAGAATCTCTAATGGCCCCACATACCTTAGTGAAATCTTACCCTATCTCCCAATCCGCTTGTGTCCCAGCCTCGGCGAAAGACGTAAGAAAACCTGATCCCCAACCACGAACTCCAAAGGTCGTCTACGGCGATCAGCATAAGACTTCTGACAAGACTGCGCGGTAGTCATCCGTTTCCGAATCAACTGGACCTGCTCAGATGTCTCCTGTACGAGCTGTAGCCCCAGTAAAGATGCCTCACCTGCCTCCAACTATCACAAAAGTGATCGGCATGTCCTACCATATAAAGCCTTGTAAGATGACATCTCAATAGTCGCCGGAAAACTATTGTTATAGGAAAACTCGACTAAGGGTATATGCTTCTCCCAAGATCCCCCAATGTCTAGGACGCATGCACCCAGCATGTCCTCTAGCACCTGTATCATCCGCACTGACTGGCCAACTTTCTGAGGGTGGTTTGTTGTGCTCAGAAGCACATGTGTACCCAGTGCCCTCTGAAAACTCTTCCAGAAATGAGACGTAAAGCGGGCGTCCCTATCTGAAATGATAGAACGAGGGACCCCATTAAGACATACAATCTCTCGGATATACAGCCTTCCGAGATCATCCACACCGAAGGTCTCCTTGATCGGCAAGAAGTGAGCTAACGTAGTGAGTCTGTCCATAACAACCCACACTGTGTCATTGCCTCGAGGTGTCCTCGGTAAGCCCATCATGAAATCCATCGTGACATCATCAAATTTCCACTCTAGAATGGGAAAATGCTGTAATAGCCCAGCTGGCCTCTGGTGCTCTGCCTTCACCTGCTAACAGGTGGAAAACATCGTAACAAAACCAGCTATCTCTCTCTTCATACTCGGCCACCAGTACTGACGTCTCAAGTCTCGGTACATCTTGGTAACCCTGGGATGAACTGCCCAAGATGAAGCATGAAACTCCCGCATCAGCTCCTCGCATATATCCCCTGGAACCCATACTCGTCCATGGAAACACAAAATGTCATCATCGCCTATCTTCCAACCAGTAGGAGTGTCCTCTCTAGCCATCGACTCTCATAGAACTAGGCCTTCTGAATCAGATAGCTACCACATCCTCACTCTGTCCAGGAGGGTAGATGTCACAGCTAAAGATGAAAGATAAATATGCCCCTGGCCATCATGCACCTCCAGATGCATCTCAGAGAACAAATCCATGTGATCCCACTCACCATTGTCCTCCTACACTACTTGTATCTGAGTCTTCCTTCTCAGTGCATCAGCTACTGCATTACCTTTACCAGGTGTATAGGCAGGCTCAAAATCGAAGGACTATAGGTACGCAACCCACCTTCTCTGCATCAGATTCACATCACACTGAGTAAAGATATACCTGAGGCTTTTGTGGTCGGTGAAAACCAAAAAATGTTCTCCCAACAGATAATGTCTCCAACAGCGCAACACATGCACAACTGCAGCCAACTTGAGATCATGCGTCGAGTAATTCCTCTCATGTGTCCTCAACTGCCGAGACCCGTACGCAACAACTCGGTCACCCTGCATCAAAACAGCTCCCAGTCCAATCCCTGATGCATCACAATAAACTGTATAGCTCTTTCCCTTCTCTGGGAGTATCAGAATCAGTGCTGATGTCAACCTTCCCTTCAGGTCCTGAAAATCTTTCTCGCAACCTTATGAAAAAACTAACTTCAAACCCTTCTTATTCAGACCCATCAACGGTGATGCTAAGTGGGAGAGGTCCTATATGAAGCGTCTGTAGTAACTGTCCAGCCCTAAGAAAATTTGTATCTCAAACATGTTCTTAGGCTGCTTCTAGGAATCTACTGATCTCACCTTCTCTAGGTCTACTGCAACTCCTGCCTCTGAGATGATATGACCCAGGAAGTAAATCTGGTCCATCCAAAAGTGGCACTCAGAGAGCTTAGCATATAGCAGATGCTCTCTCAATGCACTCAATACGATCCCAAGATGGGTGGCCTGGTCATGTCAAGTGTGAGTGTACACCAAGATGTCTTCCACGAATACTACCACAAAAGAATCAAGATATGGATAGAACCCACGATTCATCAGTGCCATGAAAACTGCTGGCGCATTCATGATTCTGAATGGCATAACCATGTACTCATATTGGCCACACCTACTCCTGAAGGCTGTAAGCGGTATATCCGATGGTCTCACGTGCAGATGATGATTTCCTAACCTCAGGTCAATCTTCGAGAACACTCGTGCTCCACGAATTTGATCAAAAAGATCATCTATCATCGGCAAGGGATATCGGTTCTTAACCGTTAAATGGTTCAACTTCCGATAATCCACACAATGTCTGAGGGTACCATCTGCTTTTTTTTGCAAAAAGGACCGGTGAACCCCAATGAGAAGTACTGGGTCAGATAAATCTCTTTGCATGTAACTCCTCCAACTGCCTTTTGAGCTCCCGAAACTCAGGTGTAGCCATCCTATAAGGAGGAATGGACACCGGTGATGCCCCTGGCAGAAGCTCAATAGAGAAACCCACCTCTCGCTCCGGAGGTAGACATGAAAATTAATCTAGGAAGACATCCCAAAAACGATCAACCACTGGAGTGAAATCCATCTGACAAGTCCCCTGATCATCCAGATATATGCTCACAATATGGTCTGTGACTCCACCTCACCCATGATGCTCTGGTCCAGCTTGACTTGCCTGAACATCCCATTCACCCTTGAATATAGACTCTCCGCCCTCTGGTGATGTGAAATTAACAATGCGATGATAGTAGTCTACAAAGGCTTGAAAGGGAACCAACCAGTCCATCCTGAGAATGAAGTCCTAGCTCGTCATCTCTAAAACATAGAGGTTCCATAGAAAGTGACACCCACCAACCCCAAGGGGGAACTCCTTGCACTAATGCACACCAGCCGTTCTAGTTCCCAACGGAGTGTCTAGTGTCAGGATATCAGAAGAAGAAGAAACACTGAGCCCAAGGCTCTCCACAACGGGCACAGATATGAAACTATGTGTGGAACCCGTATCGAAAAGTACTGAAGATAAAACACAAGCTACTAGAATAGTACCTCTGACAGTAGAAGGTCCGGGATCCTACTTCTATTGGTTCTGTTGCACTGTATATGTCTGCCCAGTGCCACGACCCTGCGACACAGCCTAGCTACCATGAGATGTCCCGCCCTGCTGCCTCTAAGATCCTGGTGTCTGGCTACCATAGTCACGACCCCAATCTCTTCATGCACGCCCTGACGTATTCCAGTTCATTGACTGGTAAGAATCCGTTGGTCCTACTCCCACTCACGGAGTCTGCACAGAACCCCTCTCACTAGCTACTAGTTGAAACTCCCTACAAAATCATTGTAGATGACCCATATTGCCGCAAGCTTGGCACTCCAATGGATCACATGGACACTGTGGTCTCTTGTGCCCCTCATTACCACACTGGTAGCACCTGATCGGGCCACCTGAAGAAATCATCTGGCTGGTACTGCCACCCTGATAGAAGTCCATCTGTCTCTTCCTCTTCCCAGTAGAAATAGCACCAGAAACTGGTGCTGAACTGCCCTAGACCAAACCACTAGCTTCCCATAGGTTCCTCTCTATAATCAAAGCCTGGTTCACAATAGAGTGTACTGAAGGAAACCTGAAAACATTCACCAGCGCTCGGATGTCATACCGTAGACCATCCTCAAAACTTCTGGCTCCCAATGTCTCATCTCTCACCAATACGGGTGCAAAACGCTGAAGCTCAGTGAAACGAGCAGAATAGTCCATCACTGACATAGTGCCTTGCTACAGATTCATGAACACTCGATCTCTATATTCCCTCATTGTCTCTGGGAAATAGAAGTCATGGAAGACTTCCTGAAAATCATCCCACGCCATGTCTTTGTGATGCTCTGACTGGGTGGTAACATCCCACCACCTCTTGGAGGAATCATGCAGCATATAAGTCGCGAGCTTGACCCTCCACCCTTGAGGTGTCTCGAGATGCTGGAAAATAGTATGCATCGATCCTAGCCAAGACTCTGCAACCTGTGGTCCGCCATCCCCTAAAAACGTAGGCAGATGCTGCAGCTAGAAGATACGAGTCAGTTCAGCCATAGATGTGGCAGCCGGTGGTGCTCCTTGAAAGGTCGGCATGAACCGCATAAAGACTTCACGGAACTGCGTCTCCGCGCTTGTGTCCGGTATAAAAGTTGGCGCCACATCTGGATCTACCAGAGGATCCACTGGTAGCTCATGGCCCACCATCTCTGGAGTATACTCATTGCCGCTCTCTTGGCGAAAAACGTGCGGTCGTCTAGGAGGCATGACACTACAAGGTCAGAGCACGCCTTAGATTCAAGATTATCAAGAATTAAAGCGAATGAACCATAAAGGGAATAAGAAGAAGAAGGCATTCAAGATTTGAAAAACAAGACTACATGGCGTGTATACTGACGACACGACCTGTACCTAACTTCTCTTCCCCTGCCTGGGTCCTTCTACAGGGCTAAGCCACACATCTCCCGTTGAACAAAAACTACACGATGTGTATATCATCTACACGGCGTGTATGATGTAATTTTCCAACTACTTGTGTTGTTTTTGACACGGCCTACTACTCGTCTTGACCCTACACAGCGTGTTACACCTGCACACGGCGTGTACTCCACCCTGTTTCCCAGCCACATGGCTAACACCACACGGTCTGTCCTCAGACAAGACTACACGGCGTGTCCTATAGGTACACAGCGTGTTCAGGGAGAGGTGACACCATCCCGTGTTGTTAGTAACACGGCCGAGTCCCCAGGTCACACTACACGGCGTGTACAAAATCTACACGGCGTGTTTTACCCAAGCCTTTCCCTACCCCATGTCGCTGCCCACATGGTTTGTGACACGAGAAGAGACTTCACGGCATGTACTCTGGGTACACGACGTGTACTCAAAAGGTTCATTTTTCTTCCCGAACATAAGAACATACACGACGTGTATAAAATACTACACGGCGTGTATACTGCGTTTCTGGACACTATGCCTCAGAAACTTTCCTGAAACCCAGAAAATACTGAAAAACAACACCTAAGTGTCAAATTACAACCCGTGGGGGCCCATACTCCCCACGAATAAAAATTTGACATCTTATATGTGTTATACCCAATAAACAGTCAATGATCCACCAAATTCCAGTCAATGGGGACCCATATTCCCCAAAAACCAATGTTTGGCGTCCATTCTATAAACAAGCTCACATAAAATTACCCTATAACATAGCATGTATTTTATCAGTGTGGCTATCACAACAGCATGTTTTTCTAGCACATCAACTATCACAACAACAGTTGAATTTCTAATTCACCTACATAGAATGGAAACTATGCATGGAATGTGATTTCTAGCATGTTCCTATATGATGTCTGAGATGGCATACCTTCATCTCCTTGGGTTGCAACTAAATAGAACACATAGAAAAATTATAATATCACAATCTCAAGTGCGTCACCCAATGGTGAAAACATATCAACTGTAATGTTTGAAAAATCGGTAAAATTGCAGAAATACGAGGTAGACTGGCTTTTCCCTATACATGGGTTAGCTACGCCGAGGCACAGATTATTACCAGCTACCATTTGTCTTATCCCTGACTACGTCTCCAAATAGTAAGTCAAAGAAAAGAAATGCCTCTTATACCACATTGTAATGTCCCAGACTCGGGTGCCACGCAACAGGTTCCCCAAGCCCAGTTGACCACGTGACCTCAAGAGCATTTCCCCAAATGCCAGAGGCTACCGACTAGCAGTGAGGGCCCAGGTCTGATTGTGGGGAAACAATTCCCTCATTTGTCAAAGTGTAGAGTAGTGGAATACAAAATAAATATACACGACATCGGAAGCAGTAAACATACACCACTGAAATAAAAACAGCAGTGGATATAACCAACATTACATAAGTGATGATTCTACATGTTTCATGTTCTAAGAAAATAGCCAGAACATGTTATACATCAATACATTACAACAAAGAGTAGAGTACAACAAAACAATGAAAAACAGCTGGCAGCGGCATTGCCAGCCTAGGCTCGGTCTCATGCCCTCCTACACCACAGCAATAGTCAAGTACCTATATAGGGACTCTTCCCCTATCTACCCCTACAGAAACATAATCTTTTTGGGCCGAAAAACATGACCCAAATAGGGTGTGAGAAACATATCTTAGTAGCCACCACCAAATGCCCATGCCCAACTGCGTGTAAACATGCAATGATAGTGTGCAGTAGTAAAATGCAATAAAGTAAGCAGTACTCAAAGTAACTCATTACCAGTTATATTTCCAATTAGTTATCCATTTAATCCATTTAATATAAGAAATAACCACAATGAATTTCTAGTAAACAACTAGTGTCCTCAGACACATAAACTCCTACCCTTGGGTAACGAGTATTCAAAACAAGAATCTGCCCTCAGGAATGACAGAGTTTTGCCATCAGAATTAGGTAGTGTCGCCCTCAGGCACAGAGTCAGCTGCCCAAAGGAACGGAAGAAGTTTCCCTCAGGCCTAAATAACTACTACCCACAGGATATATAGTGCAGTGCCCACAGGCTAATCACAACAACACCCTTAGGCTAAACAGGTAACTGTGCCGTGACCAACATGTCAAAATGCAGTAAACAAGAAATTCCTCTCGAGGAAATTCTACAATTACTACATTAAAGGCATACCCTCAGGTATCCTGGCCAAATGGCTATACAGTGGAACACACCCCCGGGGTGGTTCTGGATCCATGAAACGATCCCAAACAACAGTTTTACATATTATTCAATTACCTTTACAGTTTTAGGTAGTTAATATAGCCACGACCTCATCCACACGACACCCCAACATGGGTTCATGGAACAAAAAACGCACAAAACACACGACAGTTGGAAAAATTAACACAAAGCCGCCTACCTTATACTCCAACGAACGTTATACTCGAACTCCGACTCTAGAAATGACCAAGAACGACATAGATCTGACGAAGAACAAAACCCATTAAAATGTAAATAACTTCTGTTGGGCAAAGAATTGGTAATAATGGCTTAAGGAGGAGGAAGGGATTACCTGTGCGGTTCCAACGAGATCATCCGAAGCCGAATCGAATTCCAGACGAACGCCCGGCGGATCTTCAAAGGTCTGGCTGTACTCCTTGGCTCCAAAATGGCTCAAACGCCTCCTCGGCTAAATGAGGAGGCTACTGCCTATTTGAAGCCGAAAAAACCAAGTACACGCTGTGTACTTCTGAGTACACGGCGTGTACTTCTTTCATTTAACTATTCATTTGGCAGCACAGCCACACTATTCATCCGTCAACATGAGTACACGACATGTACTCCTGAGTACACGGCGTGTACTATCGCCCAGCTGTCGGTGACTTCACCGCATTACTATTTAAGCCTCCCGACTGACTACACGGTGTGTAAGGTACCACTACACGGCGTGTAGTGAGTTCCTACACCCCTCGTCACCGACATGGCTACACGCCCCCTGTGCTCATCCCATCACGGCCAAAAGTACACGGCGTGTGGACAATGTATAGGCCGTGTAGTTCCAAAATTTAGGATTTTCCCCCATTTTCCATATTATCTTGAAAAAACATAAGGAAAATGAAAAAGAATAATCTTGTACCTCAAGAACAAAAACTAGGTTTTACACACACCCCTACTTCCCCCCACACATGCACCCCCACCAACCCACTTCACTCTGCACCCCCACTATGCCCATAACTTCTCCTACTCCCCCCTTCCCCCACATGCACCCCTACTACCCCCACCAACCACTGCCCCCACCCCACCTGCACCCCCATCTTCCCCACCCCACCCTAACCCCCACTACCCCAACTCATTAGAAATAGCCACAACAAGATTGTGATCAAAGAAACACATATAACTATAGATTCCGTGGTGTCATAGATAAATTCATCCATGAGATTATGGTTCCTCCTAACGTATGAATCATATCATATGGGTTGATTCTGTGCCACATGTTATCTAACCTCAGAATTTCCTACTAGAACATATTCTTTGTGGTCCATCAACCTGATAAGTTTATTTTCAAAATCACTACACTAGAATAAACGAAAAACATTATTAATCCATCCTATGGCCAATGTTTCTTGAAAATTATTGGTCTATCCAGTCGACACGCTATCATATTATCTGATATTTATTCCTTGACTCCAGAATGAATTATGAGAACATCCACACACAATGTACCTGAAATATAGTGTAATTTTACATTTTGGTCCATAATCAAACAAATACCCTATTGTAATATGTTATGAGAATAAACCTATAATTGATTCATCTTACTCTCAAATCCCAATAGAAGCCCTCCAGAGACTAGCTCCGACACTTTAACACATTTCAATTCCATATCAATGCCTCAAATATGGTCTTTACTAAGGAACTAGATAAAACAGAACTCATAAGATCATTGGTATCCCAATTCCACCTCAAGCATCCAATGATTAGTATAATCACACCCTTTACCCCCAAAACACAATGTGTTTATCTCCATGACCCTTACTTCATGTAATGAGTGGATGTGTCCATCCACTCATAACTAATCACCTATATGAATCACTATCCACTAGATATCCCTACTTCACTAGGAATGTCACCCTTAGAATCTACTAATAAACTACTCATAAAAAGGTCCACACACTCCGTAGTCACTAATAAACTCCCTACCACATGGATTCCCTTATACTAATCCTTGACTAAAACCTAAATATGTTCCACCATCTTGCCTCCCTAAAAATATTTATAATGTTTCACATTTTGGTCGACAACATCACAACACCCCGACTTACCTATAATAATACCTCGCACTATAGAGGTAAATTTATCATTTACATTAACTACCCATTAACATTCCATGAAATTATTTAATAATCCTTTAACATTAGACTATTCAGTAATTTGTAATTATATGGCACCACAAATACCAATGTGTAAATGCCCTCACCCATCGAGACATTCCTACAAAAATTCATTATAGCAGTCACTCCCCTCATCCTAATGTAATGTGACCATTATGAACACTATCACGAGTACATTTCCACTATTCATCCTGATCTCAACCAAAAATAATAGGTGTACACTCCCGTGCCACCAATCACCCAAGACAAATCACAATACCATGATTCACACATCATTAATCCTTGGACATTACACCTAATAAATAATTTGGTTATTCCTCACTTATTGTAAATTTTATCTAAGAAGAATCACCTTAGTTATTTCTCACCAATAAGCCTAACATCTCAACCGTTCTAAGTCCAATCCCATGAACACCCATAAAATAGAATCTTCTTGAACCGTTATTGTATAATTTTACTCTACCCATCCAATATCAGACCATTTAGTATCATAATAATCTACCTCATTGGGATTCATACCCAAAAATATTCAGGCGATGTATCCTACAAATCCTTCCCTTTGAAATCCAAACCTCAATACTGAAACACCTAAAGTGATTTTCATTATGGAATCCTAAATAATTTCCATACCTATACCACATATACAATAGTACCTATAATGCACCAACATCATAATTTAAATCATCTAAAAATTATTTTGTCTCTAAAGGAACTAACAATCGATGTCTAATGCCTATATTATGTTATTATCATATAATATATCTCATCTCAAGCATTGTACCTGAATAACCAATATCATGAGTCATATCTCAAGGTGGTTAGGACCTCCCACCTAGATCAATATCCAAATCTCACCTAAGAAAAATTTCAAATGGAAAAATATTTTTTTTTCACATTTGAAATATTATGATGCAACTAATGTGCTACCACACTCTATAAATTTCACAAATATATGCATATCAAGAATTACATGAAAATCACCAGTATACTAGGGAACTGATCTTAAACTAAGGTTCTACTATCACCCCCAATCCTTACGTAATCCAAATCATCAATATCATCCAAGATATATCAATCATTCATGAATCTATAGGCTTCTTCCAAACCCAAATCTATTACTATTGAATTATTCTTATGTACCCAAGCATCATGGCCACCCAAGAAGTGTATGAATATAAATAAGTAGAGAACCAAAAATGGGGTACTTATCACAATGAGAAAATATAGTGTATGGGTAGATGATATACTCATTTTATAAATAACTAATCTATGGCAGCATAAAAAAATACCCCTCATTGATCCTTGGGCTATATTGTGACACTCAGTATTGGTTATTACTATTTTTTTTAGTGTCATAGTTTTTTTATCATGTCACATTATCATCTCCACAAGTATGAAACCCAATAGAAATGTATTTTAAGGTGAAATCATCGATTCCTTGGAGGTAATTATAGGAATCCTAATTTTATTAAGCCCATGACTAATTCCATGGAGTGTGTTATAGAAAATCATGTACTTTTAGTCATGAAACAGATTACTAGGTGGATGGGACTAGGAATTCTTGTAGTATCATTGATACAATTGATTCCTTTGGGGATGACCCTAGGTAATCATATTTAACGAATGATAGAATCCTGATATCTTGGGAATTCTATATATTCCAAAATATTTAATATAACAGGCTCTTCTAAGGCTTTCATATTGTATCCAGAGCCTAAGATCACATCCCAGACATCATATTTTGATTAAATATATACATACTAGGTACCCTCTTGGGTATTCCACTTAAATGCTTGATGGTAGTGTGTCCCTCCAATAATATCTCATATAACACATTATATACAAGTTTTCAATATTCTCAAACTCATCTAAAAAAACGAGGGTTTCCCTCTCAAGAGCATGACCTATCATCATCACTAATGCCATATTTGGCTCACAAACAATTTATTTGGGTTCTAAAGTGACACCCACAATCTTCTATAATCATTATTTCATGAACCCTTGGAAGGGACAAAATCACTAAGGAAACATCATGGGTTCCCTAGGTTACATTATAACATTAACACCCTATGCAAATTCCTTTATCAAATTCACATATATCATGTACTCACCGACCACTCTAAGGGAATCATGTCCCTTGAAATAGTCATAAACATCACATAACCTCACTATAATCACATGAAATTCCTTACATGCGTAGTACTAAAGAGATGGAAACCATCCCACAACACTTTACAAGTAACACTATGTCTTCCAGATCACCAAAACTATCATAAATATAGCTAAATTATAGACACCAACATATCTAAACCTCTTTAGGGGAAGAACACCTTCCCACACTCATCTGTACTGGCATGAATGTTTTAAAGAATATTAAGGATCTTTCATTGCCTACTAGGTATAATAATAATATCACATCACATCCCTCCACCTGAATTTCACTAAGGAACCTACACTATGGTCCCCTAAACTTATATAAATCACTTTATTTGATTGTCACCCCATATGAGGTTCATGTTTCTAAAGGCATACAATTATACTTATACTCTAGGACGTTTATGGTTGACATATATCGCTGGTGCACTATGATCCTTCATGGACCGTGGCACTTTCCACATTTAATTCAAATGAATTCCATTATAATTAAACTAATTAATTAATTTATAATGATTAATTTTTTGATGTGGTGAAACAGCACAAATAAAATTTCACATAAATCATGTATAAACCAAAGGGTTATACACAATGAACCACTGAACATAATTGAATTTATTATTTTATAGATGCTATACCACCTTTTACTCTTGTATAAGATCTAGCATTAACTGAGGCTCCTAACCATGGACCCAAAATTATAAATAATAAATTTAACCATTTTATAATTAATTATATTATCCAATTAAATTAATTAAATTGATTATAATAAATTTAATAATTTTAAACAATATGACATTAATGATTAGTAAATCACTAGGATTCCTTAATACACCAACGAACAAACAAACATAGAGGTTCCATGGAATACACCTGATACTGCCAGGGGAAAATACAAAATAATGGAATCTATTTAAAATGTTATTTTAGTAAATTTAGCTAAAAACCATAATAAAATCATCAGGTGTGGTGCCTTTGATGATAAACGTGAAATAATATATAGATGTTATCTAAAGACATCCTCTATCTACACCAAGAAATATCCCATCATATGGGAAACTTTCCATCATTCTTTGGGGGAAATTTCCAATAAACCCCAAAAAAATCTTGTAAATTATATACTATGGATGGAAACCAAAACAAAATTACAAGGATGGAATAACTCACTTGAAATCATTGTTGAATAATACCATAAATTGATCCCCTCTCAAGGTGGATTAATGTAGGGACAAAGTGAGGTATAAGAACCAAGAACTAGCCTTCTATTAATGTCCAAAACCCTTTAAACCCAAATCACCTTGATTTAAAATAAACAAGACTACTCCAATGTAATAAAAAAAATCAGCTATATTCATGGCATGAACATGGGGTTCATAAAATGATTTCCTTTTCACGTGAGTAGATATTGTGAAGGAGTAACTGCAACAATTTTTTCCAAAACTGTCGGTGTTGGATCATATAGATCCTAATCATGGAAGGTCTTGGTTTGAATAATGCACTGATTAGAGGAGGAACACGTGAAGAGGGTTGTGGAGGAAGATAAAAATGTGTAATTAAGGGGATGCGATGTATCACACGAGGAAGGGGTGAACCAACTGGGGAATCTGAAGAGGATCAGCCTAGGTACAATTGATCGGTTGATGATGAGGGAGAAGGGTTTCGCTGGTGGAAGATGAGTCCTGATGTGGGGGGAGATGTATGCGGGAGATGAGTCGTGATGGATTTAAACTAATTGAGGATATATTCCGATGAGAAAAACATTATCCATGGGATAATTGTAATGGCACAGACCCTCCTGGTCCATCCCTTTTCCAAATTTCTGGTGTTTGGCATGCCCAGGACCCATCTGGTCTGGATCATAATGGCGACATATTAGTGGTAGGATGTCATCGTGGTGTCAACCATCAGTGACACAGATAGGTGGGTCACTGATCAGTGTGGTGATGGTCGGTGTGCCGCCAATCCGTGCGGCGCTGATCGGTGAGTCCCCGATCGGTGTGCCACTGATCGGTGAGTCCCCAAACTGTGTGACCCCGATCGGTGTGGCACCGATCGGTGGGTCCTGTCATGACCCCCTTCAACAAGATGTATGAAGGTACAATATATTTCTAGACCCTTCCTTCTTCAAGTTGAAGAACTGATAATGGCCCTCGAGACCCGCCTTCAATAGGTCCTGGAGAGGTGACTTGCACAAAGTGTATAGAATCACACACAATATGGAAGACATTATCCTTTTTATTTAGTAGGATTGGGAGATAATATAGGAAATCCCAACAACACCAAAAAAGAATGTAAATGTAAAGTAAAAAGAAAACCATTCCCATATGCAACTACAAAAGTAATGCTATAGAAGTACAAGAAACCCCAATGGAATGTACCCAAAACAAGGAAAACAACAACATCATTTATCCCAAGTTCTGAACTAGTACGGTCCTGCATGATCCTCGAATTCCTCATAGAAACCAGAAAATAGTTTATATACGTAGGGTGAGTATACAGGTATACTCTGTAGGGAAAACCAAAATCTCTCGTGCAAAATTGGGGAGGCAATCTAATGCCTTATGAGGAAAGGAGATAACCAGATCACCTAGAAAAGAAACTACCCACCTCAACCACACTAAGGTACACTCCCCAAATAATTCATGTCAAGTAAGGTAATAGTAATAACACATCGATGTTTGGGTACCCCGCACCACTTTCCCACTGGTTATTGAATACATCCTACATGTCAGACCTCTCCCAACATTCTCTCTACAATCCCACTCCCACACCCCAAATGCACAAACCCGGGCTATCAAAACTACAAATCCCACCCACAAACACCCATGGCACAACCACACATCATGCCCGCAAACACCTAGACCACAACCACACAAAATCATGCCCTCAAACACCTGGTCCATAACAACTAATGGCACAACCGAAGACACCTGGGCCTCATCCTGAAGACACTTGGGAAACCACCTACCCCCACAAACCTGGGCCCACCACCACCACATACCCAATTCAATGAATATAGGGATTATAATTTACCTCATGCCATCACAGCATGCCCCAAGAATCTTGGGCTACTCCAGAAAGGTAGTAGAAAAGGAGATAATAACCATCCACTCATAAAAGTGATGGAAAAAACACCCTCCCCAATGAAATGGGGGGTGTTAGGCACAAAGTGCTCAACATGGGTGGGGCATGAATCTAAAACATAAGAAATAAATTATACATATAGGTAAAAAAACACTCATTACAACCTAGGGGTTCCAAAACCAGCCCAACCACAAACACCCTCATTACTATTCATTCATAAGAAGCATCACACCTGTAACCATGTCACCACTCATTCCCATAAAAACAATTCCTTGTACAACCCATTCTCATTTTCATATTCAAGTGATTCCATTTAAAATAATTCTTTACTACTGGGAAATTAACTGGCATACCCACGAGTCAAGGAAAGGAAACTCGTCAAACAACAATTTAAGCTTTCACACCCAGTTCTCTTTTAAATCCACGAAGACAAAAGGGGTCTGTGAGATCCCTAGAAGTGGTGGAACCAAACCAAGCCACAAAATACGTCCCCACACAGCCTCAGATTTACAAACCAACAACTGAACCACAACAGAGGATCCCATCCCCATCCATGTCACTTCACAATCATCAACCGTAAACATCACCAGAACAGAGCAAGAGAGTTTTCAAAATTTAATATTCCATTTATTTAGTTACGTCTTTCTGTCTGGTTAATTGGGGTGATCACACGCGGATTATTATTCACTGGGCATCCATTTAATCAACTAAGATTACGTGAGTTACCAATTTTCCTGTTATATCCATTCAATCATATAATTAATCAGAAAATAGTGGTTTGTTAGTGTGAATAAAGGACCACCAACGACTACGATTTTCAGTGGGCGTAAGCCCATTCAATTATCAACATATAGGAAGAGATAAAAGAGTACAATAGCATTATCAAAAATCCCCTTCATTCTTTAAATCCATTTATTATCTTTGTTAAGGTTTGGTTTCATCCATTCCCATAGAAGCATTAGAATACCCGCCCCGCAAGATACACAGTAAAGAGAGACGATGGAAAAACCCTATGTGGATGATCAATGATCGAAGATTCACTCCATGCACATATAACTGTGATGTGATACATGAAGGGAGGAACTATGAGGACTCAAAAAATGGACAGGAAAGGATAAAACACAGGTGCACCACTTGCCTTTGGAAGCGGGATCCAAATTCACCAATGGGAAGAGAAAACCCAGCCAAGAAGAAGAAGAAATGAATTCAAGTGCTTTATAAAGAAGAAACATTATGGATTTACGAGATATGAATTTTTAATGGATTTAATGGAGGATCATGGTTTCACCACATGGTTGGGGGGTTACACACAATGGGATTAATTTTTATTTAATTTCCCATTAGGGAGGTGGTTGTAATAGTTGTGGGTTAAATGATTTTATTTAAATAGAGGAAACTACTCCGTTGAGGGTATCCCCACTCCTACAGAATTTAAACGTTTTTTATGGTGATAAAAATGGATTTGAACCACTTTAAAAATGTTAAAAGACTCAAAAGTGGTGTTACGGGGGAAAAATGGGGAAGAAAAACCCGAAAATCCCCTCTGCCACCAATGTCACACTAATCTGTACCAATCGGTGACCCACCAATATGTGACACATCGATCGGTGACACAATGATATGTGACCCATTGATCGGTGACCGAATGATCGGTGACACACCAAACGGTGACCCATCGATTACTGACCCACCGATTGGTGACACAATGATCGGGGCCCACCTATCGGGGACTCACTAATCGGTGTCTCACCAATCGGCATTGCCCCAATCCGTGGTGCCCCGATCAATGTTGCACCGATCAAGGGCACACCGATCGGGGGCACACCGATCAGAGAAACACCGATCAGCATCACACTGATGGGTGTCGCACAGATCGGCGACACAACAATCTATGACACACCGATCGACGACACACCGATCGGCATCACACAAATCGGTGTCGCACATATCGGTTTCGCACAGATTTGTGTCGCACTGATTGATGTTGCACCGATCGGTGGTGCACCGATCAGCGACTCACTGATCGACGACCCACCGATCGACGACACCCCGATCTAGGATACACCGATCGGTGATACAGAGATCGGTGACCCACCTATCGGTGTCACTAATGGTTGACACTGCGATGAAATCCTACCATTGAAACGCCACCCATATGATTCGGACCTGATGGGTCCAGGGCATGCCAGAAACTAGAAATTAGGAAAAAGGATGGACCAGGAGGGTCTGGTCAATTACATTAGATACCTCTCGAAATATTCTCATGCTCGAGAATCAAAGCTATAACTGAAGAGAACAGAGGGGTCTGAACAACCACCTCGAAAGATACCTCTCGGGGAAAAACCACCCCAAACAGCCATACCAAACCCAAGGATCACATTGTCATGACACACAGAACCATGATTTTCTCCCTCCGTGTCACGATACTATCCGCTTTGGGCGGCACTGACTCTCCCGCACGGGGTTAATCACATCCACCGTAATGCGTCTTGATCAGGGACCAGGTCCCCCTTTCCCCACATATCAGGACTTATGATAAACATTCAGAAGGTAAGGAAACAAAACATCTCATAAACCAACAAGGTCATCATTACATATCAAACATGTACAAAAAAAAGAACAAAACTCAAAACAACTCTAGGTACTGGGTGTGAAACTATGCCTCCTATTCCCAGGTACTCTCTTCGTGGTCACCATGCCTCCACAACACACGAACCAAAGTGATGGTTCATCCATGAAGAACTTTCTCTTTTTGATCCTCAATCCTCACTGGTCTCTCCACAAACATAGCATCTTCCCATATATCCAACTCTCCACAGTCAATGACATGGCAGTCATCGTGTAGATATCGTCGAAGATGGGAGACATGGAAAAAATCATGGATCCTTTCCAAATATGGTGGCAGTGCAAGCTGATACGCCACCTATCTGACTTTCCCCAACACTTTGAAAGGCCCGATGAACCTAAGAAAGAGATTTATCCCCTTTTCAAACCTTCGCTGCACACACCTATAGTAAACCATCAAGAAAACATGGTCTCCAACCTCAAACTCCAAGGGGATCCTCCTATGATCGATATACGACTTTTTCTGGTTGTGGGATGCCTTCATCCTCTCACGCACAAGTTGAACCTTCTCTTTTGTTCTCTTCTCTACCTCTGGTCCAAGAACACCAACCCCACATCCTCAGAATAGCTCACGGGCGAACGACACAACCTCCCGTACAAGGTATCAAATAGTGTCATTCCAATATTAGAGTGGTAACTATTATTGTAGGAAAACTATTCTAAGAGATAATGTCATTACCACGATCCCCCAAAGTCCAAAACACATGCCCTTAGCATATCCTCCACGGTCTGGATGGTTCTCTATGTATGCCTATCTGTCTGGGGGTGGAAAGCTGTGCTAAGGCATAACTGGGTGCCAAAAGAATGCTGAAATTACCACCATACTCGTGAGGTAATCCACACATCCATATCCGAGACTATGGACCTCGGAACTCCATGAAACAAAACCAACTCATCCATGTATCTCTGTGATAAGGCATCCACCACACTCAACTACATGATTTCCAAGAAGTGAGATGATTTCATCAATCTTTCTACCACTAACATGATAGCATCACAAACTCCCTGAACCGTGGGTAGTCCTGTGACTAAATCCATCAAGATTTCATCCCACTTCTACTCAAGGACATCTAAAGGATGCAATAGACCTCCTGGGATGTGGTGTCCAACCTTCACCTGATGACACACCAGGATCCTTACCACGAACTCTGCCACTACCCGTTTCACCTCGGGCCACCAAAAGTGTTCTATCAGGCCTCATTACAACTTGGAAACTCAAGGGTGTACTGCTACGAGTGAGTTATGGAACTCATGGATAACTCCCTCATTCATCATCTATAGGAAAAACAACTTCCTTCAAAAAATCATCTGATTCTGACCATCCATCGACCACCCTTCTGGAGCAATGCCTTGGTTAACCAGATTGCACATCACTTCACTCTCTATGTCTCCCCACTAAGACTCCTCCACCTACCACAACATAGATGACTGCACTATCATTTGAAACAGACAACCTCTACCATCATCCACCCTTGAATTCATGTGTAGGAAAGACAACTCTTCTATTGCCTTCCAGCCATCCACTGATTCATGAACAGATTCCTTCCATGACCTCCTACTCAAGGAATCAGCCACAAAGTTCCCCTTACCATCAGTGTAAGGTATCTCGAAGTTATAGTACTAAAGAAACTCCACCCACCTTAGTTTTTGCATGTTCATATCCTGCTTTGAATGATATGCCTGAAAATCTTGTGATCTGTGAATACCACAAAGTTCTCCCCAATGAGGTAATACTGGCACAACTTTCACATAAACACCACCGCTTCAAGATCTAGGTCATTGGTGTCATAGTTACATTCATGAGAACATAACATCCTAGACCCATAAGATTCACTCTCTGTAGCTGCATCAGAACACACCCCAGGAAAATTCTAGAAGCGTCACAAAATACCTCATACAACACCCCTTCCTATAGAAACCTGAGCACTGGAGTGCTGACCAACTTCCCATTTAGATAACTGAAAGCTTCTTGGCACTGCTCAATCCTATGAAAGGCTTGATCCTTTCTGGTCAAAGATGTCAAGGGAGATGCAAATTGATAAAAGTCGGGTACAATCCTCCGATAATATTTTGATAGACCGAGACAACTACGAACCTTAATCACATTCTTGGGTTATTTCCATGAAAAAACTGCTTCAACCTTTGACAGATCAACCACTACCCCTTACTGAGACACCATGTGTCCAAGGAAATACACTTCTTGTGTCGTGAAGATGCACTTAGACAATTCACCATAGAATTGGTGGTGTTGAAGGATTTCCAAGACCATCCTGAGGTGATTAGTATGCTCCTACTTTGATCTTGAGTAGTTCAAACTATCATGGATGAACAAAATGACGAACCAATATAGAAACTCACAGAAAGAAGAGTTCATGAACCCCATTAACACATCAAGTGCATTTGTAACACCGAATGACATGAATATGTACTCAATGTCCCCATACCTGCACCTGAAAGCAGTCTTTGGAATATCAATATCCTTCACCCTTGACTGGTGACACCCAAACCCTAGATCAATCATAGAGAGCCAACCTGCTCCCCTCAATTGGTCAAAGATATAAGCTATCATCGGGAGTGCGTAACAGTTCATGAATGTTACCTAATTCCTTCTTTGGTAGTCTATGCACACCCTGAGACCACCATCTGCCTTCTTCACAAACAAGACCAGAGCACCCCCTCGTGACACGGTAGGTCAGAATAAACCATTCTTCATCAATTCTTCAATCTGAATCAGCAAATCCCGCAACTCAGAAGGCTCCATCGGATAAGGAGCCATAGAAATTGGATGGGCACCGGGTTGTAAGTCTATCTCGAACTCAAAGTCATGTCGTGGGGGTAGAGTCGCAACCTCCATGGAAAAAACATCCAATAACTCCCTAAAAACTCTAAGAACATCCATCATCGTAGTATCCCATGATTATTTTGAAATCTTGGCCAACTAAAAAGAAGAGGCTCCACACGCCCTCTCCCCACCTAACAACTTAGTTCGCCAACAATATCCACACACTGGAAATATTCATAAGAGAACATGACTCTTCTTCGGAAATAGTTGATAACAGCTTGTATAGAAAGCATCCATTTAATGCCTATGATGACATCATAATGTTGTATCTACAACATTAGAAGATCTATGCTAGACTGATGTAACCCTATCATCAGTCTACACCCTGGGAAAACATAAAACAAGTCAGTCTGACCTCCGATTGGCGTACTCAACACCATGGGAACTAGAAGTCTCTCAGCATCTAAACCCAGAGCACGGGCCATGCCAGGTGAAATAAAGGAGTGCAAAGCTCCTGTGTCCAACAAGTCATAGGCAAGAGTACAAAATAGGCCAATCGTTCCTCAAACGACTTCCGGACCTGCCAGAACTACTGCCTCTACTATGTGTAACTACCCACTCCCTTCTCCACTGCCCCTTGGCTTACGACTCCCTCCCTGACCACACCTTGGTCGAGGTCCCTAAAGATCACCCTGAGTCGGGCCTCCTCCTATAACATCTTCTCTCGGAGGAGAAGGAGCTCGTTGTTCCTACTACTAAGGTGGGCGCTGAACCTCCCCACCCCCACAATTTTGTGCTCGGTCGGGGCACTAATTCCAAAGGTGCACATGGTAACCAGAGATGAAACACCTCGGTCCTGGGCCTGCAAGGAAAGGGTGAGGACTAATAGATCGAATTTGGAAATGTTGGGGCCTGCTCTCCACTGGTCGGATCCTAGAAGGCCCTGATCATGGAGGCCTACTGCTAACTTCCTTCCCCTTTGATGATCCCAACTGGCTTCCCTCTCGCGGCATATCTCTCAGCGTGTGCATCCTCTCCACCACTTTATCATTCTTTTGGACCTCCAAGTACATCGGTATGGTGAAGGGAGTGAAAACATATTAAAGAGAATTTCGGATTGCCTCATCTAAATGTCTCACCCGAGACTCCTCATCTAGGAAAACATCTGGAGAAAATAAAAGGAGATCATGAATCTTGATCCCCAACTCCCTCACTGACATGATCCCATGCTGGAGGGAGAGCAGCTCTTAACTTTTCTCAACCTTCATCGTGGAAGAGAGGAATTCCACCTAGAACTCCTTCTCGAAGTCAGTCCACACATCCTCAGCCTCCCTCTTCTCCCAAAGATAGAGAGTCCACCATTGATGTGCTGCTCCCCACATCTCGCTTACTGCCAGAGGAACCCAGTACTCTGTCAGAGCCCGAATCAAGTTGAAACCTATCACCAGATCCTCGAGCCAGCTCTATATTTCCGTGTCTGAGATGTTTCCCTCGTATTTTCTGAGGGTATTCCACTGAAACGAACAAAGCATCCTCTTCTACTGGTCATCCTCCTCCTCTCGGTTAGGCCTCTGCTGATCAGCCAAGTCAAACTCCTGGTCCTCGATCCCCCGCACTACTTGTGGTCATCGTATAGGTGAAATATATTCAAGGTAAACAAAGAATTCCTAATCCCATGTAGTGTAGTAGATTGTTTTTAAGTTTTATTAGACTTCTTATTCATTTTAAATCCCCAAAATACCCTAGAAAAACAGGAACACAAGTCATTAGGATGCATGTACCTTTTTACGGTCTCTACCCTGCAATCAGTGTAGCCTCACTTGGTCGTTCGGTAGGCCTAGTGTCCTTGCATCAGATCACGGGGGGCCCTAAAATCCCATGTCCCAGCTAGTCTTTTCTGTCCTATTTCATGAAAAAAGATTGTATAACATTGTTTCCCTACCATCCCATGCAATCCTTACTATTCCTAACTCCATGCACCATCTAATCTCTCGACCTCCTCCGATACATTTCTGTCACATCCCCCCTTCACCAAGATGAGGGAAGGGACAACATAGATCTGTACCCTTCCTTCTTCAAGTTGAAAAATAGATAATTTCCCCCAAGACCCGCCTTCAATAGTTCCTAGAGTGACAACTAGCACCTAGGGTATAAAACCACACACAAGATGGAAGGCATTACCCTTTTTTTAGTAGGATCGGGAGATAAGATAGTAAACCCAAACAAATCCAAAAATTAAGGTAAAAGTAAAGCCAAAAGAAAACCATTACCATATTAATGTCCAAAAGTAATGCTAAAAAAGTACAATAAAACCCCAAAGGAAAGTACGAAAGAAATGAAATTAGCCACAAAAATTGTCCAAAGGTCCGAACTAGTATGGTCCTGCATGATCCTCAAAGTCCTCCTGGAAACCTGAAATCAATTTATATACATAGGTTGAGTATACAAGTATACTCATGAGGGAATACCAAAATCTCTCAAGAACATGTGGGGAGTCATTCTAACGCCCTGTGAGAAAATAAGATTACCAATGCATCTAGAAAGGAAACTATCCACCCCAACCTCACCAAGGAACACTCCCCAAATTATGGAAGTCATGTAAGTTAAGGGTAATAACACATTGATTTTTGGGAACCCCACACAAATTTCCCAATGGTTGTTGAAGACATCCTATGCGTCGGACATCTCCCGCCATTCCCACTGCAGTCCCCGAGCCACACCCCAACCACACACACATGGGCTATCAAAACCGCAAATCCCACCCATAAAAACCTGGGTGACAACCACACATCCAACTCCCAAACACCTGGTAAACAACCAGCCAAAATAATGGACACAAACACCTGGGCCAGAACAACAACCTCCACACCCAAAGAAACCTAGGGCTCATCCTGAAGACACTTGGGAAACCACCTTCCCGCACACACCTGGGCCAACCACCACCATGTACCCTGCCCGACGAATCTAGGGATTATAATGGACCTCGTGCCTTCATAGCCTGCCAAAATAATCTTGGGCTACTCGGGAAAGGGAGCATAAAATGAGTTAATAAACAGCCACTCATATGAGTGTTGGGAACCCCCCCACATGAAATGGTGGTGTTAGACACAAAGTGATCAACATGGGTGGTACATGAATATATAACATAAGAACTACATTATACATAAAGGTAAATAAGCACTCATCCCAACATAGGGGTTCCAAAACCAACCCAACCACAAACATCATGATTACTATTCATTCAATAGAAGAAGCATGCTCGTAACCATGTCACAACTCATTCTAGGAAAAAAAATTACCCATCGAAACCATTATAATTTTCATATTCAAGTGATTCTATTTAAAATAATTCTTCAATATTGGTCAATTAATAGGCATAACCACGATCTAAGGAATGGAAAACTATCAAACAACAATTTAAGCATTCACACATGATTCTCTTGTAAATCCCAAACAACCAAAGGGATCTGTGAGATCCCTCAAAGTACTAGAACCAAACCAAGACCCAAAATACAACACCAAATGGCCTCAGATCCACAAACCAACAACTAAACCACAATAGGGGATCCCATCCCCTTCAATTTCACTTCCCAAGAATCACCAGTAAACTTCACCAGAACAGAGCAAGGGAGTTTTCAAATTTGAATATGCCATTTATTTAGTTCTGTATTTTCGTATGGTTAACGGGGGTGATCACAGAAGGATTATTATTCATTGAGAATCCATTTAATGAACTGAGTTTACATGATTTTCTAGTTTCTATGTTACATCAATTAAATCATATAATTATCCAGAAAAACAGAGGTTCATTAGTATGCATGAAAGGACCACCAACGAACACGATTTTTATTGTGCATAAGCCCATTCAATTCACAACATATATGAAGTGATAAAGAAGTACCACAAAATTATCAACACACCCTTTCATTCTTTAAATCTATTTATTATCTTTGTTAAGGTCTGTTTTCATCCATTCCCATAGAAACATTATAATACCAGCCCCACAAGATACACAGTAAAGAGAGACGAAGGAAAAACCCTACATGGATTATAAAAAATGGATGTTTTTCTCAACGCACCATGAACTATAATGTGCGAATTGAAGGGGGGAACTCCAAGGACTCCAATAAAGAGTAGGAAAGGCTAAAACATAGGCTCACCACTCTCATTAGGAAGGGGGCTCCAAACGCACCAATGGGAAGAACGAACCCTTCCATGAAGAAGAAGAAAACAATTCTTGTGTGATATAAAGAGGCGAGATTTTGGAGTTACGGGATAAGAATTTTTAACAGATTAAAAGGCAGATCATGGTTTCACCACGCTTTTGGGTGGTGACACATGATGGGATTAATTGTTATTTAATTTCTCATTGGGGAGGTGGCCGTAAAAACTGTGGGTTATATGATTTTATTTAAATAGGGAAAACATGTTCACTGAGGGTCTCCCCACTCTTAGGGAATTTCAACGTTGTTTATGGTGCTAAAAATGGATTTGAACAACATTAAAAGGTTTAAATGGCTTAAATGTTTCATTATAGGGAAAAATGGGGAAGAAAAACCCGAAAAGCCCCTCTGCCACCAGTGACACAACGATTGGTGGCACACCGATCGGTGGCCCACCGATCACGGCCACACAAATCGGTGGACCAACGATCGGTGACGCACTGATCAGGGACCCACCTATTGTGGACGCCCTGATCAGAGACACACTAATCTACGACACACCGATCGATGACCCCCCGATCGGCGACCCACTAATCGGTGACACACCGATCACTGACACACAGATCGACGACGCACCGATCGGCGATGCACTGATCGATGACACACCAATCGGCGACGCACTGATCGGCGATGCACCGATCAGCAATGCACCGATTGGTGACCCACTGTTTGTTGATGCACCGATCATCGAAGCACCGATCGGTGACACACCAATGGACGACACAACAATCGACAATGTACCAATCAGAGACACAAATATATATGTCGCACTAATCGTTGCCCCACCTATCGGGGACTCCCTGATCGGAGACACACTGATCGGGGACCTCCCGGTCGGTGACATACTGAATGGGGACTCACCGATCGGTGACACCCTGATTGGTAACACACGGATCGGGAAACACAGATCGGGGACACACCGATCAGTGACACAGGGATCGGTGACACACCGAACTGAAAAACACAAATCACTGACACTTCAATATCTGACAAACGGATCAGTGACACACTGATCAGTGACACGCTGATCGGTGACACATCGATTGACGACACATGGATCAGTGACACACAGATTGGATTCACACCGATTGCAGACACACCGATTGGTGACACACCGATCCGTGACCCACCGATCGGTGTCACTAATGGTTGACACTGTGATGAAATCATGCCACTGAGATGTTTCCCTTACAATCGATGGCACACCGATCAGTGTCACACTGATCGGGACTCACCGATCAGCGACACCTCGAATAGCGATACACCGATTGGTGACACACTGATCTGCGAAACACCGATCGGTGACACACCAAATGAGGACACACCGATCGGTGACCCACCTATTTGTGTCACTGATGGTTGACACGGCGATGACATCCTAGCACCAAGACGCCGCCCTTAGGATACGAACCTGATGGGTCTAGGGCGTGCCAAACACCAGAAATTTGAAAATGGGATGGACCAGGAGGGTATGGCCCATTACATTAATCTATTCTAAATCCATGGTTTTCAATTAACCATGGATATATTTTAACCTATATCCAATGATCAATTAAATCGTGTCTTTTGGAATGTGTCTACAGATCATTTTTATAGTAGTGAGTGTGTATAGCCCTAAAAACGCACATTCCGATTTAGTACTAAAAATTGTTGTTTATTTTTTTATATATACAAGGAAAAAAAATAAAAAGTATATTATACATTTTGAAGACCTTTTCTAGTCTTGGTTTCGGTGTATTAGACAAACAATACAATAAATTAAAGTCTACAAAAAACATAAATATTAGCTTCTTATTGGCCCTTGAATACACCTTAATACATGTATTCTGTAACATCCCAAGTAAGCAATGAATAATAGATATTTTTACCTATGTCTATTAATGAATTAGATAGTGTTTTAGAGGATTAAAATGAGAATAAATCCAATCTTAAGCATGGAATACAATAATATTTTTAAAAGATTTTTTTGCTGCCTTTTGATGGAATACCATTTTTAAATCAAACTTTTAACAATTTTATAATCTCTATTTATCAAAATAATGATATTCATTATCATTGGGGCATTTAAATTTACTTTGGGTAAATTTTTGGTATTTTTCCGATAAAGTTCCTTTTTTTAATGAATAGTGACAAATGTTGTATTTTAATTAAAAACCTCTTTTTAATCTAATTTATTTATATGATTAGATTATATTTTGAATTGGTTTTAAAGTTCAATTAGAATATATTTTTACCATTTAATCCAATAATGGTCGTTGGAATTAAGTTCACTTTGAAATTGGACTTAAACTAGTGTCAATCTTTTGATACTTATTGTTTCATAAAAACACGCTATTTGCTCTGACAGCGGGAATTAATTATTAAATTAATTAATGTAACTTATATGTTTTTAATTTTGTAAAAAAGACATCATTTATGAATTTGGAATATCAAATATAGCTTAGGGTGAAGTTTTGGTATTTATCTGAAAAACATCAATTTTTGATCAATAGTGAAACCACGATGTGGTACTTAAAAACTGATTTTTCGTTTAAATGAAATTTTACCACCTCTGTGTTTTGAATTTCAGAAATCCTACATACATGGTTTTCATTAATAAGTAAAATGTGGTTCAATAAGATTATAATAATTTTTTGGTGAATAGTAACTTTTAAGTTTATTAATCGCGATTAGAGGTAATTAGTGTAATTTAACCTAAGAATAATGTATTAATAAAATTAAATGACCTTGACACATATCCTACACTTATTGGATGTGTCCTGGCCAACCATGAAAACCCATGGGTCGATTTTTGGGACCCCATGGAGCCACTTGGGTAGGATAAAGACATTAATGCCTTTTATTTAAAGTAAAAGTAAAAATGACACAAACATGAGTTGTTTTAATAATTCAATTTTTAAATGTGGTTATACAAGTAATATTTTTGACTATAAATATTAAATGGAAAGATAAAACGATTTCCTACATCAGAGTATTTCTTTCATAATTTTTAGACATTAAATAAATTAAATTATTTATGAAACCATGATGATGCAGCGATGACCTCATTATTTAACGATTTAAATAAAATGAAAATATAATGTAAAATCTAAGACCTACACTTGTAAAAAACTTATTGGATGGGTGAATTTAGAACCCTTATGATCTTATCCTCAGAATTTATAATTTTGGGACCTTTTTTATCTGAAAATAATTTTATAACAAAGTATCTTTTCTTAACATTCCAAGAGTGCCCCTCCTCTCCTCTTATAAAAGGTCCCTACCTCTACCACCTTACCCACACTTCCAAAGCCTTTGGATCGTCCAAAACCTGCCCATTTTTTCTCTCCACATCCCTATATAACTCGTAGAAGCCTCACATTGGGATGAATGCTTTCCAAGGAAGACTTTGAGCTCAAATCAAGAAGAGTTACCCAATTTAAAGGTAGTGTATTCTCTTGTGTTCTTATGTTTTATTTTGATTCTCCCATCCCATAAACTCATTTTATTCTTTTCTATTGTAAAAACAACAGTATCTTCAATATATTAGGATGTTTTTATAAGTAGGATTTGAGATACACTTACACACACCTACATCTAATGGTTAAAGAACACACTGTTTCTGTGGATGGCGAATTTCTGCCTCACGAAACGATGATTGTTCAACACTCATATAAAACCTTCAAAGGTGGGAATTAAGATGAATCTATACTTATAAATGATATATAATATGTTTATGTTTTACTTAAACTTCTTTATTATTTATTTATGGCATACCTTTATGTTTTCCATTATGGGTAAACGCGATATCTTCATTTTAGGAAGTGCGGACTACCGCCCCCTCAAAGTGATTTGATTTGTTAATACCATATGTGGTACGTATAAAGGATAGATTGAATGATATTATATATTATACAACACTGGAATTATAATACTGTTATGTATCATTGAGTTTTAATTCCATTAAATATTAAATAGAAATGGAAGTAGCGTTCATGCGTACGTACGGCTTACCGTCCCCATGAATGCTGCATTTCATTTCATACCTCTAAATGATTATGTAATATTATAAATAAATTTATATGCTGGATATATATGATATATATGATATCCAAATCATGAATATAATTATGGATATAATTAACCTTTGACCACACGAACAACATGTAATTGTAAGAAGTCCACTTTCGACTTAAGAACCAAATATCAACAAAACGAACATTACTAACTTAACTGATTACATAATGTTTATAAAATGGTAATAAGTGATATAAAAGAAATATTGAACTTGAAAAAGGTTCATAAGAAAATATAAATTAACTCATGTTTATTATTCAGGACGTTAAATAATGATCGAGTCAAGTCGGACCCGAGGTAAGGGAACTTCTTAACCCAATTTTCGTTCTTTGGGTTAATATCCTACATTAAAATTATGTCATTATATTATTATGTCCTATCTTGTATTTTTACTTTCTTTATGTGTACCAATAGTGAATACACATAATAGATCTATTTTATTTAAAAAAATGATCTTTGTATGGGACTTCGTCTCAATTTCCTTTCATTGAGGCACATTTTGTTTTATACACAATCTCTTTTTATACATTGTATAAACCCCTTTGACTTTTACATTTATCAAAAAGGAATCTTTTTTTATATGAATAATTTTACTAAACGACAAAAGGGAATGTTTTTGTCGTACGTATGCGGCGACAAAGACTTCTCTGCCGTCGTGACCATTATTTGAATTTCGGCTATCTCTACAAGCCATACCTTTTTTTAAATGAAAAATAAATTCCATGTTTTACTTGTCTTTTATTTTGGTATTGAAAATGGTTTTCATAATGTTTTAATTATATCAATGTGTTGTGTTGATATCTTGTGATTGAAATTTGGAAATGTTATGTTTCCTTTATGCATGTTTTATGTGATACGATTATGTTATGGTTATTGGGAATTGTTATGAAGATGGGTGGTTCCATGATAAACTAAGGGCGGGTGAGCCCGATATAGCTCTACAATGCATTGGGTAACTCGAATGGGTTAAATGTTGAGGTTTTTCCGAAGAGATTTAGGTAATATACTGTGATGGGTATTCCAAACGTAACCAAGAGGGTTACTCCCTACGTAAGAATGTTATGAATGCCTCAAGTTACCTTTATGTCTTATGATTTTTATGATTTATTCATGATTTTTTGAGGTATGTTAAAGTGCTTATGTTTTATGGGTAAAGTATTATTTCATTCTTATGTATATATGTACTCATGTTTCCTTTCCATATTTTTATATCCCTTACTGAGGTTTTTATGCTCATCCCAAGTTTTTGAAATGTTTTTCACAGGTCAAAGGAAGGGTACATGATATGATGATAGTGTGAAGGAAGTGTCAAGGAAGAATCCATGTTTTTTTAAATATGTTTCCGTAGATGGGAAAAATGAATACTATATTTTATGTAACCACTTTGTTTAAATGTGGAATGTAATATAAGTTTTATGATCTAATTATCTAAAACTCTAAACCTGAAAAGATCCTCAATCTGTAATCTTGTAATAACTCAAGATTAAGTAAGGTTTAAGGCAGGGGCCTTATAGTTGGTATCATAGGTCGGTTTAGATAACTTTAGGAGTTAGAATTCTATTAAATTATTATCCAAAAATATTTTTTTTATGGTCAAATTGAAATGATATAGAATTTGAAGATTACCATGTTGCTTCATCTAAGACATGTTTGTTCAGAATGGTTTTCCACAGAGGAAATAGGGAAGCAGTGCTCGGAAGGAATACAGAAGGAAATAACCTTTTGAATCAGCATCCTAAGATGGTTGGAATTAGAACTGAACAGTTTGTTGTAGTAATGGCACAGTTGACTCAAGCGATAAATGGTGGCGATATCCATGCATGAGATCATCCAGATCAATCGTAGAGGAACATGTTAGTGGTGGAACATTTCATGAGGAAACATCCCCCATCATTCAAAGGATCATCTGACCATGTGCTTGCTGAAAGGTGGATTAAAGCACTGGAGAAGATTTTCGATAACATGGGGTGTTCAGACAATCAAAAGGTTAGTCTTGCTATTTACCGTTTGGAGGGTGAAGCAGATCGGTGGTGGTCGATGGTTAAAAATATCAGGGATGCTGATGAGATTGATGCTCTTGATTGGGATGAATTCAAAGGTATGTTTCTTGAGAAGTATTTTCCTAAGGCTGTTCGACTTAGGAAGGAAAAACAATTCATGGAAATGAGGAAAGAGGAAGACTCAGTGGATGCCTATGAAGATAGGTTCCCTCGATTGGCAAGTTATGCTCCAAATTTTATCCGAGACCTTGATACTAAAAATTAATCATTTTTACTCAGGATTAAAGCCAAAATATCGAAGGGAATTAGCTTCTCGTGAGTTCAAAAGTTATGAAAATCTTGTTCGATGTGCTGAGAAGGTGGAAATGGAGTTTGCCGATGCTCAAGTGTTCTATAACAACCAACAAAAGAAGAGAGAGAGGTGGCAGGAGGAAAGAAAGGATTCTTCAAAAAGGTCTGCCGGTAAGAAAACCATGTTTCCAATTTGTGAAAAATGTGGTAAAAGGCATGCTGGGGAATGTCTTTTGAATTCTGGAAAGTGCTACCGATGCGGTAATATGGGACATAAGGCTCGTGATTTCACTGAAAAACATCAAGGCGATTGTATGACCAAATTTGATTTATAGTTAGTGAAATGTTTTAAGAGCAATGAGATGGGTCAGTATGCAAATGAGTGTCTGACAAAGAGCTCCAGTGATGGGAAGCAGTTAGACTACAAGCAGAAAGGGGTGGTGAAATCCTTTTCAACTACTTCAGCAGATGTCAGGCCATCAAATGATGTTGTATCAGGTACTTTGTTTGTTTTTTCAGATTATGCTAGTGTGTTGTTTGATTGGGGGTCTACACATTCTTTCATCTCTGAAAAAATTTCTAGTAAAATGGGAATACCATATAAAGAAATGACTCCTTAACTTGTGGTAAAAACACCTGGGGTAAATGTTGAGGAAAAAATAATTTATAAGAATCTTGCTATCCTTATCTGTGGAAAGAACATACTTGCAAACCTTATTGTTTTACCTCTAGTAGAGTTTGATGTTATCCTGGGTTTGGATTGGCTCTCTATTTACCATGCTAAGATTGACTGTAGATCTAAAGAAGATTCTTTTCAGAAAGGATTTCAGTTTGTGTACAAGAATGAACCCTTACCGTTTATAACTTATCAAGAGGCCGAGAAACTTGTAAAATATGGAAATGAATGTTACCTTGCACACATCAGTGAAAACAATGGAACTGTTCAGATTAATGATGTGCCAGTGGTAAATGAGTATCCTGATGTTTTTCCTAATGAGTTCCCTGGAATAATACCAGATCGGGAAGTAAAATTTACTGTTGACTTAGTTCCTGATGCTAAGCCAATTTCAAAACCCCCTTATCGAATGGCTCAAATTGAACTTTTAGAGTTGAAGGAGCAATTGAAAAATTTATTAGAGAAAGGTTTCTTTCAACCTAGAACATCGCCATGGGGTGCTCCTGTTTTATTTGTTAAAAAAAGATGGTTCTATGAGACTTTGAATTGATTATAGAGCTTTGAATAATATCACTGTTAAGAACAAATATCCTTTGCCTCGTATCGATGATTTGTTTGATGAGATCCAGGGAGCTCAGTATTTTTCAAAGATTGACCTGAGATCGGGGTACCCTCAGTTGAAGGTAAAGGAAGCAGATATTCTGAAGACCGTCTTTCGTACAAGATATAGCCATTATGAATTTGTAGTAATGCCTTTTGGGATAACCAATGCACCTGCTGTATTCATGGACTTAATGAATAGAATTTTCCATGAGTTCTTGGATAAGTTTGTGGTGGTTTTCATTGATGATATTTTGTTGTTTTCTAAAAGTATAGAGGATAATGAAATACATTTAAGGGTTATTTTTCAAACCTTAAAAAAATGAAATTGTATAGGAAATTTAGCAAGTGTGAGTTTTGGTTGCAACAAATTTCTTTCCTTGGTGACATTGTTTCTAAAGATGGGATAATTGTTGATCCTTCAAAAACAACGGTTGTTGAAAAATGGCCAAGACCCACAAATGTAACAGAGATTCGTAGTTTCCATGGTTTGGCAGGGTATTACCGAAGGTTTGTTAGAAATTTTTCATGGTTATATAGTCCAATGACTAAGCTAACTCGGAAGGGTGTTAAGTTTATCTGGACAAAAGAATGTGATGATTGTTGTCAGGAATTGAAAATGATATTGGTGAATGCTCCAGGTTTGGAACTACCTTCCAAGAATGGGGAGTTTGTTATCTAAAGTGATGCTTCATTGAAAGGACTTGGTTGTGTCCAAATACATAATGATCAGGTAATTGCTTATGCTTCACGACAGTTGAAAAATGATGAGGTAAATTACCCTATACATGATTTGTAATTAGCTGCTTCTGTTTTCGCTTTAAAAATTTGGAGGCATCATTTGTATGGAGTAAAGTGTGAAATATATACCGATCACAAAAGTTTAAAGTATATATTCACTGAGAAATAATTGAACATGAGACAGACGAGATGGCTAGAATTAATCAAGGATTATGATTGTACAATTCATTACCATCCGGGAAAAGAAAATAAAGTGGCTGGTGCTTTGAGTCGAAAAAGTAATGCTTCATTAACAATATTGCATTTGGAACGTGATCCTTTGGTTAAGGATATGATTAACTTTGGAATAGAAGTTTTTGGTGTAGGATGTCCTTCTTTTTTGTTTCATGTATCAGTGAAATCTCCTCTATCAGATAGAATCAAGCAAGAAAAGAAGAATGACAGTGAGTTTCAGAAAAAGGTAGAGCTAGTTCAGAAGGGTAAGTTTCCTGAATTCAACATTGATAATGATTGTGTTTTGAGATTTGTGAAGAGATTGTTGTGCCTTGTGATTCACAGTTTAAGAGAGAGTTGTTATGTGAAGCTCATAGTTCTCCGTTTTCAGTTCATCCTAGAAGTACTAAGATGTACAGAGATCTGCGGGAGTATTACTGGTGGGATGGAATGAAAAAAGATATTGCTGATTTTACAGTGAAGTGTTTGATTTGTCAACAGGTTAAAGCAGAGCAATAGTTACCGAAAAGGATGCTTCATCCTTTACCAGTACTAGAGTGGAAATGGGAAAATATATCCATGGACTTCGTTGTCGGATTTCTGAAAACACCTCGAGGTAATAATTCAATCTGGGTTATTATTGATCGCTTGACTAAATCTGCTCATTTCCTTGCTATACGAGATACTTTTTCCCTAGATCAACTTTCTTAATTGTATCTTAAAGAGATAGTCAGGTTGCATGGAGTTCCCCTCTCCATTGTATCTGATCGTGATCCTAGGTTTACTTCTATATTTTGGAAAGGCCTTCAGAAGTCGTCGGGTACTGAATTAAATATGAGTACAGCTTTTCATCCTCAATCAGATGGGTAGTCAGAACGAACAATCTATATATTGGAGGCTATGCTACGTGATTGTTTGATGGATTATCAGGGAAGTTGGGACCAATATCTTTCTTTGCTTGAGTTTTCTTATAATAACTGTTTTCATTCCAGTATAAAGACAGCACCATTGGAGGCGTTATATGGGAAGTGGTGTCGAACTCCACCTTTTTGGGATGAAGTGGGTGAAAAGAAGTTGATGGGACCTGAATTGGTAGAAGAGTTGACAGAAGACGTTCAACTGATACAGAAACACATGAGAATAGCTCAGAGCAGGCAGAAGAGTTATGCGAACAACAGGAGGAAGGATCTCTCTTTTGAGGTAGGTGATCATGTTTTTCTCAAAGTATCAGCATGGAAAGGTGTGATGCAATTTGTTAAGAAAGGAAAGCTGAGTCCAAGTTTCATTAGACCATATGAAATTCTGGAGAGAGTTGGATCAGTTGCTTACCGAGTGGCTTTACCTCTGAGTTTATCTCAGGTACACAATGTTTATCATGATTCAATGTTAAGGAAGTACATGCTAGATCCATCTCATGTTTTGAGTCCAGAGGTAGTTCAGCTGGAAGATAACCTATCTTATGAGGAAAAACCAGTCCAGATTCTTGACCACAGGGAGAAAGTGTTACGGAATAAGGTTATTAATCAGTTAAAGGTTTTGTGGAAAAACCACATGATTTATGAGGCAACATGGGAATCTGAAAATGCAATGAGGGCTAAATACCCCTACTTATTCAAAAAGTAAATAAATTGCGGGGACACAATTTTCTAAAGGGGGGAAGGATGTAAAATCCCAAGTAAGTAATGAATAATAGATATTTTTATCTATGTCTATTAATGAATTAGATAGTGTTTTAGAGGCTTAAAATGAGAATAAATCCAATCTTAAGCATGGAATACACTAATTTTTTTAAAAGATTGTTTTACTGCCTTTTGATGGAAAACCATTTTTAAATAAAACTTTTGACAATTTCATAATCTCTTTTTGTCAAAATAAATATATTATTTATGATTGGGACATTTAAATTTACATTGGGTAATTTTTTGGTATTTTTCCGATAAAGTTCATTTTTTTAATGAATAGTGAAAATGCTGTATTTTAATTAAAAACCTATTTTTAATCTAATTTATTTATATGATTAGATTATCTTTTGAATTTGTTTTAAAGTTCAATTAGAATATATTTTTACCATTTAATCCAATAGTGGTCTTTGGAATTAATTTCACTTTGAAATTGGTCTTAAACTAGTGTCAATCTTTTGATACTTATTGTTTCATAAAAACACGCTATTTGCTCTGACATCGGGAATTAATTATTAAATTAATTAATTTAACTTATATGTTTTTAATTTTGTAAAATAGACATCATTTTTGAATTTGGAATATCAAATATAGCTTAGGGTGATGTTTTGGTATTTTTCTGAAAAACTTCAATTTTTGATGAATAGTGAAACCACTAAGTGGTACTTAAAAACTGATTTTTTGTTTAAATGAAATTTAACCACCTCTATGTTTTGAAATTCAAAAATATTACATACATGGTTGTCATTATGAAATAAAATGTGGTTCAATTGGATTAAAATAATTTTTTGGTGAATAGTTACTTTTAAGTTTATTAATCACGATTAGAGGTAATTAGTGTAATTTAAGGTAAGAATAATGTTTTAATAATATGAAATAATCTTGACACATGCCCTACCCTTATTGGATTTGTCACGGCCGACCATGACCACCCATGGGTCAATTTTTGGGACCCCATGGAGCCACATGGGTAAGATAAATACATTAATGCCTTTTAATTAAAGTAAAAGTAAAAATGACACAAACTTGAGTTGTTTTACTAAAACAATTTTTAAATGGAGTTATACAAGTAAGATTTTCACTATAAATAGTCAATGGAAAGATAAAACGATTTCCTACTTCATAGTATTTTTTTCATAATTTTTAGACATTAAATAAATTAAATTATCTATGACACCATTATGATGCAGCGATTACCTCACTATTTAACGATTTAAATAAAATGAAGTTATAATGTAAAATAAAAGACCTACACTCGTCAACAACCTATTGGATTGGTGTATTTTGAACCCTTATCACCTTATCCTAGAAATTTATAATTGTGGGTCCTTTTGTATCCGAAAATCATTTTATAACAAAGTATATTTTCTTAACTTTCCAAGAGTGCCCCTCCTCTCCTCTTATAAAAGGCCCCCACCTCTACCACCATACCCACACTTCCAAAGCCTTTGGCTCGTCCAAACCCAGCCCAATTTGTCTCTCCGCATCCCTATATAAGTCTTAGAAGCCTCACTTTGGGCATAATTATTCCCAAGGATGTGTTTGAGCTCAAATCAAAAAGAGTTACCCGATTTAAAGGTAGTGTCTTCTCTTGTGTTCTTATGTTTTATTTTGCTTCTCCAACCCCCTAAACTCTTTTAATTCTTTTCTATTGTAACAACACCAGTATATACAATATAATATGAAATTGGTATAAGTAGGATTCAAGATACACTTACACACACCTACATCTAATGGTTAAAGAACATACAGTTTCTATGGATGACGAATTTCTGCCTCACGAAACGATGATTGTTCAAGACTCATATAACACCTTCAAAGGTGTCCATTAAGATGACACTATACTTAAATATGATATTTAATATGTTTATGTTTTACTTATGTTTCTTTATTTTTCAATTATGGAATACCTTTATGGTTTCCATTATGGGTAAATGCAATATCTTCATTTTATGAAGTGCGGACTACCGCCCCCTCAAAGTGATTTGATTCGTTAATACCATATGTGGTACGTATAAATGATAGATTGAATGATATTATATATGTAACAATACTGGAATTATAATACTATTATGTATCATTATGTTTTAATTCCATTAAATATGAAATAGAAATGGAAGTAGCGTTCATGCGTACGTACAGCTTACCGTCTCCATTAATGATGCATTTCATTTCTTACCTCTAAATGATTATGTAATATTATAAATACATGTATATTCTGGATATATATGATATCAAAATCAAGAATATAATTCTATACATAATGAACCCTTGACCACACGAACAACATCTAATTGTAAGAAGTCCACTTTCGACTTAAGAACCAAATATCGACAAAACGAACATTATTAACTAAAATGATTACATTATGTTTATAACATGGTAATAAGTGATATAAAAGTAATAATGAACTTGAAAAAGGTTCTTAAGAAAGTATAAATTAACTCAAGTTTATTATTAAGGACGTTAAAGAACAATCGAGTCCAGTCGGACCCGAGGTAAGGGAACTTCTTAACCCAATTTTTGTTCTTTGGGTTAATATCCTACTTTCAAATTATGTCATTCTATTATTATGTCCTATCTTGTATTTGTACTTTCTTTATGTGTACCTATAGTGAATACAAATAATAGATCTATTTGATTTAAAAAAATGATCTTTGAATGGGAATTCGTCTCAATCTCCTTTCATTGAGGCATATTTTATTTTATACACAACCTTCTTTTATACAGTGTATAAACCCCTTTGACTTTTACGTTTATCCAAAAGGAATATTTTTTTATACGAAGCGTTTTACTAAACAAAAAAAGGGAATGTTTTTGTCGTACGTATGTGGCGACCACGACTTCTCCGCCACCGTGACCATTATTTGAGTTTCTTCTTTCTCTTCAATCCATACCTGTTTTTAAATGAAAAATAAATACCATTTTTTACTTTTCTTTTATTTTGGTATTGAAAATGGTTTTCATAATGTTTTTATTATATCAATGTGTTGTGATGATATATTGTGATTGAAATGTGGAAATGTTATTTTTCCTTTATGCATGTTTTATGTGATACGATTATGTTATGGTTCTTAGGCATTGTTATGAAGACAGGTGGTTCTGTGATAAACTAAGGGCAGGTGAGCCTGATATAGCTCTCCAATGCATTGGGTAATGCGAAGGGGTTAAACGTTGAGGTTTCTCCGAAGAGATTCAGGGAATATACTATGATGGGTATTCCAAACGTAACCAAGAGGGTTACTCCCTACGTAAAAATGTTATGAATGACTCAAGTTACATTTATGTCTTATGATTTCTATGATTTATTCATGATTTGATGAGGTTTGTTGAAGTTCTTATGTTTTATGGGTAAATTATGATTTCATTCTTATGTATATATGTACACATGTTTCCTTTCCATATTTTTATATCCCATACTCATCTTTTTATTCTCATCCCAAGTTTTTGAAATGTTTTTCACAGGTCAAGGGAAGGGTACATGATATGATGATAGTGTCAAGGAAGTGTCAAGGATGAATCCATGTTTTATTTTAAATATGTTTCTGTTGATGGGAAAAATGAATACTATCTTTTATGTAACCACTTTGTTTAAATGTGGAATGTAATGCATGTTTTAGGATCTAATTCACTAAAACTCTAAACCTGAAAAGATCCTCAATGTCTAGTATTGTAATAACTCATGATTAAGTGAGGTTTAAGGCGGGGGCCTTATATAGTCACATGAGGATATTCAATAAAAGTGTTGAGATAAAAGAACAGCAAGAATATATAAAAGAACAATATAACAATGGGTGAGCATAACCATAAGAAAGGCAAAGGATCATGAACATGATAGGAATAAATAATAAAATACATGAAATGTGGTAATACATAAAAATGAAACATCTTGTATTAGTGGTTAGCTACCACAAATACATGTGAACAAATCTAGAATCCTGTTCAAACAGAATTTTACATTATATAATGAGAATAATCACTTTACCCAATGCATTGGAGCGTTGTCTAATTCTGGGAACACCCATCTCATTTAAACATTTATATATCACTATATAATTCTGGGTGCACCCGTCACATCATAACATTATCATTTATCATGCATGCCATAATGAACAAATATAAAAAATTAAAATAACTAAACCATGGAATGGAATGATTTTCATCTCATAAGAATACATTTATAATCATTGGGTTCCCAATATTATGTGAGAATAACATACTTGATACGGTAACTATCAACCTTGAGTGAGAAGTAAATGGTGTTTTTTTTAAAGAATAGTTCTTTTGGAAAACATTTTTTTGACATAAACTTCAGTAGACAAATTTATAACCTATAAAAGGTAATATAATGATATAAAATTATTTTTAATGAGTGAAAAAACAAAAAAAATGTAGTGAAAGAGGGATAACCCGAATAAAGGAAGTTGGGTTTGAGATTATCCCCCTACCTTGTATCCAAACACTTTCTTCACATTAATACCCAGTATAACCACATTAGATTCATTAATTTAAAAATCTACAACATTGTGTAGATAAATATGGTTCATTATGGTTTCATTATGTTATTTATGGGATTTTGGAATAGTTATAATGTTTAAATCAATTGTTCAGAAATGTTCATTTTTATGGGTTTTTTGAACAATTCACTTGTATTCATGAATGGAAGTTCGTGTAGAACATGAATAATCATCAAGAACTAATAATTAATGTCATTAATGATATTACATAATTTTAAATGATATTACAATTGATTATATTATAAACTATGTAGATAAATAATTATATAGGAATTTAATGATGATCATTTGGGTTAATTCAGGCGGGTTTTCATCCACAACGTACTTTTTCATTCAATCATTTAGTAATATGTACATAAGTTAGTTCAAAAACATGAAATTGGATATAATAAATATAATATAATATGGTTCAACAATAAAAATGGTTTCATTACTAGATCTAAAAGCTATAATGGAAATTGAAACAATGTCTTTCTTAAAGGTGATAAATTAATACCTCACGAACAACGTTCTCTTTTATAAAATAAAAAAAAGAGTAGAATGGGGTTGGATAACTTATTTTCCCATTAGTATCATAAAATTCCATTATATGTGAGATAATAGAGTTAACATACCATGTGGATGAGTATAGGTAGGAACAAATTAAGATATGAACTTGAAATTGTAAGGAATTTAAAGGAAAGAGAGGGAGAGAGGGAGAGGAGTTACCTCTTCTTGAGATCCTCTTTAAGTAAGATAGTCTTGGTCATTGGATGAGAACAGAATATCATAGACATGGGGGAAGGGCTAGGAAAGTTGTTTGGGCAGAGTTTTTACAAGGCTTGAAGCTTGAGAGTTGTGAGGAAATGAGGGGGTGAAGGGTGGTATTTATAGTGGAGGGGAGATGGGATTTCTCAATATAAAATTCATTAATTTATTATTTCCTCACAAGACTAGGAATAGTAATTATTATAGGACCAATAATAGTAATTTGATCATGTGAACCAGAACTAATTTGGATTACATCAGTAGAACATCATCCATGACTTTATAAATAGATTATTTAGCTTATTTTGTAAATTATGGTATTTAACTATTCATAAAAAATTCATGCATTTCAGAAAAATCCCAAAAAATCACCCTAACCATTTTTTTATATGTAGATTCCAAAAATGAATTCCATTTTTCAAAAATAATATTTTTAAATATTATTAATTTAAGTTTCAATTAAAATCATAATTTACAAGTAAAATACAGTTTATAAAATTAAAACTGGGTTTTTAATGCTTTTAAAAATTATGTAAGGTCTTATAAAATTATCATAAAACAATAAGACATATATTTTATAATTTAAAAACTCATTTTAAGAAAATAAATTTCTATAAAATTAATTAAATAATTATGACTTAAAAAAATTATAATACTTATACTATGGTCAAATTTTCGCTTATAAGATAACTAAATTTTATTTAATTATTCATGGGTATGTTTACACTTATTTTGGATGACTTAATATTCATAAGGTCTATATTAATGTTCATAATGGTAGGTTAATATTCATAAGGGTAGGTTACTGTTCATCAAAAATTATTTTTTTTCCTATTAGACTCCAAACGTCATACTGATCAAAACCATGTATGTCTGATTTACAATTTTCAAAACACAGTTGTGAGAAAATCAAATTTAATAGCTAGATTATAAATGCCATATATTAGTCAGTAGTTCATTTAAGCACATAATATTTAATTTTAAAATCTTGGGATGTTACAAAGTGCATGATAAAATTTATTTTTTGTATAATGTCAGCCATAAATAGATATTTATTATAAAATAATGTATTTTTAGTCTTGCGTGAAATGAAAAATATTAGAAATATTAAATTAAATCGAAAAAAATATTTCACAATATTTAGAGGTGTAACATTCATCCCCCCATTAAAATTAATTTCTCCCTCAAAATTATTCTAGGATTTCAAAGGTTTAATACGTTAAAATCCTTTCATTGAACCCCACATCATAAAAATACATACTAAAAATTCCTTTACATAGGGAAATTATGAACCATAATGGTTACCTAGAGTAACATACAATTAGGTTTCCACATAGTAGAATTTAGGTTGTGAGTGATGATTGGACACGAAAGAATATAGTAAATATTTATAGGTAGTGATTGTGGTCATCAATAAAAAACAAGTGACTCATAAATGGAATGTTTAGGATCTGAAATTCATAAACTAATGATGTTTTAAAAGGCCATCAGTTCAATAGAATTAAACTATCAAGACATCCCTTTTTTTATCTGTTTCCTAACGTTTAGTAACTCTTTTATTTACATAGAATATACAGAAATATAATTACTAGATATATTTATATAAATAATATTTAATTATTATTTATGATTTTATCACTTTTTAATTCATCCTTTACTTTAATAGATGAATTTCAAAAAATTAACTTTGGCACCTGAAGTACTAAAATACTATTTTAATGTATCTTTTGTCCCAAAAAAGAAAGAAATGTATAACTATTTGCCTCTATCTGTAACCTCCCAGATAATTATATAATATATATTTTTCATATATATTAATATTTATGAATTATATAGTAATTTTACTTTAAAAGGGATGATATGTCTAATAGAATACGTAAAACACAACAATGGTTTTCTCCGATATATTATGCGCCACACAAGACAGAGGTATACAAAAAATAATACATTTTTAATATTATTATTTTAAGTTATAGTTTTCAAATCTCTATTATAATGGTGTGAATGAAAAGGATGAAATGAATAATTAAAATATGCTTTACACATATTTATAAAATTATTAATTGGTTACTAAATTAATTAAGAAGTTTAATAAAAACCAATTTAATGTAATGGATGTGTTTTTGTTAAGAAACTATTTAAATGAAAATAAGTGAGTTTATAATAAATTAAAATCACTATTGATAGATTTTTAATGAAATATATATTTAATATATTAAATTTAATTTCTAAAATTCAATATTTATGTTTTTTAGAAATGATATAAGAGAAAATTCAATTTTCTAGTTAAAAGTTTAATTTTTCAAAAAACAATGATTTTTTCATCCTTTTGATGAAAATCTCAATAGAAATATAGTTTTATCATTTTTATATGTTCTATTTTAATTGATAAACTTATTATTTTTAATATTGACACAAAATTTAGTTTGGATAAATTTTTGATATTTTTTTGATGACATTCATATTTTAATAAATTATGAAAAATATTGCATTTTAATTCAAAAATACTTCTTCGTGTAATTTATTTTTATTGTTATAAATTAAATTTGTATGTATTTAAGTTTAAATTATAATATTATTTATCATTTAATCCAATTTATTTCATTGGTTTCTTTTTAAAATTAAAATTAAATAGAAAAACAATGTGTTTTTTGAACGTTTTACTTAAAAACCGGTTTTCGAGATCCGTCAGTGGTAGTAATGTTAAAAAAATAAACCAAATATGTTAATTGTATTAAGAAAAGCAAAGAAATTGTTGTATTCTTTTAAAAAAAATTATAATAGAATGAAATTAATTTTTGGTGAATAGTAACATTATTATTTTATTTACTGCAGTTAAAGGTAAATAGGGAAATTAAAGGTATAGTAAATAATATAAAATTATAAAATTTCACAAAAACCTGTCATAATATTATTAGATGGGTTATTATATACACTTACCATCCATGGGTGTAAATTAGGTCCTTTGGAGGCCACTTAGGGGTGATAAAGATATTTATAACATTTAATTTAACATAAAGGAAAATATGTTATAAACATGTATCTTATTACTAATACAATTTTAATATAGTGTTATATAAGTGATATATTAGACTATAAATAATAATTAAAACTATAAATACATTAAATACATCTTGGTAATTTATATATAATTTATAATAAATAAATAATTAAATTAAATATTGGAAGAAAGATGATGTATCGATAGATTTATTAAAGAAAAAATCTATTATATGATATTAATAATATTGAAATGAATATAATTTAAAAAATTTGATGACCGAAATTAATTTTAGAGACTAATATTACTGATTATTGATGATTTTATGTTTTTTTAATATTATATTTGTTATGATTTTTTAAAATGTCATGTAATGAATAGTTTAAAAATTGACATAATTCATAACATAAAATATAAAATATCTAACTAAATTATATAAAAATTTAAAAAAAAATTCAACCATAATTTTTTGATAACTATAATAATGTCATAAATGACACATTAATGAATCAATTTTCATGATTTGTTAATTTTTTAAAATGTCATTTTTTAAATTACGGGATAAAACGACAAGAGCTAAAAATGTTAAAACCAAAAAATAAGGAATAAAAAATATTAAAGCATCTATAATTATAATTGTATGAATATATATCAACCAATACTAATAATATATTATAAATAAATGTGATTTTAACCATTTCTAATATAAGTGGAATTTATATTAATTTAATACTTTTTATAATTCCAATGGTACCCCTCCCATCTCATATAAAAGACACACATTCCTCTCTATTACTCAACCTTCAGAAATATTTTAGTTTGGAAAATATTATCCCAAAAACCTTACTATAAACCTGAATCACTTTATTTAATCTTTATTTTAGTCATAACACCCTCCTTATATGTGTTGAGGTGTTAAAAAATGTGCTAATATGAAGGAAAGGTAATGTTTTTTTATATTTTTCTATTTTATTTATTAGTAAACATACATCAATTATTTTTCATAAAAAATGAAATAATAAATAAAATATACTCAATATAATTTGAGGTTATTATGCTAATATTATCACTTAAATCCATCTCCACATACATTAAATGTGAATTAATTATTCATTCTTGCATACGTGTGAACTATCACCTCCGCGAACCGGTATAATTCATTTTCCATAACTGTATCCCAAAACTAGTCATAATTATGAAATTAATGTTTTTATCTTATTTTATTGAAATATTTATCTTTATAAAAGAATAATTTATCTATGATGAGTTTACTTTTCTTGAACAAAAAAACGATAACGCCATTTGTGCGTACATGTGAACTATCACCTCCACAAAGCGATGTGAATCATTTTTTACACCACATCACCTATATGATATATATAATAATATTAAAATGATGATTATTATTATTTTAATAATTTTATTATCATTCATTAAAGATAAAAAATTAACAAACTTTTTTCCATTATGATCATTGAAAAAATGGAATCATGCTCATGAGTATGTATGACCATACGTCTCCTTGACTATAACATTGTTCATTTTTCATAACATAAGTAATGGGTTTGATTTTAAAGTATAATTTATGTATATAAATGATAATTATTTTATGAATATTATTCTATATATCAGGGATTTATGACCACATAGACTATTGATATCATACCAATTTCATTTTCGACTTAAGTACCGAATATTGACAGAACATCCCATATGAACATAAATAATTATGTAATTTTTTAACATTTTAATAAGTGATATAAAAGGAATAATAAACATTATTTATGTTCTATTTCAAGTTCAAGTTATTATATGTCTATTATTCAGGAATATAAATATTTTATGTGAAGAGTCAGACGCACGGTAAGGGACTTTGTCACAATCTCCTTTAATTAACGTATATTTCGATAATATACACCACTTTCTTTTATAAGGTGTATAATTAACACATTTAATAATTAATTTCATTAAAATGTTTTCAAAAGGAATATTTTTCTATGAAACCTTTTAATAAATGACAAAAGGAATGTATTTTTCATGTTTGTGGTGATAACGAATTATCTATTGTCATTACAATTATTTGATATTTGGAGTCCTTTATAAGCCCTAATGTTATTAAAAGGACAATAAATACCATACTCCCATTTCATGTACTTCTATATTCAATATGATTTTGAAGATGGATTTATTATTTCAGTATCTAGAAATAACATCTTGTGATTGCAATGTAGAATTTTTTTTTTCATTTATGCTTGTTAGTGTGTTATGATTATGTTATAGTTCATAGAAATTGCTTAAGAAAACAAATGGTTCTATGATAAACCAAGGGTGAGTAAGCATGTGATAGCTCTGCAATGCATTAGGTAAAAAGCTATAGTGAAATGATATGGTTTCTTATAAGAGATTTGGGGAATATACTATGATGGGTATTAAAACATTACCATGAAGGTTACTCCCTATGTAGCTATGAAAGCTACAATGTATGTATGATATTTATTAAAATGGATACCTTTATGATTTATGTTATCTAAGAAGTTTTTAGTGTTATTATGATTTCATGTGTTATATTATAGAAATTATGTTATTTTTGAAAAAAAATTCCTATGTTCAAATATTCATGGACTAATTTTTGAATTCCTTATTTTTATCCCTTACTGTGGTTTTTGTTGTCATAAAATTTATTTGAAATTTTTTCCACATTGTATAAGCATGAGTAAGAGAAAGGAAGAATTATAAAATTCATGTTATTAACATTTTTATCAATAAAATTTGAAATCATGTTTTAAAGAATGTTATCTTGTGAAAAAATTCATAGTGAGTACACGTTTCTACTTTGTAAAATTTGAGTTGTTATATAATAGTTATCGCCTAATTCTCAAAAAAAACTAAACCAGAAAAGATCTAAAATGTTATTTATTAACATATGACATGATTATGTATCATTTAAGTATGAAGCCTTATAGTTGGTATTGGAGGATGGTTTAGAGAACTTTATAGGTTAGGGTGATATTTAAGCATAAGTTATATGTTATAATTAACCATAATGGTTAACATAATAGAAAAATTCATATTTATATTAGATAATTTGAATGAGTTTGAAATAACATGAATAAGTATAGATTAGTGTTTATCTTCCTCATAATATAATATGTGATTATTTTATTGATAAACTCACACTAAAATTTTTGGTTTTAGTAAATAAATGGATCAAAAAGGAACCAAATTAACAATTAATGAAAAGGAAAATGTGGTGGTTCTATAAATAAGAAACCAAATGAAATAAGGGATGCAATGTGAACTATAGTGGATATTCTAAAACATTTATCAGGAGTCATAATTAACCAATGTAACCTTGGTGATTTTTATAATGAATCATTATTAGAGAAATGAATCATTGTAGAGGTTCAGGTAATAATCATAAAGTTATGTACATTAAATGACATATGTGTCGAGGATGTGGATAAAAACACCAAGGAAATTTTTTAATCTATGGTAAGATGTTATAGATGTGGAAATGAAGGTCATAATGTAATAAAATTCCATTGAAAAAGGAATTGTTCAGTTAACTCCAGGAGAGGGAATGAAGTTCCTTAAATTTATCAATTGAATGTTTTAAATGTGGGGAGTATAGTCATTATGAAAATCAATGTCCTGTGAATAATTTTCGGGAATGGGATTTGGATAACCATACAAATATATTTTTAGAAGTACCTAATTACCTTATAATTGATGATTATAAAGAAAAAAATGAAATATGATAGGTATGGATTATTTCTTGACTCATGTTTTAACATTATTGATTCTTTGGACATGATTCATGTTTTTGTTTGTAGGAAATAAGTATTAAAGAATAAGATTGAAAATTGTGGTTAAGGGAACATGAAGAAACATAAATGATTAAGAATCCTATATATCAGGGATTCTAGAGTTATGTTAGATCTATGGATGATGAAATATTTGAAAGTGGTAATTCACTTTTGATGATGGGATTACATTAGAAGACATTTTCTAGTATGTGTAACCCTGAAGTTTATAATGTAGAATTGCTTTTAGAGTAATAATTCTCTATTATTTGTTAGACATGATTTTATATGAAATAATATTTATTAGGGTTTATATTATTATGAATTTTGGGTAATCATGGGACATTACATTTAGGTATGCAAAATTAATTGCATGATATAACTTTTAATATTAAAATATCTAATGGTTGTTTTTTGTATTTTATCTCAGTTTGAGAGTTATAGAAGAATTATATAGTTTTAGAAAATGAATAGGTGGCTGGAAGGGTGAAACCCCATAACATAGGACAAGGATGTAATAATGTAACCCCTAAACAAAGGGCATAAAGGATTTATGACCTACCACTATCCTATGTGAAGTCCCTGGTTAGTAATACATTTTATTTTTAATTAAACAGTTGATTAAAATGAATAATTTGATTTAGGTAACTTATAATTTATCAAATGGATATCCTTGTTATTGGAAAATTATTGGGGGATTATGGGGGAAATGTTATATTGGAATATGTTCACTATTTTGGAAGCTTTATATGATTAAGGTAAATAGAATACTATGGTATTTTATTTGAGGAGGAATTGTTATATTATATTTTGGAAGAATCTATTATTTTAGTTATAAAATTATTGGGAATTAGGTTATTTATGGCAATTATTAAACTATCATGGATGATATGTGAGTAGGTTAGTTACATTTTTTTATTAGGCAGCAAGACTATTTGTTGTTATATGGAGATAAATGTTATGATTTTTTGTGGAATTCATCATAATCAATTTCATCTGAGTTTTGGGTTTCAAACATGGTTTAGATTATTTTTAGGTACTTTAAGGAAAGTTATTTTCTGACTGGTCTATTTTAATATTTTGGTATTAAATTTGAAGTTATAGATTAAAATTAGTTTTTATTCATCAAAGGGTTTATTCTTTTGAGTTAATTTTTATCCACTTTGGTTTTGGTTAATGTTTAATAGTAGGATAAAAAGATAGTTAATATTTTATAGATTATGTGATTCTTTATATGTTTATTCAGGTGTGAAAAATTATTCTAAAATATTCATCATTTATGTAAAAAGATGAGTTTATATTGTAAATTGGAAAAATGATGATAATATACTTCACAAGTATGTATGTTTCTTTATGTTCTCAGTCACGAAAGTAATGGAATTCCACAACTCAGTGAAAAGGATCCTAGAAAAAAACATTATTTTTTTTGATTTTTCAATAATAAAGTCAAATACCTTGAACCCATTACATGTTTGTGATTTTCTAAATTTTAAATTTCTCCAAATCCTGATTTCTATAACTCTCCATTAGTACATGATGGTTAGTTTTTCTTTTAGAGACATTTTTTTCTACATCGAAACCTAGTATATGTTATCTCAGGTTAACTCCGTAATTCAATTCATTTATATTAAATTGGATATTTTATTTACTCTTTTTCTGATGTGGGATTTCAATGAATTAATTTTGAAAAGTGAAACCTCAGTTTCTGAGCCAATGTTTAAAATTTAGAGAACTCAATTTCCAAAATGGGGGAAGGATGTAAATTCACAGGTAGTTTTAGAATAATAAATTTTCATATTTTTTAAAATTTATGAATTATATAATAATTTTACTTTAAAAGATACTCTATGTATGATATCATACCCAACACGTAATAATAGGTTTCTCCGAAATTTTACATTGCACGCAAGACCGAGTTATACAAAAATTAATATATTATCACAATTACTATTTCATGTTGTAGTTATCAATTATCCATTAAAGTAGTGGGAACAAAAATGTATAACTAAATTATGAAAATATTTTTCACACATGTTTAAATAAGGATTATTTGGTTTCCAATTTAATTAGAAAATTAAATAAAATACAAATGAATATAAAGGATGTATTTTTCAGAAAAAAAATTAAATGAAAATAAGTGAGTTTATAAAAAAATAAAGTCACTCTTTATGGATTTAATTAATGAAATATTTATGTTATAAATTTAATGTAATATTTAAAATCCATCTAATATATTTTTGAGACATGATATAAGAACAAATTCATTTATTTGGATAAAAGATTTATTTTCAAAAAGACATGTCATTTTACCGCCTTTTCATGTCGAACCCATTTTAAATATATTTTTTTATATTTTTATATGATATATTTGAAAAAATAAACCATTTTATTTTGTAATACTGACATAAATTTTTTTTGGAAGATTGTTTGGTATTTTTTTAAAAACATTCCTATTTTATTTAGTAGTAAAAAATAAGGCATTTTAATTCAAAACTATTTTTTCGTCTAATTAGTTTTTATTGATAGATTGTATATTTTTTAATTTTTGAGGTATAATTAGAATACTTTTTTATCATTTATTCCAATTTAGTTTTTTTTGGTTATTTTTCAAATTTAAATTAAATATAAAAACTATGTGATCTTTTGTATGTTGTACTTAAAATTACTGTTTTCTCAATCTGTGAATGAGATTAGTGTTAAACCTAATTTAACCACTTATTTGAATTTAATTTTTAGAAATATACATATATTATTGTATTTAGTATGAAATATGTGGTCTAATAGGATCAAAATAATTTTTTGTGAATTGTAACTTTATAATTTGTTTTACCATGGATTAAAGTAAATAGGGTAATTAATGGTAAAATTAATATTTTAATATTATAAAATTACACTTAAACAGGTTCTAATGTTATTCGAACTATTATTATGGACCCTTACCATCCTTGAGAATAAATGGTGACCTTTGAAAGCCACTTCAATGTGATTATGACATTTATACCATTTAATTTAATATAAAGGAAAATATGTCCTAAATATGTCAATTCTTACTAAAAAAAATTTAATATGGGGTTATATAAGTGATTTTTTCATCTATAAATAGTATTTATAAATCTAAAATAATTTTATATATCACGGAAATTTATTTATAATTTTTAAGAGATAAATAATTAAATAAAATAGTGACCCAAAGATAACGCTATAATAGATTTATTAAAAAAGAATCAAATATTTGATATTATTAATATTAAAATAAATATAATTTACATATTTGATGCTATTAAAAAAATTAATGGATGAAATTGACATTTTATACATGATTTATGTGTATTTTTAAATAATCAATTTATAATGTTTTTTAAAAACTGATGTAATGAATAGTGTCTAAATTGACATAGATCAAAAAATAAAATATAAAATGTCTAATTAAATGATATAGAATTTATAAAATTCCAGGAGTAGAAAAAAAAATTTGAGATAAGTCCAAAAAATTTCATTAATGACACATGAATTGGCCATTTTTCATGATTGGGTAATTTTTTAACTACAAAACTGTAAATTACTTAATAAAATGATAAGTGTTAAAATGTTTAAAATAAAACTATTAGGATTAGAAATTATTTAAAATTTTATAGTTATCATTGTATGATTAGATCTCAAACAATAAACATCCTATATTATAATTAAATTTGTTTGGAACCATTTTTAATTGATATTAATTTAATATTACTTTTATTTTCTTAATAATTTCATGGGTTCTCATCCCCTCAACTTCAAAAAGGCACGTATTCCTCTCTATTTCTCACACATCCAAAAAAATTTGGTTTATAGAAGTTCATCCAAAAACCATTCCTAAAATACACTCATAAATTTTTAAAGCCATAGTTTATGTATAACACCCTCCTTAAAGGTGTTAAGGTGTTAGGAAATGCGCTCATTTGAATGACACATAATAATTTTAGTTAAGTATTTCTAATTTATTTATTCTCAAAAATTATTAAAATCATATTCCTCTAAGATGAAATAATAAATTCAGTATCCTAATTATAATAAGATGTTATTATTTTAATATAATCATCTAAATCCATATCCACTTCAATTGAATGGTAAATAAATTAATTGTTTGTGCAGACATGTGAACTATCACCACCCCAAACTGATACATATAGTTTTCCATTAATCTTTCCCATGACATGAATTAATTATGAAATTAATTTTTATTTGATTTTGATGACATTTTTATCATTATAAGAGAATAATATATAAATTATTTCTTACATTCCATGCACATAAAAAAATAACACTGTTTAGGCGTACGTGTGAACTATCACCTCCATGAAGTGGTTTGAATCGTTTTTATTCACCACATCACATGTATAATATTTATAATTATATTTAAATTATTATTAGGATTTTAATAATATTATGATCATTATTAATGAAAGAATAATAATTAGAATATTTCCATAATGAACAACGAAAAATGGAAATGTTACTCACACATATGTATGACCTACCGTCTCTATGATTATAACATTGTTCAATTTCAATACCATAAATAAATGGTTTGATTTAAATATATAAAAGACGTATAAAATTTACTCTTATGACATAAATATTATTCTATAGATGATGTAATTATAACCATAAAGACTATTGACATCATACCAAGTTCATTTTCCACTCAAGTACCATATATCAACAGAACATTCGATATGAACTTAAATATTTATGTAAATTTTATAGCATAGTTATAAGTGACATAAATGTAATAATAATATTAAAAACGGTTATATGAAAATTATAAATTATCTAATTTTTATTACTGATTAATATAAATATTGTATATGATGATTCAGACTCACATTAAGGGACTTCATCTCAATCTCTTTTCATTGAGGCATAATTTAGTAATATACACCACCTTCATTAATACAGTGTATAATTAACCCTTTTGAATTTTAATTTCATTAAAAGGTTTATTAAATGAATATTTTTCTAGGAATTGTTTTACTAAATGAAAAAAGTATTTTTTGACATACCCAATGACAATGACATTTCTGCCACCGTAACAATTATTTGATATTTGGATTTCTCTATAATCCTTAATGTTATTAAAAGGAAAATAAATTCCATATTACATTTTCACGTATATTGGTATTGAAAATTATTTTTAGGATGGACTCATTATTTCAATATCTTGAAATGATATCTGGTTATTTCAATATGGAAATGTTATTTTTTTCTATATCCTTGGGAATATGTTATGATTATGCTATTGTCGTTGGGAATTGCTTATGTATATAGGTGCTACAATGATAAACTGAGGGAGGGTGATCCTATGATAGCTCTCAAATGAATTGGGAAATGAAAAGATGTTAAAATATATGGTTTCCCGAATGATATTTAGGTAATACACTGTAATGGGTATTCCAACCGTAACAGTGAGGGTTAGTTCCTATGTAGTTGTAAAAGCTACAATATAAGTATGATATGTATCACACAAGTTACCTTTATGATTTATGATTTCTAATAAGTTTTTCAAGAATATTATGATTTAATGATTTATATTAATGAAATTATGTTTTATGGGAGAAAAGTATGATTTTGTTGAAATAATTTTATGAGTTAAATATTCATAGACCAATTGTATCATTCTTTATTTATATCCCTTAATGATCATTTTGTGCTCATACAATGTTTAAAAAAACAATTACATAGGGAATTAGGATTATTAATAGAAATTAATAATTCAAGATGAATTTTATAATTATTTATATCTAGAAAAAAAGTAATTATGTTTTAAAGAGTTTTATCTAGTGAAAAATTGATAGTGAGTGTAAGTGTCTAAATTATAATATTTGAGTTGTTATGTAACAGTTATGGCCTAATTCACTAAAACACTAAACCCGAAAAGATAAAAATTGAGATTTTTTTACATATCTCAAGATTATGTAATGTTTAAGGATGAGGCATTATAGTTGACAAAAGATGATGATTTAGACAACTTTAGAAGCTAGGGTGATATTTAATCATAATTTACTAATTATATATAACCACAATGTTTAGCATATATAAAGATACATACTTATTTTAAATAAATTTAAAGAGATTTATATAACATGAATTATTATATTTTAGTGTTTATATTCCTCATAAGATAGTATATGATGATTTTATTGATATACTCACATGAACCTTTTTTGTTTTATTAAATGGTTTGATCCAGTATAAAAAAAGTTACAATGGATGTGATGGAAAATGTGGTGATACTCTGAATAAAAATCCTAATGAGATAGTGGCTATAATGGGAACTCTCATGGTTATTATAAACCAATTATAAGGAGTCATTATTAACTATTGGAACCTTGATGAGTTCTTTGATGCATAATATATGATTGGAATGAATCCCAATGGAAGTCCAAGTAATAATAATAATGCTCATCATATTTAATGACATATATGTCATGGATATGGTAGAAACACATTGGAAATTTTTTTAATGGGGTGGGAATATGTTATAAATGTTGTAATTATGGTCATTAAGTACTAAAAAGACAAGGAAAAGGAATAATTGAGTTGACTCCAGGAAATTGAATGATATTCCTTTTAAATTATCAATTAAACATTTTAATTATTGGGAATATGGTCATTATGAAATCAATGTCCAATATAGAAGGTTAGCATATGGGATCAGGAGGAATATAAAAATATATGTTTGGAAATAACTTAACTTCATTATGATTGAAGATGATGAAACTCAAAATTACATATAAAAGGTTAGGATTAGTTCTTGACTCATGTTTTGACCATATCGAATCTTAGGGCATGATTCATGTTTTTGTGTGTAGGAAATATATATTAATGATTCTTATGGAATATTTGGTTTAAGGTAACATGAATAATGCTAAATGTTTATTAAGTATATATATAAGGTATTTGAGAGTTATATTAAATCTATTTATGGTGGAATGTTTAATAATATTAATTCACTTTTAATTATGTTATTACTTTAGAGTAACTTTTCTTGTATGTGTAACCCTTAATTTTTTTTGTAAAATTTTTATTTTATTAATAATTATTTTTTCTTATGGAGACATAATTATAAAGGTATGAATAACCATTAGGGTTTATATGATCTTTATTTTATGGTAATTAGGGGATATTACATATTGGGATGAAAAATTTAAAGTATGAGATAACCTTTAATGTTAAAACATGTTATGGTTATTTTGTGTATTTTATCTCATTTTTGGGAATTTTATAAGAATTATATTGTTTTAGAAAAATTATATCCCATAGAGAGGGTGAAAACCCATCACGTTGGACAAGGTTTTATGAATTGAAGACACAACTGAAGGAAGAGAAGTATTTATCGCCTACCGCTACCCTATGCGATGTCCCTAGTAAGTAAGGTTTTTTGTTTTTAGTTAAACAATTGATAAAATACGAATATGTTTATTTTGGTAACATTTGTTTTATCAAATCTATATCCTTGGTAATTTAAAATTATTATGGGATTATGTAATAAATAAAATTTTGGAATACATTTTTAATTTTAAGATCTTTATATGATTAAGGTATATAGAATACTATGGGATTTTGTTTGAGAATTAATGATTGAATTATATTTTGGAAGAATAAATTATTTTAATTGTGGAAAATATTAATCTATCTTGGAGAATATGTGATTAGATTAGTTACTTTTTGGTATGAGACATTAATAGTGGTTGATGTAATTTGGAGATAAATGTTACTATATATCTTCGAAGACTACATAATTAAATTCGTCTGTGTATTGGGTTTCAAACATCATTTTTATTATTTTCATGTATTTTTAGAATAGTTTTTTATTGAGTGGCCTTTGTTGAACTTTTGGTATTACTATATAATTTTGGATATTAAAATTAGTTTTTATTTATCCAATGGTTTATTTTTTAGGATAATTTTAGTAATAATTTTGGTTTTGGTTAATGTTTAATGATACGATAAATAGATATTAAACATTTTATTGATTATGTGATTCCCTATATGGTGATTCAAGAAACAAAAAGTTATATTAAATACTCATCATTTGAAGAAAAAAAATAAGTTTATGGTAGAAAATGACAAATCGTTGAAACTCTATATTAGAAGTAAGTATGCTTTTTTGTGGTCTTAGTCAAAGAAGTAAATGAATTCCACAAATCGATGAAAAAGGATCATAGAAAAAAAATTCCCCTTTAATCTTCAAATTATGAAATGAAATATTGTTTAAATCATATCATGTTTTTGGTTTGTTAACATTCTCTTGATCATCCTTTCTACCACTCTCCATCAAACCATTATGGTCATTTTTTCATCCACATTCATGTTTTTCTACATGGAACCCTAGTATGTGTTTTCTCAGGTGACCATTATAATTCACTTTATTTCTTTTAAAGTGGATGTTTTATTATCTCCTTTTCCAATATGCGATTTCAGTGAAGTAAATTTGAAACGTGAAACCTTAGTTACCGACCCAAAATTTAAATCTTTGAGGATACAATTTCAAAATTAGGGAAGCATTCAAAATCCCCGTTAATTATAGCATAATTTTTTTTTCATATTTATTAATATTTATGAATTATATATCAATTTTAATTCAAAAGGGATTCTATGTCTGATAGCATACCTGACACAGAATAATTAGTTTCTATAAAATCTTACCTTTCACACAAGACTAAGTTATATCGAAAAATAATATATTATTAATATTATATTTTAAAGTTGTTGATATCAAATATCCATTAAGATTATGAGAATTTAAATAATATAATAAATTCAGAAAATATGGGTTACACATATATATATAATAATCCATTAGTTACCAAATTAATTAGGAAACTAAATAAAAACTCATTGAATATAAAGGATGTGTTTTCCTAAAACAACTATTTAAAAGAAAATAAATGATTTTATAAAATAATAAAATCACTATTCATAAATTTTATTAATTATATATTTATTTAATATATTCAATTTAATGTTTATAATTTATCTAATATGTTTTATATACATGATATAAGAACAAATACAATTTTTCCGATAAAAGAATTTTTTTCAAAAACAAATATACTTTTACCGCCTTTTAATGGAGAAAACATTTTTATATAGTTTTTACACATTTAGATATTAAATTTGACAAAATAAAATTTTTCTTTTGAATGAGGACATAAAAATTTATTTTAGACAAATTTATGGTATTTTTCTAAAAATATAAATATTTTAATGAATAGTGAAAAATACTACATTTTAATTCCAAACTTCTTTTCATATAATTTATTTACATTGATAGATTATTAAATTACATGGATTTAAGGTATAATTTGATTTTGTTTTTATATGTTAATCCAATTTAGTTCATTGGATGCATTTTCAAATTAAAAATAAATAGAAAAACATTGTTAACTTTTGAACGGTTTACATAAAAAGTCGTTTTCTCGCTCTGTCAATAGGATTAGTGTTAAACCAAATTTAACCACTTAGGTGAATATAAGATTCAAAAACAGAAATACATGTTTGTAATTTGTATTAAAAATTTGGTCCTATAGGGTCAAAATATTTTTTTTGTAAATAGTAACTTTGCTATTTTATTTTCCACAGTTAATGATAAATAGGTCATTTAAAAGTCAAATTAATATTAAAATAATATAAAATTACCCTAATACATTTCAAAATATTATAAGGATATTTATTATAGAATTTTAACAATTTTTCTCTAAAATTATGACCTTGATAGTCCACATTCCTATGTTTATGACATTTATAACATTTAATTTAGAGTAAAAGCAAATATGTCATAAATATGTCCCTTCTTACTAATGTTTTTTTAATATGGAGTAATATAAGTGATATCTTCCACTATAAAAAATTAACTAGAAATATAAAATGATTACCTACATCATGGCAATTTATTAATAATTTTTAGGAAATATATACTTCTATTAAATAGAGACACACCGATGATGCATGAAAAGATTTATTAAAGAATGAATCAAATAATTGATACAAATAATATTTAAATAAATATAATTATAAAAAATTGATGAAACCCATGAATTTTATAGATGAAGCTAACATGTTTTAGATTATTTAATTTATTTCTTATAAATAATCATATGTTTTTTATTTTTTAAAATGTCAAGTAATGAATAGTGTCAAAATTGATATAATTCATAACATAAAATATAAAATATCTAATTAAAGGATATAAAACTTATTAAAATTAAAAATTGGAATAAAATGATGATATAAGTCCAAAAATGTAATTAATTACTCATTAATAGGTCATTTTGGAATGATTTTCTAATTATGTTTACATTGACAGTGTGAATTATTTGATAAAATGTTAAGAGATAAAATGCATAAAAGATAATAATAAAGTCAAAATATTCCCAAAACATGACCAATTCTCATTTAATGATCATATTATGACCAATAAACATCCTATATAATAAATAAATTATTTTGACCAATTTTTAATTAAAATTTAATTTATATTAATTTAATACTTTTAATAATTCTAAGGGTGCCCCTCCCCTATCCTATTAAAATTAACCTATTCAGCTCTATTAATCACACTTACAAAACATTTTTTTCAAACATTTTTTTCTCAAACCCCTTCCTATAATTCTGACACACATTATTTCAGACATATTTTAGGAAGGAAACCCTCTTTAGTGGTGTAAAGATGTAAATAAATGTTCTCATCTGAAAGAAAGGTAATGTTTTTATTTAATTATTTCTATTTTATTTTTTCTTAAGAATCCTTAAAATATTCTTCTTCAAAAATTTCATTATAAATATAGTGTCCTCAATAAACACATATGTTATTATTTTAATATAATCACCAAAGTCCTTCTCCACTTTTTTTAAATAGGAATTGAATTAAACATCCATGCATACATGTGATCTATCACCTCCACAAACCGATATAATTTTTTCTCGATAACTAGCTCCCATGACATTCCATAATGATGGAATTAATTATTAAATACTATTTCCAAGAAATATTTATCATTATAAGTGAACAATATATCAATCATGTTCTTAATTTCCATGCACATAAAAATTATATCTTTGTTCGTGTGTATGTGTGAACTATCACCTCCACAAAGTGAAGTGAATCATTTTTATTCACAACATCATTTGTATAAATTATATAAGTATATTTAAATAATTATTATGGTTTTAATAATATTATGATAATTTTTCAATGATAAAATAATAATTTTTTTTATTTCCATAAAGATTAATTAAAAATGGAATCAATACTCATGTGTCCGTACGACTTACCGTCTCCACGATTAAAATGTTGTTCATTTTTTATAACATAAATAAATTGTTTGATTATAAAAGTTATTATTATGTCATGAATATTATTAAGTATATTTTGGACCTATGACTACTTGAACTATTTACATCATAACAAGTTCATTTTCAACTCAAGAACTGAATATCGATAGAACAACACATATAAACATTAATAATTTTTTAATTTTTATAACAATGTAATAAGTGATGTTAAAAGAATAATAAACGTGAAAAAAGGTTCTCAAGAATATATAAATTAACATAAGTTTATTATTAAAGAATATAAATATTGTACGTGATGATCTCGAATCACAGTAAGGAAATTCGCCTCAATCTCATTTCATTGAGGCATATTTCGGTAATATAAAACAAAATATTTTATATGGCGTATAATTATCACTGTTGAATTTTAACCCCATTCAATTTTTTTAAATGGAATATTTTTCGGTGAAGTATTTAAGTAAATGTCAACTGGATTTTTTTAATATATGTAGTGAGAACGAAGTTTCTTCCATTGTGCCCATTATTTTATTTTTTGCATCGTCTATAAGTCATAATTTTTTTGAAAGGAAAATAAATACCATATTAACATTTCATGTATTTTGGTATTGAAAATTTATTTGAGGATGGATTTATTATGTCAATATCTTGAATTGATATATTGTGATTTTTTTGAGGAAACTTTATTTTTCCTTTATGCTTGTTAAGGTGTTATGATTATATTATGTTCTTTGGGAATTTTTTATTTTTATGGTTTTTTCATGATAAAATTACGGTGGGTGAGCCTGTGATAGCTCTTTAATGCATTGGGTAATTAGATAGAGTTAAACGATAAGGTTTCCCCTAAGAGAATTATGGAATATACTATTTTGGGTATTCAAACTATAACCCTTAAGGTCACTCCCTGTGTTTCTATAAAAGGTACAATGTAAGTATGATATGGATTCCAAAAGTTACCTGTATGATTTATGATTTTTAATTGTTATTTTATAAATATTATGATTCCATGAGGAATGTTAAATAAATTATGATAAATGGGTAAAAAGTTTTATTTTGTCGAAAAAAAGAGTTTAAATATTCATGGACTAACTGTTCAATTAATAGTTTATATCCATTACTATGATTTTTTTTCTCATCCAAAATAATTCTATTATTTTACAAAGGGTATAAGAATGATTAATATAAAGGAATAATCCATGTAGAATGTTATGAATATTTGTATCCAGAAAAAAACCATGTTTTAAAGAGTTTTATCTTTTAAAAAAATTGACAGTGAGTAGAAGCGTCATCTTTATAATGTTTGAGTTCTTATGTATTAGTTAAGGCCTAATTTCATAAAACACTAATCCTAAAAATATCCTCAATGAAAATTAATGACATAACTCAATATTATATAACTTTGAAGGATGGGGCCATATACTAACTATTATTTAAAATCAATATGGGTAATATATTAATACCTAAAAGTAAAAAGTAACTATATGGGATCATCATTAATATTAATTCATAAATAATAATTACCCATTAACCATAATATATTGTAGGTTAGTGGTAGGTTTGAAACCCTTACGACCATTCATTCATGGGTTCAAGATTCCTTGCCCTTTCCAACTTTATTAGTTGTCATCCAACATAAATGATGTATATTTATAAGACCACACAAATATAATTTACAAAATAAATATTATTGACATCCTTAAAATATAGTTAATCACTAAATAGGAATTTATGTATGGTTTCAAATAAAATTTCAATACATAAATACTTCTTCCTAAAATTTACATAAAAATGTCATGAATGGTCAACTTTATAACCCTTCTGAATGGTGAAAATCCAAAACAGTAGAAACAAGGTCATGAAATTATCATAACATTGTTCCCCCATATATCAAAAATTAGTTCATGGTAGTTACATTCTAATCATGAGAACATCCTCATTTTTTACCTATTAAAACATAGTAATAAATATACTTACCATAAATCCTTATTTAAAACATGCATGTTTCCTTATTATAATGTATATTGGATCTATTCAATAAATCTGAAAATGTTTCATGCATCATCAATGATAACATAAACCACCTATACAAAACCTTAACTTAGTATAATGGAAGTCAATACCATTTAATTTATTTATTAATGTCACACAAATAATTATCTAGACATCATCATGTTAAAATAAATAACATATTTTGGTTTATCATAGCCTATCCCAAACATGACCCTATAATTAAATCATATTATCATCCCATTAGAAACATTCAACATAAACTTGTAAATACTGTCTGAAAAACAGAAACAGACCAATCCTTTTATATATCAAAATTCATATAACATAAATTTAGAATCCAAATTAATAATAAATCTAATTATTCAACATCATCCATGATTCATAAGAAGGATAACACATACTATTATTTAATTCCAATATCTGTTCAAATTTTATCTATAGTCTCATCATCATCAATAATATAACCCATACTTGTACCACTTTTCGGATTATATTTGGGACATTTCCCCTTACTATATCATATTTCATAATAACCATTCATTCTACACTTAATTAATTTTACCCTCGATTATTTATTATGGAGGACAATATTCCAATTCATTTTATTAATTGAACCCTTAATATTTCATTTTTTGTTACATTCATTGTGTCATTCTTTTTCAAAAACCAATATTATTATTTTTCCTCTAAGACATTCAATTAGGTAATTGTTTCCACATTATTTGAAAAAAGATAATAAAATATTCTTCACTCCATGGTATCCATTACCTAAACTCCCTACAAACCCTTTCTTTGTCTTCCATGGTGGGTATATTAGTTAAATAAGGTACATGTTTTTATCATGTTCCATGAAAACTGATTTGGCATGACCACATCATCCTTTGCTCCAAATATCATCCCATTTTAATTATCACTAACATATCTTCCATCAAACAAAATCATAATCCAATTCTTTAGGGTACCAAACATTGACTAAAACAATGAATAATTCAGTACAAAACTATTATCATATTGATGAATCACATAATCAGAAAAGCCACATATAAGATGTTTAAATTACGAATCCTTTATTAAACTATGTCACCTTAGTTTTATAAATATTTACTCAAATCCAAATTATATTTGAAACCTTCATGATGGATTCAGAACAGTTTTTGAATTCCAAAAGCATGTCCCCAATGTGTTTCAAACCATGAGTGAAAAAAGGACTATTATAATGTACTGGGCTATGTCATCATTGGCTGACAAAGCATGTCAGAGTTGTTACTCCGAGGTATATCTATGCCAGAGCCACATCCACTTATAGTAACTATATGTGGAGAAATTTATAGGAAAGAACTCTCTCCATGTTTTACCAAAATTCTTGGAAATTTTCCTAAATGGAAACTCATCTTTATACATAAGCTTAGAGACATCCTCAGACAAATCCAAAGAAATATACATAGGGATCTCACTAAATGTTTCTCATCCTAGTTTCATAAGAATAATTTCTTTCACTGATACCAACTACATTGAACTAGTAATAACATATAAAAAATTACATTACTTTTTTGTAACACTTGAAAATTTTTACAAACAGACTCCCAAAGAAAGTACTAGTCTAGTGCAACTAGACAAATGGAAACATAAGCACTAGAACATAAGTGATTTGCATTACCTCCCACTAGGTTCTTCTTGACAATAACCCTTATAATACGTATTAAACAAAATACATATCTTCATAACATGGGAAAGTAAAAAATAATAATATCTCATATGATCAGTAAAGGTAAATAAGGGAGATGTGAAATTATAATTATGGAAAAAGGGTATGAGAATACGATATTTAAAATAGTAGATAATACCCTAAAAATAAAAATTATATACATGTATAATGGAATATGTATTAGAAGTTCATAATACATGAATAATATTGAACTAAATAACGTAATCCATGAAAGAATAACATATAAATAAAATATAGAATTTTGGAAAACACATAATCATATGATAAGATTTATGTAGTAGTAAGGGCGTTACTAAAAAGACAATCTTAGTAGAATGGATTCACTCCCTATACCATCTTGGTTGTCATTGGTCACACCATTTTACATCTTAGTAGCATGATTTAACTCCTCATACCATCTTGTTAGTCATGGTTCACACCCATGAGCATCTTAGTAGTTAGGCTTCACTCTTTAGACTATCTTATTCAATATAATGAGATATAAATATTTATCCAATCCATTAGAGGGAGATATAGGTCACACCCATCTCATAATGATATCATACATACATTTAAAAAAAATAAAGAACAATCCTATCATAACCCATGAAATGAAATGTCTATCATAAACATGTAATCACACCATAACCAATAGAAAAGAGATATAGGTTTCAAAATAATTTAATCAAATGTGAAACCTTGTACTAAAACTGCCTTTAAAAAGAATATAACCCATGAAAGAGAACTGAGTTTCATTAAAATAATGGAATAACAATATAAACCATTCAGAGAAATAATATGAGTGGAACCACTAGATCATTGCCCAATAAAGAATTAAAAACAATAACAGATGTCATCTTAGATTGAGAAAAAAATTATTATCATTCAATAATATTCTTGAAGAAAACATCCCTTCTTCATTGAAAGAGGACTTTTAAAGTAAAAAATCCTTTTGAAAACTAATTTCAACGAAAATAAATTTAAATCATAGAAAGAAGGATTATAATAACATTGAAAAACTTGTTCTCTGAAAATGTACAATATAATATTTAAATCATTTTTCAAAATCATTTTCATTGAAAACATATAAAATAATCTTCAAAATATTCTAAAATTTTTTTTCTATAAAAACACTTTGAAAACATATAATGAAATCATGATAATTTTTTAAAAATGATTTCAATGAAACACTTTGAAATAATATAAGTAAATCTTGAATATCATTTTGATAACATGGTTTTTTAAATAAAACGGATTTCTAACGAAAGAGAGAAATACTGTCGGAATTTTCAGAAAGACATTTTATTAATTATTTTTAATAAAAATCTGTTGAAAATTGTAATGATACATGGAGATATAATGAGAAACAAATGATAAAGAAACTCATGAGTTTTCATGGGATATGGATCATAATATTTCATCATTAGAAACATAAACATAAACAATCCTAATAAAAAATGAGATCGTATCACCAAACTCATACCACATGGAAAAATTGGATCATACTATCCATATTATTTAATTAAAAATAATTTAGGTTCATAAAAAAATAATTAATGTGCCTAACAAAACATATGTCGCAAAGAAAGGAAAGTGAGACAGAACTATCTTCTTGATTTGGTATCCTTTTAAACATAAACAACATTAAATAAATATCATATAATGGATATATAAAAAACCCATAAATTAAATAACAATAATATTTGAATACATTTATGGTATGTATACAAAACAATCAAATGGAAAGAGTGGTTAACATGGCATGTATCTCGCATATATAAAAGGTGAGATGAAATTGCCTTACTATGTGTCTTGACTCTCATTGTACTCGTTCAATCATCCTATATAAAAACAATACGTTTATTATAAATATATAAAAAACCATATTCATATATATAATACCATATATTGTTTTATTATGTCTTTATATTACACTACTTTTATCAATTCTCTATGAGGTTTTTAATTTACATAATATCTTATTTGTTCATTGCACGTGTCTTAATTTATTTTATATTTTACCCTTATAATTCTATCAATATTTCCAAAATTTTAACATTGATATAAATATTGAGAATAATAAATAAATTTTAATTATAATAATATATTTAATGTATATGTATGATTTCAATAAACCATTCATGGAGATGGTAGGTCGTATGTAATCATGAATGGTGGTTACATTAAATTACCATTTTGAATAAAAGAAATAAAATGAATTATGTATATATATGTATATAATATCATTATAGAATATTAATTATGTCAAATATATCATATAATTTCATTAAAAAATTCCTAAATACATTCCATGTAGTACATGAAAGAATCACATCACATTAATGGGGCATCAGTCCATAGTTCCTCAAAAGAAATTATCATCTTTACACAAAATGGAAATTATAATGAAATGTGTTGTAAAATAATTTAAAAATCATAAATAATTAATATTTATCATATATATGATATATAAACACCATTTCGTTGATAATATCAAACCATGAAACGTGGTAATGGTAAAAAAATCATCGTTTAGGGATGCGATAGTCTGTCATACATATAAACAGTATGACTATTACCCATTAGATGGAAGTGCATGTATATGAATGTAGAAATATTATCATAAAAACATCTCAGTATATTGAGTATAATTTTATTTTTGAATAATAGCGTAAAAAGGGGATTGGAGCGATGGGGAATGAAAATAAAATAAAGGATCTTGGGGGAGGATGTTACGTCTTATTTAGGTAAGTCCTTTTGGTTTTCACCAAAGGGTTTCCTTTGATTTCTTTAATACAAAATTGTAGACTAAATAAATAAGGTATCTATAATGGTAAGTTTATTAGGTATATATTGGCTGAACGTATGTTGTTTTAGTAGTGTGAGGGAGATGGGATATGTGGTGGCATTTTATATGGTAGGAACAAGATGCACATTGTATTTTTGAAAACAAGTTATTTGTAACCATGTTTTTAACTAAAAAAGTAATCAAAATCCACCCAAATAAAATATGAATGGTTCTTGGATGTAGAATTGACATAAAATTGGAGTATTATACATAAACAGGTCATTCGATCCCTTAGGTTAATGACTTATTCCCTAGATAAGCTTGATTTGAAATTAATATTTGTAATTAATTTTAGTTACATCCACTCATCATTTTGGTAAAAATAAGTTTACTTAATAAGACATTATTAATTATTATAATTCCATATATGGAGTCAATTTTTAAAATTTCCATTGCAAAATTTGATGAAATTAATTTAAATTTAATCCTAAAGTTGGGTTGACAATGTGGGGTTTTTTTTGTAAAAATGTTCAAAAATTTGCTATATTTTGATATTATATTTCAAAGTGATATTGATTATAATTATCTAAATAGGATTAATTTAAAAAAATAAATTATAATTAAATATTAAAAACAATTCAAAATTTAATTTAACAACACATATAATTTAGAAAAAAATTATTTATGAATTTTAATTCAGTATTTTTAACTACTCATTAAAAATGAAACCTTACAAAAATATAGAAAAAATAAATTTCGAATTAATTTTAATATTCAATTTTAAATATGAGATTTATTTTAACATATTAAATATATATATTTTGAAAAAATTGGATTTAAAATAGGTTCTCCATTAAAATGTGATAAATCTACATTTAAATAAAAATGAGGATTTATACATAATGTTGGGGTTGTTTTTATCTTATCCCTATCAAATCCATTTGACGAATTTAAAAGATATTTGATTGACAATGAAAAAATATATTAAATTATTATTATTAAATAATATTAATTAATATAATTTTCAAACACAAGATAGCATTGGGAGAATAAAAATAATAATAAATCCTTTATATTCAATTTTTTTATATTTTCATTTATAAATAAATATTAACCTAGGAATTAGTCTAGTATTTATAAAAACCATATATTCTCATATTTTATTTAATACTATTAATAATCTTTTATTCAATTGGTCGGATATATAATATTATATTAAATAATAATATTTTAATAATATATTATTGTTTGGTAAAACATGATCTTGCGTGTTATGAAAGACATTGGGGAAAGTCATTGTTATGTATAACACAACATGAAATCGGTGATCCGTATTGAGAAAGATAATATTTTGGATGTGTGTAGTGCATGATCAACATTCTTTTTAGTATATCTCTGGATAAAAATAGTTATTTAATATAAAATAATTTATTTTTAGTGTTGTGCGTAATGAAAAATATCTAATAAATGATATTAATTCAAAAAAATTACAACATATCATGGTGTTATAGGATCCTTTTTCACTCCACAGTTTTATATGACATATCCCAAGATTATAAGCTCTTGAATATAGATTTAAATCGTTAAGAGAATAATGTAGTGCTAGTTCCCTCAAGGAATTAAAATTAATATCCTTAGATGAATCACATGATCATCCTATGATATTTAATACATATGTAAGTCAGTGACAATGAAAACCATGAAATTGAAGATTATCGAATGAAAGATATTAATTATGCAGTCTATAAACATAGATGGGTTTTTTTTTTGTTTTTTGGAATCAAAATAATATCATATGGTTCATAGTGACACCTAAATAATATTTTTGGTAAATAATAAGTATGAACCTAATGATACTAGTATATAGACCTATAATCCATATTCAAGTACCAATTCAGTCACTTCATCTATTAAAAGAGGTCATTGATCCTAATTTTAGTTATATTTTTTCCTTTATCTAAATTCATGTGGTGGTAATAAATAGAATGCCTAAAACACCCACATACCATTTAAGTGAACAATACCAGAGCATCTCAAGGGGATAATCTAGTTTTAATGAAATCAATACCTATAATTTCCTCCAACCACACCATTAGGTCCCTGATCATAGCATGGAGAATTTGATAATATTCAAATCATATCAAATAGGTCCTTGGTTTAAGGTCAATTAATAAATTTTTATCCTGATATGGGGAAAATCTAGATAGATACTATGAAAAACACATATATATCCTTGTATGAATGGGTGAACCTACTCATCCCAATAATCTACAACACATAGAGACAAAATCTCAATATAATGAATGAAAACCTACAAAATGTCACATACAATCCCCACTAGCCTCAAAATAATGTCTTATCCACCCATTAATGAAGATCTTGATCCATTATCTTAGTAGCACACCCCCATCTAATAATGACTATGCATATTGAAACAAACTAAGGATATCCAGTCCATACCATGGATTTAATCATTAGGATTCATCCAATAAACTATATCATTTCTTAGGATCCTATCTCTAATAAAGAGTAATCTCATATAATGAATAGATGTGGGTGGTCTTATGATCATTTTCAATGGGTGTATCTAGATACATAGATAGTGTTTGGCCTTCCATTAGGATTCTTAGGTCTTGGATAATGGATCTAATAACAAGGTAATTTATCATACTAGTATCCATGAGTATGGGTGCTATCATAGAGAATAGGTAGATCATATATTTAGTCATTCCTAGTACTTTTTGGTCATATATGTCTTTCTCCTTCTCCTAATCCATCCCCTATCTACATGCTCCCACATCCTTTCATGGATAACTACATGGAAGTGGTGTTAGAGGTGGATTCTAGTATTATCCTCCTTTATATCATCCACCTCATTCTATCTTGGTCCTCTATTGTATCTACCTCACTATGGAACAACTTATCCACCTGTATGAAGTCCTTGAATGCTTCTCTACCTTTCATATGGATATCAAAATATTTCATCATTTACATCTTCTTCATGAGATATTTGTTTTTTATGAGACATATGAACTCTTTCTAAATGGAATATAATAACATATCTCTAAGATGGATGTATCATCTACATGACTCCTAAGAAACTGGTACTTGGGTTTATTCCCACACATGAATATCGAATATAAAATTAAAAACTACTTGGTGTGGATTTTTAAGTAGGTGGTAGTTCAAACTGTCAATAATTATTTTGTGATATTTTCACAAATAATCATATTTTATCACGTTGAATTTTAATGAAAAGTGAATTATTTATTATCGATGATCTATTAGAACTATAGGGAACTTATAATTGGTAGTATTTTAAAAACATTCCTTATAATGAATGAAATGATTTAACATTTAGTATAATTACCAAATATAAAAGTGGTTATAACTTCTGATAATTATTTTTTATTAGTTATTTATAATTTATTAATTATGGATGTTGAGGCACATATATCTACTATGAATTAATTATCAATAATATAACTATATATAATTCTAGTTTAGAAATATATAGTGATTGATTTAATTACCACCAAACAAAATGAAAAAAATTAGTAAACAGAAGGAATTAGAATACACTATTATATTAAAAATAATTAAAAAAATGTATTCAAAAATATAGAATTCAATAAATTCAATAGTTAAATGAAAAAATAGAAAATAAGGACGAACATTATCTCTCAGAATTTTGTAATCATAAAAATATATTTTTGTACATATTGTGTTATAGAGAATATGAATATATGTTTGGTTAACAAATACTACACATGAATGAGCTGATTAAACATTAATCATACTCTTTTATATTTGATTTTTTCCCCAGATTATGCATTATTCATATTCTCTTATCGATTAGTGGAATATAATTTTTTACATACCTACATTAAATGAAATTTTGATTATAAATTATTTTCATATAGATATTTTGGATTACAAATATATTTTAAAAAATAATCATAATTATATAAAAATATTAAAATAAGTGTAATAAATTCATTAATTATCATATCAAGGATGAGATTCCTATAGGAAATCTCCCTGTGAAAGCATAAAATATTATAGAAATTTCAATCCCCATAACAAATTAATTATATTATATAGTTGAGAATCATTAAAAAAAATTTATTCTATTCACAAGGGTCAAAGTTTTCATTTACAATTATCTTTTATCTTGAACAATATCATTCCTCAGACATGTAAGATAAAGAATATTTATGAATGGCTATGATCTTATTCTAAAGAATCGTAAGGGAGAGATTGCATCACCCATACAACATATATGATCAAAAATTCCATTTTATATATCATATAAAATAAGATAATTGTGTGATACTGATCATCGTAGTGAGGGACTTCCATTATACTCCTCTTTAAATATTTCGTAAAAAAATTTACAAAATTATATTACTTAAAAAAATGAAATCTATTTTGTATTTTTTTATAATTATTATGTAGGGTTCATTTATCTTAATTCCATAAACATTTTTCTGTATATAAAATGTCAACGTGAGATGAGAAAACTCATGACCAACTGTAATCACATATATCATCATTGGAAAAAATGACCTCAATAAAAAATTACATACTTATGATTTATCAGTAGTGTATTTAAGTGTATCTAATAGATTAGATGATATGATATTACCTTTTATAACTATTGGAACACAGTATATATGGTATAATTTTTATCTCCTTGTTTGAAATTTTATTTAATGATTCTGAAAATAGTCACTACAATTAAAACATACATTATTTTAAATAAATCAGAATCAATTCAGTAATATAGTATAAAAAATCATATATGAATCAGAATGACGATATTCACTATGTAATTACTTTAATTCTATGGTATCTTTTCAGGTACCTTTTATTATATTTTTTAGAAACAGAATGAGGTGTAATTTATTAGATACCACAACCTATTCTTAATGTAGTTCCAAATTTCCCATGAATGTTTTAATTTATGTTGATACTTAACCATGTAACACATATAAAAATGGAAAGGAATATATATATATATATATATATATATATGAAAAAATTGAATATACATTTTAAAGTAATCCCATATTAAATACAAGAGAAAAATAAATGTTGACTTACATTCAGTTTTTTATCAAAATTGTAATTATTCAAATTAATATAGGTGTACCTTCAACCATTAATGTTATTATAAGAGAAATCATATGACATGACATTATCCCTAAAATCTATATGAATATACCTATAGAATCATCTATATACAATACACACATGTCAAATGGAATAAATATATCAATTTTGTTAACCTACAAATATATAGTGTAATCATGTTCATATATATCCTCATATTATCACAACATATTCCATAAATATATCTTATAATAAATATACATATGTTATAAAATATTTTCTCACATTTAAATTTACATTACCATAATTTTAACCCTCAGGTACCCTCATTAGGGTAACTATGAAAAAATATACTTAGTCAACCATCACTCCATACACCATTTGATCACCTATATATCCCTTCAGTATAAGGATATTCACTAGAAGTAGGGATTGTACCTGATGAATATGGAATCCTTTTAATATTAAAAAATTATTTAAATTGGGTATTCAAAAATTAAGGGGCATATATGATGAAGGTGGGGGAATATTAAATGGGTCATTTGATAGTCAATGTGTTGTCGATAACCATATATTATCTTTAAATAATTTTTTCATCATTAATATATCCAAACAAATTATAAGAGAAGTTACTACATGGTATATGATATAAATAAAGTTAATTTATTAAAATATTTTGACATAGATTATTTTATTTCTTGTATTATAAAAATAATAATAAAATAAAAGATAATTAGTGTCTTAACAAGCATTCAATTAATTCAACATAATACCATTTTATTGTCAACCTCCATTATTAATTTTTTTAATTATCTTCACCAACCACTAAAAAATTATCTATTTCCATATAATAATTGATTGATATACATGTATCCTATTCTTAATGGGGTTTTATATCCTAAAACAATTCTTCAACATTGTCTCCCATATCAAACAAATATATTGACAGGACATGGACTATAAGACTCCATCATTCGTCAACTCTATTAACCATGTAATATTCCATTATTTATGATTCCAAAATATTGGGAATGATTTTTTCATAATCACTAATTTTTATCATCCTATATAAGTAACCAAGTGTAACATATAAGGAATAACTTCATATGGAAATATAAATATCGACCCAGTATAAATAGAATAAAATGATAATAAAATAGCCATGGTAATTAAATTTGATAGTGGATATCAATATACCTTATTATCACAACTATTTAATTTTTTCAAATATGATACTATTATTTATTGTTAAACCTTCCTTGGGAAAATGTGTTTTCAATAAAATCAATTTATTTTATAAGCATTGAATCTCCTAGACTATATCAAAATTCATTGTCCCAAATACTTCAAATGATGTTCCATATTATTTCAATTATAAATTTTCATTATCTACATATATCAATATAAAATATTATTATATAGTTAACATAACTTCATCAAAATATTATGAATATGAAATTGATTATGATATTACATGAATTGAAAAACAATCTATACTGTATTATTATATTTTTTTCTCATTTTATTTTTTATATTCATATCAAAGGTATTATCAATTTTTTCATCTCCAATTATTCAAAAAAATGATCAGTAATATCACAACTGAGTAAAAAATATATATGTTGTTATATTAAATATATTTCTATTAATAAAATTAATGATATTTTGATATCCTAATGTCCAAAAATTAAAAATATAGATGATTTATTCGTTGATTATAATTTAATTTTTCTATTATATAAATTTTAAATAAATTGATCATTTTCATAATATTAATCTAATACCTTGAAAAAAATGTCAGGAACTACCCAATCATATAACCATTAATAATAGATTGTTTTGGTTGATCATTATTCCCGCGAAATACTTTAAATGACATCTATTCCTATTTGAAAAGATTAACATAGTATAAAAACCATATATGTTAAGATTTTGGAACATTTAATGTAGTAATGATTATAAAATACTCGGATAGTAAATCATTATGGGATACATCCATCAATAATTAATAGTGCCTCTATCATTTCCTTTATCGTTCAATTTCATTGTTAGAGGAACCATCACTTTGACAAATGATGGGGTAAATATCATCTCAAAATTTAAAATTTTCATTAAAATTATTTTCTCATTTTTTTAAATAACGTGAAGTTTAATGTTTTCTTTCAAAGAAACTAAAAAATATAAAAATTTAAAATAAAACTAAAATCACTTTATCTTGAAATAATTTTTAAAATGTTAACTGTAGTATTAAATCTGTCATAATAAGTGAGGCATAGATTTTAATCCTATGTAATTTAAAACGTATTATGTCCACACATATTCTAATTTAACATGAATAGATATGATGTAATTTAACAATTTTCATGCTTTAAATTTTTTTTGGGAATTTAAATTGAAAAAATCACTATATGATATATTTTATTATCATTTTAACATAGTTGAGGCTTGATAAACATCTCTTCTAGGATGATTTTTAAAAATAATTCAATATAATAAAATCCATATTTTGATATACATTATTTTCAATGTGTATAATGACAAGATTCTGAGGTACCAATTTAAATCCCTATATGGTAATTTTAAAAACACTATATTTCATTGATTATTGAATATATATTATATTTGATGGGATTTAAAATATTTTCCTAAAAAGGATCTATTAAATCACATACCTAATTTTTTATTAGTAGTGGATAATTGTGACATGATTTATAAGAATGAGAATAATTCTTGAGGTGGACCAAAAAAATTGCATCCATCTAATAATGATTATAAAAAAATATATAGGAGGAACATCCATGAATTGATTATTAAATATGATTCACCACTAAAAAAAATACATTAGTCTTATAGATTCGATAAGGAACCATAAACTTTTCCTAATATATGTAAGAAACCATTTATCCATATTATAGGATCACACATTTTGAATTTTTTTGTCGATTCATGATATGTATCTAAATCAGTATACTAGAACTTGTATAATTCTTATAGAAGAGGAAAAAAGTATATAAGGATGTCATGTCCAAGAATTTTCATTTTTGGAATGATCAACAATGTAATAAAACATTCATGTTTAAATAACATCCATAAATGTGGATTTTTCATGATAAAAATGACTACCCATGTGATATATATTATATTGAGAGTCTTGAATGTATAAAATATACCAACATCCAATCCTAGACACACATTCCTATTTCCTAAAGATAAATATTAACATAAAAAGAAAATTATTTCCATAATTTTAAATCTCTTGGATGTTATATAAATTAAAAATTGTTTTTACCATAGTATGACAATATATTTTTACCATCTTATACGATATGAACAATATTATAAATCATTATTTAGTGTAAAATAATATAAAATAATCACAATAGTTTAATATTAATTTTCATTATAGATTATTAATATTTATTTTTATAACGACTCATTGATTTACATATATAATTATAAAATCAATTACACTTTTCTATATCTAAATCATCTCCCAGATACAAATAATAGTCATTAAGATGTGCATATGTCATTTTATAATTAAGAAATACCCTATTGGAAACAATAATAATATCATAATATGATTATGATATATTAAAAACAACTAATCTATCCTTAAAAAACTCTAATATTTAAATATTTCCTTATCTATATTTCTAAAAAAGCAGTTCAAGTGGTAAAACATTAGTAGAATATAATTTTGTATATTTTTTACATCCTTTATAAACTCATAATTTTCAACATCCACTAATAAATAAAATTATGTAATTTCTCTGATAACTTATCTAGTTTATAAACCTTTATAATGTTAGAATGGGACATTCTTATTACCGTTTATCTTGTTTTATTTTATGAATTTTTAGAAAGCGTAACACATAGTATCATACAATCTTCCTCATGTTGCGCTATAGTTCTGTAAAAATTTAAAATCATGTTATGAAATTAATTCTCCACTATGTTGGTTGTAGTTTTTTTTTTCTAACAACGACCACACATCTAAAACTATACAATATCTAATTCCACAAGAAAAATAATATAAAAATGTCTTTTAGGAATGTTTCCAATATCGAGTACTCAAAAAGTTCATGTCTTTTAAGTCATTATCTTAAATCAAAATCAGGACATCAAAATTTTACTATCCAATATGTTGGTTGATTTTAAATTGAAAAATATAAAAGTTCCTCCAAAACCATAGCATATCATTGTGTATTATGGTGTAAAAAATGTCAGACATTATCCATTTATATCCTATTAAAAACTATATATATATAAGAAAAAATAATGTACATTAAATAAATAAAATCAAATTATTAATAAAACATAATATTTAAGGAATATAATTACATTAATATAATTAAAATATTGGTATTTATAAAATTTATATAACAAAAAACCATCAAACTCAATATAATTATTTAAACACCATAATATTTTAATATGTTATTACGTTTAAATAATTCAATTTGTTCGATATATATTTTTACATCAAACAGCAGAACAAAATGATTTTCAATACATTATATAAATTTTAAAATGTAGGGAATGAAATAGTGGGTAAAAATACATGTAACTACATTCTTATATATATATATATATATATTAAAAAGATAATTTTTAATATTAATTCATTGATAAAAATTTAATTAGTATAGTAATAAAATTAATTAGAATGGTATATGATACAAAGTGAAACCTTTATAAAAATAATTATGCCTTAATAAATGAAAAATATTATGAATAACATAATTTTTTTAATTTCATAATATTTTAAAAAAATTTATTAATAAATCATCTGAAATAAGGAATAATATTTAATATTTGTTTGAAAAAGTTATTTTCCTCTTCAAATAATTATCATCATATTTCACTTATTTTTAAAAGTTATGTTCTCAAAATTTATAATTTTAATTTAACAAGAGTGAATTCATATTAAAACTCATAATTTAAAAGTTTACCTATAATGGATTGTTTTTAATTTTTGTGAAATAGTTATTTTTTGGTGAAAAGTGAGGAAATACTGATATATCTACAGCCATCAATTTTATTACATTATTAAAAACAATTGATGTATTTTGAAACCTTATTTGTATAAAAATATATATTTATAGATTAATTTAAATCATTTTAATACTATATATTGAATTCATTAGACCCATGTGTATTGTTTTGGAAAAATGAACTAACATTTTACTTAATTACAGTTCTTATTTTTCATATATTAAATATTAATTTTATTAATTATGAAAAATTAAATATATAATGATTTATTTCTTATTTTAGTTAAAAATTATTATATTATGTAATAAATTTAGTTTTTTTTCAATAAAAAATATGATTACAATGATTAAAATAAAGGACCAATATAATGGTAAAACTGTTATTTTAAAAGGATTATATTGTTAATATTAGGTTATTTTTACCTATGAAATTTAATTTTTTTCTATGTGATGAATATAATATTATTTTTTAAAAAATATAATTATATTTTCACACATTATGTTGTTAAATGATTCTAAATAATTTTAGGAACACATTATGGATAAAACCGAATCGTTTCTTCAAATTAGATTCCCACAAAATAAATGTTGTAATTTAAAAGATAACTTTTTATATAAATTGAATTAGATTAATTAGATATTAAATTTATGTTCATTAAAAAAATTTATTTTATAAGGGGTTATTCAATTATTTTAGTAAAATATAAATTACCTTATTAAAACTTTTTATAAAGGTAAAACAGAAAATAAAAAATGAATAAAAAATAAATGGTAAATAACTAAAAATGTGTCAAAAATATGGGGTAATTTTTGGATGATAAAATACCACCGCATGGACAAAAAAGCTATAATATATGGAACAATTGAAGCCTTTTATCCTTGAATAATGAAAAGATATCATTAAATGTAAAATTTATTCACAAGAGTTCCATATTCATCAATTATAAAAGGGAACACATTCATCACTTCATTCCATAATCCTTACTTATAATTACAACCCAAAACATATTTTACCTCCTCATATAATCATCTATCATTTTATTAATTCTCTAGTTAGTTATTTTTTCTCATGCCTTAATTTTATGAGGATACATCCAAGAGAATTTTCAACGTACTAATGTGAGTATTACTTACTCCATAACTTTTAATATTAATATTTATTTTCATGAAAATACAAACCATAATTATATAATAAACTAAATAAAATTTTAATAAAAAATATTTATTTTATTAATGGAACTATAAATATTTATCCATTTCCATATACATAAATAATGTTAACCATACGTTGTGTGAACTACCAGCCCCAAAAATTTATTCATTTTTGTTTTTCATATTAGTTTTATAAATTATTGAAACCACATCATATATGATTAAAATTCATAAGAAATCTCAATAGTATAATTATTTTTTAAAATTATATCATATATATATATATATTAATCATAATAACCCATATAAATATAGCGTGTTCATGTTTGGGTTAGTTTAACCACCAATTTTAATGAATTTGTAAAAATACATCATGCATTACCATGACAAATGACATATTATTGTTATTATTATATGTGAATAATAAAATAATTATTTTATAGTTTTTTTTTGAAATGGCCATATTAAATATTTCTTTTAATACTAAAATATCATCTTCAATCACTAAAACCATTGAAATTATATGACACCAATTCAACTTTATCCAAATCATATGAAAAATACATAATAAATAAATAAAATAAGACAACAAATGGTAAATATTAATTTTAATATAGATTAATAATGTTCATAATAAATTATGTAATAAAAATAATTTTATTGTTCATGATGTTAATTGTATGGGCAGAATGACTCAGGGAGATGGTAAGAGTTTGATCCAATTAAATTTTCCTCTGTTATGTTATAAAAATTATAATTGAACAATAATAATAAATTTTAATTATTTTTACATAATGAATAATTTTATTTTTTTTTCATCCTTCATTTCATGGTTTTTACTATATTACCTATTGATGCAATTTGTCAATTATTCTTACATCAAAGAATATGTTTTTCGTATGGTTTTTTCTTGAAATTAAATATCTTATGTCATATTTTTATTATAAATAATTCTTGATTTAAAATGGTACATCTACCGATACATTAATATTGTGTATTGTGATCATATAATTTTTAATTTTATTTAATATATAATTATATATCATATCATTCAATTAGTTTTCATTTGAATGTTTCTGATTCCATAATGTATTTTTTAGACTCAATTCTGATTCCTGAAGACATTATTCATTTTGTGGAAAATGTTTTCTTTTTATGGTATATTTATTTCTGATGTATTCATTTTTATCTTATTTTTTTATTTCATGTCATATTAAAAGAAAAAAATTAATCCATTCTACAAGTGGATAATGATTCAATTATTATCCATGTATTAAGGATTTTTGGTAACATAACTTACATTCATTTGGTTATAATCATTATCTTGAAATTAATTCATGTAAATCAATTACAATACCATATTTATTGTCTCATTAGGTATTTGATAATTTTTATATATGGATTTAGATTCTTGTAAAATAAATCCACAATAAATATTTCTCACCTTATGGATAATGTTTCAACAAGGGATTTTGATAGCTTAAATATCATTTCATTGAGATAAAAGTTTCTATCATGTACATTTTTCTTCAATTCAAGTGTTATCCCACCCTAAGATTTTATTATATGATATATTAAAACCTTATTTGGTAATATAATGTTTTAATATGAAAAACGTTTTATTACTATTATTTATAATCCAGTTTCTCAATAATGTTAATTTTATAGTATAAAAAACATTCCTTTAATAATAAAATTACTTATCATTTGTACCCAAATTTCTAATAGAACACATTATGTAAATTTCAAGGATCTATTATTCATGTGTATTTTTAATTGGAAATTTTTTCAAAATCATTCACTTCACATTATAAAAATTTATTTGTTAATTTGATATATAATTTTGTATTTATTTCATCATTAATGTCTTTCATAAATCATTTTTGATATATCACCTCCATATTTCTTTTTATATATTTACTAATCTGAATTTATGGGCTTTATGTTATAAAATTTATTATAAAATAAATTTTTATATTTATAATTTCATAAATAGAATATGAATTATCAAACAATTTGATTCTTGATTCCTTCTTGTGTTAATATATTCAATGAATTCTTTTAAAATGATGTTTATCATTTATATCAGTATCCTAATAAGTTTACTTTATAACACTAGGGATATTTTCTTTTGAAACCAACCACCATCTTTTAATAAATGTATTATGTGTTGTACTTTTATATGAAGGATTTTATATATCACTAAATTTTTCTTTCATAACCTTCAATGGTGATTGAGAATAACTATTATTTCAATGAATTTGTATTGTGTGTAACCTATTTTATATTCCTATGATTGAATAGTTTTCAAAAATATTTCATAATGGGATTAGATTGGGAAATTATTGACTTATCCATATACCATTATATCATACAGTTTTAACGTTAGGGAATATTTTTTAAAAATATATTTAATTTCTTTATCTGGAAACTATTAAAATTATGTATATTCATTAATCTGATACATATGTTTATTAATTACATAGGTCACCCTACTATATATTGTTTAACTATCCACCATCATTATCTAGATGAATTATAATATTGTTATCCCTTTTTTCCATAGAGAATCTAATTGTTTATTTCCATATTTTTTATTCTAATATAGATGATTGTTTCTCATTTTTATTATGTATTATTTAATCATTATCATAAATAATGAATATATAGACATAAATAAGTGATGAATGTAACTTGGAATCACATTGACCCTAAATGAATCAATAGGGATCTTGAGAAAAACATGCTTGGGTATTTATTATAAATATTCATAATTTTTCATGATGTATTAAATACAGTCTTCACTATATGATCCATGTATTTATTGGTTCATTGAATTTATGACTGAGATATATATAATTATTAATTCCATCCACAAAAATACAATTATTATTATCCACTAGATATTTTTTTTCCATTTCTATCCATTTATATATTATTCTCATATGTTTAGCTGACTACAAATTTAATATGAATACTTATTCATATCATAATATATATTCCATGTTTATTCCCGGATTTCATGTGTTGTATGATTTCCTATACTATTAATTTGAGCTCACAGCTTCTTATTTTTTTCATTTCCCTAGGTTAGGAATAAATTATTTCAGATGATTGTTTCTATCAAGATAGATTATATGGATACTTTTTGTTGATGTTGAATAATTTATATGGATTATGTAGTTTCTTATAGATAAAATTGTTTTCTTTTGATAAGATATGCATGATCATTATTAGTTGTTGATTTTTCTTAAATTTAAAAATCTATAAACAAAAAAGGTCTTTAGGATGTATGATATGTTGTAACCATTATTTATGTTTTAATTATGTATAGTTATATATTTTATTTTATAGTTGATATCAATGTTATTTTATATAGTTTGTTTTATTACCACAAGATATATGAGTGCGGGTTCAAGTATCCATAGTTGGTATTAGAGTAGGGTATATATAACTATGTAAATTAAGATGTATGGTGAGGATAATTTAAAGGCTAATAAAGTATGGTTGACCATAATTTCAATGTTACTGTTAACCCTTTCAGATTTTATATTATTTAAGGTAATGGTAATAGTGAACATTTTATTAGTGTATTAAGATAATTCAATTTAAGGAAACCAAGAGGGATAATTATGAACAACAATTCTATGTATAGGATGACATCTAAATATTTTGGTAAAGTATATATTGTTTTGTTTTACTAGAAATTATAACACTTCCTACATACACCAAGAGGATGCAGGCTCTGGAATAGTTGCACATAGCGGTAATAAACACCAAAACGGAGGATTGGGTATTAAATTGGTTGTCAAATGGTTTAAGACAAAGATTATTGACTACAAACATATTTTTAGGCTCTTAGTGGATATGAATTAGTTAATCACATTATCTTTTCATTAAAATAAAAAAATTATTATGCTATGAAATTATTGTTAAAATTTGGAGACAACCTATCCTAATGGTACATAGATAGTTCCGATGGTTATTTAGTTCAAAATGTGTTGAAAATTAATAATATAAAAGAATTGTAGATTATGGGGTTGAAATTATTATCTTAAAAAATTATATTATGTTTCATAAATTAAATTAACTCTTTCTAGTTTTAATTATGGTGAACGACTAAAGGAAATATGTTACCAATGGATGGAATTTACAATGCATAAATTTTCCCAGAAATAAACCAAATGGGAAAGTATCCAAACATAGAATCATTATTATTATAAAAAACTAGCTCTTGTTAATTATGATTAATAATTTTCACATAGATAAATTCAACTAAAAAAATGGAATTAAGGATATAGCATCATGGATGCTAAGGTGGAAAATATAATGATTGAAATAATTTTGTTTACTCTCAATATAAAAAATGATAGAGGAATAACTTAGGGAAATGTCTTCAATGAAATCAGTGTTTTAACATTTATTGTAATAGTTGATGTAGAGATTATAATTATAAAGATACTAGTAAACACAATGGTATGGGAAAACATGTATCAAAAAGAATATCTATGGTCCAACACTGTAAATATAGAGAATATGTCCATTATACAAGTTATTATCATAATCACATAATTGATTATAAGGATAAAAATGAATAACTATCACAACTAAGGAAACAAGGGAGGGATCTAATAATTTATAAGAATTATATCAATTGGGTTAACCAAATCATACACTTCATAACTATAAATATTGGTTCTTTATTTTACCCACATTAATAATCCCAGTTTCGTTTCTTTAAAAACCTCCATTATTATTATTTTATTGAATTAAATATCAAGTTTTCATATGGTTTCATTTTGATAATTATGTTTATAGTAATATAAATCATAGTAAATGCTCTTCAAATGGATTTGATGTAACTGTAGTAATGGATTATATATTTCAATATACATTTTATATTAAATAATATTTGAAAGATACCCATAAATATAATTTTTATTAAAACATATGGATGGTGATGGAGACAAAAACTTGAACCCCCCACAGAGAGCTCTTAACATCACTAGAACATCATACAACAAAACTGAAATGTATTTCTCATCCGTTATCAATTCACCACTATAACATGTGGAATCTATGATTTTAGATAATATTAAAGAAAAATTCTAATTTTGGATGTATAACATAACCCCGCTTCATCACTATTAGTGAAATAAGATATGATTTTCTTTATAAAGGGGGGTGATACACCCTTATGTAACACCATGTTTCCTTCCTTCATATATGACATGACTATTGTTATTGGTTTCAATATGTTTTGGTGAATTATGGCCTTCATAAAATTAGAGTTCATTTTTTGACTTAATTAATTATGTGTATAAATGTTCAAATGCATTGATATAATTCTCCTTGGGACTAGAGTTTGTTATGATTTTTATCTATGTTTTCTTGCAGAAAAACTAGGAAGAGATCTATGATCTAGAAAATTTAAACTCATGAATGTTTTATAATACAAGAATCTATTATAGTGAAGATGACATGAATCTAATTCCATTAATGAATAGTTACACATAGTTAAACCATTACACTATATGGAAATGTCAATCACGGATAATATTTATCTATGGAGACATGGATTTTGATGTAGTCTTAATATGTGAAATTTCAGTATATAAAAGGGATTCATTATGTAAAATACTAGGATACAATGGTTATAAATAATTATTCCAGTCTTATTTGAGTTTCATTCAGCTGCATCCTTCCCTCTCAAGACCTAGGATAACTCCAAGGCGATTTTGGGGATCTCTTATCCTTCCTTATTTCTTGTTCAGGGATTTATCATCATCATTGATATGATGAATCTCTCTGGGCAAGGGTACTTTTCTTCTCCATTTCCATTGGTGGAGGAAGAAATGGTGTTTGTGGGTGTTTCATGTTCAATATTGGTTGATTTATTATTTCAATCCTTTGTAGTTTATTATCATTATGTGTTTTTTGGAGACCAATCCTTGGTTTGATGATCTCCATTATTGATGGTGGATAGGTCTCCATCTTTATTGACGTATCTAGATCCCTGAATGTATTTATATCCAATGATTTTCTATAAATTATTTTTGAAATGTATTTTCATTGGTGAAAAAGGGTTTTAATTAAATTTGGGCTTGATTTTGGAAACATTTTTGAATATACGAGGAACATTTGGTACCTTGGGTGCATCATGAAATAGAAATAGATGACCTAAGTGTGTGTTGTAATACTACTATTTTTAATGATATCAAACGGCTATATTTGGAAATTATATTATTCGGAACCAACTTATCCATATTATAGACTTATTTTATGTATAGTATGCATTCCCATATTATTGATACCAAATGGTGTGCTTTTCCTTTTAGACCTTGTTTATCATATTATGCTTTATATCATGGATACATTATAATATATTTAATTTTCCTATTCTCCTCTTATAACTAATGTATTTTTAATTGTTGAATTATAATATGAATTTATGGAAACCCAAATAAATTATTGCAAATTTATTTTTTTTATGAATGTTCATTAAAAGTTCGATCTTATTTTAATTCTACGACTTCTGCATTATTGATATTTAAACTTGTTTGTATTTTTTCATGTTTCATAAATTGGTATGTGATCACATCATATATTTTTTTGGGACTTTATAGAAAATGTTTTTTAGGACTCATATAAAAGGAAGGGAATGATATAGCATGCTCAGTTTTGGTGTTGTAAATTTCTTTTATATAATGATAGCTTGTAGGTGATAGTTGGTCACATAGGGACTTGTTCGTCCTGTAAATTCATAATTGTTTTGTTTATCATGTTCTCATGGATCACATAGATCTCAATGTATCTATTTATTATGTATATTACATAATTTTTATATATTTATTTGTTTATATTAAATCCTTTTCCTATTATAATGTTTGTATCATTCCTTATAGGGAACCACTATGGGTGACATGTCTAGTGGAATCATGATAGATTATTAAAAATTGGTATCAGAGGGATGATTTTCCTAATGTAAGTTAAAACTAAAAAACATGGTTCTGTGCCTTGGGTATAATGGAGTTTGGAATAACATAATTCCATTAAACAATGATGGAGGGTGCCTAGGTAGCTGACTTCCATGTCAGATCTTGAGTTACCGTGGGTGGATGGAAAATTTATACAAGGTGGAGACATGGTGTTTCAGGTCATTTGAATGAATTATAAGGGAGTTTTATTTCAATGAGCCCATTCATATTTAATGAATCATATTTTATTCAGGGAATTCATAATTTCATTAAATTATTAAATTTTTATTCCATTGAATAAATACCTAATGGTAGTCTTATGAAATATGAATCTGATCTTGATAGATTGGTTTTTGTCTTGTGATTTTTACTCAACATCTCATGGAAGATATATTCTAAATAAAAAAGAGGAAGTAGTGATATGGGTTCCAATTTAAAATTCTATTGTGGGCCCTTATTTGGTAGAAGTTATAATATGAACTATTAATACTCTAGGTCAATCAGTTGTTTGGATCTTGGAATAAGCATTGGAACCCAACACATAATTTAAAAATAAGCATCCACTTTTATTATGTTGTGAAAAGGGAATTTATGAATATGGAAAATTTATTGAGTATATTTATAGGATATTTATCTTTATGAAGACTCCTATGAACTCTAATTTGGGGTTTCCACATATATTCATGATGGTATGGGGAAAAGATTGTGGGACTCTTTTGTGAAAATTGTGTTTATGTGGATCCTAGTTGGATAACTTTTATGAATCAAAAATCAATAATAATATTTACTATAAGATGTTATCCATGGAAAATAACTAGGATTTTCTAAACATGGAGAATTCAAAGTTCAACATAATGAATTATTAACCCTGTTTTTCTAATATAGTTTATTTGAAAATAGACTTAATCACTAATTAGTACATAAAGGCTTGAAGTTTTGAGTTGGGACTAAGGCATGGTATTCAATTGACGTTTATTCACATGTGGATTTTAACATTTTTTTAGGTAGTTGATCTTGAATCATCAGAATAGGATAAAATTGATGGAAAACAAGTTTAAAGGAGATTTAGTTGGTAACTTTATTTTCTAGGATGTATATTCTAGCTAAAAAAGGAACCACAGTGGTATCTAGTTTTCTATATGAATATTTTTTAGGAATTTTACTTTCTAGTGGATGTTTTTTTGTTATCAATATGGGTGGTATGGTCATACTAATTAATATTTTGTTATCAGTATGGCTAGTTTTTTTGATATCAGTATGGGTAGTTTTCTATATGAATATTTTGTTATTAGTATGGGTAGTTTTTTTGTTATCATTCTGTATAATCACTCCATCAAAATATTTTTCGTAACCGGATGACCCAGAATATTATGGTTGGATATACATTCATGATTGGGTGGAATTACATTATAATTCTACCAAGGATGGTGGGTATTATCATTAAGAAAATAGGGATGTTTATGTGGCTATGAAATATTACGGAGGAGTAGAGACCTGATATATTTTGTGGTGGAGTATGAACTATAGGAATTTGAGGTAGTTAAATCCACATTTAGAGGTACAATGTTTATTTCATCTTCTATAGTGATAGATTTTTTTGACATAGGTCTTGGTCATTATTTTATATCATCAAATCTAGTTAACATGTTGGGCTTCTGTTCATATCTTATGTGGTACTTATTAGATCTTTCTACACCTATGTAAATGATTTTTGAACATGGTCAACATGTCCCACATGTTATGTGATTATAGCTTACATTAATATGGTGATGAAATTCATTATTATTGAACATTAAATCATGGACTTGGTTGTCAACATTGAATAGATGATCAGTGATAAGGACCAAATAGTTTTTATCACTGTCGACGTCAGTTATTATCATCTGATGGGGTCACTCATTTTTTTCAAGGTGAGTGGGAGTCCTCATTGTCAAAGGTGCAGACTATTATACCTTATAGTAGGGAAATCCCTTGCATGTTATAAAAGATTTCTCTTGGTGCTAGTGAACCTAGTTTGGAATTCATATTCCTCGAGTGCTATGTGGATACCTTGAGGTACTTCTAGATGATTTTTCTAGCTTACCACCATATAGAGAGGACATGTTTATTTGTAATTTTCTGCCTATTAAAATTATGATTTCAATGTCAACATACCGTATGGTTCCTACTGAGATGGTGGAAAAATTATTCCAGAGTGTTGACCATAAAGATAAGAGATTTTTCATCCAAAAATGTCACCGTGGGATTTTCCTATACTCTTTAGAAAGGAGGAAAATGGGATCCTCATAATTCATAATTTTTATTTTAATAAGAATCATGTTAAAATCATGAAAAAATTTCTCTTTAACTAGATTTATTGTCAATTTGATTATCATAGAGGTGGTCATTGGTTTTCAAATATTGATATACAGTCAGGGTACTGCCAGTTGGGTTTTTTAGAAGAGGATATACCCAAAACAACATTTTCATTCAAGTATAGAATTTTTTATTTCTTATTTTATGCCATTAGGACAATAACCCATAATGTGGTGTTTGTGTCATTGATGAACTATAAAATTCAATGGTTCATAGTAACATTTATTATGGATTTTTGGATGATATTTTGGTTTACTCAATGCCATAGGAGTAACACATAGGCCATTTAAATAACATTATTAGAACATTAAATAAACATCGTATGTATGGTAATATTTTTTTGTGTATGTTTTTTTATTCAAGAAGTAATGTTTCTAGAGATGTTATTTCTAATAAGTGAATCTTGGTGGAGCAAGATTATTTAAATGTAGTTATTTCCTAGGAAAGAACCATAAATATTTCTGAGATCCAAGGATTTTGGGGGTCAGCTAGTTATTACTGGTGGTTTGTTTGTTATGTCTCTATGATTGCATATCTAAAAAAATCTATATCCTATAAGTGTGTAATTATTGAGTTGAATTAGAAGTGTTAGAGATATTCTGAGGAAATGAGGGTGATATTGAATTTATCTCCAGTTAATATTTTCTTCAAAACGAGGTTTGGGTTATGATATTTTTTCCAATGGTTTAGGAATAGGTTTGGGGTTTTTCATGATACAAGAAAGACATGTGGTTTCCTATGACTATCCACATTTATTCGTACATAAGAAGAAGATCCCTACCAATGATATTTATTGGAAAAAATTTATGTATAGACTAAATACATGGTGTCAATACCACATTGGATAATGCTTTATTGTATATTCTGATTATAAAATATGGAGTTTTATTTTCTCTTTGATGAATTAGAAATTGCTAAGAGACACTTCATAGAGTATCTCCAAACATTTTATTTTTATAGTTATTATTCGTTTGGAATAGTTATAGTGTCACTGATATAATATGCATGGAATTACAAAGACATGTAGTTAATGAATTTTTGGATTAGTGGTCTTTCATGAGTTGGTTTTCTATGATGATCTTGGGAATTAAAGAATATGATGGGAACGTATGTATGGATTCAACATTGGGCGACTTTTGGTTTAATGAACTGGTTTACAATAAGGGGATTTCTGACCTTGAGTGAAAAAGAATTCGTAAAGTAGTTTATAGCGTCGATACCATGGGTGAGTTGTTTTAGTTTCCCAATTGATATTTGTACTTATATATACTGTTAGTAGTGATGATATCCCTAATGTAGAAGCTAATAGATTGTAGACAACTTTCCTGTTGGTCTGTACACGTAGGAATTACGAAGATGCATACAGATATGAGATGTTGGAATTGGTGGATGGGGATGAGATTGTATATTGCAGATTTTATATAATTATATATTATTTTTCATTGAAAAAAGGATGAAAATCGAAGGTCTTCTGATCTATTACAAACCTTACCCATTCTAGTGTGGAAATAAGATGAAATTCTTATGGATTGGGACATTTTTTTCTACGTAATTTTTGTGCAATGTTTCTAATTTGGATGATAACTGATCAAATCAATAAATTTGCACAGTTTCTACCTCTGAAGGAGACCAAATAGGTTGACCAAATTTGAGAAATGTATGTCTGGGAGATTGTAAGGCTCCATGGGGTCTAATCTACACCTTTTATTTAATATGGACCTATTGATAAAAAATAGGTATTAGAAATGATTGTAGGAGGTTTCAGTTTCCTAGTTAGAATTGAACAAAGAATATCATCTATAGATGGTTGGGAAAGAGAGTTATCTAGTTTCTTGAGGTTGTGCATTGGACTTGTTTTCATGATATTAGTGGTCATTGAAAAATGTGATTATGAATGGATATGTCTCCCAATAAAAATAGAAATCAATAATTGATAAAAATGGATCTATTTGAGGATTTTTATAGAGGTCCAATTAGATCTCCCCTATTCTAGGCTGAGTTAAGGGATAGACTCTTGGTTTGGTAGATTCATGCTCAGGATATGAGAGAGATGGTGAAGTTGATCCCGATGATATTTATCATGGTAAAAAGTCTTTATAAATATTTTGTTTATTGTTTTCATTGGCCTTTTGATATTGAGTTTAGTGATAAAGTCTTTCATATTGTTTCACCTCACATGGGACATCATCAGGTTGGTAAGTCAGGTTATTTGGCACCGAGGTTTGAAATCACATTTATAATCATTGGATGGATGGGAATAGTTTTTTATCAGTATGAGTAACCATGTAATTTTACATCCATCCATGATGTGTTCCATGATTCCCATAAAAGGAGGTATCGACCAAATCATTCCCATGTGATTAAATGAGATGATTTTGATCGTGATCATGAAATCACAGAGGTTGAGAAACTAGTTCAGATTATAGATTTCATAGATAAGTCATTGTGTAGTAAAACTAAACATTAAACTATATATTGAGGAGGTGTTTATGGGATATCCACAATAAACAGGAGATTATAGTTTTTATGAGGATTTTTTGGACATAAATTTCAAAGTGTCTAGGATCTTAATGTCTTTCTAAGGGAATAATGTTTTAATTTGGGGATATTTTAACACCCCGTTAATTTTTTTAGGCATTCCTTGACTTTAGTTATTGGTTTCAATTTTTTTGGATCATTTCTACTAGTTAGAAATGGAGAGAATTTTCTAGAGTAAATTCCTACCATGTATAAATAGTAAAATTTCTTTAAAGGGTGATTCATAGGACAATAGATCCTTATACTTTTGTTCACAGTATTCATATAGAAAAACTAGGTGGATCACTTCCTTCTGGAAACATTCACACCAGGAATGTCTTACATAATGTGAATATATTATTGGGAATATTAAATGAATCTCATAAAGGGTGTTAAAAGTTACACATTTTGAAACCATTACATGATGTCAAAACAGCGATCAAGGTTAAAATTTATCATAGTAGATATCTTTTGATATACTTTTAGTATGTAGAATTTCTTACTGTGAAAGGGATTCACGATGTGAAATCCTTAACTATAGCTATTTTCAAAGACAATGTAGTTATTATTTTTATTTGAGTTAGCCAAAACATACCCTCTAGGAACCTAGGATCTCTCCTAGGTGAATTTGGGGATCTCCACCACTTCTAGCTCAATTTTTCACAAATTGATCTTTATGGGTGTTATAGGGAGCCTCTATAGAAATTTGATCTATACATATTCATTTCAATTAGATACAATAAAATAATTGGTTATTTTTTTGTTTTATATTCATTATTTATTTTGTTATCAATCCTTTATAGATTCTTGTCATGACTTCTCTTCTAATGTCATGTATCTTGTTTTTTGGTCTATTTTGTTGAATGAGGATATGATTCCATAACTATTGAGGTATGAATATATATGAAAGTGTTTAAAATTAATTATTATCTATATGTTTCTATTGATATAAATTTTATTGGTAAAAATATATTTAATTAAATTTTATCATTATTTAAGAAATGGTTTTGAGAAAATATGTCATATTGGGAACCATGTTTGCATGCGAAATTAGACCACGGTGACCCTATAATGTGTGGAAATTTTAGGGGATTCTTTTTTTATATCAAGAAATGATAGAAGGACTCAATATAATTTTGATCCAACATATCAGTAGTTTATTATTTTTTTATTACTTGTATTTATTCTCACGAGCTAGATCCCAAATGGTGTGGATTTTCATTTATACGTAGTTTATCACCTGATAGTTTATTTCATGGATATTTCCCATCATGTTTAATTTTTTATACAAGATATATTCCTTTCTGTGAATATATATTACATTTATCTAAACCACTGAAAAATTTTAATAATGGTATTATTTATGAAAACAATTAATAAATGGTATTTTTTAAAATTTTGAACTTGTAAATTATTGATATTATAACTTTAATAAATTATTTGGTGGTTTCATACCGGGCACTATGCCAACACATTAATTTTTACATTGAGTTGTTGTAAACCATTTTTTGTAAGACTCAAGGAATTGTATGGTAATCATATATATTGAAAGGTTCTCTTTCCATCATTTTTTTAATAATAGGGTGGTTTGGAATAGATAATTGGTCATAGGGATACATGTTGGCCTTTGATATTCATATATTTCTAGTTTATTTCATTATGTTGGATTGTATAGATCTTTGTGTATATCTTTAATCCACATTGTACTTTGAATCTGTGTATTATTTTTGATATCTTTAATACTTGTTTTCTATTATCATTGTTATACCTCACAATGTAGTAGACCACCTTGGGAGATCCATCTAGTTGACACAGATTAATTGGTTATACCTAGTGTTCTCAGGAATTAGAGTAGTTCGAGAATCATGTTTGATTTCCCAGAGATAGCTATCCCATGAAATGTGTTAGGGAGACTGTTCGAATTTAGGAAGTCTATATTTGGGAACATCAAATGCATTCCAAATTGGATGTGGATATTTTTCCATACCCATTATACCATTATCCAGATTAAATTAATGGAGTGGGAATCTCATGGAATATTCAAAAGAGTGGGAATGATGATTTTTTGTTATTTTTTGTGGATACTGTGATAGTTAAGGTAGAAGATGGAGAGTGAGTGTGCTAGTTTGGTGGATAAAACTACTCTTTAATGGGATATGATGGGTAAAAACATTTATCCTAATGAGTCTTATGAGGTGGGTAAAAATTATTCATTGAATTCATTATTCAATATCAAATACTCACCAACAACACTATAATGAAGTTTCATAGTGGATGACAGAGAGGTGTGTGTGGGGAATCTATTATCATTTTAGAAAATCACATATGATTAAATCAAAAAAAATTATTAAATTATTTAATTAAATGTTTTAATGTGAGATAAATAAAAAATAAAATATCCTATACCACAAATCTAGGAGATCTTTTTACTATAAATATTTATGAATAAATACTGCATTGGGATTATGGTTATTAAAAGTTAATAGATATGTATAATAACTTATTAAAAAATAAGCCTCTAGTCATAATATAAATAATATTAGAAACCATAATTGTTAATTATAAATTAAATATTGAAGGGTGATATTTTTTTTATGGTGTGGGATGTAGAAACAATATATTTTAATATAAAATAAACTTTAAATAAGTCAATGTGCTTGATAGTATCATTCACATGAAATACAAGAACCAAAATAAATCTCACAATAATATATAACCATTAAAATGTATCCATAAAAAATAATGGTAAAAGTTTATATATCTAATATATAATGTATATGTAGATATAAAAGGTAAGGGGCATTATTAATAAAAAATAATTGATGAGAATTCAATTACTTATAGCTAAATAATTTAGAAGGCTGGTTTATGCTATAAAATATAACCATTCTAAAAAATTGTTATGATATTTTGGAATATCAATAAATTATAGATAGAATATATTGTTCATGTGAATGATATATTAATAAAAAAATTATTAATTTATTCTCAATAAGAATGAATAATAAATATTTTTTAAAAAAATTTATCTTCATATGAAACAGTTGTAAATATAATTATATGTTTTAATTAATAGTTATTTTCTAAAATTCAAGATTTTATATATTAAAAAATAAAATTCTTGTTTATATTTATCATGTAAATATTAACAAAATATATTTTTTTCATTTATTTCAAAAATAAATGGTTTTTAGGTGAATTGTGAAAATACCTCTATTTCTAATACAATAAATTTTATTACCTTATTATAACAAATGATTGAATTATAATATTATAAAACTCTTAATAAAATAATATATATTTATATTTATTTATAAAATAAATTAAATAATTTAAAAATACAATGATTAATTCATTAAACTCTTCTGTAATGTATTGAAAACATAAGATATATTTTACACTAAAAACTAATTTTATTTTCATATATTTAAAAATAACATTTTCCAACGTATATATGAAATATATGAAATATATACTAATATGTTTGATTATTTAGAAAATATTCATCATACTTTTGAATAGTATAAATATCAATTTTTTGCACAATGTGTGATTACTATGACTAATGTTAATGACCATGATAATTGAAAAACTATTATATTCAATGAATCTTTTTATTAATACAGTGTAATTTTTATCTAACCAATTAATATAATAAATTTTAAACTATTGATACTATAATATATAATTATATTAACACAAATTTAATTTTTGACCAATTTAAAATAAGATAATGAAAACATAGTGGTTAAAAGATACTTTTTTTCTTCAAAAAACTATTATTCAGTATAGAAAATGTTTATTTTAAAAGTAACTATTAACATTTTAATAAATTGATTATGATAAAATATAAATTAAATTTAGGATTACGAAACCCAAATTTTGTAGTATTGGGTATTTTTTAATATTAATAAAATAGAAACTAATTTTTTAATAACTAGTTACCAATGTAAAACCCGATTGTGGAAAAACTGAAAAACCCTAATGATTAATAATGTAAACATGTTTAAAATAGATGTATGAATTTTGTATTGATGAAATATTAACTCAAGAACAAACAAAAATATATTATTTGTATATTTTGGTGTCCTTATGCCTTGAATAGTGTAATGACATTATAGAGAAGTAGTGGGCATTAACTATAGGTCCCATTTCATTTTATTTAAAAGGGAAAACTACCACCCCTTCATTCCACAACCATTCCGACTAATTATTTCAGTAAAAACCACCATTTTTCTCCTCTCATAAACCTATATCATTTTAATTATTCCTTTTCTACTATATAATAACGTATTCCTTTCATTTACATGGATTCATTCAATAGAATGTTCATCATTCCAAATTCAGTAATACATATTGTAACATCCCAGGTAAATAAAGACTAATAAGTTTTCATATTTTTTAATATTTGCGAATTGAATATTAATTTTACTTGAAAAAGGTTGCTATGTTTGATAGCGTACTCGATAGGCAACGATGAGTTTCTTTGAAAACTTACGTTGCACACTAGTAATATAATAATATTATTTTAAATAGTTGTTAACACGTAGCCGTTGCATTGGCGGGAATGGATAGAAATAACTAAAATAGGATTATATATGTTTTTTAAATTTTTTTTACAAAAAAACATAAAAGCTTAAAATACGGAAAGAATTCAATTTTAGGCATTTATACCCTAATTTTCACTAAATGTTCACTTATCGCCTTTTGATGGAGAACCATCATTAAATATAGTTTTTATCACTCTTATACATTCTATTGGACCAAATATAACTTTTTTATAGAATCGGGACTTCAAAATTTACTTTGTGTAAATTTTTGGTATTTTTCCGATAAAGTTCATTTTTTAATGAATATTGAAAAGTGTTGTATTTTAATTCAAAATCTATTTTTAATATGATATATTCATATGATTATGTTATAATTTGAATTGGTATTAAAGTGAAATTAGAATATATTTTTACCATTTAATCAAATAGTGGTCGTTGGAATTAATTTCACTTTGAAATCGGACTTAAACTAGTGTCAACCTTTTGACACTTATTGTTTCATAAAAACAAGCTATTTGCTCTGACATCATGAATTAATTATTAATTTAATTAATTTAAATTATATATTTTGAATTTTTTAAAATAGACATCATTTTTTAATTTGTAATATCAAATATATCTTAGGGTGAATTTTTAGTATTTTTCTGAAAAACATCAATTTTTGATGAATAGTGAAACCACTAAGTGGTAGTTAAAAAACTGATTTTTGGTTTAAATGAAATTATACCACCTTTGTGTTTTGAATTTCAAAAACCCGATATACATGGTTGTCATTAGGAAGTAAAATTTGTTTCAATGGGATTAAAATAATTTTTTGGTGAATAGTAACATTTAGGTTTATTAATCGTGATTAGAGGTAATTAGTGTAGTTTAAGGAAAAAATAATGTTTTAATAATATGGAATGTCCTAGACACATGTCCTACCTTAATTAGATATGTCAAGGACGACCAATAAAATCCATGGGTCAACTTGGGGACCCCATGGGGCCACTTTGGAAGCAAAATAAAATTAATATCTTTTTATTAAATGTTAAAGTAAAAATGTCACTAACATGAGTTGTTTTACTAAAACAATTTTTAAATGGGGTTATAAAAGTCAGATTTTTGACTATAAATATTAATTATAAAGCTACAAAGATTTCATACATCATTATATTTGTTTAATAATTTTTAGACATTAAATAAATTAAATTATTTATGGCACCATGATGATGCAGAGATTACCTCATTATTTAAATATTTAAATAAAATGAAAATATAATGTAACATATAAGACCTACACTTGTCAAAAACCCATTGGATGGGTGGATTTGTAACCCTATCACCTTATACTAAAATTATATCAATGTGGGACCTTTTAAATCCAAAAACACATTTTAAAATAATGTATCATTTCTTTACTTTCCAAGAGTGCCCCTCCTCTCCTCTTATAAAAGGCCCCCACCTCTACCACCTTACCCACACATCCAAAGTCTTTGGCTCGGCTAACCCCTACCCATTTTGTCTCTCCACATCCCTCTATAACTCTTAGAAGCCTCACTTTGGGATGAAGTCTTCCCAAGGAATCCTTTGAGATCAAATCTAATAGAGTTACTCGAATTTAAGGTAATGTCTTCACTTGTGTCCTTTTGTTTTATTTTGCTTCTCCAACCCCCTAAACTCATTTTATTCATCTCTTTTGTAACAAATACAGTATCTTAAATACACTAGGATGTTGTTATAATATGCTTTCGAGATACACTTACACACACCTACATCTAATGGTTAAAGAACATACGGTTTCCATGGATGGTGAATTTCTGCCTCACGGAACGATGATTGTTCAATATTCTTCCAACACATTCAAAGGTGGCCATTAACATGTCACTATATTTATATACAATATATAATATTTTTATGTCTTCACTAAGCTTCTGTATTTTTCATTTATGGCACTCCTTCATGGCTTCCATTATGGGTATACGCGATATCTTCATTTTAGAAAATGTGGTCTACCGCCCCTCAAATTGATTTGATTCGTTAATTCCATATGTGGGACGTATAAAGGATGGATTTAAAGTTATTATATAATATTTATGTTACATATAAATGATTAATATAATTCTGGAATTAAAATATACATACCTCTCATTTAGTTTTAAATATATTAATATGACAATGAAATGAAAGCAGCGTTCATGCGTATATACGGCTTACCGTCTCCATGAACGGTGCATTTCATTTCATACCTCTAAATGATTATGTAATATTATAAATACATTTATATGATGGATATATATGATATATATGATATCCAAATCATGAATATCGTTCTGTATATAATGAACCTTTGACCACACGAACAACATGTATTTGTAAGAAGTTCACTTTCGACTTAAGAACCAAATATCGACAAAACAAACATTATTAACTTAAATGATTACATAATGTTTATAACATGTTTATAAGTGATATAAAAGTAATAATTAACTTGAAAAAGGTTCCTAATAAAGTATCAATTAACTCATGTTTATTATTCAGGACGTTAAACAATGATCGAGTCATGTCGGACCCGAGGTAAGGGAACTTCTTAACCCAATTTCTGTTCTTTGGGTTAATCTCAAAATTTAAAATTATATCATGATATTATTATGTCCTATATTGTATTTTTACTTTATTTATGTTTACTTATAGTGAATACACATAATAGATCTATTTTATTTTATAAATGATCTTTGTAAGGGACTTCATCTCAATCTCCTTTCATTGAGGCATATTTTTGTTTTATACACCACTTTATTTAATGTAGTGTATAAACCCCTTTGACTTTTACGTTTATTGAAAAGGAATCTTTTTATATGAAGTGTTTTACTAAATGACAAAAGGGAATGTTTTTGTCGTATGTATGAGGCGACAATGACTTCTCCACCGTCGCGAGTATTATTTGGTCTTTGGCTTCCTCAACAAGCCGTAATGTTTTTTAAAATGAAATAAATACCATATAATCTTTTATATATTTTGGTAATGAAAATGGTTTATATAATGGATTTGTTATGTCAATATAATTATCTGATATATTGTGATCAAAGTGTGGAGATTTTTTCATTCCATTATATTTGTTTTATGTTTTATGATTTTATATTGGTACTTGGACATTTGACGGGTGGTTACGTGATAAACCATATGACGGGTGGTGTCGTGATTACCAGGATGGGAGGTTACGTTATAACCTCCAATGCATTGGGTATGGAAGTCGGCCGTATTACTTTGATAAAGTATACATGGTTTACCTGTTGTTTTGATAAACTAATAGTTTTCATTCTTTGTGTATCCCTTACTGAGATTTTTATGCTCACCCCAATTTTTTTTTGAAATGTTTTTCATAGGACTTAATGTGGAATAGGTTCAAGGATGGGATCAAGGAAATGTCATGCTATCTAAAACATGGAACTAGAAATGTTTCATTTTAAGAGTTTTTATTCTATGGAAACTTAGTAGAAGTGTCTACTTTGTAATCTTTTGAGATGTAATAGTTCTGTCCTAATTCCTTAAAACTCTAAACCTGAAAAGATCCTCAATTTGAATTATTCATTTAATTCAATATTAAGTAAGGTTTAAGGCCAGAGCCTTATAGTTGGTATCAGAGGTCGGTTTAGACAACTTTAGGAGTTAGAAAATTGTTAAATTATAAGTTAATTTATGGTATGACTGAAATGATATAGCATTTAAAGATTACCATGTTGCTTCGCCTAAGATATTTATAATTTCATAATGGTTTTCCATAGAGGAAACAAAGCAGCGAGGTTGGGACGACATCAGGAGGAAGACAACCTTCCAAATCCGCAACCAAAGATGGTCGGAATTGGAACTGAACAGTTTGTTGCAGTGATGGCACAATTGACTCAGGATATAAATGGTGGTGGTATACATGCATGAGATCAGCCAGATCAACCGCAGAAGAACATGTCAGTGGTGGAACATTTCATGAGGCAACATCCCCCATCATTCAGAGGATCATCTGACCCTATGAAAGATGAAGGGTGGATTAATGAACTGGAGAATATTTTTGATGTCATGGGGTGTTCAGAACATCAAAAGGTTAGTCTTGTTGTTTACCATTTTGAAGGTGAAGCTGATCAGTGGTGGTCGATGATGAAAAATATCAGGTATAGTGATGAGATTGATGGTCTTCACTGGGACTAATTCAAAGGTATGTTTCTTGAGGAATATTTTCCTAAGGTGGTTCTTCTTAGTATGGAAAAACAGTTCCTAGAATTGAGGCAGGAGGATGACTCAGTGGATGATTATGAAGAAAAGTTCACTCGATTGGTAAGGAATGCTCCAAACTTCATACGAGATATTGATAGTATTATTAACCGTTTTTACTCAAGGTTAAAGCCAAAGTATCGAAGGGATTTAGCTTCTCGTGAGTTAAAAAGTTATTAAATACTTATTCGATGTGCGGAGAAGGTGGAAATGGAATTTGCCGACGATCAGGTTTTCTTTGACAAACGACAGAAAAAGAGGTCCAGTTGGCAGGAAAGGGGGAAGAATTCATCAAAGAAGCACAGAGGTAAGAAAACCAAATATCCATCCTGTGAGAATTGTGGTAAAATGCATCTTGGAGAATGTTTATACATTTTTGGAAAGTGATTTAGGTGTGGTAAGTCAGGTCATATTGCTCGTAACAGTAAGGAAGATGATCAAGAAGGCAATGAAAAGTCAGCGGTAAGATGTTTCAAGTGTAATGAAATGGGTCATTATGCAAATGAGTGTCTAATGAAGAACTCAACTGAGGGAAAGCAGCCAGAATACAAGTAGAAGGGGGGGGGGGGTTAAATCCTTTGCAACTACTTCAGATGATGTTGGTCCATCGAATGAAGTCGTATCAGGTACACTGTTTGTCTGTTCAGATTATGCCAATGTGTTGTTTGATTCAGGGTCTACACATTCTTTCATTTCTGAGAAGTCTTCTAGTAAATTGAAAATTCCATCTCAAGATATGAATCCTGAACATATGGTAAAAACACCTGGAGGGAACATTGAGACAAAATAGAATTATAAGAACCTTCCTATCCTTGTGTGCGGAAAGAATCTACCAGCAAACCTTATTGTTTTTCCTCTAGTAGAGTTTGATGTTATTTTGGGCATGGATTGGATTTCTGTTTATCATGCTAAGATTGACTGTAGAGCTAAAATGGTTTCATTTCAGATAGATTTTTAGTTTGTGTACAAGAATGAACCCTTGATTTTGATAACATATCAGGAAGTTGAGAAACTAGTAAAATATGATAATGAATGTTACCTTGAACATATTGTTGAAAATAAAGGAACTGATCAGATTAATGATGTGCCAGTGGTAAATGAGTATCTTGATGTTTTTCTTAATGAGTTTCCTGGCATTATTCACGATCGGGAAGTTGAATTTATTGTTGACTTAGTTCCTGATTCTATGCCAATTTCAAAACCCCATTATCGAATGGCTCAAGTTGAACTTTTAGAGTTAAAGAAGAAATTATAGGAGTTATTAGATAAAATTTTCATTCGACCTAACAGATCACCATGGGGTGATCCTGTCTTGTTTGTTATAAAGTAATATGGCTCAATGAGACTTTGAATTGATTATAGAGCCTTAAATAACATTACTGTTAAGAACAAGTATCCTTTTCTTCATATCGATGATTTGTTTAATCAGCTCTAGGGAGCTCAGTATTTTTCAAAGATTTACATGAGGTCAGGGTACCATCAGTTGAATGTAAAAGAAGCAGACGTTCCAAAGACTGTGTTCCATACTAGATATGGCCATTATTAATTTGTAGTTATGCCTTTTGGGTTAACCAATGCACCTGTTGTATTCATGGACCTTATGAATAGAGTTTTCCATGAGTTCTTGGATAAGTTTGTGGTTATTTTCATTGATGATATTTTGGTGTTTTCTATAACTAAAGAGGATCATGAAAGTCATTTAAGGGTTATCTTTCAAACCTTAAAAGAAATGAAACTATATGGAAAATTCAGAAATTGAGAGTTTTGGTTAAAACAAATTTCTTTCCTGGGTCACATTGTTTCAAAAAATTTCATAACTGTTGATCCTGCTAAAACAAAAGTTGTTGAAGAATGTTCAAGACCCACAAATGTATCCGAGATTCATAGTTTCCTTGGTTTGGCAGGTTACTACTGAAGGTTTGTTGAATAAATTTCACGGTTATCTAGTCCAATGACTAAGATAACTCGGAAGGGTGTTAAGTTTATCTGGACAAAAGAATGTGATGATGGTTTTCAGGAGTTGAAAAGAACATTGGTGAATTCTCTAGTTTTGGCACTTCCTTCCAGGAATGATGAGTTTGTTATCTAGAGTGATGATTCGTTGAAGGGACTTGGTTGTGTCCTTATGAAGAAAGATCTGGTAATTTTATATGCTTCACGTCAGTTGAAAAATCATGAGGTAAATTACCCTACACATGATTTGGAATTAGGTGCTGTTGTTTTTGCTCTAAAAATTTGGAGGCATCATTTGTATGGAGTAAAGTGTGAAATACATACTGATCACAAAAGGTTAAAGTATATATTCACTCAGAATGAATTGAACATGAGATAGAGGGGATGGATGGAATTAATCAAGGATTATGATTGTATAATTAATTACCATCCGGGAAAAAAAATAAAGTGGCCGAAGCTTTGAGTCGAAAAAGTTATGCTTCATTAACAATGCTACATTTGGAGCGTGATCCTTTGGTTAAGGAATTGATGAACTTTGGAATGAATGTTATTTGTGTTGGATGTTCTTCTGTTTTGTTTCAGGTATCATTGAGATCATCCCTATCAGACAGAATTAAGAAAGCATAGAGGGAAGATAGTGAGTTACAGAAAAAGGTAGAGCTGCTTCAGAAGGGTAAGTTTCCTAAATTCAACATTGATAATGATTGTGTTTTGAGGTTTGGGAAGAGATTATGTGTCCCTGGTGATTCACAGTTGAAGAATGAGTTGTTATGTGATGCTCATAGTTCCCCGTTTTCAGTTCATCCTTGTAGTCTTAAGATGTACAGGGATCTGCGGGAGAAATACTGGTGGGATGGAATGAAAAGAGATATTGCTGATTTTGCTGTGAAGTGTTTGAGTTGTCAGTAGGTTAAAGCAGAGTGGCAGTTACCGAAAGGGATGATTTAGCCTTTACCAGTGCCGGAGTGGAAATGGGAAAATATATCCATGGACTTTGTTGTGGGATTACCGAGGACATCTCGCGGTAATAATGCAATCTGGGTTATTGTTGATAGATTGACTAAATATGCTCATTTCCATCCTATTCGAGATACTTTCTCTCTAGATCAACTTTCACGATTGTATCTTAATGAGATAGTGAGGTTACATGGAGTTCCCCTCTTCATTGTGCCCGATCGTGATCTCGGGTTTACTTTTAACATTGGGAAAAGCCTTCAGAAGTCATTGGGTACTGAATTAAATTTTAGTATAGCTTTTTATCCGCAATCAGATGGGCAGTCAGAACGAACAATTCAGACCTTGGAGGATGTGCTACGAGCTTGCTCTATGGATTATCAGGGAAGTTGGGACCAACATCTTTCTTTATTTGTGTTTTCTTATAATAACATTTTTCTTTCCAGTATACTTATGGCACCATTTGATGCATTATATGGGAAGTGGTGTCGATCTCCAGCTTTTTGGGATGAAGTGGGTGAAAGGAAGCTGATGGGACCAGAATTGGTAAAAGAGATGGCAGAAAAAGTTCAGTTGATTCAGAAACACATGAGAATAGCTCCGAGCAGACTAAAAAGTTATGCGGATAACCGGAGGAAGGATCTATCTTTCGAGGAAGGTGATCATGTTTTTCTCATGGTTTCTCCATGGAAAAGTGTGATGTGATATGGTAAGAAAGGAAAGCTGAGTCCAAGGTTCATTGGACCATATGAAATTCTGGAGAGAGTTGGATCATTTGCATACAGAGTGGCATTGCCTCTGAGTTTATCTCAGGTACACAGTGTTTTTCATGTTTCGATGTTGGGAAAGTATATGCCAGATCCATCTCATGTTTTGAGCCCGGAGGTAGTTCAGTTGGAAGAGAGTCTCTCTTATGAAGAAAAACCAGTCCATATTCTTGACCAAAGAGAGCAGGTGTTGCGAAATAAGGTAATTCACCAGGTAAAGGTTTTGTGGAAAAAACATATGGTTGAAGAGGCAACATAGGAATCTGAAAATGCTATGAGGGATAAATACCCCCAATTATTTTGATAAGTGAATAAAATTTTGAGGACGCAATTCTCAAAAGGGGGGAAGGATGTAACATCCCAGGTAAATAAAGAATAATAAATTTTCATATTTATTAATATTTTCATTTTAAATATTAATTTTACTTTAAAGGGGTTGCTATGCTCGATAGCATACTCGATACGCAATGATGAGTTTCTTTGAAAACATACGTTGTACACTAGTAATATAATAATATTATTTTAAATGGTAGTTAACACATAGCCGTTGTATTGGAGGGAATGGATAGAAATAAATAAAATAGGATTATATGTGATTTTTAAAATTTTTTTACAATAAAATATAAAGCCTTAAAATACGGAAATAATTCAATTTTAGGCATTTATACCCAAATTTTCACTTAAGGTTCACTTAAGGTTCACTTAATCCCTTTTGATGGTGAACCATCATTAAATATAGTTTTGATCACTCTTATACATTATATTGGACCAAATATAACTTTTTTTTAGTATTGGGACATCAAAATTTACTGTGTGTAATTTTTTGGTATTTTTCCGATAAAGTTCATTTTTTTAATGAATAGTGAAAAATGTTGTATTTTAATTCAAAACCTCATTTTAATATATTTTATTTATATTATTAGATTATCGTTTGAATTGGTTTCAAATTGAAATTAGAATATATTTTTACCATTTAATCTAATAGTGGTCGTTGGAATTAATTTCACTTTAAAATCAGACTTAAACTAGTGTCAATCTTTTGATACTTATTGTTTCATAAAAACACGCTATTTGCTCTGACAACGGGAATTAATTATTAAACTAATTAATGTAAATTATATATTTTGAATTTTGAAAAATAGTCATTATTTTTGAATTCAGAATATCAAATATACCTTATGGTGAATTTTTGGTATTTTTCTGAAAAACTTCAATTTTTGATGAATAGTGAAACCACTAAGTGGTACTCAAAAAACTGATTTTTCGTTTAAATGAAAATTTACCTCGCTTTTGTTTTCAATTTCAAAAATCCGACATACATGGTTGTAATGAGGAAGTAAAATGTGGTTCAATGGGATTAAAATAATTTTTTTTAGTGAATAGTAACTTTTAGGTTCATTAATCGCGATTAGAGGTAATTAGTGTAGTTTAAGGTAAAAATAATGTTTTAATAATATGGAATGACCTAGAAACATGTCCTACCCTTATTGGATATGTCACTTCCGACCAAGAAAATCAATGGGTCAACTTGGGGACCCCCTGGAGCCACATTGGAAGGAAAATAACATTAATATCTTTTTATTTAATGTTAAAGTAAAAATGTCACAAACATGAGTTGTTTTACTAAAAAAAATTTTAAATGGGGTAATACAAGTCATATTTTGGACTATAAATATTAATTAGAAAGCTAAAAATATTTAATACATCATAATATTTGTTTCATAAATTTTAGACATTAAATAAATTAAATTATTTATGGCACCATGATGATGCAGCCATTACCTCATTATTTAACGATTTAAATAAAATGAAAATATAATGTAAAATCTAAGATCTACACTTGTCAAAAACCTATTGGATGGGTGGATTTAGAACCCTTATCACCTTAACCTAGAATTATATTAATTTGGAACTTTTTAAATCAAAAATGCATTTTAAAATAAAGTACCATTTCTTTACCTTCCAAGAGTGCCCCTCCTCTCCTCTTATAAAAGGCCCCCTCCTCAACAACCTTACCAAACTTCTAGAGCCTTTGGATCGGCCAAAACCTACCTCTATTGTCTCTCCACATCCCTCTATAACTCTTAGAAGCCTCAAATTGGGCAGAAGTCTTCCCAAGGAAGCCTTTGAGCTCAAATGTAATAGAGTTTCCCGATTTTAAGGTAATGTCTTCACTTGTGTCCTTTTGTTTTATTTTGCTTCTCCAACCCCCTAAAATATTTTTATTCATTTATTTTGTAACAACTCCAGTATATTCAATATACTAAGATGTTTTTATAAGAATATGTAGAGATACCCTTACACACACCTACATCTAATGGTTAAAGAATATACTGTTTCTGTGGATGGTGAATTTCTGCCTCACGAAACGATGATTGTTCAATATTCTTACAACACCTTCAATGGTGGCCATTAAGATGTCACTATATTTATATATGATATATAATATGTTTATGTCTTCCTTATTCTTCTGTATTTTTAATTTATGGCACACCTTCATGGTTTTCATTATGGGTATATGCGATATCTTCATTTTAGGAAGTGCGGACTACCGCCCCCTCAAAGTGATTTGATTCGTTAATGCCATATGTGGGACGTATAAAGGATGGATTTAGAGTTATTATATATGATGTATGTTACATAAAAATGATTAATATAATTCTATAATTAAAATATACATACCTCTCATTTAGTTTTAATTCCATTAATATGACAAAGAAATGAAAGTGGCGTTCATGCGTATGTACGGCTTACCATCTCCATGAACGGTGTATTTCATTTCATACCTCTAAATGAATATGTAATATCATAAATACATGTATATTCTAGATATATATGATATATATGATATCCAAATCATGAATATCATTCTGGATATAATGAACCTTTGAACACACGAACAACATGTAATTGTAAGAAGTTCACTTTCGACTTAAGAACAAAATATCGACAAAAAAACATTATTAACATAAATGATTACATAATGTTTATAAAATGGTAATAAGTGATATAAAATTAATAATTAACTTGAAAAAGGTTCTTTATAAAGTATAAATTAACTCATGTTTATTATTAAAGACGTTAAAGAATGATCGAATCAAGTCGCACCCGAGGTAAGGGAACTTCTTAACCCAATTTCCATTCTTTGTGTTAATCTCCTAATTTCAAATTATGTCATGATATTATTATGTCCAATCTTGTATTTTTACTTTATTTATGTGTAATTATAGTGAATACACATAATAGATCTATTTTATTTTAGAAATGATCTTTGTAAGGGTCTTCGTCTCAATCTCCTTTCATTGAGGCATGTTATTGGTTTATACACCACTTTCTTTAATACGGTGTATAAACCCCTTTGACATTTACATTTATTCAAAAGGAATATTTTTATATGAAGCGTTTTTCTAAATGAAAAAAGGGAATTTTTTTGTCGTACGTATGCGGCGACAACGACTTTCCACCTCCGCGAGTATTTTTTTGTCATTGGCTTCCTCAACAAGCCGTATTGTTTTTTAAAATGAAATAAATACCATATACTCTTTTATGTATTTTGGTATTGAAAATGGTTTTTATAATGGATTTGTTATGTCAATATATTTATGTGATATATTGTGATCAACGTGTGGAGATGTTTTCTTTCCATTATATTTGTTTTATGTTTTATGATTTTATATTGGTACATGGACATTTGACGGGTGGTTACGTGATAAACCATATGACGGGTGGTGCCGTGAATACCAGGACGGGTGGTTATGTTATAACCTCCAATTCATTGGGTATGGAATTCGGCCGTATGGATATTAAATTAAGAGATATGTGTGGAAGTTGAAGGTATGGTTATTTCATTTAAGTATGTTTATGTCCCAAGTTACCTTTATATGTTATGCGATCTTTATATGGGTTTTATGGTAATATTTTGGTTACAAAATGGTAAGTAATGATCTATTATTCGGTGAAGAGTTTTTACTAATTCATAAAGGTGAAAAGTATTTCTTTGATAAAGTATAAATGGTTTACGTGTTGTTTTGATAAACTAATAGTTTTCATTTTTTGTGTATCCCTTACTGAGCTTTTTATAATCACCCCATGTTTTTTTTGAAATGTTTTTCACAGGACATAATGTGGAATACTGTCAAGGATGGGATCAATGGAATGTCATGCTATCTAAAACATGGAACTAGACATGTTTCTTTTTAGGAGTTATTATTCTATGGAAACTTAGTAGAAGTGTCTACTTTGTAATATTTTGATATGTAATAGTTATGTCCTAATTCTCTAAAACTCTAAACCTGAAAAGCTCCTCAATGTGAATTACTCATTTAAAATAATATTAAGTAAGGTTTAAGGCCAGGGCCCTATACATACTCCTTAACATTTATTATTTTTAATTGTTTTGAAAAAATTTCCAACCTATACTGAAAAAATGTTCTCATGATCCATATTTTACTAAAATTTATTATAATAATAAAATAATCATTATTTATTCCTTTCCTTCAATTTAAGAAATAAAAATTACATTTATTATGTTTTGTGTGGAGTATCACCTCAATGAATTAATTTTGGTAATTTGAAATCATGATTTTATTAATATATTCAATAAAAATTAAATATTTTTTACAAAAGTAAAAAATTTAATTATATCATTATTATTATTTCATAATGATATAATACATTTCCTTAATCATTATCACCAATCATGATATAGTGTTTTCATGTTTGATTTAGCCTATCCACAAACTTGATAAATTCTATAGAACTATATCATGGATGAATATAAGAACACAAATACTATATTTAATATAATTAAAATGAAAATAATTAATTTTTTAGTTCTATAATTGTTTTATTATGTATTTATCATATCATGAAAATATCCATTTTCTTTTCTAAATTCACATCTTTTAGGAAAAATTTATTTAACTGTGAAGAAAATGGAAGAGGAAAATTATATGATAAAAAATATCATGTCATAAAAAATGGCCAATATTAAATTAAATATATATTAACAAGGTTGCTAAAAAGGTATCTAAAAAATTTATTATTCACCAAGTTATGAATATCCTAATAAAATTATGAAAATTTTATGGGTTTGTGAAAATTAGACATTCTTTCATGGAGTTACAAACATTCATATTAAGCTCTATTATATAATATTTAATTTATTCTACCCAATGAATAAATTAAAAAAAATATACACTTTGTTTTTTGTATATATATTATTTTTCATTAATAAATCATTGTAAAATTATTTTTATATAAACAATTTGGTTCCATTAGTGGGTTTATTATATCCAATTTAATTTTTTAAATAAATTTTTTATTATTAACCATGATTTATTTGGAATGGTTTATCTACTATCACATTGATATTTTTTCAGAATTATCTAAATACTCATTTAATTTAATGATTAATTTTTTATCATATGTTTCAGGGGGATTTAATTTTAATTGCTCTAATTTCGTAAGGGATTTCTTGAACATATTTCATATTCTTAAAGGCCTAATACATTTTTGGAACCATATTTTCATTTTATTGTGTATTTATTCCACATGGATTTTTTATCATATTTTTTTATTACTTTTAATAGTATATAGCATGTAAAATCATATTCCCTTCATTAAATGTGAATTTATTTTGTTGATACCAAGTATTAATGATTTTTTATAACTAAACATTCATTCATTCAGTTATTCTCTTTTACTCTAACATATTACATACATGTTGGAGAAATTATACACTTTATTTTATTATGTGGTATTCTCTCACATTAATCTAAGGATTTTCATTCCATCCATAGAAATTAATATATAATATATATTCCCTTAAAATTATGTTTTATATAATGAATATTGATAGGCTGAATAACCTTTTATTGAGTTATAAATTGTAATCATTGACATAATTCTTCATGTATTGGGTTCTCCAACCATAATATATTATTATATTTTAATTATTAATCTTATTTGGTATAATTTTATTTTTATACTGGGAATGTTTTTTTTCTCTTTTTATTGTGTAATTTTTTCAAAAAACATTTATGGAATTAAAATGTTTATTTCAGAATTAAATGTTTTATCATTGGATCAACATTACATATGATGAAATATATACCATTTTAAGGGTAAATTAAGTACATATTACTTTTAAATTCAATATTTATCAAAAAACAATTTTACCTTTTTGAATGTTACTTTTGAAACTGATGTGTTTGTTTTTTTAAATTAATTATAAAAATGTTTTCTAAATTCTCATTTAATTATTCCCCATAATTTTCCTTTTCATATTACATTGTATTTACAATAATTATATTTTAGTAACACGATTATTTTCTTATAATTATAAATATTTAGTATGTGTGGGATTGAACCCATTGTATCAAATAATAGGACACATGAACTCTTCTTCAGATATATCTTTAAATTTTTTATTTTTAATATAAATTTTTAAGCTATGTAAACATAGTTATGTACTTATTTTGTTATACTAAGTATATATACTTTTATAACCATTCTAATTATTTATGTGGAGTAATTATTTAATTTTAATTTTTATGAATGATATGATCCATCAGTGCCTTCCCATTTCACATCCACCAACCATTAATTGGAAACTATTTTCTTCCAACTCATTTTCTTTATGAATAAGATATCTTCAATTTATTTGATTCAAGGGCTTTCACCAAGATTCCATAAATATTTTGAATGATGAAATTATTTTCATAAAAATATATCATTACTCCATGAATTTTTAGATTGTGGGATGATAACATAAAAATGTATTCAACTATTTGATTGGTGATGTATTTAAAATCAAAATTTCATTCGTATATATATATTCATGTATGTATACTTATTAATCAGATAAGATTAGTATCTACTCTCTATCAATCCACCTTAATTATCTATATGGGGAATGAAATTTTTTTCCCATTTACTAAAATGGGTAGTACTATTGTTGGTTTGAATGTTATCATTCTAACAAAGATTATTATTAGAAAAATAATAATTTTTCATTTAGTAATTATCAATAATAATGAATATATAAGACTTATAAAAGAGACTTTTTGGGCTTAACATATATTTCCTCTGGATGCATTGCTCACATCTTGAGAAAAAATTGTTTGGGTATTTAGTGAATGGATTCCTAGCTCAAGAAGATGTCTTAGTTATGGTCATGATGGTATGAATGATGTCTTGGATAAGGTCTCAACATTAAGATCATGATGTCTGAAATTATGCATTATCCCACCCTAAATTTAGTTATCGTTTTCCATGTGATATTTTTTTTTCATTACAATCCATTTATATATTTATCTCTCCCTTTCAATTGAATATGGAAATATGGTCATTTTCTATTCCTATGATAATATTTATGCCCAAATTATTCCAGGATTGTATCAATTTTTTATTTCCCTTACAGAGAATTTGAGATTTTCACATCATATGTTTACATTTCCATAAGATATTAAGAAAAGTATAACACATTATATTTATAAATAAATATATACGGTGGAAGAGTTCCAGGTTATATTTAATTATTTTAATTGATTATGTAGTTTCTTATAATAGATAAAATGTCCTTTAGTTTTGAAAGTCGTGGTCGATATTAGATTATTATTTTTCATAATATTCTAAATATATACACCTAAAAAGATATTTTTATGCAATTTAATTAATAATAATTATTTTACATTTAATTAAGAAATGTTAAATCATGAATTTTACAACTGATATCAACATGAGTATGAAATGTATGTTTTATTCGTAGTAGATCTGGGAGAACAGCTATGGGGGAGTCAATTATAATCAGTTGATAATATTATTTTATATTATATAATATAAATATATCTTATAAGATATACAAAATAAATAATACATCTCACATATCGGAAAAGTATTTATTTTGATTGAATCATATTATATTTATATATTAATCCTAAATGAAAATATAATATTATTTTTTCCTTTTTCTATTGATCTTTAATTATGTGATTTGAGATTATATCAGTTTGAATACTATTTTTATCCATAATATTAAATATTATAAACAAAAAACAATCATATGTTGTGTGATAACTAAATATAATAAATTTATAACACTATCAGATTAAATAAATAATATATAATTTAAAATTTTCTAGGTGATATTGAGTAATCAAATTATCCATAAAAACAACTAAATAGAAATAACCATGTAAATTTTATTATCTTTATAAAATAAAACTAATGAATATAACTATGCATGAGTGGCCCAATGACCATCATTGTTTATTCCTTTTTGATAACCCTTCATTTAAGGGTTGACGACTAACCATAAAATTACATTTCCCATTGGATTTTTTGTAATTAAAAGACACGATGGTCTTAATAAAATACATACCAGACTATGACAACTTGGAACTAATCCTCCCCAATATCTGCATCATGATCATCTATCCAGCATTGCATGACTATTTGACTAGATGATTTGTGTAAGGATTTACATGACTAGTATGTAACACCCCGAGCTTCCACGATACACTTCTCTTTCAATAATGCAATAGCTTTCATTGTACGCAAGTTCGAGTTATAACACATCGCGACTAATCAAAATAGCCATTATGAATAGTAATACCCATTTTTTTTGAAATTATATATATTTTATATTTTAAAATGGACTTCATTTTTGGATTAGGAATATCAAAATTATCCTAATTTGATTTTTTTGTAATTCTCTAAGAACTTCCAATTTTTTATGAATAGTGAAAAATACATAAAAACAGCTTTTTTAATCAAAATAATATATAGTGATAAATTATACTATTGAGTGGTTTTAATGTATAATTAGAATATATTTTTACCATTTTATCCAATGGTGTTCATTATAATTAATTTCACTTTGAAATTGGGCATAAACAATTGTCAATCTTTTGATATATATTGTTTCTTAAAAACACGTTATTTGTTGTGACAACGAGAAATAATTATAAAATTAATTAATGAAAATTATATGTTTGGAATTCTTTAAAATAGACATCATTTTTTAATTCAGAATATCAATTATAGCTTAGGGTGAAATTTTGGCATTGTTCTGAAAAACTTCAATTTTTTATGAATAGTGAAACCACTAAGTGGTAGTTAAAAAACTGATTTTTTGTTTAAATTAAACATTACCACTTATGTGATTTGATTTTAAAAAATCCAACATACAAGGATTTCATTAGGAATTAAAATGGGGTTCAATGGGATTATAAAAGTTTTTAGGTGAATAGTAACTTTTATGTTTAATTAATCGCAATTAAAGGAAATTAGTGAAATTTAAGGTATACATGATATTATAAAAAATGAAAATAACTTTACACTTGTCCTACCCCAATTGGATGTGTCATGGCTGACCAAGAAAATCCATGGGTCAACTTGGGGACCCCATGGAGCCACATTGGAAGGAAAATGACATAAATAACTTTTTATTTAAAGTTAAAATAAAAATGGCAAAAACATAAGTTGTTTTACTAAAACAATTTTTAAATGGGGTTATACAAGTCATATTTTTGACTATAAATATTAATTAGAAATATAAAATGATTTCCTACATCATGATAGTTTTTTTATAATTTTTAGAAATTGTATAAATAAAATTATTTATGACACCATGATGATGTAACGATTTCCTCATTAATTAATGATTTTAATAAAATAGAAGGATAATGTAAAATCTAAGAATTACAATTGTACAAACCCTATTGGATGATTAGTTTCAAACCCTTATCACTTTATCCTCGAAATATATAAGTGTGGGACCTTTAAAATCCGAAACTCATGATATAATAAAGTAACATTTCATTACTTTCCAAGAGTGCCCCTCCTCTCCTCTTATAAAAGGCCCCCACCACTACCACCTTATTTACACCTTCCAAGCCATTTGGATCGGCAAACCTCTGCCCAAATACACTCTCAACTTCCCTATCTTACTCCTAGAAGCCTCAATTTGGGCAGAAATCTTCCAATGGAAGCCTTTGGCTCAAATCAAAAATAGTTACCAGATTTTAAGGTAATGTCTTCTCATAGGTTATTTTGTTTTATTTTGCCTCTCCAACCCCCTATACTCTTTTTATTAATTTCATTTGTAACAAAACCAGTATCCTAAATATACTAGGATGTTGTTATAAGAAGTATTCTAGCTACACTTACACACACCTACATCTAATGGTTAAAGAACATAATATTTATGTGGATGGAGAATTTCTGTCTCACGAAACGATGATTGTTCAACACTCATATAACACCTTCAAAGGAGGCCATTAAGATGTAACTATATTTATATATGATATATCATATGATTATGTTTTACTTAATCTTTTGTATTTTTTATTTATTGCATCCCTTTATGGTATCCATTATTGGTAAACGCGATATTTTCATTTTAGGAAGTGCGGACTACCGCCCCTCAAAGTGATTTGAATCGTTAATGCCATATGTGGGATGTATAAAGGATGGAGTAAATGGTATTATACATTATATTATACTGGAATTATATTATATATTTATATTATTATAATTTCATTCCATTAAATATGAAATATAAATGAAAGTAGTGTTCATGTGTAGGTACGGCATACCGTCTCCATGAACGGTGCATTTCATTTCTTACCTCTAAATGTTTTGTAATATTATAAATGAATGTATATACTAGATATATACGATAAATATGATATCTAAATCATGAATATAATTCTGGAGATAATGGATATTCTACCACATAAACAACTTGTAATTATAAGAAGTTCATTGTTGACTCAAGTACCAAAGATCGACAAAATGACCGTTATTAACATAAATAATTAATTAATGTTCATAACATGGTAATAAGTGATATAAAAGGAATAATGAACTTGAAAAATATTCTTAAGCTGGTAGTGATTAAATCTAGTTTATTATTCAGGAGGTTAAAGAGTAGTCGAGTCAAGTCGAACACGAGGTAAGGGAACTTCTTAACCCAATTTCCATTCTTTGGGTTAATCTCCTACTTTCAAATTATGTCAGGATATTATTATGTCCTATCTTGTATTTGTACTTTCTTTATGTGTAATTATAGTTAATACACATAATAGATCTATTTTATTTTAAAAATGGTCTTTGTAAGGACTTCGTCTCAATCTCCTTTCATTGAGACATATTTGGTTTTATACACAACTTTCATTTATATGGTTTATAAACCCCTTTGAATTTTACTTTTATTCAAAAGTATTATTTTTATACGAAGCATTTTTACTAAATGAAAAAAGGAATGTTTTTTCTTACGTATGCGGTGACAACGACTTCTCCGCCGCCGTGACTATTATTTGAGTTTCGGCTTCCTCTATAAGCCATAACTTTTTTTTAAAAGAATAATAAATACCATGTTATACTTTTATTTTATTTTGGTATTGAAAATGGTTTTGATAATGTTTTTATTATATAAATGTGTTGTATTCATATCTTGTTATTGAAGTGTGGAAATATTATGTTTCCTTTATGCATGTTTTATGTGATACAATTATGTTATGGTTTATGATATGTTTAAACCTGTTCATATGAGGAATGCATTGGACTTAATAAGTGACAGGTGGAGCCCGATATAGCTCCGCGATGCATCGACAGGTCTCATGAGACAAACTAGTGTCATGACACGAGGACTTGACAAAATCTTATTTTTAGTCTTGGAACAAGGCCTTGGCTACGTGGTTATGATAGTCTGGCATTATGCATTCCATCATTATGAAAGTGGTTATTGATATTGCATGTGATTATTCTACCAGTAGAATAACCATGTGAATATGTAAATGGAATTATCTCATTTTACTTTTTCTATATTATGTTGAAGTTCAAGTTTAAAAGGATTTTGTTTTAGTCATACACTACCTTAAATGATTATTTTTATTTATGAAATCTTCCGCTATATTGTTATCCTTACTGAGCATCTGAGCTCACCCCTTCCAATGTTTTAATTTTTCCGGGATGTGAAGAAGTATTTTATGAATGACCCACAGGGATAGTCAGAAGGGGATATGAGTGTGGAAAATGGAGATTATTTTATTGTAGTTTTTCACTTTATGATGTAATTTAACATTTATTAATGTATCTAGTGTTTCCAAGGCTACTAAACTAATCGGTCTTTCGAGACATAATCTTTTGTGATCATGCCAATGTTACGCAGTAATGCACCAACTCTGGGTAACTGGGGTCTAGGTGTTACAGTTGGTATCAGAGAAAGTTTAGTACTAACCTTGGAAGTTAGATTTAGATAAACTATGATTAGAGGACATAGCCCGAAGATAGACTTTGAGGATTAGTATATAAGAACTTCCTAGAATTTTGGTATTATAGAGATTTTGTGAGTTTTCCGAGCAATACATCCCTGTCTGGATATGAGATGGTAGAGGCGGCTCTGGAACAGATGTACCTAGGGGTAAAACTCGAAAATACCTCTTTGAGCTAGACTCGAACGGGAACTAGTGCACGACAGTGGGACTTGCTGCACTCTTGGTTACGACACTCCCAGGGGATATGCTTAGGATAATTCTCATTTTCTTTAAAAACCATTATGAAGGGTTTATGAGTATATACTTCCTCAAAGAAAACATTTCTTTTTATGATTATGGATTATATCCATAAATAGTTCAATTTATGTTATGAGTTTTACAAGTATGGAATTATGTATTTTAATTCATAAACTAATCTAGTTTATGCCATTGTTTAGAAATGGCGCCTAGTGGGAGGAATGGAAACCGTATAAATGCACGCACTCTGTGTAAGAATTTCCCTCCTACTCAAGTTAATTATTTTTGAGCTAGAGATACAACTGGTGCTGATCAACTTATTACCATTCCGGGACAACTCACTCAGGTTATGAATAATAACCTTACTTGTATGGAGCACCCTGATCCGCACCGTGGAGGACAAATTTTAGACCCCTTCATGAGGAAACAACCACCAACATTTAATGGGGGTACAAATACATTAGTAGATGAGAAATGGATAAAATCCTTAGAGAAAATATTCCATGTCTTGGAAAGTAGTGAATGGGAAAACGTTATCATGGCAGTTTACCGCCTCACTGGAGATGTTGATCAATGCTGGTCATTGATTCAAAACACAAAGGAAGATGATGAAGTATAAAATATGGAATGGAGGGAGTTCAGAGATCTTTTCTTAGAAAAATACTTCCCTCATGACCATAGAGAAGATATGGAAAGGAAATTTCTGAGTCTGAGACAAAAGAAGGTTGAGAATGTCGCAAAGTATGAGGCTAACTTTACATGGTTTGCAAGACATGAAACAGATTATATACGTAACCCAGGAAGTAATATTGATCGTTTCTTTGATGGGTTAAAACCATTTCTCCATCGAGCATTGGTATCACAATCTTTCTCTTCGTATGAAGATATTGTCTCATGTGCTATCAAGACAGAAAATGAATTCTCTAAATCTTATTACAATAACGTAAAGAAAGAGAAGAAGAGAACGGCGGAACAAGAGACAGATAAAGGGAAAAAGGGAAAGAAGGATTTTCTATTATGAAATAATTGTGAGAAGAATCACCCTGGTACTTGCCTAAAAGGAATGGGAGTTTGTTATAAATGTGGAGAAAAAGGTCACCGGGCTCGTGATTGCAAGGGAAAGAAAGAGGCTATCAATGTTGAATGCTACAATTGTAGGGAAATGGGGCATTGTGAAAATGAATTTCTTAAGAGTCGGGGAAACTTACCTCAGAAAAGGCCAAGGGATCAAGGACAATCTTATATTGTTACTACAGTTGATGTGGAATAATTAATGTATTGGTGCTTTTGGACTCAATGAATATATTCGGGTTATAAGAATAATGTGATATATATACAAGGATTGTACTACAGTACATGTTGTTTTCATTAAGGTTTTAATATGATGAAGGTAATCATGTTTTTGTATGTGACAATAAGAGAAACAACAATTTTTTGAGGAATCTGATGATACAATTGATTTTTTTAATTTAAATACCTTTTAGAAAAAGTTGGGATAGAGGTATTTTGGATATCTATAAAGGTTGGAATGAATTAAGTTGAACTTTGGATAGTATTGTTTACGATTAAAAAATTTATGAAGATTTTTTTTGGAATATTATAATACTATACTTTTAGGAAAAGGACAACCTGTAGGTTGAGGGATAACCCCTCGTGTCGGACAAAGCTGCAGGAATAGAACCCAAAACCATAGTGCCACATGCCTTTATTACCTACCACTATCCTACAAGAAGTCCCTGGTTATTACAAAATATTTTTCCTAATCTAAATGGTATGTGGTATTTTTTGGAACCTTCAACAATTAGGATAAATAGAATATTTTTGAGTTCTTTTTCCATTTGGAGTGAAATATGGGTTTGTGGTAAAAATTTATTAAAGAATGAAAGTCTACATGACAAGTAAGTATATTTCCTTACGTTCTTAGTAAATCTCTTAAATAAATTCCTCAACTTTATAAAAGGTAACTTAAAAAAATGTTGTTGGTTAGCTTTTCTAACTAGGGATTCAATGACCGTTTATCCAATCACAAGTTTGTGATTTTATTGTAGTTAACTTTCTCCTAACATTATTTTCTAAAACTCTCAATCATACCATGATGGTTTTTTTCTCCATATCCATATTTTCATAGAATCCTATTATGGGCTATCTCGTGTGACCTTTGTACTTCTCTTTATTTATTTTAATGTTATATTTTTGTTAACCCTATTTCCGATGTGGGTTTTCCACAAAGTTATTTTCTATTTTCATTCTTTTATTTTTGAAGAACAATTTCAAATTGCGAGGACAAAATTTATTGAATGAGGGGAGAATGTGACACCCCGAGCTTCCACGATACGCTTCTCTTTCAATAATGCAATAGCTTGCGTTGTACGCAAGTTATAGTTCTAACACACCACGACTAATCAAAATAACCATTTTGAATAGTAATACCCACTTTTTTGAAATTATATATATTTTATATTTCAAAATGGACTTCATTTTTTGGATTTGGAATATCGAAATTATCCTAAGTTGATTTTTTTGTAATTTTCTGAGAACTTCCAGTTTTTTATGAATAGTGAAAAATACTTAAAAACATCTTTTTTAATCAAAATAATTTATAGTGATAAATTATACTATTGAGTGGTTTTAAAGTATAATTATAATATAATTTTACCATTTTATCCAATGGTGTTCATTATAATTAATTTCACTTTGAAATTAGACATAAACAATTGTCAATCTTTTGATATATATTGTTTCTTAAAAACACGCTATTTGTTGTGACAGCGGGAATTAATTATAAAATTAATTAATGAAACTTATATGTTGGTAATTCTTTAAAATATACATCATTTTTTAATTTGGAATTTCAATTATAGCTTAGGCTGATATTTTGGCATTGTTCTGAAATACTTCAATTTTTGATGAATAGTGAAACCACTAAGTGGTAGTTAAAAAACTGATTTTTCGTTTATATGAAACATTACCACTTCTGTGATTTGTTTTTAGAAAATCCAACATACATGATTTTCATTAGGATGTAATATTTGGTTCAATGGGATTAAAATAATTTTTTGGTGAATAGTAACTCTTAAATTTAATTAATCGCGATTAAAGGTAATTAGTGAAATTTAAGGTAAAAATGATATTATAAAAATATGAAAATACCTTTACACTTTTCCTACACCTATTGGATGTGTCATGGAAGACCAATACAATCCATGGGTCCACATGGGGATCCCATGGAGCCAATTTGGAAGGAAAATGACATAAATAACATTTTATTTAAAGTTAAAATAAAAATGTAACAAACATAAGTTGTTTTACTAAAATAATTTTTAAATGGGGTTATACAAGTCATATTTTTGACTTTAAATATTCATTAAAAATATAAAAATATTTCCTACATCATGATAATTTTTTTATAATTCTTATACATTATATAAATTAAATTATTTATGACACCCTGATGGTGTAGCGATTACCTCATTAATTAACGATTTTAATAAAATGGAAGGATAATTTCAAATCTATGAATTACACTTGTCCAAATCCTATTGGATGTGTAGATTTCTAACCCTTATCACCTTATCCTAGAAATATATAAGTGTGTGACCTTTAAAATTCAAAACTCATTATATAATAAAGTAACATTTCATTACATTCCAAGAGTTCCCCTCCTTTCCTCTTATAAAAGGCCCCCACCACTACCACATTATTTACACCATCCAAGGCATTTGACTTGGCCATCATCTGCCCAAATACTCTCTCAAATTCCCTCTCTTACTCCTAGAATCCTCAATTTGGGCATAACTCTTTCCAAGAAATCCTTTGGCTCAAATCAAAAAGAATTACCCGATTTAATGGTAATGTCTTCTCTTATGTTATTTTGTTTTATTTTGATTTTCCATCCCCATAAACTCTTTTTATGAATTTATTTTGTAAAAAAACTAGTATCATAAATATTCTAAGATGTTTTTATAATAAGGATTCTAGCTACACTTACACACACCTACATCTAATGGTTAAAAAACATACCGTTTCTGTGGATGGCGAATTTCTGCCTCACGAAACGATGATTGTTCAACACTCATATAACACCTTCAAAGGTGGCCATTATGATGTCAATATATTTATATAAGATATATAATATGTTTATGTTTTACTTAATTATCTGTATTTTTCATTTATTACATACCATTATGGTTTCCATTATGGGTAAACGCGGTATTTTCATTTTAGAAAGTGTGGAATACCGCCCCCTCAAAGTGATTTGAATCGTTAATGCCATATGTGAGATGAATAAAAGATGGAGTAAATTGTATTATAAATTATATAATACTTTAATTTTAGTATACCTTTATATAATTATAATTTCATTCCATTAAATATGAAATAGAAATGAATGTAGCGTTCATGCGTACGTACGGCTTACCGTCTCCATGAAAGGTGCATTTCATTTCTTACCTCTAAATGTTATGTAATATTATAAATTAATGTATATACTAGATATATACGATATATATGATTTCTAAATCATGAATATAATTCGGGAGATAATGGATATTCTACCACATAAACTACTTGTAATTATAAGAAGTTTATTGTTGACTCAAGTACTAGAGATCGACAAAACGACCATTATTAACTTAAATAATTACATAATGTTCATAACATGGTAATAAGTGATATAAAAGGAATAATGATCTTGAAAAAGGTTCTTAAACCGGTAGAAATTAATTCTAGTTTATTATTCAGGAGTTTAATGAGCGGTCGAGTCAAGTCAGACACGAGGTAGGAGAACTTCATAACTCAATTTCCATTCTTTGGGTTAATCTCCTACTTTCAAATTATGTCATGATATTATTATGTCCTATCTTGTATTTGTAATTTTTTTATATGTACTTATAGTGAATACACAAAATAGATCTATTTTATTTTAAAAATGTTCTTTGTAAGAACTTTGTCTCAATCTCCTTTCATTGAGGCATATTTGGTTTTATACACAACTTTCATTTATACGGTGTATAAACCCCTTTGACTTTTACTTTTATTCAAAAAAAAAATCTTTTTATACGAAGCATTTTTACTAAACGAAAAAAGGAATGTTTTTTCTTACGTATGCGGCGACAACGACTTCTCCGCCGCTGTGGCTATTATTTGAGTTTTGGCTTCCACTATAAGCCATAAATTTTTTTAAAAAGAAAAATAAATACCATGTTATACTTTTCATTTATTTTGGTATTGAAAATGGTATTGTTAATGTTTTTCTTATATCAATATGTTGTATTGATATCTTGTGATTGAAGTGTGGAAATCTTATGTTTCCTTTATGCATGTTTTATGGGATACAATTATGTTATTGTTTATGATATGTTTAAACCTGTTCATATGACGAATGTATTGGACTTAATAAGTGACGGGTGGAGCCCGCTATAGCTCCTAGATGCATCGGCAGGTCTCATGAGACAAACTAGTGTCATGGCACGAGGCCTTGACAAAATCTTATTTGTAGTCTTGGCACAAGGCCTTGGCTACATGGTTATGATAGTCTGGCATTATGCATTCCATCATTATGAAAGTGGTTATTGATATTGCATGTGATTATTCAACCAGTAGAATATCCATGTGAATAAGTAAATGAAATTATCACATTTTACTTTTTCCATATTATGTTGAAGTTCAAGTTTAAAAGGCTTTTGTTTTAGTCATACATTGCCTTAAATGTTTATGTTTATTTATGAAGGCATACGCTATTTTGTTATCCTTACTAAGCATCTGAGCTCACCACTTCCAATGTTATAATTTTTCTAGGATGTGAAGAAGTATTTTATGAATGACCCGTAGGGATAGTCAAAAGGGGATATGAGTTTGGAAAATGGAGACCATGTTATTGTAGTTTTTCACTTTATGATGTAATATAACATTTATGAATGTATCTAGTGTTTCTAGGGCTACTAAACTAATCGGTCTTTGGAGACTTGATCTTTTTGTGATCATGCCAATGTTATGCAGTAATGCACCAACTCTAGGTAACTGGGGTCAGGGCGTTACAGTTGGTATCAGAGGTAGTTTAGTACTAACCTTGGAAGCTACATTTAGATAAACTCTGATTAGAGAACATAAACCGAAGATAGACATTGAGGATTCATATAGAAGAACTTCTAGAATTTTTGTATTATATAGATTTTGTGAGTTTTCTAAGAAATACATCTTGGTCTGGATACGAGCAGGTAGAGGCGGCTCTGGCACAGATGTACTTAGGGGTAAAACCCGAAAACATCGCTTTGAGCTAGACTCGAACGGGAACTGGTGCACAACAATGGGCATTGTTGCACTCTTGGTTACGACAATCCTGGGGGATATGCTTAGGATAATTCTCATTTTATTTACAAACCATTATGAAGGGTTTATTAGTATATACTTCCTCAATGAAAACAATTTTTTTATGAATATTGATTATATCCATAAATAGTTCAATTTATGTTAAGTGTTTTAAATGTATGGAATTATGTATTTCAATTCATAAACTAATCTAGTTTATGCCATTGTTTAGAAATGGTGCCCAGTGGGAGGAATGGAAACCGTATCAATGAAGGCACACCGTGAAGGAATTTCCCTCCTACTCAATATAATTATTGTGGAGCTGGAGATACAACTGGTGCTGATCAACTTATTACCATTCTGGGACAACTCACTCAGGTTATGAATAATAACCTTACTCGTATGGAAAACCCTGATCCGCAACATTGAGGATCAATTTTAGACCGCTTCATGAGGCAAAAACCACCAACATTTAATAGGGTACAAATCCATTAGTAGCTGATCAATGGATAAACTCCTTAGATAAAATATTACATGCCTTGGGGAGTAGTGAAAGGGAAAGGGTTATCATGGCAGTTTACCGCCTCACTGGAGATGCTGATCAATGGTAGTCATTGATTCAAAACACAAAGGAAGATGATGAATTATCGAATATGTAATGGAGGGAGTTCAAAGATCTTTTCTTAGAAAAATACTTCCCATGTGACCATAGAGAAGATATGGAAAGGCAATTTCTAGGTCTGAGACAAAAGGAGGATCAAAATGTCGCAAAGTATGAGGCAAACTTTACATGGTTTGCAAGGCATGCAACAGATTATATACGTAACCCAAGACTTAAGATTGATCGTTTCTTTGATGGGTTAAAACCATTTCTCCGTTGAGCATTGGTATCAAAATATTTCTTATCGTACGAAGATATTGTCTCATGTTCTATCAAGACAGAAAATAAATTCTCTAAATCTTATGACAATAAAGTAAAGCAAGAAAAGAAGAGAACAGTGGAACAAGATATAGATAAAGGGACAAAGGGAATGAAGGATTTTACATTATGCAATAATTGTGGGAAGAATCACCCTCGTACTTGCCTAAAAGTATTGGGAGTTTGTTATAAATGTGGAGAAAAAGGTCACCAGGATCGTGATTACAAGGGAAAGAAAGAGGCTATCAATGTTTAATGCTACAATTGTAGGGAAGTGGGGAATTATGCATATGTATGTCCTAAGCGTCAGGGAAACTTACCTCAGAAAAGGACAAGGGATCAATGACAATCTTATGCTGTTACTAAAATTTTAGTGGAATAACTAATGTATTGGTGCTTTTGGACTCAAGGAATATATTCTGGTTATAAAAATAATGTAATATATATAAGGATTGTACTGCAGTACCTGTTGTTTTCATTAAGGTTTTAATACGATGAAGGTAATCATATTTCTTTATGTGATAATATGAGAAACATTAATTTTTTTGAGGAATCTGATGATACAATTGATTTTGGAATTTAAAGACCTTTTCGAAAAAGTCTGGACAGAGGTATTTTGGATAACTATAAAGGTTGGAATGAATTAAGTTGACCTTTGGATAGTATTGTTTAAGGTTAAAACATTTCTAAAGATTATTTTTGGAATAATATAATACTATAATTTTATGAAAAGGACAACCTACAGGTTGGGGGATAACCTGTCGGGTCGGAAAAAGCTGCAGGAATCGAACCCACAGCCGTAGTGCGACATGCCTTTATTACCTACCACTAGCCCACAGGAAGTCTCTGGTTATTACAAAATAGTTTTCCTAATCTAAATGGTATGTGGTAATATTTGGAACCTTCTACAATTATGATAAATAGAATATTTTTGAGTTTTGATACCATTTAGAGTGAAATATGGGTTTGTGGTAAAAATTTATTAAAGAATGAAAGTCTACATGACAAGTAAGAATATTTCCTTACATTCTTAGTAAATCTCTTAAATAAATTCCTCAACTTTATGAAAGGTAACTTAAAACAAAAACGTTGTTGTTCAACTTTTCCAACAGGGGATTCAATGACCGTTTAACCAATCACAAGTTTGTTATTTTCTTGTAGTTAACTTTGACCTAACCCTGTTTTCTACAACTCTCAATCAGACCATGATGGTTTGTTTTTCCCCCATATCCATATTTTCATAGAATCCTAGTATGGGCTATCTCGGGTGTCCTTTGCACTTGTCTTTCTTTCTTTTAATGTTATATTTTTATTAACCCTATTTCTGATGTGGGTTTTCCACAAAGGTATTTTCTATTTGGAACCTTTTATTTTCGAAGAACAATTTCAAATTGTGAGGACGCATTTTATTGAAGGAGGGGAGAATGTAACACCCCGAGATTCCATGATACGCTTCTCTTTCAATAAAGCAATAGCTTGCATTGTACGCAAGTTCAAGTTCTAACACATTGCGACTAATCAAAATAGCCATTATGAATAGTAATACCCTCTTTTTTGAAATTATATATATTTTATATTTCAAAATGGACTTCATTTTTGGATTTGGAATATAGAAATTATCCTAAGTTGAATTTTTTGTAATTTTCTGAGAACTTCCAATTTTTTATGAATAGTGAAAAATACTTAAAAACAACTTTTTTAATAAAAATAATTTATATTGATAAATTATACTATTTAGTGGTTTTAAAGTATAATTAGAATATATTTTTGCCATTTTATCCAATGGTGTTCATTAGAATTAATTTCACATTGAAATTGGACATAAATAATTGTCAATCTTTTGATATATATTGTTTCTTAAAAAAACACTATTTGTTGTGATAGCGGGAATTATTTATAAAATTAATTAATGCAACTTATATGTTTGGAATTCTTTAAAATAGAAATCATTTTTTAATTCGGAATATCAATTATATCTTAGGGTGAAATTTTGGCATTGTTCTGAAAAACTTCAATTTTTGATGAATAGTGAAACCACTAAGTGGTAGTTAAAAAACTGATTTTTCGTTTAAATGAAACATTACCACTTCTGTGATTTGATTTTCAAAAATCTGACATTCATGGTTGTCATTATGAAGTAAAATTTGGTTTAATAAGATTAAAATAATTTTTTGTTGAATAGCAACTATTAAGTTTTATTAATCGCGATTAAAGGTAATTAGTGAAATTTAATGTAAAAATGATATTATAAAAACATGAAAATACATTTACACATGTCCTACACCTATTGGATGTGTCATGGCCGACCAAGACAATCCATGGGTCAACATGGGGACCCCATGAAGCCACTTTGGTAGGAAAATGACATAAATAACTTCTTATTTAAAGTTAAAATAAAAATGTCACAAACATAAGTTGTTTTACTAAAACAATTTTTAAATGGGATTATACAAGTCATATTTCTGACTATAAATATTTATTAGAAATATAATAATTCTTTCCTATATCATGATTTTTTTTAATTTGTAGACATTAAATAAATTAAATTATTTATGACACCATAATAATGCAGGGATTACCTCATTAATTAATGATTTTAATAAAATGGAAGGAAAATGTAAAATATAAGAATTAGACTTCTCTAAAGCCTATTGGATGATTAGAGTTTGAACCCTTATCACCTTATACTCGAAATATATAAGTGTGGGATCTTTAAAATCCGAAACTCGTTATATAATAAAGTAACACTTCATTACTTTACAAGAGTGCCCCTACTCTCCTCTTATAAAAGGCCCCCACCACTACCACCTTATTTACACCTTCCAAGCCATTTGGCTCGGACAATATCTTCCCAAATACTCTCTCAACTTCCCTCTGTTACTCCTAGAAGCCTCAATTTGGGCAGAACTCTTCCCAAGGAAGCCTTTGGCTCAAATCAAAAAGAGTTACCCGATTTTAAGGAAATGTTTTCTCTTATATTATTTTGTTTTCTATTGATTATCCAACCCCCTAAACTCTTTTTATTAATTTCTTTTGTAAAACAACCAGTATCCTCAATATACTAGGATGTTTTTATATGAAGTATTCGATCTACACTTACACACACCTACATCTAATGGTTAATGAAACTACTATTTCTGTTGATAGAGAATTTCTGCCTCACGAAACGATGATTGTTCAACACTCATATAACACCTTAAAAGGTGTCCATTATGATATCACTATATTTATATATGATATATAATATGTTTATGTTTTACTTAAGCTTCTGTATTTTTTATTTATTGCATACCTTTATGGTTTCCATTTTGGGTAAACGCGATATTTTCATTTTAGGAAGTGCGGACTACCACCCCCTCAAAGTGATTTGAATCGTTAATACCATATGTGGGATGTATAAAGGATGGAGTAAATGGTATTATACATTATATTATACTGGAATTGTATTATACCTTTATATAATTATAATTTCATTCCATTAAATATGAAATAGAAATGAAAGTAGCGTTCATGCGTACGTACGGCTTACCGTCTCCATGAACGGTGCATTTCATTTCTTACATCTAAATGTTATGTAATATTATAAATGAATGTTTATACTAGATATATATGATATATATGATATCTACATCAAGAATATAATTCTGGAGATAATGGATATTTTACCACATAAACAACTTTTAATTATAAGAAGTTTATTGTTGACTCAAGTACCAAAGATCGACAAAACGACCGTTATTAACTTAAATAATTACATAATGTTAATAACATGGTAATAAGTGATATAAAAGAAATAATGAACTTGATAAAGGTTCATAAGCTAGTAGAGATTAAATCTAGATTATTATTCTGGAGGTTAAAGAGCGGTTGAGTCAAGTCGGACATGAGGTAAGGGAACTTCTTAACCCAATTTCCATTCTTTGGGTTAATCTCCTACATTCAAATTATGTCATGATATTATTATGTCCAATCTTGTATTTGTACTTTCTTTATGTTTACTTATAGTGAATACACATAATAGATCTATTTTATTTTAAAAATGATCATTGTAAGGAATTCGTCTCAATATCCTTTCATTGAGGCATATTTGGTATTATACACAACATTCATTTACACGGCGTATAAACCCCTTTGACTTTTACTTTTATTCAAAAGGAATCTTTTTATACGAAGCATTTTTACTAAACGACAAGAGGAATGTTTTTTCTTACATATGCGGCGACAAAGACTTCTCCGCCGTCGTGACTATTATTTCAGTTTCGGCTTCCTCTATAAGCCATAACTTTTTTAAAAAAGAAAAATAAATAGCATGTTATACTTTTCTTTTATTTTGGAAATGAAAATGGTTTTGATATAGTTTTTATTATGTCAATGCGTTGTATGGATATCTTGTGATTGAAGTGTGGAAATCTTATGTTTCCTTTATGCATGTTTTATGTGATACAATTATGTTATGGTTTATGATATGTTTAAACCTGTTCATATGAGGAATGCATTGGACTTAATAAGTGATGGGTGGCACCCGCTATAGCTCCTCGACGCATCGGTAGGTATCATGAGACAAACTAGTGTCTTGGCATGAGGCCTTGACAAAATCTTATTTTTAGTCTTGGCATGAGGACTTGGATACATGGATATGATAAACTGGCATTATGCATTCAATCATTAGGAAAGTGGTTATTGATATTGCATTTGATTATTCGACTAGTAGAATATCCATGTGAATAAGTAAATGGAATTATCTCATTTTACATTTGCCATATTTTGTTGAATTTCAAGTTTAAAAGGCTTTTGTTTTTGTCAGACATTGCCTTATTTGTTTATGTTTATTTATGAAAGCTTTTTCTATATTGTTATCCTTACTGATCATCTGAGCTCACCCCTTCCAATGTTTTAATTTTTCCAAGATGTGAAGAAGTATTTTATGAATGACCCGCATGGATAGTTAGAAGGGGATATGAGTGTGGAAAATGGATACTATGTTATTATAGTTTTTCACTTTATGATTTAATGTAACATTTATGAATGTATCTAGTGTTTCTAAGGCTAGTAAACTAATCGGTCTTTCGAGACTTGATCTTTTGTGATCATGAAAATGTTACACAGTAACGCACAGACTCTGGGTAACTGGGGTCGGGGCGTTACATTGTACCTATGGTAAAAGTCGTACCCTATCATAATACTAAATTATATTGTTCTACTCTAGTTAATGTGCCTACACTGAATCATCCTCTCTCCTTATAGAATTTTTCTAGTTTGCATCGCCATATTAGGTGGCCAGAAGGCCATAATGTTGCCCGAAAGCCTTACTAACCTAAAGGTCTGGGTGGCCCAAAGTCCATAAAGACTCCAGGCCCAAACTGATGGCCAAAAGGTAAATAGTTCCAGATTCTTCATTGTCGAATAATACCCACTACAATACCTCTATTGTAACCTATAAATATGCCTCTTCCCGGAATCAAACTTCGGTCTCGTGGATTCACTTCAAGATTCCTTACCAACTGGGATGAGTCTCATGTGCATAAAGAATATATCATTGGATATTATTAAAAAATAGTATATAAAAAATAATTAAGGATTAATTAACAATATGTGGACAAATAAAATATTAAAAATAAAAATAAAAAAAATAAAAATCTGAAATTTCTCAAAACAAAAAAATTCAAAATAAGAAATATAACAGAAAATGTACCATTATAGTCAATGAAAAACTAAATAATTATTAAAAATAATAAAAAATTTAAATTTTAAAAATATTAATCATTCACAATAAATTTATTATGAAGATCATCATAGCTTGGGTTTAAGGGGTTTCAGACGGAAATGGATTGTGGAAGTCAGACTTAAGGTCCTAAAATTATTACAAAAATTATAGTTTTACTAGATTATCGAATAACAAGATAAAAATAAATATTTATAGCATAAAAATATAAATAACTATATCTAAAACTCAAAATACCTCCATAAATATTGTTAAGGTTTTTTAAATAAGCAAATAATAATGAAATTGTATGAGTAGAGCTACTAGGAAATTTCCATTCACTCAGAAGCAATTAGTTTTTTAATCTGATCAATATAGGTATAAGCAATAAAATAAAAGAGGATAAGGTGAAGAGGATCACATGATGAATAGAGAATATTTTTAGTGGAAAGTTAAAAAATCAAAGGAGATGGTACAGTATAAAAAAATGATTTCCTTTTCAGGTTTTTAAATAACAAAAACTCTTAATCATACAGGAGGTTTTAATTTAAAAATAAATACCAAAAAGTTACTTACATGATTATTACATTTAATCACAATAAATATTTTTTGAATAATTATTTAAAAACTCATTAATTTTAATTATTAGTTGTTTTTAAAACATCCTCAAATAATTATCAATTTTTTATAGTGTTTTGTTTGGAGTCGTGGTCCTAACACCGACCTTTAGCCAACAATAATTGATAACATTACTTTTATATGGCCAAAACCAGTACCAACTATACACTATCCCTCATCTAAAGTGATAATGATGACTAATACACTTTCCATAACCCCATCGTTTTCAAGGATTTAGACTGAAACAAATTCAGCTCATATGTCTCTATAAATTATATACTAGAAATTTCATGATTGAAATATTATGACATAAATCATATTTATAGATTAAATCATGAGGATAATAAACCTTGAAACATAATCTAAGAGAGGCATGATAACCTATTAAAAATAAAAAAATTCTTAACTATGTAGAACCATAAGAATATCCAGGTAATTATCCTTGATAATATAGTACTAAATTACACAACATGTATGTCTATCTTTGACATGGGTCAATATGGGAAACACTTACCAAAAACTTAAAATTTACTTTTTAAAGATATATTATCCCACCACTATCTGGTCTATATTTATTTAGACTATGTGGAACATAGAAGACATCACCTACATTCTATACTCAATTAGCCAAGGGTCAAACATCTATTGGAACAAAGGAGTCCTATATTGTTTGAACTCATGAAGTGAATTCATATTAATAAGATCATAAAAATATCCCATTGGAATGATCTATCGATCAGTTTGTGGGGTATCACCTACCAACACTCTAGAAGGTGGTTCTTCTTATTTCACCAAAGGTATATGAATTTACCATATTATTCCAAGTGGACTCACCTCACAATCTCATCCCTAAATACATGGTTGATCCCTTATAAGATTGATAATGAGAGGCTCAATAACTTATAAAGTCACATCATATATGTATATTCAGATTCAAGCTGCATATCAACATTAGGAAATCCTAAAGATGAAAAATATTATGCATGATTATTATTATACAATATTTTGGGTGCTGACATATGGAACACTCAGATTGAAATGACTAAATCCCAAAAAAATTATATACATTGTTAAATATTCTAAAAAAAACTAATGAAAAATAGTTTTGAGTAAAAAATAAGTCAATCACAGTCCTGATTTATAGATTTATTGGTTGATACTTCAAAATTTTGTTCCCTAGCCTAGAATTTTTACTAATGACAACTTCACACCATTGAACTATGTCCAAAAAAGAATAATTACATGAATACAATCTGAAATAATGCTGGAATGGTGCGCGGTCAGAGAGATTTCATGGTGATGATGACGTATAGGTTTTCTCCCTCATGTTAGTGCTGGATTTCCTAGGGTTAAATTAGATTTATGGTGGATATCATCTGCCAATTATTTGAAACATTGAAGCCACATGATGTGGGTATGAGGTATTTGTGAGATTTTTGACTTCTAAAGGCTCACAACCAGGGGACGTGGGCATCCATGGGGGTCAGCTAGTAGGTTTGACTGAGTCCACTAGATCCAGGCCTCTCACTGAGTCAGATGATGATGGTGAGTATAGATCGATGGTAGTGTCATGAGATTCATGTGTTGTGGATGATATTGGATTCTATAGGCATTGGACGGTTGGAATGGCTAAAATCTATAGAATCGCACTGATGGATGTTGCTCTGTACAAATACATGGTGTTGCTTTCGATGAAGACTAAGGATATAGTGATTGGTGTGGCTGAAGCTTGGTGTTATGAGTTCGGGTCGATAAAAAATATTGTTGGGTGGAAATCCTCACAAGTGAATGCAGGGATAAAGTTTCACGATGTTTGTAGTGCTTCCTCTAAGGCAGTTGCAATGGAGACATGTATTGTTAATTTGAGTACTGATGCGAATAATTATTGTGTGGCGGATGATGAGAGGGAATCCAGTAGAAGGAATTTTACTTGTTTAAAGGGTATTACCCTTGATCAGATTGTTAGGATAGGTGAAACAACCAGTTTAATTTCTAAAAAAGACGGAATAGTTGAAATAATTATTATTTGAAAATTGTCTATTATTTCCAGGATTTTCAATCTTGCTGGTGGAAATCCTTGGAAGGTTTCTAACTTGGTTCAAAAGCTGGAATCTATTTGGAAATATTAATAGTCGAGATGTATACCTATGGGTAGGGGATTTTAAATATCATTTTTTCATAAGAGGAAATGAATCACAGGGTGTGGGGGATCAAATCAATTGATTTAAATTCATGTATTATATGCATTCAAGAATTGGATTTTTGTTTGCCCCTTTTCCTTTTAAAAACACCATAGTCCAAGTTTGGATTAAGATTATTGGACAAATTGGATTTAATGTAATATCATGTTTCTCATTGATATTTCCTCTCCTATTTGTATTCTAATAAAAATGTATAAATGTGCAAAGATAGACATGTATGATCACTTCTATAGGATCCTGGTGGATGTTGACCTCAGCATGTCCTTAATTAATAATATTTTGTTGCCAGCTTTGGATGATGAAATTCCCCTTAAAGTAGAATATGAAATAATTCCACATTTTTTCATGGAATTTCAAACAATTTTCCTTGTCATGGACACATGCCACAAAAATTTGGTTTGCTCCTATTGAAATGTAAAAGGGCATCATGAAGATTATTTTAGGAAGAAAATGAAAATTCATAATAATGTGGATCATGTAGATGGTAGACATGCATTAGTAAATGAACTTGTGTCTAAGGTTATGACTAATGCTCTAAAGGGACAGTCCCCCTTCATGTCGATAACTCATGGTCCCTAGTTTTCTATTGGCACATACACTCATGCACCCAACCGGAGTGCTAAACCTAAAAGAAATTTTCATCATTGTATACATGGTGCAGAAGGAAGGTATTAGTCCTACCATGAATGAGAATATGAAAATGGATGCACCTGCTCCTATTTTGGGAGATGAAGGTTTGAAGAACAAGACAACTTTTGACAATGTTCAATCTCATTTAGATGTTTCAGAGGACATCTCTGTGAAGCCTCATTTGGGAATGGATGCATGCAGCTGGTGACTCCCCAATGCATGTCAATCACTAATAATGCAAAACAAAGAACATCCCAGCCCAGGTAATAATGAAAATATCTCAAAAATCATGGAGGAAATCAATAATCTAAGAGAAACACCGGGTATCCATGGAAAATGGGATGATATTAAAGATGATTCTCCAAAAAATATTTCCTTTATTCACACGCTATTTAAAGGGAAATTAGTTCTTGTGGATGATGAAGGATTCCAACCCTTCCATCCGCAGAAATCAAGACATAGGAAAGGATACTAATGCCTTAATCCAACCATGGTTACCAGTTCTCATGCACCCATATCCTTAGAATCATAATAGTATAACAATTATGACACTTCATAACAATTTGATTACGAATTTTGGTGAAACTTATTTGGTCATTTCATGAGGGAATAACTACTTGTATTTCCCAATCCATCATTCCTTTCCTTTTATTTATTTTTAATAAAAATGGATTAACATTACCCTTTAATAAAATAAAATGAATCCAATCTCAAAATTCTTCCCCTATGAAAAAACTAATCTAATATAAAACTAACAAAACCCAATCAATCAGGGCACTACATGGATCGGAAAAAATCCATTTTCCAACTCTAAGACTACGTCCAAAGGGATATATATGGTGACAATTATTCAGAAGGTATATCCCAAAAAACATGAAGTGTTTTATAATGTACGTATATATAAGTACTAATATGTATAAAAGATGAAAATAATATGATATTTTTTATATATTTAGAATATGTATAAATGAATGTGACATGATAATCCAATTAAACGGTAACAAGTGAAAACCCCATTAATTAAAAGAAGTAATATATATTCCCACAAAACCTAAAGGGAATCAAACCTATAAAAATAATGCTATAGGTAATTTTATAATAAATTATCACATGAAATGGACATTGTCTTCTTCTTTATTGTATTGTTACTACTAAGTTATCTCTCTACCTACAGAGATCCCACAAAGATCACCTCAAACCATTATATTTTCTGTATAATCCCTGACATGTTTATATAAAACTCCTTTGAATTGGTTAGTATATAAAACATTATAGGATTCATAAAAAACAATAAAGATAGATAAGTATTTATTTTATGTCGAAACTAAAAATGCATAATGGTTTCTATTTATTCGTATAATTCAAAGAGAAAAGATGTATAACAGTTCCCCAATATACACAACATATGTAAAAAATGAATTATCCTGAGTAAGTAACCCATGAATCCATCATATCAATCTCTTTAGACCATTTCAGCTCTCAGAAACTATAATGTGTGACATGTATCTCATCTATGTAAGTATTGTTCATGGAAGAAACTGATCTCGGTGGAGGAAACACACACATGTTGGGAAAGGGATTACCTGATTCCATGAATAAATTACCATAAACTTCATAATATGGTGGAGTACATAACTATATGAAAATATATGTATCACATTCTATATGACTATATTAGTACAAGGTATATTATTAAACTCATCTATACTATGATCAGTATGCATGATCCCCACCCTCAGCACTATGGAGATAATAAAAGACAAATTCATAATGCACATTATGTCGAACTATTAATGAAAAAGATGGATGTACCATGAAGTTATTAGTGGAAAAAATCATTACGGACTACTCCAATTATGAAACCCAATTTTAATGAAATAAATTAATAACTTCTTCCTTCCAATAAAATTTTAATGACATTTACATTTGGGGTTCTATAATTATAACCTTGTACCTAATTCTTGTTATGTTCCCTTATCTATTAGGAAGATGGGGGGTGTCTAATTCTATGGAGTGTTGGATGGTCCATTCGTTGTGTAGGACTTATTATGGTACTTATTATATACCATCAATTCATAATTCATAAGGTGACTAAATTACACAACATGTTACACTTCACCATATGTCATTTTAAGCTAAATGATTTGTTAGTTATATATTCCTTTTACACACAGAAATGAGAAACTTGGGATGAGAAAAAATATACATTCAGAGTATGTTGCATGTGATAATAAAATCAAAACTAAACCTTATCTGCTATAGCATTGAAGTACCCAATGTGTACTTCGCGAACTATAAACTATATGATTAAATATATGACATCTATAAAGTACAATTTCACAAAATTCATCCCTCAAACATCAATATCACCTCTTATATTTCTCAAATCCTATCTTAGTCCATCATCAAACCCTTATGTATTCTTTTAAATCCTTTTATAATGAACCATTATCAAAATATTATATGAACTCACATTCATTTATCCCTAATTACTAGGACCATGCACCACTTAAAGAACCCAAAATGACATGTCACCTGGTGATCTATTATCACTTATCCATCCTCCTAAGGGACTCTCTATTAACTTTCATACCTAAATTAGTTGTTCATATATTTGTATATTGAAAATTCATCAATATACACTATGGCTCATTGAACCTCAAACTATTTTGAAGACATAAACAGAATGAATAAATACAGGAGGAATGATGAAGAAGAAAAACAAAGAAATTTTTTCAAATGTTTATATAAGATCTAACCATTGATCATTCGGCACAGATTCAAAAATAATAAATATTTTCGGGGTTGTATTAATATTTTAATGTATAATTTTAATTAAAAATATTATTTTATAGGGAATATTTTTTTGACACATTTCTACAAAATCCAAGATATGTTCCTCAAATAGATACAAAAATTCAATAATCAGATAGAAAAGTATTTTTATGTAAGATAAACTCATCAATAAGATTCATAAAAGATGCATCACTTAAAAAACTATCAGGGGTGGATATTATTAACAATTTGTTTTTCCAAATTTGATATTTTGGTGGTGAGAAATTCCCACCTGCAGTTGTCTATGGATTTCATCTTTTATTTGACAAAGGGTAAATTTAATATTTAAATACACATTTTGATTTTATTAAAATACTCTTTCATCCTTATAAAATTTCTATAATTAATTTATCTATGTCAAGTAGTTTATAAAGATAAACTAGATTTCATTTTATTTTTAATGAATCAAACATAGACTTACCAATAAATAGTTACAATAGTTTGAAGATATATATTTAATATGAAAGATATATATGTGTTCACTAAACCACACATACTCTATATATCATTAAGGAATCCTTATTCATAGCTATATTAAACCTTCCTAAAAACATTCTATGAGTACCCATTTTAGGTTTTACCTATAATATATCCCTTAACCCCACCACCATTGTTGACTAATAGGAAAAGGGGTAAAGTATAGAGTAAAATCCTTGCACCCAACTCTGGACAAAAAAATGACTCTACATGTGTGCCTCTAGATTTTCTACGCTCTACTACATACCCCCAATCACACATGGAACATACACATTATCACCTATTCTGTTCACCCAGTTAATTCCATACATTAACTATGTATGTGAAAAAATATCTCCTAGGATTTCAAGGTAGTTAAGACATATGTCCAGGATTTCCAATATAAGTATCTAGTTACCACCAATAACTGACACAAATGGACACACATAAGTCAAACCAATAACTATTGTGACAAAAGAGCTTCTTTCTTTATTCCCATTTATTCAATAATCTATAAAAGGTGACATTCGAATAATATTCTAATGAGATGTGATGAAAGAATTACAAGAAATACCTAGGCAACTATGTACTTTTTTAGTAGAGTGACACCCAACCCTTAAGGCCACATGTGGGTGAATAAAAATTGTTCATAGATTCCATCAATATTAATCTGTTCCAAGGAACAAAAACTTAGTGTAATGCAATGGGTTCCAACACCGAAATAATCTGACAATAAGGCTTTAAACACCACTAGACAAATTTATTTTAACCGCAGGCCCAACCCATAGTTATAACCCTTACTAGGGTACCTATAACCATTGTCTGGAACCATTATTATATGGTCTAAAAGACCATGGTCTGACTATGGACACACAAATGTACATCCATGGATGATGACCGTGGTTTTACCCTTCAATCAAAATAAATAAAAGTGTTGGTAATAATCTAATGAAATTTTTTATAATTTGTGTAACTCATTACCACTATATTTTGATAAATTATTCATAAATTATTGTACATAATTATAATTAATATAATTTTTTTTTAAAAAATATTATGGATGTTACTATGACCAATGGGGATGGACCACCTTGACTACGATCATAGGTGAACATGGGATTTTATATTGACATGGTAAATGTAAACAATGTCTATAAGATTTTCACTCACCCTTCCAATTGAAATTATATTTTCATGAGTGTGTGGGGTATTGGATATAGAAATGTTAATTTTTTTACCATCAATATAGGTATATTATATCCACAGTCAAACCTGAATGTCATTATACGTCAATGGTAAAAGTCGTTGTTTTCTATTAATATAGAAAATATAAAAACTGAGACATCTGAGCACCAGGATAGCTGATCACCTAGACACTTGACAATTAAGAAAATTTTTAAAACACTACAAATAGACCTCAGTTCAAGGGAAACACTTTTCCCAAGTCTCTGCACTAGGATTTCACCACTCCATAGGCCCCTACTAGGGTTCCACTTCTCCATAATTTGATACACGGGCTCCACTTCAACCTAAACACAAACTAGCATGCCACATTACCCATGACACATAACAAGGGATCCCTATTCACTATATCCTCATAAAAATGTTATTATTCACCAAATACACTACTTCAATGACTATACTAATATACAGTCCTTTAGTTTAGGTACACCTACTGTTTTCTTCATATTTCATGACTTGATTTACTATTATTGGTTTCTTTATACCTAAAGTTTATATTATCCTATTATATTCCATATATTCCCCTACATGAAATTTTCCACATTGGTTACTAATATTCTTGGAGTCGAGATACTCCTCCTCATTTATTCATTTTCTCTCTATAATAATTATTATAATGATTTCCTTAAAAATATTATGCGGTGATCCTCCCCATAGCTTCTAAAAAAACATTTACGTAACAAACAATTTTGAGTGAATCAAAAGGGGTTTATCATTAGAACTTCCATAACGAAACCATTTTTTCAAACCATTAAATTTAAAGCACTAATTTCATGACTTTAAACTGAAAAAATAAAATATCTTTACAAGATGACTTTATACAGAATGGATGAGTCATATCACATGATCTTAAACAATGTGGAATATATAATATTTTTTAAATTCTTATTCCAATATAATTCATAGGATTCCTACAAAATGTCTTATCCCAGCATTACTAGCATTACATATTATTTTGAGGAAGGATTATATCCCAGACATTAATATCCTTATTCTGTGATGAGTATAAGAAACCAACCTTTTATGTGACTAACATAATATTCCCCATGTAATTTGAATAACATATCCCATTATTATATATGCGTTAATCATACAACAGATATCCAATGAGCATAGGAATTCATATTATTTATTATGATATAATCATGAGATATGCGAGGAAAGATTATTTGATATCCCATAATCCCATATGTGACATGACTAAGATGAACCTTCTCTCAAATATGTATATTTCATGATTAATATACCATTACAGAATGACATGAGAATGATTAAATATCCTTCAACTGAGTGAAATCCCGAATATTTCATTTTATATACAGTTATGAATGGATAATAATGACCAAAAAGTGATTAAAAATTAGAATACTTACTAAATATCATTTATTTAATAACCTCCAACTAGATTCCACAATTCCTTTGTTTGAGACTCTCCTCTAGGATTACTTATTTGACTTTAGTTGAGACACATCTATTGGTTTCCTGAGTCCCTTGATATTCGATAATCTTCATGGTTTCCTCATATGCCTTGAGTTGAGAAACTCTTCTTGGATCCTATATATTCTTGGAGTGATTATACTTCTCTCATTGTAATTGAAATCCTTCCCCATGGTCGTATTCTAGAGAAAAATCAAAAGGGATGACTGTGTTTGAGACCTACATCAATAACTTTAGAAAAGATATTGTTATATTCTTCCCAAATTCTAGGAGTTTATAAACATCTCTTGGTTTCCTTAAATTCATCATGTTAAGATCATTCAGATCGTTTAAAAAAAATTATTAATATGGATCATACACCAAAACAATCCAAGAAGTACTCATCTTGCATAAGTCCCACAAGAACCCATTTCTAGTAACAATTCACTATGTAGTTTTAGCCTAATGAATATAAAGTACATAATGTATATCCATTTTTATATGTAAATAAATTCTGTGGATGGATCATGACTTATGATCGTAACATGGGAAATTAGATTTTTGTGGTCTTTGATCCTTATTAACCAACATACTTAGGACACCCATTCGTAGATCAATACCAATACCCTAATTGGGGATATATTCATGAATTTAAATATAAAATTAACTCATTAATGTTTTAGAGTAATAAAATAAAAAATGTGGTTCATTTCAGAAGACCTTAAAATTTATGATGTGACGTATTAATTGGAACAAATCTTGAACGGTTTTGATTCTCTTCATTGGGATATATAGGAAAAACCATTAATAGGATTAATTCTAACTCCACAACACATCGTGCCTCCTTTAAGAAATGATCAATCCCGCTCTATATGAAGGTTATGAATATTATTATGGGTTCTCTCAAAATTGTTTGTGATTTATAATTATGTAAAATATAGTGGTTTTCCTAGGTCCCCTCTCTTTAGGAAATGTGTCATCAATAAAAAAAATTATTTAAAATCAATTTATTATTGTTTTGGTAAATTTTATTTGATGAAATAATTGAAAATAGTTCAAATGGGTGTGAAAAATATAAAAATATAATATAAAAATAATGTCACAAATATTTATTGGAAAATTTCGAAAGGATTTTATTTTTTTGGTGAATATGAGTGGAAAAAAGAAATTAAATAAAAAATAAGTAAATGAAAGAAAATAAATCTAATAACCACCTAAATTAGTTATTAATAATTATCCATATATATATGTCGATTTAACTATTGTCCCATAAATTTTCCAAACCAAATCTATCTATAAATTAATACAAAAACATGGATTGGTAGAATTTAAACCTAGGTTGACATTGAGAATTTTAATAACAACCCCTACTTTAAATGTGGTCTAAATGAAAAAGTAAAATATGTGGAAAATGAAGAAAACATATCCACACATTTAAAGGGAATTAATGAGTGTGGGTATTATAATATAACATAGTAAAATTATCCATAATCTGAATAGTTTTGATAAATTTCTTTCTAGAATCATTCACACAAACTCGACCATTCGTTTTGAATGTTCATTGATCAACATCCAGAATTTGGAAAAACAAATTACTTAATATTATTTAGCATAGTAATATTATGTTCAGGGATACAAAATATTTAACTAAATTGAGTTTGAATTAGAGAAACTACATACAAAAATTATTTTTCTTGGGTGAAGCTATCCTCATGGGAATGATTTTCATATGAAATGGTCTGCCAGGGAAAATATAATCACAATGACACTATTATATTTCATCCCTAATTGCTCAAATAAATTATAAAAATGGGGATATTAAAATTAAATATTTACATGAAAATAGTTTGAAATTTTGAAAACAAAAAAATAGATTGTGGAAGAATATAGGGAAAGCCTCTTGGAAGAGATCATCGTGTCCACACCATCCTTCTAAAAATTGATTATAAATGTTGAAGATAAACAATCCTTTGTATAATTAACCAAATATAAATTAAAAATAACATCAAAAAATGAATAAAACATTTTAATATAGTGGATTGGTCGATAGTTTTCATGAGTTTTAAAGGAGTAAAGTATAAATTCTGTCAAAATGGAACTCTATTTTGTGCAATATCACTAACCATAAATATGAATGATATGGGATAATATATAGTGGAATGAAATTTTATTTCTTGAGTCCTATAACTTGTGTAAATATGTCTGATCAATATGATCATTATTGTAAATTTTATCATTTCATAATTGATGTAATGTACACATTAGTGAATCTACTCCATATGTGAATGGTGGGGCCTTGTTTTCCAGCAATATTTATTACTAATATTGTGGTTTAAAAAACCAATTATCATCCAAATATGTTATAATTCTATAAAATAATTTCTAATTAAAATTAACATCATATAAAACATTATAAAAATTACTAATATGTAGTTGATAGGGAAGTACTAAAAATTATTTTATATTTCTAAGTTCATGATATAACTAAAAATTAAGATTTATTAATCAATGAAAAGTATATATGGGATAATTTAATAAATTATTATGTATAAAATATTAAATAATATCATGGTTTATCTAATTTCTCAAACATACACTATTTTTAATTGTTTGAAAAAAGTATTTAATATTCATATAAAAATAAAAAAAATCAATAAGGAAAATATTAATGAATTTTTTTAAAAAATAGAATATATCATGTCTCATCTATAAAAAAATTTCATTCAGTTTTTCTCACTAAATAAATTTTTTCTGACTTTATGAATTCATTCATTACCCAATCACAACCTACCTCACATGGATAATATTATTACATTTCCATAATGAATAATGTAACCAATAGTTTTGATCAAAACTTATGTTAATTATACTAGCCATAAGATATAATTTAATATCATATGTCAATAATATAATGAAAAAACCAATACTAATCATAAGGAAGTAACAATTACAGTCAAATGGAACTGAGGATAAGGGAAACTAGGTAATTTTATGAAATAAATTAAATATAAAAACAATGTTAACTCTTAAAAACATCACATATAATCAATGAAATTATTTAATTAAATATTACCTTCTAAATTTTAAATTTCCTCCTTTCCCCAACTCAATTAATGGGATTATAAATATGGTATTATGTAAATTTAATGATAAAACATATTTTCATTTTCTCTTATCTCATTATTTTTTGAAATAATACACTTAGATATGACCTCACACACATATCTTAACCACTTTATTATCTCATAAAGACACAAATTATAGAACCTATAACATTATCAATGGTTGATTAAGAGTAATTTTTTAAATTCATAAGGAGAAACATTTTCCTTTTTCATTTTTATAATTATATTTTTTAGGTTTAATGACATAATTAAAAGGTAAAAAAAATCATAACCATCACTCTAATATCCTAAAAGACAACACCACACTTCTTCCTCAAATTTAATCTTCCCTTTCAACTATGGTAAACATAACCCTCACCCATAATCCATTGAATGTCATGAGGATACCATGACATGGGTATGAATGATAAAATAATATTGTAATGTGTGTTTCCTTAGTGTGTTCATTCATGGATGTTATGAGATTAATTAAATAAACAAATAGATGGTTTAGAATCAATTATATGGGTTTTAGACCCAAAAAAACCCCAATCATATTAATGTGACTTCATTCAATCATTGATTTAACCTGGTAAAATTCAAATTCAATTAAAAAATATTCATGAGTGTATCTTAATAAATTTTAATCATAATGTACAGATATTATTCATTATAATACCACATGTGATGGAAAAAATTATTCGGGATAGTCTTTTTAGATTATGGATTTCACAAATTAGTTAATATAAAACAAATTAAAACCATATTATCGAAAAGATATTGAAAATGAAAACAATTTTGAAATCTACTTCATCAAAAATCATTTAAAATCTCTAAAAATCAATATTATTGGGACATATTTTGATTAGTATTCATTTAATCTAATATTTATTTAATATAGTATAAAATAATATGTAGAAAACAAAACTTGCACTTAAATATATTAACACCAATAAAAAAATTTAATTTCTTATTTCAACCTTTTCTATTAAGAAATTATTTTTTTATTATTTCAAAATTACTTTTAGTAAATATCAATCAATCCAATAAGGAAAGAAAAAGATAGAAAAAAACTTATTCATAGTGGAAACCTTTAGTATTACACATATGTGAAACCTAATAAAAACATTAAATTTGAAATAAAAAAATTATGAATATATAGAAATAATAATAAATTACAAAAATAAAAATGGAAAGGGAAACATAATGGGTTAAATCATTATTTGAAACTCAACTTGGTACTGGGTTTTTAGTTCCCCACAAGGTTTTTACCATATGTTATCCAAAAACTAACGATTTGAGGATTTTCATTAACATAAACCATTATATATGTTTTTTTACAATGATAATCACATCACATATATTGTTGAGAACAACTTGGATAGTGTAAAACATATCCACCTCCATTATAATAAAAATTATATTGTTATATTAAATGGTGATTTATTTTAATGAATGGGTCCCCTATTTTATCTTTGGCCAATAATTCCTTATCATTCGATTCATTCTCGATCATCTTATGGATTTTATCTACATGAAAAGTTTAAATATTTGGAATGTTTGATAATATTTCTATATGAAGCTTATTGAAATAGGTTACATTAATTTTAAAACCCCTCCCCCTTAAAATCAAGAACTTATGAATCAGTTTCACTAAGAAAATGTTCTAGGAATTATTTCTCTTGAAATTACAATATCATCTTTTCTTTAATTAGGACATTAATATCTTATTGATCATTATAATGGGTAGTGTATAACTGATCAAAAACTATAAATTAATTATATAATGAGTGATAAGATTATTCAAACAATGAAAAATTAAAACTAATTGTACATATTAAAAATTTAACTCCCATGACCAATTCAGACTATAGTATTTCCAATTTAATGCATAAAAATGGAAGGATTTCTATATGATATAAAAATTAATGGTTGTGTAATGTATCATCAAAATCTACAATAAGTTATTTGAATGTGTAATGAAGTGAAAGAGAATTTTTCTCTTCCTTGTTTGTTTGTTTCTAAAACTCTTGGAAATATAAGAAGAACCATGTATGTTATAGGGAAAATTTTTATAGATCACGTTGTCCATGTTTTTCCATAAATTTATAAATGTGATAATTGAATATCCTCTCTCAATAAATATAATTTCATTCTATAATTAACTATATTTCAAATAATTTAACAATATTCTTAATTATGAGTGTTAGTTACTTTTAAAAAAATAGTTAAAAAATGAAACAAAATAATTAGTGAAATAGTGTGTGAAAACCAAAAAATAATGATAATTTTATGAATTCATTCATGTGTGGTAAGAAAATATTTTAAGTGTTTTTAATATTTTAAGTACATGGTTATGACCAATATTATTTCTTTTGAGGACCCATATCATTAACCACTAAATATTCTAATTAAATTTATTTTATCTCGCATATCATTAAGTATTTTAAATAAATTTAAATGGTTGATATGTTCATCGAAAAAATTTAAATATGAACATATATTAAATTTAAAAAAAATTGTTGTTGAAGAAATGAAGAAAATATTTTTTTAGAAAAATTAATAGGGGAGTAAAAAAACTATTACTTAAAAATATCTGAATGGAACAATTTGATCAATCTAATATACCACATAAATATCCATTAATTGATATAAATTACCTTAAATCTATTTAATAATTAACATTATATTTTTCAACCCATTAGCAACATATAAAATATAATGTCCATAAATATAGGATGAATTATACTCTAGGTTTACATTAGGGATTCCAATCACGGAACCCTCCTTCAATTTTTTTTAAAAGAAAATTAACAAACCTTGTCAATTATAGAATAACTTCCTTCCTAGAAAGGATAATTCATAGGTTTGAGAAATATATTTTTACCCGGGTAATTTAACCCTTGGATGATCAAATTTTGTAATTTATGGTCCTTTCATATGATCCACAGAAACACAAAAACAACCTTAATTTTCCTTGGCAACATTCATATATTTTCAAAATAATATTAATTGATCAAAAATTGTTGTAATGAATTGTTTTCATGAATTAGAAATAAATTACGGAATGGATTGTAAATTATATTGAATAAAAATGGTAATCGATCATTCAATAATGGAGTTTTCATCTTGTAGATGATTTTCATAAGAAATGGTTTGAAAGGGTAATCCCCAACATCTTATCAACTCTTATATTATAACCCATAGAAGTGTTTTAAAAGATAATGGGGGGGAGATAATAAAAAAATTCTATTTAAATGAATAAAATATTGTAATTTTGAAAATAAATAAATAGAACATGGTTGATATAACTAAAATCATCAAATAAGATATCCTTTTTTGAAACCTATCCTTATACCAATCATTAAGAAAAGTGGAAGAGATCCATTCTCATGGAAAATAAACCTCAAATCCAAAATCAAACATCTATATTTGATACTAAAAATTTATTTATAGTGGAGTTAAGGAAATGAAAAAAAATAAAATGGAAAAGTAAAAAATGAATCATAATTCTATTTGTCGTATATATGGCCATAAAAATGAATTTAAATGGAGAGGATCTAGTTGAGTAAAATCTATTTTTGACTCCTATAACAAGATTAAATATTTTATATGAATATGATAATATACGAATATGTTATTTCTTTATAATAAAAGAAAAATCTAGATTGAAAAATAGACTCAAACTATAAAATGTGGATCATTATTATCCATAAAACCTTGTCATCTAGCTCATGGTATTCAATGTAAAATTTTATCACAAAAATGTGAAATATTTTATTGAAAATATTAAAATCAAATTTTGATAGATATATAATTATAGAACAAAAATAAAATGATCGCATTAATGGGAAAACATGACTTTCATTATAATTTCGAAATTCATTATGTAATTGTGTATTCGGATTAAATCATTCATTAAAACTAATTGTAGTGATATAAATTTATTATTATAAATATTGTGTTTAATAAAATAACGAATTAATAGGATGTAAACTGAAATTTTCCTACCAATATGTCTTCAATCTATTGAGTGAACAAATACATGGATAAAATAAGAAATAAAATAATTCACATGTGTAGTGTGATCTAAAATGTATATTTTTAATTAATATGTTTTATAAGGATGAAGAATTATCATTCTATGTAGGTTTCATTTAACTTAAATAAATTAATAATTGTGTCCCGATATAAGTAATAAAAAATTTTAATGTATGAATAGACCTCCGGTATTCATAAATGATGTGAAAACGAAAGCATCACTGGTATTTTTCAATTACCGCCTATTTTTGGAAAGAAGGTTCGTACTGATTCAAAACATGTGGGTGTGGGGGTGAAACAAAAAAAGAATGGTGAAACTATGGTGGCTCCTTAAATTGAAATAATTCGATTGACCATACATTATAATTGGTGATACTGAACTACTGGGATTCTGATTATCCATTTGAATAAAAATGCCATCTAATATTAGAATACTATAAGGATTAATAATATCTAGTTAGTTAAATGAAATTTTAATTTTAGCGTTGGTTTTTATTATCCACTAGGTAGTACCACATTGATTAGAGGCCACTTTCATCACTACAACTTCCAAAACCCAATGGAATCGATGTATATAGTCACCTACCAGGTTATTATATTTCCATATGGTGAATGATGTTGTGAAAGAATACCTTTTTGAAGGGATAATTGAAACCTTGGATGAATCATGTTCTAGACTTTGGGGACTATAACAATGAAGGAAAACAGAATTTAGACTTGCTAGTATGGGAAATCATCCCCCATGTAAATATAAAATCTCTCCAAGAGTCTCTCATAAGACAATGTGTATTCACACCTTCATTATCATAGAGAGGGGGAGTATTAAACCCACCATGACTAGGAAGCCATTTAGAATCTACCAAGAAGGGATCATTTAATTATGGTCATCATCAATGATATATGACCACAATTATAAACAACTATATATAGAAACCAATTTCATCCCTAATCACCAAGAATAATGAACCCATTTTAATATCTCATTAGGGAAATCAATTTACATTGTATAAAAATAATGAATATATCATTACAAATTCCAATATCCCTAATGCACATTGTCTACCCTAGTAGTGGCCTGAGGCCAATTATACACCACAATTATCTAGATTCTAAATAATTCAACAAAACATACCATGGTGATTTAAAAAATAAACCAAACACTGATGGATGAGTGTGTTAACAAAAATGGAGGTGCCTATAGTAGTATTCCATCAAATCCACAATTTAGTAGAATATTGGTTTAGGATGTTAGAAAAGAGTAAAAACTATAATATCTAGATGGAAGCCCCAGACTATAGGTGTGAGGTAATTTTTAACCTGATAATATTTTTTTATATTTATTTGGATGAAACTTTAAAAAATATAAATATAACTCCTCAAAATAAATTTGTGTTCCCTGATTTAGTATTCACATTAATATATTACAATAACATTATCCCAACTAATTTATTGTAATATGATATTGTAAAATAACCAAAAAATGGGGAATATGTATAGAATTTCACTCACACAATGGTTAGATGGGAATGTGATTCCTCAAATATCTAAAGGAAGATCCTTCTATTCAGTAGAATGTATAAGAAGCAAGACGAAGAACCTAAGGTAATATAACATCCAAAAACATTATAATATATTTAATATCTAAAATAGATTCTATATATTTACAATAATGAAACATTGAGTTAGTGTGCATTACAAGTTAGAGATACCTTACTTGATGTCTTGAATTACATGCAAGACATAGTTTTATCAAACTATAATATATTTTTAAAATAAAATTTGAAATAGACTAGTCATCAATTTAGTAGTCTTGAATAGATATAAAAAAATTATAAAAATTATGTTTATAAAAATATATATTGAATTAATTTTATACATATTAATTATAAATTAATATACAAATAAATTGAATATAAACTGATTATTTTTATAGAAATCAAATTTTATGCTCAAATATATGTTTCATAGTAATAGATTAAATTAATTATAATTAGTGAGTGATATTAACAATATATATATATATATATATTATTTAGTAAATAAAATATTGTTTATATTCATCTATAAGTTTTGATAGAAATAATATATTAACAAACTCTATTTTACAGATAAAACCCTATATTTTTATAATGGCATTTTTACCACTTTTAATGGTAACCCCATTAAAAATATTAATATCAACAATTTAATTTATTTAATAGGTCAAAATAAAATACATATTTTAAAAATACATAATAATTATGTAAGATTGAATTTTTGATATTTTTTTGAAACATTTCATTTTTTAATGAATAGTTAAAATACTAAATTTTTGTTGAAGACTGCTTTTTTATATAATTTATTTAGAAGGATAAATTATAAATTTTATTGGTATGAATGTATAATTAGATAATATTTTTATCATTTAATGAAATTTATTTCATTGGAATTTATTTCACATTGAAATTGATTATAATGATATAACAAACTTCCAGATGATTTTACTCTAAAACCCTGCATTTTTATACAACCAACAGGTTTAAATTTAAATCATCTTATACCAAAAATATGATTTGAATTTAGAAAAATGGATTTGATATTTTGAATCAACATAATTTATAATTTTTTAAAATACCAACTTTTTCTTTGACCAAAATTATTAGTGAATGAAATTAAAATTAATTACAATGATTAAGGTTAAATTAATGTAAATAAAAGACGAATCCTTTAACAATAGGTCCCAAAACAACCTATAAAATTTTAAAATACCTCTTGTATGGAAATTTTTAGACCCTATACTATATTTTATTGAAATTGATCCATTATTGGATACAATTTCAACTTGTGAAATGTTTATGAAATTCATTTGTCAAAATATTACTAGAGCGCTGCTCCTCCTCCAATATAAAAGGACTCATCTCCTCCAACTTCCACACAACTCTCAAGTGAACATGGAAAGGCCACAATCTGACCAAATATATCCTCAAAATACCTCCCTTAATCCTATAATTTTCCTCTTGGGAATAAATAAATCCAAGGGAGATTTTGGTTTCAACCAAAAGAAGTTACTTGATTAAGAGGTAAAATCAGTACTTATGGGTTTTTGTTTTATATTCATTTTAAAACCCATGAAACCTTATTTTTAAATTTATTCATAAAAAAAATAGTTTCTAAATTATAAAAGGTTGTTTTTATTCTAATATTTAGACCTAAAATTTCACAATGTTTCATATAATGGGTAACCAAAATTCTGTTTCTATCTAAGTAAAACTACTACCTCAAAAAATGATGATGGCTTATTTTTTCCTTTAAAACCTATCATGGTGGACATTATGATGGAAACTGTATTTATATAATATATATTAATATATATGATATTTATTATTTCATTATACTTTTTTAATACTTTTATTACACATACCATAAATACATCCCATTTTATTTTAATATAATTACATCGTTTGAAAGAATTATGGACTACCTCCCCCTCGAAATGATTTTATTCATTCACACAATACATGGAACATATAAAGGATGTATTCATTTGAAAATACTCTAAATAAGAAACCACTATAAAATATTTATCTAATAATTATGTATCTATAAATATACTATGTATATATATCATTTTATTTATTAACCTTTCACCCACTTAAAAATAGATAATGTCGTTTGTTGACGTGTGGACTACCACCTCCCCGACATAATGTGATTCATTATACATCACAAGAATTATGAATATATGTATATATGATAATTTAAAATGTTATTTATGATATAATTATCATTAATTAATTATGTTGTGTTACATACCATATTTTCATAACGATCATTGAAAAATAGGAATGTTACTAATGCGTATGTATGACCTATCATCTCCTTGATCATAAAATTAATTAATTTTTTCCATAATCATATTTAAAATTTTATTTTAAAGGTATAAATAATTTATATATATGATAAATATTTCATTATTATTATTCTAGAGATGTTATATATGGAATAATTTGAACATAGTAGACCTACAAAAGTGTTTTTTGACACATAAATAGAATTCTGTTAAAACTCCCAACATAAACACAATATTTTAATTAGTTGTATAAAATAGAGTAAAAAGTTAAATAATATTATCTATAAACATGAAAATGGTTTTCAAGAAAGTATAAAATTTACATAGGTTTATTATACATCTTATTAAATTATGTTCACTTGAATGGAATTTCATGGTACGAGATTGTTTTATTATCTTTTACTTAGGTGAGATAAATTTCATGTTCACCACATACATATTTTATGTTGTTTATCTTCTAACCATATTTATATGTTATACCATGAATTAATATCTTAATTTTATAGAGAATGTAAATTCAATATTATTCATTCAAGAGGTTTATGATTTATAATGTATCAAATTGGTATCAGACACTTTGTAGTGTTTAATGACTTATTTCATCATTAGTAAATTTAACAACCATTCAATAGTATTTTTATTTTAGGAAATTATATAACCAATTTCAATAAATCATTCATTTTATTCTCCAATATTTATTCATGAACATTTTCATGTATTAGTAACATTTTCCGCTCTTTAGTACTCAAAATGTTTCAGAAAATGATTTTCAGATAATCTCAGTATATGCATCACTTTAGTCAGAGAACATGTTCCCTTATTAAAATCATTTTTTATTAAAAAAAATAAAAAAATTATTTTAGAATGATTTGGTAAAGAAATTTTTATCATTTTTTATTTTAACAATGTTTTAAAAGGAATCTTCTGGTCACTTTCCTAACAAGTATTTTTTTGACCCTTTTTTACCATGAAAAGAGAATGTTCTTGTACCTCGTATATCATTTATGGATTTAACTTCTATCATTTCATTGAATATTATTTTTTAATTTTTAAAAGGATACTGTTTAACAAATCTTTTTGATTTCTTTTTCAAATAAATGGGTTTTTAATTCATTTTATAAAAAAATATATTTTCCTATGGAACACTATTAAAATATTTTTTTATAGTATTTATATCCATCGATTACCAAAACACTTTATTTATATTTCAAATTGAGTTTATTTTACTTATTCCATCCTAATTCATCCTCTCAATGACTTATTATTGATTTGGTCAAGGATATTATTTAAAAAACTTCCTTGAATCTTTTTTATTACACATGAAATATTAAATAACTATGATCAATGAACAATAAATTTACCCATAGTTATCAATTTCATTTATCATGTATATTCATATTTTCAAAACCATTTACCATTTTACATATGGTGTCTACAATGATAGTTATTTGACTATTTGGGGAAATATTTAAAATTCTCTATTTATTATTCCCTATTGATATTTAGTAAGGATTCTTATTTATTTTTATTACTCGATATGATGAATTATTTGGACTCGTATTGATGGGGGGATCCATAACATTATATGAATCCTTCATGCATTGATAGGTTCTCATGAGACAAATAACTTGGAAAAATTATATGGGTTTCTATCTTTAGTTTTAAACCACTTTGAAAAAGGTCTTGATTCTATAGGATTTAATGTTCCTTAGACATGAATTCCATTAAGAAATCATTGCCTTCATATTAGTTTCAGTTATTATTCATCTGTGAGATTTTGCATTGACAAATTAATGGATACATTTCTCTTTTATTTCATTGATTAAATGGACTGTTTTTTAGTTTCATACCATGAAATATATATTTTTCATTAATTAGTTTTTTTTGAATGTAATGTGTTTCTAGTTAATACCTTTCCATATTTGTTATGCACTTCATTCTCATTTTATTTATTTTCTGGAATGTTAGTTTCGTTATATACAATGTAATAATAATTATTCCCATAGATTCATTATTTCATAACATATGTTTTTCTCTTACTGAGATTTTGAGCACTCCAAAATTAGGAATCTTTTCCCCAGGAATCGAAGAAGTATACTATAAATGATATGTAGGGATTTACATGATGGAATAAAGTTATTATCTAAGTTATTTATTTATAATTAAGGAAAAAATTATGTGGTATTAGTGAATTTTATTCACATATACGTATCTGGTTTACCAGGACTACAAAAATCTTTGGTTCTTCTGGGATTGGTTACTTTTAATCATAAAAATGTAATTCATAGTCGACATCAGATACAACCCTTATAGAGTAAAGTCCCTACAAATAGTTTTAGATGAAGTTTAGTAGTAACCATGGAAGCATGAGTTCAGAAGAAATAGGTTTTTGAACAGAACCCTAAGGAAAATTTAAGAATAATTATAGAAAAACATCCTATAATTTAGGTATGGTAGAAATTATTTAGGTCTTCCTTGAAATACATTCATGTCTTGATACTACTAGTGGATGTGTTTTAGGAATATAACTACCTAGGATTAATAACTCTATCAAGCTGTTCTTGGCCTAACTTGGGGTAACATGGTACACAATAGGGGCCTTACTTTACACTTTGTTTTAGAATCCAATGGGATATTATTTAAACAATTCACATTTTCATTACAATCCAGTATAAATGATTCTAACAATGAATAACCTACGTTAAAACTAAGGTGTTTTAGACTGATTATAATATGTCATTATTTAGAAGTCTTATAAATGATAATATGGTTAAAGCATATACAATGGAAGGAACTATATAGAAACAAATGGATGAAGTATTTATGTATTGGGGTTGTACTGAAAGCCATAGTTTAAAGGGTATTTAGTGATTAACCTTATTTTAGGTATGTCCATCATATTTATTTTGGAAAATTAATCACTATAAGAAATAAGATCCATAACAATGGTTTTGGGAAAACCCTTGGTATAATTCACTTATATGGACCTATACCAACGGTTTGGCCAAAACCATTTGGATAGGTCACTAATTTGGACATATACCAACGGTTTTCCCAAAACTATTGGTATAGGGGGAAACTATACCAACAGTTTGGAGAAACCATTGGTATAGGTCAATTAAATGGACATATACCAACATTGCTTCCAAAACCGTTGGTATAGGTCCCAAAATCAAAGAATCTATACCAACGGTTCTCAAAACTATTCATATAGGGTTATACCAATGGTTTTTGAGAACCGTTGGTATAGTAACATGTATTTGTTTATGGAATCTTCTTACATAAAAAATTAAATTAATAAAATTTTAAAATATTTATGATAATTCATATATATATTTAAGAAATTATGTTAAAAAAAGTCAAGTTAGGTTAGTGGTTAGGCCGTTCAGTCATAAACCTGAGGTACTAGGATCAGAACCAACAGAATGATACTTTTTTTAAATACATATACCAATGGTTTTATGGAACCGTTGGTATAGATTTTTCTTATTACTTATACCAACAGTTTTCAAAACCATAGGTATAAATCTATACCAATGGTATTTCCAAAACCGTTGGTATATAGATATCCCCATAGCTTACTGGCCAGTAGTTCTCCAAACCGTTGGTATAGGATATACCAATGGTTTGGAGGCCTATACCATTTGTTTCAAACCATTGGTATAGGGTATTTTTGAAGTAGTGAATTAATTTGTTTATAGAAAAGTACAACCTATAATCTGAGTGAGAACCAATCAAATCTGGTAAGGGCATGGGTTTTGAACCCATGACCGAATGATGATAAGGGTATCACAGCAACCCCTAACCTTTAAATGTCCTTGTTATTTTTTCATTGTTTTTAGTTAATAAATTTTAATAAATAATGTAAATTTAGATCCATTAGTATCCATTTTTAGTATTATATATTTATATGTTAACCATATTGGTTTTGGAAGATAGTTAAAGACAAAAAGACAGATGTTTCACTCATCTTTTGGCCTTAAGATCCTTCATAATTTTAATTTTGTGCGTCATTAATCAATATTATTTTTTGAATGAATTCATAAATAGATCAATGAACAACCAAATATTTAAATTATATTTATAAAAATATATCAAGTATGTATTCCTAGATAGGAAAATAATTCCTTACCATTAAGAAAAGTTTCTTCAAACAAAAATATAGTCCTAATACCTTATTTTTTGTTGAACTGGTAGACATAAAATCATAACATATTTATGAATTTTAGGTGCTATGAAATCTATTGAGAATTAACCTATTTTTTCATTGATTAGACACTTTAATCCCTATAAATATTTACACATTTTTCCCAAGTATGTGTCTCTATATTCCACTGATGATCTCTTACCTGGATACCTAGTTACATGTTAGTCCATGTGACTATTATACATTACATTATGTCTTTTATTGAAGATGAATTATGAACCCTTCTCACAATGTGGGATTTCAAACATATGATGTCTCAAAAAATCTATCACCGTGATCAAGTTTAAATTGATATAACACATTTTAAATAAGCTGGGGGAGAATGTGATGACCCAAAAATCTAAATTCGCAACCTTTTATTTAATATCATGTATGACATGTGACACCCAACGCGTACAGTAATATAATATCAAGATATATTAAAATATATTATCTACATAAAGTATACTATATATATTTACATGAAATCAATACTATGTTATCATGAATTAAATTAAAGAGTGACCTTCTTTAATGGTTTGCGTTATAGGAATGACTGAGTTTTACCGATCGGTAATATATTATAAAAATATAATGAGATGTAAAATAGATGTTAAATGAGTATTTATGAGTATTAAAAACTAAATGATGATAATTATAGTCTATAAAAATATAGAATTAATTGATTGGTAAAAAAATAATTATAAATTTATATTATAAGAAATTAAATATAATGTGAATATTTTTAGAGGAGACTATTTTTATGCTCAAAAAGTTGTTTTACACTAATAGATTAAATTAATTACAATTAGTGTGTGGTTTTAATGTAATATATATATATATATATAATCAATAAAATATTTTTTATATTCATCCACTAGGTTTTATAGACAGATGATAATAAGATACATTAATTTTTACATAAAACCTGTATTTTTATAAAGGAAATTTTACCACTTTTAATGGAAAACTAATTTTAAATCTTAATTTTGACACATTAATTGGTTCTATAATTCATAATAAACATAATGTTTGAAAAATAAATTTTCTAACTGGTTAGGGTAAATTTTTGATATTTTTCTAAAACAGTTCATTTTTTAACAAATAGTTACCAATACTGAATTTTAGTTCAAACATTTACATTTCATATAATTTATTTATACGGATAAATTTTAATTTTAATTGGTTTTAAAGATTAATTTGATCATATTTTTATCAGTTAATACAATATATATATCATTGTACTCAACTTCACATTGTAATTTACTATAAAAACATAGAAAACATTAAGATGTTTTTACTTTAAACCCCATCATTGGCATCCCACCTGCGGTACTAAATTTAATTAAAATTCTATCACTTATATATTAGGAATTAGGAAAAATGGATTCAATATTTTGATTTATAATAATTTATAATTTACAATAAATCCTATATTTTTTTGACCAAAAGTATTAGTGAACGTGATTAAAATTAATTGCAACGATTAAGTCTATCTTAAGATTAATTTAGGACTAAACACTTAATATAAATGCCAAAATTGGTCTATAAAATTGTAAAAGACCTATTTGAGGTAAATATTTCGACCCTATCATCAATTTTATTAAAATTAGACTATTATTGGATCCAATTTCAATAATAAAAACTTGCATGAAATTCATGTTTCAAAATATTACAAGAGTGTTACTTATTAACTATAAAAGTACCTCCACTCCTCCCACATTTTCACAAATCTCAACACACTTTATCTTGACCAATATTTACCAGAATATCTCCTCAAAATATCACCACTCATCCTAAATTAATATCTTTGTGCCAAGGGAAATACAATGATTCTTTTGGTTTGAATGGAAGGGAGTTACCTATTTAAGAGGTAACATCTTTCCCTAATATTTTCAGTTTTATTTCCATTATCTAACCCCCAAACCCTTATTATTTCGTGATTGTAAAACAATTAAAGAATCATAAATAAAATAGGTTATTTTTATGCTAAATTTAATACCTACACTTACACACAATCTCATCTAATGGGTAACGAAGTTACAATTCCTATGTACGGAGAACTAATGCATTAAAATGATGATTGTTTAATTTTTTCCATTACCACATAGCATGGTGTCAATTATGATGGCCACTATGTCTATATATGATATATAAGATGTCATGAACAAACCCAAGAAAACCCAGAACCAGTCATCTGAGCCGATCTGTGGAAAATCCCAAGAGGTGTCCCCGATTCTCCTGGGCTGGCGACAAGTGCCAGAGAATCATCAGAAAAGATGGGAACAATTTCATCCAGTATAAATAAATAAAAGTAGAGGAAATAATAAAGAGAATCTTAGAATAAATAAACCAAATAAATTGACTAAACAAGAACTGAAGAAAATTAAAATAGTCGAAAGGATGAACCATTATCTTCATGTGACCTCGTCGGTCACTCTCCAACTCAGAATTGAACATCGTGCAAGGAAACCAATCTCATGTCAAACCTGCAACAAAAACTAAAAACAAGAAAACACTATAAGAATGAGTATTAAAACTCAATAGGCTTTCCCAATAACAATTCTCAATGCACATCCTTTAAATTAAGAAACATTAATTTCAAGTTTGAAATACATTATATAAAATATGAGTTTCCACATGCACTTTCATTTCTAAGGAAAGTAACAGTCCATTTCACTTTTTAATTTAAAGCAAGTTTAATATTTGGATGAAAAAGATGCATTAAAATTTTAGAACATTTTAAAAAATGACTTAAAATCCAAATTTCAGTTGGTAAATAAGAAAGAAGAACATATGCACACAAACAACATACAATAAGGGCAATGGAAAAGTGGAACACTGGCCCAGTAACCAAACTAATCACCTCAAATGTCTTTTAAACACAAATAAGCGCTAAAGAAAACATGGGTTGAACCTATGATCACATGAACAATCCATGACATACTATACATGTGACTCATCTTAAAGGCATGCCTACTCTCGATGACGTCCTAACTCCCTAACACATTGTGTTTCCCTACATGGACTAACCGAGGGTCCCAATCCCCAAGTAGAGTATCATCTGTACTATGGGCCACTATCGAGTGTGTAATATATACTTGTGAAGCAATCGTTCTCGGAAGATTCACTTAGTATTCCAGGTTCCCATGACAATGCGTATAATAAAAAGGAATGGGGTGAGTCAAAAAAGTCAATCATGTAGCTCAATCATCAAACACAACTCGCATAATCCACGTACATAGCAGGATCACCCTCGACTCACCCCAAATAGAGTTTTAAAAATATTTAATTTCATAATGTTCCAAACAGGCCTTAACCAACCACTCAACAACAACCAATTAGAAGAACCAACAGATGCAAACTCACTTCCAAAGAATCAAAGAAACACCAATTTCAATCTCAAAACCATTTGAAACCCCATTTAAGAAATCCATTTCAGAAACCCAAATCAGTTTTTTGAACTAAAGACACATTTGCAAAGGCCAAAGTGGCATTTCATCAAACACTTTTGAAAATTGAAATGATTTCATCTATTTCACTACATCAAATTAAGATAGAAAATTTTTCTATAAATTAAATACCAATAATTAATATATATAAAAATAGATGTGAAATACAGGAAATAAATGATTCTTAAATTTAGAGGTTTATGCATAGAGATCCTACCTAAAGTAGCCCAAGACAATGTTTAGAATTTGACACTAACTTACTCATGTATTCGTCCAATCGCGTGCACATACTTCCATATATATTTATGTATGTCCTTTTCTAAATTCTCGTACTCTCGACACCATGGGGGAATACACACATAGAGTATATACACATTTATATATATATACATACCTTTTTATATTATTGTGAGTCTTCCAAAGACACTGCAATCACTACACATAATTTAATAAATCATATAAAAAAATTATAGAACACATCATAGTGACACAACAAAAGTTTACACCAAAAACACACCCGATTTCATATAAAAAAGTCACTTAAAACCAAATTCATAGAAAAAATATACAAAAACATGTTCCGCAACAAAAACTCCATTTAATAAATCATAGACACAATTATTAAAACATTTCAAATGAACACAATAAGGGATTCCCTCAAGATTACACCAAATTTTTCCATGTAAAGTCCACTTTAAAACATATTACATATCAAACCTCTTTAAAATTACTTTTTCACCATAATATAATTTAATAAATCATAAATAAATGTTTATAAAACAACTTTTAGGAAGTGACACTTTGATTTACCAATAAAACTCATTAAAAAAACTGTTTTATTACCAAACACAAGCCAACAACATATCAAAATAGAATCTGAAACCCCTATGATATTTAATAAACTAGTTGTACAATTTACAAAACAATAATTAATAATGCAATATAAATTTGCATCCAAGACGCACCACATTTCAAATAAACATGCCACTTTTAAAATTAAACACATAATAAACATGCATAAAAACTAATTTCACACTAAGAAAACTAATTAGTAAACATGATATATTAACTAAAATAGAAAATTAATCCATCAAACAATAATTATACGCGGAAACACTAACCTTGATATTGACCAACCACCGTAAAGATAGTGTGTAAAGTATACCACAATTCAATAACACTACAAACAAACACAAATTTTTCCAAATTCATGAATAGGACAAAACATATTACAATTGGACCATAAAAATGGAACCCAAACCCCGCAACACTGCCAAATGGGTGCAAACACCCACCGGTGTAGCACGCACCTATGGTGAGGGAGAGGAAGGAAGACCGAGTGGAAAGAGGGGATTTTAGAGGTGCGCCATTCTGGAAAAGAGGTGCCACAAAAGGTTCGGCCAGATATGAGATGGGGTCCCAGTCGAAGGGAACCGTGTGTGGAGCAAGGGTGTCGTGAGGTGATGCGTTGGGCTCCGGGGTGAGCAGGAAGAGAGGACGGCTGCCACACAAAGGACTCGTCGGAGGGCAGCGAGGAGCTGGTGTGACTCGCCAGAGAGGATGTAGGAGGAGGTTATGATGAGAGGTGAGGATGGATGGAGAAAAAAAATAGCACTGGATGAGAGGCTAAAGGGAATAGGAGGAGCGGGAAGTGCATGATGGTTCATTAGGAAGCTGGGCGACGCGAGGAGGGAAGAAATGGAGGAGGCGCACTAGGGTTCGAAGGGGAACTATATAGTGCACTGGACCGAATGGTGGGAGGAGAAAGAAAAAAGTGATAGGCATAGGGGAGAATAAGAGATATGGAGAGAATAAAAGGAAAAAAATTAAAAATAAAATTAAAAATAGAATATAGATAATATAAAAGACAATAAAAATAAAATAGAAAAAAACAAATTTGGGACTTAAGCCATAAAATATTAATAAAAGTAAAAATCAATTAATAATTTTTAAATAATTTTATTGATTTAATAAAAAAATAAACTATTTAAAATATTGATAAAGGTAATAATAACACTAATAATAAAACTAAAATAAGAAAACCAACCAAAATAATAATATGATTATTAACTAAGGTTGGACTCCACGTGTGGTCGTGTGACCGGTCACGCGCCATGTCATGCACCCATGTAACTATTATAAAAACAATAAAATATTAATATTAATAATAATAAGGTTATATTATCAAAGTTTGAAACCACCCATGTTCACGCATGTGGTCGCGCACCAGTATAAGATCCCAACTTCATTCAAAACAAAACTGGGTCAAACCACAACTAAAAAGCGAGACCCAAAATAATTAAAATAAAATAAGCCCCGGGTTAGAGAGTGACATATGATATTTAATATTTATTTATACTTATTTAATCATTTTATTTCACATACTATTAATAATTTCAATTTTACACTAGTACAATAACATCGTTTGTGGAAGTGTGGACTACCCCTACTCGAAGTGATGTGATTCATTCACACTATACACATAACATATAAAGGATGGTTTAAATTAAAAACTTGTTGAATAAAAAAACTATATATTATATTAATGGAATAATTAACTTTAATGAAATATAATATACATATATATTTCTCATTTTTTTATTACCCTTTCACACACTTAAAAAGTGATAACGTCATTAATGGACTTGTGGAGTATCACCTCCTCGACATGATGTGATTCCTTTTAAAATGAAATTATTATATGTATAAGAATAAAGATCATTATATAAGGATACTATGTTACTTACCTTCATTCCATAATGATCATTAAAAAATGGGAACATTACTCATTCTTACATACGACCTACCATCTCCATTATTATTATGTTGATTCATTTTATTGATAACCATAATGAATGATGGATTTTAGAAGTATAATAAATTTATAAATATGGTTATTATTTCATGTTTTTTATTTTTTATATGTTATATGATTATCAATTTTACCATAGTTGACCTACCAAATTCATTTTTGACACACAAAATGAATTTGGTCAAAACAAATGATTTAAACATAATCATATAAGTAGTTTTCTACAACATAGTGAAAAGTGAAATAAATTAATGATAAAAATGAAAAATTATATGAATAAATTGTAAACATAACACATGTTTATTATACAGGAAGATAAAGGATGTCTGCGGAAAAGGAAACACAACTTATGGTCTTTTCGCCCCACTTTTTACTTTTGTGAGATAAATGTATTGTTCACAACTTATTTCTTTTGTGTGGTGTAAATAATTCCAATTATTGTATATTATACCATTAATTGCTTTATCTTAATGGTATTTAAATCTTCCATTTAATATATTTACTTCATGAGGTTTATGATTTAAAATGTTTTAATGTGGTATGAGACACATTGGAATATTTAAAATTATTTTTCACGACAATAACATTAAGGATCATTCAATGGTATTTCCATTCAATGAACTTATGTAAACATTGTTAAATAAAACCATTAATTTTCCTCTCATGTAGATATTCATGTTCAATTTTATGTATTAGTACCATTTTTCACTCTCTGGTACTCAAACAATTTTAGAAAATGTTTTCCATAAAACACAACCTTATAACTCTCATCACTCGGAGAACATTGTTTCTTTTGAAATCAATGTTTTATTAAAATGTTTTAAAATTTTCATTTAAAATAATTTGGTAAAAAAAATTTCATTCTTTTTTTCTTTTACTATTGTTTTTAAAGTAATCTTCATGTCGATTTCCAGAAAAGAAATATTTACCAACATTTTTACTCTAAAAAAGGAATTTTCTTTTGCCTCATATGAAAAGTACAGATGTATCAATCATCATTTCATTCTAGATTCCTTTTCCAGTCTAATGGATACTTTTTTATGAAAATGTTTTCAATTTTGATTTCCAAATAAATATTTGTTCAAAACTATTACAATATAAAATGTTATTTTTCTCAACAATGCTTTTGAAAGATATTTTTATAGAATTTATATTCTTCAACAAAAAAACCATCATTTTTACTTCATGTGGTATTATTTTTATTGATATTACCCATATTATTCCTATAGATGATTCATTATTGATTTGTTCAAGGTTACTATTCACATTAACCTAATTGATTCTTTTTTATTCCCCTAGAAATATTCAATCTCCAATGATCATGAATAATTGAATTTGTCATTAATTATCCATTTCCTTTAACATGGATATTACTATTTCTTAATTAGTGTACCATTTTAAATAAACTTTCTACATTGATATTTATTTGATTATTTATGGAAATATTGATAATTCTATATTTTTTATTAAATACATATATTTTATAAGGAATATTATTTATTATAATTATTCAATATGTGGAATGCCTTGGACTGGTAATGATGGGTGGATCTCATACATTATATAGATCCCCGATGCATCGTTATGTTCTCATGAGAGAAATATGTTGTTAAAATTAAATGGGTTTCTATCCATAGTTTTAAATCATTATGTGAGATTATTGAGATGATAGGTTTTGTTGTGTCTTAAACATAATATACATTAAAAATTATTTCATGCATATTAGTTTCAGATATTATTCATCCGTGTGATTTTTCATCGATGTATCAATGGATAGAATTCATTTTCATTTCCTTGATTCAATGAATTGTTATTTAGTTTCTGACCATTCCATAAATTTTTTTCCTTATTTAGCTTTTGAATATAATGTTTATATAGTTTTTAACATATAATATTGTCTATTCACTAACCTCTCAGCATATTTATTATTAGGAATGTGTGTTCCATAATTTATCATGTTATAATTAATATTTTCATTGATTCATTATTGATTCTACTATATTTTCCCCTTACTGAGCATTAGATCTCACCCTATTTATTTTCCCTTTCCCTAGGAATATAATAAGCACACTATGAATGATATGTAGGGATTTACCAGATGGAATAATGTTATCTCCAATGTTATTTCTCTATAAAGAAGGAAATAGGTTATGTTGTAATTATTTTATTAATTTCTCAGGTATGTATATCTTTTACCAAGACTACTTAACCCATCGGTCCTTTGGGGACTGATTTATTGTAATCATGACAATGAAATTGATAAAAGAAACATGCTCCAGGATTTCTGGTGTCAAATCACTATGTAAAGGGGTAAATATTTAGTTTTAAGGAAAATATCATAATTTAGGTACCCCTCATGTAATTCCATTTTTAATAACATAGCCATATTATCACAAATAAAAGAGATATGAAAAAATCCATAACCCACCCCACCAAAATATGGTTATAAAATAATATAATATGTTCATATTTACCATTTCCATGATAAAATATATAATCATTAGTATAATAATTCTTATATACTAAGGGAAAATATAACCATTGATTATATAGTTTATGCTAATGCTTCCATGCCTTCTCTCCATTACCCTCTCAAATTATAGAAGATTACCGTAATGAAAAAATTATAATTGGTTCATGTTGTAAATTTTTATCTCTAAAATAAACCCATTTTACTATATACATGATTGATTATATATAGGTATCACAACAAAAGGTTCATCAACAATTAGTTTAAGAGATTAACCTAAGGTTAACTCAAGTAGAGATTATATCATAAAATACTGGAAGTTATTATTTCTCGAATGGAAGATATGGAAGGATAAAATTCGTTAGTATAAACCCAATGAAATCCTTATTTTTGGTGGGTGGATTGGAATCCTATTCATCCCGACATTGGTGACCCAATTATATCATTATTAAGTAGAATTTATTCTCAATAATTGAATAACATATATTTTTCTTCTTAATGTGGCACAATTTTAGGTACCTAAGAAAAAAAAGATACAAAATTCAAATTAAATGTGCAGATCTTAGATGGTACTGCATTATTTATGAAGAATTTCCATATAATTAGTTCATATTTATTATGGAATATCTAATTAATAAAATTACATTAAAAATTAATCATTATAAGAGGGGAAAAACTAACCTTGATCTCCCTAATTTGTTGTGATGTGAGAATGATAGATTCACATATTTCATGAAATGATGGAAGGTTTTGGTATAATATTTAAAAATAATGTATCCTTTGGGATAATTACAAGATTTTCTTTTTGGGATTCAAAAAGATGATTTTTCAACCACACTCATCCCCTTGGTGTAGCTTGCTGGGTTTTGAATGTTTGTGACTTTTTCAATACGTCTAGGGGATGATATTTTGAAAGCTCGGGGATCTCTTCTCCAAGAAACACCTTTATAAATAAGTAAATCATATAATAAATTAATAGAGTTTTTCAACACAAATATGATAAGGTAGGTGTTACTTGTTTTTAATTATATGAAGAAAAATATTAATTTATTCCATAGTGAACATGTTATAGTGTTATTCCTCAATTTCATAGAGAAGAACCCTATTTCATTATTAGAAATCCTGAATCAAGATGAAATATAGTAGAGGGATAAACTAAATGAATGGACATATCATCATATACTGGTTCAAATGATAAAATATCCATTCATTATTGAATACATGCCACATAGGACGGTAGATGAAAGGCACATAATATTAAATTTTACATAGGAACATATAAAAAATGTATCCTCCATTAACCCATAGAAGGAGAAGAAATAGAAAACGATTTTTTGGGGAATTAATAATTTTATTATGACCAAATGGTTTATATTAAATTGATTAATGGAAATTATATTATTATGGATTGATTTAGTTAACTAGTCATGACCTAAATCCCCTTAACATCTACATCTACCATAGTTTCACTATTGAAAATCATAACATATGTTATCATTAGAAATAAATATTCAAAGATAAGGAGGGTCCTATAATGATTAAAAAATTAGTGAAAACACATGTGGACTTCATATTAAAAATATAATAATAATGATAAATGTCTCACTATTAAAATATTATTCTTATTAGAAGCACTAGGCATCCTCAGTCAATTTTATCTAAGTAATGAAAAATAATTCTGTGAAATAATATTGTTGTTAAAAGGGAGACATAGTTCCCAATAAAATTATATTACACATTTCAAATGAATTTTCACCTAGAATGTCTGAAAAATTTATTGATCGAGGTGATTTTGATCATACGAAACAATTTATGTGTCAAAATGTTTTCAAATCCTATATTCCTAGAATTTTTTAATAAGATATTGGTGAGAACCATCTTATAGGCATATTCAACTTGAATGATTAATCATAATCCTCAAATATTTATAGGGTGTATTCATGATGATAGTGGAATATCCAGTCACTAGTGTCTATGTCTAGACTCCCATCATTAACCACTAATATTTTCATTTGGAATGTCATTAGTTTCATTTTTTGTTCTTCTTTTCAATTCTTATGATGAAAATGCCATCTATACGGATGAACTGATATTTCGGCTGAAATGAGAAAATAAAAATTAATAGGAAATAATTACACATATCCATCGATTAAATACATTCTATAGTAAAATTATATAATCACACTATAGTGGTCCTCCATATAGAGATGTTCCCCCACCCCAATGGCATAGGTAATTTTCTTATTATTAACCCACTCATCAAATGTATTCTAAACATAATTAAACAATTTAAACCACCAAAAATCTCCCTAGAATGTTTTAATACTTCATTCTAGTGGTGAAACCATTGATATCTCAATCATGAATCGCATCATCATCTTCTTAAGAACTTAACATCATTAAAAAATTCCCCTATATCATAAATTCAAAAATTCTCCCATTATGATCAAAAAATATTTGTAACTTCTGGGAAATATATGTTTTCAATCTCTAAATAATAGAAAAAAAGGTTCCATTACATTAGTCAGTAGAATGTGGATCTATATTTTACCAATCCATTTGGTAATCAACTCATTTAGATTATAAATTTTAATATAATAAAGTTCAAATTTATTAATGATAATACCAATTATTTCCCCAAACAATGACTTAGGACATATTATTAAATGAGTTTTTTCTTTAATGATATGCCCTAAAATCATATTTATAAAGTCATAATAAATTATGAGAATCCTTAAACCCATGTTCCATATATTTGAGCCATTCAAACAATGATAAGAGTTTAATGTGATTTAAATTAAACCCTAATAATAAGGTCCTTAGAATATACAAATAAATTGGGTGGTGTATAGTCCTTCATAAATTACCTTAAACTGAATAGATTAATTAGTCATAAGTCACCATAAAAAATGTTCCTATCTTTATAGATGGTAGTATACATTACCGGAGTCCCTTTTTTATTTTAAATAAATAATTTGATAACCATAACATCTTAAAACCTCACTCTGTTTTTTAGGTCTTATTTACTCTCTTCATGAATCAGGAAAAATTATATTTCCAAAATTAAAAAATCATTCACATAATAAATCTTGTTAGAGTATTCTGAACCATTTTTAACATATATTCATTCACTTACCCAAATTTTTACCAATTATTTATATATAATTATAAATTAAATACTTATGTATATATATTCCTCTTGGTATCACACATCCTTGAGTTAAGATTACCATTATAGTGTATGAATAAAGAAAGGTGTTTCATGTTCATTTCCTACTTCATTCAAATTTGTAATGATTGTACCCACCTCTAAAAGAAAATTTAATCTTTATAATGAAATTTATAACACTTAAATTTATTCCAAACAAGAGGCATATTTTATCTGAAAGATAACATTTTATATCCAAAAGTGCCATGTTCTAATAATGTAGTAGTATTTTCAACATTTTTATTGGTTATCCTATTACTAATAGTAAATATTCCATTATATATTGTTAAAATACTTCAATAAATTATTTACCTCATATACATCCCATGTATTCAAGTATACATGATATATCTTTATGTTTAATACCCTTTTTCAAGACGAGCACAATTAGGGAGGTTCTAGGTTACATGAGTGCGAATTGAAGGAATATTTAGTTAGATCATTACAAAATAGTACTAAAATGGATTATAATTCCTTGTCACATGATGATAATAAATACTAGAATTAACCCATTTCACATTATATTAATCTACATAACATGAATTTTCGATAATTAAAAATTAAACTAATTAGAATAATGTTGTTTTTATAAGACCATAGACTGAATGGTGTAAATTTCTTTCCATAATAAATTTAACTTCAGGATATAAAGACCCTTTTGAAAGAGAATAAATTTAATGAAATGTGGGGCCTACCGTATTAACATAAAATGGATCCTATTCTTCCTATCCCCCGTGATTTTGATCTATTTATAGAATTCCATACCACATTACCGTAAAAATTGTGTAGTGGCCCATTCCATGAGATATAAAACCATAAAATACCTCCATATGTTGGATATTGAAAAATGTAAGAGTTATAATTCCTTGATGATTTTCTGGTTATGGATACATGTTTCAACTGTAAGGTCACAATTAACATAGGATAAGACATAAATTACACAAGAAAAAACTATGTATATATCGATTCTATATACCTTTGGATACATACTAAAACTATATATAATATCCATGGTTCATTCATGACATTCATTTACATTCACTATTATTCTCTAGTAATGAGGTCATTATTAATTCACGTTAGGATTCATCCATCTGTCCCATTAAAACATTTATATGTTTCTCCATTTCTCAAACAGTATTCTAATAAATCAATATAGGGAGTACCTATATGGTGAACCATGTATGGTTTAATTCCCATTACTATAGAATAAGTGGTGAAAAAATATCTATGATCCGTGTCTTGGATATATTTTACATTATCATGTAGAACCTCAACTAAGAGATTATACGTATATCAATTGTAGTTATGTTATCCATTGCACATGCCTTAGGTTGAGATTATGTTAGGATGACATGGTGTTGACACTTAATTCAAAATATGTCTCCTCCATTATCACATTTGGATACCCATGCATTTTACTACTATGTCCCCCGCACATTAATCAGACCAGTTTAGGGACATTTTAGAAAAGAAATGTGTCTTGATTTAAGATATCATAGTATTCATATTGATTATTATATATCTTATCTCAAGAAAGATAAAAATACAATAAAAATAAAACATTATTGATCACAATTATTGATTATTATCATTCACTTATAGTGTCGCAATGCCTATACATTCAGATGAAGTTATCATCATCATTCACATTCACATGGTTTTGATTTATGTCTAGGATTATATAAATGAAAAACGTGTGTATCGATTTTTTTATTAATAGGATATGTTGTTATTCCCATATTAAATATTTGACACCGAACTGAAAATATCAATATCATTCACATCCCCCTCCCTATAATATAATCTTCTAATTGATGAAATATTTTTATAAGTTTGGATCCATACTAGGATTTCATTTTTTCTTCAAGAACTATGTATGGATTGATTCTTATTACTATATGATATTTAGTGATGATTTGATATATTATCCTAGGACTACCATAAACATCCATTCCATTAATTTTTATATTAATAATGACCTTAAACATTATTCACCACTAGTTGAGGCTATCTATATTAGTATCTCACCCTCAATTCACATCATGTTCCCTACTCTCTTGTTATTATATATGCCACCACATCATTTGGATAATATGATTGGACTATAAACTAAAAAAAACATTGTTAAAAATTATGAACCTAAATATTAAACGTTTTTTTATCAAAATTGAATGATATTGAACAGCATAACACCCTTATCTCCATTGTATAGTTCATAAATAAATATTAATGATGTGAAATTACTTTTCATGTCTAAGAAAAATGGATGTATCACCTAAAAAAGTATGCAATTTTAATGGATTAGAAAAACAGTAGACTGTATAAAACATTTAAAGATATATGAATACATCTATTGTTGAAAATGATACATTTTTATCATCGAATAAATCGAATCCATTTCAGGATATTACATTCCATTTAATTGATTAGGAAAATGCTCAGTAAAAATTTAAAAACGATAAAAGAATTTAAGGAATAGATTTTTTTCCTATAAAATTCAGGATATTCTATTTATACCCCACTGGTCTAAGAAAATGTTATATAATATATTTCATATCCCCAACAAGAGAGATTACACTATTCCATGAGTGAATTTTCATTCATTGAGGGGCCACTTCATCACATTAATTAGTCCAATAATTTCAGATGATAATGTTATTAGGAAATATTAGGTTATACTACCTCAACATAAGATTGTGTTGAATGAATAATTGATTTTTTTAATGTTATAGAACCATTATTGAATATCCATTTATAAATTAATCTAATATATACAAATAATATAGGCACAATCAATAAAACAAATTCTAGAGTTTAGATTCTCCTCATGACATCCCATGACCATTATTACATCCTCACACACTGTTCATTAAATTAGTAACAAGTTTATTGAGTAATATAAATTGACCCCCCATTTGAATGGTGGAAACACATTTTCCATTAAGATAATAAGTAAAAAAAATTGTGTTTTAAATCATAGGATTTAGGTCCCACTTAACCCCATTCACTATTTCTTTACATTGTAGTGATAATATCTCCATAAACAATGGTTCGATTATTTATACATCTCTACATTTCCCATTAATTCAATCATTCCTTTATTTTGACATAAACATTTATTAATTCAATTATTTAGTTGAATTCATTAACTCTCAATGTATTATATTTTTACGTCACATCCACTTTTAGAAAATATTATGAAAGAATATTCTTATTCCATTTAAAATATTTCCATTCATTTTCAATGAAGAAAAAAATTCATTGAGTCAATTTAATCCACTTGGTAGAACAAGTACATTGAGATGAGATACTCTTATAGGAAATCCCAAATAATTTCCATGAATTTATCCCCATGGAAGCTTCCTATTGGGTACATGGTTCCATGGTGTATATATTTAGATTTCAGGAAAAAATGGCCTATTCTCTATGAACATAGGCTTATTAGAGAGGTTTATTATATATAAATGGATTACCTTATGTTCAATAAATATGTACATAAGATTTCATCATTTACAGGTTTACCAGTTCATGATATGTTTTTTAAAACTATAATATTATGAATTATTTATATTCTATCCTTTACAAGTGATTAATATATAAAATATATCCCATATTTAAACTACATGTGGATATATTCAGGAGAGGCTACTTAGTAAACTCCATACCACTTATCCTAGACCCATTCTCTAGTTTCAATTTATTTTAAAAATTCATACTGTATGGTATCCATATTCATTTCTAGATTTCAACTTTTCCCATTCATTATGAACCCATATATAAAAAAATGTATCTTCTATCTTTGTTCTAATGTGGAGCATTGTCTAGTTTTAATCCCATGCCCAATTGATAATTTATATGTTACAAACCATGTATATATTGATCAATGTTCTCATATGATATGTAGTTATGTCCAGATGTCCTATTTTGGTTCTCGCTATAAATAATACATTTAATTCACTCCACATACAATCCCAATATTTGGATCTACCAAATCTAGTTGTGTTTCCACTGTTAACCCTATTCTATGATGTTAAGATACATGAAATGATATTTTTCTGTTAGTGATAAATAATCATTTTTAGACAACATACTTGGTGAACATTATTAATTTGGTGTGTTAGCTCTTTTATACAACCAACATTTTATATAATATGGAATATTTTCCAATTTTCATAAAATTGTGAACTTTTCATTGAACAATTTCAAAATGCAGACCATTTTTAAAATGAAAAAAAAATCACGTCCTTTTTTTCACAACATCCCATACATAATCATCAATCAAATAAAAAATATCAAGTGTGGGAAGAAAAATATATCAATAAATGAAAAATATACTAATACGATCTATATGTGTCATATAATATCTCACAAAGTGTTGGAGTAACATTAAAAATGATTCCCAATATATTCACATAGTGGTGAGAACCACATAGTGGGTGTATGCCAAGGACCTAATCCATTTTTACTGAAATGATGTCTCCATTGATTAGATAACCCTTTAGTACTTCTTTATATCTCTTTTTTATTTATAAATCATCTACTAGAGTAATTTTATACACTTGGTGGTGTAGATCATTTCATAAGATTCAATTTGACTGGTATAAGAATTAATACACTTAAAGTAAAAATTTTATAATATTTTCATATAGAACATTAATAATGAACAAATACATTACTTGTTACCTACCTCATTTGTTATGATATAGTTTTTCATGTCGTTGCACTCAATGACATGTATCATTACTAAGAAATTATTATGGGGACCCATCTGAGAATTTTCATAAAAATTGACATGATGGACTCCATTAATAAAATAGAGGTAACAAGGGGTAGTGAGATACAATGTGTAAACCTCTTGTCCAACTACATGTGAGCATTCATCTTGGTGCGCTTGTTCCTAGATGGTCTATTCCCTACTTCATGAACCCCACTCAATGAACCATACTGTGCACACTTTTTACTCTTCAAATGCTAATCTACACATCATATTTCATATCAATATATGACTCCATGCTTGCAAATTTCAAGTACTCAGGAACCTCATATTGGGGTCAGATGAAGTTATCACACATTTCTAGGTACCCTATTAGAGGGGTGGCTATAAATTCGACCCATTTTCCATATATATTCTATAAATAGGTGTGTAAGAATGTCATGTCAAAATCACCTAAATAGTTGAATTTTTTTACTTATTACTTTTCATTCAGGGACTCTTAATGGTGATATATGAATGAAAACCTAGTGGGAAAGGATATAAGAACCAAGTGAAATACCTGTTCAGCTAGTATATATTCCAATAGATCCATTCCTATACTATACGACCTTATAGTGATGAATAAATTTCAACACCAACATACTAAAATTCATCTCCACACCCATGATCCCAAATTTAGAGATTTTACATGGGTAAGAACTCACTATGAACCTAACTTCCTAATATATAGGCCACATGATCCCTGAGTCCCTTAAGGGTTGAGACCCTTGTGTTCTGGTACACATATTTACTTGGTATCCATAAATGGAAAACCCATAAACTAGGAATCTATACTACTGTTATACTTTACCATAGTATCATACTAGTATTCCACTTCTACATAGTCTAATACAAGGGTGAAACTTCACCCTAGTCTTATTATATGGTTCCAAATAACCCTAGTTTCATTATAGGGATTAATATCTCCTGATTCTCATAAATAAGGATTCTTCTTGAATGTCGCCTCATTCTAAATATTTAAATCTTTCCATGCCCCTTTCAAAACAACCCAACCCTATAATATATACCATAGTATATATAAACCTATTGGTTTTCATCATGTGTCTGTTGGGTCCCAAAAAAATTTCAATAAAGATTATAAAATACAATCAAACTCATCAATGGATAGAAATAAAATGGGTAAGAAGATTGAATAAAAATGTTCAAAGAAAGGGCAGCCGTGAAATGATTATTCCTTCAAAAATCCCTGCTCTTCATGGAGGTATGTTGCTTGGAAAAGATGTGAATTAATTGATAAGATTTTGGAATGAAGGTGATGGAACTAGCTATTATTAATGATTTCATTAGTGAAATGGAGGTGGATAATTCATCCACTGGATAAGAAAACCCCTTCAAACAATATCCCCCATCAAAAAAGTAGTTCGTATGATGAGGTGGTATCGCTCGCCTCTTTAAATGAATCCCCCAATGACTAAGTCTACAATGGGATTCCACATAAGATGCTACATTGACTACATAGATCCATCATAAATTAACCCTGAGGGTGATTGTAAAATGGATCACTCTGTTAGATGGGATAAAAAGGGACAAAACATCAAAAACATGTAGAGGGTGTTAGAGAAATTTACCCTACGATCGAAGCAGTTCATGAAAACCATTCCACGAACCATACGTGGGTTGCCATTATAGGAACTCCACTATGAGAGCTATATGTAAAAGACTCTCTAAAATGGATAATACGTTAAAGAAGTGTGTTTTGTAGAATTGAGGCATCATTTTTTGACCCTCTGAAAGAATAAAAAAATTGATCACAGACAACCCTTAGCCGAAAACAGTCTGTAGAGGACCCTATTTTGAAAAAGGTATGCAGAAACTCCTATGTAGATTCCACTATTAGGACACTCCTACATGGACTATCGTTCTCAAAATACCCCTTATGTGGAATACAGTATGCAACTGATAGTATGAAGATGCTCCTATGAAGACACAGATACGTGGCTTACCATATGCACAATATCGTTTTGGTCTGCTGGTCAATACCATAGGAGCTGCACACCCACACTCCCTCTCAGGATCAGTTCCCTCTTGCGGTCCCACCCCTACGGTCCATTCCCATCTCTAACATTAATGGACCCCATGACGAATGGAGAGTTACACAATGAAATTTTTGGGATGGGTCATCGACATTTTCAACTGCTCCCTTATGTCTCCCCAAAATCCTTCCTTACATATTATGAGTCCAAAATCTCCACATGAAACTCGTAAAACCAATAACATGCCTCCTATACCAAGATGGTCCATAATTATATGGACAATATCTACTTTAATATTTCTTATGTGCCTGTACACATGCTTCTCCATCCATAAAACTCTATGTCCTAGGCGATTTCATATCTTTATAAACCTTCTCAGCCATCGGATATGGAATGTAAGTGTCCTGAGGACACCTCTTCTTGATTATGTGCACAATACCCTGATGGACCTTCATAAGTTTCCCATAAAAGGCTCATCGACCAGAGAAATATTCTTCCCCATGATATTCTTTTCTTACCTTCGTATGACCAAATGGATTCCATACTCCATTTCATTTCTCCTAATATGAGAATAACCAAAATCATAGTCTACAGATTCACTCCCTCTCATGTTCGAGGAATTTCTAAACTTCCCAACCTGATTATCTTTCCAATAATCATGGTTTCTATAAAAAATTATCCAATCTCTATGATCTTAAACTATGAATTACCATCCTGACCCTATGACATTAAACTATATGGTATTAGTCCCTACAACATTACATTAAAATATGATTTGATCTTCCAAGCTATATAACATTAAACTATTTTATACCAGGTGGATTTGGATCTTCATAAACATCCCTATCCATGGGAAATGGATTGAAGTTATCCCATGGAAACCACTTCTATACTATATGCACAATAACCTAGAACCTCTGGATACATTACCCACACAAATGGCCTATCAGTCAAAGAAAAATTCATCTTCTGGAGAGTCTTTGCATACCTCCATAATCCGTAATGGATTCCAAGCCTCATATAATATCTCATAATCCAAGAACATCCTTAATAATGGTTTACACATTCCTTCCATCTCATTTTCATGTCATGTATAAACATCCCATCATGATTATCCTCAAGTTAATCATCATCCAATCTATATGACTTTAAACTGTAGTGTACACCATATGGTCCTCAAAAAAGAAAATCCCACTGAGGTCAGTCCCTATATTTTCTGGAAGTGGGATGCACCATTTCTCCTCTCCGCCTCCACCCAGAGCGTACCTAGATAGGAAAAATGACTATCCAGGGTATGGAAATAATGGTGGGGCATTTGAACATTAAAAGACCTCTCTCTCTCTCTCTCATTGGTATCTGGTACGATCTATCAGTAGATGATGTTGGACATGCGATCTTTGGATCCACTACCTTCTCTTGTTTCTCACACTAAACATGACTCACGTGGGCATAGAGGTTGGTGGAAATCATGAAATTCGCATCACCCTAATGCACATGATCTTCTTTAGTGTTATCCCTGAATGGAATGTTCTACAAGAACTAGGATTCCCATCATAAATTTGGTCTATAGGGAGCCTTCTCAAGTCCCGATCTATACATGATCTGGTAAATAAAATGAAAAATCATGCCTCCACCACCTCCCCCTTAATGGGCCTCCTCTGAAGTGTTATCCCCTAATTTAATGAAATATGAGAACTATGATTCTTTCTCTAAATAGAATACGTAGGACAACTGTCTAAAGGCCTATGCTCTCTAGGAATTCTCTTCAGGAGAAAGCGCTAGTCATTCAAACCCAAACCACATCAAGAATAATTAATGCATAAGACCTTTGAATAAACTATGAGAACACTGGTTTTTTCACTGGTTATGATACATTGGACACCTACTTAATGCATGATATCATGGGAAATTATCCTTAGAATTCATCCCCAATAAAATTCCCCCAAAAAACACTTGGGAATCCTCTTTAGTAGTAATCCACAATTTGTTTCTATCAAATGGGATGCTCCCATGTGTTAGCCTCAATCATCCCCCCTTCAAATAGGCTACCCCAAGGATGTAAGTCCCAACTCAAACTGAACTACAAAGGCATTTATTCCCAATAAACCCGGATGCATAGGAAGCATCCATGAGGTCCAAACTAATTATCCATATAACTCTATTGTTATTCGATCCATGTATGTGGTAGATTAATATCTACTTAGAAGACTATATATATTATTTACAACCTAGGATTCCTCATCATAAGCTCAAAATTAAATCATAACTCGGTTTCATTCTCCTAGAAGTCCTCACCACAAGACATTATACTGCATGTATAGGTCCTTGTCAAACAACCATAAAAGGTGATGTGTCTAGTTATGTTGCAGCGAAATATGTGGGATCTGTTTCCTCTCAACAGGATAAGTAATAAGTCCATATTATTTGTTCCAACCTAAAATAGGATTAATTCCCATACCCCATGTAATATGATAAACTACAGAGCGCCTCATCACATGGCTTAAACAAGCAATGTCTCAACAAATGAAAAATTATTTACAGATCTATCCAAAAAAGGTGATCATTGACGAAGAACCTAAAATACAAAAAGTTATCTTTATATCTAGACAACCTCAGATACGTACAGATGGTTCTCAATTACATTCATCTTGGATCAATCATGAAACATATATTTAATCAGTGGACACATTGGTGGTACAAAACAAAGGATTCACGAACATATGAACATTGCTTAAATCTATAATAAAGTCAAAAAATAGGAAATAATCCCCCCCAAGGGTGTTATGAGGTTCGCGTATCATATTTTCAACCAATGGCTTCCTTAAGTGTCGTTTGACCATATCATCATCCTACGAGTTCCTGCCATTGGAAATCATGTCCATGAATCCTGTATAAAATTATTTTTGGGTGTTTCTGGTTATACAAATAAACCTTCTTAGGAATATTTGAAGAAATAATCCACAAAATGGGTTGATTTCAAAAAACCAATAAAACCCAAAAATCTCACCCCATATCCATTCAACTCTGAAACCTCCTTTGCAACATAAAAAAGGACACACTACCCAGTCCTGACACGAACTTATTTCCCCCCAATAAGGGTACGATGCAAATAGGGTCGAAAAAAATGGTGAACCAGACTTTACTCTCTCTATAACTATATGCAATTAGTTATTATCCATCAGACCAATATTTCACCCCCATGCACACACCTCAATCCCAAAACAAAAATTATGAACCTAACCAAAATACTTAACTATGGTGATATGTTACCTAACCTTAATCCCCCCATCACATTCAAAAGGAAGAGGTCTGAGAAAGAACATCAATTATAAATTTGATTATGATATGCTAATTTGAATATGTTTTTTTCTATATATGTGATTTCTATTATAGGTATTACACAGATCTATCATTAATCCAATTTCATCCCAATAGTTTCCTAATAAAAGCATGTCAGCAACCACATAGGCGGATTGGTCCCAGACAAAAAATATAACTCCCTCTCCAAACCAGAATCTTCATCATTGGGTTTCAAAAGCCCTGATGAAAGAGTACCTCAAAAATAATTATCTCCCCATGGTGGAGGCTAAAATTTAGGCCCTCCAATCAGTGAAAGATCTCAAGAAACCTCTTTAGCTATGGCTGACAGTCTATCACATGATGACCCCACTGGCCATCTCAAATCATTTCGGGAGTCTATCCTTGGAATGAGACAAAGAGTATCTCCCTTACCTTAGGGGGGAAAATGATTTCTACACCAATGAATTCATCCATTATGCATAACAATCCCTCTTGAGGGAACCTTCTATGGGACTTCACCACTAGTGGCATACAACATAATATCGCTGATCGGAAGAGGATCTCATTCCAAGCGATCCAAATGAATTCGAACACACACCCCCCCCCCCCTTGATGCATGCTTCCATGGGAGGTGAATTCGTAGTCATGAGTATATTAATACCCTGGTTCATACGGAGGAGATTTTCCATAAAAATGCAGCATTATACCATGGGCATATATAAAATGTTTCATCCTATTACGAATCAATCCATGGAAATACGAAGGCAACCTATTAGAAGATTCATATGCACACTCTCTTTTATGAATTACACCATAGAAACATGGTGGAACATTATGAGAAAATTCATATTTATACTACCGTTCACATGTCCCCCTATAAAAGTTAGTAAACAAATCAACAGATGAAAATATATGTTGATGTCAAGAATCCCTAAATATAAATAGATCAGAAAATAGGTACAAGTGGGCACAAATCCTTACTAATGAACAAAAAGTCCACCAACTAAGTAAGGTGGAAAACTATGGGAAGTCGTACAACATTGTCAATGAATATGGATCCCACCAGTCAAATACATTTAAAATCAACAGGAAAACACAAATTCATTACTACCAATATCAATCCCACCAATAAAATACAGTGAAATAAATAGATAAAAAAATAAAATACATACAGATTAACATTAAGACCCTATGACAAATGCTGTGGAAAATGAGAAAATGAAACTTCCTACTCACAAATATAAATCCCACCAGTCAAATAAAGTGTAATTTACCGGAAGTAGCTGGTGTATCCCAACAACAAGTCGAGGGAAGATTCATTCCACTATCCCAAAATAGGAGAACATCCAGTAAACACTAGAAACACCAGGATCACCTGAGAATGAAAAAACTGTTGAACCAAATTCGAAATGGGTATTTATAACCAATCCATCCAAATACGTATCTCATAACATCCTTGTAATTATGAAAGATCAAAAATAAATTCTACACCATATCCTTCAAACCTATCAATATGTGATCACATCTGTGGAAAAAGAGAGGAGTTGGGCCCACGATCTTATCTCCCCTGGTGGGGTGATTCATCCACACAAACTGATGGTTACTAGAGAGCATAAATGATTCCCTTCTCCAATACAAGAGGGTCAATGAATATATTTCTCAATGAAATGACAACCGAATCGGGAATGAACACCCAATCCAACTGGGGGACACCAGTCCAACTTGGTTGCTTCTCAAGGGTAGGCATATATCCCAGTCATAAGTCACGATGCTCGTCGAAATATCCCGGAGACATCCTTTTATCCAAACAAATGGGGAACCAAATATGAAGCTTATTACCAACAATTGGTTTCCCCATTATCCCATAAGAGATCCCCCAAAAAATGAAGGCTTCCAAAGGTAGATAGGAAATGAAGAGCACGTTCATGATTCTACTCTACTGGAAGATGGATTTCTTGATTCCATAAAACATATATCAATGTAGGCTCATGATCTTGTCACTTCATTACAACATTAAGGAAGAAGTTGAAGTAGTTTTGAAGGCCCTCCATGCAATGTTTCTTCTAGTAGCTCTGAAGGTCATCCTCAGAGCACCCATGAGGGCTTACTCCAATAGACCGAAAAGATTGATCGTGATAGACTATTTCATGATATGTGTTAGGGTAGCCATACCCTTAAAAAACGATGGAACAATATGATGGTCCACAAATTTCTGCCATCCAACATGATGCTCTTCCAAATGGTATATGTTGTAGTTAATGTTCACCATGTAGTCGGATTTCAATCTATGATGATAGTCCTCTCCATGATGGATGTCATTGAAAAGGCCCTCCCCGCAGAGACATCAAGAAAAGAGAATCCCTCCACCCAATATAGTACATAATGAAGGTCCTCACCTAATTATACATTGTACATATTCTACCTGATGCCAGACATCAAGTCATAATGGCATTCCTCTCCATGATAGAATTCATTGCAATGGTCCTTTTTGTAATGGGAAAAAATAGCCTAAAGTTCCTCCCATTTCTACAGCCTACCATGAAGGTCCTCCCCAGGTTAAAATCTGTGGAAAATCTCCATGTGGTTGGATGTTAACCAACAATAGAAGTCCTCTCCACCATTGCCTCAGTTGCGAGGTTCCTCCCCAGAGCCCAAAATCACATTAGAAAGAATGTCCTCCCCCTGACATTCCAAATATGAGAAATCACTCATATTATAAGGCACATGGATGGAAAAGTTCATATATTCTACAAACCATGTAAATGAGATGTTGCATACCTTATCATCCAGGAGATGGCCTGGGGACACACTCATCCTTTGATCCACCCCCACAACATTCATGCATCAATTAAATCCCTACTAACCCCACTAATTGAGATGAAATCATCACAAATCATTTATGTTGGGAACAAAAAATAAGGGAATACTTGGAATAAGAAAATAATAGTATGTTCATCATGAGAAGAAAACTACCTAGGGATGAAAATCTATTTATTTTCTTCCCCAAAACCACTTCTTAGATTAGAAATCCAAAAGAGTTATTTGAATAATGTATTCCCATAATTCACCTTATTGTCCTGAAAACTCTTCGATAATTGAGAATTAAATTTATTCCCTATGATGGGTATGTAGATCATGTCCGTATATTGGTGGAGATTCATTGGAAAATTGACCTAGAATCTATTCCATCTTTACAATAGTCGCAATCAAAAAGGAACGAAAAAGAAAATAATTTAGTTCTCTTGCCTCCTCATTCTACATAAATTTTGTTTCTTCTATGGTGACACCTCATCTTGTGTTCACATATTAGGGTGGGGTGAAAATGTAGATCCACACTTCACCCACATCCCATCCCGTAGAACCCACAGTAAATGACATCCCACGGTGTCATATTCCCATGAAAACTCCAAATGAAGTATCTATTCAGGAAAAGTGACCTGCTCGAATGAATCGGCCATTAGTAAGTCTCAAAAGCACCATGATGGATGAGAGAAAGCCATAAAGAAGCTCCTAAAATAGGAAAATGAAAATATTTATCAGGATTCTTACCTAAGGGAAGCCAAAAAATGAGCACTGATCATGTCCTCGGAAGAAAATAATTCTTGTGTAGATCTAGCATGATGTTTGGCCGAACACCTGTATTGAAATGCATGAGATTGAGAAGGAGGTGATAGAAGTAGAAACATATATAGTATGGGAGAAACCCCATTCTATGGGGATGGGGCATTTTTACCTCAACCACCAGCCCAGTGGAAGTCATTCATTTCCCTCATAGGGAGGAAAACAACCAGAGATGTTACTCATTCAATTATATCTTGTGACTCATGTACCCCAAGGCATAGGTGTATTTTCAAGTCATATAAATGATTCTTTTGAGTTACTCTTTCCCAAAAAAACTCAAAGAGGGTCCATGAATGGATGGAGAAGATCCAAAAAGGGACTCATGATTCCCTCCTACTATTCAACACCCAATATGCCACCCCAAATGTGGTATGCATCGGCGAACATCATAGATGTAAATCCCAAAGACATTATTGAAGATAATATAAATGAGTAGGATGTAGTAGAAGATTGTTAACTTCCCGAGGTGGTCCACACTGAGCATGAAGGTTTACATACCCCGAACCAATTGGCCATCTTAAATTTGGGTTCTCCCTCTCAACTAATCGATCAATACCTCCATTGAAAATCCACAATATGGAGAAGGACAAGAACAAGGTTTCCTAAAACCCACATCCTCATCCTAATGGGAATTCGTACCTCATGATTGAGTATAGATTCACTAAATAGGAGGATGAAATTAATGACCTAAGAAGAATTAATGCTGAGATGTTATGAGAAAGTTGTCCAACTGGGTATGTTCTCCAGGTTGAGCATCATAACACACTTCCATCAGAGGTACCTCTTCCCCACAGGCTCATCCTGATATTTAATTCAATGTTGGAAATATCATTCAAGTATGTGTTGGGAGCATCAGTATAAATGAACCCAACACCATCACTATATCAATATTTCTCTCTATTGGGAATGAAACCAGAACATATTCAAGAAGATCCACAGGGGATTCCCCTAGCTGGGTATCCGCTTTATGTTCCAAGAGCACCATCATTCCCAATCACGACCCTTTCTGTACCTAACCATGATCATGTTCAATAGGACATGCACCATGGGATCATGAATACAATAGAGTCCTTGAAATTCATTTATAATCCATGGAAGGGCAACGTGATTCTATATAACTAGAATGGAAACCCTACCCAAACATTGTACGAAATGTTGCACTACTGCAAAATTTCAGGAACCTCGTATTCCCAGTTTTCAATGGCTCAGGGGGTCTGAAGTAACATCAGATTAACTACTCATATTACTATAATCCCATGATGGGAACACTAGAAAAACAAGAAACTATGATACTTATTTGATTCCAGAAAACTATACAAGGTTCAAACTTCATGTGGTATAACGATTTTCTATATAACTCTATAATAGAATAATAGGATATCTACCCCTAATTCCTATTCCTGTTCAGTTCAACATTTCTAAAAACAATATTCTCTTTTTTCATGAACTGAAAACAATGATAGAATGAGATAGTCTCATAATTAAATTCCATATAGAAGGGGTTGACTTACTCTATGAACCAACCACTACCCCAAGATGAGATGTTTTCCATGCTCATTCATAACTATATGATGAGCTGTGAACACCACATATCCTGATGAAATTAATAAGTGGGTACCGTGACCTCTCCACTCTCACTCAAAGGATAGAATATTCATTAAAATAGACAAATATCATGTCCTGAGAAACCCCAACAACCCTAATCAAATAATGGGAAGTGATAAAGCATCTTATGTCATTCTTAATCCACTACATGTTCTAACTCATGCTCCCGGACCCCCACCCAATCTCGTAGTGCCCCTAGATGATAGAATCCACCCCTGCATAGACAGTACGCGTGAAAGGGGGTAAGATATATCTATTTGAGCAATGTTGAAATAAATTTTACTCATTTTGGGATGATCAAGTCAATGGATAGTTCGTAGCTACCATGAATTGAAACTTTCACCAACTTCTAGAGCTGTAAAGGGATGATGATGTAAGTCTTGATGACTAGACATATACATATCCCTTCCATTGGGAAATGGGACACAAAATCTAAGAGTAAATTGCCTTCATGGACCTCCTACAACAAATGATATATTCCAGATAGGTCATGCTGGGACCACCACTAGTGCAAGTGGCATATGCTTCCACTACTGGCCCAAATGAAGAAGTGGAGTGGAAATTTGTTTTAAAAAATTAAGAAAATGTTTGATAGTTGGTTGAATCTGAAAAAAATAAAATGATCCCATGGTATCCTACAAGTGAAAATAAATAAAACGATTTTCCCCAAACCATTCCTTATGAAACATAGCCGACAACCTCAGCCCCACAATCCTCCAAATGTATACTTCCCAAAAAGTAGTCTAATCAGAAGCATGAAATGAATGTGGAAGAAGATGACCATAAACCAAAGACAAATTTGGATTTGAAACTATCACATTTCATGATAGATGATTTGAGTGTACATATTACTCCCCACCAAATGACATAATTGGAGATTCCCCGATAGACGACACCACCATAGGTAGATAATGAGGTAAGGTCGTCTTCAGGAGAAGAATTGATTTTTGGATCAATAAATTCAATCCATTTAATGGATCCATTCTCCACCAAATATATAGTTATCAACCAGAATTCCCAAAACACTATTCTTGGGATAGTGGAAGAAGACAAAGAATATAGGGATGTCTAGGGGGACAAAGACATGGGAGAAGTAATGCTTATGGCCGCACCACCAATCAAATTTCTAGTGTTATAAAAACCCACAGAAGAGCCCTCTAGTGGATTCAATGGGAAAAGGACAATTATAATGTCACCGATTGTGGGAACATCGATCGAGTCTTTCTTGAATATACATAAGAGGATGATCAAATGACTAATTTCCCTTGGCATGTGAGCAGACAAGCCTGACCCATTCCACAAAGGATAGAGTCTCATTTTTCTCTAATCCCATGGGTCGACCCATCATCATCAAATGCCCAAGTCTCTAATAGACCTATGAAAGAGAATACCAAAGATAGGAAGTGGTGGCCTATAGATTATAAATATGATATTATGAAGAAGTTATCTTTAGTACTAGCCATTATGTCAATCTTGGATTCACTGAATCTATCAACATGTCTTAGGGAATCACTCATCGAAGCATTAAAAAGTCCCCAGGAGTTTGAAGTCGTGGTAGAATCCACTAAAGTCAGCCATATAGAAACCAATCCTATATAATTATAGAAACACATATAATTAATGGATCCAAATGAATACTACATCATTAAAGGAACATCATACACTTATATATGTTTGGTAGGATATATATAGTGATGATATCCTAAATGTTTTCATTTTTAATGGCTCTGGAGTTAATATTTTCCCACTATGGACACATCGTTGTATATGCTGCAATGAGGATCATCTAATTCCATGCAGCATGACTCTGTTGGGATACAAAAAAAGAGGGATGATTACTTTATTCCAAATCATGTTCAAAACCTTGTTTGGTGACCTCAAAAATCACCCATAATTTTTGGGGGTCCAAAAACAATATGGCCACATATTCCCTGCTAGGAAGTACATGGGTGAATCAACACAGAACAATCACCTCCTATTACCATAAATGCCTCATATATAGCATAAAGGGAAGTTGTGGGACACTTCATGATGATATGGCCCCATTAGTCCTCTTTGAATCACACTATAATGATGCAAGGTTCTATAAGCCAAAAGGGAAGTGACTTCCAGTTGATGGTGTTGATTGTATTGTTTCCCCAAATGATTTATAAATGGATCTCGATGATCCCCTCAAGACACTTGGGGATGAATACATACTACTGGTCATTCATATTGAGTTCACAAGTCCAAACATAGACATGTATTCATCAATCCTCGTGAATTTATTCATGGATATTGAGCATAATAATGTTGAAAATCTCACAAACTACCAAGATAATTGTGGGGATTTAGATAAAAATTCCCCCAAAAAATCATCCAAACTCCAAAAACTCTTTCCCTCACCCACTGAAGAAGGAGGTAGTGTATCTTCTCTAAATTAATATGAGGAAACCCATTTACCCCTCACTATATATTCTATAGAGAATCCAAACTGACATCCAAGGAAGAATAGTTGGCTTCACATCCCAAACACCAAAATTGAAACTCTTCCCTCAACTATGGAACAATAATCTCAATAATTTTTTCCACATTAGAACAGAAGGAGAAATATGGTTAGGATATATAGGAGGAAAAAGAAGACCAAAGGGATTCCCCTTTAACATTTGAAGAATAATTCTCTACCATAGTTGATGAACTCACAGAAATCAACTTGGGTACGAAAGAAGACATGTGACACACTCATAGCCATGCCTCTTAAATAACAAGAGGTATATACCTCTTTCTTGATTAATAATCAAGATATTTTCACCTAGAAATACATAGAAATGGCAAGCCTTGATCTATAGTTGGCTACTCACCACTTGGGCCTGTCATAAGACAATCGTTGTTACAAGGAAGCTATAGAAGGATGCACCCAACACATAGTGCCAAAATAAAGGATGAAGTCAACAAGATATTTAGTTACAACTTCATTAAAGATGTCCAATACCCCATATAGACATAAAATATTTTCCCTGTCAAAAAAATATTGGTAGATCAATGTTTTCATCGATTTTAGGGATCTCAATTGGCACGTCCTGAAAAGATTATTTTCTAGTACCGGTCCTAGAATTACTGATCGATGAAACTACCAAACATTAGGTGATCTCATTCATGTATGGCTATTCAATATATAACCAGATCCAAATATCTAGATAAGAATAACAATCCACTACATTTAGGGACCCCATAGAGTGTTTTTCTATAAATTAATGAATTTTGAATTGAAAAATTATCGCACCACATATCAACATGCTAGGCATTTCATTTTACAACTCTTCCTAGGAAATTTCATCAAATGCTATATAAATGATCTGGTAGTTAAATCATAACAACATCTATACTACATGAAATATATTGAAACAATATTCGACAAACTGTTATGGAATAATATTAAAATGAACCCCCTAAATTGTGCTTTCGATGGTACCTCGGGAAAATTACATAGCTTCATTGTATTCCACTATCGTATTGAATTAAACCTAGAGAAGACAAATTACATCCTTGGAATTTCACCTCCTCACAACATCACTGAGTTGAGGGTGATCCAGAGACACCTAGCTTTCATTCTCCACTTTATAGCCAACATCGCAGAAAAATTATTTCCCTTCACTAGGTTGACGAATAAAGAGGTAGAATATCAATGGAATGAAGATTATCCTAAAGCTTTAAAAAATTTCAAGGGATATATCATAATCCCAATATTGATAATGCCACCTATCGATGGAAGACCACTCTTTCTCTATGTGATCACCACAGAGTAATCCCTATGCACCTTCATTGCAAAGAGTAATGAAGACGACAAGAAGAATGCCAGTATTACCTTTGTTGAACCATGATCGATGCTAAGATTCATTATTCAAATATCGAGAGGTGAAACCTTACATTTATATTTTTGGTATAGAACCTGGGGAATTAATTGAAGTACCACAAGGTCCATTTTTTCTCACATAAAACCCCTCTCATGTGTATTCTCATTCATCCAGTCTAAAATGGACTCCTATCACTATAGATAGTCATTATACAGTATTTTGATAAATGGTTCATAAAAAGAAGTCATCAAAGTCCAGGATTTATGCACATTTAATAAAAGAGCATCCCTCAATGGTGGTGGCCCTATTAAATTCTAAGTTACCTGGTGAGTCATTTTTCCCTATTCAAGAGAAATCCCAGATGTGGGAAATACACTTTGACGGTGCCTCCAGAATACGAAAAATAAAAGGAATGGAAGTCCCCAGACTGAACAATGTGAGGTTAAGAGTCATACTCATATCTCTAGAAAATGAATTCATTACATAATCTTTCATACTGTCATAAGGGTGCATAAATAATGAAGTAGAATATCGGGACCTTATCGCAGGCTTGGAGCTAGAACTCCAAAAGCAATCCGAACACCTAAATATAAACTTCTATTCTGAACTATTCATCAAGTATGTCAATTGTGACTGTGCTATCAGGAAAAACGGGATGATCCATTTGGTGAACCATGTCTCAGAACATGTGGATGAATTCTCATCAGTGTCAGTATTGACTTACATCCTCCAATCGCAATGTGCACAAGCTGATGCATTGGAAAATGCATGCGCCACTATGGCCAACCCAGATTGGAATGAAATAGTCATCATTATTTCCCACCGATGGATGGTATTACCATTCATTTTGGCCAACATATTTGAAATCAGTGAAATCAATCCCAGATCTGACCCATATCATCATACCACCAGCTAGTTGGCTCCCATTTAATGTTACCTTCAAAGCAAAGAGCTCCCACCAGATAGGGTTGGAAGTGAATAAATCCATAGAAAGGCAACCAGCATCCTCCTATAAGATGGCACAAACAAGATAAATGATTGCTATAAGAGAGGTCATAATGGGGTCCTTCTAGGGTTCATTGATGGAGAACAGACTGACGTCTTCATAAAATAAGAGCATGATATAGTTTGTGGAGCGCATCAATCCGCATCCAATCTCTCGCAGTAGATTCGATGGCTTGGGTACTACTATCCCACCTTGATGCAGAATTTCACCAAATTTAGTAAAAAATTCTATTCCTAACATGTTTATGAAAACTTCATCCAGTATCCCCTAGAGTTACTTAACACAACCAAGTACTCTAGGACATTTTCCATATGGGGAATGGACGTCATGGGAACATACCCTTCCCCCCCAAGGATATAAAATTTAATAATATTCTCATAGAAACTAACTTATTTTCCAAATGTGTAGAAGTTATTACCCATAAAGATTTAGAGGAATGAATAACTATAGCGTTGTGGAATCAAACATCATCATAATATTTTTTGTCCCTCATACAACACTGACGGACAATGGCACCAATTTTCACTTTGTAGAATTTGAAATGCTATATCATGAGTATAGAATCAAAGCAAACCATTCATACTGATATTATGCCACAACCAATGGTCTTGGAGAGGCCTTCAATATGTCATTATCCAACATTCTCTAGAATATGGTAGATAAAGATACGAAATCATGGTCGGACATGCTTCTCCGTGTTCTATGGGATTACTAGAACACGACTCTCATAAACACTCAAGAAAACCATTATACATTAGTATATGGGAGAGAGATAGTTCTAGCAATTGAACTTCAACTACCATCGATCTGTGTGGCCATTTGTGATCTACTATCGACATATGAGTAGTCCTAGAAATGATTTTATGAATTGGAGAAGTTATATTAGAAAACATTTCATACCTAGAACCATTTGGAGGTTTACCAGAATGAGATCACATGATCCTTCAACAAAAAGTTTCTCATTCTATCATTCCTTGATGGGTAAATGGTGTTGGTCTTATAAAATCTGATTATATAAAGAAATAATCCTCAAAAACTGGGGCCAAAATGGGAAGGACCATATTTCATACACAAGGTCTACTACAATTTAGTATAAACATTGATTTTAATGGATGGACATCTCACTATAGATCCAACCAATACGAGGTTCCTAAATAAATAATTTTTGTAATTATACAATTCTTGTCTTAGCAACATTATGTTAAACTACATAGCACCACCATTGTCTTAGTTTCATGGGGTTAAAATCTATAACAGAACCTTTTTCCTAATCGCACGACGTTAAAGTACATTGCCAAATTGTCCTAAAATCATGAAATTTAATTTTATGGAGGTAATTATGTTCTGAATAATGATTCATCATGCATGAGTGAAATTCATGTAAGGGGATGATAAAAATGAACCCCCTTCCTATGTACTAGTTAGACCAACACATGGAGTGTATCTTAGAGATAAGAGTGTCTTGATTCCAATTTCTTAATGGGATAACTAGTGATTATAGAATCCTACATCCTGGTCCAGCAACCAACATCAGAAAAAAATGACCCCATTCTCCGTGTGTGGGTCAGACTGGTACATGGAACATGTTTTCCAGAACTGTGTGTGGATTGATTCTAACCATAGTAGGATATGTAGTGATTCCCGGATCCTACATCTTGTTCAAAGCACACCACCCAAATTAATTCCCCCCTCCTTGTGTATATCCTGAGCCTATGTAGGGAGGAATTTTACAAAACCACATGTGACATGATTCTTATCGTCATAGGATATGTATAGATTCCTCAACCCTAGATCATGGCTCAGCCATCACATGTCATGAAATGCCTCTATGATATCCATGGTTTCCCCTTCACTACATGGTATATCCTTATCGCTCCTAATTTATCCCAATGAGTATAACTCACGTGATCTTAGTAATGGTGATATGGGTTTCCTGGATGAAATAATCATTGAGGAATTTGATAATCCCATCATCCTGAAAGAATGATACAATTTCCACCCCCTCTCTGTGCATAGATCAGAATAACATGAACAGTTCTCATTAATAATGTATTGCATGATTCATTCCCTCATAAGAAACAAAATGATTCTTATATTCCTTATCCTAGTTTAGAAACTATTCCAAAAATTGCACCCTCCCTCTTATAGGTCAGACATGAATAGGGATCATGTTGTCATAACGTTGTGGACTATGATTCCTAACTAACTGGGATAAATAGGAAACCTCCATGAGATTCAAGCCCAATACTTCACCCACCTCATCCTTCTCAAATCAGTTCACTCTTGTCCTTATCACAGGTCATTAAAAATTATGGGATACTAAAACTATGTGTTGATTGATTCATATCATCATAGGATACATAGTGACACTTGGATTCTATATCCAGTCCCATCCACCATTAAAAAACAAAATTTCCCCCACGTACATGGTTTAGACCAGTATAAGGAATGCATTTTTAGAACTCTGTGTCGCTTGATTCATTCCTTTTCAAGAAATGTAGTGAATCCCAGATCCCTTATCCTAGTTGAACAGCCAAGGGAAAAAATTCCCCCCCCATCATATAGGTCATCCTTGGGAAGGGAAATTAATGAGTCTCAACCACATGACATTAAGTTGAATGCCCAAGAAATCATAACTATGTGACATTAAACTATAAGGTATCTCAAGAACAATGTTTGCCCTGATTGTCAGTATGATGAGATACATATTGACACTTGGGCCTATCTGGGTCCAGCTACATGAAAAAAAAATGCATTTATTTCTAGAAACAAAATGTAAATTTGTGCAGAAGATTCCAAACCTTGACCCCCACAACAAGGATAACTCAAATGATCATAACCCCTTCATAAGAATCAGATCTATATAGAAGATCTCATACCTCATAACTAGTAATGGTATGGATACTTTTCATGTACCGAGATATTTTCATTTCATCAATCAAACTCCTTCCATGGGAAATCTCAAATCCCCATAAGCAACCATGGATATCAGAGATGGATGGTCAGTGTCTCGTGAAAAAAAAATGTTTGTCTTTAAAAATAATTTCTCGACAACTCTGCATTTTTTCCAACAAAATAGCCCATAAAAAAAAGGAAAATTAATCCACATGAGGGGATTTTCCTAATTTTGAACTCCCATTTTATCCTAAGACATGCATCATCCCTCCTAATTCGAGGGATCCTAGAATCATGGTTAACACATTTTCCCCCGATCATGCTTAGGGTGTACCATGGTTATTCTAGAATAATTATCCCAATATTTACACATGATTCCATTGATAAATCATCCCTATAACATGATGGTAAACTATTTTTTCAATTTCCCTTTTGTAATACCTTAAACTACATGGACCCACAACAGATATCTCATTCATGTTGAGTCACCCACATCATCATCGCATGATATTAAACAATTAAGCCCAATAATGCACCAATCCTGATCCTACCATTCAAATGTGGTGGGGGTGAAACCCTTTCCTCACCATGTTTTTCATACCGGTCATATATAACAAATGCATTTTAATTTCATAAGGGGATTCCCCAAATATCTGGGGAAATTAAACCACAATGATTGATCTTGATGGCACGACATCAAAAGAAATATTAGAGTTTTCCCCTACATGTTGGGAATCCTAAATTTCTAACAGTATGACATTAAACTACAATGTACCCCACATATAGCTAAAATTACATACTCCCTGTGCATGTTCCTAAACAATTTATGGAGATATATTTCTGAACACCAATAACTTCATTATCAGTCCCCACTCCATCAAGAGAATAAAAATGCCTCACCTTGTCTGGGAGCTATATCTAGGTAAGAGAGTTCCCAAATCTAAGGATGATCATGGCCTAGATGTTTTTAACATATCTATACAAGTCTTTTCCATCATTCATGATTTTCACTTCAAGAAATTTAGGATCATCATAAACCTACCCAGTTGTCAGATATGGGAGGAAAGTGTCTGATGGACACCTTTTTTTGACTATGCCCACATGCCTTGGCAGCTCTATATATGGTGCCCACAAATGGGTATCTCAACCAAATGAAATTTAATCCCTTGGAGAGGCTTTTCCTATTTCCAAAATCTTAATGGATTCCAAGCCTTGTATCATCTCTACTGATCCAAAATCCCTTGAAACCACAACTTATAGATTCCTCCATATCTGTGTCTTGAACATGTTGAAACACCTTGTTCTAACCATCTTCTAGTTAATCAAAGATTCTAAATCAATTTCCTAATTGCATGACATTAAAACTGCATGATGCTCAGTAATCGATGTTCATGAATGGGCCTCAATGTGGCACAAAGTTCCCTCCCTCATGTTTATATTCATGAAAGGAGTCTGTAAAGGAACGTTAAACGTGTGTCAAGATTCATTGGTATCCCCTTGTGAAAAAATAGGTTCCCCATTCATAAGTGTCAACCAGATCCACAAATGGATGAAAATTAAACTAACTACATCCAGATTGATTCATATCATCATAGGATACGTAGTGACATTCAAACCTCTTATTTTGGGTCCATCCATTTGACATAATTTTCTGAATCCCTGCATGTTCAAGGTCCTAACCAACGTAAGGGACCAACTCACACTGATAGGAAAAAAATTCGTTCCTTTATTCATAGTATCCTTCAACATGAACGTCCCCATTTTACTATTCAAGAACCCCTTTTCACACACCAAACATTGTGTCTAGAGAAGTCCGAATCCCCATAATCCCCAATGGCCATCTGAAATGGAAGGCCAATTTCATACATACACCTTTGTTTTACAATGTACACAAGGCCCTGTTGGCTCATCTTGTTTCCCAAAAATGTTCAAGCCATCCAAAGGCATGTTAGTCCTCATGAAAAGATTTTTTACCTCCTTGTGCCCCTATGATGTTTATGTCTGGCCTCTTTCTCCAGTTTTGAAACCCCCAAGATTATATTTTATATCTTCTCTCCCCTCTCATGCATGAAGGTGATAGAACATTTTTCGTCAGACCACCTTCAATAAAGTAGAAAGTTTATCCCCTGATTAGAATTAATCGAATTCAAATCATAAGTCTCAAATGATCTGTTTATACAATTTTAAACTACATCATGCTATGACCCTTCTTTACACAAGAAAAATTCATGTGGGAGAAGTTTCTCAACCAAAGCCAATATAAATTACCCGATTACGTAAATACATTTTACCCCCAAAAGGCCTCTCAATGTGGTTTAAAAACATAAAACAAGTCTAAATTTTCATAATACATCATCGAATTAAGATATGGGAGGCTAGTGTCATGTAGACTCCTCTACCTGACTATGCACACAATGCCCTAGCAGATCTAAAAAAGAAGACCCACAAAAAGGGTCTATCAGCCAAAGACAAATTAATCCTAAGGAGTGGTTTTTCGTATTTCTTTATTTCCCATTGATTCAATTCCCCATGTCATATCCCATTATATAGAAAACATAAGTCATGGTCAAGAATAATATATTATCCATCTCTGAATGTTTCCAGGACATTATCAGTGAAATAATCCAAAATTTGGTCCATCACTTTATAAATCCCGGACTAAATTGTTCAGCATAAAAAACCAGTCCTATTGAAATTTGTTCGACCTAAAACTACTATATTGATAGTCTAGTCAGCAAGACGTTAAAATTCCCACAAAAAGAGACATAGAGATCCCCAAAAAGATAAACCTAATAGGGAACCCTAAAAACGTCAGGTATCGGCTCTCTAAACATGTTCTATAATCAGTATGGGAAACATATTGAGTAATCAGTTACCAAAAAACACACAATGATTGTAAGGTTGAAAATCCTCAAAGGGTGATCTATGAAAAATTTATGTTATACCCTATATCCCCACACAAAATTTGGATTTGAAAAAATAGGGTAATAATGAGAAAGACACAATGTTTGTAGGGTATTTTAGTTTACCCTAGAAATAGTCAAACTATGCTTGCTGAGTCCCTTGTCTTAGGGAAGAATTAGAGAATTAACTAATCATTAAGTTCAGAATTAGATGTATATTGGAATAGCCTACACTTCATCTTGATCTGAGATTATTTAGATGGAGGTAATTGGTTGGGTCTAAAAATTATTCTTTTAAGATGAAAAAAATTCTATCAAACGCATCAAGGGATATAAATAAAATTATGAAGAAGAATAAAGAAAAATGCACAAAAGAAGGGAAAATGAAAATAGAAAATTACTTCAAGAACTATAGTGATTGAGGAATGGCGGTGATTTCAATGGATCCCGTGAATGATGTCATAGAAAAATAGAGGTCGATAATTCCACCCTCACCGATAAGAACCCCCAAGTAAAATATCCCATGACAACAATGTAGTTCTTAGGATGAGGTGGCATCACTAGACTCCATAAATGAATCCCTCAATGACTATGTCCATCAGGGGATTCCACAAAATATTCTATGTAGCCTGATCAACCCTTATATAAATAAAACCAAAGGGGAATTTAAAAATTGATCACTCTCTTGGATGGGTAAAAATGTGATGAAACACGGACAAAAATGTTGAGGGTGTTGTAAAAATTCCCCCCAGACCCAAAGCAGTTTATGGAAACCATACAACAAACAATATGTGGGTGGCCCATCATAGAACTGCACCCTGTGAACTCTATGTGGAAGACGATCCAGAAAGGATAATATGTGGAGGCATTTTCGGTCACATAATTGAGGCATCTTTTTTTGACCCCGTGAATGAATTAAAAAATAGTTCGCTAACTATTCTTGGTGGATAATAGTTCATGGATGACCCAATATGGAAAATGGTATACAGAAGATCCTATGAAGATGCCTCTATATGGACACTACTACTTTGACTAATGTTTGCAAAAGACCTTTTATTTAGAATATAGTATGTGGAAGCTCCTATGAGGATACTCCTACACGACCAACTTTATGTACAAAACCGTTCGACCCCCCTAGTCTATTTTATGGGGGCTTCACTCCCACCCACTCTCCCAATCACTACCTGCCTTCACTATCATTACTGACCCCATGAAAAATTAAGAGTCTCACTGTGAACTTTTTGAAATGGTTCTTCATCATTTTCTATTTCACCCTTATGCCTCCCAAACACCCATCCATTAAATACCATGAGTCGTGTAACATCTCGAATCTAGAGATACTCAACTGGTGCCCCATACCCAATTTGCTACATGACCTCAGGGGAATTTCCCCAAATTCCAGAGTCTGTCGACTAGCAGCGAGGGCCTTGGTGAGTCATTGGGGAATCTATGCCCACATTTGGTAAAGTATACAAGGGAAGAGAAATAACAGTCAGTAGCGGAAACAGTAAATAGAATACAATAACTGAAACTAAACAACGGAAGAAATGAATATATAGTAATGATGATAATGATGCATCAGGTACATGTATCCAATGAAAGTATCAAACACAACAACGTGATGAAAAACAACTGAAAACAATTTACTAAAAGTAAACAGCAAATCCAGCAGCAGCGCAAGCCTAAGATCAGTCCTATGCTCTCCAACACCAACCAGCAATCATGTACCTAAAGTAGAAGGGCCACAATCTCTATCCACACCTACAACCATAATACCTGTTTGGTCTGAAAAAGAAGGACCGAAATAGGGTGTGAGACTAATCCCAGTAGGCAACCACCACAAGATATGTGCCCTACTGTCAGTGAGAAATATAGAAAAAGTAATTGAAATAAATGCAACTGAGAAACAGGAGTACACTAAAGTAAATAGTCCTACATATGTTTATTCACATTTATTTAAAAATTAATTAATTCATTTCATTTTCAACCAAGGAATATAACAAAAATCTCTATATTCCAAAGGCATAACAAGTAACACAACAAGCATCTCAGCAAACTACCTAAACAAAAAGTAGTAAAAAATCCAAGCTTTTTCTTTGGCTTAGTGTAATTGTCACAACCAACTGAAAAATATTCACATTGACTCTCTGGGTGGCTCATACAGGCAGACCTCTCTAGTCAAGTAATCATACAAAAGGCCAAACACTCTAGGAAGCTATCACCATCAATTCCCCTACGGTCTTGCAACGATAGCTATAGAATCAATGAGGAACCACTTACGTCTAATTCCCCTTGTTGTCTCAATACATAACTAAGTACACTCTGAGGAAGCACAAAGTACAATTATCTTAGGTCCTATGAAGGATACTAATATATAATAGACTCTCTAGGGAAGCCCTTAATCGTCATTTCTATCTTTAGTCTACGCAACAGGTTCACACAGCCCTGTGCAGTCCAGTCGTGTGTAATCGAATGTCAGCAGACTGATGTAAGTTAAACAAACTACTTGGATAATAGCCAAAATTCATCAAAATCATATTAACAGAAGGAAATACATGCAATCAATTATATCAAGGCAGGAAATCAATGAAAAAAGGTCTGCCTCACAGGAAACCTAAGAAAAACAGCGATAAACAGACAAAACAAGGAAAACACCCTTGGGGTGATCCTCAAACATGCTAACAAGCAATAATTATTCATATAATAGCCTCAATCATACAAGAAATCAGTGGAAAATAATAATGAAGGATCAAAACCCTATCCCGATATACCTAAAACATGGGAATCGGACACTTTTGCACAAAAACTCAAAGACATTCAATGTAAGGAATCAAACCACCTACCTCGATCCTAGGAGATCGATATACATGAACCTTGTCCCATGAATCGGACTAGAACAGAGTAGATCTACAAAAAAATATAAAAAAATCAACCTACGATAAATTTTATAAGAGAAATAATTAGGAAACCTGGACAATGAATAACCAAGAACTCGCCGCTAGGATTCTATTGCAAATGATGGCGTTCGATTCCGATAACTGGTGATGGATCGACAGAACAGAGAATATTTGTGTCTGTACCCTTTCTTTTGGTCGAAGAAGCTGGAGAAGATGACATTTTTGGGGATAAGACATGACCCCTGTCCTTTTAACGAAAAAAAGAAAGGACACGGCGTGTACTTTTAGAGTACATGGCGTGTACTAATATTTTCCGCACTCCACTTAAGGAATCCTCCATGTCACCCATACATGGTTGTGTGTGTGGCCATGACACAACTAACACATGGCCTTGAGCGGCATTAAAGTACAGAGCGTGTACTTATAAAGTACACAACGTGTAATTATAAAATTCTCAGATTCTCCTATTTTTCCCAAAAATGACCAGAAAAGGAAAAATAAACCTGAAAAAAAGATCTGGTTTTTTACATTATTCCCCCCTTAAAGAAATTTGTCCCTGAATTTCCCTAACAAAGTGGTGAAGAAGAAACCTCAAACAACTCTGGCCACTCTGATCGCATATTGGTCTCCCTCTCCCAAGTCTCGTCCTGTACATGGTCATGCTGCCATAACACCCGTACTAGAGGAACATACCGGCCACAGAGTATATTTGGACTACGATAAACATTCCTGATAGGATTCTCCTAGAATAATGCATCATGATCCAGATCAACCTATTCAGGTTAAAAAAATAAGATGGGTATGTGAAATAACTTCGAAGCTGAGAATCATGGAAGACGTCGTGCATAGCCTGGTACCCCTGAGGTAGCTGCAACCGATAAGCAACCAGCCCAACTCTCTCAAGAACCCTAATGGGACCAATGTATCTTGGTGAAATCATACCCTGTCTCCTGATCCTCTTATGTCCCATCCTCGGGGTAACACATAGGAAAACCTAATCTCCGACCATGAACTCCAAAGGTCATCTCTGCTGATCAGCATAATATTTCTACCGAGACTGTGATGTAGCCATCCTTTTCCGAATCAAATCCATATGTTCTGTGATCTCCTAAAAAAGATGAGGTCCTAGCATAGCTGCCTCTCCTACCTCTAGCGAACACAAGTGTGATCAGCCCGACCTACCGTACAATGCCTCGTAAGGTGCCATCTGAATAGTTGTTTGAAATCTATTATTGTAGGAAAACTCCACTAGAAGAATATGTCTCTCCCAAGAACCACCAAAATCATGGATTCATGATCGTTGCTTGTCCTCTCGCACCTGAATCGTGCGTTCTGACTGGCTATCTATCTGGGGATGTTATGATGTACTCAGAAGTACTGGTGTACCCAAAGCCCTCAGTAGCCCTTTCTAGAAATGCGACGTGAAGTGAGCATCCCTATCTGAAATGATGGTACTCAAAACCCCATGCAAGTGTACAATCACACGGATGTACAACCATCCAATCTCCTCAACATCTATGTTCTGTTTAATCGGAAAGAAGTGATGAACCTTCGTGAGCCTATCAATGACAACCCATACTCCATCATTCCCTCAAGGCGATATCAGTAACCCTATCACAAATTCCATCGCGACATCATTCCACTTCCAATCAGGAATGGGTAGCTACTATAAAAGACCTGCTGGTCGCTGGTACTCCACCTTCACCTGCTGATAGGTGGAACACCTCATGATAAAACCAGCAACATCTCTCTTCATACTGGGAAACCAATACTGGTGATGTAGATCTCGATACATCTTGGTGACGCCAGGATGAACTGCCCAAAATGAGGAATGAAAGTCTCAAATCATCTCCTCGCGTATATCTACTAGCACCCATTCGTGTCCCTGAAAACACAAGATCTCACCATCGCCAACAGTCCATCGAGGAAAAGGGTCCTCTCCTGACATGCTTTTCCAAAGGACAAGGCCCATAGAATCTGATAGCTGCCTCATTCGAACTCGGACAAGAAGGGTAGAGGTAACAACAAAATAAGAAAGAAAAGTCTGACCCTGTCTATTGTAAACCTCTAAATGCATTTCAGAGAACAAATACATAAGCTACCACTCACTGCTGGCCTCCTAAACTGCCTTTATTTGTGTCCTCCTACTCAGTGTGTCTGCCACAGCGTTGCCTTTCGCAAGCATACAAGCAAGCTCAAAATCAAAATACTGTAGGTACTCAACCCACCTCCTCTATCTCAGATTCAAGTCACTTTTTGTGAAGATATACTAGAGGCTCTTGTGGTCAGTATAAACCAAAAAATTCTCTCCCAGAAGGTATTGTCTCCAACAACGCAAAGCATGAACAACTGCAGCCAACCCCAGGTCGTACATAGGATAGTTCCTCTCATGTGGCCTAAACTACCGAGATCCATATACAACAACATGATCCACCTGCATAAGCAATGCTCAAAGCCCGATGCCAGATGCATCACAGAAAACTGTATAACTCTTGCCCAGCTCCAACAAAACTAAAATCGGTGCTGAATTCAATCTCCCCTTCAGCTCCTGAAAGTCTAAATTGCAGGCTTCTAAAAAAACATAATTCACCCCTTCTTATTCAAGCGCATAAATGGTGCTTATAAGCGTGAGAAGTCTTATATAAACTGCCGGTAGTAACCAGCCAGCCCTAAGAAACTTCTTACCTCGAAGAAATTATTCGCCTGCTCCCTAGTAACTACAGCTCTCACCTTATCTGGGTCTACTGATACTCCAGTCTCTGAGATGACAAGACCTAGGAAGTGAATATCATCCATAAAAATGTGGCACTTTGAGAGCATAGTATATAACTGATGCTCCCTCTGTGTACTCAAAACGATCTCAAGATGGGTAGCATGGTCGTGTAGAGTGTGATAGTACACCAAGATATCGTGCACAAAAACCACCACGAAAGAATACATGTAAGGATGGAAAACTCTGTTCATCAGTGCCATGAAAAAATGTTGGTGTGTTTGTGAGAATGAGCGACATAACCAAATACTCATATAGACAATACCTGCTCCAGAAGGTTGTAAGAGGTCTATCAGATGGTCTGACATGCACCTAATGATATCCGAATCTCAGTTCGATCTTATAGAAAACTATGGCTCCTCAGATCTGATCAAATAGATCATCTATCTGTGGTAATAGAAATCAGTTATTGATCGTCAACTGGTTTAGCTGTCGATAATCCACTCAAAGTCGTAACGTATCATCTGCCTTTTCTGCGAACAGAACAAGAAAACCCCAAAAAGAAGTACAGGGTTGGATAAAACCCTTTGTCTACAACTCATCCAACTGCTTCTTGAGCTTCTGTAACTCAGGTGTAGCCATTATATAAGTATTTATGGATACCGGTGTTGCTCTTGGAACATGCTCAATAGAGAATTATTCCCCTCTCTCTGGAGGAATACCAGAAAAGTCTTCTAGAAAGACATCTGGAAAGCGTTCAACCACTGAAGGAAATTCAGTCTGAGAATTCCCAAGGTCGTTAAGATATAATCTTGAAATCAGGGCCATAACACCGCCCATCCCATGATGATTTGGTCCAACTCTGCTTTCCTGGACATCCCATTCACCCTTGTGAAGAAAATATCTACCCTCTGGTGATGCGAAACTCACCATATAGTGATAGAAATCGAAAAAGTCCTAGAAGGGAACTAACCAGTCCATCTCGAGAATGACATCATAGCATGTCATCTCCAAAATATAGAGACTCTATGAAAAAAAGACACCCACCAACCTCAAGGGGGAAATCTATGCACTAACGCACGCTAGCAGTTCTAATTCCCAATGGAGTGTCTAACATCATCATATCCTCGGAAGTATAAACAGTAATTCTAAGGATTTCAATAGTCTGCACAGAAAAAAAGAAATGAGAAGCTCCTATATAGAAAAGTGCAGAGCATAAAACTAAGGCTACTCTAATTTTACCTAGAACTGTAGAAGGTCCAGGATCCTACTCCTGATGAATCAGCTCTACCGCAAAAGCCTGACATGAACCGCGGCCTTTGTAGTAGCCTGAGATTATTTAGCTGACCCTCCCTGAGACTGGCCACTATGTCTACAACCTCTCCCCTGGCCTGAATGATTTGAAGAACTCCAGCCCCCAGTCTACAGCGGAACTGGTAATCCTACTCCTGTAAGCGAAGTCAAAAATGATCCTCCCTCACTAGCCACTGGAAGAAGAACCTTGAAAAAACGTTGCAGATGACCCATCTTTCCAAAAGATCGGCACTCCACTGGGTCTATTGGGTATTGAGGCTTCTTATTCCCAAATTTTCCACACTAATAGCACACCACTTGGTTTCCAGAAGGAAGATCCCGTCTACGAGAAGGAATACGTCGCTTCCTCAGGTCACCTCGTGTAGACTCTTGGTGGCGCTTCCTGCTGTCTATATGAAATGAATCAGTCCATGAGGATGAATCGTCCTGGTCCATAGCTCCAGTCACCCTCAAATTTATCTCCATGATAAGTTCATGGTTGACTATTAGAGTAATATAAGTCAACTGATTGATGTTCTCTTGTGATCTGATGTCCGGTCTGAGGCCTTCCTCAAACTTCCTCGCTAAAAAATGATTATCATTCCCATGAAAAGGGGTGAAATGATGTAACTCGATGAAGCAAGAGGAATAATCCAAAACTATGAGAGTACCCTGCTGCAGGTTCATGAACTCTCTGGCTCTGTCAGCCCTCAGTGTCACCGGGTAGAAGTAATCATAAAACGTATTCTAAAACTCATCCCAACCCATAGCTTGTTGGCGCTCGGACTGCAAAACCACATTCCACCATCTCTTGGAGGAATCCCGCAGTATATAAGTCGCTAGCTTCACTCTCCTCTCCGGATGCGTCTCTAGGTTCTTGAAGATGGATAGCATGGCCTCTATCCATGACTCTTCAGCCTGCGGTCCTCCATCCCCTGTTAACGTGGGAGCATGATGCTGCTGAAAAACCAGTGTCATCTCATCCATAGACGAGGTAGGATGCTGAGCTCCCTGGAAGGTCTAGATGAATCTCACAAAACTCTCTCTGAACTTAGTATCTTCACCAGTGTCTGGAATCACTACAGGTTCCATCTCCAAAATGACAGGCGGAACTACTGGAAGTCCCTGATCAACCGTCTCAGGCGAACGGTCACTACCGTTCAACTGAAAGGCAAACGAAGGATGTCTCGGTGCCATAGCTCTGAAAGGTCAGAATCACACCTCATATTCAGGATTAAAAAATATAGGAAAACCGAAGGCACAAGAATGAACATGGAAATGAAGGAATTAAAGTTATGAAAAACATGACTACACGGTGTGTTCTTTCCCTACACAGCGTGTTCCCATAGGTTATTCAAATGGACATGTACTTCTACATAAACTGGTCATGTAACACCCCAAATACAAGGTGTGTTTTCATAACACACGGCATGTACTTTAATCCTCTCCTCTGTCCAGGTCCTTCTACACGGTTAAGCTACATGACTCCTCTAAGACAAAACTACATGGCGTGTTCAAGGAAGACACGGTATGTACTAGACATGCCTTACCTAGACCGTGTTGTTAACGAAATGGCCTGACACACGGGTGAAACTACACGGAGTGTTCCAGATGGACACGGCGTGTATGAGGAAGGGTAACACTTACCCGTGTAGTTCGTGACACGGCTGGGTACCTAGATCAAACTACACTGCGTGTAAGATTCAGACATGGTGTGTATGTGAAATGATAACATGGCCAATTTTGTTCATGACATGGTCGGGATACCTATATCATACTACATGGCAGAGAAAATAGTACACGGCATGTTCCTACAAGATTTTTCAGAACCCCGTGTTTCTTATCACACAGTCAGTGAAATGGTTTAAAAACTACATGGTGTATATTAATAAAATACATGCCGTGTATTCTGGGTTTTTCCGGGCAGTAGCTCAGAAACTGCTCGAAAGCCCATAAAACACAGATAACAAGAGTTAAGGTGCCAAATTCCGATCTATGATGGCCCATTCTCCCTTTGAATCAAATCTTGGCTTCATAACAATGCTTATAACAAGTAAATAGTATAACAAACTCACGATCCACCAAATTACGATCCTCGAGGGCCCATAACACCTCTATGACCAAAGTTTGGCATCCATGATGAAGAAGATCTAAACAAATGATACCCTATCAGTATAGAAGGTATTCTATCATAGATGCTATCACAACATCATACATAGTCTATCACAAATTTTATCACAACAACATGCAATTTCTAATGCAATTTATATGGCATGGAAATATGTATGACATGTGATTTTTCTATCAAGTGCCGATATGATACAAGAGATGGGATACCCTCATCTCATCAAGTTGCAACTAAGTAGAACCACAATCATATAAACAATAACAGCACAACACAAGTTCACCACCCAACAGTGAAGTCAAATAAACTATAACATTTTCAAAACTTGAAAATTGCAATATTCGAGGTAACCTAGCTTTTCCCTATACACGGGTTCTATAACTCCCAGGCATAGATATTTACCATTTACCTATTTCGTCCTATACCTGTCTGATGGCTCTAAATAGTAATTAAATATAAAAGAAAAGAAACCTCCTTTGATACCACTTTGTAACGTCCCGAATCCGGAGCCACTCAACTGGTGCCCCATACCCAGTTTACCACATGACCTCAAGTGAATTTCCGCAAATGCGAGATGCTTCCGACTAGTAGCGAGGACCTTGGTGAGTCATTGGGGAAACTATTCCCTCATTTGTTAAATTATACAAGGGAATAGAAATAACAGTCATTAGCGGAAATAATAAATAGTTTAGAATAACTGAAACTAAACAGCGGAAGAAATGAATATATAGTAATGATGATAATGATACAGTAGGTACAAGTATCTAAGGAAGGTAGAAAACACAACAACGTGCTACAATACAACTGAGAAAAAAGTACTAAAAGTAAATAACAAATCCAGCAGCATCGCAGGCCTAAGCTCGGTCTTATGCACTCCTTCTCCAACTAGAAATCACGTACCTGAAGTAGAAGGGACACAATCCATACCCACACCTGCAACCATATAACCTTTTTGAGCCAAAAAGAAGGACCCAGACAGGGTTAGAGACTAATCCCAGTAGGCAACCACCACAAGATTTGTGCCCTACTATCAGTGAGCAATATAGAAAAATTAATGGAAATAAATGCAACAGAAAAACATGAGTACACTAAAGTAAAAATTCAAAAAAATATCCATTCACATTTATTTTACAATTAATTCATTCATTTATTTATCAACCAAGGAATATAAAAAAAAACTCTATATTCCCAATGAATAACAAGTAACACAACATGCATCTCAGCAGACCACCTAAACAACAAGTAGTACAAAACCCAAGCTTGTTCTTTGGCTAGGTGGACTCGTCACAACAAACCAAACAATATTCACACTGACTCACTGGGTGGCTCATACTGGCAGACCCCTCTAGTCAAGTAATCTTACAAAGGGTGAGACACTCTGAGAAGCCCTCACCTTCAATTACCCTACGGTCTTGCAACGATAGCTATATACTCACTGAGGAAGAACTTACGTCAAATTCCCCCTTGTAGTCTCGATACGTAACTAAGGACACACTGAGGAAGCACAAAGTAAAATTCTCGTAGTTCTGTTGAATGATAATAATTTATAGCAGACTCTCTAGGGAAGCCCTTAATCGTCAATTCCCTCTTTAGTCTACGCACTAGGTTAACACAGCCTTGTGCAGTCTAGTCGTGCATAATCGACTGTCAGCAGCCCTAAGTACGTTCGAAAAAATACTCGGATAATAGATAAAATTCATCAAAAGAATATAAACAGTAGTAAATACATGCAATCAATTATAACAAGGTAGGCAATCAATGCCACAAGGTCTGCCTCATAGGCAACCTAAGCCAAACAATGATAAACAACCAAAAAAAGGAAAACACCCATGGGGTGATCTCCAAACATGCTAACAAGAAATCATTACACATCTAATAGCCTCAAGAATGCACGAAATCTATGGAAGATAATAATTCATGTTCAAAACCCTAACTCAAGATACCTGAAACATGGGAATTTGACACATTTTCACAAAAAACTCAAAGACATTCAACGTAAGGCATCAAACCACCTACCTTGATCCTAGGAGATCGATATACATGAACCTTGGCTCGTGAATTGGACTAGAACAGAGTAGATATGAAAAAACGTCTAAAATGTTCAACCTACGATATCCCTCATAATAGAAAGAATTAGCAAATGTGGCCAAAGAAGAACCAAGAACTCACCGCTGTAATTCTATTGCAACCGACGTCATTTGATTCGGAAAAACGGTGACGGATTGGCGGCTCGGAGAAGATCCACGGTTTTACCCTTGCTCTTGGTCGAAGAAGCTAGAGAAGAAGATGTTTTTAGGGTTAATCCATGACCCCAGTCCATTTAACAAAAAAAATAATCTACACGGTGTTTACTTTAGGAGTACATGTCGTGTACTATGCTTTTTCGTACTCCGCTTATGGCGGCCTCCATGTCACCCCTACATGGTCGTGTGTGTGGCCATGACATAGCCAACACATGGCCTCGAGCGGCATCAAAGTACATGGCATGTACTTACAATGTACATGATGTGTACTTTGAAAATTTCCAGATTCTCCTCTTTTTACAAAAAAATGACCAGAAAAAAAACATACTTGAAAAGAAGATCCAGGTTCTTAAAAGTCGACCTACTCCTCATGATACTCTAGAAACCCCATCACCGGGATCCTATACTAGGTTGGTCCATAAATCCATGGGCAATCATAGTCTTAATATTTCATACATGCTTGGACACACCCTTATCTGTCCATCAATCTATGTGTATTGGTTGATTTTTGATCTTTAGAATCCTTCCCATCCATCAGATTTGGACGTTCAGTGTCTTAAGGACACCTCTACTTGACTCTGTGCACAATTCCTAGGTGGCTCTGCATATGTTACCCACAAAAAAGGACCATAAACTAGAAATAAATTCTTCCCTAGCCACAAGATAAATATAGTATTGGAATCACAACCATCCCCAAACTTCCTCCAACGCCCACAAAAAATACCTAGGTTCCCTCTAAGCCTCTTCACAATCAAAAAAATCACCATTTGGTGGATCCAAGATTCATAATTACCTTATGAAAAGTAGATTAACATATGACCCATAATCCAACTAAAAATATAAACTTTTCATTTAAAAAAAATGTTCATACACAATGAAATTGGATACTGCCCACCATAACATTTATCATTCTATATAAGTCCTGGGAATCACCCTAGAAAAGACCCCAAATTGTCTATGTCATTGAAGCTCCATCCAATAAATGTATTAAAACATTGAATATTGAAGGATATTTCATAATTGAGGTAAATATCTATGATACCAAAAAATAATACAATAATATTTCTTAAAACCATTAGTAATCTACCATGATGGTTCTTGGCCACCCCATTCCTACAAAAGGAATCACGATGAAAAGAATGATTCAATAACCGGTACACAGTGCTACCTATTATATGACATAGATTAAGAGGGATGATTCTAAACCATGGTTTAATAAACAATTGAATTTATAATCAAACTGAACTAGTTATGTCATCATTCTATAACATTTTGATAGTTATAGACCCATACCTATCCCAAGTCTCAAAATTAATCCCATAGTATTCCACTACATGATCTTGAATATAATTAATAACAACATGCCTCTCTAGAACACTGAGGTCCCACAGGATCAGATAATCTTCTATCCAACTTCCCTATGATCTCACATGAACTATGAACACGACTATAAAAATGTATTCAATGGTAATAAATTGCCAAAAACATCAATTTCACCCCATAACTAGACAATAGAAACCCTTAAGTTTGTATTGACCAACTCACCCTTTGTCTCAACTAATAACATCTAGTAGGATCCATGAACTTGAATCCACTCATGACCAGGGTCCATTACTAAACTCTATTAAATTTTCACTAAAAAACATAAAATTTTAATAAAAAACTCAATACACACATGGCGTGATATATGATTTTCTAATCAGGTGTCAACCACAGCCAAGAACACTTGTTAAAATGTCATTATCTACCATTCATACCAGATCAGACCAAAACCCAATTAGTTATCATTTTTCTACATGTATTCATGAATGTACCAAATATCAATGAAAATTGCAAATAAAACCGCAATAGAAATCCATATCACTGCAATAGAATTACATGGTGTGGTCTTGAATCCATCACATCCAATTTCATAGAAAGCATATAGTTGTACCTCTTTTTACCAACCTACTATAATAACTTTGGGTGTCACATATCAACACATATCTAAACCATAATATCATGATACCATATTAACAAAAGGTGTAACAGCCCAAGCTTCTACAGTACGCTTCTATTTGAATAATACAGTAGCGTGTGTTATAGGCAACTTCGAGTTCTAACACACACCATAACCATTAAAATAGGCCGTTATAAATAGTATTACCCACCTTTTGAAATTATATTTATTTTATATTTCAAAATGGAAATCATTTTTGGATTCAGAATATCTAAATTAGCATAGGGTAAAATTTTGTTATCTTTCGGAAAACATTCAATTTTTTATGAATAAGTGAAAAACACTAAGTTATAGTTTAAAAGTGATTTTTTAACAAAATTATTTATTTTATTTAAATTTAATTAAGGTAAAAATGTATACATAATACCTTTATTAGTTCAATGTAATTCATTGGAGTTAGTTTAGAATAATTTTAGGTATATAAAAATTTTATTGAACTTTCACAGTCTTTTACCCACCTTCTCGGAGAATTTGAAAATTCACATAAAACTTAATTTTACCACTTCTTTGAGTGGAATTTCAAAAATCCAATAGACACGATTAATATCAAGGAGTATAATTTGGTTCAATATTATGAAAATAATTTTTGGTGAATAGTAACTTTTACTTTTATTTACCACGGTTAAAAGTAAATAGGGTAATTAAGGGTAAAAATGATTTTCATATTACCCTAAAACATGTCCTAATTCTATTAGACAAGTGTATGTCAACCAAAAACAACCTTATGAATAAAATATTTTCATTTAGGTCCACTTGGATTATATTAGGACATTTATTATTATTTAATTCAAAGTATAGTTAAAAGAGTTAAAATCAAAGTTTAATAACTAAAACATTTTAATATAGGGTTATACATAAGATAAATTCAATTATAAATATTTATTAGAAATCCAAAAATATTTCATACATAATGGTATTTTATTTATAATTTTTATACATTAAATAATTTAATTTATTTATGACACAATGGTGATGCAGTAATTGCATAATTAATTAAATATTAAGATAATTAATATTATAAATACCCAAATAAATGTAATTTGAAACTTTTTATTTATTAAATTAGTTTTCATGGATAATATGACATATGAATATTTTTTATATGGATTTTTTTGAGGTAATAATGTTGTTATGAATTTATCAAAAACAAAATACCCCATAGTGTCAAAATTGACATAAAAGTGTTTTTAAAAAAATATTATATTATTAATTGTTATTATATTCCTAAAATTCTAAGGATCGTCCAATGAACTTATATAATGGTAGATGTATTATTACTGTACGACTTAGGGGTGTCTTGAATGTATATAGTAAGTTTATTAACTATACAATATAAAAATACAAAGTGACATGGAAAGTGTCAGACTAATTAACTAAGAGTTAAAACTAAAATATATGGTTAATATAATTACCCAAACCTGTATAAAATCCATTGGTTGAACTTATTTCGACCTATACCCACCGTAGATTTTGAATAATCTACTTTGGAGCCATTAGAAGCCGAATATGAATTTATTATAAAATAATTATTTAAGTTTTTCTTAAAGAGCCTCTCCTCCCCCTTATAAAAGGACACCACTTCTAACCAATTCTTCAGACCTTGAAAGCCTTTTGGCTCAGCCAAATCCGGCCTAAATATTCTCTCAACTTCCCTAAATTTAACCTAGTTGCCTTAGTTTGGTCAGAAATCCAACATTAGGAGCCCTTTTGATCTAATCAAAAGGAAGAACCCGAAGAAGAGGTAATGTTTTCACCACCCTCTTTCAAGTTCCTTTCTTCTTCAACTTCTTCATTAATTGTTATTTCCTTTATAAAATATAAAATAAAATATATTCTATATACTGTGATGTTATTATAAATATGGTACAACCATATTCAGTATTCAATCCATCCTTTGAATGACATGTCACCATACATACGTACGTACGACCTACCGTCTCCACACCGTGGTGTAATTGTTATTCAATACACTATTATTTGGATGGGTATAATAATGATTTATAATTCATGTAAATAATAAATATAAAATGATAGTGATTATGTATATATATAATATACCATCCAATTATATATTATTTTAATATCAAAAGAATGATATTGTTGCTCGTGCGTACGTACGGATTACCGTCTCCACGAACGCAATGAGATTCATTCCACATCGTATCCATTCAAGACTAAAAATTATTTGATGATTAAAAAGAATTTTTAGAGACATGATATCATTATGGATATGAATAATATACACCCCATCCAGAAACAATATGGCTCACATAATGAAGAATATAAAGAAAAACGAATCTGTTAACACCCAAAAAAATGATAATACTAAGATATTATTAACAAATCAATGTAAGAAGATCATATATGATATCATATTAATGTATATGATTTATGTATAATTTAATAAAAATTATTTCATCATTATAAAACAGGTTAACCTACCCTCAACCAAGGAAATGTACAAGGTAAGGGTTTATTTCACAATCTCTTCATTATCCGAGGCTGTTTATACATAATTATATACTGGGAACCCTTTATCATCCACATCCATGTTTCATAAAAATGTATTTCAAAACATTATTAATATTTTAGATAATATGGTTTAACGTAATTTATACCATTTTTTGTCTTTTTATAGGATGTTTATAAAATAATCTTTCCGTTTTTTTCCAAAAAACGTTCTTTTTAACATTTTCGACTATATTAAGTTATGAATGTCTTTTTTTAACATATATGATGGGTGTGGCTGTTTTCCACCATTATAAAATCTTTTAAGCATCCCTTACAAGCTTATAAAAATATTTTCAAAGTAAATGTTTTAATTTATAATTATTTGACCTTTAAATGATTTTAAAAAAAGATATATTTCTCTCAAAATAGTTTTGATTTCATCTATGTCAACATCATTTGATGGATTTCAAGTTTATTTGAAGTTGATTTATTATGATACAAAGATTATATATTTTATTTAATGTTTTGTGATATGTTTTATTGAGGATGTATGATTTTTATACCATTCGTGGTTTATGGAGAAAGTATTTACATTTCGTATGCTAGTTTTAATACGAATGTTTATGTTATGTTTGTACCTATTCATATGAGGAATGTGTTGGACTTAATAAGTGACGGGTGGATCCCACTATAGCTCCACGATGCATCGGTAGGTCTCATGAGACAAACTAGTGTTTTTTCACAAGGACTTGACCAAATCTTGTTTGTAGTCTTGGCACAAGGCCTTGACTATGTGGTTATGACAGCCTAGCATTATGCATTCCATCATTATGAAAGTGGTTATTGATATTGCATGTGATTATTCGACTAGTATAATATCTATGTGAATAAGTAAATGGAATTATTTCATTTTATTTTTTCCATATTATGCTTAAGTTATAGTTTAAAAGGCTTTTGTTTTAGTTATACATTGTGTTAAATGTTTATGCCTATTTATGAATGTTTCCGCTATATTGTTATCCTTACTGGGCATTTGAGCTCACCCGTTTCTATGGTTTATTTGTCCTAGGATGTGAAGAAGTATTTTATGAATGATCTTCAGGGATAGTATGAGGGGTTATGAGTGTGGACTATGGAGACTATGTTCTTGTAGTTTTCATTTTATGATGTAATGTAAACTTTATGAATTTATCTAGTGATTCCAAGGCTACTAAACTAATTGTTCTTTCGAGACTTGATATTTTGTGATCATGAAAATGTTATATAATAATTCACTAACTCTGCATTACTGGGGTCGGGGTGTTATAGTTGGTATCAGAGAAAGTTTTGTACAAACCTTGGAAGCTAGATTTAGATAAACTCTGATTAGAACACATAGGCCTAAGATGGACTTTGAGGATTAGTGTAGAAAAAATTCCTAGAATTTTGGTATTGTAGAGATTTTGTGAGTTTTCATAGCAATATATCCTTTCCTGGATACGAGAAGGTAGAGGCGGCTCTGGCACAGATGTACCTAGGGGTAATTCTTGAAAACACCGCGTTGAGCTAGACTCGAATGGGAACTGGTGCACGACAACGGGCCTGGTTGCACTCTTGGTTAAGACAATTCTAGGGGATATGCTTTGGATAATTCTAATTTTCATTAAAAACCATTATGAAGGGTTTATGAGTATATAATTCCTTAAAGAAAACATTTTTTTTATGATTATGGATTATATACCTAAATAATCTAATTTTTGTTAAGTGTTTTACAATTATGGAATTATGTATTCTGATTCATAAACTGATCTAGTTTATGCCATTGTTTAGACATGGTGCCTAGTTGGAGAAATGGAAACCATATCAATGCACTCACTCTATGTAGGTATTTCCCTACTACTTAAGATAATTATAGTGGAGCTGGTGATGCAACTGGTGCTGATCATCTAATCACCATACTGGGAAGACTCACTCAGGTTATGAATAATAACCTTACCCATATGGAGCACCCTGATCCGTAGCGTGAAGGATCAATGTTATATCGCTTCATGAGGCAACAACCACTAACCTTCAATGGGAGTACAAATCCCTTAGTCGCTGAGCAATGGATAAATTCCTTAGAGAAAATATTCCAGGCCTTGGGGAGTAGCGAAAGAGAAAAAGTTATCATGGCAGTTTACCTCCTCACTGAAGATGTTGATCAATGGTGGTCATTGATTCAAAACACGAAGGAAGATAATGAAGTATCAAATATGGAATGGAGGTATTTTTAGGATATTTTCATAGAAAAATACTTTCCTCATGATCATCCAGCTGATATGGAAGGGCAATTTCTGAGGCTGAGATAAAAGGAGGATGAGAATGTCGCAATGTATGAGGCTAACATTACAAGGTTAGAAAGGTATGATGTAGATTATATATGTAACCCAAGAAGAAATATTGATCATTTATTTGATGGGTTAAAACCATTTCTTCATCGATAATTAGTCTCACAGTCCTTCTCATCATATGAAGACATTGTCTCATGTGCTATCAAGATAGAAAAGGAACTCTCTTGGTCTTATGAATTTAAAGTAAATAAAGAGAAGAAGATATTTTCTGATCAATCTAGAAATGGAAATAAGGGGAATAAGTGAAAAATTTAATATCCATCCTGTAGTAAATGTGGGAATAAACACCCTGATACTTGCTTAAAATTAATGGGAGTCTGTTACAAGTGTGGTTAAAAAGGCCACCAAGATCGTGGTTGAAATGTAAAGAAGGAAGATACTGATGTTCAATGATAAAATTGCAAGGATATTTGACATTATGAAAATTAATGTCCTAAGTGTCAGGGAAAATTACCTCAGAAAAGGCCAAGGGATCAAGGCCAAGCTTATGAAATCACTACTACTGAGGTTGAATACCCGATAGACGTGGTGGCAGGTAAATTAATGGTTTCCTTAGGTTTATCAAATGCTTTATTTTCGTCTGGATCATCGTATTGTTTCATATCTTCCCAGTTTTCTACAAAAATTAGATATTTCCAATTTGTTTTAACAAGGGAGTTTTCAGTCAAAAATCCTATGGGAAGTTTCTTTGCTACAAAGTTTTGTGAATCAGTTCCCATTATATCACATAAATGTTCTTTATATGCTGATCTCATCATCATACACATGATTGAATTTGATATAATCCTCAGTATGGATTGGATTTCGAACCATGATGCGAAGATTTATTGTAAGAATAAGGAGGTTAATTTTTTTTGATGATGATAAAGAACACCTTATCTTTAGAGAAGAATTGTCGCCACATGATTCTTATCTAGATCCACCCCAGTAGCTCAACTGAATTCAATTATCGGGGAGGAAGAGAATGAAATAACATTGTGTGAGGAAAGGAATGTTCAAATAGAGGATATAACTATTGTGAAATAATATGTAGATGTGTTTCCGGAATATTTACCTGGAGATCCTCCAGAATGAGAAATTGAGTTTTCCATTGATTTAATTCCTGGTTCAAGTCCCATATAAAAGACCCATTATAGAGTGGCCACTGTGTAATTAGTGGAACAAATGAAACAACTAGAGGAATTGAGAAATAAGGGATTTATTTACCCTAGTGTTTCTCCATGGGGAGCCCTTGTCCTTTTTGTTAAGAAGAAAGATAGATATATGAGGTTATGTATCGACTACAGAGAGATCATTGCTATAACAATAAAGAGCAAGTATCATCTACCTTATATTGATGATTTATTTGGAAAACTACATGGATCTCAATACTTTTACAAAAATTAACTTTGATATAGATACCATCAATTGTGTGTGAAGATGGAAGACATTCTAAAAATAGCATTTCGAACCAGGTACGGGCATTATGAGTTTACAGTAATGCCTTTTGGGCTCACTAATTCACCCTCTGTTTTCATTGATCTAATGAACAGAGTTTTCAAGGAATATATTGATAACATTGTAGTGTTATTTATTGATGATATATTGGTATACTCCAAAAGCTATAATTATCATGAAAATCACTTGCGCATTATATTGAATACTCTGAGAAGACATGAATTATATGGGATGTTTAGCAAGTGTGAATTCTGGATTTAGGAGATTTCTTATCCTAGCCATATTGTCTCTAAGGATGGAATCACTATTGGTCCCTCTAAGAGAAGAGCAATCCAATAATGGCCAACACCAATGATTATAACTGAGGTACGCAGTTTTATTGGTTTAGCAGGTTATTATCGACACTTCATCCATAATTTTTCCCGATTGGCTAACCCATTAACAAAGATCACACGTAAAGGGGTTAAATTTGTTTGGACAAAAGATTGTGAATAATGTTTTGAAGAGATGAAGAGAATATTAGTCATTGATCTTATATTGACTCTACCATCGGGGAATGACGGGTTTTTTATTTATGGTGATGCATCGAAGAAAGTACATGATTGTGTCCTTATGAAGAATGATAGAGTTATTGCCTATGCATCACGACAACTGAAAATTCATGAGAAAAACTATCCTACTCATGATCTTTAGTTAGCAGCTATAATCTTTTCATTGAAGATATGGATATATTATCTCTATGGTGAAACATGCAAGATATATACCGATCACAAGAGTTTGAAATACATTTTTTCACAAAAAGAACTCAACATGAGGCAAAGGAGATGGCTTGAACTACTCAAGGATTATGATTTCACGATACACTACAACCCGGGGAAGGAAAATAAGGAAGAAGGTGCTTTGAGTAGAAAGGATCAAGGACTTTCGAACAAGATGAGAGTAGAAAGCGATCCAATTTTCATGGATCTAGTAAATATGGATATTGGAATCACCATGGAAAGTGAAACATCAATACTTTTTCAAATGGTTTCGAACCATATTTACTAGAAAGGATAAGGAGTTCTCAAACCTATGATGAAGTGTTTCAAAAGAAGAATAAAGCTGTGAATGATGGGATATTGTGTGACTTTGTGTATGAAGATGGAATTTTGAAATTTCGGAAGAGACTTTGTGTTCCCGATATACCTGATCTAAAAATGGAATTGCAGGATGATGGTCATAGTTCCAATTTTTCAATACACCTTGGGAGCACCCAAATGTATAGAGATTTGATGGAAAATTTTTGGTGAGACAACATGAAAAGGGAGATTGATGATTTTGTGTCAAGATGTATGGTTTGTCAACAATTTAAAGCTGGAAGGCAACAGCCTGGTGGAGTATTGCCACCTCTTCCCATACCTGAGTGGAAATGGGATAATATCAAGATGGTCTTTGTTATGGGACGACCAAAGACTCTTATAAGGAATGATGAAATATGGGTCATTATTGATCGTCTTACCAAGTCGGCGCATTTTCTTGCTATAAGGGAAGATTTACCAATTGAACATCTAGAAAGACTATATATTAATGAAGTTGTGAGACATCATGGAGTACCCCTACAGATTATTTCTAATCATCATCCCTGTTTTACATAAATATTCTGGAAAAGATTCAGAAATCCTTGGAAACTGAAATTCGTTTGAGCACTACCTACCACCCTCAAACAGATGGACAATCAGAACGGACAATTCAAACCTTAGAAGACATGTTGAGATCATGATCACTTGACTTTCAGGGTATGTGGGATAAATATTTACCTTTGGTGGAATTTTCCAAAAACAATAGCTTCCATTAAATAATTCAGATTGCACCATATGAAGCTTTATACGGAAAGACATGTCACACACCAACCTGTTGGGATGACATTGGTGAGAGAAAACTCATAGGCCCAGAACTGGTGGAGGAAACGATGGAAACGGTGATGGTAATCCAAAACCACATCAAAGCAGCACAAAGTAGGCAGAAGAGCTATGCCAATAACCGAATGAAGGATTTGGAATTTCAGGTAGGAGATCATATTTTCACGAAGGTATCCCCATTGAAGGGAGTTATACGTTTTAACAAGAATGGTAAATTGATTCCCATGTACATCAGACCTTTCAAAATTCTAGAACGAATTGGGGTTGTAGCTTACCATTTGGCAATGTCGCCAAATCTCTCCAAAGTTCACGATGTGTTCCATATATCACTATTGAGAAAATACATGCCTGACCCAACGCATATACTCACTTACGACGAATTAGAACTGGAACCCGATCAGTCCTATTGCGAAGAACCCGTCAGGATTCTTGATACAAGAGAACACGTGCTGAGAAATCGGACGACTCGTCTGGTAAAAGTTCTATGGAAAAACCATTAAATGGAAGAGGAAACGTGGGAACCCGAGGAACATATGATGAAGAATCATCTGATTATTTTCATGCGGTAGTATTCTATAAATTTTAAGGGCAAAATTATTTGAAGGAGGGGAGAATGTTACACCCCAAGCTTCTACGGTATGCTTCTCTTTGAATAATATAGTAGCGCGTGTTATACACAACTTCGAGTTATAACACAGACCAAAACCAATAAAACTAGCCATTATAAATATTAATACCCACTTTTTGAATTGTTTTACATTTTATATTTCAAAATGGACTTCATTTTTGGATTCGGAATATCGAAATCAGCCTAGGGTGATATTTTGGGATCTTTCTGAAAACATTCAATTTTTGATGAATAAGTGAAAAACACTGAGTTATAGTTTAAAACCAAATTTTTATTAAAATAATTATTTATTTTATTTAAATCTAATTAAGTTCAAAATTGATACATAATACCTATATATGTCCAATTTAATTCATTGGAGTAAGTTTATAATAATTTTAGATATATAAAAATTTTATTGAACTTTCACCGTCTTTTACCCACCTCCTAGGAGAATTTGAAAATTCACATAAAACATAATTCTATCGCTTCTGTGAGTGGAATTTCGGAAATCTGAGAGAAACAATTAATATCAAGTAGTAAAATGTGGTTCATAAGATGAAAATAAGTTTTTTCAATAGTAATGTTTCACTTTTATTTACAACGGTTAAAAGTAAATAGGGTAATTAAGGGTAAAAAGTTTATTAATATTACGATAACATATGTCCTAATTATATTGGACAAGTTTATGTCGACCAAAAAAAACCTTAAGAATAAAATATTATCATTTAGGTCTACTTCGATTAGATTAGGACTTTTATTATTATTTAATTCAAAGAAGAGTTAAAAGAGTTAAAATCAAAGTTTAATAACTAAAAAACATAAAATAGGGTCATAAAAAAGATAAATTAGATTATAAATATTCATTAGAAATATAAATATATTTCCTCCATAATGATATTTTATTTATAATTTTTTGACATTAAATAATTTAATTTATTTATGACAGAATGGTGATGCTTTAATTTTCTAATTAATGAAATATTCAAGTAATTGATATTATAAATACCAAAATAAATGTAATTTGAAACTTTTTATGTATTAAATTAATTTTCTAGGTTAATATGACAAATTAATATTGGTTATATGAATTTTTTAGGAAGTAATAATTCTTTTATGAATTTATCAAAAACAAAATACCCAATAGTGTCAAAATTGACATAAAATAGTTTTTAGAACAAATATTATATTATTAATTGATATTCCATTATTAAAATTATATGGTTGGTCCAAAGGCCTTATATAATGGTAGGTGTACTATTAATGGACTACTTTGGGGTCTCTTGGATGTGTATAGTAAGTTTATTAACTATATAATATAAAAATACTAAGTAACATGGTAAGTGTCAAACTAATTAACTAAGAGTTAAAACTAAAAGATAAGGTTAATATAATGACCCAAACCTGTCTAAAATCCATTTGTTGAAATTATTAAGACCCATACCCACCTTATACATTGAATAATAGACTTTGGAGCCATTTTAAACCGAATAGGAATTTATTATAAAATAATATTTTAACTTTTTTCTAAAGAGCCCCTCCTCCCCCTTATAAAAGGACACCACTTCTAACTAATTCTTCACACCTTCAATGCCTTTTGGCTTGGCCTAAACCTACCCCAATATTCTCTCAACATACCTCAATTCAACCTAGAGGAATTAGTTTGATCATAAAGACAACCTATGGAGCCCTTTTGATAAAATCAAAAGGAAGAACACGAAGAAGAGGTAATGTTTTCACCACCCTCTTTCAAGTTCCTTTCTTCTTCAACTTCTTCTTTCTTTGTTATTTCCTTTCTAAAATAATAAATCCAGTATCTTCTATACATTTTTATGTTATTATAAATATTTTACAACGATATTCAGTAATCTATCAATCAATTTAATGCCATATCACTATACGTGCGTACGTACGGCCTACCGTCTCCACGTCATGGTGTAATTGTTATTCAATACACTATTATTTGGATTGGTATAATAATGATTTGTAATTCATGTAAATAATAAATATAAAATTATAATTATTCTGTGTATATGATATACCATAGAGTTATATTTTATTTTAATATCAAAATAATGATATTGTCGCTCGTCCGTACGTACAGATTATCGTCTCCACGAACGCGATGAGATTCATTCCCCATCGTATCCATTCAAGACTAAATTTTAATTTCTGATTAAAAATAATTCATAGAGACATGATATAATTCTGGATATGAATAATATACATACCATAGATAACAAATATGTCTCATATAACAAATAATATAAAGAAAAATGAGTTCGTTAACACCGGAAACGATGTTAATAAAAAGATATTATTAAGAAATCAATGTTAAAATAATATATATGACATCGTATGAATGTATATGATTCTTGAATATTTTAATAACAATTATTTCTCCATTATATAGGGTGTTAACCTACCTTCAACCAAGGAAAAGTACAAGGTAAGGGTTTATTTCACAATTTTTTCATTATCTGAGGTTGTTTATATATAATTATCTACTAAGACCCCTTTATCATCCACATCCATGTTTCTTAAAAATGTATTTCAAAAAATTATTACTATTTTATAGAATATGGGTTAATTTTATTTATACCCTTATTTGATTTTTTATAATAAGTTTATAAAGGAATCTTTCTGTCATTTTCCAAACAAGGTCCTTTCTAACCTTTTCGACTCAATTAAGGTAAGAATATCTTTTTTATCTTATACAGTGGGTGTGGCTATTTTCCACCATTATAAAATCGTCAAAGATTATCTTACAAGCTTATAAAAATATTTTAAAATTAATTTTTTTCTTTTAAAATTATGTGACTTTTAAATTATTTCAAAAAAAGATATATTTCTCTGAAATAGTTTTGATTTCATCTATGTCAACATCCATTGATGGATTTTATGTTTATTTGAAGTTTATATATTATGATATAGAACTTACATATTGTATTGAATTTTTTGTGATATTTTTGACTGTGGTTGTACTATTTTTATACCATTCAGGGTTTATGTAGAAATTATTGACATTTTTTATTCTAGTTTTAATACGAATGTTTATGTTATGTTTAAACCTATTCATATGAGTAATGCATTAGACTTAATAAGTGGCGGGTGGAGCCAACTATAGATCGTCGATGCATCGGTAGGTCTCATGAGACATACTAGTCTCTTAGCATAAGGCCTTGACAAAATATTATTTGTAGTCTTGGCACAAGGCCTTGACTATGTGGTTATGATAGTCTGGAATTATGCATTCTGTCATTATGAAAGTGGTTATTGATATTATATGTGATTATTAGACTAGTAGAATATCCATGTGAATAATTAAATGGAATTATTTCATTTTATTTTTTCCATATAATGCTGAAGTTCAAGTTTAAAATGCTTTTGTTTTAGTTATACATTGCCTTAAATGTTTATGCCTATTTATGAATGTTTCCACAATATTGTTATCCTTACAGGGAATTTGAGCTCACCCATTTCTATGTTTTATTTTTACAAGGATGTGAAGAAGTATTTTATGAATGACCTTCAAGGATATTATGAGGGGTTATGAGTGTGGAATATGAAGAATATGTTGATGTAGTTTTCATTTTATGATGTAATGTAAACTTTATGAATGTATCTAGTAATTCCAAGGCTACTAAACTAATTGTTCATTCGAGACTTGATCTTTTGTGATCATTCTACTGTTATGTAATAATGCACCGACTCGGGGTTACTGGGGTTGGGGCATTACAAAAGGCATCCCATGACCATCCATACACCCTGAGGACTATCTGATCCAGTATTGTGATCCCATTATAGAATCACTGACCACTGAAAATATTCATTGTGCCTTAAACATTAATTCATTCTGAGTCCAATGCTCTAATCTATACTCTTACTATCACTACATAGAAAAATTCCTTTTACATTCCCTAAGGAATAAAAATTTCATAAATATCATATGTGAAATAGTATATGATGTCATTCTGATAATACATTGATCTTTCATATTCACAAGAAATCGTATCTATTATGAGGTTCACTCACGCTTGACTAGTGGGATTATTCCCATCATAGAGGTTCCATTTTTTATTCTCTGATGAAAATAAAAACATTTACACAATTGCATAAAATGGATTTATTTCATATCTAGATAACTTGGTGTGAAAAACCAACCACAAATCATTCCAAAAATTCAATAATTTCATATCATCAATATTCAATAAATTCAACACATAAGAAGGGTCTTTCACTCTAAAACATTTTATGAACTACCTCCATTTATCTTTACATTCACATCCCATTAATAATCGATACTGATGGGTCCTATCATTTTTCACACACGTTTCTCTCTTCGTATCGCATTCCTATTGTCCCATAGAAATCTAACAAGGAATAGCCTCTTCAATTAAACATGTGACCAAACCTCTCTATATAAATATATATAAACATTATACATTCTCATAATGACCACATAATTCTCCAGAAAATATCCAGTTCATTAACCTGTAAGAATCCAATAATTTCTTACATACCTCACCACACGAGGGATTGAAAAATAGGCCTTATATAGTCCTGTAACGCTTTTCAAAGATGTTGTGAAAAAACCCATTATTCCCCAATGACATCACATCTATCAAGTATTTTTTAGACCCAAAAATTCAACTTTAAAATTACACATGTTCCATTTTATAGGTCGATTCCCCATAAGCTCAACACTTACCCACTCAATTCCATTTTAAAACCACGGGTGCCCACTCATATAAAACCTAATCCTATCAAAACATGCGGACAAAATTATCCAGTATGACAAAACAAGAATTCCAGGCTCATCTCCAATGATTAAATTTTCAATGATCATAGGATGTCACAACTAGATAATTATCATATCATTCTCTAGGAATGAAAATTGAATTTACCGAATCTATACTAGATTCCATCAGAAATAAAGAATGTAATATTAATAATTTCAAGGATTAAAAAAATGACCAACCATATTTCCTTTTTTGACATTAATAATTCAATGATCTTAATTAAATATCCACCAATTATTAGAAGTGTTCATGAAACAGAACGAGTTATCCATCATAATGATATTACCCTTACAAAAGAGAATATGAAAAAGGAACCCTCTATTCAAAAGAATAACAAAAAAATCATAACTACACTTAAAAAACAGGAACTAATTGAAAAAGATATATAATCTACCAATGCATCAAATTTTTAATATAATTTTTGTGAACAAAATTCCCTTCTCTAGAGTTATCATCGATGTTCACAATGATAAAAATCCACTGATCATGAATAATGAATAATTTATAGTAGTATCTCTCACATAGATCACATACCCAAACATATGTAGGTCTCAACTCATGGGTAACATTCATGTTTCCATATTAGAGGCACAAGACATATAGCATGACCAAATACCCACCTCATTGTCTTCTACAAAAGTATGAAACCAAACTCCTCGACAAATTCACTAGTATTACATAAGGAAAAATAGTCTAAATCTACCACTACACATCATAGTGGTTTTATAATCCCAATATATCGCTTTAACCCATATACCCTCCCTACAATCATTTTCTTATAATAATGGTCACCCCCTAATGGGTCTATTTCAAACCTAGGTGCTCAATGAATCCCCACTACCCATACATAGGGTCATGCCCATGTGAAGGTATATCCTCATTTCCAATAATATGTATGTCAATTGTTAACATTATTTACATTTATTTTATTCCATAAAATCCCATTTTAAGACATTACAAATTCAAATGGATTTTATGTTGTTATGTTTTTGAAAATATTTTATGTTAGTTATAATATATAAGAAAAAACAACATATAGGTCACATAGTTTCTCTCTATTTACCTAAAAAAAATTAACAATTCATTTATATATGAATTTATATCTAAATAAAAATAAGGTAGTTGGGAATGTAATATGATAGCATAAAAATATTTTCGAGAAAACCATATAATATTCAAATGATACATTAAATAAATAACCAAGGTTAATCAATAAGACTCTATAATCAAAGGAGAAAATAAATCAGAAAAATATAATCACAAGTTGATATAAATCACACGCATCATACAGTCATCTCATAAATCTCATATCCCTTCCATGATACATTTCATATAAATCCCCATATACCTAAAATTATATTTGAATTCACCCACTACTTATTTAAATACTAGGATAAGAATATAAATCCCTTTGAATAATTAAATCACACACCATGTTTCTCATTTAAGTTTAATATCAAATACATTTGTAATAATAAGAATTCAATGAACTATAATTCCCATACCTATAAAATTACAATTTCACCCATGTGTAGGTTGATTAATCCTATGTATGAGATCAATAAAATAATTTAAACATTGTATCCTCTTATCTATAATTACACTAAATAAGTATAATAGAACAAAATTATAATTCCTCATTGTGTCACCTAGACGTGAAAGACACTGAATCGCTACCCCATGTCGGTGTTCCACATGGCCTCATGTATGCATCCCCATACACTAAATACAATTTAATAGTGGAGATAACCAATGAGGATATAGTGGGGGATACAATTCCCTTATTATTTAAGTATATATTGTAGTTTAAATAAGAGAAACACATTGAAAACAAACAATGAATGAAATAGCCAATGTAGGAGAAGTTATAAGAAATAAATAAATTATCACAATGCCATAAAAAATTCTTTTCTCATATATTTCAGAATAGTCCACTCTTGGGAGGTCCATGTAGAGGTAAAATAGTTTGAAAAAAAATTAAATCTCATTCCCAGCTAGTCCATAGTCTAGAACGATCCTATCATCCATATCTTTACTTTATTTACAAGATAACTATTACCCACACCACACCATGACATATATCTATTCTTATGATCAATAATGGTGCATTCTTAGGCACCCAATATTTATGGAAGTATAGTTAGAGTGTCAGTAAAGTCCAGTAGGCCACCAGAAATGATATCCATAAAATAACCAATTTAAAAATGGTGTTTGTGATGTGATGTAAACAATGGAGGAAATAAAAAATAATCTAACAAATCCTCCTGATTCTAGATATCCATATGTATTCCTAGGATACGTCGTACCCGCTTCATGAATTATCATGGTGACTCTAATCATTTATCAATGACTACTCCTCCATTAGTACACACATGGAATCTATGTACACATCTTATAATTCACAATTATCATAAATTATCACATTATATCTGATCACTTATGCGAACAATCCAAAAGAATCAATATTATCATACCAATATTTTCAATCATCAAGTATCATACGGAGTATTGTTACTAATACTATCATTCCCATGGATTCTGATTTCTCCTTCTGAAATTCCCCACTACCCATTATGACATAGAATCTAGGAATTAATTCTCTAAATTCCCCTATATAATTAATCATGTCAACCACATTTTAAATTTTGATTACATAGAATGATTTATTAAGACTTTATAAAACCATAGTTTCAACATGATATACTATGGAATCAATAATTTTCATGTCAAACTAGAACCATATGATAATTTATTTCCATAATCTCAAAATCGAATAAAAATATATTTGTTAGGCTTAAAATTTTTACATTGATTATGTTTAATTCCCATAACACCATTTATTATGTAAAATCATCATCTCTAATTATATATTGGTATTTACCATTTCACATTACTAACATTATATCAAAACACAACCCATAATTTCAAAATTCAATTTTTACTATTCCGATAGACACAACTCAATGGTAAATTATACATAAAAACAAAAAAATCAAAATCTAATAGAACTAATTAAAATTTAAATCACATTCACAAATTATATATGGAGATGAAATTATATCTTACACCCATAGATTAAAAATGAAAATTATCACTTGACTATGAAATTTAGATAACCAATTCCCACCCCAATACATGTAATGGTTAAACCCCTTCTAGGGTTATCCGTCATGTAATAGAAATATTTATATAGTTTATGAAATGTTAAAATATACATTAAACAATGATATAATAGTTTTTAAAATTTTAATTTAATCATGATCAAAGCACATCCATGGGAAGAAACTATGATTTTGAAATAGAGTGATATTAGTAAATAAATTTCCTTATATACTATGATAGAAAAATAATTATTAAGATTTATAAAAAAGGATGTTAAATGGAAAATTTATCTTATTAACTTCTTGTTGTATGAGTAAATGGATATTTAACTCATAATAGATTTTTGGTTTGTTTATTGTTTACATTATCTTGATCATTAACTTCATTGGGATAAATGATCTCAATAACTCTCCATAATTAATTATTCTTTTTATACATCTTTATATATTCACATCCCACCAATTGTATCCTATTTGAAAATGTATTTATTTTTTATTCCTTATAACCATCATATTTACCTTTCCCTCCTTTAAGAATAAGATTTACTATCCCTTTTCGATGTGGGTTTTAAACAAGTGAAATTTCAAATATCATAACTTTTATTTTTGAGTGCAAGTTCAAATAGAAAGGATTCAATTCATTGAAGGTGGGGATAATGTTACAGCCTCAAATAATAAAATATGGTTATTATGTTAGATAGAGTATATCAGTCACGACAGTGAGCATAAAAAACCCATGAAATATATTTTTTAAATATGAATGTTATAACCAAATAATTGAATTAGAATGTGTGAATAAGATTAAATGAATATATATATATATACTTCCTAATAAAATGAAATTTAGTTATAATAATTAATCAATTTTATAAAAATCCATTTTATTTTTATTTGTTTCCAATATGGGTTTTACTTATATTTGATAAAAAAAATAAGCTGATTAAAATTTTCCCCCATTTAAAAAATTTATTTTATAAAATAAAATTAATTTTTAAATCATCACATTAGAGTAATTTAATTGTTAAATATTGATATTTTTCTTAAAGGGTTGAATTTTTGGGAAATAGTGAAAAATATTTACTTTTTCTATTCTATTTTTAATCTTCATTAAAATATGAAAAATAATGTAATATAATGCATTTAAATTCATTTAAATATAATATAATAATTATTAGATTATATTAAATTAAATTAATTTAATTTGAATCATCTTTATACCCAATTTTAGAATAAGATTATTATGAGGAATAAATCATATTTTCAAGAATCATTTTTTAAGTATAGAATGTTTCTCAATTTAAATTAATTAAAATGAACCATAATAATGAATGAATTAAATTAAATTTATTTATTATATATCCATTTATATGAAATAAAATTCGTCTAGTTAATAAAACAAGTCTTATAGTCAATGCAAGACCATCTTATGATTGAAAATTAAATTTTTTGGAAACATATTTTCCAACATGATTTTGGTGGTTTGTGTTTAAATCAAAAGATTCCACGTAAGTTTTTTGAAATTTATAAAAGGGATTCAATAGTTGGAATAATAATAAATAAAATTATAAACATAACCAAATTAATTTATGTCTATAGTAATTGCTAAATTAAGTGATGTTTTTCCTCAATTAAGATTAAAATTCTGTTTTACATATTACATATGATGCTGTTGAAATTAATTTCAAAGGTGGATAGAATTTGTAATTTAATATTTCCAATTAAAATTTAAAATTATTATTTCTAAATTATTTAAATAGTATCATCTTATTTTTGGCATGATGGAAATATTACCTGAGTTAAAAAATAATAATCTTGGTGAAAAATAAAATTGTAAAAGTAAGTCAACACATAAGATAAGGTATAAGATTTTTATTATATTTGGACTAGGTGATTATCAAGATAAAATTACATCCATTACATTATTTGTCTATTTTTTAGGCTATAACGGTGATAGTGACTTCCTATTATAGAATAGTTTACGGTATTTACAAAAATTACACTCCTCATATATAAGAGGGTATTCACTCCCATTACTTTTTCACCCATTTCAAGCCATTAGGAGTGATAAAAAAACATTCAAAATCACCCCCCCCCCAAATATAAATCCACATTCTAGAGGTTATGGTTTTCAAAAAATTATAAATCTATGATTCTTAAGAAGAGACCCAAAGAAAGTTTCTCTAAAAGGTAATCTTCTTACAAAAAATTTGTATTCTCAAACATCTTTTACAAGCTTAGATTATATCGCAGAACAACCAATAAAATAACACCTTTATATAATTTATAATAAGATTTATTATGATTATGGAATATTTTTTTTACTTTTCATTTTCCATTAAATGGAAAAAAATAAATTGTATGTGTGTATGGAAGATTATCACATCACGAACAAATGTAATATATTTTCCCTCACCAATTGACATGGGTGGTCATAATGGATGAAATAAATAATATTTATTATAAATATCACTTTATGTTAATTATTTTAAATGAATATATCATCCATTTCATTAAAATTTCTCCTATTAATGGAATGTTATCATCACTCATGCATACGTACGTCCTACCATCTCAACGAAAGGACATAATTCATAGGCCATATAAAAATATCACGAATGTTTATAATTTTTTTTATAATTATTAAATATTATATTTATAAAATTAATACCATTATTTATATGACATTTTCATATAATATTCATATTAACATTAGCTATTATGAAAAAAGATGCATGAGAAAAATTCAATTAACAGAGAATGAAATGAAAATACTAAAATACTATTAACAAATGGGTGGTAAGATGTTATAATTAGACAATATATGATATTATAAATATTAATATGGTTCTGGTATAAATTAATAACATTTTTAAAACATTTATTTTGGATTTAATGTCATCTCCAACTAATGAGAAGCGTATGGTAAGGGATTTCCCCTCAATTTTCATTACATTAAGACATGATTGTTAATATTCACCTATTAAATTTTATGTATAGTATATACTACACCTATCATGTAATTAAAATGAATAAATATATATTCATGATGGTTTATGTTTTAGTTCATGTTTATTCTTCGATGTTTTTATAATTTTAATGATTAAAGAGGTAGGAAACCATTTCATAGCCTCAATTTCTTCTTGGATTTATTTTACTCTCACTGATGGGATTTTATCTATTATCCTTCATAATCTCCATTAAATTTATTATCCTATAAATATTTATAGAGGTACCAAACTTTATTCCATCATTTTCTCTCCTTATTCATTGAAAAAATCTACTAAATATTTAAAATAAAAATTGCTTTTTCATTCTCTTTTAATGATATCTATTTTTCGTCCATTACTATATTTTTCAAATTTTACCGTAAAAAGACATTTTAATTTTGTAAATTATTTCATTGGAAAAAAGTATTTTATCCAATGAATTTAAGTAGGGTTTCAATGGAATATTTTTACTATCTCTATAAGTAGTGTTCTAAATATAATGTCAAAAAGAATGTTTTTTAAGTATATAGATATAATAGAAACCCCCACTACTATAATTATTTTACAAAATGTGGCTTCTTCTTACAATTTTTAGTGGATTTTAAAAGAAAATTAATTTATTATATATAATTTTAATATATCAATTCTATTCTACTAATACATCCAAAATTATTAATTTTTTTTCAAAAATTGATATTCTTGATGAACTATTTGTCACCATTCATTTTATGAATAATATTATAACTGTTGACTTTATATTGAAAAAATAAATTACTTTTGATAATGTTTTTTTATAAATTACATTTCAAATAAATACACATAATTTTTATATCATGGATATTAATATTTCCTAAATAGTATACCATTTATACAAATGATATTTACTTTTTATGTTTTCTAATTAACTATGTAATGATTGATAAATATGTATTCATTACTCAAAACACATATTTAATTAAGGGGAAAATTAATTAATGAAGTAAATAAATCATTCATAAAATAGGGAATTAAATTAAATTCAATGATGGGTGGGGACCATAAATATATTGCCTCTATTCACTGATAGGTCTCATGATATAAATCTATTTGGAATATTAAATTTCTTTTTTCCGATAGTTTTAATAATTATTCTCAAGGGTCATCATAATATAGATATCATGATGTCTGATATCATAACTTCAAAGAATTGATAATTTCCCTCAATAACATTTCAATTTTTATTATCTATTGTATTTTTTCAAATATAATAACAGTGGATGAATTTTTTCCCATGTCTTTAAATTAAATATGTTTTAAGTTATTTATGTTTCTATATTTAATATTCATTAGATAATAATATTGTAATGTTATTGATTCAATTTTATATCAGTTTAGTTATTCACTATTTATTATTGATTATTTATTATTGATTCATTATAACATCCACTATATGTAACCCCAACAAAAAATTTGAAAACCCATTATTTTATTTTCATTTTACAAAATTTGATTGATAAATCATCACAAGAGTTCAGCGTTAAAAAAATCATCTGACTCTTTTTTATTTATTTATTTTCAAATTAAGGGTGAGGTCAATAATGTTTCTTTTTAAAAATGACTAAAAACTATTCAGTCCTTTTATTTGTGATCACTTGTATCATGAACCAATGTAGCAATGTATCCACCAACTCTGGGCTATTAATTTTGGGGTCCTAATAGTAGGTATCTAAAGATGGTTGGTAGAATAATTTTAAAATAGTTTGTGAAAAAAATAGATTATGGAAGGTAACCCTATAGTACACATTAAGAATGAATATAAAATAATTCCATAATTTCATGGTAAGGAAGATATTATTTGGTTTTTCCGAGAAATATGTCCATTTTTAGAGACAAAATGTGGACATATTTATAGAATTGTTGTACAATGGGATTATCATTGAAAATGGATCATTGGGATTTAAATGAATCATCACCTAGTTCATGGAAACTACCCTTAAAGGGATCATAGTTTCCCAATCCTGGATGACATGCTTAATAAAAATAACATATTCTATACTAACCCTCAAGAACGATTGAATGAGTTGATGAAAATTAATGACCAAGGTTAAATATAAGGTTTTTGAATTTTAAAAATTCATTTCATGATTTAGAATTCATATATATGGTTATATGGTTTTCCCAACATTATTATTATTCCAATACTATTATTCTTTGTTTTATTTAGTAACTAGATCCCAATAAAATCATTTTATCATTGAATATGATGTACAATGTGGAAATTATGAAAAAAATAGGATGGTGACTGAATTGAAAGATATCATGATAATTCCCACTCATTTATCATGATATATGATTAAAAACCTACTTGTCAAAAAATAATTAACTCTCCATATAAGAGAATGACGGAATATTCTAATATTTTATGTCGTGGATACTCCAGATCAAATAAAGATAGATTTATTTCATTTTCAAAATTTAAAAAGTGGCACCTAAGATACTATATAAATGAAATATGAAATTTTTTTCTATTTATAAATGAAGGGAAAAAGTAAAAAAACTAATGAGTAAAAGTGTGGAGTTTAATTGATAGTAATAAATTTCCGCCTTAAAATCAATCATCAGTTTGATTCCCTGAATGAGTTGAACCAGCGAATTATTTGAGTCAATGAACATTATTAAAGGTTAACTCTTAGACCATGTATGTAACTATGTTGAACTAAAAAGGGTTTAAATAATTATGTGTTTAGATTCAAGGAATATATTGTAGATTTATTTTAATAAATGGTATTTAGGTTAATAGAATCATGAAAAATATATGGATTGTGCTAATTTTTTCAAAACACATTTTTCATCATCTATGATATCCTAAAGAATTTTTGATACCATCATAGGTTTAATATTTTTTTGTTTATTTTATGTTCAATTTCTTAATCACCTCATTTTGTGGGTTTTTGTGATTGAAATTTCATCAAGATTAAGTATATTTTAAGAGTTTTTAATTTAAAACAACCATTTTGTGAGTATGTTTTTATATTATGAATGATGATTTAAATTTTAATTGGAATATATTGAAAGGTATTTGTATCCAATATAATTAATATTATAATAGATGTGAAATTAGAAACAGTGAATTCAGATTATTTTATTTCATGGAACAAATTAAGTCGTATTGGAAGCCGTGGTGGTTAAATTGTTTTATCAAAAATTTTGGTTTTAATGATTTTAATAATATTTATTTGTTAAATTATATGTTCGATATTAATATAGTTTTGTAAAAAGGACCACCTTAATTCTAGTTCAGAACCTGTCACATTCGATAAGGCTACAAGGCATGATCCAAAAAATAAAGGATGAATTTAACGGGGAATCAACCAATGTTCTATGTGATTTTCAAGTTAGCTTGGTATTATTTTTAAATAAATTATTTGATGGATAAATATTATGTCAAAAATTTGGTATTACCATTGAGGTCTGGATATTAATGCATTACTTTGGATAACCCATACATACAGTTTGGTTTGGTTAAATATTTCGAGTCATATGGAAGGAATTGTAACTATTTTATAGATCTTATGATCCATTAAATATTAATTTTTGGGACATATAGAAGGAATTCTAACTATTTTAAAAATGTCAAACCTTGGATTTATGAGTGAATTTTCAAAATGTGAGGACGAATTTTAATTTTTTGGAATGATATAACTCCCCAATATTTGAGAAGAAGATTATTTTGTAATTTAAATTATATGAAACACAACTTTGAGCTTTACCGACCAAAAAAATTATTTTTTATATATGGGTATTATAACTGAGTAATCGAATTAGAAGGTATAAAGAAAATTAAATAAAAGATATATATATATATATATAAAGGTACTAATAAATACAATTTTTTTGATAATTATCACTCATTTTTTAATAATTTAAATTTATTATTCTATAATATGTTCTGCTCTGAAATAAGTTTTACTTCCCTTTGTGGGGGAAAATAAAATTAAAATTATTTCAATTTTAGAAAATTTATTTTATAAAATGAACTTAATTTTTAAAATCCTTATATAAAAACTATATTATGGTGAAATTTTGGGTTTTTAAAAAAAATTGTTTTCTTCAGCCAATATAGAAAAATACCAATTATTTAAATAGTTTTATTTATTTTACTCAAATTTTTTAATTTTAAAGAAAAAAATAAAATAAAATTTTGAAAATATTAAATAATAGTTTTTTATTTATATTTAATATAATTAATCTCATTGTAATCCTATTTATACCATATTTTTTAATAATTTAATTTTTATGCTTAAACTAACATTTTTATTGAAACTGCTTTCAGGGGCATAATGTTTCCCTATTTTTTAATTAAAATTACTCAAAATGATTAATTATTTAAAGGAAATTTATATATTATATATATAATTTTATGAACTAAAACTTATATACTTACTATAACTAGTAATATAGATAATGTAAGAACATCTTATGCTTGAAAAATTAATTTCTCAAAAATCTATTTTAGAAAGGATATGAGACTTTGTTTTTAAATTCATATTTTTAAAATTTATGGTATTTAAATAAATTAATTTAATTACATTTTTTGAATAATAAATATTAATATTATATAATAAGGTAAAAAATTTCACAATTATTTATAATGGCAATAAAATTTATTTTATGTTATTAAGGTTAATGATAGATTTTTCATGTTAGATGCATTTGTATTAAAAATTATTTTCATATAAAATAAGGTTTTTTAGTAATAAAGTATATTTAATATTTATAATAATTAATTATAAATTTTATAATAAGTATCATTTAATTTTAGGCATCATATATTAATTACATTGGATTAAAATCTAATTATCATGGTGAAAAATGTAATTATAAAGGTAAATAAACATTTAGGATATGGAACACAATTTATAAATAAATTATTACTTTTTAATGGTAGAGGTGTTTATCAACCTCACCATACCTTTTATACATTATTTAATAACTTTTTATGAACTTTGGGTGAGAGTGAGTTCCCATTATTGAATAGTTTTGGATATTTAAAATAATGCCACTCCTCATCAATTATAAAACAGCAGTCGGTCCCTTCACATTTTTACACCTCTCGGGTGTTTTGATTCCAAAATAATATCTCCCAGACTTCCTTAGTTAAATTCTATAGGTTTCATTCATTTGAAAACATTGGCCCTATGGTTCTCAAGGGGATATCCATAGGTGGGTTTTCTAAGAAAAGGTAATAATCACAATAAATCTCTTTCTTTTTAATTACTCACTTCGAAAACACTAATTATGTCTTACTACTTTCAAAATAATAAATTAACTACCTCCCATATTCTTATGTGTTATTTAGTTGAATTAATAATACTTATCCATCACCTTCCACACTAAATGGGAAACAAATACATCGCTCATGTTTACAGTGAACTACCACCTTGTAAATTGATATAATTTATTATAAATCAAAAATGTTGATGGATAGTCATATTATGGAAGTAATGAACATATATAACCCAAATAACACGAAATATATATTTAAAATTAATATATAATATAGTTAGTTACCATTTCACCCAATATGGGAATGATATCAACACGTGTGCGTACGTACTGCCTACCGTCTCCACAAAGAGATGTGATTCAGTTTTCTTAGACAACTTTATTTAATTGTTATATAACATTATTTATTTATTAAATAAGACATATATGAAAATATTATGATTTTATATATGAAGTAAATATATAATACTCTTAATTACAAGACTTTCATGAAAAAATAAATATGGGAAACATGGTAATGTATACCAGAAAAAGTAAAATAAGGAAATATTTTTATCAAATGTGTTGAATGTTTTTATAATGGGATTATATATGATATTATAAATAATAATATGGATCATTCATACTATAATAACTTTATTAAAACCAATTTAAATGAGATTAAAGATCATTCAACTATAGGGAAGCGTGATATAATGTATTTCATCTCAATTCCCATTCCATTTAATTTTTTTAATATACACCAATTCATTTTTATGTGGTGTATATATGGATATATGATTTATTTAACATGAATAAATTTTAAACAGTTTTTTTAATGTTCCAATTCATGGTTATTATTTCAAGTGGTTATATTTTTTATTTTACATAGTTTTTAAGAACCTATTTTATAATGTCACATTCTTTTGGGATTTATTTTCTTCTCATAGAAGGAATACTATCATTTATCCTTTATAAGATCCAATATTTTTTATATACTATTAAAATTTATGTAGTTTAAAAACTTTGATCCAAAGTTTCATCTCATTGGTACAATAATCAATAATATAAATTTAAAAAAGAAAAATATAATTTATTTATATTTAAATTAGATATATTTTCTACTTTGAAAATAATTTTTAATTTGTTTTATAAAAAAATTTAATTACTCAAAAACATTATTAATGAATATATATTTTATCCTTGAATTATTTTGAGTTTAATGTTTATATTATGTTGAAATATTATAGATTCAACAGGAATTAAAAATGATTTTTACTTATATAATGTTAATAGACATCCATAACAATATAACTATTTTATGAAATGTAGTTTCATATACATGTTTTCAATGGGATCATAAATAAAAATTTATGAAGAAAATTTATTTTAATATTTCAATAACATTCACATTATTATTCAAAAAATAATTATTTTTTAGAAAGTAAATATATAACTTATGAAGAGGTGAACTCATATCATTTAATGATTAACATTATTTTTGTTAAATATCTCTTCTGAAAAAAAATTGTTATCATATTTTACTATAAATTAAATATCTCTTAAATGTCCACATTATTTTTATCATGTATAAGATTATATCTTAAACCATATAATTTTTTACATATAGTATTTAATCTGAATATTATTTGATAAATAGGGGAAATGTTTTTAAATCCGTATTATTTACTGAATACAAACATTTGTTTGTAGGTTATACCAATTCATTAATTATATATTTTCATTAAATACATGAGGAATGGTTTGGAAAATAAGTTATGGGTGGGTCTCAAAATTTTATATTCCATCAATGCATTGAAATGTATAAAAATAAATTTTACTGTTTCAAATAAATTGGGATTTTACCAATTGTTTTAATATTTGTTGTTAATGTTATTGACACTATAGATATCATGATGTATGATATAATGACATCCAAAATTTGGAATTTCCTTCATTGATAATTTAGTTTTTATAATCCATCACATTTTTTTATTTATATTATTCATGGAAGAATTTTTTCTTCATTATATTAAATGAAATATACATTCTTTTTTCATATTTCTATATTAATTGCGCATTATCTAATTATGATACTAATTTATTTGATTAAATTCTATGCATTTTCAATTATTTAACATTCGACATTGATTTTTTTTAGTAATTCGTGAATTTCTCCACTCAATATAACCCAAACTGAGAATTTGACCTTAACCCTATTTCTTTTCTTTCCTTGGGACATGTATTAGAAATCATTTAAAGAGTTTGTGTGTGGAATATTTTTAATCTTTGTTTTTTTATTTCAAGTTTTCAAATGAAATTTCAATTTCATGTATGTATATAGTTTTTAAAATCCACAAGAATACTTGTTCATTTGTACATAAAACTAATGTAATAATGTAAACCACAACTCTCAGCTACTAGGGTCAGTGTCTTTACCCAAGTATTCTCGATATTTTGAAATCATAAAGGTGAAAAACTATATATATGGGTGTAATATCTACACAAAATAAAAATATTAAAAATGTATTTGGTTGATTAAATCTAAGTAATTATTTGAGAGTGTTTATTATTATATTTTAACTTTATTTATTTAATATATGTTTGACAATTAGATTATATTAAAACCATAGTGTGATGTTGTTATTTTTACAAAGACATAAATAAGATTATATTTAAAAACATATGGGAAAATCAACATATCATGGTCAAAAAATCATTGTGGAAATAAGTGATTTTAATGGATGAGGTTCACTATAAGAAAAAAAATACATACATTATCCAAAAATAGAGGTAATTAAGGAAGACTTCATAAGATTGATCAATTTATTGGTCAATATGTTGCCTCATGTTTTATATGTATTTTAGGAATATATTCTATATAATTTTCTTATTATTGTGGTTACTAACAAAATATTGTAGGTAACTAGAATAAAACCATCCAAAACCAATGATATGGCATTATATAATTTATTTAAGATATATTGTAAAAATCACGTCATTCAAAAGAATTATATATTTATCTCGGTCTCATATCATCATTGATAGGTTTCATTTATTGATCCTTGATTTAACTATTCTAGGAATGGATTTTTTGAAATAATTATTTTTTATTACCACTTATTCACCCCCACTTAGTGGTCATTCAAATTTCACCTTATCCTCTTAAAAATAATCAACAAAATATATTATCCAAAATTATTTGATATGTAGCCACCACTTCCTAGAAGGTTGAACTTGTACAAACTATTCACATATTAATAAAAAAATAAAATTTATTAATAAAATTATTATTCTTATTTCATTTGATTTATATATTATATCTATAATTAATTATTACCCATAGAACTATAAACATCAAAAAAATATTTATGATACCATCTTGAAAATAGTATAATCCAAATTATATAGACAATCCCTTATTAATAAAAATTCTCACAAAAAATCACATTCGGTGTATATGCACTAAATTTTTAGCCTTATAAATTCTCACCTTTATATTAACTATATATAATTCAAATTAATATAGAATTACATATATTTTTATATATAAATATTCAGAATAAATAGTCAAATTTTCACCATAATGTTTCTACTCCACTCTAACCATATAATGACTAATTATTTTATAAAAAACTACATCATGAAAATTTTATCTTTATGCAGAAGACCATCGATTTTTTCCAATACCACATAATAAATAAATTAATATTCAAAACAACATTCCACAGAAAAGTATATATGTTCCAAATATATAGAAGAATTTTTATATTATACCGTAAGAAATGAGTACCATATTGTACCAAGAATTATATTAAATTCTTCTCAAGTTTCATGAATTTTTTTATCTTGAGGTATACTATACCATATAATTTTCTACCCCTATCTCATCTCATCGATGTTGATGTATATATAAAAAATATTTCAATATTTATGGAATTCTATTTTTTCAATACATCAACATATCAATCTTAGGAAAATAACATATGATGAGGATATCAATAAATATATCACCTTTATATATTAAATTGGATTCATACAATTTGAAAAAAATCAAGGAAATGAGGTTTCATTGTATCATGAACCAGATTAACATGATTCAATTTCCATCATTGGTTCCAATTATTTATACTAAGGACTTAGTCATGATGTAAGATACATCATTGGAATAACTATTCTAGAGAATTAAATGACTTATGGACTCTACTTCATTCCTTAAAAACTAGAGTTTGGTGATTTTTATAGATGGTCTATGAGTATAACATGGGGAGTAATTTAAATTATATATATCATAAAAATATAATTAGAGTATGAATAACATAATAAAATCTTATAAAAAATTAACAAAACTACAAATCAATTCTATGAAATTCCCCAGTTCTCAATAATTCCATCTACCCAATAATAGTATCTATCACATATTAAAAATGTGTTACACAAAAAATAACATAAATTTAAGTAGAATGAAACTCTTATTAATCGCCTTAAAATCCATAGATATCATCACATTGATCATAACCTCTAACATTAACTAATTTTTGGTCCCAAAACATATATGTATGAGAACATATACAACTATAAATTCACAATATGAAAATTTAGATGGATAGAGAAATAAATTTATGAATGATATATTAAATATCCAAAAACATATTAAAGTTCCAAGGTACTTACAATTTTATAATGAAAGGTAGAATATAATTTAATGAACGAAATTTACTTATAAAAAATTTCAATTGCGACCTATACTATTTTTTTATTAGATTATTACTTCTTCAGACACATCCGATATGAACTCAAGGTTTCTACCAATTAATATCATAGAAAAATACATGGAACATGTTGTAACCCTAAAAAATATAATTCATAATCAACATAGTATTAAATCCTATCAATGAAAAAATCATTTCTAATAAATCATATCCTATAAAAATGTTCTCCCAATGATGTTTCCTTATATATATCCATATAATGTATTAGCCTAACCCATGGATCCATAAATGTACAAAAAATATTGTAACATGGACAAAAATCTTTTTATATCATTTTATCATAAACATCACTTAAAATGTATCTAATCGATATCATATAAAATATAACTTTTAAATACATTATATTTGATGAAAAAATTTAAAATGAACATGTACGAACATATTTCATACTACCCTCTACAATACATATAAAAAATATAAAAAAACACATTAACACTATAATGGTTGTATACATGATAGTTTTTCCCTCAGTTCTATATATTTATAGAACTAGACACTAACTTAAATCCCATTGTTTCACCATGAAATTACATATATTCATATCATTATTTATCATGATTGGGTTGTTAGTCCCAAAAATAATAATTTATTTAAGATACATTATTTTCAATATAATATTCTATACCAAAAAACTAATATATATTCCAAAAAAACATTTTAAAAAAATAGTAGTAATAAGAATAGAATATATAAACATAATCACCCAATAATACATAATAAATAGAGTTATATAATATTAAATATTTCTCTTATTTACCTAAAAAATATCATTTATAAGGCCATTTCCCAAAAATTGATATAACTATATTTAATTAATTTTTCATCCAATCAAGAATCATAAACATGAATCTTTACACATAGACAATACTACTCTTAATTTAATAACAAATATAATTTAATTTTATATACAAAAACCCTTTATAAATTTTCTATAATAGTGATCTATAAACTTGTCTTCACTTCCAATGAGATATGATATTTAATCAAATATATTATATAATTCACACCCCAAAAGATATCAAATTGATACATGTAATTCAATTATAAGAAAACATTTTAGTTACCTCAAAATTTCATGATAATCATAACATTGCTCAAATATACAACCCTAAGACTCATTATAAGGCCCTTACCTTAAACAATAAATAATATTGAGATAAGTCCATAATTTACATTAATTCAAGTCGAGGATATTTTCAGTTTTATAGAATTATATAATTAGGTCATAACTCAAACATAACAACTTATATATTAAAATTTTACAATTCTAACCACTATCCATTTTATTCATAAAACAAAAACTATATAAAAAGAAACACGGTATCATTTAATTTTCTAAGAGAATAACTTTTCCATGATCACATCCTTGACTAAATTGTTCTATATATCATATGAAAACCATTTAAAAACTTAGCATGAGTATCAAATTCTCTATAAGGGATAAATAACGAATGAAAATTTTTTGTCTTATAAAAACATGTAAACCGTGAATAATTTATCAAAAAATACTACTTTTGCCCTTTAAGAAGTAGAAAAAACAATTCACTAAATACAATCTCATTGCTTACCCTTTTTGTATCCAAAAGATTACCCTAAATCCCATGAAAAGAAACATATAAAATATATATAAATGTAACATGGTGGAAGGAAATACTTAAATAGAATAACCATATGACTAACTTCCACACATATCACTAAATGGAATAGCCATACGTCTGACTTACATACCAAATGCATTGGAGGTTATTACTTAACCACCCATCCATTATTTGTCATGGAACCACCCATATTTGGTTTATCAAGTAACCACCCATATTTGGATTATCACGTAACCCCCTTCAAATGTAAAGGTACCATTATATAATCATAACAAGTAAAATACTGTAATTATTAACATTTCACTGCTAAAATTTTAGTTGAAATCACAAGATATTATTTCAGGATATTAAAATAGTAAATACAAATTAAAAATAATTTTTAATATCGAAACACCCAAAAAGGGAATGTGAGATGTATTTTTCTATTATGAACACTAAATGTTTTATAAAAATCCATATATCAAATAACAATATGGAAATGGTGGAGTCATTTTCGCCACATACATTAAAAACAATCCATTTTTTTGGTTTTTTAAAAAGCCTTGTAGAATAAATATTCCATTTGAATGAAATTAAATTTCAAGGGGGTTTATTATAAAAATTATTAAATGAGGAGGTTTATATCATCAAAATATGCCTCAATAAAAGGATATTGAGATGAAGTCCCTTACCTTGAGTCTGACTCATCAAGTATTGTACTTTTTCTTACTGAATAATAAGCATATGTTAATTTAGAATTTATTGAGAATCATTTTCATGTTTATTATTCCTTTTATATCACTTATTACCATGATATAACAATTACATAATCATTTATGTTATTATTGATCATTTTGTCAATATTCGGTACTTGAGTCCAGAATGAACGTGTTTTGATATAAATTGTCAATGTAGTCAATATTACATCATCTCTATAATGATATTCTGGATTAAGAAACCATATGTAACCAATATATACTTATTTATAATAGTCTATAATATTTGGAGATAAGAAATTAAATGCACCATTCATGGAGACGGTAGGTCGTACGTACACATTAAAGCTACATTGATTTCTTTTTCATATAAATGAATAATAATAAAATTATATAAATATATATTATGATATAGGTATTATATTTATGTCATTATGTATCATAGTTTGAATAAAACAATCCTTTGTACTATCCATTTATAGAATGAAAGAGTCATATCCCTTTGATGGGTGGTAGTCCACAATTCCACAAATGAAATTATCATATTTACAATCTTGGGAATCATAAAGGTATGTTGTAAATAAAAATTAAAGAATTATATAGAAAATATAAATATCATATATATCATATATAAATAAAGTTCCATAATAATGGACTCCATGAGAGGTGGTAGCATAAAATTGAACAATCATCGTTTTGTGGTGTAGTAGTTCATCAGACACAAAAACAGTATGTTCGTATCCCTTAGATCGAGGTGTGTGTAAGTGTAGCTAGAATCCGTATCATAAAAAATCCTTGTATATTTAAGATATAGGTGTTGTTATATAATATATTAATAATAATAGTATAGGGAGTGAATATGGAAAATAAAGTAAATGAACTTGAGAGAAGACATTACATCTAAATCAGGTAACTTCTTTTGATTTGAGCCAAATTGAATTATTCAATTTCCATCTTCCCTAATTAAATCTTATAGAAGGAATTTAGGGATGTTGGGATATTATATGAAATGAATGTTTTATAGTCAATGGGCTTCAGAGGTGTGGATAAGTGGTTATAGTTGGTGTTCGTTTATAAGAGGGAGGAGGGGCACTTTAGGAATGTCACAAAATTTTATATTATTATAATTTTTTTTTCTGTTTATAATGGTCCCAAACTCATTTAATTTAAATATAATATTATTTATTGTCTTATTCACATAAAAAAATTAAAATTACACAAATATGGAATTTTTTAATCCTTATATTATTTGTTCAACCTTTATTTTTCCTTTTTTAATCGTACCATTATATTTTATTACTTACACATTGTTGGTTAATTTTATTACCATAACATGTCAAACGACACAAAAAAGTTTCATTTATGTCATATTTGTAATTATCATAACCATTTGTCCAGATATTATATTTTTAGGAATTTAAAAACATTTAACACACTATTTTATATTTTAAGTGTTGAATTATGACATTTTTTACATTATTCATACTTTACTTTTTCATGATTCATAAAAACATAATTTCTTAAAAAAATTTAAATCAATCCTAACATGTCATTGTAATCTAGAAAATTTGTGGATGATACAAATTATTACATATCAAAATTATTTTTATATTTACAATACGAATTATTTGATATTTCTCTTAATAAAATTATTACTATATCACTGTGGTGTCACAATTTTTGGTAATTATTTAATCAATAAAACATAATAAAAATAACTTATTAAGGTATTTTTATTATATTTATATAGAATATTAATTTTCTATGTTTCATCAATTTTATATCAACATTAAAATTATTATACTTATAATAGATAAGAGACTGACATGTTGTCACTCAATTTTGTTTTAATAATAACTATATCACCATCGTAGAAAAAAAGGAATTTAATGAATCAATTATTACCCATAACTGATATGGGTTGACCTTTATCAATCCAATATGATTTTGGAAAGTGTTATTCAAATTTTATTATCTTTATAATATTGTTTGATACCCAAATTTACCAAATTTACCTTTAACTATGGTAAATAAAAATTACTAGAGTAACTATTCATAATGTTAAAAAAAATAAAAGGTACCTATTTACACAATTTGAATATTTTTATTCCAAATATAAAATATATTTCTCCAAATTTAAAACACATTATTTCCAGAAATTATTTTAAAATTAATTCCCACTTTTAAAACCATAAAGTGTGTTTTTAATAAGTTAAGACTATCAAAATATTGACATGTGTTTATATACGATTTCATGGTGAAATTATTCAATAATACCATCATTAGATTAAGTGATAAAACAATAATAAAATATAAATTTATAACCAATTAAAATTTTAATCTAACTTTATAAATAAATTATATTATAATGCAGATTTGAATTAATATGCAGTATTTTTCAATACTCATTAAAATATACATTTTATCAGAAAATACAAAAATTTTATCCAAAGTAAATTTTTAAGTACCGAATCTAAATAATAAGATTATTTTGTAATATAGAACATTTAAAAGTGAAAAAATATATTTATGAGGGGTTCTCCATCAAAAGGCAGTAAAACTGTATTTTTAGGGAAATAAATTTTTGTCCGAAAAATTGAATTTGATCATATATCATATCTAGAAAACATATAATACGAATTTAAAACATTGAATTTAATAGTTAACATCTATTTTTATTTAGATAATAATCCATCAAGAGTGATGTGATTTTATAAACACAATTATTCTCTTTCAAATAGGTTTCCACAAAAACACATCATTTATATTCCATTGGTTTTTATTCCCATTTCTAATAAATTTGGTAAAAAAGAATTGTTATTCAAAAAATTTTAAACCATATTTTCATATATCAGTTGATACTATTCATTTTCTCAATTCCAACGGCTTGGCGTTAACTACCATTTAAATCATTAATATTATTATTATATTATTTTTCAGTATAACTCAATTTTGTGTGCAATGTATGATTTCAGAGTGACCTATTTTATCATGTTGGGTAGACTATAAAAATAATTATCCCATTTAATATAAAATTAATATATTATTCATATATATTAAAAGATATGATAAGGAAATATTTTATAAATACCTGGGATGTTACATCATTCCCCCCTTTTGGAAATTACATCCCCAAAATTTTATAATTGGGCTAAGAAACATCATTGAAAATCCCAAATCAGAAAAAGAGTAAATAAAACTATCAGTTAAAAATATATAAGTATAGTGGTCACCCAAGTTAACACATACTCGGATTCTATATAGAAAAAAATGGATGTAGAATAAAAACTAACCATCTTGTTCTGATGGAGAGTCAAAGAAAACTAGATGAGGAGAAAGTTAACAACTTGAAACCATAAATTTTTTATGCGTTAAATGGTCTTTGATTTCCCAGTATAAAATGTAAATGGAAAAAATTTCTATTTTGATATCCTTTTCAAAATGTTTAGGAATTTATTTATGATCATGACTAAGAAAATTGAAAACATACTTACTTTTCTAGTAGTGTTTTATACTTTAATACACATCTACCACAAACTCAACATTTCTCTTAATGATGAGTATTCCAGATGAATTTTCCACAACTGCAATGCTAGAATAAACCTCAAGAAAATCACATAATCCAAAAAAGATAAACTATATATTTACCATGTCTTTCGACATTTAACAAAACCAAAATGGTTAGTACAAGATCAATAATCCCAAAAAAATACTACATTATAAAAATAAATACTACTCTTAATTTCCAAAATTCAACAAACAATACCAAAATATAATCAAAGAACATTCAATAAACAATTTTCCTTAAAATTATTCAAAGTAATAAAAATATAATTGAAACCCAAAATTCAGAAGAATTTGATCCCATTGTTTTTAATGATAAATTATAAAATTTATCTCCAAATAAAATCGACTACTATTAATGTCTCATACATAAAGGTAATTAACCTAATCACATGTTCTCCATGGTAGCTTAATCATTTCCATAATTAATCCCCAATCGACATAAGACCATAATAAATTAATATATTTCTACAAATATAATTCACCCTTAATTCTTAAAAATAAAATTCAATATTATTTTATTTTCCTTAGGCATATAGTATAATTAAAGGAGAGGACGCCTTTTAAAATAACATTTATCACTTAATCACCAAATCATTTTCCAACACTAATGATATCCATTTGATAAATCCAAAGTTCCCAGAATCAAAATATTTTGTTTCAATAAAATCATTTAACTAAAAAGATTAAGTCATACTAGTTAGGGACATCATATAGGCTAATGGTAGGTGATAAATCCTGGTCGCACAACAGTTGTAGGTTCGATACCCACAGCCTAGTCCGATGCTACAGGTTGTCACCCATCCTGCAGGTTTCCCTTTTTATAAAACTATATAATTCCTATAACATTCCCAAAATTAGAAAAAAATCATCAAAATAACCCTAATATATTTTAATCTCAAGTTTATCTAATTCATTTTATTTTTCTTCTCAAAAATTAATAACATGTAATTGCCTCAAATTTGAGGATTATATAAACACTAAATATTTATTATGATTATGTCCACAGAAAAAAAAGAAATTTTTCATGAAATCATATTTTCATATAACAAACATCAGGGTTACACATACTATAGAATAGTATTCCAAAGTAATCCCATAACCATAATATCATTCATACTTTTCTACATTTCATCACTCATAGATCCAACATAACTCTCAAATTTCTAAAATATATACATCTTAATCATCCAGATATCTTCATGATCCCTTAACATTGATTTACAACTTATTCCATAATACATCTTTCCTACATAGAAAATCATCATTCATCTTAAAAGATTAAATAATTTCAAAAAAAGATAAAATAAATAATTCATACCTTTAATTGGTCATTTTCAGTTTCTTTATCTTCAAATGGAATGGAATTATTGTTGGTAAACATATATTTGTATAGTCGTAATGATTACATATTCTTACCTTATTCATAGGACATCTATTTTCATAATAACCATACTCCCAACATTTAAAACATTCAATTGATAACGTAGAAATAACTTATTTCTTTTTCCAGCAGACAATTAAACTCTTCCTTTTTCCATGGTAGGTTATTACTTTATGACCTTAATTACCACATCTATAAGATCTTCCCAGCCATTTAAAAAAAATTCCTAGGTGCTTCATCCAAATACATGACACATATACCATTGGATATACTTAACTTTATGATTATTAATTGAACATCCACATTGATTCATTTCTCCCATATATAATGCCTTAGAAAAATAGCTAGGGTTTATGTTGTTAATCATTACTCTAGATAGATGGTTTAGAATAACAATGAGAGTTCTTCTTAATGCTCCAATTTCATTTGGTTGGTTAATTAGAGAACCACCACATTTTCATTCACATCCTTTGTAACATTGGTTCTTTCTAGATCTTTCCATTTACTAAAATCAGAAAGGATTTTATTATTATATTAGTAAAATCATCATATATTGTCTTTTGAGGAGGGTAAACACTAATATATACATATTCATGTTATCTTAAACTCATTCAAAATGACTAAAATAAGAATAAATCTCTCTAATATGCTAACATTTTTAGTTATATATGACATTTCACATATGATAAAATAACACCCTATCCTCTAATGTTATCTAAATCGACATCTGAAACTAACTATAAGGCCAGAGCTTTAAACATTACTTAATCTTGAGATAAGTCAATAATTTGACATTAATTCACATCGAGGATATTTTCAGGTTTATAGATTTAGAGAATTAGTGCATAACTGATACATAACTACTTATCTATTACGAGTAGACTATTCTACTCAATATCCATTTTTTCATAAAACAAAAACACTTTGAAAAGAAAAATGGTATCCTTTATTGTTTTAATAGAATTACATTTCCTTGATCACATGATTAATATATTCTTCTTTAATTCATATTAAAAATATCTATGAACCTAGGATGAGCATAAAAATCTTAGTAGGGACATACAAAGAATTAAAATAGTTAGTTTTGAAAAAACATGTAAACCATGAATACTTTATCATAAAATAATACTTTTCACCAAAAATAAGTTGAAAAAACACATTACTAAACACATGCTCATTGCATATGGTTTTTATAAGAGAAATATTACCATAAATACTATATAACAAAACATATAACATATAATCATAACTTGGGACATAAACATACCTAAACTGAATAACCATACGGTTGACATCCACACATATAACAAAATAACATAGTAATACGGTCGAATTCCATACCCAATGAATTTAGGGTTATTACATAACCACACATCCATGGTTTATCATAGAACCTAATGTGTTTTTTTATCATGTAACCACCCATATTTACTTTATAACATAACCACACATCAAATTTCTATGTACAATTATATAATCATAACACGTAAAATATTTAATTTATCAACATTTCACTCATAAAATATCTTTTTCAATCACAAGAAATGTTTTCAAGATATTGAAATATTAAATCCACTTTAAGAATAATTTTCAATACCAGAACACACCAAAAATGAAAATGGGATTTTTTTCATTTAAAAAAAATCAAAGCGTATAGAGGGAGCCAAATATCAAATAACGATTATGGTGGTAGAGGAGTGGTTGTCGATGCATGCATTAAAAACATTCCATTTTTTTGTTTAGTAAATAATTTCATAGAAACAATATTCCATTTTAATTAAATTAAAATTCAAAGGGGTTTACTATACATCATATAATAGAAGTAGGTGTATATTATCAAAATATTCCTCAATAACAAAATATTAAGATGAAGTCCCTTACCTTGAGTATGTCTCATCACGTATGTTATTTTTTCTTCTTGAATGATAACTTTATATCAATTTTTTACTTTTCAGGGAACCTTTTTCATGTTTATTATTCATTTTATATCAGCTCTTACCATGATATGAGAATTACATAATTATTTATGTTAATATCGGACATTTTGTTGATATACTGTAGTTGAGTCGAGAATGAATGTGCTCTGATTTAAATTGTCCTTGTAGTAAAAATTAAATAACTTACAGGATGATATTCATGATTTAAATATCACATATACCAAGTATATGTCTGTTTCTAATAGTCCATAACACTTGGAGATACGAAATGAAATGCACCATTCTTGGAGATGGTAGGTCGTACGTACGCATAAATGCTAGTTTCATTTCATTCTCATATTTAATGAATAAAAATATAATGATACAAATGATTATTATAATACGGTTTTTATATTAATTTCATGTATGTCTCATAGGTTTAATAAAATCATACATTATATGTTCAATGTATTACATGAACGGGGCATATCGCTTTGAAAGGGGTGGTAGCCCACACTTCCTCAAATAAAATTACATTATTTACACATATTTAAAATCCTAAAGGTATGTTGTAAATAAATAGTACAGAAGAATAAAGACAATATAAATATAATATATATCATATATAAGTATAATGAAATAATAATTTCCAACATTAGAGGTGGTAGGAGATAATTGAACAAACATCGTTTCGTGAGGTAGTAGTTCACCATACACAAAATCAATATGTTCATTTCCATTAGATGTAGGTGTGTATAAGTGTATTTATAAAAGATATTATAACAGAATACTAGAATATTGAGTATACAGGTGTTTTTATTTAATCAAATAAAAATAACATCATAGGGGGTGGAGAAGTAAAATAAAGGAAAGGAACTTGAGAGAAGACGTTACCTCTAAATAGGTTAACTTCTTTTGATATGATCCACAAGGCTTTATTGAATTGCCTTACACCATTGTTAAGTCATGAAAGTTTAAGGGAGGGATTTTGGGATCATTTTTAATCAGAATTTGTATAAGAAAAGGGGATTGAGATGTGTGAGTAAGTGGGTAGAGCAGGTGGCCTTTTATAAGTGGGAGTAGGGGCACTTAGGAATGTCTCAAAATATTAATTTATTATAAATTTATTTTTGATTTATAATGGTCTGATACTCATTTATTTCAAATTTAATATTATTCTGGGTTACATCCTAATAATATAATTAAAATTAAGCATATTTTTAATATTTTTTAACACATATATTTTTGGTTTAACCGTTATTTTACCCTTTTCAATCTTACCATGATATTTTATTATTTACACTTTGTGGGGTAATTTAATTATAATAACATGCCAAACAACCCCAGAAAAAGTCCATTTATGACATAGTTAGGCACATAATAACCATTTGTCGGATTCTTAAATTTTTATGAATTTGAAATTATTTAATAAACTATTATATATATTTTTGTTATGATTTATATAAATTTTGATTCAATTCATACATTACTTTTTAAAAAATGTATAAAAACTTGATTAAATAAAAAAAATACATTAAATCAATAATAAAATTTCATATTCATCTTGAAAATTCGTGTATGACCTAAATTATGTCCTATAATACTTATTTTAATATTTATAATATCATTTATGTGATATTTATCTTAATACAATTATTATTATATCTCAGTGGTGTCAATATTTATGGAAATTATCTAATCTATAAAAATTTTAAAAAAATTAAATTCTATATATAATTTCATTATATTTATGGATAATTTTTATTTTTAATGTTTCATGAATTTTATCTTTAAATTAACATATATATACTTATAAGATATTAGAGAGTGACCTGTTGTCAATTTCATTTGTTTTAATAATAATTACATAACTTCAAGGAAAAATTCCATTAAATGAATAAATTCAGACCCTTTGGTGATATGGTTCCACTTTTATCCATAAAATGTTATTTTGGAATAAGTTAGGGTAATTTTATTATCCATGTCATATTGTTTGATACCCTAATTTAACAGATATACCTTTAACTTTGGAAATTTGTTTTAACTATGTTACTATTAACAATGTTAAAAAAATAAAAGGTACCAATTTACAAAATTTAAAAATTCTTATTCAAAATATGGAATCATTTTTTACAAATTAAAAACACCTAATTAGTATAAGTTAATTTTATATTAATTTCCATTGTCAAAACCATAAAATTGGTTTTTAAGAAGTAAAATCAATCAAAAGATTGACATGTGTTTATGTCCTGTTTCAATGTGAAATTCCATACAATGACCATAATTGGATTAAATTAAAAAAACGTAATACAATTAAACTTTAAAACCAATTAAAATTTCAATATAACTATATAAATAATTTATATGAAATGGCAGTTTTGAAATAAACTGCAGCACTTTCACTATTCATTAAATTATTAGTTTTATCAGAAAAATACCAAAATTTCATCCGAAGTAAATTTTAATGTCCCAATTATAAGTAAAAATTTTATTTTGTAATATATAACATATAAATGTGAAAAATATATTTTAAATGTTTTTTCCATAAAAAGGAGGTAAAACTTCATTTTTAGAAAAATAATTATTTTTTCCAAAAAATTGAATTTGTTTATCAATCATATCTATAAATCATATAAGATGAATTTAAAACATTACATTGAATATATAAAATATACTTTTTGTTAAATAAAAATATATAAAGGTGATATGATTTTTTAAATAGAATTTATCTCTTTTAAATAGCTTTTCATAAAACCACATCCTTTATATTCAATTGGTTTTTATTTCCATTTATTATATATTTGGGAACCAAAGAATCATTATTTAAACATGTGTAAACCATATATTCTTAATTCAGTTGATAATATTCATTCTCTTCATTCCAATGTATAGTTATTAACTATCATTTTAAATAATCATAATATTATAATATTATTTTTCGGTATAACTCAACATTGGGTGCAACATAAGATTTTAGAGAAACCGGTTGTTGCATGTCGAGTAGACTATAAGAAAAATATTCCACTTTAACATAAAATTAATATCATATTCAAAAATATTAATAGATATTACATGGAATTATTCTATAAATACCCGTGAGGTTATAATTATCCTGAGTTCCAAAATTAAGAATAATAAACAGACTCCCTAACAAAATAAAAAGCTTAATCTTCATCATTATAAATAAATTACCTCTCCATTAATGTTATTAATTATATTTTGTAATTAATAAAATATATATAAAATTCTAATGAGACTTATGAAAACAAAATCAACACTAATTTCGACCATTATTTAATTTATAGAACATTACATAATATAATTTTCTATAAAAATTTAATTATTTAAACTACAATTGTCTACCTTAATATTCAAAATTACTTTTTTAGCTGACACATGATATAAATGTTATATATTCTATAATTGATCATTAATTGAAATTAAATACCACAAATAAAATTAAAGAGGCTCAATTATAAAAAAAATTTACTATGTCAATAAACTTTTACATATAACCAAGACATATAATGATTAAAACAAATATTTATAAACAAATATTTATTAACTACAATATAAAGATATCCATAATAATAAATTTTTATATAAGAAATGATATTAAATTGTACAAATTCAATAATTAAACTCACATTAATTAAAAATTACAATTCAATATTTAATCCTATTAAAACCATTTTAATTATTATTAAACACATAAAAATCATACGATTAATATAGAAAAAATATTACAAACAATAATTTTTATTATATTCTTCTATATGAACACTAATTAATCCAAAAATTCATTTTTCCACATGTGTACAATAAATTCATTTTTACATAAAACATGATAAACCATAACACTGGATTCACATAACATGTGAGGACTGAGATTATACTACTATAGAAAAAAATTTCAATACAATATGTACTATACAACATATATAAAACTATTTTTTTTATAATAGTACAACAAAAAAATAAAAAAGATACATTCACTAAAATGGTTCCAAATAATACTATAAAATAATAAAATGTATATGGAAACACCATACTATTGAACTCTAGAGGCACATAAAATATAGATAATTAAAAATAGATTTATTATAATTCAAATAAAATAATTAGTAATAGAAGATAATTGATGTAAAAAGTAATAGAATGGTATGAATGCCTTAATAGATATAGTGATGTCTATTTATAAGGGGTAATGTAACTTTTGGATGGGTAAGGTAACTATTGGAATAGTAATGTTAAAAAGAAATGGTTATATTTGTAATATGACCATTATGAGTAGCGTTCAGTTGTTTAGTGAATAAATAACTAATTTTTTTATAATAAAATAAAAATAAAAAAAATTAATTAAAAAATTTGTATTGATCAATTAATAATAATTAAAATAATTAAATATATATCTCAAATAATAAAATTAATATTTATGAATTAGGATTATTTAAATTATTCCCACTAAATCCTTGTTTTTGAAATAATTTAATATTTTTATTTAATTATTAAATATCTAATATATAAGAAATTATATTCATAAATATACTTCAAATTCTAAACCCTCACATAAATATTACGTAATAGTGAATGTTTCATTATTTTATAAGGTATTTTATCTTTAATGTATATTAAAATATAACTTATTAAAATATATAATGTATTATGAAATCAATTAACTTTATAAAAAATATAAATTAATTTTATAATAACCCATAACATAAAAACCCATAATTTAATGACTTATAACAAGGGTTTCACATCATCCAATTTCGATAATATTTTTATTTTAAGGTTTTATATAAATAAGAAAAAATATTATATGCTAATAACATACAATAAAAAGGTCACAACTCCACACATTATTGATTTTTCTCTAAAAAATATGATTATAACGATTTAGTAACATATTTCAATCCATAAATATTCTCCTATATTAATAAAAAGACTAAAAGGTAAACAAGAGACATTGTTATATTTTATAATCATCTTTATGAATTCGGAAAATCATTTTAAAATAATGGATAAGCTCAAATATCTCCATACAAGATTCCAAATAATGAATTTCCTTAATCCATTTCGAAATTCATGAGTTCACATCGAAACGTTGTCATTTATATAAATAATTTTGTGCTAAAATTGTCATTTAATTACTCAATAAATCAACTTCCTTTCAAATTTTTTTCACAATAAAACTCATAAGGAAAAAAATTTAAAATTATTGTCACGAGGGTTTTATTGGAATGTTGAATTCATGGATAAATTTTCATGGAAAAAATACATTTCACCCATAAAAGGTGAACACCAATCCATTAAACATTTGATCATTAGCATAAAAAGCAATTTCAAAGGTATCCATGAATATTTTCTGAAGGAATTTTTAAATTCAGTTAGTTTCCTTATAGAATCATATTCATTTAAATCTCACTATGAATCATAAATCTAATAATATAAATTTAATAACATACTCTATTCATTAAATTATATATTAATTGGAGAATAAACTCATTACCCAATGCATTAAAGGCCTCTATCAGTCTCACATATCATCTTGAACAATTTTCAATATTGATAAAATACAGAAAAGACATTTATTCTTTTATTATCATTATATAATATCATAATTGTTTCTATTTACCACAGACGTAGAAGCACTTTATGGCTTCATAAAAATTTATTAACTTTTTCCCTTTAAAACTATTAAAATGGATATACCTATAATGAATGGGTAATAAAAATTTAATATAAAAATATATATATAATATATATGAATATTATTAAATAATTACATTCACATTGACTTGAAATTTCTTTAATGTGGTATATTTTAAAAAATATTCAACTTATAATTTTTGTAAATATTACAAAAAATCTTGTTATAAATAATTAACAATTATTCTTTTAAAAAAATCATATTGAAATTAAAATATTTTTTAAATGACACTACACGTAAATTTATTTATATTAAATCCACACTTGAAACATTTTCAAGAATAAGTATATGAAACAAAACATAAACATTAAAACATTTAAAATAAGGATTGAATGAAAAATCCCTTACCTCAAGTCTTATTCACCACATAACTACTTAAATTAAAATATAATAAAAATATATTAATTATTTAATTGATAAATATAACTTTTCATTGGTTTTACCTTGTTATTATAAACTTTATTTCAGTTATTACCACTCCTTATTTAGTTATTAAATCTGTAATATTCATATCATACCTTTTGAAGCTATTTAGTTCATACTTGCAAATTGACATTGGTGGGATGGAATGATTAAAGGGATAATTTTACCCTTATATAAATAATTATAATCAAGATGGAATTATAATTTGATTAAATTTGAATTAGTTTTTTTAAAACATCATGGATGAAATACATTTAAATAAAACTATATAACTTCATAAAGGTGGTATCCCCCTTGTATGCATCATCGACATTATCATTCTAAAATATATGGATGTGTAAGAAGATATGTAATATCATATCATTATAAAATAAAAAATATGTCATTAATATCTTATATATATATTAAATCTATCATAATTACAAACCTTGTGAGGTTTCATGGTAAAGGATACAAATCCCTTCATGGAGGTGGTAGTCAACATGTATGCATGAGAAATATTTTCATTTACCATATCATGTAAAAGAAGATTAAAGGGTTTTACACTAATAAAAAAATATTTATATCTAAGGGATTAATTTCATTATTTAATCATGTCTATAAAATATTTAATGGAGTAATGAGAATAAATAAACATTAAAAACTCAGTTACTAATTATACGTCTTCTTTGGAAAAATTCTTTTTGCATGCACCTTAAATATTCATAGGATGGTATGTTGAATATAATAGTACATCTATAATGTGGGGAGGGATGTTGAAAATTTACTTTTTAATGAATTTCCCATGTTAAATGGATCAAATTATTTGAATTAGATTATATAGTGGTACTTGTTAATAAGTGAGGGGAGTGGCACCATTTTGATTTTTCAATGATTAAATTATATAAATTCTTATTCAGGTTAATTTCGACTAAAATATATCATAATTAAAATATACGAATATATGGGTAAATTTAACCTCATATAATTAAATATTAATTGATATTTGTTGACATTAATACTCAGATTTAACGTAATTGGATTTTTTAACCCTTTGTCATAACGACAACATCTTACAGTGGTTACAATTCATTATGACATGATGTTAAACAGTCTTAATTAATAAATTTGACCCACTATATTAAAAATATGATATTTATTTTTTTATTTTTAAATATTTGACAACCTTCATTTTTTTTGAGAAAAATATATTTGATTGTATATACAACACGGAACAACGAGCTCAAACTAAACCTGAAATATTATTACTTTATGAACATTATGACATAGTCATTAAATTGTTGTGTATGAAAAAAATTAACTATATTATTAAATATATATAATTTTAATTAAATAAATTTTTTATTGATAATGATTACAAAATAGACACCCACATTTTTTATTGAATTCAATAAATTCATCAATAATATGTTCTTTCATAAAAGTAAATTGTTATGTAAAAAATTTATAATTATTTTAAGAACCTTTTAGGAATAAATTTTAAAAAAATTATATCATATTTTAATTCATAAAGTAGAAAATATCTCCGGATCAATTTTCTATAATTTTTTAGAATGTAATATTCTTCCAAGAATCATGAAAAATACTATTTTTTGTTGAAAATTGTATTTTCATTTCATGAATTTAAAAAGTTCATTTTTGTTTTAAACTTATTTCATCATAAAATTGGTAATATTATATTATTAGTTGTAAAATAATTATATTTTTGATAAATTTTATTGTTGAATTTAATATAACAGCATTTTTATATATAAAAGTTATTTTCATGCAAATTTATTTTTTTAAGTGAACAATATAATTTTTAAATTAATAAATAAAATTTTTCGCTATTATAGAATTAGGTTAAATAAATTTTTTTATTATATATTTATTTAAAAATTTACATTCAGATAACATTCTATAGGTGTTGTTTAAGAATAAATCTATTTTTATGTTAAAAATGTATTTCTATAAAAAACAGTTTTCATCATGTTTCCCAAAAATATTTTTAAATTATTATACTAAAATTAATGAAATTGAATAATGAAAAATTGAATCCAAATTTTCAATCATGAGGTTAAAATTTGGTAAATATTCCCCCTTTATTTTTGTTCGGTATACATAGTAACCATGGTAATTTTTATTAACGCGTTAATGGGTAAATCTAATTAATCGCGGAGATAATATAGTATTGGTAGAAACATTATTCATATTAATTAATATTGGATGAGTTAAATTATGAAATTATTATCTTAGTCATTAAATTTATATCTTTAAGGGACACTTTTCTATAAAATTACCAATAAAATATTGCATATAATGAAATTTAAAAAATGCAACTCTCATAGTTTTAAATATATCATTCATGTTCATATGAGAAAAACAAAGTTCTGAATAAATATTAATGTCAATTATGTTCATAATTAAATTAACTAAATTATGGTAAATTATTTCAAATTTTATGTGATTAATTAAATATAGTAGAAGCTTGAAAAACATCAATACAATATGTAGTCAGATAAATGTAAAATAAAATAATTGATATAAACAATATTGAACTTACAAAAATTTTAGGGATTTATAGGGTGAAATAATTTTTTTAGAAAAATAAGACATATTAGCGATATTTAAAAGTACTATATTCATATTTTAACTTTTTCTTGGTGTCATTAATATCAAATTAAATGAATATTTTTAAAATTCACAAAAGATATATTTTATGGAATTAATATTTTATTACATTATTTAAAAATTACAGAACTGTTGAAAGAGGAATAAATGGATAAAATATTTAATAAAATGTTATCATTGGTCAATTTATGAGTCAATAGATACCTTATAATGAGGTTATAACCAGTCTAAATTGAAAAAGGTAAGACAATGGTTATGGTAAATTGGCTTAACAAAAGGGTTAAACCTATTGTTTATAACACCACTGATCAAATAAAAATTCTATTGGTTGAAGCTGTTAGAACCATATCATTCCATATATTGGAATTTATGTAAATTTGGAATAATTTTCTATATAATTAATTTATAATAATGTAATATTTTATGAAATTTGAAAACTCCCCCTCACCTCACTTAAAAATGCCCCCTCCACTTTTTAAAATATTTACACCTTTTGAGCCATATAGAGCATCCAAACCTTTCAAAGTGAAACAAAACAATAATTATCCAAATCATATATGTGTTTTTATTTTCAAAATTAAATCCATAGGATCCTTAAGAGGATATCAATAGAATTATTTAAAACAATAGGTAACCACCATAACAAATTACTTACTTTTTACTTATTATTTTACCTCCTATAATTATTTTTTTTCTAAATAATATAACTACTTATTTATACTAAATTTATTATAATTTTATTATGATTATTAATAAAGTGTTATCCATCCTCTTTCTCCATGAAATGGGAAATGAAAGTATAACTCGTGAATACGAAAGTCTTACCGTCTTCATGTGGGGGTTCAGTTTATTTTTCAACAATATCACTTATCAATGGGTTTTGTGATGAGTTTATTTTTAATATGTGTTACTTATGAAATAATTTTTATTATTTAATTATAATATCTTATATACCATCTTAACATTAATTTTTTGGGAAAAAAATAACATCTTTCACTCGTACTTATTGACTACCACCTCCACAAAGTGATGTGATTCTATTTTAATTTCTATTTTAACTGTATTGAAATAATAATAGATTTAATAAATATATTAATATAAATATAATATAAATATTATTTTGTAAAATAAAATTATTATTTACCTTTTATTTTAACCATCTATCATAATTTTAAAACTATGCTAATACGTATGTACGAACATCCATCGAAATGAAAAATGAAACTAATTTTTTATATCTCAAAATTTATGGATGAATAACTTAAAAATATATATAATAAATATATAATAAATTTATATCATTTTTAAAATTATTATATTATTTAAAAATTATCAATATAATTAGACTAGAACACCTAAAATAAAATTCTCATGATAAATGAAATCATTTCCTCCCTGAAATGATGATTTTCATAAGGAAATATTGATAAATGGGTGTTAAATTTTATGAATGCATCATATATGATATTAAAATTATGTAAATTGTTCTGTGATATAATTATAATAAAATCAAATTTATTATAAAAAATATCAGAGTGATCTATAAGAAAACAAAAATTTAGTTAAGGGATTTTCATTGCAATATAATTTTTATGAGTCAGATGCCATATCTTCCATTTTTATTTTATTTATGGTATATAGATCCCATAATTTTGTTATATTAAGATTTTTATTAATTTTATTTTTCATTAATTTTGGCACCGAAACATGTAAAGAACAAGAAAAAACCGAAAACATTAGGAAATACCTTGTGAAGCATGCCCGTGAATCCCCACATCACCACGACCAGTGCAAAGCTCTCCCATTCGTGAAGCCGCTATGGAGAAAGATGGAGGGAGGCTCTGAAAACCCATTGGACATTTGTGAACCCACCATGGAGCAAGGAGGCAGGAGGCTCCATGAACCCATTTGATTTTTACGAACCCACCGTGGATCTAGGAGGCATGAGGCTTCACGGTTACGACAAAATGCCACATGTCATCCCACCCAGCAAGATCTTCTTTGCTGTGCCTCAGGCCTATAAATATCAGGATCCCCTCGATCCCAAAAGATATATCCCCCATCCTTTATTTTTCATAGCTCTCAAATAGTGTGAGATATTTGTTCTCTGAACCATGATCTCTTCAAGGTACTTTGGCATTACGAAGTGCCTCTCCCTTTTTTCGAATTGATCCCCTCTTCAAAGTGGGAAGCACTTCACAGAACCCGTGGGCCTTCGTGATATAAGTGGATCCCCAATTGGGCTTGGTTCTGTGCAGATCACTTATACTTCGCGAATTACCCCCCATGAACATGTGACCCACATGCTAAGGCAGGGTCACTATGCTTCACGATGCACATTGCTTCGCATTGCAATGCTTTATAGCGAACCCATGATTCACAAATCACCTTCCATATGCACATATTCCCTATTCCAAGGCTAGGCCTCATCACCTAGTGATGCATACCCCTTCACGAATCCCCTCCACTACATGGAGCACCAGAGCGTCACGAAGCTCCTACCTATGAACCCCTTTGGTCTGCAAAACCTTTCCCCATGTGACCCTCATGGTTTGTACAAAGTAATATCAAGATCCCTTGGGTGGTACTTTAGGTTGTGTTTCTTCACCTCATTATTCTTCACATAGCCACGCTAACACCTATTGCTTCTTCATAGAGCCACACTATCGTGGACCCCTCAATGGATCACACCATAACACCCCCTCTCCATGGCATTGCCGATTCCTTCCCTTCCTAAAGGGTGGGAAATTATCATTTATGTATGTTATATGGGTGTAGAGTGAACCCACCTCGTCTGAGATGCAATATATTAAACTGCCAAGCAACATTGTCCTCAGCACATGCCATTAAACTATGACCCTACACCATGCATCATATACATGGGGGCCCCATCTCAGATATTTTGTATACCCACTTGTCTCCACGGGAGTGAGATCATTCCTCACATGAAATGAGATCCTCTTTATCAGAACGACGTCTATCTGCGTGGAATGGGAAACCACCTTGGTGTAAGCCCCTAGTCTTTCTTGCAGGAGTTAGCATCCCTGCTCCTCTTATCTTTTTCCAGGACAATGACCAGATAGGGGGGATGGGCACCAAAACCTTCTCTCTTCCATTCCATGTCCCTCTCCCACTTGGCTTTTTTTCCACTTGGCCTCCACCAAGAAGTAAGTCCCAATCTCCATCTCCCTAGGCTATAAACCACGCGTAAGCCCCTATTTCCATTTTGGGTAGCTGACTACTTGTCATCCTCATTACACTTCCCACAAATACATCTTTCACGATGTGATCGTCGGGTCTTTTCTGGATCTTGTTTCTTATACCGAGCATGACTCATGTGATCATAGAGAAAGCACCGACCATGGTATCCTCTATGGGAATCCTAGAGTGTAGGCCTCATACACTACTTCTGAACTACATGGATATTTATCCTGGAAAAGGAAAGTTATGTTAGAATCCTTCCTGAGGTTCAAGCGCCCCATCCACTGGTTATGACCACCCTACAAGTCGGTTCACCACCATTCTGAACTACATGGACATTTATCCTTTCGACGGAAAGGTACTTAGGAATCCTCCATGAAGTTCAATCCCAATATCCATTGGTTTTAACCCCCATTCACATGAGTTCCCAATCCTTTTTTACTACATGGACTTTTATCCTTTCCAAGTCAAGGTAAGTAAGAATCCTCCCTGAGGTTCATGCCCACCATCCATTGGTTCCAACCCCCCTTCACATTGGTTCACCACCCAATTAAACTGCATGAACATTGGTCATTTCCAAGTCAAGGTACGTAGGAATCCCCCTAATGTTCAACCCTCCATCCATTGGTTCCAACCCCCCTTAATGTCGGTTCACCACCCTTGTGAACAATGTGGTCTTTGATTCTTTCGAAGGTACGGTACGTTGGAAGCCTCCCCGTGGTTCAAGACCACCTTTCATTTGTTCTCACCCCCTTCACATCGGTTCCCACTCCTTCTGTACGACGTGGACTTTGATACTTGCCAATGCAAGGTATGTAGGAATCCTCCCTAATGTTCAATCCCACCATCCATTGATTCCTACCCCCTTCACGTCGGTTCACCAACCTACTGAACAATGGGGAGTTCAATTCTGGCCAAGGCAAGGTATTTAGAAATCCACCTTGAGGTTCAATCCAAACACCCATTGTTCCTGACCATTTCACGTCGGTTCACCCTCGTCCATCATGAAGTTAAACTGAACACCCCCTTTTGTTCGACATGACAGTAAACTATTCCCAATTTTTGAGTAAGCTATTGTGATCCCTTGGAATCGGTAATCCGTTGTGATCCCAAATCAGTGGTAAGCAGTTGAAAATATCATTCAAAGGTAAAATATTTTCACCCCATCAAGCGGTATGCCATTTTCAGTCCCATCCAATGGTAAGACATTGTCAATCCCATCCAGTGGTATTTCGTTGTACTCTATAATCTACAGTAAGTTGTTGTCGTCCCATTCATTAGGACCTACATCTCTAGTCTGAAAAAATGGTGTCAGACCATCTCGGGCAGCTGACCATGCGTAAGCCCCAATGTATCATCGGGTTGCTATCATCCTCATAAACCTTGATCCTATACCCCATCTTGAACTATGCGGACTCTGATTCCCTTCCACATGGATTTGTAGGAGGTATCCTTGAGGCTCAAGCCCAACATCACGGTTGCCTATGGGTCGACTCCATTTCATTCTCCATCCACATCACTTAACCGTCCACCATCTATCATAATTCTTAAATAGGCCACCACATCCCTGTGAGATCATTCCAATTCACCTCTTCACTACTCCTAGCAGTAACCGGGTAACTAACCATGTGTTTTTTCCGACATCAGTATTCCCTCTAGGGGGTCAAACCCATATTATTCACTCTAGTCTGTGTTCTGGTCAGTTTGATCCATCTTAGTTAGATGTTAAACTTGTATCATACCCTGTGATAAACATGGAAAGCTAATGAAAACCTCAGAGACATTCATATGAAATATAATTACCCACACTCTAAGTGGGATGTCTCTGGCTTCCGCGCCCTCGATAAGCCCTATAATAAGTGGAAGAAACCCAGACGCGCTAGAGTTCCAGCGTCCAGACACACCAATTGATGTACAACATGACAACTCTCCCCAACTAAGGTTGCTTCCCTGACCGGAATACATGTAATGTCCCAAAAGAAGTAGTGTAATTAACCAGCATCTGTGATGATATGGCATTGGGAAGAGTTTCACTAACCACATCTTATTCTATATGGGAGACTCTGACTAGGTGAATAGTTCGAAGAAGGAATCCACAAAAAGAGGAACTGATATCCCATCATCCTGTTTCGATCTAGTATAAAATGTCCCGGAATAAGAGACGGATGATGCCTACCTTTGGAAAGAGGGGATGCCGGGTAATAGCCACCGTGCCCTCGTTGTCATCGACAGACGAATTCACGCGCCCCAGCAAAAGCGTTGGAAACAATAATGGCGAACCCGATGTGAAGGTCTTCTCTTCAATGTCAAGATTAGTAGTGTTCAAGACATCAGTGGATTAGTGTGTCACTAGATCTAGTTATCCAGCACTAGGTCCTGCCAAGTAGTGTGCCCGGTGTGAAACTCAAATGAACTCAGGGAAGTTAAAACATTGGACATCTTGGTCTACAACTTCGTTAGCGTGGATCCATCTTACTAGCCTTGGAAGATGGAATGGAACTGGTGATTTGGACTTCGATTTCCATTTTCCAGCTCTAACTGTTTAATCTCTCATCTTTTCAAGGACCCATGCTGCCGTAATAGGAAGCTGATCACCACCCATCAACTGACACGGGAGAAGAGGTAATGTCAACACGAAATCCCATATGGCTCCACCGATTTAGCAACAACCTCTATAAACACAGAGGCTGGCACCCACGCCCCATCTACCCTTCTGAATTCGGTCAACGAAGTGTAATAAATGGCCTCATATGCCAATACAAGGAGGTGGGGATTATCCAGACTCATGATATGGCCCACTAGGCTTTAAAGAGGTTTACGAATCATCACCACCGCCACCCCCAAGGATCTTGTATGTAGCCACTACCCCCCACGTCAACGTACAATCATTACGGTAGCCTCCCCATTGAACTTCTCGATGATTCCCTCTCCTAGGCCGATGAGGTAAGGGATGTCTGGGATAGCCTGGATGGGATCACATTTCAGGGGGCCCCAAGGAGGAATCCCACTAGGTCATGCTAGTGCCACCTCCCGGTCCCACGGGCTGAAGAGCAGGTAATCCATACACCTGCACCACCAACACCAGTTTGGTTGACCCGACGCCAGCGTCAGGAACAGGACGAGGAGGAAACCAGCCAAGGGGCATTAACGTCAACAACTATTGTGGCCCGCACCATCGCTGATGTGTATCATCATCCTCTGTGTATGCTAAGCAGGGGGATTTATATACCCAACCTGGATCGAGGCCCCAACCACCCCACGAGAAGGCATGGTCAACTCTCTTGGTTTCCGATGCAGGTAGTGACTATCGCGGACGAACCTACACCAGCAACACCTAGTATGAAGGTCCTCCCAGTATCATCACCATATAGAATGCGGATCATCCCCACTTCCAATATCGGTATGGAGGTCCACCCCATTCCACCTTTAATATGAATGAGGTTCTTCCCCAAGGTAGTGATACTCAGTACAAAAGCAACTCTCATGCTCATTACATCGATTATGGGGTCATTCCTCCTACCATAGACCACTGATATAGTGATGTTACTCATCTGGTTAATATCCAATATAGGGGGCCACCCCATATCCTTGCAGCAGCTAGAGAAGGTCCTCCTCGCCTAAGTAATAAGAGGAGTGAAGGTTAGATTTTCTTTACTAGAACCCAGCATAGAGGTCCTACCCATGTTCAGCTTGACCAGTATGAGGACACTCCTCCTGCTAATGCTGCTAGAGGAAATAATCATGGGGGTCCTACCCGTGCTCCCACCAGCTCGAGTTGAGGCCCAACCTGCTCTAGTGTTTCCCGTCGAGTTTCCATCATCACATCATTTAGTGGAAATGGAGGTCCTCCCCATGTTTCCTTTGATATCTATCTAGGTGCTCCTCTAAACCAAGCTCACTCAAGAAAAAATCATCTCTACCCCAACATTAGTACAACCGAAGGTCCTACACATTCCTAAAATCTACCCTATCCCAAAGAAATTTCACGGTGTAGGAGGGTAGTTCATCGCATCCATATAAGGAATGATGACATGATTTAGAACATGATTAATCCATTCTGCTTCTCAGATTCTGAGGTGGAATAAAAATCAAGGAAGGAACCCTCGCCATGATCCTTTGTGCCAAGAACCGATACAGGAACAAGGCGCATCAGCCTCATACTTCCAGAATGTGAGGACCATCGGATTACCACCTCCCTCCATAGGTATATCCAGGATGATGAAAATTTGGAAACCCCATACGTTACGGCCATGAAATCACTTCCATGATCACCAGAAGTACTCTCTACCTTGATTAGAGATTAAAAAAATCTATTTTGGGTACTAATGGAGGATGAGCAGTAGTGTGGCCCATCACTGATATCCGTAGTCCTTGCACCAGAAACTATGGTCCCCAGCCCGTCTTACCGTAATGTGATGTATACATCCCTCTACTCTTTAGAGGATATCCCACGATGTGGCGGCTTATCAGATCACTCGTCGTATTATCTGCCGACCATCCTTCCATCTCAGTGGTCTGAATCAATACCACTATCGGTTCTCCAGCAAGACCATGTATTTGAGTGGGGATATGAAGGGCCAGACCCTGAATCAGGACAAAGGATTTTGTGGAATATTTTAGTAGTATACCATTTCCCAAATATGTTCTAGCCAGTTGTGGTGACAAATATTTGGGCACCAGGAGAACTCACCCAGGAGGAGCTTGGATGCTTTTTCTAGACCCTCTGGGCGACCCATTTCGGTCTTCAACATGGATGAGTGGCCTTACCCAAGAGTCAGGTGCACTTCGAAGACATCATATAACAATTCCGTTTGGTCGATTTGGCTACACTCCCCGTGGCCTAGCACCCTGAGTCACCATGATATAGGACCCTCCAACAACTATGCTTCCAGAGCTCTAAAGTGCTGCACAGGATAATCATGGAGGCTTATCCCTGCATGAAAATCCATGGATAGGGGTAGTACGCGGATCTCTATTTCAGTTATATCCATCACCATCCCAATTTTCCAGGAGATATAGAGGATATGCCTCTAGGTAGGGTCGCGGTTAACATGGATGACCAATTAGAGGGAGGGAATGAGATGTCACTTTTTGATGGGGACATACCCCTTGAGGGAGTGTCGAAGCTATTGGATCCATTGGGAAGGGCCACTCGCTAGTAGAGAAATCTACCAGGTCATATAGTGCCCATCGAGGAACTAGCCCTTAGCCCAAATCCCAACAAGGGCAAGGAGCTCCTCGTAGAAATCAAACCCAATGAACTATCTAGATCAGTATAAAAGGTGGGAGACTATCACGAAAGAGAAGAACTGCATCAACAACTCGTCGAACACAAGAATATCGTCGGTGACCTCCCTGCTGAATGTGCTTCGGAGCGATGGCCAGACTATTGTGATTCTCGGCTAAGGCAGTAGGGGCAGTAAAAACTTCTACATGGAAAACTACACCTAGGTGACCCTGACCATACAACCACGCAGACATGTTTGAGGCTGGAACATACAACAATAGGGCACAGTATGTGTCCCCAAATCCTCTTCAATGGCGTGAAGATCCTCGGGACCTAGCTTGGGTTCCCCCATCTGCTCCACATGTCATTCCCCTAGCTGCTCCATGTGCCACAGAGTCTTTTTATCATGTTAAATAACCCACAAACTTAGTTGTGGTTATGGATCTCATTCAAGACAGGAATTCCCACCCTAATGATCTAATGGTGGCACTCATCACCCCATCGAAGCATTAAGGAATCGACAGGTGGCAATTCTTCCTGATTGCATGCCATATCTGATATGGGTAGATGATATGCTTGCACCATCATGTTTCAGAAATACCACCTTTTCTCCATTGAATGGGACAAGGGATATGCTGAAGCACCTAGACCACATTATCCCTTGGTGTAGACCGATGTTGGGAACTCCATCACAATAGAATGTTTCCAAACTCTAGTGTTTTATATAGACATTGTAGGGGCCGAAGATTGTCTAGTACAGCCTTCTCCCCATCGGATCAGTAGCCAATTGGGAAGACCTCTATAAGAAATTCCATTACCAGTTCAATTCCACCACTCATTAAGATGTCTATAGAAGACCTATTCAAGTGCAATAAGAGGCATGATCAGTGCGTTGAAGACATTTTTCCCTAGTGGAAAGGGACCACATACTCTTTTGACATGCTGCTGACTTAAGAGAAATTGCTGACAATGTGTGTAGGGAATTTTAAGACAGAACTGGTCCCCTCTTTGATCACCCAGAACTACCTGGGGGGATGCTGAGACTTCCCTGATAAGGCCCAGCACCTAGAGGAAGCCTTATAACATGCTAAGTAGGCACATACTTTGCTTCCTGCAATCCCCACAAGAATAGCCTCCAGGGACGAACCCACTGTAGTGGCTAAAATAGAGGCCCCCAAGAAACTATAGTTGTTACTAGGTGAGCCACCTCCCTAACCTCGCAGAGGCCCTCCAGATTAGGTGTAGCCTCTAGCCCAACATTAGCCACCTCAGAATCGGAAGGTTCCCCTGTGCAATGTGCTACCACTGCCTAGGCGAGATAACCAGGATCCACCTCCTCATCGGACCCCTCCAGTCCCTCGTTAGGGTTAGGGATCATTTGAACCCTTCCCAAAAAATAGAAATCAATCCTACTCATTCAATGAGGCACAAGTCCCCGACTACATCTGCAGTACCTTGGAGTAGGGGATTGTATGTTTTCCCGACTGTTGGAGGCCAGAAGAGGCGGACCTCACTGATTGCCATAATTATTACCCCTATCACCGAATCCTAAGGCACACCCTCAAATAGTGATATGTGTTTAATGAATGGCTTCAAGACCAGGTGGATAAAAACATATTCCAGTTAGGCCTAGCTCTAACTCATGTGGCATGTGTCTTCGTGAGGCTATAAAATAGTAGTGGCATCGAAGGCGAGTGGAATCAGGTTTCTAACCACGAGTCACAGATGTATGATGACTGGATGGCTTATAAAACAATTGTACTTTCCCATGGTGTTATCCTTGCATTCCTGAATTGACCAGAGTCTGTAGAATCTGATGCGTCAAGTGTTACTACTTATGCATCGTCGTCTCAGTTGGCCCCTCAGAAGAGCAAACACCAATGGCGCAAAGGGAAAAAATGTCCCAAGCCAATGCCATTATCATCCCGTACTCTCAGAAACATCATGCCCCAAAGTTGGAAATTCCCACCAAAATCCATCCAGTAGTAGAGGACACATCAAGAGAAAATCAAGGGTATTCCTCATTTAATACCGTAGAGCTGGAAAACCCCTACATAATTCCTGACAATGAGGAGAACTAGGAGGATCCTCCCAACATCCCCAGTCTTCATCAGCGTCAAAGGATCCACAACGATATGGGCCATCGGAGTGCCTCAGTCTTTACTTCCCCCCAGGCTGTGCATGCGACCGAAACCATGAAGAAGGCCTAGTGGAGAGCTCAGCACACACAACCTTCTCATCTGGTGACATCAGGTCTGCCTTCACTTCTTGTTCGTGTTGTTGGATCATGCAGAGCCACCTCGATTGGTTCATGATTTGCCACGCCTTGCTCTAGACCAGTCTTAGTCATCGGGCCCTAATCCGGTAGTCATTCTGTAGGCTTCGACTAGTGAGTGGCGGGATATTGCTAGCACCAGTCAACAGCTGATCTAGTCAGTAGGGCCCAACAAACATCATGTCATAGGGCGACCTTTTGGTCAGCAGAAGTTCATGCCTCACACGGAAGTACGATGTCCTCAAGAATATTTCTAGAATTCCAACAAAGATCTAAATACATGAGGCCCTTCCCCTATCATCATATATGATCTAAGACCCCACCGAGTCTTTAAGAAGCCCCCTTTTGTTTGAGACAGAGGTAACAACCGCAGTATCCTTCCATGCTAAGGCGGTCGAGCATGCCGATTTCCAGGACATCATCTCATTCTCTATAGAAGATGAAATCTCTCCCATATAGGGGCACATTCACCCACTGTACAACACAGACAAGTTTAATCGTGTGGAGGTTCACCGCTATCTTGTTGACATAGGCTATGGGATCAACCTAATCCCGACATGGATGCTTTGAATTCTAGAGTTTTCTGTGGATGATCTGAGTCCCTCTAACCTAAGAATCCAAGGTTATGACAGAACAAAACAGAAACTAATCGATGAGATCCACTTAAAGACCTAGTTTGGTGGTCTAGTTCTAGAACCATGTTTATGGTTGTCTCCCAGGACACCACTTACAATGCGTAGATGGGAAGGACTTGGCTCCACCTACATGCGGTGGTTCGCTCACCGTATCAGTAGTGCCTCAGGTACTAACTTAATGGTCGAGTCGGCGTGCTTCAAGGTGATGCATCTCCCTTTTCCTCTTGTGAATCCCTCTATCTGGATGCTAACTACTCCAAGATAAATGATAATCATATTCAGGCTAATGAGGTTAAGCATGCCACAATCGCGACCGACCCATGGACAGATCTAGATGACGCCTACATATTTCCAGTCCACAGGTTGGAGGCTACTACTAAAAACATGGGAAAATGCTTCATTGTTTCTAGAATGAAGGGGTAACACATTACCAAGTCTATACGATGCCTAAAGATCACCTAAAAGTCCTAAAAAATTAGGCTTTGTTGATCTTGGAGCCTCAGACTCACATAAGGTATCAGGATGTGTGCCCCATGGCAATTAAAATACATCATAATTTCTTGTTCAGCCAGTCTGAAATAAATATGCTCCAGACAACGCACCACTATTGCTTTGATATCATTAAGAATGGCCCCTTGGGCCGATGACCAGCTGGGATCGGATCAAAAGCCTTCACCGCCACTGTTTTGGCAGTAGAGGAGCTCCCCGATGTAGTGTCCACTACCGCTCGGGGTTGTACTAGGCTCACATCAGGATCTGTCAGCTCAGAAGAAACTCCTCCAATTGAGGATCCCTCTTCTATAAGTGAAGAAGGGGATTTAGATGATGCTCCCCCCACCATTGAAGAGGTCATCTATGCCATGATCGACGAACTAGTGCATGTGAACCATGGTAGCGAGGCAGACCCGAAACCCACATTGATCAGTGTTGCCATGCCCCTTGAGGAGAAATAGTAGTACACAGACATCCCTAAATAACACTATGATGTGTTCTCCTAGAGATATGATAAGATGTTAGGATTAGATCCTCAGGTATCCATCCATCGCCTCGGTCTCCCTGAAAATCTTCACGGGTTCAAGCAACCTCCAAGAAAGATGCAACCTTCTCAAGGTGCCATGGTAAAACGAGAAGTTGATAAGCTCATCAGATCCAATTTCATTAAGGAATTCTAGTACCCCAAATGGATATCCAACATTGTACCTATTAGAGAGAAGAATGGATAGATCAGAGTCTACTTCGACTTCAGAGATCTCAACAGTTTGTGTCCAAAGGATGATTTTCCCTTTCTTGTGACAGAATTGTTGATCGATGCTATAGCTAGGCTCCAAGCCCTCTAATTCATGGATGGATACTATGGGTATAACTATATCCAAATGGCCCATGAGGATAAGGAGTATACAGTCTTCAGGGAACCACATGGTTCTTTATGTTACCCAGTCATGCCCTTCAGTTAAAAGAATGCATCTTCCACCTATCAATGGGTTATACATCACATATTTAAGTAGATACACATAACATTGGTAGAATGATACATTGATGACCTGGTGCACAAGTCTCTCCAACATCAGGACCATCGCAAAGACCTCGAGAAATTGTTCAAATTCCTCTATTCCCACCACCTGATGATGAATCCATTAAAGTGTGCCTTTGAGTTCACCTTTGAAAATATTCTCAGCTTTTTTTTCAGATACAAGGGCATCAAGATTGACCCAAAAAAGATTAAGGCCATCAGTCAGATGTCTCTCCTAAGCAATATTTCAGAGCTTTGTGGTTTCCAAGGCCACATGGCCTACATACACTGATTCTTCGTGAATCTACCCGACATGTGAAATCCCTTTTCACAGCTCAAGATGAAAGGCACTATCTATGAGTGGGATAATGAATGTCAGACTGGTTTCAAGGAAATCAAGAAGTACCAGATCTAGCCTTCAGTCTTAATGCCACCCATCTTGGGAAAGCCACTAATCCTTTATCTGATCACCCTGGAATGGTCTCTCAGTGCCCTTCCCGCCCAAAAAAATAATGAGGGACAATGAACAATCATTACTACCTCAGCTTTATTCTCCTCGATATGGAGACCAGATACTTTCTTACCTAGAAGAGCTACCTCACACTGGTATTCACAGTATTGAAGTTTTCACATTACTTTCATCACCATGAGGTACAACTGGTGTCCCGAGTAGATCCTCTGAAGTACATCATGAACCACCCCATATTGACAAGCCATTTAGCTCGGTGGGCAGTGATTCTCCAGCAGTTCGACATCATCTTTTTCCTTTATAATTCTTTAATGAGAAATGAATTGGTAGAATTACTTTACGCCCATTCATCTCTTGCAGACCAGTCCCTGGATCTCAATTTCCCCGATGGAGTAATTTTCTCAGTAGACCAAGTCAGGCTGTGATGGAAAATGCACTTCGATGGTGCTTCCTAGAGCCCCACTGGTAGAAGGCTCGATTACCCCATACTCAACCGATTAGGCATGGGAATTGTCTACATTACCCCAGCAGAATCCATTCTTCTATATTCATTCCTATTGTCAGAAAGTTGCACCAACAATGAGGCAGAGTATCACGCTCTCATTATCGGCCTCGGGCTAGCCCTTGAGATTAAGGTCCCCCATTTTCATGTGAAAGGTGACTCTGAACTGGTCATAAAGTAGATCAATGGTGACTATCTCATCAGAATATAGAGATCGTACCATTATTGGAGTGCACTATCCTGCTAATTCCCTATTTCCCATCTCAGCCAAAAGTTACTCATATCCCTCAATCTCAGACCGGTCGAGCTGCTGCCCCTGCAAGCCTAGCTACATCACCTACAGAGCCTGAATAGGATGATCTGATTATCCACATGGAACATAAGAGGGTCATTACTCCCGTCACTCCAAATGATGATGATAGCCCACAGTTAAGCCACCATATAATTTCCACCTTCGCGTTAGGACCCCCAGGTTCTCCAGAAGCAGTGATTTAAGTGACTCTTAACATGAGAACTTTCTTTTTCAAGTACCTCCAAAACGGTAATCTCCTATAAGATTGGGGCGAGGGTGAGAGAATCTGATGTTGTACGTTACAGTTTATAGTCCAGGATGGTCTCGGTCATGTGTAGATCCTCTAAAAGTGTTTTTTTGATGGGGTTATCCTCGTTTTCATTCAACGAGTTGAGATTTCCCAAGTCATGCAGGAGG